>OX376219.1:16613179-17868118 GCA_947364205.1 Agrochola lota | reverse complement strand
TCTGTCACCACACGAAAAAGAAAGAACAGACAGTTTACATATAAAGATGGTCAACTGTCACGGCATTGGAATTGTGGCGTATGTATTGATTTTAGATGTTAATTTTCGGTTGGATATTTTGGTACCGGAATCTGATTTGTGTCCGCTTGATGGTATTTTACTCGCCTCACATCGGACTTAAATATAACTGGCGAAATGTGAGTGTACGATAAGTTACACCTCTGCCTAACCCTTCGTGGAGTACCAGCGTGATGTGATGATATGTGTATCTTGGTATAGGGTTTCTGTGTTTTTTTATATCCCATAACCATGGGATAACCATGACATGGGATAACCATGACATGGGATAACCATGACATGGGATAACCATGACATGGGATAACCATGACATGGGATAACCATGACATGGGATAACCATGACATGGGATAACCATGACATGGTCTCATTATTGGTCCCTAGGTCCTAATGAGACCATGTCAAGGAATCAACTAGCAAATAAATTATATTTCATTTTTTTTTAAGGTAACTTACCACTAGACGCTCGATGTGTGTCTCTAAGTTTCATTGATAAGTACGAGTAATTAATTTTCATTCAAACCAATCATTCATAATTAAAGCTAAGAAATGCGACGTTGTCATATTTTCTTTTTATGAACAAAAATAGTCTGAAATAAATAGTTTTTATTTTTTATATTTAATCTAAGGATTCTTTATATGAATAATCGTGACTATGTCGAATTACTTTGAAAGAAAAACGAAAAAAATAAAAAACATAATGCCAGTTGATTATTTTTATATGGTGTCATTCATACCCTAGAGTTATGGGATATTAAAAATCTTGTATAATTTGTTTCTAAACTTCTACGCATTATAATAGGTATGTATTATTACGACGAGTCTATACCTACCTATCATTTTAAATCGAGTCCAAAAACCATGTTTCTATTAATTTAAAGTATCTGTTTAAACAGGATTTAAATAAAATAAAATAAATGTTTCATAATTATGACGTCAATGGTAATTACAGATTATAATAATGAAGAACGACGAAGACCTGTGGTCGTCATGCCAGGGGGTGAGTATCAAACACTTTATCGTAGTGGTACTTATAAAAGAGTCTTATGGAACTGCGCCATAAGATTATTACGTCCCTTGATTAATTCAATACACATATATCAGAAAGCTGTGGTCATATTTAAGGTGAAATCTCAGTTTTAGCCCGCGAAATTCAAATTTTCTTACGTTTTTTGCAATTTACAGGTCAGTGTCAGGGTGTATCGTGATCAAAATATGATTCGCAACTACATATAACAGTATTTAAGGAATTATAATCATTGAAATCATTCATACATCTCTCTAAGTTAGATTTGTTCCTTAGGAACAAATTTCTTTTGGAAAATTTCTTAATGAACAAATCTAAATTAGACAGAAGTATTAATGAGGTTTCGTGTTAAGCGAAACCTCTTTCAAATTAAAGGATTTGAAGAAGTTTGACCAGTTTATAAACCTTTACAGTTGTTTTTTCGCATACCTATCTGTTATTAAAAAGCAAATTAGCATCGAAATCTACGCCTTTATTTAAACAGACATTAAAAAGATTTGTAGTATTAAACTAACTGCAATTTTAAAGCGTATAAAAATACAACCGATTTGAGGACCTCCTCGTTTTTTTGAAGTTGGTTAAAAAACTAAAACAGGCATAGAATCGATCGGACAATGGCCACGTCCTCGACGTTAATTTAGCTTCACTTTATAAGTCAATATTAGTAGACACTATGTTGATAATACTGCTTGTATGTTTAGGTGTTTGTTGCGTATGATAAATCAATTAAAATGTTATATGCACTGGTACATGATGGTTAGGTTAGGTGATTTAAAAAAAAACGGTGTTCTAGCTTTTCTCAAGCATTTCTAAGCAAGTGTTTCTAATTTCTATTTCTATTTAACCGTTTCAACGGTAAAAGGGAAAAGCCGTAATAGGGAAAAAAAATGTTTACAAGTCAATAAAAATGTTACCAGGAATTCCATCATGAGAACAATACTTTCATTGTTAGTATTGATCTTTGCCTTAACCTTTGATAGTAAGCACTTAAACATAGTACAGAATTACTCTATTATAATCCACACAATTGTATTCTTGACTCACCTAAGCTACGTTAGCTAATACTATTATTAATACTGTGTCTAGGCATGCAATTTTAAAGCCACTGCTCCACTGCCGCGACAAATGTGCTCGGAGTCCGCTACCATGCCACACGGCACACTAAGGGCAATACGAGAGACGAAGTTTTACTCCCCGCAAAGGCCGACGAAACTGCGTAGCTGTGACTACGCTGCATAACCTCGACTAGGGTAAAAGTGGGATAGTTGCCCTAGGAGGATTGATGCCCCAAAATTCAAATTATGACTTGTAAACGTTCTATGATCGCAGTTAATACTTATAAGCAAAGAACACCCCCCACCCCGCTAGTGTGCGAGCGGCAACCGCTGTCATCGGACGTGTTGCGTGTTCATGAAGAAAGATCGACGGGCTAGCTCACAAAGATCGCGGATTACGAATCTTGATATTTTAGAAACGCGTGGAACTTTTCATTTCCAAAGGTAAGTTATATTATTTTATTATTATTTGCAAGTGTATAGTTTGAATATTACCGTCAGTGTAACATTTTGTCATTTTTTAAAAGGGATTTTTTTATTTTAATTACGGCAACTATCCCTATTGAAAAGGATAGACGCCTCGTATTTTGTGAGTATAGATGCCCTTAGGGGCATCTATCCCCTATTGATTAAGTTGATGTTTGTTGATGTTTGTTCATGTTCCCATTTCTTCTTTTCAGAAATGCCTCGCAAATATATTAGAAAGGTTGGAGTTCGTCCACGAGCTGAATGGACGCAAGAGGCATTAATAGCTGCAATAGACGAAATTTCGAGAGGCATTCTAGGAATTAACGAAATATCTCGTAGATATGGGATTCCCTCAAGAACATTGAGGCGAAGATTCGCTAACAAAAATACGGAAAAACTGACATTAGGTAATAAAGTTGTATGACCTAAGTTCTTGTTAAGTAAAAAAAAATCGTATTATTCCTAACATTTTTTTTTTTTTTTATAGGAAAACACCCACTTCTTGATTTTGTAAACGAAAAACGTTTGGTGAGTCATATACAGAAATTAGAAAAAGCTGGTTTCCCTCCAACCCGGGACATGATTCGAAGATTAGCTTTCGAGTTTGCTGAAAAACTGGGTAAAGAAACCCATTTTGATAAAGAGACTCGAAAGGCTGGGCCGCATTGGTTAACATCATTTTTAGAACGTAATAAAGAGTTAAGTATTCGTCAGGCAGAAGGCTTATCAGTTGCAAAGGGATTAAATCGAGATGAAGTTAACAAAATGTTTGAACTACTGCTTAAAGTAATGACAGAGCATGACTTACTGGATAAACCGGATAGGATTTACAATGTAGATGAGACAGGTGTCCAGTTAAATAACTCTACTGGAAAAGTCATAGCTACAAGAGGCGCAAGAGTAGTCCATTCTATAACTTCTGGTGAAAAAGGTGAAACTTTATCAGTAATAGCATGCTGCAATGCTGTGGGGAACTTTCTTCCCCCAGTAGTCATCATTAAAGGAGTAAACAAGAAACCAGAATTTCAGGATGGGCTCCCACCTGGATCAGAAGTCTATATGAATAGAAAATCCGCGTACGTGAATGCTGAATTATTTCACAAGTGGCTGAAAGAACATCTTGTACCTAAAAAACCAATAGGAAAGATTATTTTGATTCTGGATGGTTATTCATCTCACACGAATGCTATAGATATGCTTCAAACTGCCGAAGAAAATGATATAATTTTATTTTGCCTACCCAGCCACACCACTCAAGCGCTGCAACCACTGGATCGCAGTTTTTTTAAGCCTTTTAAAACATTCTTTGCTGCTGAAACACAAAATTGGGTAGTGTCACACAAGGAACGAAAGATTAATCGATTAGTTGCAGGAAAACTTATTGGGAATGCGTGGACCCGAGCAGCCACGAGTTCCAATGCGATTTCGGGATTTAGGGCTTGTGGTTTTTACCCTTTCAATCCCTCTGCAGTTCCAGAGAGCTTTTTTGCAATATCTGACATTTCTTTGAGTAATCAAAGGCCTACAGAAGACAATGCAGGTGAAAATGATGCACCAGAACCGGAACAAGTTTCATCTAATAGATCAAGTCCTGTAGTTGATCGAGTTCTTTCTAACGTTACTCCTAATTATATGGATATTTATTATAGAAATGAAGAAGCTCTTGAGCAGGAACCAGGTCCATTCAATGTACAAACTCTGGAAGTCGGTCTAAATCTATCCAACGTTTCTCCTTGTAATACGGATCAACCAGATAGGAGATTTTCTAATTCAAGCCCATCAATTCTTTCACAGAATAATAATATTATCAACATTGAGGAACTAGAAACACCAAGCAAATATTTGCAAGAATCTTCGCCGGTGCCAATTGTTCCGGTTCCATTTCATAAGAGAGGAAAACAATCAGCTGCAATTTTAAACAGTAAAGAAAATATTGAAGCGAAGAAATCTAAAGTTAAAGGTAAAGCTACTCCAGGAATACGTTGTAAAAATAAATGTCGAACAGCTACAGCTGATGTACAGAAGAAAGTGTTACGAACTGCAGTCAAGTTTCCAAAGAAGATTCCAGCCAAATGTATTAAGAAAAGAAAGGGCATTAGAGAATCTAGTGATGAAATGACCATCTCGGATATTTCTAATGAATCTGATTCAGATATCGACCAGGCGAGAGCAGGTGAAATTGTTCTACATAAAAAAAAACAGAGATCTCAAGCTAAGATTCAGAGTAAAGTTCCAGCAAAAAATAATAAGAAAAGACGAATAGAATACAAGGAGTCGAGTGATGAAATATCGATCTCAAATAATTCGGATGAATCTGAGTCAGAGGCATACAAGGATTGGGAATGCAAAGAATGCTCTGAAGAATATAAAAAGACCAAATCAACTGCAGATTTGATACAATGTTTAATGTGTAAAAAATGGCTACATGAGGATTGTACCATGTACGGCGACTATTGCAATAAATGCGGTAGGATTAAACGAATGAATACGAAAAAATACAAGTAGACTGAACTGTAGAAATACTTTTTTTTTCTGAAGCTGATTAATATAAGAACTAATAATAATTGTATACCAAAGTGAAGAAGTGAAATATACCTAAGTGAAGAAGTAGAATAAACCAAAGTGAAGAATATTTTTTTTCTGAAGCTGATTAGTGAAAGAATATGAAAATTAAAACCAAAGTGTAATGTGCCATAACTAAATATTAAAATAAAACTTGTTAATTATAAATATGCTTTGATTTATACCTAAGGGCAACTATCCTCATAGTGACAACAGCATCGGGGCATCTAACCCATATAAGAGGCATCTATACTCAGAACTAGTACTGTAACTTTTGTTTTTTTCTATATGTATAAGCAATAGCTGCATTGAATTTCTTTTTAAAATATAATAAATAATAGACCAATGTACGATAATATTGAAAAATTGGTTTAAATATAATTTATTTGTAGGAAAAAAAAAACAATTTCAAAATGTGGGGCAACTATCCCACTTTTACCCTATACCGTGGAGCTGCGGCTACGGCGTAAATCTACGCTGTGACTCTGCGCGGGTGAAAATGACGTCAAAAAACATAGCGTACTATTTTTTTTCGTATGTTACTGTAGTTGACCCAACCTATATTATTAACATTATCAATTAGAACGAAGTTAAATGTATATGTGTAGCAATGGACTAGCCGCATATTAAAGTAGATTATTCACTAAGGGGATAAAGCAGTGTCTTAGGACACGGGTGCTATATTGGATCCCGAGCGCAACGAAGGATGAAATGGCTCCTGAGCGTAGGGAGGCAGCTCTGAGGTAACTACTGAGCGAAGCTCTTTTATCCTATTTATCATATAAGGTATCAAAAACCAATTCGATTCTCGGATTAGTAGTTCATGAAACTGTTAAATAACCGGGATTACCTAGTTATGCGCATACACTATTTTATATGCTACTCATGAAATGTCATCAAAAACACAATAAATAACATCGTAAATATGAAGTCCAAATCCAATATTCTACCGCGGGGGTACAGTACAGTACTTTAACTGCGACGGGGGTAAGCGCCACAGCAACCGATCAGCTGTTGACATGACACGCCGCCATTACCGCCACAGATTATCACAGATGGTAAAAGTTTTCATACGAATTATTTAGTTGACGTTCCATATTCATAACACATTATGCACCAACGAGTCATAATGAAATCTATACATATAAAAATGCTTTGTCCTGAATGACTGACTGACGGATCAACGTAAAGCTTAAACCGCTGATCGTAGAGACCTGAAATTTGGAGGGTGTGTTCTTTGTATGACGTAGGCATCCGATAAGAAAGAATTTTTCAAAATTCTACCCCTAAGGGGGTGAAAAAGGGGGGCTAAGTTTGTATGGGACAACGTGATTCCTTGGTCCAATCTACTTCAAATTTTGCATAAACATTTTTTAACAGAATTAATGGAAGACGTATTTCGTATTTTATTGAAATTCATCCCATACCGGGGTTAAATAGGGGTAGAAAATTATTTTGGGAGTGATTTGCTTCGAAGTTGATATCAATACTCCTTAGTGCTTTTGATTTAAATTATATTTTATTTTGACACATGTTTGAAAAGTCAATCCGATTTTATTCAAAAAAGCTTGAACTCACTAGGCTTGGTGCTTGCAATGCAAATATTCTTTAAAATTTGTATATCTTGAAAGGCACCGTACTATACATATTAGTACCGCATTTGAAGGTTTCTAAGCTTTACAGAGGTCTGTATTTATTCCTAGGATTCCCCAAACACCATCAAATTACCCCTTCGAATTCAAGAGAGTGCAGTTTCCCATCAAAGTCTGCTTCGAAATGACTCAAACTCTTAAGATAGCGGGAGTAGACTTGAGGTAAAGCTGCTTCTCTCATGGCCAGTTGTATGTGACATGCTCCAGAGTAAGCGCACAGAGTAGCCTGGTGATTCTAGCACCCGAAGGAAAACAAAAAATATTATTTACAAAGAAATACTGCGGTAGGTGTAGTATGTCGATTTCGTTGTAAAAAGATAATACCCCCGTGTAACTTTCACCAGATCAAACGCTGAGCTTCGTGTTCATAAAATATAACAAAAATTTATTTTATTTTCATGTTTATGTAACCTTTAAATCCCTACACTATAATAAAGATTGTTATATTTTACTAGCTGCCCGGCCCGGCTTCGCACGGGTAGCACTAAGTACTTATCTACGGCGCACCTACTTCCCTACCTACCCTACCTATGTACATACCGAGCTACCTACACCTACCTAAATTTTTGGTAATTTTTTTACACCTTGGGTTACATTATTGGAGTTTTAACAAGGATCCCTAATTTTTTTGAAAATATAATATAGCCTATGTCACCCGGGGATAGTGTAGCTTAAACAGTAAAATATGTTTTCAAATCAGTTCAGTAGTTTCGGAGCGAATTCAATGCAAAAAAACAAACAAACAAATCTTTCCTCTTTATATTATTAGTATAGATAAGTATTCAAACATTTCAACAAAATAATTTATATGTTATAACAAAAATAAAAACGTTAAAAACCAATAAAAATCCTATTAGAACCATTTTCGACTTCTACGCGGACAAAGTCGCGGGCAAAAGCTAGTCTATTACACATTGTAAGAGCGAATCATTTTTTTCACCTCCACCTTAAGACCTAGGCCAAATATTTTTTGCTATCCAGAAAACGCATAGCATAAAGAGGTGCCATAAATGACGGTGCCATACATGAATTAAAAATAAAAAAAAAAAAAAAAAAATCCGCGAAATTTCGCGGGATTATGCTAGTTCAGTATAATATTATTACTCGACTGGAATCTCGGTTTTTAATGACTTTTTTTAGGTTAGGTTAGCATGACATATAATTTTATAATTAGCGAGTAGGTGGTGTGAAAAATATTTATGCACTTGGTAGTGTTTTGTTTTAGTTGAATGTTTGCAGATTATCTGTCACAGCTAAATATTGAACTTCCTAAGGACCTATCAGTAACTAGGAACCTTCTAGTTAGCTTTTGTGGTGATCACATCTTGTAGTTGGCGTAGTGGCCGTTTGCGACAAACATGGACACCATCTGCATAAATACCAAAGTGATGAATTATGGGCAATTAATTCCTAACGGTGATATTAATCTCAAGTTTTTAAGTCACCATAAAGATTTTTGGCCTTAACATTTACATTTTCCTTAACGTTATATAATCTTTTTTCTTGTCTTTTCAGTTCCGCCTCTGTACCGAGGACCAGGCTCCTCTTATGGTCCCAGTTCATCTGCTGGAGTTCAAGATGTAGAATAACAGGCCAACAGCCCATCGGTAGTGGTCAACATGCCAGGTGATTAATTCTAGTTTACGCCCACTCTACCCAAAACGGCAGTAAAGTTCTATCCACACATATCAGGGCTGTGCCCAGGACGTGATAGCTAGGGCCGCGGCACACACAGGGCAGACACTGAAGCTCCGTCGCCGGCCCGGACACGGACGTGTGTGAACGAGTTCATATAAAATGTTCACACCAATATTTCTTTGAACCCGGCCCTCGTTTTCATTTGACACTTTACTTGTTATCTTTAGATTTTCTTTTGGTGTGAGTTTGAAAGAGTTTTTTTCTACTACAGATACGGCAGTAGCTGCACGAAAAAGAAAACGAAGAAAAAAAGATTTTATTTAAAAAAAAAATTATACCCTATTGTTTCCCAACTGGATAGACAAAGTTTCTTTTTACTAGGTATTTATTTTATTGTTGTATGTGTTTATATAAAAAATATTCTCATTCAAACCACAATAAACACAATTATGAGAAACGGCACCAAGATATGGTTTTTTTTTAATTTTATGTTGAATAATACCCACATGCCAAGGAAATTTTCCATGCGTTTGTGGTCATCGGATTTTCCATACGATTATTATAAAAAACTATCGTTAAATTACTTCACAATATGTATAATTGAATAATACATAATCTTCTTCTTTTTGTGTGGTTAGTGACCAACCTGGTGTCAAAGTTTTAAAGCCATGGCACATATTTATACATAAAAATAATTGTAAATTAAATTGAAAAAAAAAATGGTATAATTTTTTTTTTCATAAAGAAGTATTGGATGTTAAAAAAATATTCAGTTGTTCGTTTTGTGTAATGTCTTGTTTCATCATCTGCCAAGCCTTTTCTGGGTCAGCTTCCAGTCCAACCGGATACAGCCAAATTATTTTAGTTAGTAATAAAAAATAAGAGTTACAATTGTGAGTTTCCATGGTGGACGACAATTAAAAACGTATTCTTTTGAAATTCAGACTTTAAAATATTTAACTTAATAAATTCCGAAACAAATAAAACTGGAACTATATTTATTACCCACTAAGTATACCTACACATTTGCCTTTTTCTACAAAAATAATCACACTTAAGAATAGCAAATCCCAGGATAGTGTTATTTATTTTATCATAAACTCTGAGATTATTTACATTTAAATCTTTCTATGAATATTCATTAGTATCAGTTATTTTCCGTAGGCACCTGAATGTTCACAGCGGTTAACAATTTTATAGTGTAAAAGGCACGATTCATTTTAACGTTTTTTCTTTCACAGATGACAACTACATCAAACCGGTAGTAAACAGCCCATACGCTGTAGCATCAACAAGATTATAGACTATACAGCCTCATTACATTAACGTAATAAGAATCCATACTTGTTATTGAAAATAAAGCTCTATATTTTAGAAAACTCGTCTCTTTTTCCATTGTCTCACCTCAGAGGTCAGGTAATTTACCTTTTCCTTGATAATTGACTATCAGTGGGCATAATTATGAGATGCAATGACGTAGCTTAAAAAATGAATCTTATTCATGCAAGAAATTGATGTCATTTCATTCATACAACTTCCGGCTCGCTTTGTTTCTCTAGAGATGAGTTAATTGTAAAGAAAATCCATTAATTGAAGCCTATCATTTGAAGTTAACAGTACCAAGAAAGAGCTATAGTCGGTGATTAGATAAAATCCACCATTGTTATCGTGGTTTATACTACCTTGATTTGTTACTTTGTATGAAACTACATAGGTATAGATGTTGGCAAATATAGACCGGTATTACAGAACTTAACTCAAGATTCAAGGATTTTTATGTAATGCTTGAGTCTTGTCATAGATTCACGATCATCTGCACTTCGATTGATTTTATTGATCAGAGACGTCGTGTATTGAAGTATGTTGGTTTCGTAAGAAATAAAGGAAATATTTTTGTAAATTGGTTATAAAAATAACAGTTACACGTATTTAAAAAAAATTAAACTAGATGAGATCGGTGTTACTCTGAGAAAAAACACCTAAACAAACTCAAAGGTCTGAGTGTCCTTTAAAGTCCAATCAATTTAATTGAAATGGTCAGATTACATATAAATGAAAACCATGTAGGTTCATGTTTGAGCTGGTCTCTTGAATAAAGCACTACAAAAGTTTGACTGGTCCACTCAAACTTTCCAGACAGTGCACGCATGTGTCAGTTATCGTGTAGCTCAACTCGGAACTTAAAAAGCTCAACGACCCTCATGGAGAATCGCATCAAAACGGCCGCATAAAATACTCAAGGGTGGTGTGTTAATTGAATGGATAAGTTAAGGAATCATTATAAAAAACGGCATTTTAAAGTACCACCTGTGACGGAAACACTAGGCTGTAACTTTATTTGTGTTTCGAAGAAGCAAATATTCTCGTAATTCTCAAAAAATAAAGATTACGTTGATGTTTGCGAGAAAACAATTAAAACAACTTACATTAAGTAATTCTCTTTATCATAACCAAATCAATGTCGCTGTTCAGTGAGATTGATTTGGTTAACAATATGGAATAGATTTGTAAAATATGGGTTAGAATACTGCAGGTATTTTACACAATCAATAGGTACACAATCGGTTCGGGCAAAATAACTTGCTTGCAGATTTTGTCACTTTCATATTATTTCTTTCTCGGAATTTATATAGAATCTATTTCCATCTTCCCATCACTAGGCAACTATTTATGTTCACATATATGGTATTTTTCGATCGTAGCTTACGTCAATTCATTAATTAAATTATTATTTAACTAAACACGAAAACAAGTTTGTGAACTTCAACTTACGTTTTTGTATTTAACCACAGACATACCTTGGTAATCGGCCACAAAACCATAAAGAACCTGTTCGCTGTTATTAAGTATGGATTCAAACACACAGACGAGCATCCGGTTTATGGGAATAACCAGCTTAATACGTGCATGGACTCCGCAAATTGGCAGGCGTGTAACGTCAAGTTTTTCTCGTTCATCCACACGTACTTATACAATTATCTTTCTTTTTTTATATGGCGAATAATATGTGATGCGTGAATGGTATTTATTCTCGTCATATTGAAAACAAACGGACTATTCGTTTGTCAACGTCATTGTGGGAATCGACCGTTCCGCGAAGTGATCCATGGCACTAGTAGTCGGTCCATGACGACGTAGCGTCCGCAGGAAAAACGCGTCTTATAAATAGGTTGGCTTTGTTGGTCCTGCGTCAGTGATCGCGATGGGATACAGTAGTGTGGTGTTGAGCGTGCTGGCGCTTTCAGCGCTTGCGACAGCAGTGCCGTCTATCGGAGACAATTCTTTGGACGCCGGGGAGCGAGTGGTGCTCGTGTCGCCGGTGTTGGCCCCTCCGCGGGACTCCAGATTACACGACACGACGCGCTCAAGGCAGTTCCCGATACTTGTGTTGCTTACCCAGGCCAACCCGCAGTTTGGGCGTCAGGAACCGGAGGCTAAATCCTTGAAAAACCCCCAGCCTATTTACGTTCAGGTAATTATTTTACGAGTATGATTTCGTGAATTAACTTTCGATGATGGGGCTACTTAAGTCTTAAATTATTGAAATCACAATACTCAGGTCACACCCTCGTATTATGAATGAAGGAAAAAAATTATAATATGCTAGTAAACGATTTGCTTACATGCTTGCATATTCTAGAATGCATTGGATTGGTATTTCATTACTTGTACATAACGATTATTTGAATACAAGTTATAATTTACACTTATAATTATTGTAATTAATGAATTAATCAAGAAGTAATTTGAAAATACATTACTGATCGAGTTCTGCTCTTGCTTTTTTAAATAATTTCAGTAATTATCGTATTGTTTATGTTTATTTGTGTTGAACCTTATTACTTAGTACCTACTAAGCTGTTCGTTTATTATTTCCTGTGTTAATTTGCTATTTCAACTAGGTACCTATTAGTCATCGTTATGTTGAGCAACAGATATAGGATGGTCCCAAACGTGATCGTAATCAGCAGGTATTCCAAGTAATACCAGGTTATAACCGCTTGTTAACTATCGTTAGATAGTTTAATAAATTTTTCGCAAATAACACAAAGTATAAATTATGTCTACCTACAGCGTTTTGCGGATGGAGTCATGACAAACCATTGAAGATTAAAGCTTCATTGAGACAATCAAACCTCATCGATGGATTGCTTCCTAATTATTTTACTTTAAAAGTACGAAATTTTGAAGTGAAAACTTCTTTAGGCGCGTTGAGCAATTTTTGGGTGAACAAAAAGCGTGAAACTTGCGTCATCGTCACCGCACGCTTCACATGAGCTATATGTATACTGTGTATATATGTACATAGATATACAATTCACGAGTTACTTAGTTTTCACTTCTATCGGCAGTCCCCAAAGACTGCCACGTATGTTTTTTTTTAAAATAACGATCAGATGATCAATGTAGAAATAATTAAAGTCATAGGTCAAGTAGTGGATAAAAAGACAGAAATAATGATAATGATGTTAAGACACTTATTTCTTCATCGGCCTGAATAAAGGCACTAGCTATTAAGTTGAAACCCATAAAACATTTCCAAGACATATTCAAATTGACGTAACACAAAGTTACCATATTTATAAGTTCAAGTTTAATGTACCGGTTTGCTTTCCCAAGCATGGATACTTGCATGTATACTTTAACTTTAACGATCTCATTTGTTTTTCGCAGAAACTTGAAGACCAAGTACAGCCTGGACTCAACAGACAGAAACGCCATTTGCTGAAGCACAAGTTATTAGGTATTGGCGGAGGTGGCATTTCCTTCGGTGGAGGGTTTGACCTCGGAGGAGGGGGCTACAACGAAGGCTATAGCCACGGCGGCGGCAGCCACGGCTATAGCGGAGGACATGGCGGCGGCTATGGTGGAGGCTACGGCGGAGGCTATGGTGGAGGATACGGCGGTGGCTATGAAGGAGGATATGGCGGCCATGGTGGCGGCTACGAAGAACCATCCAAAACCATCATTGTTAAAGTTGTGAAAGAGCATGGTACGGATGCATTGCACAGCTTTTTGCGCACACACACTTTTATGTGCTTTTCGTGAACGCTTTTGTATTTTTGTTATTAATATTTCAAGCAATATGAAAATTGGCAATAATTATTAACCTTGTGTCGGTAATAGTAGATGATTTGGTTTCTGAATCCTAGTACCAACCTTATTTAAAACTAGTTAGGATATAAAGCTAGTTATGAATTGAGTAATATTTTATGCTCAGTAAATGATAAAAAAACATTTCTCTAACTTATATAGTTGGACCATGTTGGTTTTGCATGCTTGTAGTAGTAGATTCAAATAGATGGGTAGATTAGACTGTAGTTAGATAACAGAGTACATATTAGCACTTAAAATTGGTAGTACCACCTATGTTACACAACATGTTATCAGGGGTTTCACAAACTTTTATACCGGTTTACTTATTTTATTTCTCTTTCAGGTCACGGCGGCGGCCATCATCACGGAGGTGGCGGCTACGACGGCGGCTACAGCGGTGGAAACAGTGGAGGTGGCGGCTATGGCTCAGGTGGAGGCGGCGGCTATGGTGCAGGTGGAGGCGGCGGCTATGGTGCAGGTGGCGGTTCCGGTGGAGGCGGCGGCTATGGCGGCGGTGGCGGCTCTGGCGGAGGTTACGGCGGCGGCAGTGGCAGCGGTGGCGGCTACGGAAGCGGAGGTGGCTACGGAGGAGGCAATGGCTCCGGCGGTGGCAACGGTGGTGGCTACGGAGGAGGCAACGGTGGTGGCTACGGAGGAGGCAACGGTGGTGGCCAGAGCTACCAACAACCCAACCACGGTGGTGGTGGATGTAGCGGCGGCTGCGGCGGCAATGGCGGCTACGGTGGCAGCAGTGCCACAGCTACCGCTACCGCGACTGCCACGGCCACTGCACACTCGGGCGGCTACGGGTGAGAATATTTTTTTTTGCCACCTTAACTTAAAATAATAATCAGCTCGTAAAACGACCCAGTCGAGAACAAGTTATAAGCAAATAAAAAGAATAAATCAAAGTATCCTAGTCATGCACTTTATG
The DNA here is from genome assembly GCA_947364205.1 of Agrochola lota. NCBI lineage: Eukaryota > Metazoa > Arthropoda > Insecta > Lepidoptera > Noctuidae > Agrochola > Agrochola lota. The sequence goes on along the minus strand of OX376219.1, from coordinate 17,853,609 downwards.
CTTCCAAGACACATTTATCATTTATGAAAGAGTCAAAGACATTCAAATGAATGAGTTCTGATACGGAGACAGTGACAGTAACTGAAGTCGTTGCACTCTCGGGTTTTAACAATATTTCTTCTATTAAGCGTTTTTTCAGCACAACAATGAAGTATCATTAGGAATTCATTGTATGATAGATAATATTCATAATTATCTTTGGGTGAAAAAGCAAGACCGTGAGAAAGCTTTCAATGTCCCTCAAGTACCCATACTTAAGTCCTCCTTTTTGCATTGTTGCAGTTTTTCCAATGCTTTACTGTTACAGATTCTTTCTCTCTAGCATTCCTTATAATCGTATGGCCCCCTTAGCCCTTAAGGACCTGCTAGAACCTCTTACCATAGTTAGTAATACCAAGTGAAAGTTTACGAGCTGATGATGATATTATGTTTTGAGAATTCTAGAACAATACCAAAAACAGCTTCGACAAACTTACACCTTGAAAAATATGCTTAAAATGTTTAATACTGATGGTGATGCCACTTAATGAGGGGACTTCAATTAAACTTTCATTGTTGAAGACCGAATAGCATAAAAAACTGCGAGTCGATGACACTGCCATGCCCATATAAGTAGATTTCCTTCAAAATTAATCATTCAAGGTATTCTTTTCTTTCTTTTGCAGAAAACGTTAACTTCGGAGTACTCAGTGAATTAGCAGAGTGTTACGAAGTGCATTGAACAAGCTGTGATTAACGGTGACCGGACGATATTCGCTAAACACCAAATAGCTTTAATTACAAAATGTTACTTGGTATACATGTAATTATAGACAAGGAAATTAGCTATACATTGACCAGTTTAAAATTGTCTTAGGAATTTGAACGTTAATTCTACTATGAAAGTAGAATAATATACTATATAATAGGTACTCAGTTTTATTTACAACTAGGAACGGTTTTATGTCTTTTTTTCTATTTCATTCTAAAATTAACAGTTTGCATAGAATACGTTATTGTTTTATTTGTGTAAATTATTCTATGTTTACATAAATATATACACATTATGATTTGTTCATGTGTGTCTTTATACTTTACATTTTTATGTATAACTATGATGTCAGTCAATACATTTTTATGATGGCGTAATATTTTGACTTGTCATAAAAGTTACAAGTTTTCTTTTACTTTCGTCTTCCAGTCATGTAATGTTATATATAGTTCGTGTATGTTAAGTAAGACTGAAAATATTTTCAATACCTACATATATATTTAATAATGTATAGAAAAAAACTTCCACCAATAAAAATAATTAGATATCTATTGTTACATGCGTAACTTGTAATTTTGATATAAGTAAAATACAGTTTTTTTATAATTTCTTTGTTTTAATCTATCCTACTAAAACACTTTCTTTGAAAGTAATTCCTCAGGCATTGCAATTTTTTGTGAGTAACGTAATTACCCGGCTGTGTTATGGTTTAAGTACCTGACTTGTTTATTTGAAGTCTTGGATCCGATTCCCAGATCATAAATCAAAGTTCGTATTTTTCCCGGGAAAAATGTTGTCCTGAAGTTGTTGCGCATTTCACGACTTTACTTTTTACTACATTCATCATCTTTGCTAATTAATATGCTGCTCTTAAAAATAGCGTTATATTCTGATTTCTCGAAATAACACAAGGCGAAGGAAATGTAGACACAATGATCTAGCTCAAGAAAACATATCTAAACAACGAAAACTGATGAAGAAGAAGATGAAGATTGAGGTATTTTAAGGATTCCTTTTAGGAACTTAAAATTACATTAATTATATAACTGTCCTTATTTATTCACTTCCATTAAAATAGATAGGTTCTCAAAATAACCCACTTAATTATTTTCTTTAAACATAAACCGTTTTCTTGAAATAGCTACCTACTCGTTCCTATAAGGCATTGATCCCATCATTACCTACCCAACATCACCCTGATCTCATCATTAATGACACCACCTGATACCTATTACTTATTGCGATAATCGTGTTTCTCAGTAAAAACGAAGCGGAGTTAACAAGAATGTGAGATTATTGTTGTAAAAACCACAAGTTATGGGGAAATACTCGTGTCAAATAGTTTGAATGGGACGATAACAAATACCTTTACGTGATTGAGGTCATTAATAAGAATAAAGCCTTAAAAAAGTTGACTTTTAGCCCGGCTTCACTTACTCTCTGTTGTTAGGTTCACACTACACATCAAGCTATATATTTCCAGTTTATGCTGATCTCGCATTGTATAAGATTTCTGCCTAATGCGAGGTCTGCGAGGAAATGTATAGCTTGATCTGTAGCCGTGTGTACAACTGAACCGAAGCGAACACAACATGGAAGACCGAAACATTGGCGTAACTAGTCCTAAATCCCTGTATACAAATTTGTTGGAATTTGTCTTTACCCGATTGCGGCGAAGCTCCAAAGCAGGGTATTGTACTTTTACAAAACAAATAAAATTGTATACTGACTTAGAAGGTTAAGCTGTCATTGTGATCTTATTAAGAAAATGCAATGCTAGCGAAGCGAGCTAGAAATATGATGCATCCTGACTCCTATCAGGTTACATCGAGCATTCGAGCATTCTAGACCGGGATAGGTTAGGTTTTCATTGTGATTTTACTAAGAGAATGCAAGAGCGACCGAAATGAGCTAAAAAATAACAGTATTTTCTCCATTCCATACCCGATTGCCGATTGGCCGATTATGTACCTGTTGATTTTGTAAAATACCTACAGAAAAGGTATTTTACAAAATCAACAGGTACCCAATCGGCTGGGGCCAAATAACGTGATTGCAGATTTTCCCACTTTCATATTATTTTTTTCTCGGAATTTATATCTACGAGTATATCCATCTTCGCAACACTAGGCAACTATTTATGTTCACATATTTGGTATTTTTTATAGCGTACCAGCTTTTGACCGCGGCTTCGCCCGCGTGGATGTTGCAAAATATCCCACAGGAACGTACTACCAGGATTACATACCTTATAGCCGAGGCAAAAGTCATTGACTCCTACCGCGGCGCCCGCGTTACCGTCAACCATAAATGATTTTGTTACGAGTAATTTTGAATCTGTGATTTCTTTTAAACTATTCATTTAATTTAAATGATGTGATGTCATGGCATATTTTAATCTAAATTAAATGCCCAATTTAAATACCATACTTTATTGGATAAGTATTAATATAAGACCGGTCAAAATAGCTTCGGAAATAACAATGAAATGTTTGAGTTTATCGCGTTCAGACAGACAGACGCGGCGCGTGTCTTTATGCAGAACGCTTTTGCAAAATTTCACACTGCGCAAACGCCTAGATTTCGAGAAAAAAAATACTTACCTACGTAATAAAATTGACATTTTACCACAGATGATGACAAATTTCACTCCTCGGTTGTTCCGTTTTACGTTCAGAGAAAATGATAGTGGATTTTAATGGTTTTTTGTACTTTAATTCATTTTTAAATAGCTGTTATGCAATGTACTCAATTATGAAGCAAATAAAATATAATTAATGAAATTTAAAATAATAACGTTTTATTTGTACTCTTAAAGGATCGTGGGTAACGAAACATAATCGAATGCAAGTGACGCTAACGTTTGACAAGATAGTTGTCATTGTCACTCATCATCATAATTCATCGTATGTACTCATAGTCGAAAACGTACATATATCGTTATTTTTTATTTTGCTTCCCACCGCACGTTTTCTCCACACATTGACATTGGCAGAATTGTCGACATCGGCACCATTGCCATAAGGAAAAATAGATCGTACTCCTACTTGCAACAACAATTGAATGACACCATGGCGTACCTGAACCTATTATACTACGCACCAAACCAAGATATTATACAAAAATATCCCATCTCGACTACCACCACTCGACATACGCATACTCTCTGACAGCGCTTCAGTTCTTCAATCCTTACGGAAAAAACATATTACCACAAAGCTAACACTAGAATGTCACAATGCACTAGAACAAATAACGGTATCTAGCCGCAACACGGTGACACTGCAATGGATAAAAGGACACAGCGGATCGCTAGGTAACGACGCAGCTGACGAACTTGCTCGACGAGGATCCAGCACGGCAGTCTGTGGACCCGAGCCTATCGTACCCATCCCCTTCACCCAGATACGAAGGTGGCTACAGGAGTACACCCACACTCAAGCGGAGCACTGGTGGACCTTGACACCGGGCTGCAGGCAGTCCAAGGAAGCCATGCCATCTTTGGATACCGGGGTAACCCGGCGTTTACTACGCCTGGATAGGAATGGCCTGCGCCTGATGACGGGGACCATCACGGGCCACTGCTCGCTGAACAGACACTTCCACACAATGGGCATAACGAACAGTCCTCTTTGCAGGGTGTGCATGGAGGCTGAAGAAACCATCGCGCACGTGCTTTTTGAATGCACAGGCGTCACCCAGATTAGAACAGAGACCCTCGGGACACCCAGATCTTACACTGATGTTCTGAACAGACCAGGAGATATAATCAACTTCTGGAGGGAGGTAGGCTGGTTGGAATAACCACCAACGGCCGCTATGGCCCACGCACAATGGTCCACTAAAGGACTAAGTGCGGAAACCAAACCCCATAACATAGAACATAGAACATCCCATCTTGACTTAGTAAAACGAGAAAGCTACTAGGAGAACTGAGGATGCAAGAGCGAGCGAATCGAGTTTGGTACTTGATGTACCTCAAATCCATTCGTGGTTTGTTTTTTACCACACAGAAATAGGACCCGCTTAGCGGGGCACCGTCGAATACGAATACGCCTTGTTATTACTGCTTGCAAACAAATTTAGATTCACCACGTGATCTTTCTAACCCCTTAAACTCCCACTATCCCACCAATCCTGAAAGAAACTATGGCGATTTTTCTTTCGGCACCTATTGCTTGGCACACTTTGCGGTTTTCAAATATACACTTATAAGGGTCTATTCTACCCAAAAAAAAAAAAAATATAAAAGCACCGGGTATTACAAGTTCTATGGTTCCCTTATCTTGGTAATCGACCACAAAAATCATAAAGAAACTGTTCACTGTTATTAAGTATGGATCCAAATACACAGACGAGTTATGGGAATAACCGGCTTAATAAGTGCATGGAATCCGCAAATTGGCAGGCGTCTAACATCACGTTTTTCTCATTCAACCTCACGTACTTACATAATCACCTTTTTGTTTTTTCTTTATGGCGAATAATATGTGATACGTGAATATTAATTATTTTCGTCATATTGAAAACAGTCGGACGAATCGACCGTTCCGCGAAGTGATCCCGCGAATTGATGGCAGTAGTAGTCGGTCCATGACGTCGTAGCGTCCGCAGGAAAAACGCGTCTTATAAATAGGTTTGCTTTGTTGATCCTGCGTCAGTGATCGCGATGGGATACAGTAGTGTGGTTTTGAGCGTGCTGGCGCTTTCAGCGCTTGCGACAGCAATGCCGTCTATCGGAGACAATTCTTTGGACACCGGGGAGCGAGTGTTGCTCGTATCGCCGGTGCTGGCCCCTCCGCGGGACTCCAGGTTACACGACACGACGCGCTCGAGACAGTTCCCGATACTTGTGCTTTTTACCCAGGCCAACCCCCAGTATGGGCGTCAGGAACCCGAGGCTAAATCCTTGAAAAACCCTCAGCCCATTTACGTTCAGGTAATTATTTAAAAAGTATGAGTTCGTGAAATAACTTTCAATGCTGGGGCTACTTACGTCCTATACTATGCTCAGGTTACACCCTCGTATTATAAATGAGGGAAATGAATTATAATATGCTAGTAAACGATTTGTTTACATGCTTGAATATTTTACAATGCATTGAATATTTATTGGTATTTAATTTATTTAAACATACCGATTATTTGAATACATATTATAGTCGGAACTTAAGTAATTATGAAGTAATTTAAAAATAAATTACTGATCGAGATTTGCTCTTACTCTTTTAAATATTTTCAGTAACCCCAAAATGTTCTACGTTTATATACGTAGTTGTCAGTATAATAATTATAAATACATGAAATTGTTTCTTTTTTCAATGTAGGAGTAATAAAATACTCCTTGAACAAATAGTCGATATTTATTAGGTCAATCACTGGCATTTCAATGACAAGATATATTTAGACGACATCTCAGGACAACATAAAAAAGAATGTCGGTTGCCTATAGATGGTCGTTTGACGTTTGTAAAAATTCAAAAGCCATCCCAGTTTTCGCTTTTATTGCTAAATAAAATAATTTAATTAAAAGAGAAGAAACACGCATAGGATGTTAAAGTGTGTGTGATAATACGTGTATCCTATTAAGTGCGTATTTAATCAGTGACACGTAGATATCGCGTTCAATTCCCAGGCAAGTTCAATGTTATTGTTTTTAGCGAGTCGCAACCAAATCCAGATTAGTTATCTGTAGCACGCACTAGTCCGATAATATAAAGTAAAAAGTACGCGTATTCAATACACTGCATAATGATGCTAAAAACGGTTTAATAAGAGCCACTTTACGAGCAAGTGTGTTGAAAATATTAATATGTATGTATTCACATATCTTTTTATCTATTATAGTATATTATATAAACTTATTATTTTGCACTAATGACAACCCAATTTTTATGTCCACGCAATCACTGTCTATTCCAAGACTGCTTGGAAGAGATCGCAGAAAGCGAGAAGGCCTCCCATAATATGTTTTGTAGTCTTAAATTTATGTGTTTTGCTATATAAATTCTGGTGTACAGTTAGGTATATATAAATAAAGAAGCTTTTCTATTACGGTTAAATTCAGTTTTCAAATAAAGAACATAAAGCTTATATATATAGCTAGCAACCTATTGGGGTTTTGGGGGTGGAGGCAGGACAGAATTGAAGAATAAGGATTCATTGAGACAATTTAACCTCATCGATGTATTGCTTCCTAATTATTTTCGTGAAGTAGTGGATGGAAAAATACTAAAATAATAATGATAATATTATGACGCTATTTGTTCATCGGCCTGAATAAAAGCACTAGCTATTAAGTTTAAACCACTCAATATGAATGACCATAATAAATATTTCCAAGACATATTATAATTGACGTAACACAAAGTTAGCATATTTATAAGTTCAAGTTTAATGTACCGGTTAGCTTTCCCAACCGTGCACTCTTGCATGTATAATTTATTTTAAACGATTCCATAATTATTTCGCAGAAACTTGAAGACCAAGAACAGCCTGGACACAACAGACAGAAACGCCATCTGAAGAAATTAAAAGGCAACGGCGGTGGCGGCTATGGTGGAGGCTACGGCGGCGGCTATGGCGGAGGTTATGGCGGCCATGGTGGCGGCTACCAACAACCATCCAAAATTATCATTGTTGAAGTGTCGAAACAGCGTGGTACGGACGCACTGCAAAGCTTTTTGCGCACACACACTTTTATGTGCTTTTTGTGAACGCTTTTTGTGGTTTTGTTATAAATATTTCGAGCAATATAAAAATTGGCTGATGCAATAATTATTATGCTTGTGGTATAGTAGATGATTTGGTTTCTCATCCCTAGTACCTACTTTATTTAAAAATAGTTAAAAATATAAAGCTAGTTATGAATTATATAATATTTTATGCTCAATAAATTAGATAATGCAGGTACCTAAAAGAAATTAAAATTGGTGGCACCACCTAGGTTACACAATATTTCAGGTTTTTGAAAGAAAAAGAAAGAAATAAATTAAATTAATACATTTATTTAGCAAAGACTAAAAGGCACACAACACAACATATTGTACAACAAGTAAAAAAAAATTTTAAAAAAAGAATCAAATACACTTTCACTAACTATTATACCAGTTTACTTAATTTAATTGTATTTCAGGACACGGCGGGGGCCATCGTGGCGGAGGTGGCCATCGTCACGGAGGTGGCGGCGGCTACGGTGGCAACGGTGGCTATTACCAACAACCGAACTATAACCATGGTGGAGGCGGCTACGGTGGCAGCAGTGCCACAGCTACCGCTACTGCGACTGCCACGGCCACTGCACAGTCGGGCGGCTACGGGTGAGAATATATTATTTTGCCACCTAAACTTAAAATAATAATCAACTCATAAAACGACCCAGTCAAAAACCAAAGAAAACCATGATCTGTGATCGTGTACCATTAAAGAAATTCATATCTAACTAGTTTCAAAACAAAATCCCGTGAACACGATGACCACATCTGTTACCGGCCCGGTTCTATAGCCGCCGAGATCTGCAAACAAGAATTGTCCTTACGGTGGTTAGATATGACCTTCTTCGATGGAACATGTTATTATGAGCAAATAAAAATAATAAATCAAAGTATCCCAGACATGTACTACCTATGCCCCCAAGACACAATTTATCATTTATGGAAGAGTCAAAGACATACAAATGAATTTGCACTGACACGGAGACAATGACAGTAGGTAACTAAAGTCGTTGCACTCTCGGGTTTTAATGACGTCACATCCACGGCAAACTTACGAATCTGCAGTTTTAATGAAATCGACATTTTGATAAAAACTACCTAATGATAAAGGCTTGTGCAGACCAGCGCGACTTGTCGCGCGACGCGACGCCGGTTATTGTTATACTGTGAAGTTTTTTTTAGAAATTGTATTGTTCGTGTCGCGCTGGTCTGCACAAGCCTTAAATTGGGCACCTCGAGAGAAAATGGACCTTTGTTTTATTTTATTTTCTCGAGTAACAATTTAAATAAAATCAAACCGCATCACTATCTGACACTGTCAAAAAAACAAGTGTCAAGTGACAACAGCACTTCATTCATTATTTTTTTTCCGTTTCTTTCGAATTGCATGAAATTGAAATTTCCTTCAAAATTTTAATTCAATTATTTTTTTCTTCTCTTTCTTTTGCAGAAAACGTTAACTTCGGAGTACTCAGTGAATTAGCAGAGTGTTACGAAGTGCATTGAACAAGCTGTGATTAACGGTGACCGGACGATATTCGCTAAACACCAAATAGCTTTAATTACAAAATGTTACTTAGCATACATGAAGGTATAGTGGTATACATAGGAATTTGAACGTTAATTCAAGTAAGACTCAGTTTTCTTTACAACTGGGAATCGTTTTATGATTTTTTGCAATAGTTTATGTCATTCTGAAATTAACTTTTTGCATGGAAGATTTTAAGTTTTATTTGTGTAAATTGTTCTTATGATTAGTTCATGTGAGTCTTTATGATACATTTTTATGTACAACTATGATTTCATTCTATTGTGCAATAAAAGTTACTAGTTTTTTTTTCCTTTTCTTCTTCCAGTCAAAGGACATGTAATATCATAGTTCGTGTATGTTACGTAAGACAAACTGTTTTCAATACCTACATATACTTAAAAATGTATAGTAATAAATTTCCGCCAATAAAAATAAGTAGACCTATTGTTACATGCGTAACTTGTAATTTTGATACAAATAAAATACTTACAGTTTTTTTTATATATTTTTTGTTTTGTGCACCCCAACTGCGTAAAACACTTTCTTTGAAAGATATTCCTGATCCATTGCTTCATATAACTACGTAAAAAACGCATTTAACCGCTCCTCCCTCCAAAAATATTTCATTAAAAATTCAAAAAATTCAAGCGCCGCGGTTTGACGTGCGCTTTACGTCACTTTCGACATGTTTCAGAATCTTTTGGTGTTACCTGTAATTTTTAATTATTTCAGGTCTAGTTGACGAGAATATCCGTCAGGCCATAGATTGAAACAGCCCACAGACGATATTAGCCATTATTTAGCAGTAAAAATAGTGATTTAAGCCGCGTGTACATGCCGTAACCAAATGGATACAGTGGGATTTGAAGGAAGTTTCGTTTGGTGTATCAATTTGGATACCTTGTCAAAATGAAAGGAATTGCAATTGTTTCAGTTTGCGTCAAATAACTTTGCCGCTCTGAAGTTAGGTTGCGCATGCGTGCTGGCATGCGCACTACTGATTTTAAAGTAAGGTTGACTACAGCTTCGCAGTCATTTGTAGTTTACTTCAGAGCGGCAAAGTTATTTGACGCGAACTGTAGTTTGCACCATTCATAGTACGCCTTCATTTATCTTGTGAACATGGACACAGCTGCCGAGATTGAAGTCTTGTTTTCCAATTCCCAGATCATAAATAAGAGTACGGCATATTTTTACCGGAAACAAAAAATAATGCCCTGAAGTCGCAACACATTTCCCGAATCAATAGGCTGCCACTTTAAAATAGCATTGATATTCTGATTTCTCGAAATAACACAAGCCGTAATAGGAAATGTAGAAACAATAATTAGCATCATTAAATACAGATTGCGGTATTATCACCAAGATCTCTTACAATATTCAATATTACTGATTATTGTTTGAATAAGACCTTCATAACAGTGGGTGTAATTATTTACAACCACTGTAATGAATATCTTATCCCATCAAAAACATAACATGTTAAAAAACTGCAAGTCTCGCAACGCAGTTCTTCTACCGCAAAAAAATGTGAGATCTAATGTAAAACCAAGTCTGTGAATTTATTCAGTACGGATCTATTTGTCATCTTTATTTCTTTAATAAATAGAATAACTAGGCCATCGCACGGCAACATAATCACAATAATCTACTATTTTAAATAATCCTAATTAAATAAAGCGTAAAGTCAAAGTCAAACAATTTATTGCAATTAGGCACATAAAAGGCACTTTTGAACGTCAATTTTACAAAAAAAAATAATTGATTCTAGTCGCCCCTTCCAAAAGGTAGTTTTCGTATGGAGAAGAATGGGCAAGAAACTCCACCGTTACTCTTTTAAAATGTTTTTACAATATTTTGTATACATTAATTATATAATTATATGTGACGTAATATTAAAGAAATAAAGATGACAAATAGGTAATGAATAAATTAACCGAACAAACAAACCAAGGTATACTCAGTAACATCACGCCAAAATTTCCCGAAGGACAGTGCTGCACCAATAGTACACCGGTACAACCACATTTCGCCAGAAGCCAAGTAATAGGAGGCGAGCCTATTGTTATCAACCGGGCACGATTTCAGAGTCCGGGCTGCTACTGAGAAATTCCAGATGAAAACCATTCGAAGAAAATTTTACACCTTATTGCACCAGCATTTGCAGAATTCAACAATAAATAAAATAGTATATAATAGTATATAATAACTTTTGCTCGGTAAAATTTTTCATTATAAAATCCCAAAATTTATAGCATTGGCTAGGTTCGAGGTCTGATTCTCCACATCTGGCGTTTTTTAGGGTTCCGTAGTAAACAAGGAACCCCTTATAGTTTTGCCATGTCCGTCTGTCTGTCCGCGGCTTAGCTCAGAGACGGTTAGTACTAGAAAGCTGTAATTCGGCATATGTACGTATATACATATTAATCATGCCGACAAAGTGATAAAATAAAATCAAGAACAATATTTTTTTTATGGTACCTCCGTTTTTTTTTCTCGTCTACCCCATGCTGTGGGTTATCGTTCGAAAGGTCATTCAAAAATATTGTGAGTTTGTAAAAACCATTTTTGGAATCAGGGATCCGTTTGCGAAATATTAAGCTTTTAACTGAAATTTTTTGTCAGAATTAAGTGCGTGTGTCCCCCTGCCAGCTAAATGGTTGTACTTGGATTTGTGAAAAACTTCACAGCAGTAGTATATATAACGAAATTAAAAGGAAAACTATCAGAGCTAAGTAGGCTGAACAGGTTAATGAGTTATAATCAACCAACTTATATTTGCGGTTTGAAAAACATGATCTCCCATACATTCCGTATGGGAGAACAACTACAGTTTTTCAACTACAATGTGAAGTTTGTTCTTGGGATAAATTCATCCCAACTATGGAACCCTTCATTGTGCGTGGTTCAACACGCATTTGGCCGGTTTTTTCCTATATAAACTGAGAACCATTATTTCAGATATAATTTGAAAATCAAGAAAATTAAGAATAAAAAATTGATGACCAGCTAGAAAAAGTTAAACCAAAGGTCACCTTGCTACATGTAAACACGCCGTTAACTTTTAAACTCAATAATTAAAATCTTGTTTTTAACCGTATCTATTTTTAAATTTTATAATAGTGGTTTTTAACATCGAACCATCAAGTTAATTGCTCTCAAAAACATACCTAAACAACAAAAAACAGATGAAGTTGAGGTTTTTAAGGATTCATCCTAAGAGCTGAATTATAAAACTCTCATTATTTCTTCACTTCCAATGAAATAAGTAGGTACTCAAAAAAACCGCGTTCCCTTTCTTAAAACGACTTCATATGATGCAAAAATGTACAATTTAATCCCGTTAATTAATCTAATCAAGTGGGTAACTCACTGGTCTTCGGAGAAAAAAAAAAAAAAAAAAAGTTTTTGCTACTGCAGCTTCATTCAAATTTCATGTAAGCTATTTCTGTAAAGGATATGACGATAAAGATATTTTTTTTTGTTTATGGCTGTTCGTTGTTTTCAGACATTCATTGATGCATATCTAACTAAACCGTACCTATAAATTACTAGCGGCCCGCTCCTGCTTCGCACGGTTTTTACGACTTGACAAAACATCGAAATTTCTAAGTTTTATGTAACTTAATAATAACGTATTATAAACATAAACCTTCTGGAATAAATTCTCTAAACGATGGTGAAAACCTCTTTTTTCATTTGAACAACGCGGACATACAGACAAACACGAAAAGCGACTCTATAATTTATAATACGAGTATGTATACGTGTCAGTGATTTCGATTGTAAACTTTGAAGGCCTCTTTGCTTAATTCGTATTTGTGGAGAATTCCTAAAGCGTGGCTTGAGAACAGAACAACATTTGGGAGAAATATGAAATGGTATACAGCAGAAAAGAAATATGAAATGGTATACAGCAGAAATGGACGATTATTTAATAATATCACAACATTTAATTCTTCTAGAGTCTAGTGCATTTTTGACTTTTACAGAACCAAGGAATCTTGAGGAAAATTATTTCAATTACCTGTCAGGGATCAGGTGAAATTCTACACTTTTTGGTGCTCTAGCTTGACTCCAAAAAAGTGAAGAATTCCACCTGATCTTCGAATAAATTATTTCTGGTTTTAATGTTCTCGTGTTTTATTATTATTTTCCAAACTCAAAGCATTTATTTCAATTAAACCATTTACAGACACTTTTGAATTGTCAAGGAGTCAGTGAGTCAGAAATATGAAGCTAGTTGCCCATTCCAAAGCGTAGTAGGTACCTATGGAGAAGAACGGACAAGAAACTCCATGGACACTCTTTTAAATTATATTGTTACAAAAATATTAGCTTACATCATTAAAGTTAAATTTATAATTATACGAGTATGTGAGAACGATGTAAAAAAAGACACACGTCAGAAAGGTTCAGAGTACAGCAAATAGAAACAAAAAAGAACCCACAATTAAAAATTAAAATAAATCATGGCAGCTACGAGAGGACCGGTCCCAACTGACGGCACCTGTTCACGAACATGACGCATGGATCAGCACCATTTAGCTCAACCATTTTGAAGGTAGCTAAATAATTCAACACACGCGCCACCACCAGCCAGACATCTGAGTGAACATGGCATACTCACAGCCGCCAGGGCACATTCAAGTCCATGAAAGACATATTACGATATTAATAAGATTTACAATTAGATTTTTTTTCATTATTTGTAAATGGTTGGTACTTTAGTGGTATGAGGAACAGGGTGTAAAGTTCACTCATCCACCATAGGAAAGGGAGGATCCTCCGACCAGACGGGTGTCGTGTCTGGCGGGCAACTGCCCAGAGGTTGAAGTTGGGAGATTGTATATAAGTATGTCCATCGCGTGGTAAACTGTAATTGCGCGATGGAGGATTTGTGTGACGTCAGGATGTTGTGTGACATCTGGTCTTTGATGCGTAGTTCGCATGTGGCGATAGTAGATGCCGCCACAGTACTTTTGGAAAAATACAAACAAATACCTACAGGATCAATCTTTAAATCATTGAGCATAACCATTTTAACATCAGTCATTGTCACTGTCACTTGTTATTTTGTTTGATTGTTGGGGTTAGTTCGCCGCCCTTTGTATTGACCGATCGTATTTGTTTTAGTGAGTTTCAGTCATTATAGTGACTTTTGATTAAATATCATAAGTCACTACAATGACTGAAACTCACGTATGAGGAGACAGAAAATTTGCTTCAGATACCTAGATAAGCAATTACAGGCTCAACTACTTGTTGAATTATTAAAATTAAACTAAATAATTAAACTATTGCAAAAAAACAAAAAGTCATGCTCCGCAATCTTACACACCCTTTCACACTCCTTCATGCACACCTCCATCACACACAAAGAGAGGTCTGTCTACACACCTATAATTATTACCTTTTAAAATATTGTAATCACGTTTGTTAATATAAAAAAAAAAAAATATGTTGAATAAGATACGCACATTGATACATGGGATTATTGCAATATCATAATAAAAATACTTCATTTGTAACCCAGGGGGATCGGCCTTGAGGGCTGAAATACAGGTTATGCCTAGTGCGGCCCCAAATGCTTAATACTTTAAGTTTAGATTAAGCACTCTACTTGTGAAAAATGTACATATTTATGTGAATAAACATTATTATTATTTATTTAAGAAAAATTAAGTAGTAAATGACAATGGCTGAAAGGTAGGTTGGGTTAGATTAAAACTGTGACCACACAACGGTGCCGCGGCAGAGGCCGGCGAGTGCCAGGGTCCGTTTAGGCACAAGAAAATGTAATGTTTTGGGAATGTGGTGTTTTACAACGAACTAACCTCAACAATAAAGCAAAATAACAAGTGACAGTGACACAATGACAGTGACTCAGTGACAGTAACTCAGTGACAGTGACTCAGTGACAGTGACTCAGTGACAGTGACAATAACAATACAATGCTTACGGCACTTTAGCCGGACCGAGGCAACGCCTTTATTATGCCGCTAGCGCAGCACTACCGAAATATATAATTTATCCTTGAGACATTGTTAAATATTAATTTGCCGGAACTTATTTGGTATCGGCCACTGCCGAAAATAATAAATATTTTTGGTCGAAAACTATATTGGATATTTCTGTTGAAAATTGCCGAAAACCAAAACGAAACTCAGCCGGACTCTAATAATTTTGTAAAATAAATTAAATAAATTGAAAATCGTTAAGGTCCTCAGTCCTTACCTGTTGTTTATTTTATTGAAGTAATTGATTGATCAAAGATCCATCATGCACATATTTTAATAAGTCCCTACTTCCATCATCTAGGCATATTACTTCATGTGATGATCACATAATTCACGTACGATACTATAATACTGACTAGTAATTATTAAAATTGCTTAGGTAAAACTTACACAATATACATATTTTATTATTTTTTAATATACAAACAGGGAAATTAATTGTTAATGTAATTGACAACCTACGTCAAAGAAAGCTGTGATTTAAATATACGGAAAATCTAATTTAGAAGGCAAGTTAGTAAACAATTAAGCTCCCTAACTTTACAAAAGTAATGAACTCCGTTTTGAACTGTTAATTATATTACTGTCAAATCATAATGTACGGGGCCCGTGGCTAAGTAATAACAGCCGCACGGATCGATCGATCAGGTTAAGCTACGCTTGTCGCGGTCGGTCCGTAGATTGGTGACCTCTTAGTCTTTACATACCGCGAGACCCCTCCTTGCTCCTGAAAGCACGTTAAGCCGTTGGTCCCGGCTGTCATTCGTGGATCTTTGGCAGTCGCACCGGGTCGTCAGAAACCGAAAAGTCATACAATCAATCTCACCAAGGGGTATCGTATTAACCAGTTACTGGGTTGTGGACGTCAGATAGGCAGTCGCTCCATGTAAAATACTGGTATTCAGCTGTATCCTGTTAGACTAGAAGCCGACCCCCACATAGATGGGAAAAGGTTAGGCAGGCAGAGCAGATGACTGTCAAATCTTAAAAACTTGTTCATTACTAAAATAGAAATGCATCGGGTGTCACAAGTCTATTTCTATACAGGGTGGACATCAACGCGAAAACTGTTACCATGGATTAAGTACATGATTCTGAACGTCCCTGCGTAGAAATGTTTCGTCGGTTATTTAAAAAAAAAGCAGCTTTTCCATACATTTTGACCGCGTTGGTATTGTTGCACTTTTCTACTGAATCCATGATAACAGGCTTCGCGTCGATGTCCCTGCCACCCTGTAATATGATATATGATGTACCAAAGGTTCAAACATAAATTAAAACATCAATATTACAACGTGGATCAATATTACCGTTAATGTATAGGTAAAGCGCCTGCGCAATTGTGATTATGAATAACTTAACTGTGCTGTTTGGCTTTGTTGCTTTTGATAAACTTGTAGGAGTTTCATTCTGATATAAAATTGTAATCCTAGATATCAGATGCACTAAGTACCTAACTTTTACCTGGGTATTAATAAGAAACTTCAGTATTCCCAAAATTGGCGGTTGTAGGTAGATACTTCAATTACTTTTCTTAGTTACTGATTGTCTAAAACTGTATTTCGTTTGAGCAAGGTTGCCTTGCTTTTTTTTTTATCTACACAAGTTTTTTAGAAGGCACTTTTTACAACAATAACTTTTCTTTGCACGAAATTGCAAGATTTTGTACCTAAATCTTTTACTAGCTTCTGCCCGCGACTTCGCCCCCGTGTTAGTCACATATCTATAAAACATGCCCTATGGCACTCGGTAATAGTGTAGCTTTGTGCTAGTGAAAGAATTTTCAAAATTCGATCAGTATTTCCAGAGATTACCTCCTACATCCAAACTTACAAACTTAACCTCTTTATAATATTATGAGTAGGTACTAGTGGTCACCCAGAGGTTGAAATTCAACCATAATTCATTTAAATGTCATGATTAGTATTATTATTAGTATTAGTATGGGTAGCCATCTTGTGTCAAACGCATGGACTAAGTGTGTGTAATGTTTTATTTGTATTAATTTAATTTATTTCTAATGTATATTATATAAAAATATTAGCTTTCTACACTCCTTCTCCATATAAACCAATCCGCGTAATTTCTGGCAGCATATTGCCAGTTTACGCTCAAAAGGTGGTTTTGAGCCGAGTGTTACTTACAACGGTGAAACATTTTCAGGTGTTCGTACGGCTAACGCCTTCGCTGATTTCTTTGTTAGCGTTTATCTTCCCGAAGTTCCGCGACTTGATGTTGAAAAGGTCTCCCTCTGTGATAATAATGTTAGCAGTAATTATGTAAATATATTTAAATTCACTCCTCAGGATGTTATGTCAGGAAAATAGGTAAACTCAAAGTTAGTAGTTCGGTAGGGCCTGACAACATTCCTCCAGAGATTATGAAAAGTTGTGAAAAACACTTTTGCTTACCTTTATTTCATATATTTAATCTATCGTTAAAAACTGGTATATACCCACCACAATGGAAGCTTTCAAGGGTCACTCTTATTCCCAAGAGTTTGAATAAAACTTTTGTAGAAGACTTCCGAAAAGCATTTGATAGGGTCAATAAAGATATTCTGCTGGCAAAACTATGTGCTATCGAATTTCCGCCAGGTTTGTTAAGGCTTCTTGCAGACTACCTCCGCGATCGTCAGCAGTTTGTCAGACTGGGCCTTTATGAATCCCAGCCCTATCCTATGCGTTCCAGAGTCAGTCAAGATCAATTCTGGGACCGCTTCTTTTCTTGATAATGATTAATAAATGAAGGAAGGTCCTTCATTTATTCTTCACGCCAGAAGTCTATTGTATGCAGATGATTTGAAACTCTTTTCCAAAATTCACTCTGAAGCCGATTGTCTGGCGCTCTAGCGTGATATTGAGGCAATATTGGAGTGGAGTATTAAGAACAAAATGGAATTTAAGTGTTCCAAATGCTTCGTTATGAGTTTTACTCGAGCAAGAATCCCTATCACCTTTACATATAAAATTTATGGCAGCGTTATTACTAGAACAACTGGAATGAAGGATCTGGGTGTCACATTTGACAACAAGCTTACGTTTCATGATCACATGGTATTGGTAGCAAAAGATTATTTTAGATGATTAGGTTTCATACTGCGTAATGCTAAAGATTTTAGGAACATGAGCGCTATTAAATCTATTTTTAAAGTACTTGTTCGTAGTAAACTAGAGTCCAGCGCATGCGTCTGGAACCCGCATGAAAAGAAATACACTTTAGTCTTAGAAAAAGTACAAAAGGCTTATCTAAGGTACTTTTTATAAACGTTTAAATGGTTATTATCCGTTTATATACCCTTCGAATTTTCTTTTAGGCTGCTTAGGGTACAATTCTCTCGAGGTTAGAAGAAAAAATGACCAAATTATTAATATGTGTAAGACCTTCATGGAAAAACAGATGCGCCTGAGCTGCATGATGAACTGTCCCATCTTTTTGCTCCGATAAACGATAACCGTGGCAGGAGGCATAGATTGCTTGCCGTGCCTAGGAGTCGAACCGTCGCTCGAGCCCAGTCTCCTGTCCCTCGCACACTCTCTGCGCTCAACGCTCTCTTGGACGCTAAGCCTGACTGTGATGTGTTTGCGGATGAATGAAAGAAGATCTTGTCTGTATGTCTGGAGTATTGTGAGATGAGCGTATGACTGTCGTGTAGTTGTATACTTTTGTTTACTGTACTTTAATCATGTGTTTGAGGCTTTGCCTATGTCTTTAACTAATGTAATTGGCCTTGGCCGTTTTATGTTTTATTGAAATAAATAAACTTTAACTGTGCCAAATTTCATACTCCCCGTCCGCGTAATTTTCGTAAAAAGGGATACAAAGTTTTTGCTTCACGTATTAATATAATTCATTAATGATTATATTAAAAACCTACTACCTAGTAGATCTGCGGACAGTAGACCTCGTGAGCACAAACTTTTTGCAACAATTAATATACTAAAGTTTTTTTAAACGGGATATTTACCATGTTTTTTTGTTTTTAAAAACATGGTAAATATCCCGTTTTAAATAACTTTATTAATGAAAATTACCTATCAGTTTAAAATCCTATAATATACCTATCCAACTATAAAAAAAACCCGACTGCGGCTGTAGGTTACTGAAAAGCAAAACAATAATTAAACAGAAATAAACTAACCCACAACTAACCAACTAAAACAAAACACGAGACTTTACTTTTGAAGCTACTTTACACCTTACAAAACTCACACACAAAATGTTCGACGAGACCTAACCATTTGGCGAGCGACACGACAGCGCGATCTAGCGGTGCACAGTAGCGTCATCTAGTGACCTTATTGTAAAACGTTTTAGAGAATTCATTTCAGAATTCTCTACTTTTGTAATGACAAGTCGTTTAAGGGCTGATTCCACTAGTAAAATCTAAAAGTGATCAATTTACTGCATTCAGAGGAACTAGTCTGCTCATCACGCTGAAGATCCTCATCAGATCTTCACCATATTTTTATGAGTATAACTTAAAGTTATTACCTTTCAAATAAAAAAAGAACCATCGAAACTGATAAGGCGGATATATCCAGTAGCCCTCTTTTTGCCCCTTTTTTGGAGGAAGTACCCCTCAAATCAAAAATTCCCACGACAAAAAAAACTATAAAGTCGTAAAACCTGTATACCAAGTTTCGTCCAGATCGGTAGTAAAATACGACCTGTAGAGGAGTACAAACTGACACACGAAAGCAAACTTTGCCAGACTTGAAGCAGAGACGCTTCGCTCGCTCGGTCAATTATATAAGTGTAGACTTGGGTTCACTAGAACGTAGCTGTTCGACTTCACTGCAATAGCAACCAAAAGCCGACCTTGTGGAAAGCGTTGAAGTCTCTCAATGGTAGCTTTTAGTATGTTGCATGCAAATACCTTCCTTGCCATCCACAAAATTTTGCTTCTGAGTTCAGAGAAGTTGGGTGCTAACTAATGTTGGTCACTGTAGAGTTAATGTCACTTACGAGTTTCTCAAAACTGGTTCATGGTCAGACATTTTCTTAAACCTGACGCACATCATGTTTATTATGCGCACTATTGCAGTTAATTTCGTTATCTCAGCAGAATACAATGTGCTATTAATATCTCAGTGCATGCGCATGTAAATATGTCCGTATCTTGCACGATTCTTCATCCATTCCAAGAATATTCATACGATTATTTGCAGCAATCATTTAGTTTAATTATTATAATCGCCGAGGAAAATCAAAGGCGTATGAGAGGTTATCATAAGGAGTCCAGACAATTAATTATATATTAAACGGTACTTAAAGATTTTAATGTGCATATGTTCTGAGAAGAGTCAATAACCCTTTAAACCTAGAGATAACTGTAATTGTAGTTTTGGATCCTATCTAGAAGTCAAGAAGGTCAGGGGTAGACTGAGATGAGGTACCCTACATCGGTCAAATCTATACATATGTCCAAAAAAATCAAATTGAAGTACCAGTCGGTCATTTCTGTAAAAATATTAACGTGAAGCTTAGGTGAAGTGAGCTTGAAGTGAGCTGTCACTGCCACAGAATCGACCGGCAGGATGCTAGGGATTAACACTATTGACAGCTCACTTCACGCTCACTTCACCTAAGTTTCACGGTGATATTTTTACAGAATCGAACGGCTGTTTGTAATGTCAAAATAACAGCCTTTTACTAAATGCATAATTATGAAACTATACGGTACATAAAACAAAAAAAAACAATAAAAAAATATGTTGGCTTTCTGTCTGTTTGTTACGGCTAATTTCTTTAACGGCTGGACCGCTTTTGACGGGACTTTCACTGGCAGATAGCTGATGTTATAAGGAGTAACTTACTTTTATTTTAGAAATAATAATTAGAGGGCGAAACCGCGGTAAACAGCTAGTGAAGAATAAAGTTAAGCTAGCAATGTAAGTATTGGGTTCCCACCTATGAAATTGGCGTTCTTTTTCTCACAAATAGAGCACCTCGCCACTTCTATGATTTAAAATATTCATCAATTGCTTGGTATTTTAACGAATAATGACCATGATAGACAACTACCAATAGTAAAAAAACCTAATTATTAATAGTTTTATAAACATAAATAAATATAATGTTAGCAGAAATGACCACTATTTGTTTTAGCTTAACCAAAACTTATCTTTGTCGCTTAATCTAAGTGGTATATTACGTTGACTTAGTTTTGAAACATTAGTGCATAAAAGTTTAAAAACATTCGTGTTCTTGGTTGTTATAATATAAATTAAGATAATGTTAGTATGAAAATGCAACTTCTTTAAAATTCTCTATACAAAACGCTGATTTCATAGGTGGGGACCTAATATATGCCCGGGTTACACGAGACGAAATCAATGCAATGCTATTGGCAAAAAAATACTGGTATCGTGTAAACAACTCTATCAAGTGCCACGCCAGGATAGTAAGCCATGATACTATTTGCTTGCTATATGCAAGCTTGTAAAAATTGCCTCCTGTGTCCCGTACATAAAGAATTCAAGGAGCTATCCCTAAAGACATATGGCTGCATGCTGCTGCACTGAAATAACGCAGTTTTTGTGTAGAAAAAGTTGTTACTTCAAAAGCGGTGAAAGAAAACATCGAGAGGAAACCGGCATGCCCGAGAGATATTTCTCGACGCCCATATGGCCATATGGCGGTATGTGAAGCCAAGTCAGAGGCCCATGGGCGGCTTTAAAACTCTGACAACAGGTTAGTCAATAACCACACGAAAAGAAGAAGAAGTAGAAAATAGAGTCTGAATTAAGCACTATGTCGTACTAACTAAACCTGTGAAACTAAATTAAGAGGTTGTAAGATTATTGAAAGCATGTCGTTCCAGAACTATAGAAATTGCAGAAGATGTATGATAATTATTGTCAGTTTGCTTAATAATTAAAACTAAACATTCCCTAATGTTTATATTTCAATATATTTGAACTTAATATTTATGCCAGAATATTAAGTTCAAATAAATTATACATACTAAAGGATTAACAGAATTGTTAATTTAAACATCACGATCATGAATTTAAACTATTCCATAAATTAATACTTACTTGTTATTGTAAATAACACCTACCATAATTTATGTGAATTCACGAACGATACATAAATAAACACCTACCAAACAAAAAAAAACAAAAAAAAAAACATCCTAGCAACATCACAATGTAGGAAGAATCAATCAAAATTATTGTTTCCGTGAACTTACATCCTGAACCTGATAGGTGTATATTTTGATAGTCGGAATCATGGTCAGCTTTTGAAAGTCTCGTGCTATCAAATAAAACCGTGGTTAGATACCTTTATGTTCGCTAAACGTTTTCGTCAGTTTAGCGGTTTATGCAATAAAATTGGATAAGTACCTATATATATACATGGTGGCAGAGACATCGACGCGAAAACTGTTACCATGGATTCAGTACATGAAATTTTTCGTCAGTTATTTAAAAAAAAATCAGCTGTCACATACATTTTGACCGCGTGGGTATTGCACTTGCACTTATCTATGGAACAGCTGATTTTAATAACCGACGAAAAATTTCAACTCAGGGGTGTTCAGAATCATGTACCGAATCCATGGTATCAGTTTTCGCGGCGATGTCCCTGCCACCTTGTATGTAGGTACCTACCACTAATATCATGAGCGTGACCTAAACTATCAGGACTTCTTATTCAAACATTAAGAGGCGCGACGCAACGGTGCGACACGACACCGGTAATTGTTCTACCGTGAAGTTTTCTTAAAAATTGTTTTATTAGAGTCGCGTCGCGCCTGTTTGCAGGAGCCTGTATAATCTCAAGCGCGGCAAACTGATGGCTGAGAAGTGAAAACGGCGCACCTTCCTCACTTACTGTAACGTCGAGATAATTTTTTTGAGAGGTACTGAGATACAGAGGTGATATAAAAGATTTTTTTTTTTCAGCTGAAGGTCTACATCATGGTCTAAAAAAACAAGGTCTGGCATTCCGGGAGTGACACATGCTTACGTCACTATCCAGTTGCTACTTTATTGCAACAAAACACGAATTAAGGAAAGATTTACAATCACCATTCTGTTAAAAAATATATACAAAGCATTTAAATTGTCGTTTCGTTTGTCTAATCAAACGAAAAAATTCAATTTTAAAATATACCAACGTAATTTTTTTATCAAAACCTTATTGTTTTATCGAATTTGCACCGGTAATAAAGGTGGTTGGGGAGTTATTATTGCACACTAATGGCAACACAGATGTGATGACGTAGACTTGTGTCACCCACGTGACCACTGTGTCTCGGAATGCTATACCTGGTGAAGTATATTATTATACCAAGGCTTACATCTATACATATATGTTTATACTAAAAACAAAGCTGAAGAGTTTGTTGTTTGTTTGTTTGAACGCGCTAATCTCTGGAACTACCGGTCGGATTTGAAAAAATATTTCTGCATTTGATAGCTCAATGCTAGAGAAAGCATATAGGCAATTTTACATTACGCTACAACCCTAAGCAGCCGAGCAAAAAGATAAAAAAGCAGAAAGAACGCTAAGTGAGTCAAAGCGCGGGCAGGCGATGCGTCGAAATACTTAATTAAGATTAAGATAATAATTTTTCACTGTATAGGGGTGAAAGGGGTGTTGGAGTTTGTAAGAGAAAATACGACATTCACGCGACTGAAGTAGCGGGGGAAGCGTTAGTTAGGTATAATTATGATAGAAACCATGATAGACGATGATGAGTGTAACATCTTACCGAAAATCTTCTATACATGCTTAGATACATATACATAAATACATACAATACAAATAAATATAATTGAAGTGTCTGTTTGTTTTTTCAAAATAACAGCATTTTACTAAATGCATATGAAAGTATATACGATACTTACAAACAATTTTTTATTAAATTTTTATCTATTTGACTGTCTGTCTATGTATTAGTTTGTGCCGGTTAATCTCCGAAACGGCTATACCGATTTTGACGGGACTTTCATTGGCAGATAGCTGATTTTATAATGAGTAACTTAGGTTACTTTTGTTTTCGAAAAAGTATTAAGTACACGCGGGCAAAGCTGCGGGCAGAAGCTAGTTAAAAAATAAATCTAATCCAAATTGGTTACCTTTACATACCTATACTTACTTATCACTTTTTGTTAGTCAATACTTTATAACAAATCTAAAATTAGTTTCAATAATTGCTATCAGCAAATCAATGGTATTTTTGATGAAAAACAATTTGGCTTAATTGGTGGTCGTGATCTACACTTCACAGGGCGCTGTTGTTGATAAACAATGATAAGTTTGAACGTACTGGTAGGTTACGGTCGAAGAGTGACTCATGTAATCGCAGCTTTATTTTTATGATAGGTTTTGCCTGCAGCGCCGCTCACTTTATCAAAGCAACTTGCAACGCTTCAAAGAAAAATGAACTCTACCTATCTTCAATTAAAAAACTGAATCAAAATATTTTAAAAAGGTAGGTACCTAAGGCCTTCCTTACCATCTTTGCCTTACCTACACAGCAGTAGAAGCTCTGAAACAAGCTGTTCTTACATGACGCACAAAAACAAGATACCATCTGCATCGCGGACACTGGCGCCTGACCATTTTTCGATCTTATTGCCTAAGCGATAAGGTCGATTGAAGTGATCAGGCGCATTTTGAAGGATATTGCTAATCCATTGCTTCATATGTTTGAAAAAATTGTTTGCTGCTCATCGTAAATAACGCAATGAATGTTGTTGAACTGTCAAAATGAAACAGATTGAGATTGATCGTGTGTTAGGCAATTAGGGTGCTGGGGCAACTTGGTGACTGGTAAATATTTCGCTACGCCAAGAGATCTATCGTATTTTATCATTATACTAATGCCATTGCCTATTATTGTCCTGCTGCAGGGCAAAGGCCTCTTCTAATAAATCGCTTAACCCGTGCTAAACTCCCGTCCCGGAAGAAGATTACATTAGTAGAATTGTAACTATTCTATGAACAAACAGTCAGAACTTGCTCAAATAGCTTAGATAAATAATGGCTAAATTCCACGGCCGAATAATTCAATTAGCTAAATAGCTTTATAGCCGGCAAATCTTGTTGGGTAATCTTCCGATGATTTAACAGTTAGATCACTTATTTTGTTATTGTTCCGTCTTTGTAAATATTTTAATAACTTACATATT
Organism: Agrochola lota; assembly: GCA_947364205.1. NCBI lineage: Eukaryota > Metazoa > Arthropoda > Insecta > Lepidoptera > Noctuidae > Agrochola > Agrochola lota. Next base: position 17,828,446 of record OX376219.1, on the reverse strand, counting down.
AATTGGGATCGATGTTATGATTTCTCGACTCTAGTTTTCATTGGTCGGCCGTATATCTACACATGCAAAGGCATGCAGGCCTGTTTTGATAGGCATATATTGATAACTAGCTGACCCGATGAACGTTGTCCTGTCCTAATTCTTCATCATCATCACCATAATTTCAGCCGAAAAGACGTCCACTGCTGGACATAGGCCTCCTCCAAATGGGATGGGTTTGTCATAATCGCCACGCTTGGCAGGCGGGTTGGCGATCGCAGTATGGTGTTAAAATACATAGAGAATGCTGCTGCCCATTCTCTAGTGAATCCCTTAGTCGCCTTTTACTAGACCCACGGGATGAAAAAATACTTAAATCCCATAAAAAAGGACGTATTTTTTTTCCGAATTTGAACATTTCCGGGTAGCTTTCCCAATCTTTCTTCCCATGAAAACGTTCGGAATATATCAATAATTTAAAAATAAAAAAGCCAAGTCGGTCCAGCCGTTCTTGCAGTAACGCGCTAGCAAAAAAAAAGCATTTAATTTTAATTATAAGTATAGTATAGACTAGTGACCTACCCCGCTTTTACGACTTGACAAAAAATCTAGATTTTTGGATTATATGTAAATTTAATATTAATGTAATATATCAACCTAACAGAATACATTCTCTAAATTATGTTATACCCCGCATTAAAATCCATTACGTAGTTGGAAGAACAACGCGGTCACACAGACAGACACAAAAAGCGACTTCAATTTATAATAATATGTATGTATAGTTTTGATATTAAGTATAGCGGCGGCCCAAGAAGTCTTTGGTGAACTGAACCCATCCGAAATGGAACCGCGGGATCACTCAACCCAATCACATTTTGAATAGGTCGACCGGACCCACTGCCCAATTTCATTATTAGTACAGTCGCGGAGTAAAGTACCAGAGCAAGTAGAGTAAGCACCAGGGTAGTAGCTCGAAATCTAAAAAACCCCATTTGGTGAAGGGAAACATCCTGAGAAAACTGGCACTATTAGGTACCTACTTAGCATTGTAAGAAATCGAAGCCAGATTTGGCATAAGTACAGAGTATATTACAAACATAAATACCAACATAAAGTCAGACCAGACTACTCCTACATCCGAACTGAGCAAACACAATACACGAATGGGTTTCGACTTCGCCTTCAATTACTTATTTCTGAATGCACTACATTGATCAAAATAATTAATTTTCCTCATTGTAATCAGCAGTGTATTGAACATTTACTTTAACAAACTATACTTTAAGAATAACTAACGATTTGCGATAAACTTCTCCTCTGAGAAGTAACCTTTTCCATGATTTAATCAGACATACGGTGCCAAGTAAATAGGTATTACGTATTCTTATCAAACTGCATAATCTTCTGGGAACATGAGACTTTCCATCTTAATTACCGTTTTAGTAATCTGTACATCATCATCAATATTATCATTATATTAAAAGAGCGTCCACGAGTATTGTAATGTTTGATCTTGTGTTATTGTGTGTTCGATCTTTCTTCTCAGAGTAGTCGGATAGGAAACAGCGAACTCATCTGTATGTCTATCTCAAGTGTATTAATGAGATGTTTAATGATAGCCTGGCGGGGGGCTAACTACACTGGGTGTCCAGTGCAGCTAGCCCCGCTAGCGTCAAGAACTGCTGACTGACATATTTGTCAGCTCATGCTGAACTCGATAATATAATGGCTGCTCTTTGCAGACGATGGTGATTGCATAAAATAAAATAAAAACACTTTTGTATGAAACAGCAGATTTGAAAAAAATAAAAACGAAGAAAACGTATTCTGAGGGCACAAAAACATAGGTCCATAGAGAAAATATATCTTCCAATAAGGTTAATTTTAACTCGATGCTGATTTTATTTTATTGTAACACTTTTGGTCATTACGACGATTGGTCAAGTGCGAACTTTAAAAATAATTTATTTTTATGTTTTGGGGACGTTGGGAATTAATGTATGGAACTTGGAACTTGGGGACATCGGGCATCACCCCTAGAATCATATGCTAAATTCATGTTAAGAGTTTACGGGTCTCTTACACTATGTATTGTTAGCAAGCAGTAGGACAATGGTGCCAAACATCTTGGCCAAATAGCCCTAGCCGTAGCCGTTTTCATGCTTTGAAGCACGCGCCATATTTGTGCAAGGTTTATATACGTAGTTATTACGTATCCGATACGTTGACGTATTTTAAAGTTCCTAGGTCAGATAAACAGACTTTCATATTTCCATTAATTACAGTCGAAAGCGTCACAGGTCTAATTATGCTAGAGTCCATTTATGAATATTAACTTAGATCGTTCTGGACTTCCAGACGATGTGGCTGTAGGTGGTTGGGAGCCAGTATAGTCGAATTTAAGCCATCAACGCCATCTTTTCCGATGCGAACTTTATCCATCGCGGATGTTTCAACGCAAAAAATATCGTAACGAGGTGGCAAAATTTTGTACAGTCGACCGAATGTCTGTGGTAACACTTTGATTTTGAGTGGGGCTAGCGTAGTACGGAGCTTCAATAGAATACGAGACCAGCTTATACTGGTTTTATTACCATTGACTGACGTGCGGTGGATTAAAGGTAGGCTAACCTAACAAAAAAATTGCAACAGGGTTGATGTACACGACGTAGTTGAAAAATAGTAAGCAAGAGAGAGCCAAGTAAGTAAGGTCATGGTCATGGACAAGTCCCCTCCTTGAGGAGTGGCTAGAGAGGTGCCACGGTATCCTCACCTTCCGCCTGACGAAGGTCCTCACCGGACACGGTTTTTTCGGGAGGTTCCTGTTCCGGATAAGGCAGGAGGAAACGCCCGGGTGTCATCATTGTGTGGATCGCCCGAATGACACGGTGGAGCATACGGTGGAGGTCTGCCCGGCTTAGGCGTAGCATCATCGTGTCCTTGTGGAGGCGATCGGTGGCGGTGATCTCTCGCGTCCGGCCCTGGTCCAGGCCATGGTAGGAGCGAGAGGGCATGGGAAGCCGTCACCACCTTCTGAGAAGAAGTAATGCTCGTGAAGGAGGTGGCGGAACGCTTCGCGCCCTCACGCCCCTAACCGGCACACGAGACGCCCTGGGCGTCGGGAATCGCAGGCCGATTCCCGTAAGAACCAGGCCCGAGTCGATGGCGCGCTGTGCTCCACGCGTGCCTCAAAGGTATGTCAGCACAACACACGGGGTCCGCTAGGGCCGATGCCTGCCGGGGTCGCGGGAAACTCTGAAAGGGATACCTGGCCATTAACAGGAAATTGAAGGAACACGGGTGGGTTTTAGTCAGTAACAAAAAAAAAAGAAAGGTCAGCATAAAAGGTAAAATAGGTAAGTAAACTATCGCACCAGAAATCTAAGAAACCAAGAATCTTCGAAACCTGTACTTTGGCTTCAGAGCAACGAACGTCAAGCGGAATAATAATAACCCCACCACCGTATCTCTACGTTCGTGGTAGAGTTAAGTTTTCTGAAACAGGTCTAGGATGAGGAGCTAGACCAAGAAAGATACATAAACCCGCAGGGCAGCTTGAGGCGAGCTGTTGGGCAGTAGCGACCGCACGGACTATATCTCCGAATTCATATTCCTCATTTCTGGGTTGTCTTTATTGGCACGCTGGAGTGAACACTGACGAGGAACAGAGCTCCCACCTCTTTCTTGCCTTTATTGGCCGCCTTGAGTGGAGTTTCGCAAGAGCAAACGTGCTTGGAGGAAGGAAGTATTCCAGTAAGATGGTTGGTGTTGACCGTACTTCTGGGTTTGTCACTATGTTCTAGCAAACGTTTTCGGGGGTCCATTATTGAGTGTGAAAGTCACCCCCTGCCATTTTATGTGTATTTTATATAAAACATTGTTCAGGCAGGGGCCATGATTATCTTCCCATAGTCCTAGATAACCGGTTCACTTTACCTACCCAAACCTATAATCCAATTCTTTTTTTTTTCATATCCTGCAATAGTCCTACAGAAACCAGGGGGGGCTGTCCTTGGGTGCATTCATAGTTCGAGAAGGGATAATCGTCAGTTGGTGCTTCATTTCATTAAAAACGTCTAACGGGCTTCTGCGAGTTGACTTCGGCCCCTCGTACGCCTTTCAAAGGTCCGGGACCCCAGGTTCCTGAGATGTTAAAGTCATTTATAATAATATATTAAAGTAAAGTGGTGTGACCGTCAGACTGGCAAGTTACGAGTATAGGTCTCGAGTTCGATCCACCTCTGATTTTTCGGATTCATGTGCGTATTGTATAATTATCACTTGCTTTAAAAATGGTGAAGGAAAATATCGTGAGGAGACCGGCCATGTCTGAGAGATATTTCTCGACGGCATGTGAAGCCAAGTCAGAGGCCCATGGGCGGCTTTAAAACTTTGACACCAGGTTAATCACTAACCACACGAAAAGAAGAAGAAAGTGTGAAAACAACAAAGCTTTATCTTTTAAAATGATGTCCAATGACATTGTACCTACCTACCTACGTAAAGTAGGTACTTATGAAAACATGATCCTTCACCTTTAGGCTCATTACTATCTAGAGAGTCAGATGTATGTTTGGTTGCGTTTGCGCAGCTCAGACAGATATAATAGATGTTTTATTGGAGATAAAATTTTGTACGTAATTCGATAGTGCGCCAATATTTGTTTTGTATTTGAATATTTTACACGTTTTTAATAAATCTTGTTTGATGTTTATGCAAATTGGTGATGCTATCGACCAGGCTTATGATGGCTTACATGGCATTATAGCATCACAAATAAATCACTTTAGGATACGGAAATGACAGAAATTCAATGAAAAAATAAGCATTCGTTCGGAGAATATTAAAACCGCTGCAAACATAAGTTTGTCATGACAGAGCTTAAAATTAAATTGATGGGTAATTGTGTAACACATTTTCAGTTGTAATGGCTTTCATTTTGACAGTTCAACAACATTCATTGCGTTATTTACGTTGTTGAGTAAACAATTTTATCGAAGATATGATGCAATGGATTAGCAATATCCTTCAAAATCATTCCGATTTTGATTAATAGTGTTGCGCAATTAGGGCGCTGTCCTTGTTACATCAGCACGAGTAGACAAAATTCCGCTTTTCCTATAGACCCTACAAGAACAGTTGATATTTTAGGTAACCACACCAGCTTGTCGCGAGGATTGTGTAGCGTGGCTGTGCAACAAATTACATCACCACAGAATCAGATTAGCAATGAACGAATCTACGATAAGATTGACTATTCTCGACACACTTAGAAGACAACACACGTCTGTAATAGGCCTTTAGCTATTTAAAGGTCTACTACAGACGTGTGTTGTGTGTTCAGAGAGCACAGAATTACAGCACCCCCGCCAGCAGCGCCCATAGACGGCACCAATAAAATTCGTGATGCCGGAATTGCGTTGAACGCACACTTCTGTCACGGACCGCCTTCAAAGCTGTCAGTTTATTTACGTAATTTTTGTCGTAGTGCGAGTAAACGGTAACACGCTTGGTTTGTATGGAATGTGTTGACATACCGCCTCTAGCAGCGGTAGCCGAGGTGTTTTCGTGCTCTTTGGATAGATCCAACAGTTTTATAAAGAAGTCTGGAATCTGTCTGGACTATCACACACAGACCTTGTGTTAAATAGCTTGTGCCTACTTACCTACTCTAATACAAATTTACAGTAAACGCGTCCTAGATTTTGTCAATACATCTTAGAGCTAAGAAACGTGACGAAAACTATCGGACATCGGTTTTATGACTTCGCATACAGTTTTTGCTCACAATTGCAATGAAATATGGGCAAATAGTTACAGCTAGGAGTACCATGAACAATAATATGGCACCTATGTAAAGTGTTGACTTTATGGAACAACGAGAAGCAAACATACCTACTAGATTTAAAAGTTAACTACCTACTTACGTTACCAAAATAATTATTTTTTTAGCTGTCACTATATTTTCAACGCTAGGCTCAGTGGCGAGAGTTGAAAATCCAACCGTGCGACATTTAGGTGTTCTGCAGTGTTAATTCAAACGAGCAAAATACTTATTAAAGCTCATGAAACCCATCTTTACGACTGTATACACCTATAGGTTCACTACTTAAAAACAGGAAAGCCAAACATCTAATCATCATAAAAAGAGGTCCTAAAGCAAGGAGGATGAGGGCCATGAGGGTGGCATCAACCAGAAGGCTACACAAGGCTCCGTAGGTGCGTCGACCCCCGCGCGGTTGTTGACCGGTAACCGGCCGGCACCCGGCGGCGGCGCCTACGACGGCTGCGATCACGTTAGCACAGGTGATCATCGTACGCACACACTCATCAAAAGAGGTAGAGGTCCAATATTTTTACAAGAATTCGGTAGGGTATTTCAGCAGTCTGGTAAGTTGGTATACCGTCAAGCCATACGATACGATACGAGCTGATATGACTAGCTGTGCCCACAGACATTCAAGAATAAGTTTTATGTCCTGTCTAGAGGTCTTAATTTATTAAGGCAGGATATCCCGGTTAACCAGACGACAACTTTATAGGTTGACCTGCTAGATGCAATACAAAAAAAAAGACATTCAAGCTACTATCATTTGAAGAAAGAAAGAAAGATAATATGTTTATTTTTGTTTTTTTTACAAAAAAGAACAACTCGGGGGAAAATAATGCGTTCACGCAAAACGACCATTACGACGCACGGCGCATTCGGGTTTCATAGGCTTATCAATTAGCAAGCAGATCTACTACGACATGGCAAGAAATGATACTCTCACAAATTCCTAATTAAGAAATAATTAGGTACTCTCTGATTCTGGAGAGGAAATCCCTCTGATTTTATCGCAAATTCGCTGAGGAAGTAATCTGTGTGGAAATGAAAGTTATAAATTAAATTACATCATGCTTGCTTATCACTGTTCGTTCACCTAATTTATGTGTCTACTTTATCTTAACACGCAGCTTCTAGCAGAGAGTGATGAAAGTGAGACTCAGTATTTCGTAGAATATGCGAAATGCTGAAATAAAACAGAACAAGAAATGTTAGTATTGCAGCACGGAACCACAATCCACTTGGAATAAAAAAGATTTTTGGTGCTTATAAATAAATTTCTCTTAGACCATTGTCAAAGAGAATTTCGAAAAGGCAACCAATACCTACTGCTGGACTAACCTGTTATTTACAGCGTGGTAATTGAGTAACACATATACAATAACAATTGATCGCAATGGGTTTCATCTTGACAGTGCACCCACGTTCATTGCGTTATTAACGTTGTTGAGCGGACGAATTTTTAAAACCTATGAAGCAATGTATAAGCAATATCCTTCAAAACTCTCGGATTGTGATTGAAACTGTGTTAGGTGCGCAAGTAGGGTGCAGATTCACTAACGGCCGAACCCAATAACCTATCTATCACCAGTTTTGTCATACTTTATACAGAAAACGCTATCTATCTATGATTTGACGTCCCAATAATCTGTCAGAGATTAAGGAATCTTACGGAATGACATTCAATGACAGATAGAATTATACTGTCAACCATTAATTGCGATCTGTCTTTTACTGAAAATAGGTTATTGGGTTCGGCCGTTAGAAGGCATGAATAATCTTGTATTATTTCATTATCCAACTGAAGGGTAAAGGCCTCCATATTCTGAAGATTATTACAGATACAGACAACGACGAGACGTATTATACATATATCCAGTGTTTACTGTTTATGTACGCGAGACTGTGTGCCAGTCAGTCGATATCATTGCCACACCTACCTACTCAAAATTTTCAAAACATGCATAATTCGTTGAAAAATCTTATAAGTTAATTCTGCGTAAACACATACACATTTAGGTAAATAGTATTATCATCATATTTATTTGTAACACAAATTAGCAAAATAGATATATAATAATATAAATTCTATATTATACATATATATTACAATGTCGCCCATGGGCATGTAGCCGCCCGTATTTTTCTGAATATTCATGATTAAAATGAGGGTCCATCTTTAATATTTTTCATGTTATCCATATTTTTTATTTTGTATAGCGTTTGCCACATCTCCGATGTTATTGGCTCGATCTAGAATCTGTTTATTTCTAAAAGCATATGAGTTATTTAATCGGATTAACTAACATTTTTTACATACAATTTGTCGACCAAGTAAAAATAATATATATATAAGAAAAAAATATAAAGTTAATTTTCGAAAAAAAAACATGAATATTCAGGAAAATGCGGGGCGGTCACATGCCCATGGGCGGCATTGTATATGTATAATTGTATGTACAAAATTCAAAAGTCATTTATTCAAACTAGACTGAGAATCAGTACTTTTCGAACGTCAAAATTACATAAGACAGTCCCCCAAAACTGCCTATTCAGTTACAAAAAAAAAACAACTTGATTCTATACAAAATAATTTACATTACTCAACACAAAACAGTAAATAAACTTATTTGCCATAATGACAGCTAGCACACGCCAATATACCAACAAAACAATCAAAAAAGTATACTCGAGCGAAAGTAAACACTCAAAAAATAAACAGAACTTAATACCGGAATAAACGCTTCCAGGCATAAAGGGCGTGCCCGCTTACATATGGCTAAGAAAACTGTAGCACGAAGGACTTCACATTATGATAAACTAGGACCATCGAAGTAAAAATAAATAAACAGTAAGGCAAGAACAATGTATAATCAATTGTCGATCCGAGGTCGCTAGCTAACCATATATTGCAATACAACACATTACAAAAAAAAAATTGTAATGAGTAGATTATGTCAATAAAATACAAATCAATTGCCGTGCATTATTTATTAGTCTCTCAAAAACTCGAAAATGGCTCGACCGATTTGATTTTTTTGTTGTTTTGTTTGCCTCATAATTGGTGTGGTTTAGGAAAAATAAAATTGGGAAAAACCCAAAGGAACAACCGAGAAAACCGTGGTACCAAGTTCACCGGATCATCTTGAACACAATAAAGCAAACTGTTGTTGTTTTTAAGTGTATTTTTTTAACAATTCTACTGTTACTTTTAGGTTATCTTTCATTTAGCATCTAAGCGATTTGTTGTTCTTGAATTTTAAGCTTATTTTGTATTTTATAAATAAATAAAACTACAAGAAAACTTTTCGGTTCATCCTTATCTGCCTAAACCTACCTGAACATCTACCTAAGACCAACTTAAACCTACGCTCTTAATTTATCATGAGATATTTGTTTTTGTCTCGAACAATTTGATGCAGTGATATAAAACCGACCAAGTGCGTGTCGAACCACGCAAAATGAAGGGTTCCGTAGTTGGAATGAATTTATTATATAATTTTAGTTCAAGAACAAACTTAACATTGTAGTTGAAAAACGTTCTCCCATACATTCCACAACCGCAAATTTAAGTTTGTACCACAACATTGGGAGATTTACCATGTTATTTTAAGACCATATACTTCTTACAGGTTTCCCTGTAATCTTTAAGTATAGAACTATTTTCTGTACTTTTTTTATTTATGCCATATATAACTTTACAACTATTTATTTTAAAACAATTAAAATAAAATTATTAATATTCTGGAGACCCTCACCCTTTCATTTGATATGTCACACGGTACAGTTTGCAAAACTTTTGTTGTAATTTTATTCACGGCCCAAAAGGTGACCCCCAAATTCAAAATTCATTTATTTACGTAACAAGTCACACGTGTTTGAGTCACAGAAATATGTGTAACACAATTCAACTTAATCCGTCTATTGGATTTGGAGCAAATTGGATGTGACAGACACACGAGACACGGACATACGGAGCTCTAAAAACGTCAACAAAAGCTTAACTATTTCACTCACACCGCGCGAAAAGTCCACTCAACTTGTCCTCAAGTCATAAAAAGCTTCACACGCATTAGAGTATCGACAGCAGGCCATATTTCTATGACAACTCTATTACTAAGGCAGTCGTTATGTTCATGTTTGAATGCTAATATTTTATGTGGCAAGCAGAAAGCTAAGTTATGTTCGGTCCAGTCGACTTTCACGATACTTTCAGGTTGGCCAATTGAATGTAAAAGCTCATTGAAACATACCGTATTTAATTAGGTACTATCGAATAAGTTCATATCTAACCACCGTAAGGACTATTCTTGCTTGCAGCGTTCGGCGACTATAGAACCGGGCCGGTAACAGATATGGTCATCGTATTCATGGGATTTTGTTTTGAAACTGGTTAGATATGAACTTCTTTGATGGTACTTTAAAAATATGAATTGCTGCACTGCAATGTGAGGAAATTACAGCCGCCGAACGATTCAACAATATTTCACAGCCTTTTTGAAAATATTCCCCGTGAAAGAAACGAGTAATTTTGGATTCTTACAGCCTTTTAACACCCGCCTCGCCGCCGTGTTTTTTTTTTGTCACACAGTGTCTGACACATTGTGTTACATCCAAAAGTATACACATCTTTCTACTTGGTAAAAGCGCTGTGTATCTTTAAGGACACGTTTTTTATTTAATAGGCAAAAATTTAAGCCCTGGCCTGTCTCATTTTTTCAGTATGGTCTGGGAATCGGTAATTTTTCAAAAAAGTTATAGACTTGAATTTTTAAAGACAAGACTTCCGTAATGAGGTTCTAACACCCGGAAGGCTCACGCCATCAACTATTTATGAGGTCAGCCTTATAGGAAAAAACCGGCTATTTATAGTTTACTTTCTTTTTATTATTTGCCATGATATAGGCTGTAATACTTATGTACTCTGTGAAAATATCAACAGGCTACTTATTTTCTACGGTCAAAAAGATGATGTAACCAAGACGTGCTACGCACTTCGGGTTGGCATGATTTGGCACAATTCGGCACAGTCGGGCCGCCGCTCGGCCTGTGCTGCACCATGCCGACCGGAATATGTGTGTTGCACCCCTGACAGACAGACAGAATTAGGGTCCCATTTTCCAGTTTCCATTATACGCAAATAAAACTGGAAAATCCGGAACCCTAAAAAGGCCACCCACAGTCCCACATTGTATCCAGTTTCTTTGTTCAACCTGACCTCGCACGGACACAACGATAACCTAAGAACTTCTCTGAATTGTCCCAAATGTAGTGTTATCTGTTAAGGAATAAATAATATACAGGATGTTAGTTGGGTTAAATGTACTTTTAACCGACTTCTAAAAGTATGTCTTTTTTTAATGTATGTATGTACGGGAATAACTCCGTCCTTTATAGACGGATCTGCAATTTTTTTTTTTTGAAAGGGTTCCTTCCGAAATGGTCCCATTGTTGGAGAAATCGAGGGAACTCTTCAAATATTATAGCGATTGCACACCTAAAGCGATTTGGATATTTTTTATAATAACACATGCAGTTGCTCTTGGAAAGCACAATTTGGTGAAGTGGAACTGATGATGAAGACCACAGATGGCCACCGGAACTACTCAATAATAAGTATTTCACGGGATGCGATTCGATTGTATTAATATTAATACCAAACAATTTATGCTCGTCACAATGTATATGGACTAGTGGAGGTGATGGTGAGTACCAGGAAAACTCCTCAACGATTAACGTCCCTGCATCGGGAAAAGCAATATTTTGTAAAAGGTGATGAGTAGTCGACATTAGGCTGTTGTAACTTAGATAAATTACAAACTGACCCACTAAAAAGCGAAAAATAAAAACTTTGTCACAAAAAAAAACAACCAAGTTCCAAAAAAACACTACAAAGTGAAAAAAATCTTAAATTTCGGAAGCCGGTGGCAAATAACGAAAATACAAAACCAAAGACACCGACTTCCGAAATTTGAAATTCAGTTTTTTTTAATTTTTAACAGACTTCCTAAAAGGAGGAGGTTTGTATGTTCGTCGCGTATGTATGTTTTTTTTTTGTATGTCCACCGATTTTTCCGTCAATTGTGAACAGATTTAAACAATGACACCGACTTCCGAAATTAAAGTTATTTTTCACTTTGTAGTGTTTTTTTTTGGAAATGGGTTTGTCTTTTTTTTTTAAAAAGTTTACATAAATATATAGTATGTCCCTCGTTTAATCTAAAACCCTTTAATAACGAAGAATCTCCTCATATAGCGTTAACAGTGTGCATGTGGAGTCCCTGCGTCTTCTTTATACAGTACCTTATTCGCTATCCCTCAACCATGCAACGCCATGCTATTGTATAAAATACAATTTATTCAATTCAATGCTTTGTCACAGAATTCCGTTCCGCCTGGTCCTAGACGGACCATGTAGTTTTATTGTTCAAAATAATCTTAACGTCTCTACCTATGTGGGTAGTTACTTGTACCTTCATCTCATAGAATAGGTATGGTTATAATACTCATAAATTCACACATTATTCACAGATTTTTTAACAACTCTTTGTTGTTTTTATTGAGAAGAGCAATTTTATAACTGTGTGTTGATGATTTTTGTTAAAAATAACCTATTCTCTTGAATATATTTATGAAAATGATGAATAAAAAATCTTTGATTTCTTTCGATATATATTGAAAGTAGAAGAACAAAGAGCTTTTAAGCTCTACCAGATGCTCAGTATATCTACTTACGAAAAGAGATATTTAAGTTTAGGCATCACTTATCAATCAACTCGGTAGCCTCCTCGTAACCTGTGATCGGCCGAATTGATTGAGGCCGAGTCCACTGCTGGACATGGGCCTAGGTATCCCAAGTTGCGCCACAACACCCTGTCCCATCCGCATCCAGTCTGTCCCAGCCACCTTTTGAAGGTCATCGGTACATCTAGCAGGGGGCAGCACATTTGACAATCCTTAATTAAATAAAAATCCAGAATTGTTTTTCAAAACCATGCTGATGATTAAAAACGCAAAAAACCCGAGGTTAGAGGTACAACACAAAATATCGCTCCAGATAAAATTGACATACGTAATTAACCGCCGCTCATCAAAATATTATGTTATAGTACCTAATACCTAGAAAGTAATCTTAAACAACATGTTTTATTGGAATTCACTATTAATCATTATTGAGATAAGACTAATGTTGAATATCCACAATAATGTTATTCTGCACCGGTGAAGGTTCAGAAAAACAATTTTTAATAACACAGGCGTAAAGATCGATGTTGTTTATCAAAAAAAATTCCTTGTATTAGTCAGGCTTGAGTCTAGGGCAACTTTTTTTAAACGTTCCTGCCTACCTACTGCCTTTATTTCGTTACTCTATATGTTTGGAAAGTTTCTCACCCTCACCTCTAGGTATTTCTAATTTTATTTATTTATTTTTTACCTATTCAAAATATTTTATTTCACATACACATGGGCACTTATGAAACGTCAGAAGCCAGGTGCACGGTTCCAATTGGTCATCTCCTATGGAGAAGAGCCGGCAAGAAACTCCACGGTTACTTTTTTAAAATTAATTGGCTTTTACAATATTTTCAAATAACAGTGTTAAGAGGTATGGGAGGACAGTGCAGGTCTTTCAACAAGTGACAGGTACTTAACAAAATAGAAAATGGGAAAAAATCTACAGATTACTAAGCCTACAGCGTTCTCACATTCATAAAATAGAAAAGAATCTAAAAGTTAAATTAATTAGTAAAAATTAAAACCTATTTTAAAAGAAATGACATGCTATAACAACTGCAAATCTGAATAATCATCTTGTACCCAAAAGCCACGAATTAAGAGTTGAAATTAAATTGTAAATACATAATGTCAAATATTAGGATGATTATGTCAAGGAAGAATGTAATTGGGTGTCAATGTATTAGATGGCCTACTGCAGGCCTAGGTAATTTTGTAGATGTTTAGTATTAAGTAGTTATGGAAAATAAATCCCTTTTCGCCAACCCACTTTTTCCCAATCTTCTCTTCTTCAATCAGTCCCTCATTACTGAGGATCGTGGTCACTGGACCCGTTTAAACGGATAATCTTCCTCCATCGACTTCGGTCCAAAGTTGCCATCACCACCTGCTGAAATTTGCTTGAGGACGTAGCTTCTTTTACTTGGTCGGACCATCGTGTTAGCGACCGGCCTCATGTTCTCCTTCCTTCGGTATTGCCAACACTGACCAGCTTTTCAAGGTTGCTATCTCCCCTTCGCACTATGTGGCCGAAATAGGTCAAAATACGCTGCAGACAATCAGGTTTTGATTTCGAGTTGGGAAAGGATAGACATATTTATGCTGTCCATAGAATCGAAACATCCGCCTCCAGCACCACAATTCGAATTCGAATCCTCTGCCTTTCTCTTGCTCGGATTGTCCATGTCTCAACTTTTTCCACGTTTTTCCCAATCTCTGTCTTCAGTTATTATTTTCCATACTCTGCCATTAACCATGAAGTATTTTTAGGTTTATGTATTTTTTTTCTTTTTTTCTAAGCACAACGGTCCCGGAGCTCTTGGCCTTCATCTCATCTGATGGAAAGTGATGATTAGGCCGAAGGTGCAGTGGAAGGTGGTTTTACAATACAGCCCTCTGGACTGGATCATGTCATTCACCTATATTTCTTAACACATTATCACCTATTTATTATTCTGTACTCTCTTCTGTCTGTGAGAAAGTATTTGGCATAATGGCTCATTCAACCGGGATACTGTCCTGCGAATCCCTTTGATATAAAAATAAAAAGACAATGAAGAAAATGCCTCAGTTCATTACACTTAAAAAAAAAACATGTTCAGTCTTCGTAGCCAAAACATGGTCTAGTATTTTTTTTGGATCTACCTATACGCCTTGCCTCTAATTTTAACAACAACACCTGCACCCTAAATACTATAAACGATCAATCACAATCTGGATCGTTTTGAAACAGATTGCTAATCCATTGCTTCCTAAGCTCGAAAAAAAAAATCTGCTCAACAACGTAAAGAACGCAATGAATGTTGTTGAACTGTCAAAATGAAACAGATTAGTCTTAATCATTTATTATCTATCGTTTTATTTTAGATTTTGGTTTGCGGAAATCTCTGCAACTGATCCCAAGCTAGATGCTTCAACAGTAGAAGTCTTAATCAGCCAATTTGGCCAAGCTCTGGGGTCACCAACCCGCTCGCGATCACTTTACAGAGTATTAGTGACGTCAGAGGTACTTGATAATAATTGGCGTAGACATAGAGCAATCATTCAGTATTGCTGGTTCTATTTCCAATTGGAATATATATTTATGGTTAACTGGCCGCAATAACATTCTTGAATGTCCGGTAGCGTGTAATATTTCAAAATAAATAGGTACTACTGTAATTGTATAGATTTCAGATCAGCCCTTTACTGGAAACCTGGAATACAAGAAACTCTGTTTTCGAAGTACTCGAGAAAGTGACCGAACGTAAACTTTCTCATGAACAATAGTTGTTGTAGAACTTATCTGCTATCTAGTGCAAGTACTGCACTAGTTACTAGTGGCAGTGTGTGCAGGTCCTAGTGCTTTTAATCCGGTTATGTGAGCGCGCGCGCATCACTTGTTAGCCCGCAGTCTTCCGCGCAACCCGTCATCTGTGCAAGCGCACACGAGAATATACCGCGAATTTTAATACTTTTTTTTTTGCTTATTAATAATTTAAACCAAAATGTACAAGTCGTTGATAGTTCTTTGTGTGGTTTTCTGTGTTGTTATTGGTAAGTTAAAATTTTCAGTTTTTATAAAATATATTAATTTAAAAAATATTTCTAAAGCAATTAAGTTTTACAAAAAATACGTAGATACAATGCACTTTATTAATTTCCCTACTGCATTGCAATACACGAAATCAATTTATTCTAATAGGCTATTAAATCTTTATGATGTAGCTAACATAGTCGTATGCACCATTTAAGAAACATAAATCTCAATTTAACTAACACACACGCAGCTGCTTTTTTTTTGTTGTTCTTCAGTTCATACATAGAAAAACAGAAAAAAATCTCGCAGAGTACAGAACCTCCTCCTTTTATTAAGACGGTAAAAAAAAAACTAATATCGAAGAATTAAGTGTTAAAACAAAAACAGTTCACGACTAATCACGACGGTAATTATTAAGCATTATCTTTGTTAGTCATCGTTAAGTCACGGAGATATCGGGCGTGGATCAAATCGTGACACGATGATCCTTTTCCGCGGTCGTGAGCCCAGATCAGTTGTTATTTTTTTTTCATAAAATACATATTCAATTAGAGACTATTCGTTATTCATAAAATATTAAACAAAATTGAAAAAATAATAAATGTTATCAAGTTTTTCTATGTATAATTAAATTAGAAGATAATTCAAATTCTGTCTGACACCATTTTGATGTGCTTATTGGTTTTGTAAATTAAAGCCAAATACCGTAACGTTTCTCTTGTAATTTAATTATAAACGTTGACTACTTCCAATACAATTGAATTATCTAATTGAACAGTTTGATTAATTAATCAAAATTAATCCACGGTTACCGAAAACGTTAATAGTTAACGCGTAAGTCACGTTTAAGTGTGATACCGTGATTAATAATCTGTATCTTGTTTGTTAACTCCATCTACTCAAAAAGTTAATGTACCAGTAAATAATTTTATGGTAGCGTACCTACTGCTGTTAATAAAACAGTAGGTCTGTTAATTAATACAAAAAAACGTTAAGGGAAATACTGCCGTATTGTACCTATTATGATCAAGTAATACCAGCCGCACGGGTCGATCCATCAGATGAAGCTACGCTGGCCGGTGTTGTTCCGTGCATGGGTGACCATCTATACAAACCGAGACTCCTCCGTGCTTCGAAGAGCACGTTAAGCCGTTGGTCCCGACTGTCATTCATGGATCTTTGATAGAGCTTACGGGTCGTCAGAAGCCCGAAAATCTGACAACCAGTCTTACCAAGGGGTGGTTAATAGTTACTGGAAAAGAATGGTATTCGGTTAGACTGAAAGCCGACCCCAACATAGTTGCGAAAAGGCTAGGCAGATTGATTTTTGTACCTATTATAAGGTAAAACTTAAATTAAAAGACACGGCTTGTTATCTTCCTGGACTAAATAAAAAAAAGATAACTCCATAGACTTTAAAAAAAAATGAAGGATCAAATGAGGCTGCGTCATCACATAAAGAGGATGTTAGACTAAAAGACTTGATAGCGGGAATGCTGTAGACTCTGAACTATCTAAGACCGCACACGCGATTCAAAACATTTTTGTCTTGTTTCAAAATAATTTTTATTAGTAAGTAGTTTTATGGAAACCTTGATTATGGGACTGTTTTGTTGTAAGTATGCATCATTGTTTTTGTATATCCACCCGAAATTAATATCTAATGTATCAAAATCCCGCGGTCTTTGACGGCTGCTTATAATTCGCTTTCTCAACGGCTCCAGAATGGCAAACATAACACCACGCCTTGTTTCCCCGAGCATGGACAGAGATGTACCTGTAGTACACCCAAATTTCGCCAGTTATTGCTAAGTCCCATGTAATAGGGGGAGCCTTTTGCCATCGACCGGGCACAGGTCCAGACTCCGGGCTGCTACTGAGATATTCCTGGTAGAAAAATCCGATAACACTTTGCCCGAACTGGGAATCGAACCCAGGACCTCATGCTTAGCAGTAGGGCTTTGCGGCCACTAGACCAACGAGGCAGATTGGCAAACTCGGCCATTTTTGGACGATAGTCTGTCTTCACTCAAGTCTGAATACATCCTAAGATCTTCTACGAACTAGTTAGACTAGTCCGTATTCACTGCACGTATCAATCTTAAAGCTTCAAGTTTACTGTCTTCAGTAACAGGAATAAAGTTATTACCAGACATTTCTAACAAAATTCTTAATAGTTAATTGCGAAATCCGTAAAACCAATCGAACATTAACATAAATTGACGACTTCTCCAAATATCAGCTAAAAAAACTTCTGACTAACGTTACTTTTTATAAAACAAATAATTGGCATATAAGCTCATGATCATTGCCCATCAATATTAGTCATCTGGCATGGCCGCAATTATTTTTTGCGCACTGGTTTTTATTAAAATCGAACCTCGGGAAAATGATATCATCGACCCACGGAGCCAATTAATTCCGGGAAAGGTTACGTCGTACCCAACGTAACCTTTCCAGGAATTAATTGGTACCTTAAACTACCTGCCAACATTACTCTTTATACTAAAATTGACTGAAATAAAAACAAAATTGTGTTGACTGTAGACTGGTGAAATAGCGACCAAATTCTCATGTCAATATACAATAACAAGAAAGCTCCTGCAAAGCTCATCGCAGCGGAACTAACAAAGCATTGGACTGTGCACATGGCAATAGTGCGGTGCTTGAAAAATTTATGGGAGGAATTTTATAATAATGCAAAAACAAACACGATTGGCCCGGTCCGAGCCGAGCTGGGTCACACACCACTGGACAGGACAATGACTCTCACATTACGTCCCGTCGCGATTAAAAAGGTTTTATATTGCTGTTATAGGTACCTATCAGTAGTACTATCTATATTTCTCTAGTAGTAAAACAAAAGTAAGAAAGTAGAATGGACTATGGGCGGGCACAGAAAAATATACAAATGTATAATGCGTAATAATTGAAAATGGAAGGTAGGGTATTGTAGAAGCGGCATACCAAAGAAGAGATGGACGAACTGTGTGAAACTGCAAGATGATGTGGCTATAAGTTGAGTGAATATGGAGATAAGGTCTGATAGAAATGAATAGTATAGAAAATTTCTAAAAGTGTTGAACCATAAATATTGACTCCAGACTCCAGGTTTATGGCTACGGCTTTTCTATGGCTACATGGCTTATGAAGAAATAAAAGAACTAATTAGTAGCAAGTAATACCTAATCAATGAAAAAAAATTGTGTTAAATGCAAGACCAAAATAAATAAATAATCTAAGCTTCAGTCTTAATGAAGCAATGAAGATGATTTATAAATCAATCGATCAAAAGAACAACGGCTCATTCGATCAATCAATCATTTTTATTCTACAATAATTAAGACGCATGTTCTGATAAATTGTCAGCGTTAATACATTTTAATTACCTAGTCGGGATTGTGGCCATATATTCTAAGTTGTTTAGACTTATTTAGATAAGAAACTCGCGGTTTGACTCTTCACTGACCCACTTTCGTGATCATGTAGCTAAACTTGTTGCATTTCACTGCTATCATCTTAATGAATTAAAAACATTCGCAGTTAGATGTTTGAGTGCTAAATACTTATGCGAACGTCTATACTGCGTTCGCGCTTTAGTTTCCAAACACATAACATAACATCACGCCTGCATTCCCCGATGGGTTAGGCATAGGTGTGTGTGTTCCTAGAGGTGTTCCCAAACATGTATAAGTGTATGCTTTATGAATGTATGTATTTATTGTGTATGTAAATGGTACACAACTGACTACCTACAGTATTGTCTCTACTTCTTACTTTAATCCATCCAAAGGTTGTCTGTAAAAGATCGCTTTTAGCGATAAGACCGCCCATTGTGTCACCCTATGTAAAATATCTACATTTAAATCTGTATTTTTTTTATGGTGTACATAATAAAGAATATTTTTCTATCTATCTATCTATGTGTTTGTGGAAAAACAACTTAATACACACATAAAGTTTAGTTTGCGTTACAACTTCAAACATTTTTATGAAATTTAATTTACACTAATATAAAGTTTAGCGAGGCAATTGTAAGTAAAAATATCAATGATGGTATAAATGAATTAAGTTTAATTAACCATCACTTTCGAGTCTATTGTGTGACAAAGTACTATAATCAACCTCTTCAATTGATTGATATTGATTGATATATACAGATTAATTTATAATAAAAATACAATCCGACTAATTGGACCATTTGTCTTTTTTTTAATCAAAATAGTTAGGTACTATTTCGCGTGACTTTATAGATTACTAGTATGAATATAGGAACAATTATAATAACTCACGTCCATTAATTGTACTACTTTTTACACTATCTGTGTAAAAAATAAATGCGCATACGTTTATGTAAATGACCGTTTCATGTCTGATATCTACCTAAGTTCATGGCATGTAACTGCGTATGAGTCGAGTTATTTCGGTCTTTTTGCTACATAAAAGACCGATAACAATGTACCTACTTTTTAACAATAATAAGGAAAAGTTACAAAAAATCCGACGATTCCAAATCTAGGCTCCAAACTGATAATATTTATTCGAGACAATTTCTTCCGATTTTTGAGCATCAAAACCGGGGCAAGCAGTAGAATTAAAGAGCATTATGAGACGACGACACCTTCACTTGTATCTGGAGAATATGCGTTGGATTCTCAAACTTATCAGTGTGGAGTTTAAGATGAAAATCGATGGGTGTTGCGGGATATATTTGGGTGAAATGTACTGGACAAATGATGCAGGTACAGTTAGCGTTTTGACAAGCAAAAACTCAGCCTTGAATCGGATGGACGCCGGCGACCGTTAGAAAGCCGCTGAGGCCATACATTCACATCTCCACGACGCTAACACACAAACAAACTGGTACTTGTTCGAACATTTTATAGGTAATCATGAAGGCATTTTAATTTTAACGGTTTTACTTGGCAGTCATCCGCCTCTCGTTATTTGTGAGCAATCAGTGTAAAGACGCATCCACAACGACGAGACGCCAGTCCAGCTTTTGATACTTTTGTTTTAAAAATTACTTGACTTGCTATATTAAAACATTATATATAATAGGATGTTTTAATATAGCAGATCTAGCTAGCACCTAATAGTTAATGGGCGAACATCGGATAAAAGGATTCTCGGAAATCTCGTTCATTAGGTAGGTACGTATTTACCTACATGATGAGGTATTTATTAATGCCTAAAACGTTAAGCTTAAAATTGACACATTTTTGTTGGTAAATTATGCATAAAACTTTGAAAATTGAGAACATTAGGACTTAACTGGTAGGCAATATGTGACTTTACAATTTTAACTTTAAAAGTTCAATTCCATATGCTTAGATAAGTACCTATAGAAAAGCTGTCAAGATCTCAAAGTGCAATGATGCGCAAGAGCTTCTGACCGCAACACCGCAGCACCTTTCTGATAAAAATAACAGAACCACTGCTGTGCAAAACAAAGAACACTGATTGTAAAGACCAAACAATTTGATGTTTGAATGCAATAGGTACTTGTATAAGTAATATTATCTTTTACTTGATCAAGCTTATATTCATAAGAATTTAGCTAGAGATGAACACAATCACCTCGTTAAAAACTTTATCAAGTTTCGTTGTACGGATAGGTAAATGATTGATAATGAAAAGATTTAAATGATTAAAAATAATCTCTCAAGCTCTAACCTTTAATAAACGTCTTCAAACCTACCAATTATTGATCGAAGTACCAAACCAATTAACTTACGCGATTTTTATAAACGAGCTCCTCTTGCATGGGTAAAAAAATGATCATATCCGTATCAAACCTTGTCTCGACCTTGGACAAATACGGTGATTTTCATAGGAGGTGCTAGAAGAGTTCTTCTGTGTCAGCATAAGCTATAAAAACTAAACTATATGCTTGAGGAGCAGTCCCAAAACAACAAATCATGGTATTTTTAACCCCCGACGCAAAAAGAGGGGTGTTATAAGTTTGACCACTATGTGTCTGTGTATGGCACCGTAGCTCTTAGACGGGTGACCCGATTTGAATGCGGTTTTTTTTTATTTGAAAGCAGGTTTTCTAGCGACGGTTCTTAGACATGTTGTATCAAAATCGGTTCAGCCATCTGACAATTATCAGCTCTTTTCTAGTTGATGAATGGATGTGACCGTCTTCTACAGGGCAAATCGATTTGAAATTTGGTATTCTGTTACTTCAATGATATTAGATGTATATACTTAGTAACCTTGAGCTGATACTGCAGCATCACCTGGAATTTGCAGGATACCCAACTCCCTTACCAACTTACAGCGTTTTTGGGTTCATTGGAATGGTCTCAATGAATAGGTTATAGATAGATGATGAAAAGGGTCTAGTGATGGAGAGGAAAAATAAATGAGGAAATGGTTGTGTTGGGGGTTTTTTAAATTTTAATATAATTTCACTTGTATGAAATATCGAATTCGCGTAACAACATTAAAGCCTCCACTAATTACAAAGGTAAATGATCATCCGATCCACACTGGTTCACAAACTGGTAACCGGGTCCTCTTTTTACCACGCCATGAAATCTGTTGTGTACCCACTTAGCTAATGGCAACACGAAAGAAAAATAACTGGGCATGAAAGTAAGAACTGATGGGTATGGCGGCTTTTACAACGCCAAATATACATATATACGAACTACGCGTCACACTGACGTCACGCTAAATTGTGCATGTATACCGCGCGAGTAGCATATAATATATAACATCCTGACAGCAATTTTCGGACAGTGGCCCACCAGACACAACACCCGTCTGGTCGGAGGATCCTCCCTAATCTATGGAGGATGAGTGAACGTTACACCCCGTTCCTCATACCTCTATAAAGCTGCTGACACCCGTTGGTATAAGTGAGCTCAATGTGCATGAGCGCCTTTATGGGAGAGGTTTAGAACCACGAAATCTAGAACTGTATCTAACTACGCAGTAAAATCTATTTATTGCACTGAATTGCAGCAATTGTCTAATCGAAACAACTAGATTGTACAAACGTGCGCCCCGGAGAACAAAGTAGTTATCTCAAACATAGTCTGTGTCTACGTCAAACGCTCAAGTGTCTGGATCGTGACCAATGTGACCGCGTTACTTGCAAGTTATGTGACATTTAGCACTTACGGCACTTAGTATCTTCAACAGGAAAGTAAATAACAGCCGCTCGGGTCGATCGATCAAGTT
This sequence comes from Agrochola lota, assembly GCA_947364205.1. Taxonomy (NCBI): domain Eukaryota; kingdom Metazoa; phylum Arthropoda; class Insecta; order Lepidoptera; family Noctuidae; genus Agrochola; species Agrochola lota. Next base: position 17,805,689 of record OX376219.1, on the reverse strand, counting down.
AAGCTACGCTTGCCTAGGTCGGTCCGTGGATGGGTAACCGAAACTCAAAACTCAAAGCATTTATTTCAAATAAACCAATTACAGGCACTTTTGAACTGTCAAGGGGTCGGTCAGTCAGAAAGATGAAGCTAGTTGCCCATTCTAAAGCGTAGTAGAGTCCTATGGAGAAGAACGGGCAAGAAACTCCACAGACACTCTTTTAAATCAAAGTATTCTTACAAAATATTGGTTACATCATTCATGTTGAAAGTATACATGTGAAAACAATGTAGAAAGACGTGCACGTTAAAAGCGTCGGTAATGAAAAGATAAAAACAAATCAAAAATTAAAATAAGCAGCTAGGAGATGACCAGTCCCTACTGACGGCGCCCGTTCACGAACATGACGCATGCATCAGCCACCTTTACATACCAGGCCTCCATGCCTCGGAAAGCAAACGGAAACGGCTTTAAACGTGCTCTGACAGTCGTTATGGGTCGTCAGAAGCCCGAAAGTTTAAAAACCAGTCTTACCAAGGAGTATCGTGTTACCCAGTTCCCCGGTAGTGGAGGACAGATAGGCAGTCGCTCCATGTAAAATAATAGTATTCAGCTGCACCCCGATAGACTGAAAGCCGACCCCCACATTTGTAGTTAACGAAAGTCTAGACAGATGATGATATCATGAACCGGAAATTTTCGTGTCAACGGCGACTAAGCTTGGTGAAAGGCCAGGAAAGACCTAAAACTACGCGGATATAAAGCTCTCGATTGTCCATAATAAACAAATTATAAATACAACTATAAATAAAACTCAATCATCTCCCAGGTCTTTTCTCATCCGCTGGTTAACCCAGAAACTCAGAGGCACATGGGCGGCATAAAAATGACACCAGGTTATAGAGTCACTAACCACACGAAAAAGAACAAGGGAAATGCCCCATTGTGTCCGCAATTAAAACTGAGCTTAAAAAGTTCCTAGATTCGTAAGTTCCTTACTTTACTGAGTAGGCCCTAGCTTTTACCCGCGGCTTCGCCCCGGTGGAGGTCGAAAATGAACCCAATGGATCGTACTACTGGAATAAAGTATCCTATGTCCTAGCCCAGCTATCTAATTACGTAACACATTTTCGTAAACAATTACGACTAATCTGTCTCATTTTGACAGTTCAACAACATTCATTGCATTATTTACGTTGTTGAGCAGATTTTTTTTTCGAACTTATGATGCAATGGATTAGCAATCTGTCTCAGAAGGATTCGGATTCTGATTGATCTTGTATTATGTACAAGATCAATCAGCCGTATATATTAAGCCGTTAAAGCGTGTCATTTACAGACGACAGTCAGTTACATTCGCATTTATAATATTAGTAGGTAGCTAAGGATTCAGATGGATTTAATTTGCTTTGGGTTTTTATCTGATGAACAAGTCGTAGTTCACTGCTAGACAAAGATCTCCGTCAAGGTGTGTCACAACGCATCCAGTCTTTCCGATCTGCCTTTTTAGGGTAAGTTAAAAATTAAGAGGGGAGAGAAAACACCGGAAAAAACATTTAAAAAAAGTTTATTGTATGGGGGATACAAGAAATTCGTTTTTTCCGGCATTTTTTATAAATACTGTACGCTGGTACCTACTTGGTACGGAACCCTTAGTTGATTGTCGGTGCATCTAAAAGGTATCTAGATAGCAGATTTATACAATCTAAAACTCTCTTATTTTCGCCAATATCAAGAAAAAGAAACTTATCTACTTAATTCGAGTTCAGCAACGATTGAATTAGCTTAAATAAGAACCAACCATAAAAGCTTCGCGCTGTCTAGTATCTGCGTATCGGCATCTCGTTTCATCTGCATTTAATAGTCGGTTGAACGACCGCTGTAACAAGGAAAGTGACCTAAACAAGTCCCGGCCTAGCCATTATCTCTAGGTAGGTATTAGCAAATTTACGACGTACGGATGCATGCATGCGATATCATCGTGCAACGCGCGATCCATCGGCGTCCCGTGCAAGCAGATGAAATTGATTTCGGTAACTTTCTTAAGTTTCTTCATACATCAGACGCCCTAGAATGGTTTTGATACCCGTAGCCGTCATATTATATCTTTCGAATAAAATAAAAAATCGTCATCCATTGACACACAACGCACAGCCTAAACTGCTGGGTCTAGAAGCATAAAATTTTGCACAAGAGATCTTTATATAACGAAAATGAGCACTAAGGACCGATGTTTAAAACATAATTCCCTAAAGGGGTTGGAATAGGGGATGAAAGTTTGTCGTAGGCTTAGCACATTAGGTAAAGTTAGGACTATCAGAGTTCGCAAAATTAAATAAATTCAATGCGCTTAACACGCTTGACTTGTCACGGAAGATCGAATGATACGATACAAGCACGTCGCACACGCAGTCGTTTTAACTCACAAGAAATATGATGAAATAGAGATGTTACGGAGGTTGTTTTACTGGAACCGGAGCCGGAGACGAAGGTTTAAAATTTGATTAATCGGAGTCGGGACCGGACCCGGAGTCGAAGGCGGAGGTTGAAAAAAGATGCTCCTTATAACACTTTTTTCGCTTTACATTGAAATGAACTTATCACAACAATTAAATTAAGTACTTAATACTCCGCTCTTAACTTAATTTACGTGACACGACTGTCATACACAAAACAATAAACTGAGACAAAAGAAAAATTACCCGAGCGAAAAGTTAAAAGTTGTATCTAATCACGTGCATCGCTGCGTTTCGATCTTCGGTATAAGCCTACGTTCGCACGGATGTAAAATTATAGCGGCGTGATTTTATCGCGCACCGGATTTTCAACTCTCTTTGTTGAACCGAGCGTTGAGAATCCAACGCGCTGGGACGCTCTCTCATCCCAGCGCGTTGAAAAAACACACTGTTGGATTTTCAACTCTCGGCATTAAGCAGAGCTTTGAAACTCCGGTGCACGAAAAAAAATCGCCGCGGGAAAAACCACCCGTACGAACGGCTAGCTCCGATTCAAAATTATGTGAACCGAAGTCGGAGTCGGAGGTGTAATATCGGAAGTTCCGACCTTTCGGAGACGGATTCGAAGTTCCGTAACATGTCTGTTATGAAACCTAAATAAATTATGGCTAAGTATCTCCAGTAAAATTATGAGGCATAAATTATTTGTATAGATAATCGGTCATGACTTTTCGCTAACAACAGCATCATTCATCACAGTAGATTAGAGGTCAGATGTAACATGTAAGTAACTTATAGGCTTAGTTAAATTTTGTAGGCAAAAAAGGCAATTGTAATATGTTGAACGATTGAAATTAATGTCGGTTTGATGGAGATGCTGTCAGCATCAATAAATCATCCACAAAATACTTCAGACTGCGAATGTTAGTCGAACTGATATCTATAATCGCTGACGCTTACCAATGGCTCAATGAGTTGACCAAACGTGGTGGCTTCGGGTGTGGTCTAAGATTTATTTTTCTAACAATACCTATTTAGGTAACAAGTACCTACTTACAGTAGTGGCAATTAAAACTTGGTTTAAAAAACGACGACTCAATTTGCTGCATCGAATGACCTACTTTTGAAAATTGCCAACGATAAAAAATGCTCTGCTATCAAACTGTAAACTGGCCTTGAGGTCGCCAAGCCTCAGGAAGTAGGTTATTACCGTGTTCTAGACGATAAGGGGTTCTAAAAAACAAACTAGTTATCTAGACAGCTTGAATCGGCAGGCTCACCATTATTCAATCAAAATCCTTAACACTAGATCTACGATGGTGATGTGATGTAGAGTAGTAGATTAAAACCCACTCCCTCTCGAAGAGAGGCCTGTGTCCCTGTAGTGGGAAGATTATAACCTTATTTTACGCTGCTATAAGAACTAGTTTACTTATCGTTTTATAACGAAGGTAGCATTGCGTCTTGCATCTGAAACCAGCCAGCCAGCAACGTTAAGCCAGGCTGCTCAAAAACGCTCTGAAGGAGCGTTTTTGAGCCGTTGCTGGTCAGGCCTGAGAGATACCAAAACCTACAAAAAGTTTTTCAACAAAGATAACAACATTACGTTCTTTTTCAGAGGCGCGTCCCAAATGGCAGGTCCTGCCTCCGATGCCCGGTTACGTACCTGTCTACATCAGGTCGGGTGACACGCCGCTTGAGGAGATCAACCTGGACTTGGCAGAGGCTTTCCATGAACTGCCTTCGGGAAGAAGCGCAGGAAAGCAGGTAGAAGCGTCTCCTGAGACCCCTGAACAAGCCGACCAACCTCAACCTGACGAGATCCCAGCACCTGCCGACGAAATCGTCGACCGCCGTCCCTACGAGAAGAAAGCCCTCGAAAAGAAGAAGAAAGCCACCTCCGAAATCCCGAAACCGATCGAACGTAGATAGAGAAAACGTACTTAAGTCCTAATTTTAAGTTATTAATTTTAAATACTACTCAACTCAAATTTTAAATACTCAGTTTCCTAAAAGCTTGCCATTAGCTTTATTTATTAACACAATGTGTAATCTTAGCCGTTTGACATTTTGTATTTAGAATACTCTTGAATCTTACCTACTGTAGTAAATAATTTATTTTTAATGTGTCTTGAATTTCTTTTAAGTATCCTCAACGTCCCAGTCTGTAGAATGTTGATCAGCAGTCAATATCTTGAGACAGATATTGTTTTGAACTAGCTTCAACCCGCGGCTTCGCCCGCGTGTTCTGTCGACAAAAGGTAGCCTATGTCCTTCCCCAGGGCTCAAAGTACCTCCATACCAAATTTCATAAAAATCGGTTCAGCTGTTTAACCGTAACACCGTAACAAACAAACATACAAAAAAAATAAAAAATTGTCTTTATATTATAAAAATACTAGTTTCCGCCAGCGGCTTCGCTCGCGTCATATCTTTATAAATTATAGCATATGTTACTCAGTGATAATACAGTATACTACTGCTGAAAGATTTTTTTAAATCAGCTCAGGTGTTTTGAGTTTATTTATTACAAACAAACATACAAACAAGAGAAAAGATTGTTTGTATGTTTATTACATTGAAAAAATCAAATCTTTTCTCTATAGGATATTCGTTTAGATTGCTAAGAGCCTGTCAGGCCGCTCTTGTGGAATAAAAGGTCAAAGATGACTCAAATTCTGCTACGCATGTAGTAATCCCTCCGCGGTACGAGTTCCTGTTTATTTATGGTCACCATCCACCTTGCCTATGCTGCCAGCTTTGTCGTACGGTGTAAGTATATGGAGGACTTCCTAATTTGAAAAGGGCTGACCAGAGGCAGTAATGGTTGCCACCGTAGGCGCGGGCTTACTGACGGTGAGCAATGGGTAGCTCGCCGTCCGATAAGGGCCAGGCCCGGGTCGACGGCGCGTTGTGTTCCACGCGGGCCTCAAAGAGATGTCAGCACAACTGACCGGGTCCGCTAGGACGCCTGGATGCCTGGGTCGCGTGAAAGTCTGGAAGGGATACCGTGGCCCCTGGCGACGTACAGGCAACTGAAGGATCACGGGTGGGTTTTAGTCAGTAAGAGTCTGACACGCTCTCCTGCTCCACCCAGAGCGAAATAATTTATTTGATAATTTCCCACCTAAAAAAAATGCAGTAATGGTTCATTGGCTGATATTCCGTAGAAAAATACGGGCTCGAACCCCAAAACCTCTTGCTCGTCAGTCTCAGATTCAGTAGTTGGGCTATCCAAGCACGCATTACAGCCGCAACTAGCCTCAGAGCATTGTATTTTCCACAGAAAATGTGCGATAGTGATAAAGGAAGATTTTAGCAATAGGTTGCGTTGGGGCGCAGCCCGCTCCTTAAAAATGCAAATCAACTAACTTACAAAATAGATGTCCTAAATTCGACGGCCATTAAATATTTTCGACTACAAAAGCATTGTGATGAGACAACATGACCATTGCAGTGACATCAGTAGCCATGACACGATTCCCAAACAAATAATAAAGGTCAGTTTTACAATAAAACTAGTATATATAAAAGATTCCTTTTATTACTTATATTTAAATTGTATCCATAAATAATACTACAGTACATACCTAACTATACACTACTATTTACAAAAACATTCATATTAAACACGGAATGTGTACTGTTCGCAACATGAACCGAGCAGGCAGCCTCGTGACGTCATGCAGGGAAGAACAGCAGGCCGCGGTGTGCGCCCGCGACCCGACAGTTCACCCCCCTCTCTCTGTGTGACGGACGTGCTCTATGCGATTTGTAACATTTGAGTTTTCGAAAAGTATTTAGCTGTCCTCGCAAACTTGACCCCAGAAGCCGGCCTGATGATGGAACGTGTTGATATTGTATTAGCACTAAACTAACCTCTAACCTCCTTATTAACTTTTGACGTTCAAAAAGTGCTGATTCTCAGCCTAGTTCGAATAAATGACTTTTGAATTTGAATTAACACTTTCGACTTCATAGAACTCATACGCCATGCCGCCATACATATTGGAAGTGAACCCTCCGGGAGGGTTGCCGGCATTACGTTTGCGCTAAAGTTAACCATAGCGGACGGTCAACGGCATTAGGTTTAAAACCGAGTTATAAAACACTGTAAAAGTAAAATAGTGTTTCAGGGGGTCTTGTCGCTACACCTTTTAAATTTTTTGTGAACATTGTAAAGGAGAACAATTTTTTTTTTTTTTGGATTTTAAAACCAACGGATATACTAATAAATCTTGTTAAAATATACATCAGATTTTATTTCCACGGTTTATAAAGCTGTATTCACTAAGAAAACATTTAAAATGACCCCTCCGCGAGGGCTCCCGGCACTGAACGTGTTAACGCGAAGTTATGCCAAGCTATGCTTGAAAACATACATAACATCACGCCTGCATATCCTGAAGGGTTAAGCAGAGGTGTGACCCACATTTCGCCAGTTATGTTTGAATCCCATGTATGCCTATTGACATCAACGGGGCAAAAATCCAGACTCCGAGCTGCTACTGACCAATTCCAGATGGAAAAACGCCAAAATGACACTTGCTCGACCCGGGAATAGAATCCAAGTCCTTAAGCTCATGCCACTAGACCCGGCAGGTATCCTTGAAAATATACAGGGTGGCAGGGACATCGACGCGAAAAACGAATACCATGGATTCAGTACATGATTCTGAACCACCCTGAGATAAATAATAATAATAATCTGCTGTTCCATTCATTTTGCCCGCGTAGGTATTGCACTTTTCTATGGAACAGATGTTTTTTTTTTTAAATAACCGACGAAAAATTTCAACGCAGGGGGGGTTCAGAATCATGTTCCGAATCCACGGTATCAGTTTTCGCGTCGATGTCCCTGCCATCCTGTATAGTTAATCTGAAGGTTATATTGGTTGCTACTTTACTCCACATTTATTAATAAGAGGGCAACATTTGGGACGCGGGCATAAAACATAGAGCGAGACGAGACGACACTCAGTATAGAGTTTAGTATTTATGATCGGAATCTGACAATCCCGAATGAAAGTGAGAAAACAATTCACTTGCGTTCGGGATTGTCCGATTGAGTCCGAAACTACTCAGGAATTCCGAAACCATAAAGTCTGTCGAAACCCAACAATCTTGAAAGGTCAAGATAACGCATCACAATAACAATAATAAGGGACTACTCGAGGAGTCCGAAACTACTCGGGAATTCCGAAACCATCAAGTCAGTTGAGACCCAACAATCTTGAAAGGTCAAGATAACAGATCACATGTAGAGACAAATGTATTACAGTATACTGCTACAAGTATCTTTTGGCGCTCGAATGACCTTGACAGGGTGGGGCTGTTGGTTAACATTTAAGTACAACTGTTTTGCGAAATGTGTTAAAAAAACAAGATGACAGTGTTAGTTCCAAATTTGCCCACGCACCGAAAGAACCTTTTAGCGCTATAGTCGTAACGCTGCGGTCGCATCTACGTCTATCGTGACGAAGCTACACAAAGTGATACGATCCACGCAGACGTGACCAAACATTATCGGTTATCGTCGCGATAGTTCGGGCTGCGTAGCACTTATCGCCCGGGTGGCGGTACATAATAAACGTGGCGAAACCGCTAATGTTACCACTGCATTAGCGCGATAACTTTTTAGCGAACGAAACATACAACGCTTCGGCACGCATTGCTTTGGCACGATAGACGCAGATGCGGCTGCAGCATAAACCATAACCGCGTCATGTGACTTTTGTGCCAATGACATATGGCTTGAATTGCAGCAACTATACTTAAAACTAACTACACTAAATTAAGACCTCCGCATGGTCAACATAACGTTAATCTCCCATATGATTGTCCTCAAGTTAGTTATCACTTCCTTCAACTGTTTATTTTTTAACACCACCTGGAACAATGTTAAAACTTCTTAATATCAGTTAATTATAAATAAATCAGGTAAGTATGTATAAACTAGAATGTAGATAGATCTACTTGATAAAAATCATAAATTTATTAATTCGCTGTCAGACAACGCACAGCCTAAACCGCTGGGTCTAGAGGCATGTTTAGCATGAGAACTCCTTTTGTAAGGTGAGTTCTTGGATGGCACTATCTATACTAAGGAAGGATTTTTCAAAATAAAGGGGTTAAATACTGGATGAATGTTTGTACGAAAGTTCGACATTTTGCAGATAGGAAATTCCATGGGGTGCACAGCTTGTATGTTATAAAATTATTTTAACATTTTTATCAAGCCATAACTAACTAACTCTAATGTTAACAGTAAGCAATGCTCAAAAGAGTAAAGTACTTGGTAAGTAATGCACGATTTAGGAATTAAAAAAAAAATCACCTGTTCTGTGAGCTCTCTATTTTCTTCTAGCGCTAGTCTGTAAGATTCAGTATTCCGTCTTTCATCCAACGCCTTGTTCTCTGCTTCATCCTTCAGCGGTATGAGACTTTCCATGTGAGTATACTCCATTCCCTGAAAATATGTTCACATGAATATAGGCCTGCCAATGATCAATGTAGATTCGCCGAGTTAACCTCAAACTGATTGGTTCACCACCCCCTGTGAAAATTCAAAGCTGGACTCACATAAAATCTATCAAATCACGAAATCAACTTATCTTGCGTGAATATTATTAAAAATTAAGCTCTGACGAGATTTGATTGAATTTGCAATTTAAATGTGGAGCACAAGAAACATATCTCTATGAAAGAATCACGACACACAAAGTACTGACCTGGCACGTCTCGTTACATTTCTCGTAGATAAGCCGAAGTCTCTTGAACAGCAGCCGGATCGTGCGCAGTTGCTCCTGCATTTTTGCTTTTTTATCATTACTGGCATTTTCGCCGTTATGTGTACCGTTTGGCGGCTGAAAATAACAAAAACCAGAGATTGCGTTTATATTTGAAATAACAATTTCAAATATAAACGCAATCTCTTAACAAAAATCTGTCTTGAAGATGACCAATCAGAAAGTTTTATAACAATGCAATGCCATTATGAATATTGATTGCAGTAGAGTTCTGAAGTATAATTACTGAATGGTTAAAACTTACTTGTATGGCTTTTAATGTCTGGAAAACATCTTGGGTTCTGCTCACGATATCCTGTACAGTCTCCTGCCCAAATCTGAAAGTTAAGCCACAATCAGTATCCAATAGAAAATTGTATTTTTGAACTATATAGATATACAAGCGACCCGCCCCTGTTTCGCATGGTTTCTACGACTTGACAAAACATCGAGATTGCTTAATTATCTATAAGTATAATATTAATGTGTATACACAATAACCTTCCGGAACACATTCTCTAAATTGTGTTGAAAACGTCACCAAAATCCGTTGCGTATTTTAGAAGAACAACGCAGACATACAGACAAACGCGAAAAGCAACTTTGTTTTATAATATTTATAGAAGTTTCATTTTGCCAAACAAGTTTCAAGGTCACAAGGTCAGCATGTCGATTAGATAAGCACTAATAATTAGTCGCATCAGGTCAGTGTTTAACAGTAACAGCCGTATTTATAAAAAAATCGCTAATCACTGATTAGCCACTGCTTAGCTAAGCAATTAGTTAGCTCTTAATCAATGATTAACTTTTCTTTATTTCTAAACGCTAGTTACCAAGTGATTACTTGCGAAACGAAATAGAGGTGAAATTATGCGTTCGCACAGATTATAATCAAAATAGTCGACTAAAAAACAGAATTTTAAGAATAAAGTTGTCAAAACCACGATTTCTGTATCCGTCGTGACTTTGACAGACAAAAGTCAAATATTACATCGGAATTTTTTTATTTGATTAAAATGATTTAATAAGTTTATTTAATTGTTTTTGCGATAGTAGAAATGAAAATAATACGCTCCAATAATTGGAGTCAACAGGAAAAGGTTTTATCTTTTTTATTTATCTCTGAATGTATATCTATTTATTCATGTAAACCAATATAAACTGTTAATTTCATGTTTCTGTTTCATGTCCTACATACTTCATAACACGATTAAACTATTTTAGAAATGTATGTAGATACTTGTGTCTGTTTTATTACTTCCTATTGCTTTTGCACCTGGGTTTTTTGTTTTGTTTTTTGTTTGAAATTGTTATTAAAAGATACTGAAGTATCTTTTAATAATAACAATTACTATGCACATTTACAGCAAGTTTGACTGCTGCTATGAGCCACTAGCACCTAGCACAAATACTATCAACCTCACAAAGATCAGGGTGGAAACCATGCTACGTGAAAACAATGAGAAATGCGAGAGGCATGACAAAATAATGGCACCCATGTCTTTGGAGGAAGAATACTGGAAATCAAAAATAATGAATCAATTTATAACAAATATGTAGCATTAATATGTATCAAAATAAATTGTTTTCTATAAAATGTCTCTTGTTATGCCACAACGTGGCTTTTCTTTAGTTCTGGGCCTTAGACCTGGCACCATAAGATGGGCACATGGGAAAACACATTGGATAATCACTATCTCTGATGAGCTTGCTCACAAACTCATCGTCAAACCACCCGAGCACCTACTGAACCTCCTACTGATTGAGCTTTCACAGTAAATCCTTGTATCATGTGTCCTTGGAAAGAAGAATATTATCTAATAGGTAATCATCCTCGTAGCGGATATAAATGAGCTTTGTAGGGCTTCCTCCGTCTACTTTGCATCGTTTCAAAATTAATTAATACTCCTAGGTTGTTCTAAAATCCCTTAAAATATTGTCGAAATCTATATTTACTCAGGCACAACGCGATATTAGGAACAAAATTACCTTGAAGCACACAATAGCCACATTGAATCAATCAGCTGATTCAAATAAAATCTGCCATCTTGCATCTTAGCATCCACATAACAGTGGACCAGTGGTGTTTAATTTTGACAGCTACTAATCAATTGCTTAGCGACCACTTAGCGCTAAATAGCATTTATGAATAAGAATTTTGCTAAGCAATTGATTAAAATTTAAGAGGCGTTTATAAATAAGACTGTATTTGCAATGCAATGTGGTACATACTTGCATAATGATGCGGTATTGAACTCCTTGTTCTGTGGAGGCTGAGCAGCAGGGGGCTGCGCAGGAGGGGGAGCGGTATTGTTTGACACTGCACCTGCAGCCTGCATGCCACCTGGAAATGAAAGCATAAGGAAAGTAATTAAAATGATATGTAGAATTAAATATATTCTTATTACAGAAACAACAAACAGAATGAATGGTCAACAGTTGATGGTCAAAATGATGGAACTGTTGATGATTAAATGTTCCAAAGTTTAATAAAAAAAATGTAACTGATCTAATAAGGTAGACGAATCAGAGAGTCAACCGCGTTGAGTTAAGAGAAATAGAAAATAGTTTATTGTCCAGGTAATACAGTAAGCAGGTTTACAGGTTAACACCAAGTTGAGACGACATGAGTAGCTTAAAATATTACCTATAGTTATATTACAAAATATTATTTTCCAATGAACCCCAAACTAGACAGTTAGTCTGTATCTTGGGGCTCGGAGTACGAATTCCGGAGTAGAGACTTGACACACCTCTCAAGTCTCCACTCCGGAATTCAGGTGTTGTATGGGGAGCGAATATAAATTGATTTCTATTGGTTGCTAGTCACATTTTATCTGTAAATATTCGGCTCATTTGAAGAAAAACAAAAGAACTCTCGAATACAGTAGAAGTATACATGCTAAGTACTTAATGTACCTCATAACTGTAGTGCAACCTCCTGAAGGTTGGTAACTATAGGAAATAAAAGACTTCTTTGAGAGAAGATAAAAGAAAATTCTTTGTGGTAATTTGAATGTACCTGATTGCTGAACTGTCTGAGGCCCCATGCCAGGGCCACCAGGTCCACCGCTGACGCCTACACCCATACCCTGAAAACATTAAAAACAAAATCTTTAGAGAACTTTGGGACTTAAGAAACTTCTTTAGAAATCTGTCAATGTTTGATATTGAAGTACACAACTAGGATGCTAAAATACGAAATTATTATTGTAATGTCCCACTGCAGGGCAAAGGCCTGCAGTGATGGTAGCAGCCCCCATAGCAAAGCAGCCCCCAAAATACAATTTTTTCATTGAGTATTGCTCAAAAACAATTATTTGCATACAGTAGTGTTTTTATTATACTTTGTAGTTCCCCTGTTGTTCACTGGGGCTTGTATTATCATAGTTTCGTAACTGGTAGCATTGTCGCTCTACATCTTCATGTAAGAATAATAACCATTTCAAGTTTAAAACAATTAGCTGTCCAGTCTATTGACTGGATAGGTAGTATTCTACCTGCCAGATAGATATGATGATTGTAATGTTACGTACCTGTGGACCCATCCCCATATTTCCCATCTGATTCTGCATAGTAGCCCCATATGGTGGCACCATTTGGTTGCCCATGCCAACCATCCCACTGTTGTTAGCCATGGGCCCTCCCATCACACCTGTAAAGTATGTTATCAACATTAGAATACAATTATGAATTAACAATGGCAAGATGCGGTTCTCCTTGATGCAAAAATGTGTTGTATGCCCAGACAAAATGAAGCTACAAAAATGCAACAATCAAAAAACTTGAAAGCCAAAATACCTAAAGGACGCTAGGATGGGGTTTACCGACGCCGAGGATATTACGTAAAACGAGATAATAGAGTGGTGATTATAATAATTGTACCTGCAAGCTGATTCGGCATTGACTGCATTTGGCCGCTCATCGGTCCCCCGCCGAAGCCAGATCTCATACCGGCAGCATTGCCTTGAAAGTTTCCGGGGAACTGATGCCCTTGGCCAGCCATAGCTAAGTTATTTATTTACACTTACAAATGAATTGGTATTTGGATGATAAGCAATTTACGACCACAGAACATAAATACTCTACGAGATTTACGACCAACAAATAATAACCAACAAATCTAATCTAATACCCAAGCTGTCATTAGCTTACAGCATTCAGAAGTGTTTCCACTCTTTGATTTTTTGTTTCCCCTAGCTCCTTGTGAAAGTCCCCTAAATCTGATACTTTTCCCCTTATGTATAAAAATAAAACACAAATTACGGTTAATTATTATTTATAAACCAATAAACAACGCTCTAAATAGTCTTGAAATGCACCCATTGTTGAGTGCAAGGATGACAGTGGATTTTTTAAATTTAATTTTTAATTTTCTCACTATTCAACGTGTAAATACGTACACAAGATACAAAATAAATGCCATTTCAATTTTTCCCAAAAAATGCCTTGAATAATAATAGCCTAAAAAATCCCAAAAACTTGAAAAAAACCTAAATTTAGGGTAAAATATCCTAAGATGGAAACTGGGAATCAAATGTTATTGTCCCCTGTCTGAAACCTGTCAGTCCTGTCACTTGTCAGTGTGGTCTGTGGTGTTCAGCTAACTTAAAAAAAAAAAATTGGCTTTGGATGGGAAGTCTTCAACCGCCATGAAATGGGGTCGATGATATTCTCAATTCAGTGCTGGACTTCTGAAAACCCTCAAACGGTGAACAGCATTATACCATTACCATAGACATAGAGAATGGACTGAGCGTTCCGTACTTAGTTGCGTAGTGAATACAGACCGAAAAATACGAGAGACAAAGCGAATGTGACGCCAGTAGTTGTCTCTTTAGTAGTACTGCAAAATGCTACTAGAAATACCTACATATACTTAGAACACCAGAGCTCATTTTGTTTTGCCGTCCCGGGCTCCCGACTACACTTGACTGCGTAGGACGGTTGTTGTAGGAAGGTAGCTAACTATAATTAGTTCCACTTATTGCCGAAGGACTTCTCTCGTGAGACGGACCTCGAGTTTTGATTGTCTTGCTTTTAGGGCTGGCAACATTACCAAATCGGAGACAAAGCAAATAAAAAGAGTTCTTTATGGTATTGTTTGTTGTGACGTGTTGATGGCGGAATTATCAAATATGCACAAAAAACTTTTTTTAAACTTCGTTTTGTTTTTATCAAGAAAAAGAAAAATCTACAGCTTGCTTCAATTTTTACGTTAGGTGCTTACAGCGAAATATAAAAAGCAATTTTGAATTTCGTTCTTTTATTCAATGTTGAGTTTTTATCTATCGTCATCGAGCACAAAGCAGTCAAAGAATATTTAGATCGACCGAGCCTCATTACAACAATTTAAGGTAAGAAGTAATCTATTTAATACATACGAAAAAAAATTGTGTGTTTCTAAATAATAGCAATCATAGCCCCACCGCCGTATCTCTACGTTGACGTCGTGGTGGGGCTTGCGCGCTCCAAACTCTAGGTCTATGCCGGTAGAGTTTACTTTACCGGAACTAACATTGATCAGGCAGGGGACAAAGTTGGGGGGCCTTCCATAGTTTTAGGTAACCCATCCACTATAGCCACCCAAACGCATAGCCCAAACTAAACTACTAATAGCTTAAACTTCCTTTTGAACATTTAACCAGAAATAGAAATTATTTTGTCAACCTAAACAGTTAAGTCAGAAAACGTAGGATTCAAGAGCGAGCGGAGCGAGCTCGAAAAATTTTTGCACCCCACCCCGGATAGGTAAAGTTTTCTTTTGACTATTCATACATAAATAGCAGTTACTTTGTCGACGTATGCCCTCTGCATACGTCGACAAAGTAACTGCTAAAAAAGCTGCTGCAGTCTGAGGAAAAAGAGAATATATAAAATGGAAGAGCAAGCGCAGCGAGCTTGAAAATTTTAGCACCCTAGGTTTATATTTAGCATGCATAGGGGTCCCCCAACTACGAACTGCCTTTTACTTTAAACATATTTTGGTCTTGCATGGGATTTGATAAAAAAGTATTTCTCAAGCTTTGGGGCCCCCCAGGTCTGGGGGCCCGCAGCGGACTGCACCTGCCGTAAATATCAACACTTATTGAATTTAAATGAAGTAAGTAGCTATAATTAGTATACTCCAGTTTTTTAAGATTAAGAAAACTTTTACAGCTTTATAATTAAATTAGTACTTATTTGGTGTAAATTTCAATCAATCACTAAATAATAATAAAAAAACAACCGAATAAAAAAAACACTACTAAAAGTGAAAAATTATTTTAATTTCGGCAGGCGGTGTCTTTGGTTTTGAATTCTCATGTTTTGTCACCGACTTCCGAAATTAAAGCTATTTTTCACATTGTCGTCTTTTTTTGGAAGTCATTTTTTTTTTTGTAAAATTTTATATTTTTACATTTTTAGTTGTAGTAGGTACCTACCCCACACAAATTCGAATATCACTACCTGTTTTGTAAGTAGCAGTGTCAATAACAAGACACATCATCCACATAGACTAAGTGGAAAAATACGTATTATTGAAGCTAACTCAAAAACTACTCAAGCAAGGTTAATAAAATGTATATGGAACCACCTCTGAAGTATGCCCTACCAAAAAAAAAGAATCATCAAAATCAATTCATAATTGGCGGAGTAGGTAATCGCGTAATAAGCAAACAAACAAAAAACAACATACAGTCGAATTGACAACTTCCTCCTTTTTGAAGTCGGTAAAAAATGCTCCGACGTCTGTCAAAAGGCGCTATCAAAATATTTTGCGCTAGAAATTGTGTTTAGCATTTGACTTTTTGGCGCTCCTTGCCATCTGGCGCCTAGAGCGACCGCTCCACTCACTCTTCCCTAGGGCCGGTGCTGAATAAATAGGTAGGCAACTGACTGTAACCCACAGAACCTATTAACTAAGATAATGGACTGAGATAATGCGTACCTATCATGTAACATAACATGACATCACGCCTGTTTTCCTCAAAGGGCTGGGCAGAGGTGCACCTATAGTACACCCACATTTCGCCTATCATGTTTTGATGGGTATTTGCTATAGCAACTACCTCAGCAGCTGTTCTGAAAAAGCTGCTAAATATCCTAAAAGGTGAAATCTACCTATTTATTTTATTAGACAACGCAGTCCCACTGCTGGGCAAAGGCCTCCCCCAAATTCATCCCGGTAAGTATTCTTTTCCAGGGCCACTAATTATTTTGTATACCTGTATAATTTCAAAGAAGACCCACACTATACAGGGAACATCAACGCGATACCATGAATTCGGGTTCAGAATCATGTACTGAATCCCTGGTAACAGTATTTGCGTCGATGTCCCTGCTACCTTGTAGACACCCCATTTTACCTATTAATCCGTATTAATATCGTAATTAATCGTAATAGTGGATTTGTAAACTAGCATTTTTTTCTCTACATTATACCTAACATTCTATGACTCTTTTTAGTTTGCAGATAATAAAATGTACAGATAGTGCCATCCACGAAGACGCGCCCCACTCCGCGCTGTACTTTAGTACGGAGCTCATGGCGCTATCTACATAAATATTGGTTATAATTTCTACAGAAAAATAAAGTACCTACCTACTTCTGTTTTTTTACCCTGGGAAGTTTAATATAATACTTATAATATATTAAAACAGCCTGCCTTTGGCAACCCCCACTTATTTTGGTATTTATTCCACATATTACTGTCTTGTTTTATGGACAAGATTTAATTAGAAATGAATATGGTAGTATTTTTCGTCACGTCGTTTTTTTTTCTGGCGTAGATTTTTCTGCAGATCAAATCTGTTCAGTCACGGCACATTATGTTTTGCTAGTCGTTCTGGGCACGACGATTTAAGACCTATTTCTGAAACTTGTCAGCACAACATGTCATCTTTCTGACTTTTCGTCGGGCTGCCAAGTGCTGAGGATACCTACAAGTACAACGGCACCTTTTTACGCAACAATTAAGAACCTATCTGCAAATCACCAAACCGTTAAATAATGGTGATAAAAATGCCAATATTTTCTTAAAGTACTCATGGTACTGATCTTGTATTTAGATCAATGGTTTTTGCATTGAATCCATGACCAGGACTATCCAGAGATCGTGTAAACATTGTAGGTGTAGCTGTGAACGTGTAGCTTTAGGCCTCCTTCAAGTTATTTACTTTCTTATTTATTTTAGTTCTATTCAAGATTTTATCCTTGTTCAAGTTTGCATGTAGGTAAGGAATATTATTTCTAGAGTTTTTCTAAGTGTCGCAATCACTTTACCACCTAGGTAAGTACCTACCACCAGTAACTTGAACTCGCCTAAGGCTGCCTGTCCATTGAAGCGGAGCGAGGCAGCGGAGAGAAGAATGGCAGCGGAGTTGCGGACAGTGTCTGTCCATTGATGCGGAGCGAGGTAGCGGAGCGGAGTTACGGACTGTGCGAAGCGAGGTAGCGGTACGGTGTTGCGGACTGTGCGGAGCTAGACCGAGTTCACGCGACGAGTAATAATTCCCCGCTCCGTTTCCCCGCTCCGCTTCCCCTCTCCGCTTCTCCGTTCCGTTACCCCGCTCCGCTTCCCGGTTTTGTATGATTTTTTAAACTAGTTCGCAAATCCCTGTCCACTGAAGCGAAGCGGAGGTTTTATGCAATTCCATTGGTTAATATTGGCACACCGCTACTCCGCTCTTCTCCTCTCCGCTCCAGTGGACAGGCAGCCTATTGATGAACTTTCTATTCTCGAGGTTAAAGTCGTAAGTCATTTGTTTAGTTTAAAATCCGGCCAATTGCGAGTTGGACTCGCACACGAAGGGTTCCGTACCACCGTACAATATTTAGCAAATATGAAGAATTAAAAAGAAACTACTTCCTAGATCTCGTTCAAACCAATTTTCGGTGGAAGTTTACATGGTAATGTACATCATATATATTTTTTTAGTTTTATCATTATCTTATTTTAGAAGTTACAGGGGGGGTTACACACATTTTACCACTTTGGAAGTGTCTCTCGCGCAAACTATTCAGTTTAGAAAAAAATGATATTAGAAACCTCAATATAAGACCTATCCATAGATACCCCATACGTATGGTTTTGATGGAAAAAAAATATGTTGAGTTTCAGTTCTAAGTATGGGGAGAACCCCCAAAATTTACTGTATTTTTTCTATTTTTGTGTGAAAATCTTAATGCGGTTCACAGAATATATCTACTTACCAAGTTTCAACAGTACCTATAGTTCTTATAGTTTCGGAAAAAGTGGCTGTGACATACGGACGGACAGACAGACAGACAGACATGACGAATCTATAAGGGTTCCGTTTTTTGCCATTTGGCTACGGAACCCTAAAAAGGGATTTTGTTAGTCTTAAAAAGCTAATAGGGTATATTAGCTAATCCATGGGAAGCCAAGACCCGTGATAGAGAGGCCCGTGGGCGGCATAAAAACTCTGACACCAGGTTAGTCACTAATCACACGAAAAAGAAAGAATTGAAGATAATTGAATTCAATAAGAAGAACTAAATTCTATGAGAATCCAACCGCAATTCTGTCTAGAAATCCCATTTTATAAGTTATTTTGGTGCATCAACTTTGTCAAAATGGTCAGGGAATGTTGGAACCACGCCAAATGCTTGACGACACACATTTTTTCAGAACTAAACAACATATTTCTTTTTTTATAAATAGATTGAGATGTGCCACGTAGATTCGGTTCACCGCTTTCAGATGCGATAAAAAAACATAAAATGTACCTTAAAAATTTATTTTCCATTTTATATTAACCTAAATTAAGTACGATAGTATAATTTTAAATTAATTATAACAGTTATTAAGTATTTATTATGAATTCACGTTTATATAGTTATGTAATACATAATATATAATAGTAATTGTGCTTAAAATTACTGTGAATGAAATGCACTATTATGGACAATTCAGTGCGTCATGCCGCTCTGAAAATTTTATACATTTGATGATATGTGTATATAATTTTAGTGTTATATATAACTAAGTACAATATTTCATCTATATATAAGGCAAGATGGCCACGTCTATGGCTTACTATATTCCTTTTGGTATGCTTCTACTTATAATATTATTCTACTTACATTTAAATGTATAATGAATGTATATAATTCAATATATTAGACCGAATCTTGTTTTTACTTAAACTGTGAAAGCTCCGGGCGGTAAGAGATTCGATTCGGTCGGTAAATATTCAACAATTTTTATTTATCTTCCACATAATAAATAGTTATCAACATGTAGATTTACAAATATCAACAAAATAAATTACGAATAACAGAATATTACAATTAGAATTAAGCTTACATACTATGTATCAGTGATACCTACCTACTTGGGCTATTACCCCTAACTTGTACTATGTCGCCGTCCAAGTTCTCGCCTTCAATTGAGATGAACTTCATTCCCATGCAAATACTATAATGGCTGCTGAACGAAATAGACAGTAATAAACTAGTTAATGAGATGCTGAAAATCCGTTCAAAAGATGGCACGTATTTCATTTAAGCATCTGACGATGTAATTCATTTATTATAATCCAGTTTTATGTATGTTTTGTAAATGTTTTCTTTGATAGATTGGCCGGCGACCGCCTATAATTCAATACATTAAAATTACATGGACTAGTAATTGAATTATCCTAACTATTTTAATACTACTAAGTACCCTTAACCGCTGTGGAGAACAAATTATAAATAATAATATGTCAATATTACAAGGGCATGTAGGTAGTGTACAAAAAATATTGTTGTTTTTTCACTGAGACAGTATTAAGTACATTACTTAAAATTACATTAATTACTTAACTTTTTATTGCTCTCCCTCTATCTTACGCTAAACCAAGTCCATTTTCGGACTTATTGAGCAATATGGACATGTTAATACAGAACTAGGAAACCTAAGTAATTATCTATGGCGTCTTACAACCAAAACAAATCGACTTATAACGCTTCATTTTGAATGAAGCGTTGGTGATGTATAGCCTCCACGTCTTGTATACTTAGAACTGGAATTGCAAACCATATTAAATACTCAAGTCATATTGTTTTCGATCATGACTTTATTTTCTATTATTGTACATGTTTCTAGAAGGTTAAGATTTTCCTCGGCTTAGGTTGTTTATACCAGGGCAAATTCTTGCATCTTGTATGTATAAAATCCGATCAGAAAATTCAGTGACTGAAGGCATTCGTTTCGTTCTAAGGCGTCCGATAGATCAATAGTTTTGGATTAATGTGTTTAACATACCTTATTAAAATAAAAAGCTACGTAAAATGGAAATAATGGATAGGAAGTACACAATAGTATGTGATAATATAATCAGTTTCTTTTGCTTGTGATCCTACTGATCATGTTAATTACAGCTGTCAGACAGTTAATGCGTTTTCGCAAGCGTTGATCGATAGATGCCACAAATATAGGATGAGGTTTTACACTTCTTTCTACATTTTATCTCAAAAACGTAATACGTTTTTGTAAAAACAACTTGTAAATCAATTCACCAGTAGACTATTCAATTCCTATAAATAACTAAAAATCCTGCGACAAATGAAACATTGAATTTTGGCTGCGCTATGTCTTATTTTCATAAATTAAGCCAAGCATAAAATAATTTGCCAAATTTGTCCCTTTTCACAATGTTAACATCAAAACAAGGATAATACTTTCTGTTCAATATTGTATTTATTGTCATTTAACAGCTGTATGCTTTTAAATGTTACTTTCATTCCTAAATATAATATAGATATTTGAATATGTAGGGTATCTATTATGAAAATATATCTTAGTATCATCTATCCGTATAAAAATATTATGTGATGTTAGGAAGTTGAATGAATGAGGCAAGAATATTTCTACATAGCTATCTTTATGTTGGTATCTTAATGATATAATGGTATTGGTGCTTTTTATAGTTATACATACGAATAAGTACGTAATTATTACCTACATAGTTTCATCACCATTGAACTGGCTAAGTACCGAGGTCTTAATTCTAAATAAAAAGCTCATAGCCTTTGGTCATTCTTTAACATTTTTGGTTTATGGATTCAACTAGATTCTAGACGTTAAGTCTATACCTATATTTGGCCTTGCTTCCACCAGAGTGTAAATCATTAAAATTTTCTAATGACATGGTTTGCTATCGTCTTTAACTACCATTCGACAAAAGGCATCGAATGTTCGCTGTAACAGCTGTGTCATTATTTTATTTCATTCCACATTCAGACCTAAAACCGTGTTAGTAGTTCTCGAACTCATTACTGGTGATACTCTTTCTAGCAAGTGTCATATTGTATTTTATTTTTTCTTTGAAACTCAGATCTGAATTCATACTAACATCATGCGTGTCATCAGTAATGTTTCCTTGAACAGTTACGTCAATCCTACTGCATCCGTGCCTCTTGGAGCTGCGGGGGGTATGGTAGTGGAGGCAGCAGAGGAGCCTGCATGCCGCCGCCCTGGAGCGTGTAGTAGGGAGACACATAGCCGGCACCGCTAGCTGCCGCCGCCGCTGCTGCTGAAACATAGAAATATTGTTTTTAGCTGAAACAATCTAATTCAGGGGTAAGAAGTTTCTTAGTTTTAAGGCAAGTGGCTTGTTGAAAAGATTTTTAAGTTAAAAGCAACAAAATGAATAAAAATACAACAGTAGGTAATGAATATAATCTAAACACCTTTATTTGTTTAGTTGAGAGTGTAGTACAAACCGGCGGCTGTAGCGTACGGGTCAAAGCCAGCTGCGGCATACTGCTGCTGGTAAGCCGCCGCTCCCTGTGCTGCGGCCGCCTGGTACTCGTACAGGTGGTTGGCAGCAGCAACTGCCGCGGCGTGCTGCAACTGCGGTAGCTGCACTAGTCCGCCCGCTCCCGAGCCCACGCTAGCGCCCACCCCGCTCATCGCGTTCATGTACTGCGGTGTGCTGTACATGTATCCGGGCGACAACCTGCCAATTTACAACCAAGTTAAATCCAAAAATCCTCCTGGCATCAAAGACGTCAAACTTTCAGATACTCCACAAAGTAGCTGCACATTTGACGTCTACTGTCACCCGCGATGTCCTCTCACTGAGCTTCTCAATAATCTCGTGAGGAGACATCGAAAAATTAATACTCTTTAAAACGGTCACACTACCTAGCCCCAGCAGCCTCGACAGGCACGAGCATCTAATCTTGTTATGTTAGTAGACATCGATAAACTGTTATAATTATGTAAGTATGCGACTGTCTGCCTATGTCGCCATTGCGGAACCGCCGCCGTGCGTCAGTGCCAGGAAAGTTTAAGAAAATGTAATAAAAATATACAACGGGTGGCACTCCGCCTCGACCGAAATATCCGGACCACTCGGTATTTGCTTAGTTATCGTTACATCGTCGTGAACAGTCGGGAAAATTAAGATTTAGATGGCAGCCCATTATCTAATTTAGTTTAAAAAAGAAGAGAAATATGTTTCGAATTTAAAGAAGATAACAATTTTTGACTGAAGTTTAGAATTGAATAAATTCATGGCTACGATATGTGCTGCCTTGAAGGATGGGTTCAACGTGGATCTATAATAAATAATGGAAGTCATGAATTTTCCAAGGATGAAGAACAGGACGTACCTAATCTTCCAAGGGCCTTTCTATAATTGAGCATTACAACTCAGACCCATACGTTAAATTGTATAAGCATCATAATCACGGACCTAACGCAAAATGCCATGAATAAAAAAATGCCAATTCAGCTTAATTTGCTTGTGAAAGCAGCCAAGTTTGTTCAAGAGCATCTTGAATTCGCTTCAAGCTGCGTCAGCGTTTTTAGAGGGCTCTCTTCGTCCACACTATTAAGCATCGTACCACTTTTGATGCAATTATCCGTCTTTTTCTACCACTATAAGATGTGATAGAGACGGGCTGACTGTTGTTTGTTCTATTTCGACTGAATTAGCATGGTACAGGGATCGGAGGCAATACGCATGCGTGGTCCACGCCCGCATCCACGCCCCGCCCGCCATAATTATACGCCCACCTGTGGTCTACTGCTGTACTTCTAAATACCTACTTGATATTAGTAGACGAATTAAGAGTACAAGTGTAGATCACGTTAATCTATTCAAAAACTACCACGTAATCTAGTCGTAATATCTTATCTACAGTCGTCAGTTCGTCGCTCTACGTTCGTATAGCTACGTTACATGGCTTCCTTTTTTACTTAACTTTCGATACCCGAGTTAATATAATTATCTACTTTGAAGAGAGAAAAAATGTAGTAGTAGTAGGTGAAAACAAACAGCATTATTAAAACTGGCATAATATATATATTATACTCACACAAGCCGAGCTGACACATCTACTAAAATACAAAACACAACCACATACTAGTTTGATAGCTAATAGAGGATGTACAGGATCTTAAGTTAAATTCCACTTTCAACGTTTCTCGGAGAAAGTATATAATAATTACATAAATTACATGCAAAAAGTTATCGAAAGAGTAATTAAACGAAGCTTCATTTATAGACCATCCGATTAAACTATTTCTAAAACAATTTGCCTATAACAATGAATAATAATTAATTTACCTACACTCTTTGCTTACATCAATACG
The DNA here is from genome assembly GCA_947364205.1 of Agrochola lota. NCBI lineage: Eukaryota > Metazoa > Arthropoda > Insecta > Lepidoptera > Noctuidae > Agrochola > Agrochola lota. Next base: position 17,781,872 of record OX376219.1, on the reverse strand, counting down.
TACGTTGGTAGGCACAATTAATTTCAGGCCAATACTTTGACACGTTATACTTTATACTTAGCGATAATTTTAATACCATTAGTCTGTGTTCACGATCGTAGACAACCTTGTGTTTTTGATAATTGATAATTTTGAGTAACGAAAAGAATACCTACTTATAAAACAACGTAGATCGATCTCCCAAATGTCGCAGTTTAACCCAATTCGATTGGAAACGAAAATAAAAGCGTTAATTCGATTGAAGCTTTCACTTGATTATATTCCATTAAAACAAGAGTATGGCACTGAATAATATATGGACAGTTGTGTTGGCGTGGTGGCCCTGGCTGAGCATCGATCGGCTCACGTCAATATGTAATTAGCCAGGACACGTTGACTGCAGGGCCAGCAGTCGGCACGGATAGGCCGCGTTGTATCGAATGCATGTTAGACAGCACGGCGGCACCGGCGGCGACGGCGACGGCGGCGACCCGGTCGAGAGCGCGCTCACACCTACGCACACACAGCGCGCCCTCGACAACCGCCGCCGCCGCACTACGACAATTACTTAGTAAGTGTATTAAACGAAATCCACCACCAACAAAACTCAATTCAAATCAACAAAATCTTACATGAACACGGCATAAAACATAAAAGTAAAGAAAACATTGAGTGTCGAGAACGATGCGTAAAGTGTGACGGCGGTGGGCGGCGCCCGCGACCGACGACGTCGCCGTCGGCGCCGCCCATGCTCCGGTATAGCTTTGTAAAACGTAAACATTAAAAAACCCAATCGACTAATTCACACCCAAAACGAAAAAAAATCCACTCTCACGCTCACGCTTGCCATAGATACCTATGTGAAAATGTTTGATAATTTAGTCTAGGTGTGGTCCGCCGGCCGCCGCGCCGCTAGCCGTCAGGAGACGCCGCTCGCCTCATCTACCGAGACAAAAGTCAGCAAACTATATTGATACCGCCGAGCGATGTGAACCTGGACCTTAGCTGCTCACTTCCTACAGTTCTGATATAGGAGCAGTTTATGAATCTCATTATTGAAAAACTGTCTCCACGCAATGATTTTGATGAAATAACAAACCTACATCGTGAGAAAAGTACGTGTTTTTGTAATGGAAAACTTGGGATTATACTTGATGAGTTTCCATAACAAAATGTATCAAAAGAAAGTTACGACTTATTCGTAGGCATTACGAACACACGTACGTGATTGTAATTGCGAAATGGAAGGATGGGTATTTTCGTCTCATCTGATCTTTGATCTAAGAAAATATTTCCAGCTTTTCCAGAAGCATCTAAGAAAGAATAATCTACGTCTGATTTTTGTCTCGTGAGATGTATTCAGAGCGGCATGCGGCGCCGCTAGTGCTGGCAAATATCGAAGTGTTGAACCACTGAACATTGATACATGATACAGATATGGTACAGATGTAACCAGCCGACGGGGTACTTACCCATACGGCGAAGGCAGCACCGTTTGATAACCGGCGCGAACACCCGCTGCAGCTGCTGCGGCCAAACCGAAACCTGAAAAGAATACAACTCCATTACTATGCCATCAAACTGTTACCTAAATAATCAGTCTCAATAAAAAGGGGACAAGGAAATTCGTAAAAATATAACTTCTTAGAGACATCATTACTCTTTCAACATTATCATTAATGTTCGTAAAGACGTTATTTTCAGTCTCACTTAGCGGAAGTGGCTAGAGCGAAGTCAAACAAAAATATATCTCGAAGAGATTGGACCACATCCAAATGACACGAGAGTCAACTTAGCGCAGGGAACGTCACTGTTAATTTCTTTTTATTGCATTGTTAAGTCGCGCGAGGCGGCGTCTATTTTAGTCGCTCGCCGCCCGCCCGGGCACGGGCATCCATGGACATACCTCTTGACAAGAAGACGACAAACACTCGCTATAAATGGCTTTCGAACTTTGGCACAGGCTGATGTACGGTAACGTACGTTACCAAAACGATCGCAAAGACATCTTCCACCTAGGTGGAGGTAGCCAAGTTGACGACACTTCCCGGGTGTCAAACTAATTAGTTATCTACGTGTTTTTTACGGATCGGTTATTGCTGGGCTGACCATTTCGAAAACCTAATGATATGTCATATTTAGGAAATGAGCAATCACAGTAATTGTGTGTTTGAATCATAATAATCTGTGATTAATGGTTAATATTCAGAAGAGCGTAACCGCCACCGGCCTGTAAATAAGTTTGCTATTGTGTGGCGAAATTTCACCGGTGATTACAGTGGATCACATCCGCAGCCTCTCCGGATGGTGTTGCGGTTCGTTTGTCATGGGAGTAGTTGTAGTGACCTTGCTACTTTCAATACTGATAGATATTGCAATGGCTACTTTATCAACTGACGGTTATTATGATATTCGATATTTGATTTTAAAAAAAAAAATTTGCTATGTGCAGAGGTAACCCACAGATATCCAGGCATTGAAACTTTAATAAATCCAGATTATGTAAACTTGCTGTGTTGTGTCCAGTACAATAGATAATAATATTAGTGCTGATCGGCTCTTTAGTCTAGGGCTAATCGCGTGCCGTACAATGCGCGTGATGTGCCACCGCATTTGTTCGATCGATGCGGTGCCATTTGACGGCCGAGGTCGAACCACTGTCCACCACAAAGCTTATCTTGATTCATTAAAATTTTTCTCTTTCCTTTTATGTCCATTGTCAGTTGGCCTGAATGTAGCGCGATGGTCTTTTGTTGCTTATATGTGACCCAGATAGATTTTAGTCGTAATCGATTGTCAAATACTATACAAAAGGCAAACAGTTGAATTTATTCACGACAATGTGGAACAAAATATGACGCACTGCAAACACGGTTTGAAGCTAAAGCTAAAATGAATCAGTCATGAAAGTTCCGGAGGTATAATTAGTCATGGGTCCTCATGAAAAATATCTCGGTCATTTGTGTAGATGGTACGAATAAAGCTTTGTCTGAATTCATGTGCGAGTTTTTTTGTTTTCAGGACGTCTTCTGGAGCTCAGGTCGTCGAACTGCAAAGCCGACAGTAAGTGCTTAACGTCGCTTGTAAGGATTCTACGGAAATACGATTTTAGACGCGAGCCGCCTGAGCGGGATAGAAAGAGGGTATTATTATATGTAGGTATTCGACTCTACGTAGGTATGTACTCAAGTATTTTCAATGCCATTAACTGTTGTACGTTCTACATTTCCAAAATATATTTATGCATAACTTCTAATAGCACATAAACATGTCTAATTTCAAACAATTGAAGCATCTCCGAGTGTAATTATTTCGTTAATGAGTTCTAGATTTAGGTATACGAAATATGTTCGTGAAGCCAAAATTTCCCAATAAATAACTAAAACCTCTCATTATTATGAACACGCTTTCATGAATACATTGTAAAATAAATATGTCGTGTTAGTTTATCGATACGAGAATAGAACTAGATGTGTCTTGGCCCAGTTTCGTATGACCAAACTGGCCGTGTTGGACTCACGGCCGTCACGGTTTTGTGTTTGGCGAGCCTTTGATCTGACCGGTGTCGTCTGCGACACCATCAATCCAATACCTATGTCGCGGTCCTGTAGACGATTGCCGGGAGCGATTAATTACATCCCTCCCCGTCACGACCTCAGTTCCTGGGACACTTATTTTTGGACAAAACACGTGCGCGTATAAGCCAACGGCAATTTTTATGGCCGACGTGTCTTTCCTCTCGCATCGATGACCCGCTACCAGCCATGGCATGTTTAAGTTACGAGAGATTACTTATATACTGTTTTTTCGTTCTTTGTAAGTTAGATTTTACAGTACATTTCATAGCTTTCCAGTTCATTCACGTAATAAGAGAAGTTGAAAGATATTCCAGACGTGAAGTTACTAGTCATGCTTTGTAGGTCCCAACAAAAGATAAGCTGGCGAGGAAAGATGAGGTTCTGGCTCGATGCCAAAACTGGTGTCGCGGCAGAGCCGGCCGCGACGACGTTCCCAAAACTGCGTATATTTAGACAAAATAAAGAGCGCGCCGAAGACAAAACGAGACGCAACTCTGTTTTATAAATAACCGCGTCGTTCGCCGGACGGACTCAGCCTCGCCCGACCAACCTCTGCACGCCAGCTGTTGTACATAAATAATAATTAAGACACGAAGAAAGCCCCACGTCCATCTTTTGAGGATCATCAGATCAGGGCGGAAATTGTAGACTAGCTACTAAAATTATGAGAAACGAGCTCTAAATGGTTTAAAGTGTAACTAGAAATGTAATCTTCTATGTAGGAGGATTATCGGAGGATCGAAGGGCTTCGTGCGGAAGTCGTGGACGGGGATCGTGTTTCAGATGGTGACAAAGGGAACGGAACTACTACAATGAAGTGTTCCTGTGTGAACCGGGGTCACTGCACGATGCTAGAAGTATAAGCTGTTTTATGCCAGCTACCTACGCTCATAGCTCTAAACTATTCAGTTTCCTTCAGCGCACAAATATTACTTATAATGTTGAAAATGGTCACCGCTTTTATTTTATCAATCATCATCTGCCTTCGTTTAACAGGCAGATACGTACCGATTAGAAAGATTAATAGACATAAAAATTACAAAGTTTATAGAGCAATGTAATTAACCAAGATTTTTGGGACACATGCCACACATCCGCATGATACGGAAGACGCTGTTATTTACTTGGACCGCGTTCAACAACTTCGAGGTTATTAGTGTGGCGACGACGTCGCAAATTAATTTATCTGTGCGCGCACTAAATCTGGTAAACTTATAATTCACTGTGAATTTCCAAATATCTGGAAAATAAACTAGGCATATGATTATTAAATGCGCTCCCTAGAATAAACCGTAAAAATATTACAACGTAGTATTTAAGCATTGACTCGATTTTATTGCGATTCGGTGTATTTCTAGAACCTTCCTGTGCCAAATAAGCAAAGTATCAATTTGATTCAGGATAGGTTTGAATTTAGAATCAAACTAATCCAGAAACAAATTAACATTAGTCAAATTAGTTCTATGCCAGAAACGCATCGCAGAATAACGCAAGCGCAATCTCAACAGTCATTAACCTGCATCTCTTCTATTATTCATTTCTTTCTACCTTCAAATAAGAAAATATATCTGTGAGGAGTGAAAAAACAAACCCTAATTTATCATTTATGTTCGAAGTCACATAAAATCGACACGGTGGCAGTAATTACAAGTTTCCGTTGCAATAAAACAAAGATAGTAACTATTGGTGTGAAGCGAGATCGTATCACAATCCACGCGACCGCCATTGCCATCGGCTGACCATTATGGCTTCGCTTCATACAATTATAAACGATGCTCGCTTGGTATCGATTTGTAGTTATGCTTTTTGAAGATAAGCTACTAAAACTAGAATAGATCTACGTATCATTGCCATAGCCCACATTACCATTAGCCATTACCTACATACATGACAGCCAAAAAATGTTGTGTTTTCATATATGTATAATATTGCATTAACGGCCATGCACATATTTAGCAATGCTTTTTAACTTTTATGATATTCTAGGGAAACTTAACTTGAAATAAAATAAAAAACGTTCAGGAACGTTTGTAAAGGACTTTACAAAAAAGCAGATACAGCTCATACGCAATATATCGCCAAAGTATTTAGGTAACTTTTATAATCAGAAAGTAATAAAATTACGTTGTATTCAAATCTTATTCTTATCTTATTTTCACAATTTGACCCTAAACTCTGTCAAAACATTTTTTTTCCGTCCCGTCTTTTAAATTAGCATTAGGATTAAGTTATTAGTATCATAGTTTGTTGTGAAGACTCAATTTTTTTTTTACGTTTTATCCTAAACCTAAAATATTTTGTTTTGTACGCCATTTATGGCAAAACATGCAGATCTACTTGTTATTTTAAGACCTCGCACATATTTTATTTGATGTATACTCATGTTTTACAATAAATATATTCTATTCTATTCTATTCTTAAACAATCTACGAATCTCGCCTATCGTCTAAAACGCCATTAGTTAACTCGTACAACTCGCTGAAAAGTAAACAATCTCATCACTCTTACGTGTATGATCAATCTAAAATTACCACAGAAACTAGGCGTACCAAAATCGGTTAATTAAATGCACCGACTCGCTGTGCCATATCGATTGTGAGTGAGCGGCGCGTGCGGACCCATCAGTGCATTCATCGCCTAAATCCCAAAGACTAAATAAAAATAGTCGCTGGGGTGTGCTGGCTACTGCGGGGGGTTTGGGCACATGCATAAGTAATGCACAAGCGAAGGGCGCCCGGCGCACGCGATCCGCCTGCAATGCCAAACACAGGGACAACCCCTTCCCAACACCGCAAAGGGCCAAGCTATCCATTAATCAATGATGACTTATATGCTTACTGCTTAACTCAAGTAGTGCCTACGTAGCATCAATTACTTGAGACGTGCGTTGTTAGCTTACTGACTTTCTTTCTTTAAAATGCTCACTGAAACTGAAATTTGTTTTCAGTGTTGTTCTATGGGGACTCGATATAGCTACACATCACTAGGTACTTCCCCAGCTTTTAATGTCCCAATGCTGGGCAAAGCCAGAGGGTAGGTAATAAGGACGTTTTTTTTTCTTTCTTATAGTCTTGTTTCAGGTATATTTTCTATAACTAGGATTAAGAGCGGCCAACCCGTCATACTTTTCATACAAACGCTCGTACGTGATTATGGCGTAGTAACACATCTTTCTTTGAAATTTTTAAACTAATATGTATCTTGTGCACTATATCAAGGTTTCAACCAAAGCCAAAAATAAAAAAATGAGAAACGAAGTCAGTGTAAGCCTCCAAAAATCAGCATTTTTGCACAAATTTTACCCGAACTTTGGCCGGTCATAATATATTCATAATTGGTAAAAGTAAAGAAAACATCGGCATAGAAACCTCGCGCATGTAATGGAAATTCTAAATATCAAAAAAAAAAACACAAACTTGTAAGGTTTACTCAAAAACACGTATTTCCTGATACAACTTTTTACACACTATTTTTCGTACAATGTTATCGCGTTCTCGCTTGTTTATTAGCAGTTCTCAGTTGCGCTCGATGAAACAACAAGCTTTTCGACCATGCTCGCGTTGACGATAGACGGACCGGGAAGGGCCCTCTTAAGTGATAGACTTTAATAATCATATTAAGGTGGAATGCTTCAAGACGTTGGTCGAATGTTTTCCATTGGGACCTTTATAGACAGGTGTGAATCGATTTATTTATTTATTTATTTATTTAAACTTTTCACACTCAAAAAAGTACAAAGGCGGACTTAATGCCTTAGGCATTCTCTACCAGTCAACCAAGGGTGGTGAAGAGATTAGATGGCAGGTGCTCTATATGAGAGGAACAAGGATAAATTAAAAAAAAGTATTCTAATTCATTATAACTAAAATAGGTACAACAGTACAAACTACATACACATACATACATATTTACTATAATATATACCCATATTATATATATATACATATATACGAATTCAAGGGAGAGAGGTGTTGAGATGACTCTACTCTATTTATTTTGAAAATAACTCCGCAATTTCCGCTTTAATGCATACCGACTGGTGGCCGTCCTGATATCAAGAGGAAGCGCATTCCAAAGAAGAATGGACTGAATATGAAAGGAAGAATGAACAAAGTCAGAAGTATGAGCAGGACAGAGTAGGAGAAGATTGTTAGAAGAACGCAGATTCTTAGTGTGTGAAGAACATAGATATTGAAAGTGAGACACAAGATAAGAAGGAGGAGTGGGAGAGTTGAGAAGGGAGAAAAGCGTGGTCAAAGCGCGCAAACTTCTCCTTTGACGAATGGACATCCATTTGAGCTCAGACCTATAGCTAGACACATGGTCATATTTTCTAAGGTTGAAAATGAACCGGATACAGTTGTTGAGCAGTCTGTCGAGCTTATCCAGCAAAACCGCATTCAAGTCAAAGTAGCACACGTCACCATAGTCGACGATAGGGAAAATCAAAGTCTGCACAAGCATAGTCTTCGTCTTAGCAGGCAAAAAGTTTCTCAGACGATACAGCGACCGCAGAGTACCGTTGACCCTTTGACTAACATTAGAGACTTGGCGTTGCCAGCTAAGTGTCGAGTCAATATGCAAACCGAGATCTTTCACCGTAGGGCTAATAGGTATGACGGTATTATTAAAAATTAGAGGAGGAAGAGAGCTAAGTGCCACCCTACCCATCATGCGCGAGCTTCCAATTATAATGGCCTGACACTTTGAGGGGTTTACAGACACCCCAAAACTATCAGACCACTTCTTGATAGCATCTAAATCTCGGTTTACATCTGCTATAGCGTCCGACAAACTCTCTACCCGCTCAGCTGTATATAATTGAAGATCATCGGCATAAAGATGATACGAACACCGAAGGCAGTGAGTTATAAAATCGATCAAAATCGATTTAAATCGATTAGTGCGCTGCTCGTTCCACTCAATAATTCATATTGTCGCCTCGTGTGTTTGGACAAGTGGCCGGTTCGGCCTTCATCAACACGCCCAAATAATAAAACTTTAACAATGTTTTCATAATCGACGCCAGCCCCGCTGAAATCGCCCATTGGCTGCAACCACTACGGCGGATTTAGAAACTGGGCTACACATATTTCTTACCACAGCAGTTAACGGGTACATTATGTACGTAAACAACATACCAGTACCTACCGCCGCGATACAATGTAACAGCACAATTTAGTTTCCATTTATAATAATGTGCAAAAAACACCTAATCAAACACAAACAGGGACCGTCTTATAAAATGGCTCGCATTAAACATTTATAACGCTACTAGTAAATATCTTCACCTCCTTCATTTTTATGAAAATGGAACTATTATTTTGAGAAATAATGTAGACGTATGGAACTAACTATATAGATTTCCTTTTACTTCTACATACGCGCTCAGCTTGCTTATTTATTTTGGCGCGAGCCACGATGTGCGGGCGCCGAAGACAGACAAGCCGTTACGCCTCCATCAAACCCCGTGAATGGATTTCCATAAAAATATTATTCCGGCCTAATCCAAGGCAGAGTTTTGAGATGGAGCAAATCTAGTTTTATTGTAAGAAAAGATTCTTATTCTCATGAATATCAAAAATCGAAAAACCAATTTGTAATACAGTCCGTACAATGCAGAAGATATTATAATGTATACTGTCATTTAAATTCTGTTCTTTTCTATCTGTGAATACATAACAAAAAAGGTTGTCGTTTTTTAGACAGTTTGTATAGATGTATAGCTGCAGGGAACCAAGCTGAATGCGTTGCATGCATATCATTTTCTATAAATCGCATCCCCTCTGTAACGGTAACGGCCAAAGCTTTGCACTCGCATTATTTGAGGACAACGGTCTCCCTAAAACCGGCCTAGCTAACGGTCATTTTCTTTTCAAAGCACATGAACCAAATCTAGATTAAGGGGATCGGAATTTGCAACGAGTGTTTCGAATAAGCGTACGGCGAACAGACTCTGTGAATATTATTTCAACGTAACAGTATAAAGGTGTACGTTTGAAGGGCTTCGTAAACAAACACTGTGCCGCAGGCGCTGTGTATAAACCAATTTTACAAGACACAGTATGTAGACTAAACAGGCTCTGCGGCGGCAGATTTAATGCGTTTCCCGCACTGTTGCCAGTGCTGAGCTAAAACTAAACTGTTTGAATCAAATATTTGAGCGCACATGCTTTCAAAATTATCGTTGAAATAATGGACAAGTTGTTGACAACCCTGAGTAAGAGTAGCTACATGGAAACGTTTCAAGATATTCATATTATTTCCTATTTCACTATTGAAGCTATTATTGAAATTCTTTTCTCCTGCTCTTTCAAGAGGTAGAGAAAGAAATAGGTACCTACTTACATGGTTTTCATTTTGGAAGATTATCTACCTAAAAAATCCTGATCTTCATGAAGAGTTTAAAGATATCGTGAGCGGGTTCAAAAAAATGTAACGATCAAAAGTCTGGATTATGTTTACACAAATATCTACTGAAAAAGCTATTGATTTGTATCGAAACCGTAAAAATAGACAGTTTTATAACCGGTTATCGCAAAAAACACCCTATGAACGTTTAAGTAGATCAACTTATTGGAGCATTTAGATTTTTTATTATAGTTCCGTTCGTCTTATAGTTTATGTAAAGTGCAAACACAAAACGTAGACAGCCGTAAACATACGAATGAAATCCAACAAATTCAAGATTCTATCGGTGATGAGGTGATGACGCAGGGCTGCCAGTGCTACGCGTGTCGGACGCAGTCATAGTGCGCGCGCATATCACAGGGAGTGTGGCATATGGCGTAGCCGGTATAGCGAACCAGGTGTCTCGTCATGCGCGCTCGCACCCATTGTGTGGCACCCCTCCACCCCTCCCCGCGGCGCCCGCGCAACTGTTTTCAATGTGTGCACTACCCGACACATTGAACAATGCCGTGACCTCCACTAAACGTTGCTGTAGCAAGGATGCAGATCCATTCATTCGCTCTTTAATTTTCTCAGACATTTGACAAAGACTCGACGATCAGCTGTTCCGGCCGTCAATGAACTGGTTTTTGTAACGGATATTTACGTATAGAATCTGGACGGACTATTCATAAATCAGCTGTGCCTTTGCTTGAGGTTGTTCCAATGTTCAAGTCTTTTTAAGTGTATGAAACTAATTGTAAGCTAAGTAACAATGAACTAAATACATAGAAGGACTACCTACCTCGTAGCATAAATGAAAGGCAATTTTGAATCGGTTTAGTTTAGTGTGACGTCCATTTCATAAATCACATAAAATCATGCAGGGACAATTTGTCCTCCAATCACTTGGTGTAATAGTTCTTTTGCATAAAATTATATATGGCATGAGTTGCTATCAAGGTATTGTTGATTGCGTACGCGCGGAAGTTTCATTATGCTATGTCATTCATGTTAGTCGCCTCCTGACCATGTGATGGTCGGTTATAGTAAATTGGTTTATGTGCTGAATCGTTTGAATCTCTGCCAATGTACTCTGTACTCGGCCCGAACGAATTGATTAGAGAAATTGTAATTAGGGACTTTGATTATATGAATGAAACTGTATCATTAATGTAAAATGTGTGCTGTGGTGTGAAAAATTTCCTGAAAGATTTCACGTCTCAAACAAACAAAATGTTTAATTCAAAACCGTTTGTGAATAATGTTTAAAGATAAAATAGCCTCACATCACTGACATAATAAACAAGTGCGAGTTGGACTCGCACACGAAGAGTTCCGTACCACCGTACAATATTTAGCAAATATGACTTATTAAAAAAACTGCTTACTAGATCTCGTTCAAACCAATTATCGGTGGAAGTTTACATGGTAATGTACATCATATATTTTTTTTAGTTTTATCATTCTCTTATTTTAGAAGTTACAGGGGGGGGACACACATTTTACCACTTTAGAAGTGTCGCTCGCGGAAACTATTCAGTTTAGAAAAAAATGATATTAGAAACCTCAATATCATTTTTGAAGGCCTGTCCATAGATACCCCAGACGTATGGGTTTGATGAAAAAAAAAAATTGAGTTTCAATTCTAAGTATGGGGAACCCCCAAAATTTGATTTTTTTCTATTATTGTGTGAAAATCTTAATGCGGTTCTCAGAATACATCTACTTACCAAGTTTCAACAGTATAGTTCTTATAGTTTCGGAAAAAAGTGGCTGTAACATACGGACGGATAGACAGACAGACAGACATGACGAATCTATAAGGGTTCCGTTTTTTGCCATTTGGCTACGGAACCGTAAAAAGACAAACATTCACAACACCAACAATATGAAACTATTGTAATCAATTATAACGTGCATAGAATAATATGTTATACGTAACTATTATCAGTTCATATCGAAGATAATATTTCATATCCGATGCTTTGATGCAGAACGATAGACCAGTAACCCATTAATAGCAATCGTAACAATCCTTTTAAATGCTTGGCGTGACAACAAAACTTATTCTATAGATATCTAACCTATCCTTTTTAGGGGTCTGTAAGTCCGAATGAAAAAACGGAGCCCTTACAGGATCACTCGTGTGTCTGTCTGTCTGAATATCTGTCACAGTCAATTTTCTCCGAATCTAATGGACCGTTGAAACACACGTTGGTACTCATATGAATTTCTGTGACCCAAACACGGGTCACTTTTGGAGGGTAAATAAGAAAATTAAAAAGAAAAAAATTGCAAACTGTACCGTGTGAAATGAAAGGGCTTACTGTGAAGGTTTCAAACCTTTTTTTTTATCATTTTAAAATAAATGGTTTTATAGTTATTTAGACAATAGATGAAAATTGACCATTCCCTCCCCCCCTCATCTCCGAAACTACTGAGCCTAAAATTATGAAAAAAATACAGAAAATAGTACTATACTTATAAATACAGGAAAACCTAGAAGTCTATGGTTTTAAAATAACATGGCAAATCTCTCAATATTGTGCGTCCAAACTTACATTTGCAGTTGGAATGTATCGGAGAACATGTTTTTCAACTACAATAAACTTCAATCAAATACAAAAGTTTTTTCTTGGGATAAATTCATCCCAACTACGGTACCCTTCATTGTGCGTGGTCCGACACGCACTTGGCCGGTTTTTGTATAGTTATTATGCTTACAATATAGTGGGTAGGTCTGTTTCACCTACGAATGGATGTACCCTCATTAGTCTAAATTGCCGACTGAATTACGAACCATGATAAATTACGTATCGATCGATCAAACATGTCGTTGGGTAAAAGTATTGTAATTACGCAGCTATTTCATAATTTTACGGGACACTTAATTTTTTCTTGTACCAGGAATGTAGATGCAGAGATTAGACAAAGGTTACAGTATGTCACCTTGCTAGGGTTGAGGTGCGTGTCCGTGGGGCGCAATCAATTAGCGAGCGGGGTATACCGAGCACTTCCGTTTCCGAGCGTTTAGGGACTTCCGGCAGGGGCCGCTGATCGCTCCCCATATTCCACGGTACAACCGTCAGCGATATACTTATTAAATAAAGCTTATAAAATGAAAACTTTATATGGTCGACTTATAGTTCAAAATATGTTTGAGGTTCTTTTTAGTAGGCACTGTGAGGTTGGCTGTACAAATCACTATTGTGTTCGACACGTCACCGCGGCAGTAGCTATAAATTGTAATTAATGGCATCGTCGCTCATTAGTTTATAGACGATAAAGTTAGGTTGCTTGATGTGATTATGATAGACTTTCAAACTTTAAACCTATATGATTATATCAGTCGGTACTTATTTAATAGAATACGTTCTATCGTTCGATTGATTGTTTTCAGAATTCGCCGCACCAGCTTATGTTTCATACAGTTTAAGGCGCTGATAGGAGGCAAATGTTCTACGTACGGTAAGCATGTCTTCAAAAAAAAAAAATGCCAAATCTATTTAGTTTGTGGTAGCAGAAAAAATATATGTTCAAAGTCAAAGTCAAACAATTTATTTCAGTTAGGCACATAAAAGGCACTTATGAACGTCAAGTTTACAAAAAATAGAATTGATTCTAGTCGCCCCTTCCAAAAGGTCGTATGGAGAAGAAGATGTTAATCTTAAACTTGGTTGTTACCTTGGTTGTTTTGATGTTTTGAAAAAAAAACTCGCAACGTAGTTGGTATTTTTTAATTAATAACAAAAACGTTTTAATTGAATGCTACTTGGTTGTTTTTTATTTTCGATTACGGAACTCATTTTGAGTAAATAGAATGATAATTGCTTCATATTATGCAATAAATTACAAGGGTTGTGTCATCGTGCTTCTCTTTCTATTCAATGCAGTCCGACAGTGGCCGCGGTGTAGCTCTTGTCAGGGTCTTAAGGGGGATGCGATAAGGTAGCCCGCGAAATGAATATTGTCTTACGTTTTTTGTAATTCGCAGGTCAGTGTCAGGTTGTATCTTGATTAAAATATGATTCGCGACCATAACAAACATGGCTTTACAGAATTATAATCATTAGAATCACTAATACAACTCCTTATGTTAGAATAATCCTGAAATGTCATGATTTCATAAAATAATCATTCAATAGGATTATATGAACTTAGAGATTTGTATTGATGATTTTTTTGGTTATAATTCTACAAATAACACTATTCACTATATAACACACTATATTGCACTATATTGTATTCACTTCCACCTGACATTAGGGACTGCCAAACTGTTGCAGTTTTTAAAAGAAGAGTGAAAGAACACTATCTGTCCACTTCGTCATAGTTGCATATTTTGTATTTATTATTTTATACTACATTATAATTAAGTATATATATTTTAGGGTTATTTATTTTAGAAGTATGTATGTAAGTTTATTCTCATATTGTATGTTTATAGTTAAATTAGTGAATAATTAAGTGTTTTTATTTTATGTATATTATTTTCTCTTCTAATCTTACACACGTTGTCTAAATCTCTTTAACTACTTTCCTAACGCAGGTATGCTGGAAGAGATTTCTTTAGAAATAAGCATCACCTTTGTACGTTTTTTTCTGTTCCTTTCTTCTTGTCTATTTATAATGTGTGTACATAAACTGTTAAATAAATAAATAAATATTTGATACGGTCGCGAATCATGTTTAGATCTACATACACCCTGATACTGACCTGCAAATCGCAAAAAACGTAAGAAATTTTGAATTTCGCGGGCTACCCTGATGTTTGCGCCTTAACTACTTTCTTTAGTCGGTAATGTTATCTTTACTCGATGTCAAGTTGTATGTTTTTTTTTAAGTTTTGCTTTAGGCTATAAGATCAATAGTGTTTTTTTTGTTTTTATTAGGAACCATAACTAAAGACGCTCTTCTCAAAGTAAGTATCTATGTGTTCTGTGTTAGTAAACCCATGCAATGGGTACCTAAGATTTTAACTTTTTGAAGTGTAAAGCATTAGGCAATTTCCTAGCTATTTCCATATTTAAGATTACTTTAGGTAAGAATTTACCATGTAAAGAAAACACTTCTCGAAGTAAGTGCCTATGTCTTTCTGTGTTGGTAAATTGAAACTCTTCCTGCTAATGTTGTCATTGAATGGCACTTTATTAACATCCACCTCACTACACTCAAAGATAACGTTAAATAAATTGATATCTGAGCACTCACTATCGGATTGCTATCGTGAACTAATCTAACGATATAAATAAAACGACCCACTTGTGCTTTAGCGGTAATTAAATACATCATTTTACATAATTTAAGCAGACCTTTCAGGATTCATGAATAAATAAATGAATTAAAGTGCAGTACTGAAAATGAAGTAGTGACGAATGACATGGTTGAGAATATTGCACCCTGAGGCTAAGAACTGACGGAGCCGTTTTCAACCGCGCCCGTCGCGGTGGCGGGTGCAGCTGGACCCGCAAACAATCGCGCAAGCCGCTGGCAAAAACCGCGTCGTGAAATTTACTCTTGACATTTCCATGTACTACATATTCGTATGAGTGATAACGGTCTCGCCACCACCGCAGCGGACGCGGGTGAAAATCGCTCTTTGCCTAACATGAGCCAAGATTCATAAAAATCTATAATTTTGTCATAACTATTGAATTAATTTGTAACTAGCTGCTGTCCGCGGCTTCGCTCGCGTTGACCCTAATCCATTTTCTAAAATAAGATTGGTTACTCTTTATAACGTCAGCTATCTGCCAATGAAATTGCCGTCATTATCGCTCCAGCCGCTTCGGAGATTAGCCGGAACAAACAGACAGACAAAAAAATTAAAAATATGTTTTTTTGTTTTAACTACCGTTTATACTTTCAAGCATTTAGTAAAAAGCTGTTATTTTTATATAAAACTTCAATTTTATTCATAAATATGTATAAAAGATATACTGCCATGTCTTCTCATATTAACTATGTATTACCATTTTGTCTAATATAATACATGTGGTAATTTCATTTCAGACCAGTAGTAGGAGTTACCTACTCACTCTCCACCTTTAAAACTCACAGTCTGTTGTAATAACTCACATACTTCCTAGGTATTCCTAGCTATCTTAGTTCTTTGTATAACCTTTCATAATATACTTAGTTACGATTAGCATAATATTATCAATAGTAATACGCCACAGCACACATGTACAACTGACCCCCACGAAGACATTGTATCACACACGACGCGATCTCACCATTTTTTTGTCCGTTGACAACACTCCTGGCTTCGAAAATGAAGGCAAAGCACAAAAAAAATCATGTGTATGTTAGTATGAACAAAAAATGCTCCTTTTACAAACAGCTGAGCGTTGATAAGCATTGCTCCGGAGTTGCTGAGGTTAAACAACCCTTACAACTCGTGAAGATAATGCTGTGATTTATTCTGTGTCCGTTAACGTGTGTTCATGAACGTGTTTTTGATCCTTTCATCTCTACCACAAGAACCAAACCAACCACTAAGGCCAATTTTAAATGAGAATGGCGACAAAATGGTATTTTTATTTGGCAATCCCGTATAACAACGGATCCAGCTACTTCAGTCAATCTAACAGGACAAACTTTTCACAAATTAATATGATTAACGTTCTTAAATTCACATTTTAGCACTCATTATAATATATCCCATATCTGAACTGTTTAGACCGCAATTTCCTGTTCTTTTAATTCATCAAGTCGGTATTATGTTGTTCATACGGATATTACCCAATTGTACCTACTCAGTAATACTTGATAAAATATCTTCATTATTATTATTTTGTTCCTTGCTTATAACAAATTGGAGATTGTGTTGTAACTGTTCACACACGTTGTGGGTTTGGTGCCAAAATGAGTTGTAATACGAAGTGTTACACTATTTTGTATGAAGTGACATTTAAACATGAAGTTATTACTCGAACAGCATATTAACAATACCATTTGCCTTCTCTATGTCGACCTATTTCCCGTAGCCGGCTGTTACTTATCTTTAATATTGATAAGGCAAGCGTGTCACTAACCTGGCGCCAGGTTCCCTCTGGGCTTGGCTCCGAGGATGGCGAGATTGACGTTTGCTTTCCTCCCATCTATGATAGGATTCGGGTCCTTGCACGCTCTCTCCGCCGCCGCTCGGTCACCCATTATTACCTGCAAACAAATGTTCAACTTAGTCCAACCTTTTTAAATGTAATTTTATACCGATAACATTTTACTAACAAATACGTCGCAGGATGACGTCGAGCCAGCATTACCTATTGTAATGCATGCATGATCCGCGGGTCGCCACCTCATCGGTTCTACTATTGAATCGACCGATTTCAATTGACCTTCCTTGTCCCCCGCTTTAGCTTAAGGTTTGAATAGTGAGAACCAAACAATATAACGCCGGGGGTTCAATTTAAATTGGAGCGTTGCTCTAAGGCAAAATGCTTGATGACCTCCAGATAGGCTTTCGATAAGCCTGGAATAATTGAAAATTCATATGAATTTAAGTTTTTTTGGATTTCCGTCCTATTGCGTAGGAGATTAGAATATGGTTGAATTGGATTGAAATATATTTTCTCTTTCATTACTTCGTAAAGAATAAGTTCCTACGATACCGAAAGCCATTTCCAATAAAACAATCACACATATTTATCAGAAATACCCAGCTAAGTCTGAAATTCACTAGGTATTGTATGTAAATTTCCCCGGTATCAAGGAACAAGTATAAATTAAGTGAATCGGTTAGGTGCAGACTTTATAACGTTTGGAAACCGTACAAATCGTAGTTAGGCGCGGTGCGCGATAACGAACACTATCAACGCGCAGCTAACTGGCAGTTCGTTGATTGGTAGTATGTTTGTTTTGCCGAACTGATCTTAGAGTAACTCCTAAGCAACAGTAAATATTTCAGACCCTAAAAGTTATTCAGTACATGTCGTATCGTAATGAGTTGTGTTACTTTAATGAAAAAAATTGGATGCACAATACAAACTTGATTTGCAATGAAGTTTATTACTATTTTTGACTAGCATTATCGGTATAATTGAAAAAGCAAATACAAATTTGACTTCCCTAGTGTTTGAGCCAATTCAGTTGCTGTCTACAGAAGGTGTCAATTTTTGGCGATGAGCACTCCTGTAGCGAGCTTAGTTTCACGGAGATCATAAATCATAAATTATTATAGTAAAAGATACAGCTATGTACTCGTAAATAGAGAGGTATACTCAAAACAAAGCGCCGCGCTGGTGCATGTGCAGCGTTTTCGCAGAATTAAGATTAGTAGGCCCTGATCAACAAATTAAAATACGGTAGCTTGCACACAAAAATGACCCACGAGTAATGTAACATAGTTTCTTCGTACTGTTTAGCATAGGAAACGCATTCTGTTCGATTTTGCAAAGAAATAAAGCGTAGACCTTCAACAGACTTCTTCTCAAATAGATGCAAAAACTAAAGACGTAACAACAATTAGCACTTAGCGTTAATAAAAACATTTTAATTCAACTACTGACTTATGAAACCTTTAGCAGAAAATTCAGTCTCAAAAAATGTTTGTATCTTCAGTTCAATGGCAAAAAAATTGTTTGTCAAACATTTAAACAGGTAAGTACTTACATTACCAACTTATCCATTAACCGTTCAACGGTTCAACTTATCAACTGTAGGTACATGCATAATTATTTGAGCGTCATGCATTTTACGTGAACATGTTAAGAATGCACAGCGTATTTAAATTTTACCTTTCCGACATCGTCTGTGAAGCCATAATTTAATACTTCAGGATTAGCACAACATGTTCACCAACGAGTAACCTGCTATTCTTTTAGTTTCTAAACTAAGGTGTCTATAGACAAGTTCGATTTTCGATATAAAATAATCAAACAGTAGAATGAAATGACATTTGTTTTCTCCGGCGAAATTATCGATCGGAATAATCGAGCTCGTCTGCGGGCACCTCAACCTTCAGCAACATTTACGTTTTAAAAAGAATGTTATAGCAAAAAATATCTTGTGCATTTAAAACAAAAATGCACTGTCTATGTGTTGACTTTAAAGGTTCCAAGCCATTAGCTCCACAGTGACATATTCCTCACAGTTGCGGAAACATAAATAAATAACACAGGCCATTGTCTAGATAAAGACAGTCATTATTTTAATATTCGTCGACTAGATACAAGTTGATTCCAGCATCAGAGCAAAATATCTGTAATGGCCTTCGCAATAAGAATCACAGTATAACAAATTGTGATAGATATCACTTTAGTTTTCTTACATATGTAGTGTATTCAACTTTTGGCGTAGCTAGTGAAAAGGTTTCTGAATTTAAAATATCAAACATTAAAAAAAAACTTGCAACTACATAGTTCAATATACATACACCCGGAAATCAAAATTTTCGAAGAAAAGTAAAATGTTACTGCAGTAAGGACGCGTTTCTTTGAAAGTGTAGCAGCAGCTTTAAATGTCTACGACGTAGCCCGTAGCCACAGGAGGCGTGTCCATGATCCGCCCATATTAACGCGCCTCATAACATAAGACACTATTTAATAAACTTATATGGATGGACAGTTGTTATTATTGCCTTATAAGTTTCATAATTTATTGAGTTGTTAGATTTTTTTATCATACGAATAAGTTAAGTCATTCTACGTAATGCAGTTTTTCTGAGGCAAATTAAGTAAATAAGTAGTTGTTTTTCGGATAATTATGTTTATTATTATTAATGTGTATTTTTATCAATTACACTTTAATTAGATATCTTACTACTCGCTTAGGCATGCACTGCAATAGTTTTTTTTTTGATCGGTACCTTCTCCGGCGCGCTTACAACTACTTACCAAAGTGTCATCACAATCGGACAAGCCATTTTCAAGTTTTTGCGAGACTAACACACGGCATTTGATTTTTAGGGTTCCGTAGTCAACAAGGAACCCTTATAGTTTCGCCATGTCCGTCTGTCCGAGGTTTAGGGTATACATATTAATCACGCCGAGAAAGTGGTAAAATAAAATTAAGAAAAATATTTTTTTAGGGTACCTCCCCTATACGTAAAGTGGGGATGTTTCTTTTTTGTCGTCTATCCCATGGTGTGGGGTGTCGTTGGAAAGGTCGTTCAAAATATTGTGAGTTTGTGAAAACCATTTTTGGCTGAATCCAAAAATGCTGCCAGCTAAATGGTTGGTTCTGGGTATGTGGAAAAATTCACAGCAGTAGTTTTTCTATAACGAAATTAAAAGGAAAACTACCACACATATTTTTCAACTACAATGTTAAGTTTGGTCTTGGGATAAATTCATCTTATCTACGGAACTATTCATTGTGCGTAGTCCGACACGCACTCGGCCAGTTTTTTTTTTTATATATAGACAATGCACTATTTTTGTTAAAATACTTTTTCAATCTAGGATTGAAAAAATATTTTAGCAAAAATAGTGCATTGTCTTTTATGGTCACGCTATGGTGACGTCAACTTAAAAAAAAAACAACATTTTGATAATTACAATCATGAATCAAGTAATCAGTAATTCACTTGACCAAGTAAAAATTATATCAAAAATTGAAGTGTTCATTTTTGATGGTCTATTGTTGTAAAATATTGTACATATTTAATAATAATAATTGTGTATTCAAAACCTATAATGTTTAAGTAGTTACAGCTATGCTTTTCGAATCGAATGGCTTTACCCTTGAACTTAAGATTTCTCAATAGTATGAACAAATTTAATGCCAAAATACTGAGTGAATAGTTGATATTGAGACCTCGTGATGGCCGTGAAGAGGTAAACTTGCACAATGTTCATCAATTCATCATGGATTAAATCGGAAGGATGGACGCAGTACACTACCAATATTACAAAAAAAAAACAATACAGTGCCGCCCGTACTTATCTCAATATTCATGAAAAGTCTATATTTAATGATTTTCATGTTATTATATTTTTTATTTTTTAAGTAGCGGTTGTGATATCTCCGATGTTATATGGCTCGATTTGGATTCTGTTTTGGTTATTTCTGAAAGCTTATGAGTTATGCTATCGGATTAACTAACATTTTTTATTAAAATTTGTCGAATATGAAAAAAAACGAACCTGAAGAAATTTTTTTCTAAAAACAAACAGTATTTACTTAAAAAACACATGTGTAAAATACATATAAGAAAAAATACAAATATTAAAGATAGATTTTAAAGTAAATTATAGTCATGAATATTCAGAAAAATACGGGCGGTCACATGCCCATGGGCGGCATTGTGTATATGCAGATAAATTAGATAAAACAGAAATATTAATTTTACCTCTTGAATGTGGAGAATAAACATTTTTTCTTCTTTCTAACCAGGAATTTAAAGAGCAATATTGTAGTTAATTGTGAAGAAGAAAAAACTAAAGTAGGTACCCACTGTAAAAAAACGAGAGGAAAGAAAAAGTTAAGAAATGACGCCGACACAGGAAGCGGTGTTTAAACAAGTGAATTAAGTCCACATTCTGCAATCAACAAGTTAATCAAAGAATTAGGTTGCTTCCATAATAAAATATCCTGAAACCGAAACTGGACAGGGTTTTGTTCGTATCTTGAAACTTTGTTCTGAGTTTTCTGCAATTTCCGAAATGCATTTTCTTTTTCTATAACGTCAATTGTTTTTTTCAGTATTCTTTCAAAATTGGTATTTTATTCGTTTATATTCTGATCACTACAAGTTACTCATGACTTTAGCACCTACGATATATGACTTACTAGTGGCCCGCTGCTTCGCAAATTTTTACAACTTGACAAAACATCGAGATTTCTTAGGTAAACGTAATTTTAATATTAACGTATAATACACATAAACCTTCCGGAATAAATTCTCTAAACGATGGTTAAGATCTCATCAAAATCTGTTGCATGGTTTAGAAGAATGACGCGGACAATACAGACAAACGCGAAAAGCAACTTTGATATATAATATGTATCTTATAACAACCATTTACTGTATAGGTAATTTCATCAAGAACTCTTTTTTTTTTATAGGCTGATTAGGCGATAAAGATTTCAATTGTTAGATATAATCATGTCGTTAAACATTGTTATCCATATCTCCACAGAGTTTACTGATTAGGTACTTCCTCAGAATCTGATTTGGAAGCATTACTTTGAAATAATGTGTATTTTCGTTTCATAGATCTTTCATCCTGATTATGCATGATGTAGTACCCTGTAATTGATTTTGAATATTGACAGTACCTACATGAAAATTAAAAAAATTTACGCGTTCATGTCGCTTACAATTCATAGCAAAACAAAAACTTTTTCGCTGTGTGATTCAACTACTGGCTTATAGGCTTTTAAGCATTGTAGGTGTTAGTTTAAACAGTATTTTTTTCTCACCATCTATCGCGTTTATATGCGTCGTTGTTAGATGCCAGTTCCGAGCCCGTACGCTATCAGATGACAGTCTTTTGTTTTGTGCAAGTACTTCGGCACGTCCCGCCTGGAGGCGGCTGCGGCTTCGACCCAATGGCTATGTGGAGCAAAGGGACTTGCACCAGCTAAGATGAGTTTTAAAGTGTTCACTCTAAAACGAACTATTATGTCATGTTTGGAAATTAGCTCAAAAGATTAAAAATTGCAGTCTGATTAAAGATTTTTAATTGTTTTGGCGCCTAATGCAAACTACTTCTATAGAATATTTTAATTGTTTATAACCAATTGGCAACAAATCGTCAATTATAAATTGAATATGATGATTCAAAGTTCACATCCGAATAACATTTTTGATCGTTTCTCATACAAATAACATAGGTCTAATATCAATTATGTTGTAAACACTAATAATTTCATCACAAAGATATTATTTACACTAACAAGTTTATAGATGGCTTTCGAAAATGAAATTTTAGTTTACAACACATAGTGAAGTGTTACGAACGATGAATTGCGATTATTACAGCTATTTGGATGTCACAGCGAGGGTGCTACGCGTCGTGTTCCCTCATGGTCTAACCACCCCTAGCACGAATTGAAAATGGGGTTGTGATTCATTTCCCACGAGCCCCACGCTGCACCAAACAGAAAGCCTCAAACTTTATTACATTAAACTAGCTGCATTGAAAAAGCGTCGTTTACTGCATCTGTTGTTTAGGAATAATTGTGTTATCGAACTAACCAATACTTTGTATAAAATCATCAAATAATACCGCGCACCTAATTCATTCTTCACACAATGAGTCGCCAAGGAGTATCGATGCATCATTAAGAAATTTTACTTATTGTAATAAATTCCTGATTCACGTGTACGTGACATCGACATGTCTAATTTTGGCACGGAAAATGTTTTTCATAGGACGCTACGCCGTCCTGAAATGAAAATCGTCAGCGATGATGATGCATCTTAAAAGCATTGCGCATCGTGCCCTCTATTTTCAGTAGGTAATACCTATATTGTTTGACATTTATACCTGCGTGGAACAACTTCCGTGTTTGAAGTAATTTCGCGATATACCTCATATGTGTACATGTATGTACTTAGCTGCCGGTGGGTTAGGTATAATGTAGGTAGCAGTGAGGTGCGATAACGCGCTAACTGTGCGATACGGTCGCTGTTTCAGCCGACATGAGTCGACTGCGCACGAGCATTCAAAGTTTACGTGTCAATTCAGTTTCACATAATGCTTTCGTTTCATGAAAATAACCTAGGTACGTTCATACGTTGTTAGTCTGAGTTGGCGTAAAATCATAACAAATTGCGCAATTATGGTGAAAAATACTTACAAAGCCATATCCTCTGCTTTTACTGGTCTGTCTGTCTGTGATGACGACCGCCTCTTCGATGTCACCATAGACCGCGAAGTGCTCCCTAAGACTCTTGTCGGTCGTGTGGTATGGAAGTCCTCCAACGAACAGTTTGGTCCAGGTTGTGTCTTTCTGGCCTGGCAGCGCGCCCAGAGCCAGGAGCCCCTCGGGCTCGGCCGGCAGAGCGCCCGCCATCAACATGCCTTGCACAGTCTCCGTCGCGCCGGCCACCGTTGCACTCTGCTAACACTGTCACTGCCGCTGCTGTCGCGGTCTACCAGTCTACGGGTCGCACGAGTGTGTAGGTTATGTTACAGTTGTAAACACTGGCGTGCGTGCGGGAGCGACCGTTCGTCGTGGTGGTTGAGCGCGGACTGATGCTCGTTCACAGCGCACGTGGCGCTCCGGTACTAATTTTAGCCCCCGCCGCGCCCCCCTCGTCACCAGATGCGTCGGCACCGTCCCGGCCACATGCGTTGCGTGCCCTACCATGCCCTACTGCCTGCTACCCTCCACTCATGCTTAATGATATGCCTCGTTATCACAGTTGTGTTGGTCTTCAAGTTTCTAACTTCGAGGCACATATTGCCAATATATTCTCGTAAAAAAAAAGTGGCTACATGTCCTATTCTTGCCTCTAAAAGACTGTTTAGGTAGGTATTTTTACGAGTGACACCTCAATCAAACTTATTATGTTTTCAAAACCCAATAATTGTGTTCTATACATATTACCTAATGGTAAAAGCTTACAATGAACTTTTACTGCTTCTGCTACTTACATAGTAAAGTTAACCAAAGCACAGATTTAAATGACTGGGGTTTTGTCGTTAAAGCCAAAACCGCGCATGTCTATTTAAAACTAGAACAAAAGACAAACAATAATGCAGACACGCGTAAATAATTAGAAATGGTAATGAATTGGTCAAAACGTCTGAACAATGAGATCTCATAATACACTGGAGAATAAACATTTCAAGATATTTTTTCGACCTTGCGTGGTGTTTCCAAGCTACATTGCCAAATATCTAGGAGTAGTCTCGTTGGTAAATCTTGAACCACACATGGTTTTTCTTATTGAGACCCTAATGACTTATTTTGTTTTCAATGGCCACAGCGTTTGCATTTTATTTTTTGTGTTAGTACACTGTATCTACTTACCTAGTTTCAAACGAGACAAAAAGTTCGTAACTATGATGCAAATAACTGTAATTTGTACTAAAATAAAGTGAAGTTTTCTTCATGATTAATTTAAGTAGCATATCCTATGTCCAGCAGTGCTGAGTGGACTGCGGTAGGCTGAGTTGATTGATTGATTGATCGATACCTATATCATTTTCTTTTTCAAAGTAAGCGACTTACAACGTAACGGAAAAGCGACGCAACCTAACGTATTAGAAAAGACTTTTGTTCAAAGACAAAGTAATTTATAAAATGTTAGTTATTTAAATGTCAAAAGAACTCGTGTTATTAAGAGCCATCAAAGAATACAACTGTGACAACTTTCAATTCGAAACCTTACGTCCCCGTTCCCTAGAAAAAGGGTCTTGACATAAAAACACGGAAACAATAAACTGATCCGATGCGGATTGTGTTTTCATGTTCGTAACTACAAAACCCTAACACAACTAGTACAATGATAACATTTAGAAAGAAACAAACAAACCATACATTACGACAGTATTCTGCTAAGAGGAAGCCAAAGGTATATGGTAGATAAATTTCGAAAGTTAACTTTCAGACATGAGGGGGAATGGACATTGGACTTATGAGAGTAGCCTACACCGGGCACTAATCCAGACTTCGCGGTGCTACTAAGAATTTCCTACTGGGAAAAAACATAACACTGATCTGGGAATCGAAACCGCGACGACGAGTAGCGCTTCCGACTACCAAATCAACGAGACAGTCTTTATTCAAACTCAAACTCAAAGCATTTATTTCAAATAAACAAATTACAGGTACTTTTGAATTGTCAAGGGGTCGGTCAGTCAGAGAGATTAAGCTAGATGCCCCATTCAAAAGCGTAGTACTTACCTATGGAGAAGAACGGGCAAGAAACTCCACGGACACTCCTTTAAATCAAGATATGGTTACAAAATATTGGTTACATCACACACACACACACACAACATAACATCACACCCTGTTATCCCCGAAGGGTTAGGTAGAGGTGTACCTATAGTACATTACGCCAGTTATGTTTATCAGTGTACCACAACACTGACGAACGTGTGTTATATACGAGTAGTATTTATTCTTTATTATTATTATCATAAAAGTTCACTATTATTTGTTTGATCAAGGAGTAAGTACTAAGTACATTTGGCAGCTATCTGTTGTGTACAATTCCGAAATGTGTGTAGACCGGATGAGCGAACTAAGGTTAAAACCAGGTTTAATATTTATTTATATTTATGTTTCGCTAGTAAATAAACGAAACCACCATAAACTTTGGAAATGAGTCTATTTTGAAAATGCATTACGTTTCCGAAGTATGATGCAAGAATGCTGAAGTTTTCGTTTCATACGAATTATTTTGTCACTCATTTAACCACTTTGTCACACCCACACAACAACAATTATTTGACACTGCGATAATCTGGAAACTGCAAAATTATATACTCTTTGAGAAATAGACCAGTGATGTTTTAGTGATAAATGAATTTTTGAGTTTTTACTTTGTTGGTGTCTCCTTCGGATTTATTCCAGGGATGTTACGGATGTCGTTTTACCGGAACCGAAGCCTGTTTTAAATTTGATTGATCGGAGTCGGAACCGGAGGGAGTCGTAACTGGAGTCGGAACCGGAGTCAGAACCGGCGTCGGAACCGAAACCGGGGTCCGAGGCGGAAGTAGAAGAAAGATGTGTTAAGGGAAGACTTAATGAAACAATAGAAATATAATTCAGTCTCTTTAATTAATCTCTTTAATCAGTCAAATATTAGCGATAATAATGTAATCATAATGTAGGTACCTAAGTAACACCTATCTAGGAAGGTGATAATTTACCATGCGGCGATTGAATAAACTTAATTTAAATCAAATCTAGTGACTCAAAAAGTGGCAAATTGCACTTTCGACCTTCGTTATAACTCCGATTCAAAATGATCGGAACCGAAATCGGAGTCGGACCTAAAATTAATCGGAAGTTCCGACCTTTCGTAACATCCCTGGTTTATTCCACTTAATGGGGTTGATCAATTATTACCAGATAAAGGGTCAACATAGGTACCTACCGGGATACTTTGTAACGTATACTTCAATTCAATTCAATTCATTTGTTTAATATAATACAAAGTTCATATGTACCCTGTCAGGCACAACAATTGAATACAATATGAAACGTAGCATGCTTTAAAATAATTAAGTTAATAGATATAAAAAAAAACAGGATATAAGTATACAGTTATCACTACAAAACAAATCAATTCAAATAAATAACATCACATTTTAGTGATTACGTCATTACAAATTATACCATTACACATGCATATAATTTGAAGTAAATACATAACATAACAAAGCGTGTCTTTGAAAAATTGTTGCTTGCTTGCAACTATTCTCTCCGCTTTTGGGAAAAAATTCTTTTCTGCAATACCTTGCGAATGGGTAAAAAAAAATAACACAAGGGCTTGAGCCGATACGTGGTGATTCAATAGAGATAAAAACTCAAGAGTACCAAATCAATGATCTCAACAATACTGGCTAAGTCACCAGTATATTATCACAAGATATTTATAATTGTCAATCCAAATCAATGGTCGGTTTCGTATTCGACCGGCCGGAAGCGTAAGTGCGGTGTGCCTGCTGTGGGAAATGCATTGTTCTTGTGAACACTATGTGGAACCGAATGCTTCCTCTACGTCACTAGTGCGGCCTGTTACGATTCATAATCACACACTATTTCCTTTTACAGTACCGTAGGTAGGTGTGTAGGTACGTCGAGAGGTATTCAGGTGATCGTAGATAGCTTGTGAGTTGGAATTGTAGTGGCTTCAGGATCGCGGGGTGTTACTCTTTTTGTAAAAATGTTACGTGTAGAGTTTTAAGTTATGCTCATTCGGAAGAGATGGTCTAAGGCTACTGAGGACTGAAATAAACTCCCCAACACCTCTGTAGCAAAAGAGACTTTTCTGAAACTTATCAGTTTTCAGTCTTGAATTAGTTCTAGATGATTCCCAGACGGTAATGTCTTTGGGCCATATTCCGTAATCTTCGTGTTTTTTTTTAACCAAGATTAAGATCTATCTTCACAATATTTTCTCCCAGTCTAAATCAAAACTAAATCTCAGTAGGTAGAATTGAAGGTACAGATGCATCAGCTGTAGAATCAGCTGTCCGTATTTTTTTCTGCACATTTTTATTCCTTTTTTGTTTAATGTTCCAAAAAGTAGGTAGTCAGCAAGAAGAACGAACGGTACGGTACCTGATATGAAGGGTGAGGGGTGCCGGGTTCATTGATCGCGTCTATTGTCGAAGCAGCGCGTGCGACGGCAGCTGCACCCCGCCGCCCTACGCTTGGGGGTAGGCAGATGGTGGATATTGAACTTTTTTTTTCTATCAAACAATATCTATTATGCGTGATAAGTGAATAAACTTGTGATAGATGAACGGGTACGGCGATATTGAAATGATTTGGGTGGATTGGTCTGTAAATGAACCATAATCGTGTGCAGACTGTGTGCTCTACTTATTACCTACAACTAACCAACTACAGATTTTCTAAAGACCCAAATACGTAGTCGTTATTATTTCCCAGCAAATAAAACATGTCTGAGGTATGTAGTCCACCGTTGCATCTTATTCACACAGTAAGTAATCAGAATAAAGTTGTCTTTCTATAAAAACATGTTCATCCGATTCACCCTCTTTGTTCAAAAAGTTCAGTGAACGAACCTACAGTAAAGTTCTCACAGCATCCACAAAAAAAAAAAACCTTTTTTGTACAAAATCAATAGAACGTCTGCGCCTTGCATCGGTCAGCTCGACGCTCGCGCACCCTTGGCTGGGGCTCGTATCCCTTGCAATTACACGGCACTAACGGCGACCTTATCCAGAGCAGAAAGACTATAGTCCATACTGGGCCTTTTTGGCGCTGCCCTGAGGCACACTCCCCATCAAAATTCTGCTTACATCGAACTTTACACTTTTTACTTGATTTTTGTTTTTTTTTTTAATATGCTGTGTAAATTATATTGTGTGTGTTTTAGTCTGTGCTAAATAAATGTATTTTCTTTCTTTCTTTCTTTCATACTACCTATATCGTATTTATTTATCCAGTCGTAAATGATTATGTTTTTAATTATTATATATTCCTTCATTTAATATATACGTAGGTTACCTACGGGTACGTGGGTAGGTACTCTCTGCTAGTTGCAATGCAGTAAATAATATTGGGTTCCCACCTATGAAATTGGCGTTTTTTCTCTCACAAATAGAGAACCTCGTCATTTCTATGATTTAAAATATTCATTAGTTGCTTGGTATTATATCGAATACTGACCATCATAGACAACTACCAATAGTAAAAAAAAACCTTATTACTTATAGTTTTCCAAACATAAAAAATACCTTAAAAAGGACTCCTCATTTTGTTAGCAGAAATTACCCCTATTTGTTACTTAGCCAAAACTTATTTTTGTCGCTTAATCTAAGTGGCATCGTTATCTTAGTTTCTAAACATTAGTGCATAAAAGTTTTAAAACATTAGTGTTCATTCATGGTTGTTATATAAATTAAGAAAATGTTAGTAAGTATGAAAAATGCAACTTCTTTAAAATTCTCCATACAAAACGCTGATTTCATAGGTGGGGACCTAATATTATATAGCTTAAAGTTTTCCCATTTTCCTGCAGAAACTGACTAGGAAACAGTAAATTTGGGTACATATCACTACTTATCTTACAGAGAAAATTCGCTACATATGACCATTAGCCCCATAGCTTTTCCCATACCCATGCTTTTCAGTATATGTACCTACTAGAACAGTAATTTTCTAATGCAAACTGCTTTAGAAAATTACTGTTCTTTTCAAGTCGTCCACGACCTATAATAACATTAGTATTCCTATAAATAAATATGCTATGACAGCCCCATATCTATCTATCTATCTAATCTATGGACAGGTTGTACCTATATTAGAAATGTGGGGTACAATAATAATTATTTAATAACCTTTCGGAAATAGACAAGCTACGCCAACACGTTTGAAACGAAGCCCAAGGCTCAATATGATTATGAGTAGAAGATATAAAAACCATAATATTATTACAATAACTTTTTAAGTAATAATGTGTCCAACATATTTTGACAAATGTTTGGAGTATCTATTATTTAGTCCACCATCTACGTAACTTGATGGCTACTTAAATAAATAAAACCTGAACCCTCACTTACCTATTTCTAGGTAGAAACGTTGTAAAGTAGGTAGCTATAGGTACCTCCAATCATTTGGAATTCTATGATTGCAGGCTGTTCCGCAAAGTACCGTCTAACTCATAGATTAGTGCGCCCCTAGCCGTCATTTAATATGAATTGTTTGCACGTATGCAGTGTACCAAGACTATATCTACGTTGAGAATTGACAAACTATCTAATTACTGATTCATAATTTATTTAACATCATTATCTTAAAATACTAGGCTTTGGTTCGTATAAAATGGATATTTTCTGAATTAAGTACTAATTTGATGCATCTGCCTTATGACGTATAACAATTAATAATGGTCCAACCAACCCAACCAATTAATACCTGACCCAATGGCTCCATACTACCTGACTAATAACAATAGGTACAACAAGCCCAGTCGCCCAGACGAGGCTGGCGAAATGAACTGAGGCATCTTGCACGCGTAGCATGACACTGTAGAAATGAAATACAAATAGACAGATTGTAAAAATATTTCTGAGGCGCCGAAATTCAAAAATGTTGAGAAATAAATATGTCTATAATTTGTAGAGTAGGGATAGAAGAGCTCAGGCTACGCATGTTACAGTGGAACACTGGAGCCTTTTAATTTAGGTGAAAATGTCAGGGTAGACCGCGAAATTCCAATTTTCTTACGTTTTTTGCAATTGACAGGTTAGTATCAGGTTTTATGTTGATTTTAATATGATTACCGGCTGTAATTAATATATATTTAAAGAATTATTACCATACAAGTGAAATTATATTAAATTTTAAAAAACCCTCGACACCAACTTTTTCTCATTTCTCTTTCCTAATCTATCACCAGACCCTGTTCATCATCTATTTATAACCTATTCATTGAGAACATTCCAATGAGCCCAAACACGATACCTTTTTTTTTTTTTGAGGATGGGAAATCATCAGCTGACTTCTCCCGCTTTGGGCAGAGCGAGAGGGCGTGTCAGACTTTTACTGACTAAAACTCACCCATGTTCCTTCCGTTGCCTGTGTGCCGGGGCCGCGATATCCCTTTCGGACAACCCCAGTAGGCATTGGTCTTTCGACCCCGTCAGTTGGTGCTGACATCTCTTTGAGGCACGCGTGAAACACAACGCGCCGTCGACACGGGCCTGGTCCTTATCTGACGGCGAGCTGCCCATTGCTCACCGTCCGCAAGCCCGCGCCTACGGTGGCCGGAAGTCGGCTCTCGTCTCCCGACGCCCAGGGCGTCTCCTGCGGCGACTAGGGCCGCGAGGGCGTGCAGCTTGCATCTCCCTCACGCGCTCCACCTCCTCTTTCGCGAACATAACTGCTTCGCAGAAGGAGGTGACGGCCTCCCATGCACTCTCGCTCCGAACCATGGCCTGAACCAGGGCCGGATGCGAGAGATCGCCGCCGCCGATCGCCTCCGTGAGGACACGGCGGTGCTCCGCCCAAGCCGGGCAGTCCTCCACCGTATGCTCCACCGTATCCTCCGGGCGATCCACACAGTGGTGACACCCGGGCGTTTCCTCCCGCCTTATGCGGAACAGGAACTTCCCGAAACAGCCGTGTCCGGTGAGGACCTGCGTCAGGCGGAAGGTGAGGACGCCGTGGCGCCTCTCAAGCCACTCCTCAAAGAGGGGACTTATCGCCACAATTGTGGCGTGCCCAGCGCTGGGTTGCGACAATCGCACTCTCCATGCCGCCATGAGATGCCGCCGGAGCTCTATCCGCTGTGCCGTGATTTCTCGCGGCAGCGGAGTTACACCCCGGCGTTTCGCCTCCTCGCGCAACTCCCATATGTGCGCGAGGACTTTCGCCTCCAGATCCCATGGCGGTAGTCCGGCAAGGAGGCTCGCCGCCTCACGGGAGACCGTGCGGTATCCCCGGACCAGCCTAATGGCCATGACCCTTTGGGACGCGTTCAACCGCTGGGCCGGTCGACAAACACGATACCTGTGCTGTAAATTGGTAAGGGAGTTGGGTATCCTGTAAATTCCAGGTGATGCTGCAGCATCAGTTCCAGGTTACTACTTCTTATATCATTGAAGTAACAGAATACCAAATTTCAAATCTATCAGACCTGTGGAAGACACTAACATCCATTCATCAACTAGAAAGGAGCTGATAATCTTCAAACGGCTCAATCGATTTTGATAAAACATATCTAGGAACCATCGCTAGAAAACCTGCTTTCAAATAAAAAAAAACTGTATTCAAATCGGTTCACCCGTTTAAGTGCTACGGTGCCACAGACAGACAAACAGACACTCACACAGCTTTCAAACTTATAACACCCCTATTTTTGCGTCGGTGGTTACAAAATCATCAATATATTATATATATAACCCTCTAAGTTCATATTACCCTATTGAATGACAATTTCATGAAATCATGACATTTGAGGACAATTTCTAATTTAGGGAGTTGTATTGCTGATTCTAATTATTGTAATTCTGTAAAGCAGTATTTGTCACGGTCACGAATTACATTTTGATCAACATACAGCCTGAGACTGACCTGCAAATTGCATCAAAACGTAAGAAAATTTGAATTTCGCGGGCTACCTTAGCGCATGGCCTTAATCAGTTATTGAATATATAAATAATTATGTCTACAACAGGGTAAGCACTAAGCATCTAGTTTGGTAGGTAGAAATTCTAACCAAAAGCTGAACCTCGTTATTCTTTACATCGCTGTCTGTAACCGTAGTCATGTTTCACGTAAGTCATCCATCAGTATAGTCACACGTTCGTCTGGCTAATCGATACTAATTTAATTAGAGACAAATATTTGTAATCAGCATTAGGTATTGTGCCAAAAAATGTTAAATAACGTTTACATCTGTTCTTCTGCATGTTTGTCCAAAATTAGTTCGCTAGACTAGAAATTGTCCCAGAAGCTCCATTATTAAGTAGGATAAGTTTATATTTAGTTTTCTGTAATTGCCTAGATTTGTGAATCACTGTCTATGATTGAATTTGATTGAAATACAATTCTACATGTTATTGATATGAGAAAAGAAAACTACGTACTCTTGAACACATTGATAGTCCTCGACACAATAATGTAGGTACAAGTAGGCGTCGTTCATCAAAACAATATACTTTCTGCCTCCGTAGTCTATTAGCCAACGTGAAAACATTCCCACCACTGTGATGAAGAATGTGTGCATGTACTTTTCATATTGCTATTTTTTTTTTTTTTACTGTCACTGACAGAACCCCGGAACCGCTAGAAGCATGAAATTTTGCTCAAGAGTTCCATATAATTATGTAAAACGAAAGTAGATTCTATGGAATTGGGACGTGAAATAGAATAAAAAATGCCCAGTATATTAGAGATAGGCGTAGCCAAAATTTTTTTTTTTTAGGGGATTAAATGTTATGTAACTACAAATGACGCGTTAAAAAACCACAAATGTGGTGTGTTGGGGAAGTATAAATAATAAATTCAGTACAAAAGCTTTTCCCAATACGGCGAATTCTCAAGAAAAATAAGAAAAACAAAAAATACCTAATAAATAGTGAATCTAATAAAGCTATGAGATTCGCTTTTGCTCTCAAAGACGCCATAAATGGAACCAACATATCATGCTTAGTTTAAGATTAATATTTTTTTTCTAAATATCCGGATGAAAAGACGATGAAAAATAAACCTCTATAAATAAACATGTTAGCTTAATGGGAATATGGAATAATGCATTTAAATTATTCAATCTAACAGGTTTTTAATTAAAATGCGGGGTCGAAAAAATGGCCTTCGAAATGGAAAACCCCATCGACCGCACTGCTTGATATAGATAATCTTGACATCGCAACAATTCTAATGACAATCCAATGTCCAATATTCGTATTTAATGTGAGAATTACAAGTTTCAAAAGGGCTACAAACGAAAACTACCAATATAAAATCAGATTGCAATCATTAAACCGCCTGCTACGCAATAAGGAATTTCCGTAGTAGTGTTGTAGCGCAATTATTATTAGTGCTTAAAAGTCTGCATAGTCTACGCCTTGGTAGCAACGAAAATCATATATTTTCTGTTTTCTTCTTTTAACAAGATACTTAAAAAAACGCGCCGACGACTGCAACGCCATCTAGCGTTTCATTTTCAAACTAACTAACACTCACTCCGCTCGGCTCACCAAGCGATTTACGTACCGTAACGACAAAACAGAGAGAACTCAGAACTCTAAAGTGCATGAGTACATAAATAGATGTCGCTTCTAGCTGCAAAACTTAAAATGACATGCACTACGAAGTTGTTAACAAAAATATTAACGTAGCCTTATCAGCAAATATTTTGCTAGTTATAATAATAACAGGATTAACACCTTTGTAACCGCATTTAAAGCAAATAAATGACTTTGACTTTGACTTTGACAGGTTTATTTTCAGCAGTAGGTGTATTCTGTTTTGTATAACAAATGAAGGACGTTTTTATCTCGATGTCCTCTTATTATTGAACTCGCATTACGTACGGAAATCCTATACAATGCGAAATCAGCATAAACTGGAAATGTATAGCTTGATGTGCACCTTGTGATTCTGTGTACCTTGAACCACGTAATGCACCTGATTGCTCAGCAGACAGAGTCAGCATCTACCATACCACTCATTCATAATAACATAAATAATGATGACGTCCTATGCCACGTCACAGCTTAAAATAAATATTGCGTAGAGTAAAAATGTGTGTCGTTTCTGATAATTGCGCTGTTAGAGAGTTTGACAAATCATAGACGGGTATAGGTAGGAAACCTATACAAAGAAAAATATCACCTCTTCTCTTTTGAGGGTCATTTTCAAATTAAGTAATTGTGACTCCAGATAATACTCGTAGTATTTGGGTTCACACAGAAATGGATCAAGAACTTTTGTAACACAGAAACCATTCATCTACCCGCATAATTTTAACAAGATCGACATAAACGCTGCGACTACGCCATGTTTGTTTACCGACATAATATCGTGGCGGAAATGTTATGGATCAGTTCCTACACGACCGACGCATAAACAGCGTTGATACAACTTTTACGCAGCGTCTAAGCACCGCTAACGCGTCATGCGAGCAATTAAATACACAAATAAGAGCAGGGTTTAGAGTATCTACGAATGCCTACGCCTCGCCTACGTCACGTAGCCGCTACTGCTACGAAAGCCTACGCAGTAAATACGCGACGTAGTGGTTGCGTCTATGAGAGCCTACGCAGCCCCTACGCGACGTATCTGCTGTATTTACGAGAATCTACGCGGCGTAGCAGTTGCGTCTACGTGAACCTACGCGGCGTAGCAGTTGCGTCTACGTGAACCTACGCGGCGTAGCAGCTGCGTCTATGAGAGCCTACGCGCCGTAGCAGTGCATAGGCGACGTAGACGCTGCGACTACGCGGCGTAGGCATTCGTAGACACTCGGGCCTACTCTTATTTGTGTGTTTCCTTGCATATCCCATTTAAGTGGACGTTGGCACCCAAATAAAAAGTGTAATGTTCCATAATAGCCCTGAGTGTGAAAGTGAATTCTGGTGGTGGTGGTGGTGGTGTTCTGGTGGTGGATTTTTGTTACCCTTTTTTAAAAAGGGAAGTCTGAGGCGGGTGTCCCGTCTTGATTATTATTTATATATATCCCTATAAAGGACACCGTTACTTTATTTATTTAGTTAGATACCACTTTCCACAAAACGCAGATGACCTTTCTAATCCCGTCAATGATTTTTGTGGTTTAGAAGATTAACACTGAGTTAATAAAACAACAATCGGTACATTTACACTTCATAGTACCGACACAACAAAATTACGCGCCATTGCATGTCTCAACTACAATAGAATGATTCGCAGTATTGTAGTAAGTCAGTCAGTCAATCAGTCAGCCAGATCAGGCCACATCAAGGTCGCACCTCAGTCATTGTGCACTAATAAAATAATATAATACCACTGTCCAGTGACGTCATAAAGCCGTTAGCTCGTGTAGGTGACCTGGGACTGTGAGTTTGATTAGTTTTATACAGTTGATGACATCAGTTTATTGGTCGTAAACCAAGTCGAGAGCTGTCATGTCTTTACTGAGAATTCCGAAATTAGTATACAATAGAAACTTCTGAAGAAATGAATATTAATTGCAGTTTTAGTGTAAATTCATCCTTTCTTGAACATATAAAATACAATGATATTGTAGTAGTTTTCCTTCATTATCCGTTCCATTCGCATCTGTCTAGTAATTTAAAAGCTGTTCATAGTAGTTGCTTGTTATGTTGCAAGGACAGCTAATTCCATTGATTCCCATCCATTTGTTTTTTCACACCTCTGAGAAAATTTAAGTATATTATTTTCCAGTAACAAGTCTAACAGGTCTAGTAATCGCAAACGCTACTGTTGAGAATTAGGTCTTGGGTTCGATTCCCAGGTCGGTCTAAGAATTTTTTCATCAGGAACATCTCAGTAGCAGCTCAGTCTTTGATTTGTGCCTGTTCGATGGATTTTTATGTGGGTCTAATAGCTGTGGTCACCGCTCCGTCTACCAAGTGTTGTGATATGGTGATCATTAGGATAATTGCTCGTTTATTACATCAGTCATTAAGACACAGATATATGCCGGTGACCTTGAGTGGCTAGCTTGCGTGTTCTGTACTGAGCTCACGCAACGCGTCGTACGTCCAGCCAGTAATAGGACTCGTCCATCAAGGAGCGCTGTCCCAAATTAGACGCATTATTAACTTATTATACATAAAACAAAAGGTATTTTATTAAAACACGTATACTAAAAGATCAATAATTAAATTATCTTTAAAATGGTGAAGGTTTCAGAAAAATACGCTTTGATGGTTTTTGCGTGATTCTCAGTTTTTTATCAACGTTCGACGTAGCTTAACAAATTAATTTCACTATATAATATAAACATAACCTCAAATGTTCATAAATTAAGTTATAAAAAAAATACTCTAATATAACATATATTTTTTCCAAATCATTAACACGACTCGTTTAGACGTGATCTTCAGTATAAAATCATTAAAAGTCGATTATCGTCGCCTTATGAGATTTTGGAGGCCAAGTATTCAGTAAAGGCGCGATGAGTCTAAAAAAAATATTCACTTATCGATGTTGCAATAAAAATGATTTATTTATAACCGGCGGTAGCCCAAACTTAAAATAAATTAATGGTAACGTACTCTTCTCGCCTGTGGTTTCACTCACATTGACATCCCATTGACATCCCATTGCTGCTTTACGTATTAGATACAAGCCAGCGTCCAATTCCATCAAATAAGTAGATAATAGCAAACAAACGCATTCGTATTCAGATAAAATCAAAGTCTAAGTCAAATAATTTATTTCAATTTGGCACATAAATAACCCTTTTAAAAGTCTAAAACAACAACAAAAAATAGAATTGGAAAATACAATAGACGACGTATATTTAGTAACCTAATCCGCGTAACTGTTCTTAAAGAGTCATAAAGAACCCTGTAAGAAATCGACACGTGTTTCCCTCTCAACGAGGCATCCTCAGGATGGCGATTGACTCGTTGTGAACCCGGACCCGACGTGTGGACACGTCAAGCGTCGAGATCAGTGTGTAAATAGAATTGGTTCTATTCGCCCATTCCAAAAGGTAGTTTTCATATGGAGAAGAATGGGCAAGAAACTCCACAATTAAGAAGTAGAAGAATACCCGAAAAGAAGGAAAATAGTCTATCAAAAATAAAAGCTAACCTTGAGGATGTCTCGAGTTCAAGGCGAAGATTATTTTATTTTATACAATTAATTAGCATTTTAATTACGTTGTTTGTACGATGTTTACAACCGGCTTATGAATCTCAAACATCGAAAAGAGAATACTAACAAAAAATGCAGAATATGGTAAATCCTATCATATTTCATAAAAAAAGCAAAAATAATTATTTTTTAAATTAGCTTCTTTTATTACTTAAGCTAAATAGCACCGTCGCGTCCTAGAAGTTTCCATACCTACCTGAAATAAAAACCTGTACACCCACTGAGATTTTGAGGTGACCCGTATGCTTACGTCATACTGCTGAAACCTTGCCCTTTCCACGTTGTGTTCAAATAGTGGTCGTCGCCTCGTATTAATCTAGGTGAGCTACAAATAACGGCCGATAAAAATGGCCATTGGAGCCTTTTTCGTCATTAGTATAAGCTATGATAAAACGATGACGTCGACTACTTATTTTGAGTCATGAGATAACTGCTCATGACGTACTTTTGTTGATGATACAAGCACAAGTCTCAGTAAGGTAAACTTTTTAGAGACACCTACATCAAACTATATACACAATCTATCCCCACTCTTTCAAATCATTTTTGTGTTTACAGGGATAGAGCATTATTTCGTTGGTCTATCCATAATCCATATTACAAAGTAAAGAATATCAGAAAAGAATGCTCTCGGGCATATTCGTTTGGTTGAAGCCCACCGTTATGTAATGGTTGTGGTTATTAGGCCAGAGTTTATTTACTATATACCATTTATTGCTTAAATATCATAGATATTATCGCCTTTCTGGGCTTGTGATACATGTTCACATCACCATACACTAATCCAGTCGAATTCTAACTATCAGAACCACGCTCAAAACCTTCAAATTTGAATATCCCATCTGATGTTTGTGTGCATTTTATTAATGCGTAGGTTCACTAATAAATCTAAAAGCTGGTAAGTACAAACCAAAGTACAAACGTTAGGTCATGTTCTAGACTATTCCACTATGTCTAACATTTTCGTTTTCAAACAGAATAAAATAAAATATCAGACGATACATCAGCAACTACCGAAATAGCAAATAAAAGATACAATTAGGCACGCAAATAACCGTAAGTATCACCGGGTCAACTAGACATAACAAGTAGCATAATGTTCGTAAGTAGATGATTCATAAATAATCAGACAGTTTAAATGCCGTTCGTATGATACATGACTGATATAGAACTGAGTCTATGGTCATGTTCTTAAATAAGCAACTGATCTGGTACTGGAAAATGTCTAGGTACGTGGAATCCGAAAAAAAAATAAGTATCCCTGAGACGAATTTAAATGCGAAATCTACACGAGTTGACAAAACACGTTAGTGGAATTCGGTGTAAGTAGTTTTATTTTAATTTGTATTTGAAGATGCATCAGTCTCGGCACCACTGCGTAGCCACTTTGTGGCTAACCTTGACCACCAAAGCAAGGGCCCACCAAGGTCGGCTATTGTTTTATTTATGCAATACTTTGTCATTATGTATAACAACAGAGATATTCTTTATAGATTGTCCTGCTTACTGCATCGTAAGTTCGTAAAAACAATTCCATTTTGCGAACGTGAACACACCAAAACAGTCAAAGCGGAACAACTTTGCTCCATATTTAAAACGTAAGAAGTGCAGTAAATAAAGTATAGTAAAAATTGTACTTAAAACTTTATTGACAGAACTTTATTTCAAAAGTATAGTATGACATCATCTAGAGTTACGTCGCGTCGGTGTCGAGGCCACAAGACGTGGTCGAACCAACTTCGCTCCGCAGGCCCCAGTTTGAAATAGCGCTCGCGGTAGACACCACGTACGTTACAAATTCAGTGAGAATAAAATCAAGTACTTCATAAATCATGGCGAATATAATGGGTAAGTAAACGAGCTTTACCTAATGGTTAATTAAAATTTTAACAGAGAATTTTGCGTCAAATTTCCGTACTTTTTTCGCATCCTTGATACCGGCTGCCGACTGAAGCCTTAAGTTCTCAAATATCTTGCTGTAGTTCTTCTACATTTCAAATGATATTTCTAGTTTCACATCATTAATAATCTAGTGTTGTTTTTTGAAAAGCCGGTGCCGCAAATACCGGACCGGCGTTTTCTTGGCACAAGGCCAACAACGGGCGTGGTGTAGCGGAATAGAAAATTCGTTGGAAACAATCAATACAACAAATATTCTAGCCGGCTAACACAAAAATTCCCTATCATTTATTTAAGAGAACCATCTGGCTGCAATATGTAATGTAGTTATATTTAATTACAGATGTAGGTACTTTTCAACAAGAATGTTGGGCTTGGTAATCTCCCACAATTAACTGGTTTTTTATTATTAATGTTTGCTAGGTCACATTGTTTGATAGTACTTACTTAGTAAACGCTGTAGTGTATGAGATCATCTTCAATTCCGTCACCATCGAAGGTTACCTTACTGGTTCTAGGTGCGAACTGTGAGCCTGTTTATGTATTTGTTTTCCTACATGCAAATATGTAGGTAATTAATTGATAAAATACATGGAGAATATGCTAAATAAAACCAAAACGAGTCATTATTGTCACATAAATGATGTGTATAAACATACATTTATTTGTTCATGTATTTTAAATTCCCTCTGATAAGTCTGGAAATAATAATAATACCATTCATCATATGTACCGCCTCGTTCACAAAATATAGGCCTGCACTCATAGTGTCTTAGGTCAGAAAGTTAGATTGGTCTAATTGACCTAATAGATCTCTGCATACCGCGAAAACGTCTATGCGTAATACCGAACTGACGACTGACGACTCGACTGATAACGTTCAAACATTGTCTCAAAACACGAAGTGTAAACATTATGTCAGCCACAACTTATCACCTTTGCGCTAATCTAACGAATAATTTTAAACTTTATACAAAGAAATAGCTAGCTAGGTACCTGCAGCAGTTCAATTGTCCCGTAGTATTGCTCGTTAATTACTAATTACCATCTGAAGTGGTGTCTATTCTAGACTTTAAACACTACCTACATACCGAGTACCTACCTAACTACTTATGGGTAGGTAACTGTTCAGCTATTTACACCTACCAACATAGTTACCCATTAGCTTATATTATGAGTTCCTCCAGGCATTTGTTTCGCAGTCCCTTGTAAACACGCGAATTGGAATAACTTGCAAATTACAGGGTGTGGCCAAATACCGGCTCCAGCTGTAAAGTAACATAGATACAACGTTGGATAGAATAAATTACATTTTAATGAAGCAACTATCTAATAATAGGTTGGTACTTATAGCTGTAATAGTACTTCTGAGCACGAATCACAAACTCAACTATCAGAGATTGCGATCTAACCGAATTCCCTAACAAAACAGTGCCGAAAAAACAAAAAGTTACCATTCCTAAGCTCACTGTACAAATATTCCACTCTCCTAGCTGACTCAATTCGCAGATAAACTCAGCTACAGATAGGTAGAGGTTGAAACAGAATTGATTTGATAGGATGACATCATCGTGGACTACTTTCATAATAAGCGACGCGACAGAGTCCCACAGCGCAGGCGCCATCGACGTGTTTATACCGTACGGCTAAAAACTAACTCTATATAAACAGCAATGGAAAGCTTCCACTAAGGGTATGACATAATCAAGTTATGAATTCGTGGGTGCCGACACTGCCGACTGCCGGGACACCTAGCCCGCATACTCGCATACCAATACATACACCGGCCTATATTTAGAGTCGAGTAAAGAGACATGCCTCGAATGGAAGGCAATGGCCGTATATCGTTAGACTAAATAGGAATCGAGGAAAGCACTAAGAAGTGTTTACAGAATTTAAAATAGGTTTAATGCCATTGACCCCGGCTTTGGAATTCAAGGATCTAGTGAGACAGGCGAAAATAGATTTGTAGCTATTATACGCAAGATTTTATATATTAGTACTAGTACCTTACGATTTTTAGACCAGGCAGTAACACTGTTTATTTCTGTAACTCAAGCAAAATCTAAACATTTTTGTTCGTTTTAGGATACAAAGGTGTTAGTAAAATGTATGCAGAACAGGTTTTTATTTAAGCGCGATTAGAATAATAAGCAGCGGTTTGCACTTTTATTAAGTATGTAATATTTATTCAAGTTATTATTGGTTACAGATTTATCTACCGAGGACAAACTCGAATACCACTTCTTCCCGGTATCGAGCGGCTCCGTGCAGTTCAAAGTCAGGACTCCCAATGATGCTCACATTGCCCTTACAATGGGACCCCAAGAGAGTGATCCTATGATTGAGGTGGGTACCTAATACACAATATAACATTTGTCAGAGTAATGTAGTAGTAGTAATCAGTAATTACCTAATCGTTTCCAAATTCATTGCCAGATCTTCCTTGGAGGCTGGGGCAACACAAAGAGTGTAATCAGGAGGAACAGATCCAAACCCGAAAAAGTTGAAATCGAGACCCCTAACATTTTGAACGGTGGTGAATTCCGTGGTTTCTGGGTTCGTTGGGACAGCGGCATCATCTCCGCGGGACGTGAGGGCGAATCTATTCCCTTCCTCTCTTGGGCAGATCCCGAGCCTTTCCCAATTGCCTTCGTCGGAGTGTGCACCGGATGGGGCGCGACCGGCACTTGGAAGATTGAAGGTAAATTATCTTAAATCATTGCGTAAAATCGACATCACATAAAATGTACCCAACAATTTAAAATTGTGCCCTTTATCGGTACAGATGGGGCTGAATTCGATACTCCGGACCAGTTAGCGTATAAATTTGGACCCGTCTTAGCGGGTTCTCTGAAATTTGAATATCGCGGTCCCCACAACTGCCATGTAGCCCTGACGCCAGCCCCCGCTGAAGTGGACCCTATGTACGAAATTTTGCTCGGTGGTTGGGAGAACACCAAGTCGGTTATTAGACACTGCAGGCAAAAGCCAGATAAGGTAGGATAGAATGTCGTAATCGCCGTTCTATTGTTTGTTGGAACTTTCGTTAAAAATTCACTGTTGACCCTTAGGTTGAGGTACCGACTCCGGGGATTATGAATCCTAACGAGTTCAGGCAATTTTTGATCGAATGGAGGAGGGGCAGAGTGATGGTCCGCGACGGCGAGTCGGGCATGGTTATCATGGAGTGGTCGGACCCCGCGCCATTCGGTGTAACGCACTTCGGTGTGCGGACTGGTTGGGGAGCTCGCGGACAATGGCGTATCAGTCACTTCAACAATCCCGGCGCACAGCCTCGTTGAGTTATCTTTTACTA
Source organism: Agrochola lota (assembly GCA_947364205.1). Lineage (NCBI taxonomy): Eukaryota > Metazoa > Arthropoda > Insecta > Lepidoptera > Noctuidae > Agrochola > Agrochola lota. The sequence goes on along the minus strand of OX376219.1, from coordinate 17,738,761 downwards.
GAGAATGCTTGTATGTTAATTGCTAACTTCTAATCCGCATTAAATGCGTATTATTTCTAAATTTTTTAGTCGATAGATCAACTAATTTTTTTATCGTTGTCAACACCACCGTTATACTAACAATAAATTTTATGTCCTAAAGAAAATTGCGTGTGTTTACGGAATCCGTATGAAGACGTGTGGTAACTTTGTAACTTATGAAGTCTGCATCTGGATGTTTCCAATTGACACCTATTGGTACGTTGGGTACATTTTGTGGCTAAGCTTTTCTATTCTGTTTTTTTTTTCTTTTTACCTACCTTTTCTTTCTGTATACCTACATACATTGACTATCTTGTCGCGCACGATACATATTCGTTTAGGTATTTGATTACATAAACATTATCTACCCACTATTTTACCAGCCTTCACTTCGACAGTGGGTAGAAGTTTGATATGTTTTTTAGTTCTATAGATACCTAAACATATCGAATATAGACAACTTTTTTATTAAAACACAACATTGCTAACGCAACCTGCATGTCACGTTCACCAAGTTTACAATGAACTGACTTAGCAATATTTAGGCTAAGTCAGTGCATTCATGCATTGATAACTGGTAATGACTCTAATAACCTACATTATAATTAACATAGTTTTACTTATAAATCTGGTGATAGCGGCACTAAAGTTATCGATGTGAACATCCGTCTTGGTGTAAGTAAGGTAATAAAATATAATTGTACCATTGAAGTGATTGTAAAATTGTTCACAGGGATACCTTTTTATTTAATTGCATCTAATTGCGTGATAATTGCCTGCTGCCTGCTGCTTGACAAACTGGCAGAACGCCGAAACATTGTATAATATTTATTTTTTATGCACATTCTGCTTATCCATCCATGTGTTTTGTAAATGCTAGTTTTAATCATAATTGTATGTATAATTTTGTAGTTGCTCCTTCGGCGCCCGTGGCCGCACCTCTGTACGCCGCGCCGCCCGGCTACCCTGGTGTCATGCCCGCGTTCAATGCGCCTCCCCATGTAATGGCTGGCCCCGGCAACTGGGTAGACGCCAGTGCTGGACAGATCCCTCCCGGTGCCGTCGTCGGTGGACAGGACTGCAATGGCGAGCCCCTATACGTCGCCAGAGCACAGCATGAGGGGGCTGTGATTCCCGGAAAACTTTGCGCTTCGCACGGATGCGCCTTCATACCGTGGGGCGGTCAGGAGCACGGCAAACCTGAATACCAGGTAAATTACATGAATATTACGTTCAAAGTTCACTTAACTTTATCTTCAACTACATAACAACTATAATAGTACTATATATAGTATTTATATAAGTATGTATGAACTATGGAAGTCACTCTTCAATTGAATTTGTACTTCGAGAAGTGCAACAAAGGGCTTGCAAACACAGCAGTAGGCAGTGCAAAAATTGCGCTTTGTTGTATTAATGTTAAACTTTTTGAACCGACGACAGTAATTTGATGAGCACGACCTGTGCACAAATTTGTTCAAAAAATTAATCTTATCATTTCGCTACTCCTAGGTGCTGGTCGGTGGCCCCAACAACTGGGTGCGCACAAATGGCTCGAACGTGCCCCCAGGAGCGTTCCCCGGCGGTCAGTCCGAAGACGGTGAGCCCCTGTTCGTGGGCCGCGTCAACCACGAGGGCAGCCTGACCACAGGCAAGGTCCAACAGTCGCATGGTGTCTGCTACATCTCCTTCGCTGGGCAGGAGCTCGGCTTCCCCGACTACGAAGTCCTCATGCCCTAAATAAAAATCGCAAATTGTTAATGAATCTCAGGATTTGTGCGTACATACATGTAACTTAGGAAAACTGCTTCCACAATTAAATGGTGCATTTAAGTACCTAGATACATAAAGTCTTGTCACGCTGTGCCTGTTCGTACGTATGTTTAATTGTTTAATGCACTGCATAATATTATTTTGTCTGGTGTTGAATGTTATGTACCACATAAGTAACGACATCAATATGTAATATTTTTGTTAAATTATTATTAAATATTTACCTATTTATTTAACGTGTTTTCTTATTCCAACTGAAAATTATGTCTGCTGATGACTTTTATTTTTATTTTAGTCCGTCTTTGAGATTTAAAAAAAATATTGGACATGTGTTTTTTTCTTTCTTTCCGTAATCTAAAGATTACGGCGATACATTGAGATAAAATGTGCCATGACGTCACGAGTATGTAGATTTTATGCGTACTAGTGATGTATCGACCCCCACTCCCCAACTTAAAATGCGTTTTATTTAAGTGATTTTTTATTAATATGATAAAGCAAAAAATACGTGTCTAATATTTTTTTATTATCTGATTGACGGACTAATTAGAATTTTTTTTTTTTTACCCAGGCATCATCCCTATTATGTAGACCTGTAGAACTTTGTGGAAGAGGCTATGCCATGCCGTATATAGCCTGAAAAACCCTACCTATTACGTATTTACAAGAATTCAGAATCTATCTTTACAAAAGAAAAACTAGGTATAAGCCAGCACACTTTATCAACATCAATAGTTACGCAAAATGTGGTTAAGTATAAACCAAGATATTTTTCACCATTACAGTCTCACCAGTCATATTGGAATCAGTATCCCGAAAAACGTTTCATGAAAGATTACACTGGCTTCCTATGGTTGATGGAAAATTACCTCCAGATGCAATGATTGGTGGGTTTGAAAATGAACATATTTACATAGCGAGAGCTTACCATAACAATTCGCTGTGTCCAGGGAAATATGTGAAATCTGCTGGTAAGGCATTCGTCCCTTGGGGAGGCAGAGAACATTGCAAAGAAGAGCTCGAGGTAAAAGTATTGCATTTTATTTTGCCTTAAATGGCTTATTATAACGAAACGTTTTTTTTTGTAAGATCTTTTTTATTTTTCTCAAAATTATACAAGACTCATAGGATAGGTAGGTACCTACCAACATGGTATTACGTATATATTCTTATACAAACCACTCTACAGCAGTTAAGGTAAGATTATTCGAGACACCAATAATGCATGTCTTAATTTATTTTCAGATATTATGTGGGTTTAATGCTAAATGGGTTAAAACAAAATCTAACTATATACCTCAAAATGCATTCATCGGTGGTCGCACAGGTGGAGCTGAAGTGAATAACGAACCTTTGTATATAGGAAGAGCTATGTATGACGGCAGACTTATATGTGGGAAAGCCTATGCTCGTTACAATTTGTGCTATTTGCCCTATAAAGGCAGAGAGATAGAAATATCTTCGTATGAAATATTAGTTATACCAGACGACGAAATACAACAAGCTTTACCTTTTACCACTGATTAATACAAATGGGACACTGCGCAGTTTAGGTATGAAGCTACAAGTACGCGGCGGGCCTGTCTCGCTGGGCCAATTCAGTGAATGTAACGTAGTGAGAAGATCTAAGAGTCACGCGATAGAAAGAGAGGCAAATTCTAGGTGAATATATACTGAATTAATAAATTTATTACTGAATTGCACTTTATTGTATCGTAGCAAGAGTCGTTTTTTATTTAAATGATTTTGCGAAGTGGCCCTTGTATTAATCTGAGCTTTTACTCCCTTTTTACCTATGTTTCCCTCTTAGTGATGGACAATGGTGTCGAAAGTTGCATAAAAAATTAAATAACATGAATTGTACTAAATAAAATAACCTATGATAGTATTAATAGATGATTTAAAATAACATTGATTAAGTACATATGTAGGTACTTAATCAAAGTTATTTTATTTAAATTATTAGTTATTTTTATTAAAATTAAATGTTGAAGGATTAAACCTTGGAACTAGTAATCCCAAATAATAAATACCAATACAATAATAAATATCTGTTTGGATATATATACATATATCCAAGGATATATATATCCAAAGAAGATATTTTGAATTCTGAGAGTGCGACTTGGATCTAAATCCTAAAGGTAAGATACGGAGTAGGTATGTTAATTTACGGGGATAGTGGTAGTTCTTGCAAAGGAAGATGTCAAAAACCTATCAGATCGCTGGATCTGACATTTCATGTTAGTGCCTTATTTCGCCAAATTCTGTTGTATCGCATATGGTACCTAATAGGTACTTAACCCGCTCATTGTAATTAGCAAAAGTCCCTACCCCTATTTTATTTGAAGTTTTTATTATTATGTAAGTTGTTTTATTTTATAATTAAGAAGTATGTAAGAAAGTAAAATAAGTAAAAATAAGTAGATTATTAAATAATATTGATTAACTGTGATTTTCACAATGTTAAGAGCCTATACAACCTCAGCTCAAATTCAAATTTCGCCCCCACTTCCCCGCGCCACCTCACTATTTATCTCGCTCGCACACTACTGCTCGCGCTCACGCGGTCACACGAGGTCGAAGCGATTTTATTAGAGTAGGTACAGTCACCAGCATAAATATATGACTATGGGCAGCGCTGCAAAATTATCTGATCATCAATTGAAGGTATAATTATATATCGATACTTAGCCGGTAAAAATATGTGATGACTTACAGCCGGCATAATAATCGTTTGCCAGTAACAGCACAAGTATCGAATCGGACTGAGTAAAAGTATCTGATAATACACGAAATCAAAAATATGTGACATGTCATCAGCACAAATATCTACTGTAAACGCATAATTATCGTATCGCATATAGACTGCATTAATATCTGACACTATTTACAGTCAAAAATATCTCAACATTCTGCAAGAATGAACTTTATGAGCCTACACATAGAGTCGTAATTTGAACGAAACTGTATGACGCTTTTCGAAAAGAGTATCAACCTGTCATTTGATATTTCTGTCTCACGTTTTATGACACGACTTTAGCAGATTTCATTGCTAAAATAAATAAGGAACTGTTGATGACAGCATTTGAAACAAGAAGAGTTTCTAGCAAGGAGATTACATTGGTTATAAATGCCATAAATGGTATGGTGGTATTTATTGCTTATAAATATACAAAATAAGAAATTTCGTTTCCTCGATTGTAATGTCAACTGTCACACACAAAGGATTGAATATTATTCTTTCGCCTGGTCTAGACTTGTAGTAAAATACTACCTATAGATTGAATTCTAATATTGAACGGTTGACCCCATGGCGACTTATAGAATCGATGCCCACTTAAGGCATAGGATTGTATCAATGCACGAAGACAATAAATCCGTTCAAGAAATTATAGATGTATTGGGAGTGACAGTAAGTTATGTTATCGCTTAAAAAGATTCAGATTACTTATTTAAATCAGTAGCACATACATTACTCTTAATTGATGGTATCTCCTCATATTCATTTCAGAGGAATACCGTTAAATTATGGATTAAACGGTGGGAAGAGGAAGGCAATGTCGATCATCATAAAAGTATAGGTCGCCCACGAAAAACCACAGCCCTAAGATCAAAATATTGTCAGCTTATACGATGACAGTCCCATGACTTCAACCTTGACAGTCGCAAATGACAATGGGCTTTCTCGTGATAGTGTCCGTCGTCGGCTCAAGGATCCTGGCTTGAGGAATAGAGTCCCAGGTCGAAAACCCGTGCTCCTACAACGACACAGGGATCTCCGATTGGCGTTTGCCGAACAATACATACATTTTGATTTTAGAAATGTCACGTTTCTTGATGAAAAAGTTTTCCAGTCAAGCGCGGATGGTCGAATCTCATTGTGGAGAATTAATAATACCCGCTATAACGAAAATAATGTCATCCCTAATAGAAGATCAGGCCGCATTTCATGCGGAGTATGGGGCTGGATGTCGTCTGCGGGGCCTGGAGAGCTCTGCCAGGTTACTGGGCGGTTAAATAGCAGAGACTACACCGAGATTCTCAATGATGTTCTGTTGCCATCATTGCGAATATGTTACCCAGATATTAATCCGGTATATGTAGTACAGGACAAATGCTCGTTCCACAACAGTCGTATTGTGCGACACTGGATAGCCCAGCAAGAGAGGATTAAGCTCCTGGACGACTTCCCACCCAAAAGCCCTGACCTCAATCCCATTGAAAACTTGTGGGGGTTGATGGTACAACAATGGGACCCAACTGAAGCCATTACCAAAGCAACACTGATCCAGCATTGCTTTGACATCTGGGAATCCATGCGGGGATTGGACCATTGTTACAATATGGTTATGTCAATGCGGAATAGGCTCGAGGACGTAAGACATACTCTGGGCGGTTATACTAAATATTAATAATCAGTATTTTATGGCGTAGTTTGGTTAATACTAAATAGAATGTTAAGTAGGGACATACAAGAATTTATTTTGTTTTAGAGTTACTAAGTAAAAATAAATGTGAAAGTTTGGATTTATATCATCGTTTTTTTTATTACACACCGTTAAAATGTACATTATTTGACACACTTGATATCACCAGCTTACTACGCAGTCGGATCTTAGGCAGATAATCACAACACTAACCGACGACTCGTTTCAGGAGTACCTACCAATAACGTTAAGTATGCCCTTCGATTTCACATGGTTGTTAGTTACGAATTTCGGGTTCAAATTATTTCGAGGAATTGACAAAGCTCTCAGACTACTCGCAATTTTTACAGATCGACCAGTAAAACTTTCACCATAAAATATGCATAATATGTGTTGTGATTCTAGGGCTCATATTACGTTGGTGACGAGCTCTCCAAACAATGAGCTAGCCTTTTGTGAATAGCCGCCCGGCTTCAAAAAGCAACATTGGAAATTATTTGACTCATTGTCGAATCTGGCAGTTACAAAACGTGAGACGGCGATATCAAATGACAGGTTGATACTCTTTTCGAGAAGCGTCATACAGTTTCTTTCAAATTACGACAATGTTTAGGCTCATAAAGTTCATTCTTGCAGAATGTTGAGATATTTTTGACTGTAGATAGTCTCAGATATTAATGCAGTCTATATGCGATCCGATAATTATGCGTTTACAGTAGATAGATATTTGTGCTGATGACATGTCACATAATTTTGATTTCGTGTATTATCAGATACTTTTACTCGGTCCGATCCGATACTTATGCTGTTACTGGCAAACAATTATTATGCCGGCTGTAAATCATCACATAGTTTTACCTGCTAAGTATCGATACATAATTATACCTTCAATTGATAATCAGATATTTATGCAGCGCTGCCCATAGTCATATATTTATGCTGGTGACTGTACTATCCTATTGTCGGACGAGTAGGTACTAAGTAATAACATTATCAATCAATTTAATTTGTTATTCAATGAACATAAAATTTCATATCGCAAATTTTCAATGTTTATTTATTTATTTATTTTATTCAACCATTTATGCACACACATATAAACAGACAAGAAAAATACGTACAAAGGCAATACTTATTTCTAAAGAAAATCTCTTCCAGCATGCCTGCTCGAATGTTCTTAGTAACGGCTACTTGTCAAGCTTTATTTTCCAGTATAAGCTGACATCTCATTGCACAGAAAGCCTATACAATGCGAGATCAGCCTATACTGTAACGCACAGATTGATGTGTGTGCACTATTTTACCTACTGCTATAAAATACTAGTCAAGTTCGAGCTAACTTTGCACTGAGGGTTCTGCACATTGGTTTAGTAGTTGTTTGCGTTTTATTGTTTTCGTCGTGTATGTATGTAATGTGACAGCCGTTTACATATGTAATTATGTAGGTAGTAGGTCTATGCAAGTACCTACATATACATACCTATATGTTAGAAATTTTACAAAACAGATTCTGAACCGCTGCATAAATTCTACTGCTCCAAAAAACTAGTCAAGTGCAAGTCACCATTACACTGAGGGTTCTGTACATTTGTTTGGGAGTAGTAAGTTTACGCTTTGCCATTTTACAATCTTTTAATATAGTATAGTTTTCGCCTTGTATTATTAACTTATTATGCATACGTATATAATTATCAATTTTACATACTTGTCACAATCAAAATAATGACAATGCAAATTATGGTAACAGAGAATGAAACTGTCAACAATAATCAAGGTAGGTAGGTAAGTAGGTAAGTAGGTTGTGTAGAGTAGGGTAGGGTAGGTAGGTAGGTAGGTAGGGTAGGGTATATTATAGGGGTAGGGTAAATTATACAACATTTATTTAAATTCGCTTAAATCTCTAATTGGCATATTTCGAACATATCTGGGATCACATAGCTCAGGCAACATGCATTTTACATAAAAATGTTCTAATTTAGGTTCCATTTGTTCCCAATATTGGTCATCTCTCTCTATTTACAAGTTTTTCACCATATTTATCTCTCAATACATACACATACCCCCACATAGGTACTTTAATAGGCTACATCATATTTTATACGTTTACTAGTAAGTAGATAACTTAATAATAATAATATACCGTGCTCGTCCTACAACTACTGTTAAATGTTCAAATTATAGGCGAGGACGATGGCACCCTAAACACAAGTTAAATCTTACTTTGGGTGCCAGAGTTCATCGAAAACACTCTTTCCCTTAGTTGTAACGCTGCATAGTGTTTTAGATAAGTGTTTTTTGTACAACTGAAGGTAATAAAAACTTTTATTTTTTTATTTTTTATTATTTCAACTTTGATTTCTTTGTCGCATCCAGACCATACTCCGAAAATACACTGTCGCCTACCGGTGATATGTAACTGTCCCTGCACTTGTATGTACCAAGCATGTTTTTTATTTAGGACAAGTCCGTTTTTAGTTTTTTTCCAAAATATCACTTTTTTCTTATCTATAGCTTCATCCAAAGATGTTTTAAATGCCGTAATTGGACACTTGATTTCAACGATTGTGTCTTCTCCCACTATTCCGTCTGGAGTTGCACCTAGAAAAGGCAACTTTTTATCGATGAAGAGACCACAAGGCTCTATTTTAATGTTTAGTTGTAATGCTATCTGTTCTGTAGCTGTTGCTTCATGTTCTATACCATGTTTCAAAGATTGCACATGGCTTAGATTCTTTGGATATATTAGATTCTTTACCAAATTTCTCACACTCGTACTTTGACGCCTATTCACTACTTTGGCGAAATTAGACGCGGTTAAAAGTTTCCTTCTAAGTTCTAGCCACTCGCTCGAATCTCTTTGCAGAATAATTGATTTTTCTACTAGTCTTCTGTCTTCTTCTGAACTTGGTAATTTTTTTTAAAAGTCGTCTTTGCACCGATTGTACTCCAAAGTTGTCATATCTGGCTTTTGGCAATTTTCTCCATAATCTTTATCGTTTTCTTTGGTTTGTTTTTGGTTGAGTATTTAGATCCACTCTCTCGTTGTTTAAATCGCTTCTTCTCCAATTTCTTCACTAGTGACGAGGGGACTTTCCCCAAAATAGCTCTATGTAACGTGGTAAGTGGGCACTTTGTATTAAATGATACCATAGCAGCGTTGTATCGTGAATCATAGCCCCAACGTAAGGAAAAGTTTATGCGTTTCCCGCCAGCAAATTTGGCAATAATGCTGTTAAAAGATTCTACTTTATTGCTATCACTATTGTGCATCAGGCTTCGAGCTTTAGCTGTTACAGTGTTTACTATAAACTTAATTCTGTACCATATAGCACACGTCTTCAAAGTTAAAGTAAGATCTTCACTGTTGTTCTGGCTAGTACAATAATATGGTTGGCAGTTTCCGTGGTTTCCGAATGCATGATTGTAAGAATTCATGATATCTGTGAATAGGCTATTAACTTTAGTGTCGAAGTTTGCGTCTTTAGAAATGTGTTCAGTTATGGATGATCAAATGACTTTACGGATAGCTAGGACTCTTTGAGTAGTAATTTTTTTTCTTAAATTGGAAAGATATTTAGTTTCTGTAGTTATATTCTTTAGCTTTTTGCACATGTTTCTGAAAATGTGATTTTTGCATTCTACTTTTTCGACGGTGCAATTGGGATATGGACGACCTTCCAAATTTTTTTTATATGTGCTTGAGTCACCGTCCGCTACCATCCGTTCGTACATAAGGTTATGCATGCGAATGGACTGTTTAAATCCTTCTAACAATATTTCAGACTCCATACCCGTAGAAGAACCGCTATAATTTTTGTAGCATACATGGTCGCCTGGACTGATACCTTTACTTTCAGCTCGCGCACATATACAGCAATATTTGTTCTTTACCCCGATAAATAATACCTCACCGAACCTTTTTCCAATTATAGCGGCAGCTCCAAACGGTGCTGAAAAATTTGTGTTGAAGGAACGTTTACTCCAGACACCATCTGCAATAACATCTATGCAAGCAATGCCGTTTTTTACTCGCCCTTCTGCAATAGGTGCTTCTCGTTCCCGTACTGCAGCTGCCTCCATCGCAATTATAGCTGTTTTTCGCCAGTATGATGACTGGCGAAAAACAGCTACGTCTCATTCTGAACTTTAGCTTACTTTTTTAACTTTAACTTACAATCCATTGATGCACATAATTCGCTAAATTGGAAATAGCCAATTCCAGAAGATATAATACCAGGATGCCTACCACGAGCTCTTAGCGCGATCCATTTTAGGACCTAAACTGAACTGTTCTTCTAATTCGTACCATGACGTCAGTTTAAAGATTCAATTTAGGCCATGCCATGTGACAGCGATTGTCCCAAACTGAGTCGCAAGTTTTGGTTTCATTCATTCTTCTTTGGTACCATGACGTCCTTATAGCAGCTCAACTGAAACGCTCAACTGTCAAAATAAGCGATTCAATAAAAGTTACTATTTCTCTAACATAAACTGAAACGTTTGGTGAATTATTGACGAAAATAAAGTTTTTTAGTGCTATTTTAGTGGAATTTTACAAAAACCAATGAAAGTGTGCTTTAATCTTTCTTTTAAAGTCTAAAATACCTATTCTAAATGCCTTTTTTAACCGCATTCGTTTTTCTCTAACATATGTCTGATGAACTACTTTTATTTGAGTTTTTTTAGGAAGATTCTGCCTCACACTATGCCTACTATACCCTAACTCAACTCACACAACTTTTTTGACTCTAGTACGTTCGAAACAGAAACATAATTTGTTTTATTACGTAGAATTTTTTTTTTTTTTCGTATCCTTAATATATAGCAAAAGGTAAATAAATATCTACTTTGACTAAGAATTATTTTAACAATAGTTACCGTATTAACGTGGAATCTTAAAAAAAAAACTGTTGAGTGTCTGTTTTAAAGTAATGATATTGAGTTAAGAACAAATAAAATGTTGCTTGCTTCTGAACGTGCCTGACACTAAATAATGTGCGCGAAACAAACTTATTTGACAATAATAGCGGTGTCTCGTTTTCACCAAAAACGTTTCAAACGCGGCCGCGCAGTTCAGCCACAGATTGCGATCTTTCATTCACTTATAACGATCCAAATGCCGCTGAGCTTATTGGACGTCATGGTACGACTTTGAAGCGATGCAGTTTAAGGACCTAAACTGAAATGCCTTGCTTTTGAATCGTTTTTAATTAGATCATGGTAGGCATCCAGATGTTGCAGCTTTGTTTAAGTCTAGGTTCGATTTAGGTTCAGAATCAAGATAAAATGTCAGGTTACACATATTGCAGAGTAATTTGTATTTGGAAAGTAGACATTTTCTTTTTTCTGATACAATGTGAACGTTGCTCAATGTACATCCGAATGCCTTATTATGATTGCAATTTTTTTTTTTTTTTTTTTAATCTTTATTTATTTAAAGGGGTTTTGTCACTTAGTGATAATGTCACCCCCGTTGAGAAAAACAATCAATCACTTAAATCTAACACAATGGGTAATACACAGTTATTATCATAAATTTTAAATCGTCAATCGAATGACATGATGGCCTATACATCCCGGTAGATAACCGATAATAGGCTACACAATATACTAGCCTCCTCCGACCTCGGGGACGCTAAGATACTGTTACATGCCCCCACCTCAAATCCAACACCAAACAAACATTGTATTGCATATTTCTTGAAGTCTTATATAAAAATATTCAATATCAATTATTCTTCGTCCTTGTACACAAAAACAGCTTTTCCCTTCTACAGGATTATCATAACTCACTTCGTACCTGAAATGACCAGAATAAAAATATTTGATGAATTATTGAAAAACTGCATAAGCTACAACCTTTTCATATAAAAATATAGCAATTACTAATTAGTATCATTATCACGTTCATCATCTGATGTATCGTACTGCGGAAGGTTGTGTGAACATCTGAAAAAAAAGGTAATTTTGGTATATGAATAAATAATACGGAACCCTAAAAAGTCCAACATTATGAAAAGTTTAATCGTGAACTCGCCAATTTCGTAATAGTAACGTTACACGTTAGTACCAAGCGGTAGTACCACAAACAACATCAAACACGTATAATACTTACAATTCTATATTTTGTAATATATGAAGATTTGTTTCGTCCGAACTTATTTCTATATCTGTCGAAGGTACTTGAGTCCTGTAACAATCACACGTGGCAAGTTAATAATACCTACCTAGAACTTACTTATTTTTATTTATCATTTGGATATGGAACCCTAAAACTAGACAAAAGAAGACGAAATCTATACATAGTATATAAAAATATATAGTATATAAAAATGTTTATATTATAGTATATAAAAATGAATTGCTGTTCGTTAGTCTCGCTAAAACTCGAGAACGGTTGGACCGCCGCCCGCCGCACAGCGGCGGCGGCGCGGCGGCGCGGCGCGCGGCGGCAGCACGCCGCCGCAGATTTGGATAATTCTTATTTTGCTGTGTTCGTTATTCTCAGGACAAGGTTTGTAGAATAAATAGGTGTAGTTAGGGTAGGTAGGTTGGTATGGTAAGTAGGTAGGTATATAAGTAGCTAGTTTTGTAGTTAGGATAGGTATGAAGGTAGGTAGGTAGGGTAGGGTAGGTGGGTAAGGTAGGTAGGAGAGGGTAGGTTGCTAGGGTGGGTAGGTAGGTGCGCCCTAGACAAGTAATTAGTGCTACCCGTGCGAAGCAGGGTCGGCCAGCAAGTCGTGCATAAAAGCAGACTTTTCTACATTTGTAAGACATTTACCCTAAAAACAGCAGAATGAATAACAACATGAATAATTTACCTACCTACGTTTATTATGGAAACAATATCATACTATTCCAGTATAAGCTGACCTCTCATAGTAGGGAAAGCCTATACAATGTGAGATCAGCTTATACTGGAAATGTATAGCATGATTATGTAGCCGTGTGTACTATTATCTGATCAGTTACATGTTTAGGTAGGTACTTAGAAGATACTCACGAATTTACCGGAATATTCGCTCCAGGGTCGACTCGTCTATAAATCTCCATCTAAGCAGGTTTTCCTTGCTTCGACCAGCCGGTGCCTAGCCTGTCTAAAGACTTCCAGTCGTACGGCGGCGGGACGCTCGAGCTGAGTGCATTTTCTAGTTACCTAAATGTATTTAAAAAGGATAAAGAGATGTTAATTACACTACCGGACTTCTAAATCGAGTCACAGTGAATTTTTATGTAGGTATGCCTAAGACATCAAAATAATGATAAATCAGAAAAAAGTATTTATGCAGTTTTGAACCGTACTGGCCATCATTTTGGTATCACCTTTTTTCTAAATTTAAATTCACGATATCAAAATATTGGAGTTTAGCCGCTCTTAAATGTTAACAGGTAGTTATTTCCTTATTATTATTTTTTTGCATATTAAGAGTATCGAAATTGTTTTTCCTTAATTTTTTAATCTATTCTGACGTTCAAATCGACGTTCAATTCGACGCGCGGGCTTGTGGGCGGAGAGCAATGGCTAGCTCGCCGTCCGATAAGGACCAAGCCCGGATCGATGGCGCATGTTCCACGCGCGCCTTAAAGAGATGTCAGCACAACTAAAGGGGTCTGCTAGGACCGATGCCTGCTGGGGTCGCGGGAAAGTCCTAAAGGAATACCGAGGCCCCAGGCAACGTACAGGTAACTGAAGGAACACGGGTGAGTTTTGGTCAGTAAGATATGTTATTCCGTGGAAAATGTTGTTGGTTACACATTTGGCCGTATCTTTTTTATATTACTTCCTAAAAATGTAATGTGTCACTGTTTGTTTTCCCTAATAAAAAAAAAAAATAAAAAAAAATAAGAGTCTGAGCTGCCCTTCCGCTCCGCGCAGAGCGGGAGAGGTTCTTTGATAATTTCCCATCCAAAAAAAAGACTGGTGGCTTCGTGCGCCGTCCAGGGCGACTACAAATCCGGGTCAATACAGCACTTCAAGATCGGTTTATCTTTAGGTACCACCAGCCTGCGTAATCGTCAGCTGACCTCAACGGTCCAAGAACAGCTTCGAGATTTTCATGAACTGACTCTTTACGCTAACTGTTAGAAGGAGACTCGAAGAACGTGGCCTGAAACATCACAAGCCAGCCAAACTGACACAAGCTCACAGAATGACACAACGTTAATGGAGCCAGTTTTTTTTACAGATAATGCTATATGGCAATGATGACGTAGGAAAGTCTACCGAAGACCGGGATAACGTTTTCAGATATTTTGGATTGAAGAGAAGGTGAGTAATGGCGATGGGTCATGGACAGTCTGAGGCGGAATTTCCACCGAAGGAAAAGCCGGCCTTGAGGTTGTGACGGGACCACGGTTGCCGAACCACGAAATAGCGACCGATACATTCATCAATGCCTAGAGGATTATGAGCCACGAGCTGAGTTTGTGAGCCAGAATTTCATTTTTATGTATGATAACGCAAGGGCGCACACTGCAAGAATTGTTCGAGAATACCTGCATGACGTTACTATCGCAGTAATGGAAATGCCAGCAAGAAGCCCTGATATTAATCCAATAGAGCAGTTATAGGATGAGCTGAAGAGGCATGTTCGAATTAACCAACCAGCTCCAGCAACTTTGCAGGAGCTGAAAACTGCCATCTTGGACGCATAGGAGATCATTTCACACCACGTTTTAGTAGCATGCCGAACCACATAACGGATATATAGAATTAACTTAAATAATAGTTTTCTCTAAGTAAACCATGTTGTCTTCAAAAATTGAAAATTAAAGGTACCAGAAACGTGTTTTTTACGGCGTTTTTTTACTATATATTGTACGGTGGTACAGAACCCTTCGTGTGTGAGTCCAACTCACACTTAGCCGGTGTTTTCTTTATTTGTACTACCATTATTTAAAAAGGTAGAGACCTTTTAACAAAAAATGCGGGGTGGCTCGATTCAGGTGTCCGGGAGTACACGCGTAATGTACGTATAGTATTTTTGAACATTATACTTTTCATAGTCAGATAAACATTATAGGAAATTATACGATTATAGTACTTCGTAGTAATACGAAGCATTCTGGAATACTTTCCCAATCAATTTTCCATGTCTTTTTTGGAGGTTGGAAGAACACAAAGAGTGTGATTAGGAAGAACAGAACCAAGCAAGTTGTAGTCGAAACGTCAGACATTGTGAACGGCGATGAATTCCGGGGTTTCTGGGTTCGTTGGGACGGAGGCTTCATCGAAGCGGGTCGTGAAGACGAAGATACCTCTTTCCTCTCATGGGAAGATCCCGAACCTTTCCCGATGGCCTTCGTCGGAGTGCGCACAGAATGGGGCGCAACCGGAACTTGGAAGATTGAAGGTTTAAAATGCTTTTCAATTACCGCTTCAAATCATCATCACATCCACCAAAAAATATTAAATTGTGTCCTTTACTATCGATACAGGTCTGTCTGAACTCAGTACTCCGAATAAGTCACGGTATAAATTTCAACCCGTCCTCGCGGGTTCAATTAAATTTGAGTTTTGCGGTCCCCACAACTGCCATGTAGCGCTGTCGCCAGTTCCCGCTGAAATCGACCCTATGTATGAAATTATGCTCGGTGGTTGGCAGAACACAAAGTCCGTCATTAGAGACTGCAGGAAGAAGCCAGATAAGGTAGGATAGAATGTCGTGTTTGCCGTTGTTTTATTTGTTGGAACTATCGTTAACAATTCACTGTTCTTCGTAGGTCACGGTAGCGACTCCAGGACTTTTGGATCCCGATAACTTTAATAAATTTTTAATAGAATGGAGAAGAGGCAGGGTGGTGGTCCGCGACGACGATTCAGGCGAGGTTATCATGGAGTGGGTGGATTTCACTTCATTTGGTATATCGCACTTCGGTGTGCGGACTTGTTGGGGAGCTCACGGACGATGGCGAATCTCTTACTTCATAAAAAATACCTTTTGGTGTTTGATAGATACCTAGAGTAGTGGTGGCTCAGTGGTAACAGCCCCGACTTTCGAGTTTTATGGTCGTGGGTTCGAACCCAGCAGGCGCTTTACCAACTTTGTGTAGGTAAATACTTTTATCACCACTGCTGTCAAAACGTTGAAAGAAAACATCGTGAAGAAACTGGCATGTCCTAGAACCAAAACATTCGAAGACATATGACATCTACCAAGCCCTTGGCACACGTGGTGGATTACGGCCCGCTCCCTCTCACAGAGTGGAGGTGACCTCCTGTGCCCTCCTGTGTCCCAGTAGTGGGAACGCTATAGGCTCTTGCTGTTTGGTATCTACTTTGGAAACATTTTTATCCGACTTCAAAAAAAGTAGGAGGTTCTCAATTCGTTTTTTTTTTTTTTTTGTATAGGTATTTAAGTATGTTCGTTGATATTTTCATCAATGGGTTTAAAAATTGAAAGCTCGTCATAGGTGGCAGCACTGTTCACCATCTACAAGCCGCCATTGTTTTGTTTGTGTTTAATTTGGGGAATTTTTAAACGCACTTTAAAAATAATGTTTCACGCTGATAAATGTTTAGCTTTTAAATAATTGAATGAACTATAAAAATAATGGTTTCCACTATAAATATGCTTAGCTTATTACTAGGTATGTCGTAAGATTGTCTAATTATCTAGTCGCAGGTAGATTATATGATTCGTCATTTTGAACTGGGTGGGTATAGGTTAGGTTAGAACTGTGACCAAAAGCGCGCGAGCCGGGCGAGCGTTACTTCCAAGTTGCTCGCAGAAATTGGGTTCATGCTTATTAAAGTTATAATATTAAAATAAGATGTATTATTATTTTAAAGTGCTAGTATACAATTTTATAGCTGTTTTCATCGAATTTAAAGTGCTATTAAATACATCCCGTTTAATTGGTGTCGACACAAATTAAACGAAAACTAGATTAAATATCGACGCTTGAAAGGCAAGATTGACTTAGCGACATTTTGGGCCATATTGAGTTACATACATAGTTCGAACCGCCTGATTTTTCTGCGTCGCTTGGTCGCACTTACGTCTTTCTACGACGACTTGATGTCGCTTCAGCATTTTGGATTTTACGAATTTTCATTTTTTTTGTTTACTTAGCGACGAAATTTTTGACCTCTTTTTAAGAAATGGTGGTTGTCCTAATCGTAATATGCAACTTTTGCCCTTGGTAAATTTTTACGTTAGGTTGGAACCGTAATTTCTCCATTTAGCTTATTTTTCTTGTATATGGCAATATATTTTTATGCGTATGGTATGTTTTTTCCTGACAACGAAGATTTTTAGTTATCATCTAGGTCATTTTAATTCATTTCCCGCTCGCTCCTACCTCAAATGATAAATACGAAAACTGTAAGTTGACCGCGCGTATGAAATTGATACTGATTTTTTAATCTTCTTATTGCAATTTTAATACAGCATGAGGTATATTTCAGAACAATGGATATAAGAAAAAGTGCACATAGTATTTTGGAAGAAGCTCTCAAACATTCGGGAATTAAGACCAATGAAGAGTTACAGTTGGTACCTATGTATCTGGTGTCCTAAGTACATTTTATAAGCATTATTTATTGTGCGTGTTGTTATTTTTAACCCCCGACGCTATATCTCGAGGACTGTTATAAGGCTGAAACCTCTGTCTGCCTGTGTATTACTTTATTTATTCGATGTCAGGGGTTTTAATATTTTTAAATGTACTTGCTTATTCTATCTCTGTCCATGGCTACTCAGTTATATGAATTGTTTATGAATATCAGTTATATTTCATGATTTGTTGTTTTTCATGTTTTTCAACACAAATATAGTAAAATACTTGTGCTGATTTATGAAAAGTGGCTCTATGATTTATAAAGTTTAGCTTAGATTTTTACAAGAAACCACTGAACAACACGGTATTCTTAAATGTTATCACGAACGCGTTCGAAAGCGCACTAGTTAGCAGAGACGGCCATTTGCCTGAGGCATGAGCATTGTGATCAGGACGCGCGGACACAGACACGCCCCCATGCCACTTCTCCTGTTATTTATATTTCTATGATTGAACGTAACGATAAGGTACTGCGACCAAAGACGAAAATTTGTAAACAATCACAATTCAACTAATCTGTAAGTATAATCTTTTAAAAAATGTAGAATAATTAAAACCATAAATTCGACGGCCGCGTTGGTGCAGTGGCTTAGTTGCCTGCCTACTAATCGCGAGGCTCCTGGTTCGATATCCGGGAAGGTCACATTGACAAATTTACTATTTTTATAAGGGTTCCGTACCCGAAGGGTGCCAAACGGAACCCTATTACTAAGCCTCCGCTGTCCGTTCGTCCGTTCATCTGTTTGTCAGCGGGGTGATCTCATGAACCGTAATAGGTAGACAGTTGACATTTTCACAGATTGTGTATTTCTATTGCCGAATTCACATGACATGATTTAGATTAGCCTAATAATACCTATAATAAAGAGGTAAATTTGGTTTGTTTGTAAGTTTGTATAGAGGGGTAATCTCCGGAACTACTAGTCGGATTTGAAAACTTAATTTTACATTGCATAGCGCGGACGATGTCGCGGGCAGAAGCTAGTTTTAGATAAAATAATTAATAGAACCTATTTAATTTATTTGAGAATAAAACAGTGTCCAAGTGCTCCTAAATTGTGCCTGCACCGTCACGACGTGTTACTGAGGGCGAAGAGAATTTGATCCATATTATTATAATGGTGCAGGTCCTTCGCAGTGTAATGAAACTGTCTCACGAAACATGGACTCACCTCCGATTGATGATGACGCTTCAGGTCTTCCGCAGATCCATTTAGGTACCTCGCAGAGTGACAAAACCGTCTCACAAAACATGTTACCTCCGATTGATTATGACACTTCAGGTCCATCGCAGATCCATTTCGGTACATCTAGCTAAACCGTCTCAAACTCATAAGAGTTAGAGACGGTTTAGCTAGATGTCTGATAATAACTAGATATTGTGAATTAATTTTTAAGTTGATTTTCTTAGAAGTTTTTTATTTGCTGTTTTATTTTACTCAAGGTGTTTAACTTTTTTCATGTCTAAGAGATTTAAATACCTAATATAGTCGATTTTATTTTTTATTTAGAATTAAAAACATTATCTCAATGTACGAATAGTCATTAGAATTACTAGTTGTGGTGGTGTACTCACACATTTCAATGATTGTGATAATTATTATGACTTAATAATGAAACTTGTGATCTCGTTATACCAAATGCTAACTTTGAAATGCCCATTTTTGTTAGTAAGTGACGTCTAAGTCGAATTAATATTGTGCCACTGATAGGATAAGATTCATAATAAGGGCTTTATGCCTAAGTGTGGATTAATTATTGATTTATCCGGTAATCTCATTATTACAAAAGTTAACTAAGAATTTCCAATATTCCTAGTAAGTAATTAACCAAAGTGACAGTGCTATTGATTAAAAATAGTACGTACCGACATTTAAATATTTTTAATCAATGGCACTGCCACTATGGTCAAACGAGAAATACAAATCAACACTAAGGCACCAATTTCTACTACTAATAATAAGTAATTGGTGCCTGTTGATTTGTATTTCTGGTTTTATTTGATTAAGAAGTACCTTTAATAATTTTACAAGCGGCCTTAGATATCTATTAGCTATATTTCATAAGTATAACGGCTGAATAAAGCTCAATACAGTTTATAAGTGCATTTTAATTGTCATTCCTGATTTTTTTTTAAATCCAAGTTTCTACAACAAGAGTTACTTATGTTAAATTTACTGAGACACGTCAATTTATAAATTAAGTTTAAGCAATTTTGCCTCTATTTCGCAACCTTTTTGGTCTTGCTCTGATATCAATTCGATATAATTTCTCTTTATTACATTTTTACTGTACTTTTTTATAACGACCCGTGTCGGTTAGTATATTTTTGCGGTTTCAATTTTCTGGTAAAATTTACTAACCGACACATAACTTTTGAAATAATAGTGTTTTTGAATAGTTGCATATACCACAATGTAGATGATAAAATAAGATTTTCAACACAGTAAAAATTACGCCTGTGGGATGGTTACAAAAATTTATATGATTTGAATTGAATTTAACTGTTCTCCTGTAAAATTAGCCCTATGTCGCTTAGTCAATGTCGCCTTTCAAGCGTCGATATGCATGAGTGTAGAAACTTGGAGTGTAGAAATATTAAAAGACGAGCTAAGGAAAAGGGAAGCGTCTACCACTGTTAAAAAAGCAGCTGTAGTGGAAAAGTAGGTACTCAAATAAAATTTAACATTTTGTATTTTATGTTTGTTGACTTTAAGTTCTTTTTTGCTGAAGACTGGAGGCGTACGACCGAAATAATCTGATCAGAGTTGATTACCAACTCGCGGATCATCTTCCTGACTGAAAAACTTCAGAGATGTATATTGATCTAATATAAACACACACACCTTTACTGTAATATACATAATATCATACCACAAGGTAATTTATTTATTTATTGGTTAGGCACCTCACCGACTCACTCACTAAAACATACAAAAACAAAAACAAACACAAAAACAAAAAAAACAAAAAACACATACAAAAATCACATGCAGTTTTAGGTATTGTGAATTCGTCACTTACAGAAGTGCACAGCACTAGCAGAGAACTTAATGATTTTTTAACCGATAATAGCCGCAAAAAAAAGAAAGTGAATAGTGTTTGGTTTACCTCAAGGATACATTCGACGCCTAAGTGGGACGTTTTAGTTATCGTTAGTTGATTTAGTTACAAAATAAAAATAAGCGCCTCGGGGAGGGACTTGAGCGGCTATATGTTCACAAATAAGATGGAAAGTACAGAAATATTTAATTGAATAACAAAAAGATCAAAAAGAAGGAAATGGAAGTGTATACAATTTTATTAATAGGCGGCTTGTGTCGCACAGAGGTCTTGAAATTCTGAGCTGGTTAAAAGTCTCGTACAGAATTGACGAAAAGGGTTAGAGAAGATGTCGATGCTATTGGTTCGTGTAGCGATTTTATTATAATTTCCCATTAGACGGTTCATGGGTGCGGTGCTACGAAGGTTAGTACGTTTTGCAGTTGTGGCAAAGGTAATGGTCTCGCGACCAGATCGAATAGTTTTCTGTCGAGGTACAGCTATACTTAATTCCGCCAAAATATTTGGAACATTTAGTAAACCGTTAGCGAATCTGTAACAAAATGATCGCGTGGCAATCCCAATTTCAATCCAATGTTGACAATATTGTTTTCAAGAGTAGGTACCGAATCACGTGACTGCAAAATTCACATTGGAATCGCTTTAGAATGGCTTTAGATTGGAATTAGTTTGAAGAGTAAGCCCGCTGGTCTGTCACGTCTCTTCGGTATTCAAGAGAACATATTTTAAAATGACTGAGCCTTTGACTATAAGAAGAATCTCGTGGACAGCTAGAGCTTCTAAAATGAAGGTATCTGGTAAAGCTTCTTTGGATACGTTCAATCCTGTTTACGTGAACGTTTACTTACCGTAAGTAGGGTTCCAAACTGGAGATGCATAGTAATCTATGCCACAAGTGCCTGTAGGTAATAAAATAAAATCATAATGCCAATGCCAATTTCACCAACGAAACTGAACGCGATCAGCACATCTAAATAACTGCGTTCAAGAGCTGTCAGTGTCAATAATCCACAAAAATATTGTAATAAAATAATGACACTGACAGCTCTTGGACGTGCTATAGGCGTTCAGTTTCATTGGTGAAATAGCCCTTATTTCTCTTCGGAGCATCACCTGTCATATGAATTTCTCCCATAAAACTCTTATAGTTTAAAAAGCACATAGTCTTGACGAAATATTTTAGATTAGGGATTTTTTTCGGAGATCTCACTCCTACAATTTTCGTCTTTTTAACATCTTTGGCAAATACCTACATGGGAGTCTCCGTATTATTGCAGTCAACAGCTGAAACGGGTTAAAGTTAGGGTGGTGAAGCTGTCAAATTTTTAGACGCTGGATAGTAGTGACATCTAAAGTGTGTACGAGGCAGTTTTTAAATATAAAAATATTTAAAAAAAAATACTTACTACTTTGTTACAAATTGCGTTCTCATAAGAACGCAATTTTTAGAGTTCAATGCGGCTTTATTGGGTCCACATGAAACCAAATATGTTCTAATGCTGGAGCGCATACAGAATAAATTCACACGGTACCTGTACCTATATGAAACTTTTAACGTCTATCTTTTCGATCCATTGATGTACCCAACCCTATTTGTGTTAAATACGGTTGGGTACAACAAGCTGGAAAAAGAAGGGATTTGGCACTTGTTACATATATTTTTAAGTTAGTGCGTGGAAAGATCTCTAACCCGGGTGTACTATAAGATGTGTGCCTAAACGTGCCGGATAATTACATGTCGCGGTTACGGAGACCGCGATTACTGGCGGTGCCTTGCGGCCGAACTAACCTGCTGGGTAAAGCACCTTTGACACGTTCCTTGCATACACTTAACGAAATCACGGAAAATGTGGATTTATTTACCTATTCTCTGAATGAGTACTGTTGGAGACAACACGTGACCATCGCCCGCCACTGCGACTACGGGGGGGGACAGCGGCGAGCGAGGGACGAGGCGCCGCGAGCCGCCGACCTGGACCAAGAATCACTTGTGTAGCACTACAAGAGGCGCGCGTTCTTACGTCCAATATACGAACCAAACCCTATAATTACAGTCCGCTATTTTATTTATATTACCTCGAGGAATCCCCAACAAATGGTCCTTCGATGGTGTGGTAAAGGACACTAGGGACGTCTTGAAGCTTATTTGGAGACTATACCGTGTCATAATCAAGAAAGTTTGACGAGTCGTACGCGCCGGCCATTACGCGACGACTTTCGAGGAGGTCAAGGAAGGGCATCTGAAGGACGAACAAATCGTCGATTCTCAAAGTGCGTATGGTGCATGCGTCTACATTCGGTCTGTGTGTAATTCGGGGATAGTGCGTGTTCAGCTCTTAGCCTCGAAAAACAAGGTTGCACCGATCAAACCCACAACCATACCACGTCTTGAGTTGTGTGGGGCCTTATTAGGTGCAAGACTGTGTACTAAGGTAAACAGTTCACTTACGTTAAACATTAAAATGTGTCGATTTTGGTGCGATTCTACGATCGTATTGGGGTGGTTGTCCACCCCTTCAAATCAACTTAATCAATTCGTACGTAATCGTGTTAATGAAATCAAGGAAAGCACCAGCGGTCACACGTGGAGCTACGTGCCGTCCAAGGAGAACCCGGCGGATCTTGTTTCTCGCGGGGTGAAGGCTGATATTATCAGCGACGCCTCGTTGTGGTGGTCGGGCCCATCGTATTTGCTCGAGTCAGAGCATTGTTGGCCAAAAATGCCTAATGAATCCGAGAAACAGGACCTACCGGATCTCCAACCTTGTCTTGTTATAAATAATGACGTTGGCAGGGACGATGGCGATAATCTATTTACAAAACTTATACATAAATATTCACAATTTACACGTTTACAAAGAGTTATAGCCTATATACACAGATTTATTTATAACTGTAAAAACAAAACGAACAGGTTCTGCGATCAGCTTTCTTGTGTGGAATTGCAGAATTCATTTAATTTTATCATGCACACTGCACAGTTAGAAATGTTCCCAATTGAATATCATATCTTAAAATCAAGTCACGCACTACCAAAGAAAAATAAATTAATATCATTGACCCCATTTCTAGACTCAAATGATATCTTGAGAGTAGGCGGTAGACTTGATAATTCACCTTATAGCTATGACACAAAGCATCCTATATTATTATGTGGCAAACATCAATTATCGAAAATCATATTTCATATGTATCACTTAAAGCTTTTACATGCTGGACCTCAGTTATTGTTGTCCAATATTCGTCAAACTTTTTGGCCTTTAGGAGGAAGGAATCTGTCTAAATCCATAACGAAAGGTTGCATAAAATGTTTCAGATTTAAGGCCAGCAATGTTCAGCCCATAATGGGACAGTTACCTGAATCCAGAACTACACTGGAATTCCCTTTTTTACACTGTTCGGTGGATTATGCAGGGCCAGTTAAGATAGCTAACCGTAAAGGTCGAGGTTGCCAACTGACTAAATCTTACTTGTCCATTTTTGTCTGCTTAGCTACAAAAGCCGTGCATTTGGAGCTCGTTACAGATCTTACTAAAGAGGGATACATGGCCGCTCTAAACCGGTTTGTGGCTCGTCGAGGGAAGCCTCAAGTATAACCTCCGACAATGGGACTAATTTTGTAGGTACAAGTAACGAGTTGCATCGTTTCTTACAGGACTCAAGTTCTGAAATTGGTTCCGAAGCCGCCCAAGAGGGTATAGACTTCCTCTTCATTCCGAGCTACACCCCCCATTTCAACGGTATGGCTGAATCTGCTGTCCGTTCCACTAAATATCATCTTCGTAGGCTTCTCCAACTTACGCATTTCACATATGAAGAAATGCACACTTGTCTGACTCAGGTGGAAGCCATCCTTAATTCACGTCCTATCACCGCATTAAATTCCGATCCTACAGACTTCACACCTTTAACCCCCGCTCACTTCCTAATAGGACGATCACTTGTGTCAGTTCCACATCCACAGCTGACAGAAAGAATAACAAGCCTTGAGCGATACAAACGAATAGAGTTCGTCAAGCAACATTTCTGGAAACGGTTCTCCAACGAGTACGTCACCACTCTGCAGCAAAAGACGAAGTGGCCTACTGCGTCAAGCGAACTCAAATTGGGTTCCTTAGTCCTTATAAAGGATAAAGCGCTACCTCCGTTACGATGGGCCCTGGGTCGCTGTGTGGCCGTTTTCCCAGGAGCTCAGGATCAAGTCGCTCGAGTCGCCGATATAAGGATCAAGGGAGGAACCATTATTCGAAGGGCGTTTAATAACATTTGTCCCCTTCCAGAACCTGCTTGTTGAATCAGCTGTCTACCTACCTACCTACTTCAACCCGGGGAGTATGTTGAAGACAACACGTGACCATCGCCCGCCACTGCGACTACGGGGGGGGACAGCGGCGAGCGAGGGACGAGGCGCCGCGAGCCGCCGACCTGGACCAAGAATCACTTGTGTAGCACTACAAGAGGCGCGCGTTCTTACGTCCAATATACGAACCAAACCCTATAATTACAGTCCGCTATTTTATTTATATTACTTCGAGGAATCCCCAACAAGTACACAAAGATTACTTTACATATTGTGATAGGCTGTAATGGAAAAAATATTGTATAAGACCACGCTACCGATTTGGGGTAACCTGTAATGCTAGTTTAGTTGGGAATAACAAATAGAATAAAATAATAAATAAATAAAATATAAAGGTTCTCAAGTCGAGTCCTCCGTCTGTGGTATATTTGTTTTTAAGTAAAACCCATAAACGTTCTATATAATACATCAATAGATTCTATGGAATAACCATACACAGTGGTCCAATTTTAACGTTTTTTTTATTATTGGATTATTCATTGGTTTTTTTATTGGGCCTCCTGTTATTCCTGATATTTTCAGCCAGCCCATCCATCGTAAAATGTAGATTGGAGTCTAATTTCCTGCAAAATGTATGGGATATTTTTGTACTCAAACCTTTGACACGATAGAGTTTCAGAAAAAGAACAGCGTGACTGTCGCCGCGATTCTTTCATTCGTGGAGATGGTGCCTTCGTTAGGCTAAGAGCGAATTTCACCTATGAATCTGAACGCGATAAGTACATTTTAAATCGCGTTCAAGAGGAGTCTGGCAGACTAGAGACTGTGTCAATATTCCACAATAATGACGACACTGACAGCTTCCGAGTCCTCAAAGGTGTTCTTTTATTTTTCACTTTTTAGTTTCATAGTTCACTGTACAATTTTGTGTTGTTAAAAATATCAATGTTTTTTAACAATCTCATTATTTCTAGTACATACTAATTCCATGCATTAGTTGAACTGTCAAGTGTCACCCAGTCAGTCAGCCACAGAGCTGTCCGTCCTGTCACGGCTGTCACTTTCAATTCAACTTCAGGCTCTTCACTTTTTCTGGAAATGGATAATCGATAAAAGTAGATTTACTATAAACAAGCTGTGATTTAAGCTTTTCATTTGTGCAAAAGCTAGTGAGTTATAAAAAACAGCAGTTCCATTTGGTTCCATTTCGCTAGCCTTTGCTAACAATATATTTTCAACATGGGTGAAATATTCGGTAATTATTGTTTATTTTCTTTGTTGTTAAACTACTATTAGTTTGGACAAATATAGATCAATATAATAAGTATGATAATGACCAATGATAATAATACAACCCAAGGTTTAAGAGATAAAATTGCCTCATATTTTGTATTTAATACATGAGTCACTCTCTTGCAGAATTCACAACATGGCCAAGACATCAAAATATATTTTATAAAATCACAAGCAACGGAATAAACTTTGAAATCAAAGCTCCTGGTAATGCAGGAATTGGATTAGCAAGTAAACCAGGACCTAACTGTGATTTTTTAGTAAGTATATTTATATTATTGCACTATCTTGTCAATAATTTGCTTGTGGAATTCATCTAAAAGATAAATGTTCTGCTTAAATATACTTAATTTAGCTACTTGAGCTGCAACATTTGACCCAAAACATTTGTTAAATAATTTTGGCAAATTTTGTTAAATCAAAGTTAACTCATTCACAGGTTGGTATTGGCCATAACCGCAACACTTGGATTAAGAAAATGACAGCAAGAGTAAGCAAAGAGACAATAGAAACACCAAACATTTTGTCTTCTCAGGAGTTTAGACGATTCTGGATCTCTTGGTATGGAGACATTCTGCGTTTAGGCATAGATGGAACACCAAAACCTATAGTAACATTTAACAGTAAAAATTCAAATTTGAAATATGTTACTTTTACTGCCATTGATGATAATAGAAACCCTGTATATTGGAAAATTGAATGTGAGTGATAGTTATTTTTTTTTATGAATGCTTTATATATTTAATGCATTCCCTGCAAGCAACCTTACAACTTTGTGTGCATCCGTTATCAATATCATTGTGAAAGCTATCTTTGCATTAACATAAGAATATACTTTTTTCAGTGCCACCGCTACTTGAAAGGCCTCTAATGAAACCAGTGACAGGGGGCGAACTGTATTGGGTCCAGGTTGATGCAGAGACACAGTTCCCAGATGGTGCATATATTGGAGGATATGAGAAAGAAAACCTATACATAATAAGAGCTAAGCACAGAGGTTCTTTGACACCTGGCAAGTTTGTATCCTCAGAAGGTCTGGGATATATTCCTTGGGGTGGAGATGCTAATGTAAAAAATTCATTTGAGGTATTTTTTTTAAACTTTATATTAATTTTTAATAAATGTAGGTATTGACTGTGGTGTTATTCCCGATTTAAGTAAGAGTAGTAAACCATACCTCTGTTTAAAACGGGCAACACATCAAACCCCACAAACTTTAGACCATAAAAAAATGCTTATGAAAAATTTATGCTAGATCAATTGCAAAAACATTTAAATAAACATAAATTATTAAACAGTAAACAATTTTGTTGCTTTGTAAAATTCTTAGTGGCACTACATTCATTCAAACATTTTTGTTGCAGGTTTTATGTGGATTTGATTGTACCTGGGTGCCGAGTAAATTAGATAACATACCAGTTGGAGCTGTTGTCGCTGGTCACTCAGAGGACAGTGGACATGAAAAACTTTATATCGGGAGAGCCAAATATTTAGATCACATAATCCCAGGGAAAGTCCAGCCAACACACAAAGTCTGTTACATACCTTATGATGGAAAAGAAATAGGCATGGACAACTATGAAATAATGATAGTTCCTGAGAAAAATAGATGTGCTAACAAGTTTTTAGTACCTGGCATAGAAGATAGTATGCTTGAATCTGAAGATGAAAACGATGAAAATGATGATCACTCTATGAATTATGAAGAATATGATGAATTTTTTTATGCTGAAAATATTATGTAATAGTACAGATTCCTCAACCAAAAAATCATTATTACTAAAATCTCAGTTGAGCCAAATTATGATCATGCTATTTACATAATTAAATGCAGTTGGCCCAGAAGTCTAAAAGATGGCCACCATACAGTTAGGCTATAAATGTAATGAAAAAATTAAACATAAGCCATATATTATTATTTAATTAAGTTCAAAATAGTTAAGATTATGATAAATATAAAATACTGTTTATATTGTTATAATTTTTTTAGTGTTTGTTTTAAAATAATTAAATTAATTTATTAATATCAAACAACTTATCTTGGTTTAGTAGTTTCTAAAACAATGGTATAGCCTGAGGTATTTCATCACCCGGTATTACTAATATTTCATACATAGATTCTTCAACCTCACGGCCCTGATAGGGCAAATAGCAAGTTTTATAGAGGAGATGCACTTTTCCACATATAAGTCTACCCTCAATCTTAGCTCTACCTATGTACAAAGGTTCATTATTTACTTCGGAATATCCACCAATGAATGCATTTTGTGGAATATAGTTGGTTCGTGTCTTAACCCACTTGGCGTTAAACCCACATAAAACCTGAAAATAAAATATGTACTTAAATTATTGTTTTCATAAATGAAACTACCTATTTTGTAAAACACATCAGAGCTGCCAGACGCATGCTCTTCCGAAGGCAACCACAACCGCAAACCGCAAGGACTGGTTTCTATGACATAGGCAACAGTGTTCACCATCTACGGAAGCGTTTTCATAGTTACATAGAAACCAGCCGTTCGATTCTGTAAAAATATCACCGTGAAACTTAGGTGAAGTGAGCTGTCAATAGTGTTAATCCCTAGCATCCTGCCGGTCGATTCTGTGGCAGTGGCAGCTCACTTCACGCTCACTTCACCTAAGCTTCACGTTAATATTTTTACAGAATCGACCGACAGTTGTTTCGGTGCGGTCTGTCATTGCGATTGGGCGGCGGCGTATTCTTTGCGGTTGCGGTCACCTTCGGAATAGCATATTTAAAGCTAAGCCCACATTACTGCCGCAAAGGGCCGCAGCACATCACATTTCAATTAATTTCAATCCAAAAATGCGCGGTGCGGCCCTCGTGTTAATTTGCGGTGTTTCATTAAAAATGTACGAAAGTGATTTAGGAGAATTTTTGCTATGCGGTGCGGCCAGCCCAAGTCTGCGTCAGCCTTAACAGCACTGCTAGGGAGTGCTGTTAAGGCTAACATATCTGTGAATGTACTTTGTAGTAAGTCGTAACATTATTTTTACCTCAAATTCTTCTTTGGCACATTCTAAGTGGCCCCAAGGGATAAACGCTTTACCAGTTGATGGCACATATTTCCCAGGACACATTGAATTATTATGGTAAGCTCGGGCTATGTAAATTTGTTCATTTTCAAACCCACCAATCATTGCGTCTGGGGGCAATTTACCATTTCTCAAGAGACGCCAGTGAAGTCTATCACTAAATTTTTTACAGGATATTGATTTCAATATTACTGGCGAGGCTGTAACCATAAAAAAAGCATTATTTGTAATTAAATTACGATGCGTGCCTACCTATTAGATAAATAAAATAAGTAGGTTCAGGTTCAGCTTGGAGCCCACAGTATGAGCAGGTATGCATAAAAAAAAAGGCTGAAAGCCCTAAAAAATTATTAAATGTTAGTATTTATACTCTTATCATTATTATTATTGTAAATTGTATTAAAAACGAATAAATGATGGAATCAATATGATTATATGTGTTCTTCTTCGATTTAAATTATCTTACAAGTGTGTGGAGTACCTGATGGTTTCTCCTTGTGACACTCACTGTCAATAACACTACCTAAATATAACTTTCGAATAACCGGTTGACGTCATCACGTCAACGCCGACTGTCGCTGAAAAGCAGTGCTGGAGCTCTGTCTCGCAGAGGGTCACAGCATTATGCTGAGCGAGGGCCGTTTTGCGTAGATGTGACGCATATTTACCCACAAATTGTTATTTTCGTGTTTTGTTCTTTCTTTGCGTCATGTTTACCGAAAATAAACGTATTTTCTTCCTTCCTTTTCTTCTTCTAATAAGTTTACAATGCGAGTGATTTCGCAAAGCTTGCCTACTCAAGGATGCATATCCGGTACGGCTCGCAAATCCTTCTATATCCCGAGGGCACGTCTTCCCGACCATAACCGAGCCACCCGGTCTACTCCTTGATATGCAACGTCCTCTGTAACCCCATGATTGATCCCAAGATTTCCCAAATCGCAAGTGCTAATCTTGGGGTTTCATTCGATTTATCTAGTCTAGTTAAACCCCGCTGGGATCGGTGCATTTCATTCGATCATTCAATGCGAGGGATTTCGCAAAACGCGATTTTTTGTCTGTGTCAAATCGATATACTTAATGTGAAGAAGAATTCAGCTGGGCTGGGCAGCGTTTGTAAAGCTTCCTCGCGTATTCCAGAGCCCAAAGACTAAAGTCAATCAGTGCGTCCTGTCTATTCCTAGTCCTGACTTACGAAGACGAAACGTTGACACTCACGGTGCGTAGGTACGGCTGATCCATTAATTCAAGGTCGTTCAGCGTATACGATCCCTCAGAGAGCTTTCAAAGCTCTCTGAGGGATCGAATCTGGAACGAGGTGATCCGGCAGAGAACCAAAGTTGTCGTTAAAGGTCACAGAATAAGCAAGCTGAAGTGGCAATGCGCCTGCCATATAAGCGGTACAATTGATGACCGTTGTGGTAGACGTGTTCTTGAGTGGAGATCGCGAATCGGCAAACGTAAGGTAAGACGTCACCAGGGCAGGCGGAGTAACGATCTTCGCAGGGTGTAGCACCTGGATAAGAGTTGCCGAGAATCGAATGAGAAAAGCTGAATGGTGTGCAATTGGAGCAGTGCACTGCTGTAAGCTGGTGATGATGATGATGATGCTTAGTGAACCTTTCTCGAGCTATGTTTTTCCACAAATAGCTGTTTTAACACTTTCGACTCCACCCACTTTTCATAGAACTCATACGCCATACATATTGAAAGTGAACCCTCCGGGAGGGTTACTGGCATTAAATTTGCGCTAAAATTAACCACCGCGGACGGTCAACCGTGTTATAAAAACACTGTCAAACGAAGTAAAATCGTGTTTTCAGGGGGTCTTGCCGCTATACGTAGTTTCCAACCTTTATTTAAATATTACCAGTGAAAAAAACATTAAAAAAAAAATTGCTTGGATTTTAAAACCAACGATCATCATTCATCATCATTTCAGCCAAAAGACGTCCACTGATGTACATAGGCCTCCCCCAAGCACCGCCACTTCGACCGATTCTGTGCTTCCCGCATCCGGTGGATTCCTGCGGCCTTCACAAGGTCATCGGTCCATCTTGTGGGAGGCCTTCCAACGTTTCGTCTTCCGGTACGCGGTCGCCACTCCAGAAGCTTTCGGCCCTATCGGCCATCTGTCTTACGAGCAATGGAAATAATTGTACCCTACCCATTGCCACTTAAGTTTGGCAATTCTTCGGGCTGTCGGTTACCTTGGTTCTCCCACGGATCTCTTTTCATCTGAGATACTGCGATATGTGGGACGAGAAGATATTGCCTAGCTTCCCGAACACTGACCAGCCGAGTCAGATTCGACGATTAACTTCTTGAACAGTTTCGGAGAGATAACGTCTCCCTGTCTCACACCTCGCTGCAGAAGGATAGGTTTCGAGTTCTGGTCCTGGAGTCGGACTGACATAGTGGCGTTTTTGTACAGACACTTTAGCAGCTCGATGTACCGATAGTCAATCAGGCACCGTTGAAGAGACTGCAGTACAGCCCCATTTCTCGATCGAATCGAAGGCTTTCTCGTAGTCCACAAACGCTAAGCAGAGAGGCAGGTTATACTCTTCGGTCTTTTGTATAACCTGCCACTGAAATCTACGATTGTAAATCCTTTACGGAATCCTGCTTGTTCGGGAGGCTGGAAGTCGTCAAACCTGCGCGCGAGACGGTTCATGCAGGGCATTGTCGCCCTTTTTAAAGAAGAGTACCACCACACCTCTGTTCCATACCTGTGGCGTTTTACCATCGAATATGACGGATTCGAACAGATTCTGGAGGGCCTTTAGAACGGGTTTTCCACCGGCCTTTAGGATTTCGGCCGTAATTCCGTCATCGCCTTGTTGTTTATAAGCTGCTTCAGAGCCATCCTAATCTCGTACAAGCTGACATCCGCGATGTCTTCGGTATAGTATCGGTTCAATCTAGGTCTTGGGTCGTTTGTCAGATTCATAACGGGGTTACTGGTTGAAATGTATAACTGTCCATGGAAACTCTCGATCTCTCTCAATAGCTCAGGTTTGGCGGATACGATTCTGCCATCATCGGTCTTCAGTTTCGGAACCTGGCTCTGCCCAATAAACAGATCTCTTGCAAAAACCTTGTAGCCCTTGTTCCGCTCTATCGCGTCCTTAATACAGTTCTTATTATAATGGCGAAGGTGACTTTTCAAGGACTTAGTAATCTGTCTATTGAGCACCCGGTATTTCAGCGCATTGTCTGAAGACTGCACGATCATCTTGTGCCTCCCCTCCATGAGCTGTAGAGTAGCATCAGAGAGCTTCTTGTTTCGATTTGTACGACAGGTCTTGCAGATCTTGGATCCAACCGTATGGACGATTTCCACGTACCCATCGTTATAATCGTCCCGGTTTTCACCGCTTTCACTGTAGACATCAGGTAGTAGAAGGAGACACTGTATACATGCTTCTTCGTCGACATAATAAACTTAATCTCATTTTTTGTTGCGCCATCAGGGCTCTGCCAGGTCCACTTTCTGTGTTCACGTTTTCTGAAGGAGTTCTTCATAAAGAGGCTTTCCTTCTCCATAAAACTGGCCAGTAGATGACTCCGGTGGTTCCGACATCCAACTCCAAATTGCCCCACTCGCAGCTCATCATCGTTTCGTTTGCCCAGTTTCGAGTCGAAGTCCCCCATGACAACGGTGAACGGTTGGCGATCGCAATATTTTGTAAAAAATGCATAGAGAACGTTGCTGCCCATTCTCTAGTCCCTTAGTCGCCTTTTAGGACACCCATGGGAAGAAATAGGGTAGTGCTATTCTTTAAGTCTGGCACCACACGGACAAACCAACGCATATACTAATAAATTTTGTTAAAATATACATCAATTTTATTTTCACGGTTTAAAATGCTGTATTCACTAAGAAAAACTTACACTTAAATTGAGCGGTTTTCGAGAGGGCTCCCGGCATCCCATATATATGCGAATAGGTGAACCCTCCAGGAGGACACCCGGCACTGAACGTATTAAGGACGATCCGCAGTGAAATTACTTCTTACGTTTTTTCAATTTGCACGTCAGTGTCAGATTGTATCTTCATCAAAATATGATTCGCGACCATAACAAATATGTACTTATCTAATTTAAAGAATTAAATCATTAGAATCATTCATACATCTCACTAAGTTAGATTTGTTCCATAAGAACTAGTCCATACGACATTTTTTCTTATGGTTGCGAATCATATTTTGATCACAAAAATCTGCGGTTCGCATAACTCGTCAAAATGTATGCAACAAATGATTTTTTTTCGCTATTTCTGGTTTCGTCCCATAGTAAAAGTTGTTCATAATGATGAGTACACACGGCTACATATCAAGCTATAGGTACATTTCCAGTACAACCTGATCTTGCATTGTTTATGATTTCGGTACATTGAGAGGTCAGCTTATACTGGAAATGTATACCTTGATATGTAGCCGTGTGTACAATGACCTCTTAAGACATTTCGTGTATGAATAGATATACCTTATTATAAGGTAAAGGGTTGGACCTAATATGGATCCCTGGGGTACCCCGGCCTGTATGTTGTAGAATTTCGACAACAGGCAGTAGGTTTAAAGGCGTGTATGACAAGTTGTCATACACGCCTTTAAACCTACTGCCTCCATCCAAGAAAACCACCGCACCATATGTTGTCATTGACAACATAAGGTGCGGTGGTTTTCTTGGATATTCTCGGAAAATATCCAGTCCTCAAAATTCCATTAAAGCGCTGTGTTATGAAGACGATGGCTTTTCTTAGCAGTTGACGTAGGATTTCGGCAGTTATAAGGCAATATCCAAGAGCTTTGTTTAGTTCGAGACCTTTTCCAGATCTTGCGAGGTGAGCAGTACTTTAGTGGTAAACTTAGTTGTAGATCTGTCTCCAAACAGTTCTGGATCTCTTTCCAGATCCAATAATGTGTTGCCGAAACCGGGAGGGACTATATTGGAATACATTGGTCAAGAAAGATCCGACGGCCTCAGCACGTTCGGCGTCTTTTCTTGCCCATGTATTTATCTCCTAGCTTTATAGGATGCTGAGCAGTTTGTGATGCATGTATTTGGTATGCTTTACGATATTCCAAAGCGAGTTTATTTTTTAGCAGTGGCATTCAGATATTCCAGTTTTTTTTCAATGTCCTTCAGGTATTGCTTCAGATCTGCGGCCGTACTATTAAAATCTCGTCTATCAGAAGCATGACGACTGGTAAGCCAAACTCTCGTGAGTCTTCTTTTTTCGAGAACCTTAGGTAAGTACTCCTTTGGAATATTTTTGCATCATAGCCTAAGTATATGTTGGTACATGTCCATGCAGCTGTCTGAATGAGGTATATGATGTTTGTAGCAGCTTCATCAACGTCATTGTTTGTTTTTAGTGGTATTATTATATTACCTATATTCTTTTTCTTATTTCAGAAATTGCTTTGTAAATGTCCCATGAGTAACAAATTTTAATAAAATAAAGTACACTGCACAGCACAGCATAGCTTAATGTGGATGAGTCACCTTAGGATTAAATTATGTTCTTAGAGCAAAGCAGCGTTCTGACAACATTTAATTGATCAAATAGTAAAATCTAACCCAATCATTCATCCAGATACTAATTTAAGTTAACCAATTTAAATAGTCACATGAGAACTACATACTTTCAATTATCCACTCCACGGGATGTGAATTTCTGCATTCAGTTTTGAATAGGATATACCCAATAATGGGATCAGTACACATTTTCTGATAGTCAACAAAAGGCTGCTGACTTACTATCCCAACTTTAATTTTATTATTATGCCAAGTTAAGTAGTACTCTCTGAATTCATTAAAATCAGAGAGACAAAGAGAGGTAAACATCTCCTCTTGTTTCGATGGCCCCACCGAATAAACGTGTAAGAGAAAAATTACAACTTTTCAGCAAAAAATAAAAACGTTTAAACTTCAACAACGCTCATTTAATTGTAAGTAGGTATAAATAATGTATAATCGAATTATAGGTAAAAAAATTAACTATAGACTTGTAAATTTACTTTTTTTATAACATCAACGAGTTTCAGGAAATTCTTGAAAAACTATTTAATGTTTTTACTCTTGTGAAATTTGCATGAGTAGGTCACAGTAATATATCATAATACGTTTATTCGTGTAATAATACACAACAAATAAGACGTACTGTAACGTTACACTATTATTCTCCGTAAATAAAGTTTATTTTTGAACCCAGCTATGACTATTAACACGCTTGTTTATAGTACATTGTTATGCTAGTAAATGATTGGAAAGATCGTATGCATTTATATTTGTGTTAATATGATCAGTGTTCATTTATGTAATACATCGTTGTTAATGCATGGTATGACAGTATAAATAATTTTGAAAAAGGATGAAATAAAATACAATTATATAGAACAAAAAAATATAATTATGTATTTATCCACGTAAACACAAAGTACTAGTCTTCTCGATAAAAAATTAAAATTACGATTTGGAATATTAGAAACACTAATCCTCCTCCTCACTGTCATTGGAGACCGAGATGGAGTTTTCCAATGGCAGTAGATTTTTATAAAAACTTTGATAATGGTTTGGTATTGCTCCTGAATCACACAGACTTATCAAATCCTTATGGAAGTGGTATAGGCATCATTCCAGCGTACGCTAGTTTTAAGCTTTCAGCATCTTCTGTAGGTTTTCCACGCTGCCTTCTTGAGTTAGTCCTTGTCATGATTTGCATCTCTCGTAATTCGTCTTCCAAACTATACCTGAAGTATATTGTATGAAGATGATCATGAGAGAAGTTTACTTCTTTTATTTTGCTCCAGTAAATTTTATCGACTTTTGTGTCCCTTAGCCAATTCTTCCCCTTTATTAACTCTTTAAAATCCATAAAATCATTTTGCGTCATTTGTTTTACTTGATACTTGTGCCCAGTAACTTTAGCATTCTCTATCAAGTAATACATTTGATCGGGAGTGTATATAGTATGTCTTTTCTTTGAACGCTCGATAGCAGCATGCATAGAGTCACCCTCCGATTGGCTATGACCCTTCTCTAAAAATCGATGAGTTATATTGATGTTAAATTTCTTCGACGCTAAAGAGAACATGGCAAACACAAATCAGTTACGATTTTGCCCACTGCATGAATCGGAGTAAAAAGATATATTTTTAATTCCTAACTCAACGTGAGCTTGGATAAATAACCACAGGCAACTCGCTATTTCTATGGCTCCCCTCTACGCAATCTGACAATGCCAAACATAACAGTATCCTTTTTTCTCTAAAATATTATAAGCTGTAAAATTATATACAGGATACTTACGTTTATAATGAAATATTCCTACTTCACTTTGGGGGATACTTAACACTTTTTCAAGATTAAAACATGCTACAACACTGTCCTTTCTATATTTTTTTTCTTTTTCTTGTTCCTTTAACTGCCTCACCAATTCCTTTTCTCTCAAATGCTTTTCATAATCATCTTTTAACTGTTCTTTTCTTATACTATCAGACGTTTTGTAAATCGAACATACTTCACATAAATCTTTTTTAGGTTTATGGAAAGAAATATTAAATTTGGTGTTAAATATGATTTCGTACTGGCGTTTAGTAGCTTTGCATGTTACACTGCGTGTTTGTGTCCATCCATTCTAAGTACATTTTTGATACATTTAATGTTGCACAAAGGTATTCTTTCTGGCTATCTTTGCGAACGTAGTGTGCTTCAACTCTTTCGAAGAGGTTTAAATGGTCGGTTATGCTTTTCTCAGTCTCCTTTGACATCTTCCTTGGCCTATTTTTATGATTTCCTCTATTATCTTTCATATTATTTTTACCTCCTAATTTCTCAATAGCTGTATAAACTACTTGATGCGTAATAGACAAAGTATTTAAAAACATGGTTTTACAAATTTTAATATTCAAATTAGTATCATCAGGAAGTTGGTATATTAATGTTTGAGTACGATTATTTTTGCGTTCTAATGTATTTTTTTTAACGTGTTCCTTCTTTACGTAACAATTAATGAAAACCCAGTGTCTTTCATGGTCGCCGATATCCCAAAATTTCTTAAAGATGTTCTTCCTCATATCTTCATTTACCTTTTCATAACATTTCAATTTGCAGTTACAAGGTGGTCCAATTGATTTTTCTGGGTTTTTTTTGTTAGTTCTGACACTTTCACAGCTTTGACCAGATTTTATTTGTGCTTTGTGTTTGCGGTCTTTCCATAACTCACGATTTATTTCTCTTTTTCTTGTAAGTATTTCGGTAGGAGTCATGATTCTTTTTTCTTTAATTTTATTAAGCTTTTTATGTTCAAACTTCCATTTGGTGGAATAAAACATTACTAATGAAATTGGCAAACATTTCTACACGATTAAACGTGTAAGAAGACATTACCAAAATTCGAAAACCATCACAAATCTTCTCAAAAGTCTGTAGGTTTTTACATGTTTATTCTTGTGTACTTAGCGACTCAAAAAGCATGTAATAATAGCATAAACTATTATTCCTATAATTTTTTAATTAATTATTTCCCTAGAATAAAGAAATTCAGTATTATAATAGGCGTGTTTTGAGTCTAAAATTCACAAAAAAAAATAAGTAGGTGCAGGATAGACCAAATAAACACAAAAAGGAAAAAAAAAAATATTGTGTAAGAACTCTTGCACGTTTATTCGGTGGGGCCATCGGTTTGTCGCCCATATTGTAGACTCTGGTTTCATAATATCCAAATGTAAGCTGTAACAATAATCATTATGCTGTGTTAAACATTTATATTTAGTTACAATTTTCCTTGATTATAATGATCAGATGTATCAGACATGCAACTCAATTAACATAATAATATATTATGTACATTTATTTACCATAGACTTGAAAAGAAGACATGTAAAAGAATATTATTTATTACTTATTGCATTATGTTACCAGTTTAGTAAGGAACTAATATAGACTAAAAGTAGCTATTAAGAATTTCACACACTAACAACAAAAACATAATTAATAACACTGCCTGCTACTGACGATTTGGACTTGTTCCTGACCAATAGGCCTAAGAAGACAAAACAAAGAAACTTGGAAAAATATAGGGGAGACTTTCCCAGGACAACTTAGTTTGTTCAAAAAAAAAACTTATTAATCAAGCTCAGGACACTTGAATAAGCTTATTTATAAAATAAATACCTACCTTATAGAGACAAAGGTTCAGATCACGACGTGCTATCATTGTCAACTCTGGATTGGAGCCTGCAGTTCTCATTTTAAAAAGAATGCCACCACTGTTTGACTTATAAATAGCTTGGCGGTCTGATACTCCAAGAACTAAAAGGTAAATATAGAAGATTATATTTTCTTTGTTATTCCAATGGTCCTAGTGAAAAAGTTTGCAGTTCCAAAATATTATAATAGGTACAAGCTAATGGTAGTTTATATTATTTAACATACCTATTGGATTTGACATGATTTTAAAAATAAGTATGCACAACACTATTTAGAAGTGCCTATGGAAAATTGTTATTGTTTGACGCCCGTATTACAGAACTTAATTTTTACGAAAATTAATACAGGTACAGAAAAATAAAAACCAAATGCGATCGGCGAGTGTGCGACAAAGTAATGAGTCACTTATCATTATAATATTGTACAGTTCACAGGATAGGTAACAATTTTACTTTATGTTTTCGTTCATCTACACTCATATTAGAAAGAGGCGAGGTATTTTTACACACTGGACCAATTATAAAAAATATTTCACTAGTAGAATGCAAAATTAACACAGAGTAACATAGGGTATAATTTTTATTTATAGCTATCACGCGGGCGAAGCCAGTGGCGGAAGATGAGATCGCAGAAACACAAACACCACAATCAAAATATCAAAACATTGTCAAATGTCAATCTTTTTTTTTAACTTATTCATGATCGTGACCATAGAATAAATTTTATCATTTCAATTTCACAGGGAAGATAGGAAGCCCTCAGAGAGGAACCTAACTTATCAAATTATACATAATCAAATCCGATTTAAAAAAAGAAGATATTTTTAAATTATTCGTAAAGGAACGAGGTACAAAAAATCTGTTGTTTTGTCGTGTTACTGTTATTACTGCGTTTTTGCACTGGCGAAACATCGCAACAAAACATGTTGAAATCTCTACTTCCTGTCAAAAATTGTATGGAAAATTGACAGATCATAAATGTTTTGGCCGCTTTCCGAATTAGAACGTAATCGCTCACAGCGCTGACATCAATAATTGGCGTTCCGATTTAGCTATCACGATTATGACAGCTGAGGGCTATCAACAATTCGGAACGGTCGTGAACGCTCTCACGGTGCTCACTCAACGTCAAAACTTGCCTATCATATTTCTTTGTGTTTAAACTACACATTTCTTCTTCTTCGTTGGTTAGGTGGCCAAGGTAGCCTTTAGCACAATTTAGAAAATGCCACGTTAGTCTAAAGTTATGATGCGACTCAAAACAAAACAGCACAACTGTCATCTTTGACAGCGCTCACGATGATATTAGTAAAAAGCATGGTCGGCGTTATCACAAGATGGCGCACGTCGTGACGTCATCTATGACGATTCACGATACATCGTTATCGCGCTCATGCTTATTCGGTACGGGCGTTAGCACGCTCAAATCGATTACAGCGTAACTCGGAATGCAGCTTTTGTTGTGAATGGGTGTGTGCCAGTGCAAACGCACAGCACAGTTAGTAACTGTGCGTTTGCACCATTTTCTATCTCAATGGTTTGCACTGGCGAAACATTGCAACAAAACATGTTGAAATCTCTAGTTCCCGTCAAAACTTGTATGGAACATTGACAGAAAAAAGAGATTCCAACATGTTTTGTTGTGAATGTTTCGCCAGTGCAAACGCACAGTAATGTTAGCACTAGTAACAAGTTATATTAATTATTAAAAATATTTGGAAACACCCAAAAGTGCACGCCTCATAACGCCCATTCAAAAACAGAAAAATTGTAAAAGCAAGTTGTTTTTATCAATAAAAAATGAGACCACGTCGTTATTTATTATTATTAAAGGCCGACCGCTTATTTATTATTATTAAAGGCCGACCGCTTATTTATTTATTATTATTATTTATTTATTATTATATATTTTATTTTTTTTCTTATCTGAGTCCGCGCCTGAGGTAGCTGCACGGTGCGGGAGAGGTGTGGTATCGTGATGCGAGAGCTCAGTGATTAGTCAACTTGTGCCAACTGTCACCCCTCCCGCACCGTCTTCGGCCTATATAAGTCCAGTCACTCCTGTCCTCCGTGGGCCCAGTAGTGGGAGTAAACGAAATAAAAATATTTATTTTCTCTATCTCCTTTGCGTATGCGTTTGCGATTTTTTTGTAAAACCGCATTGCTCAGCCATAGACTGTGGCTGTGGTCCAACAGACAACGGCTGTCAACTGATGAACTGATGTCATTGTACGATGTTTTCGGTAAACTGATAGTGTGGTGCGTATTTCCTAATTCAGTGAATTCATAGCGTACAAAGTACTACAAACAAAATATTATAAGTAATTTTATGGGGCGTTGCTGTGTATTAGGATGTCTTCATAATCGCACAGAGCGCAAATATGAAGACATTTACTTTCATCGGCAAGTGAGCTTGTTTTTTTTTGCAATGTTATTAAATTATCATAGAAATAGTTCATCAAATCTAAAAATGATTATGTCTACCTAACGGGTAGATGTAACGATTTTTTTTATCTGACCCGGAGCAAAATAGAAGCGATTTTTTGCTATAGTTTTCATAGTATACTTATACATCTTCGATTTAGGGATACCAGTGTTCGGCAAGATTACCCAAATATATATTCCTCACTACTATTACCTACCCACTATTAAATAATCACTTCTATCCACAGGACAACCCGGTTAAACAGTCGACAACCTCTTAGGTTGACATGCGAGATAAAAAAATGGTTCTTCGCTGAGTAGTCAGATTCGAAATACCGACTAGATCTACATAGATTAAAACATAATTTATATTTGACGTGTAAAAGTGCTTTTTCAGATATTACAAAAAAAAAAACATTAATAATATGTATATTTATGGTAGGGTTATCTTAGTTGTTAGTATAGGGTTAGGTTACAATAATGTCTATAGGTAGACGCGGCTGCGCCCGTCGTATTATCTATGTTGTCAAGGAAATAAATGAAGATTACAGCAACACGTTATTTTATTCCTTCTCCTTATTAATAACTGGATTTCCTAAACTGGTAACCCCGACGTGATTAAAATAACACATCATCCATTGCAACATCATTAAGATCACATAATAGACACCTTATACCAGGGGTCGGCAAGTAATTTTAAGTGGGGTCCGGGTACGGTTGAAATTCTTTATCGAGGTCCAGAAAAAAACATTCATAATATAATAGAATTTTCTTTATTCGAGTAAGGAAGACTCAACAACAAGATTGTTAGAAAAACTTACGACTTTGTTAGTAAGCACAGATACTAAACAAAAACAAGGAAAACAATACAAACAATAATAAATAACAAGAAATAACGATTGGTCACCGTTGCGATATCCCATGAGAGAGACAAAATGGTGACCCACTTATACACAGTTCAGGCGACTCGCAACCATGCTTTACTTTCACTGTTGGACTTTCACTGTTTCTAGTAGAATTTTTTTATTTTGAATATGTACAAGATAATTATTATAAAACACAAAATACCAATTTTTTTGTTTGGTTCTAGCGGGTAATAGCTAATGCGAAGACTGTCTTCAAGGTGGGCGTAAGTTAATCTCGAACGGTATTTGTTTTTCAAATATTCATTTTTGTAAAAGATGATTAGTTATATAAAAATATTTGGCAGTCTAAGTTCAGACCTTTCGCGTTCCGGATATGGATCACGGTCCGCCTGATGCCGACTGTTGCCTTATACCCTTAGAATAAGATGCTTGGTTGTGTCACAAGATGTTTTAATATAAATAAAATGTATTATAAAAATTGTGTTAGCATTAATGTAGTAGTAAGTAATTAGAATAAGTATTAATTTAGTAGTGGGCAAAATTGTTATTAAAGGGGGAATGGTGTGCGGTTATCTTA
The DNA here is from genome assembly GCA_947364205.1 of Agrochola lota. Classification (NCBI taxonomy): domain Eukaryota; kingdom Metazoa; phylum Arthropoda; class Insecta; order Lepidoptera; family Noctuidae; genus Agrochola; species Agrochola lota. Next base: position 17,696,174 of record OX376219.1, on the reverse strand, counting down.
GTTGTTAGTGTAGGGTTAGTTTACTATAATGTCTATGGAGTCAAGAAAATAAACGAGCATTACAGCAACACGTTATTTTATTCCTTCTCCTTATTAATAACTGCATTTCCAAACTTTATTTTCATAAAATATAATTTTTAACAAAAATAAATAATTATTTAAACGACTTTTCGAGAAGTATGTTTTGACTGCTTTTTTACCCATCAATATGGGTAAAATTTCTCACCTCGCAATCTTTACGTACTGTCAAAGGCTATTTAGGTTTGCTTTGTTGGTTGCTAGGCAACAGACGAGGGTTGAAGTTAGAAATTTAGATAAGTAGCTATAGATAATAATAATAATCAGTTAGTTTTTTATTAATTTTGAATAAAAGAGCTATTTTCAATAGGGTTCCTCCTATGGCTGAAACGAAACTATAAAAAATAAATTTACTCAATTAATTGTTTTTTCGCAAGCTACAATGTTTTCATGTTTCACACTTGATTGACGGTAAAAAAAAATTAAACAATTTTGATGTTATTTTTAGTTTCTGCTGCAATATATCAATTTTTGAAAATGCTATGATAATATAAACGAATATTTAAACGATACAATTTAGAGCTAACATAATATAATAGGCAACACTAAATAATTTACGTAAAAAAAAAACTTCGTATTATAATATCTATTATATTTAGTTCAGAAGATTGATAAGCTAAGTTTTTTTTTTCAAAGCTTCCTCTATCCTACTATTTTTCTGTGCCCTACAGGGTTCATTATGATTATGAAAGTTATTAAGTCATTCGTTTTTATATAACGGGGGTAGCCCGAACGAACACGTTTTTTTTAAATATTTTGGTTTCGTTTCGGCTTAGGAAAAAAGTGTATGATAAAATACTGCAGCATGATCTTAGTTAAGATACGGATTTCTAGAAGAGCGGTGGCCGCCAGGCTACTATGAAAATGATGGCCTGGGGTTTAACTTACGGTGTCAAAACACGCTCTTTAGGAAAACACACCAACTTATTTACTTACTTTGATAATTATTTAAAGTTTCAGTGACCTCATTCGACGGTAAATTTCTGAAGCTATGCGGCGGCCACACAAAAAACAAAAAAAACTACTAACTAACTAAAAACGTAGGAGATGTTTCAACATCGTAATAAGCCCGCTTTTCCTGTTGTTTTCATGATAGGCATGTTCAATAATTGCTTAGAAAGGAATTTGACTTTCACTTTTTGACTTTGAATTTATGACTGACTGTTTGAGTTTGATTTTTTACTTTGACTTTTCTTTTGACTTTGACTTTTTGATTTTGACCATCGTCATAGTCATCGCCATTGCCATCACCATCGCCATCTCATCGTTATCATCATCATCTGATTTGTAAAACTTTTCTCAAATAATAAAAACTCTTTGCGATGGGCTGACGACAGCCTCAAAAAGAAACAAAAGTAAAAAGCACTAGTGAAAAAAGTGACACTTTCCACACAAATTAACTGCTTGGAAAACGCTATTTGCGAGCAATTGCATTGTAAAAAAGTTTATTTCTTGATTGATAAACGGCAACCCAGGTCACTTCAACACAACACGTACGATTCCTACAACATAGTAGGTATACTTAGAGTGACTTTATTTCAAACGATTATTACTTTATGTCTATAATTTCCCTGCTGGGGTTGCGGGTTTGTCCGAAAGGGATATCGCGGCCCCGGCACACAGGCAACGGAAGGAACACGGGTGGGTTTTAGTCAGTAAAAGTCTGACACACCCTCCCGCTCCGTCCAGAGCGGGAGAAGTTATTTGATAATATCCCACCCTCAAAAAAAATAAATACTATAATTTCCCTGAAAAGTAATAAAATTTATGACTTTTGTACTACAAACCTATGACCAGGACAATTTTTTTTAAATGTCAACGTTTTTAAAGTCTAATAGTGGAGAACAATAGCGTAGCACCGTAGCGCTACGAGCTACGCCGTAGCTTGTTTGCGTTAACCGCATGGACTTTGCACAAGTAAAGGCTTGTGCAGATCAGCGCGACTTGTCGCTCGACGCGACTCAACCAATGCAATTTCTAAGAAAACTGTACTGTATAACAATAACCGGCGTCGCGTCGCGCGACAAGTCGCACTGGTCTGCACAAGCCTTAAGTTGGGGTTGGTTTATTTCCTAAAGGTGCTGATAGACTAGAGCATTCATTTGTAATGAGCATTCTAGCGAATGTTACACTACAGAAAAATAAACGGGAGCGTTTTAGCGGGCTTTCTAGCGAAAGGACAGTAATATTGCTTTGAGCTTTTTACAGAGCCGAGCCATTCTGTTAATATTCCGCCGCCATCCCTCTATGTCTAGAGCATTGACTAGAGCGTTCACTAGAATGATCGTGAAAATATTCGTAGCGAAGTTTAGCTCTATGCTTGGCCCTTTTCGTTGTTCAGTTCGACAAATTTAAAAACAGCGAATGTAAGTATGTAACAAGTGAATTCTCAAGTCTATCAGTACCTTAGGGTGAAGTTAAGTAAAATGATCTAATATTAGTAAGAAAGGTACCTACACAAATATTTGGTAATGGAATTTAGTGTTCTCAAGGATTATAGCTCAAATATGACATTCAGACCGTAAAACACTCAGACCTTGTTGACAAAATCACAATGTTTTTTTTATGAGTTGTCTTGCAATATGTGGTTAGCTAGTGACCTCGACAATTGATCATATTATTTATTGTTATTAGTAATTAACTCTTTGTTTATTTATTTTACCTCGATGGTCCTAGTGTATCATTTACAACTTCCAGTAACAACTATATGTAAGCGGGCACGCCCTTTATGCCTGGAGGCTTTTTATTTAGATATTAAGTGCTGTTTACGTTTAGTTTTTTATTTCTGCCTGAGTATAGTTCTCGATGATTTTGTTCGGTATATTGGCGTGTGCTAGCTAACATATGGCTAATAATTTAAATTATGTTTTGTGTTGCGTAATGTAAATTATACTATTATATAGAATCTTTTTTTTTTGTTCTTCTAACTGAACAGACAGCTGTGCTGCTGGGGAGTTTGTTGCGCCACGTCTTCTTCCCAGCGAATGCACTAGGAAGTGGTGACGGGTAGGCGTTTTGGGGGACTGTCTTATGTAATTTTGACGTTCGGAAAGTGCTGATTTTCAGCCTAGTTCGAATAAATGACTTTTGAATTGTGATTTTTTTAATAATTATACCTTCGTGTGAAGGTATAATTATTAAAAAAATCACAAACCGGGACTACCAAGCTTCACTTTATAAACAACCACGTAGTAAATAAAATATACCAGTGAACAACCGTGTTAAAATTTAATTATATATTTATTATCACTCATTATATATATATTAGTCTATGGTTAAAACAAGACCACCATATTTAAATAAATAGAATTTTGTTTATGGAAGGTCTCGAAACAAATCGTGAGGTTAAATTAGAAAAATAATACTGGCCGAAAATAACAGAACTGAAAGAATAGTCACATCAGACATTTGAAATAAATGTCATTCTTTTAAAATGCAAGCAAATCGAAAGAACCTGATATTAAACTTTCAATTTCATTAATAACTTCAATAATAACAAGGACTGTTTCTAGAACAAGATAGGAACTTAATAATACAGGATGTCGGGCACACCGTCAGAGTTGGCTACCAGCGAGATGCCCTTGTCCGAAGGCCTATCTGTGGTGGCGGATACCGAAGGTATGATAGCAACACACTCTTGTAACTGATTTACATCTCTGCTTGTAACATATTAATATCAATGGAAAATTCACAACATTGCCTCAGATTTTCCTGTTCCGTAAACTTTAACAACTGGTTCTCATAATCCTACTGTAGAAAAGGGTATTATTCTTTTTTTTTAAACCTTTTCGAGTAATAGGATGGCTCATCTATCCTTACCAACAATTAATAATAAAAATTATTGAGATAACTGATATTTTGGTTAAAACATGTTCGACCTTAATGACGTTGTGTGTGTGGAATTGAAAATGCACATGAACAATATTTCTGTAAACAAGAATTTATGGCTTAGCATTACTTTGGTACTTTATGGCTATTTATAGTTATTTTGTTACTAACACTGTGGACTATATATTGACCAGCGGAGCCCGAAGTAGAGCTGGGAGGGTTCCCGCCGTACCCGCCGTACGCCACAGAGCCTCCACCACCATCAGTTGCTGAGGCCATTATCGCGGGTCATGGGCTGAGGCTGCAGCATAAGTCCAAGCCGCGCAAATCCTTACGCCCTCTTCCTAAGCCAGCCAAACCCAGGTAAAGCAACATACCTTCCTTAAAGTAGGACATTCACGATCGACGTAAAACCATTAGTAAGTCATTGTAATGTAACTCTAATCTCAGTAAGGTATAGATTAGAATGATTGCCAACAGTTTTTATCAAACTCACGTCAATATTCACTTTATTACAATAAGATAAGAGTAACATTGCAAATTTCTTACTAATGGTTTTACGTCATTCAAATTTGGTGTTCCGTGTGGTGCGGGACGTAAAGAATAGTACCATCCCATTTCTTCCCGTGGGTGTCGTAGAAGGCGACTAGGGGAGTTACTAGAGAATGGGCAGCAGCGTTCTCTATTCATTTTAACACCATACTGCGATCGCCAACCCGCCTGCCAAGCGTGGCGATTATGGCAAACCCCCCCATTTGGGGGAGGCCTATGTCCAGCAGTGGACGTCTTTCGGGTGAAATGATGATGATGATGAAATTTGGTCGTGATTGTGAAGATTTAAGGACTTCGCGCACTAGTCGGCCACGATCAAGTGTTTTGATCGCACCGACCAGTTATCTAATTACGTAACATATTTTCGTAAAGGATTACGACTATTCTGTTTCATTTTGACAGTTCAACAACATTCATTGCGTTATTTACGTTGTTGAGCAGATTTTTTTTTCGAACTTATCTCCATAAGTTCAAAAAAAAATCTGCAATGGATTAGCAATCTGGTTCAAAATGATTCAGATTCTGCTAGATCGTGCATTACGCAATTAGGGTACAATAGGGATGATGACAAAACATTTTTTTTTAGTCCGTCTTTGAGATTATAAAAAGATATTGGACACGTATTTTTTATTTTTTTACGTAATCTAAAAATTACGGTGATACATTGAGGTAAAATGTGCCATGACGTCACGAGTATGTAGATTTTATACATACTAGTGACGTAGCGACCCCCACTCCCTAACTTAAATGCGCTTTATCTAAGTATTTTTTTATTAATATGATAAAGCAAAAAATACGTGTCTAATATTTTTTTATTATCTGACTGACGGACTAATAAGATTTTTTTTTTTTTTACCCAGGCGTCATCCCTATTGTGTCGCTGCGGTCTGTCATTGCGATTGGGCGGCGTAACCTTTGCGGTTGCCTTCGGAATAGCATATTTAAAGCTAAGCGCACACATTACAGCCGCAACGGGCCGCAGCGAATCACATTTCAATTAATTTCAATACAAATAGTCAAAAACTATAGAAACCGATGCGAATCGCGCACTTGGTCGCAACGGTCAACCAGCCGGTTTCTACATATTACCGGTGCGACCAAAAGTAATGGTCCTGACGGTCTAGTGCGCGAGATCCCTTAACTCATACGCCATGCCGCCATACATATGTTATAAAACACTGTAAAACGAAGTAAATTAGTTTTCAGGGGGCCTTGTCGCTATACGTAGTTTCCAACCTTTTAAATTTTAAGTGAATATTTGTAACACTGAACAAAAAATAAATAATTAAATGCTTGGATTTTGAAACCGACGCGTATACGAATAAATTTTGTTAAAATATACATCAAATTTTATTTTCACGGTTAATTTAATTAATGCGCTAAGAAAAACCTACATTTAAAACCCCCTCCGCGAGAGCTCCCGGCATCCCACATGTAACTAGGTGAACCCTCCAGGAACTCCAGTTGGAACTGTTGGCAGATAGATGAATGATTGCAATAGACCTAGCGCTGTTCGAACATGGCGCTGCTGCCTGTCTCCATAATAATTCAACACGACACGACTGACAAGCGTGAAAGGATAACCAAATACTCTTAGAGACGTCGCGACGGGGTATAAAAACTCAATATAGTAGATGGAAAAGAGAATAGTATTATGCGATTTCGTACCGTACGCACGTCACCCGCTGTTGATGGTAACTTGCTTTTCAATTATTTCAGGAGCCCCAAAGCGACCGATGTGAAGATGTCGCTCACAACCATGCGAACGCATGCGCGGTGCCTACGCAGGCATGGCGCCATCTTGACCGACCGACTCGAGAGCATTTCCAAGCCGCGCCGGCGCACTATCCTATACTTGTGGCGAGATAACGCACACACCCTGCCTCCTGATACGGTCAGTACCAAATGTTTAAAGAAAATTTTAAAAAACCACTACCCGCGAAACTGTCCCAACAGTTAAGCAATGTCTTGAACCGTTGATTCATGGGACAGGGAAGGTATAAGCAATTTTTTTTTTGTTTCATAGCGTTTTGTGCTAAACTCGTGGAGTCCCCGTGAAATATTCAGAATCGGCCGAGGCCAAACAAAAATTCTTCACTCATTTTGAGTGAATTACGAGAATTTGACGATATTAATACTTCATATCTCATAGTTTTTCTTTTCTGTTTAGATTGCTCGTTTGAGATCCATGTTGGATGCAGATGAACCATTCAAGCCAGATCAGGCCTATGAATATTTTGTTAACTTGAAAAAGACTAAGAAGAAAGCTGCTGAGTAAGTTATCAGTTTTTTAGGGTTCCGTAGCCAAAAACCAAACCTTTATAATTTCGTCATGTACGTCCGTCCGGATGATACACTGCCATTTTCCTCGGAGACTATTTATTGACACTACGTTTATATAGATGAAAATTGGAAATAAGGTGTATTCTGTGCACCGCTATAAAGGCAATGGTATAGATAAATTACAAAAAAATCGTTAGGGGTGGCATACATCCCACACAGGAAGAAAAAAAAATCTACCTACATACGCGTGTCCCTTTGTATCCATAAGTAAAAAGATGATGTTTCAAACTCACTTTTTTAATTTACCGAAACCGAAAACCATCCTATAACTCACAAAATACTGACTAATAAATACTAGTGAGATAGGGGATTTTCGGTTGCAGCCGCTCAAGTAACTTTGTTTTAAAATAGTTTTTTCTAGAAATACTATTAGATACAAACTTTTTTTTGTGATCGATAAAATCAATACTATGCATTCGTAAATATTCATCCCAACTACGGAACCTGATCCGGAACCCTTTACTGCGTGTTCCGACACGCACTTGGCCGGTGTGTTATCTTAGACCAAAGCCATTATGTAAGTGATCGCATGTTTTTGACTCAGTAGGATCATAATCACACCTACATTAAATATATTTTCACTTATGTATGCCATACGAAATATGTATTGCTTGTACAACTCTAATTTCTTATAGAACTGCAGGCGTTCGTGCAATAAAGAAGGATATACTTGCTATGTGCGGCGAAAAAAAATTCGCGTGGGCACGAAATGCTACTGTGGCTTTTGCTAGGGGCATCCAGCAACGTTTATCCAGGCCTGGACGCTACGCGCTGGCTGACGGGTAAGTCTGAATCTAATTCACACAATTTGTTTCAGGTATTTTACCTAGTACCCATATTTTCATCAAACGGCGCTTTATTCAACTAGAATTTAAGCACAAAATTTCCATGAAAAATAAGACGACAAACATAGTGATTTGGAACCTCACCCAAGTGTGTAGCGCTACGCTTGGCTACGGCGTAGCTCGTGCTACGACCGGGCGAACAACGCATTCTGAATTTAAAATTGTTTTTTTTTTTTTTTCAATTAGTAGGTGACAATACGGCGAGACGAATAGTTCTACAGATAGTGCCATCCACGACATGCAATACACACTAATTACATAATATGAGAGGGTAATTAGTAAACACGACAAAACTTAAACACTAGCGATATGTTGCACACTTGTACTGTAAGCGATTAGGAAGAAGAGTGGGGCGCGTCCGCGTTGATGACACTATCTGTACGAACCTAAATTTTAACTGAATGCATGCCTGAGAGATATTTCTCGACGGCATGTGGAGCCAAGTCAGAGGCCCATGGGAGGCTTTAAAACTCTGACACCAGGTTAGGCACTAACCACACGAAAAAAAGAACAAGACTTAAATCGTTCGGGGATTGGTCTTTAAGCTCTCATACTTGCAAATTGTATATAGGGTCCAATTAAATTAGCTAGCGAAACTCTGCAGACGTGTTGGGTATCGATATTTAACCAAGTTTTAATTATTGAATACTCCAATAGATAATAATGATTTTCTTTCTTTTTGGCAAACTATAGTTTTGACTTGAAAGAGCATGGCAGTTGAGAGTATGTCATGCTCACTTAAATGTCTCGCTCATGGTGGCGAGTGTGTTTGATGGCTTATTTTTAATCTTATATTTTGAATTGTTTTGCTAATTTTTTGTTCATTGTTCCCATACATAGAAGCAACAAGAATAATGTACCCAGGATTTTGTAATATCTATATTTAAAAGAGTGTCCTTGGACTTTCTTGCCCTTTCTTCTCCATAAAGATCTACGTTTTGGAATGGGCAACTAGCTTCAACTTTCTGACTAACTGACCGACTATTTGAAAATTAAAAAGTGCCTATAAATGGCTTAATTGAAATAAATGCTTTGAGTTTGAGTTTGAAACATGTTATAACAAAAAATAAATAAATTGATGATATTATTATGTTTATGAGGTGTCATCGACCGCAGTTAGTGAAATATCAAAAGGCCAATTCTCGTACTTAAAAAACGTTCACATTCTAGTCGCACTCTATCAAACTTGTCAAAAATGTTGGTAAATTGATTGTATTTTTGACAGATTGTAAATGAGATGCGAATGCGTACGTTCTTAAAAATTACGGGAATTCAGGTTTTTATTTTTGTAAACTTCACAGACGGTAGAGGTATCGATATCTAAACACGATAAAACAAAAGGAAAGAGATTTTCTCTACTCATTGTTCTAGTAAAAACAATACCAGCGGTCGTTGAACCCAAAAAAAACATCAAATAATAATAAAAAATTGTCGTGTTTAGTTATCAATACCCATCACATGTACAGAGTTCCACTAGCTAATTTAATTTCACCCTGTATACATATGACATTGAACAACATTACACACATTACATACATGACGTACATTGATTGTATATTATTGTTATTGATTTTTATTGTATGACATTTAATTTTGTTAGGTACTTATTTTTGTGCTTATTTTTGTTTCATAGAATGTTAAGATTGTCTGATATTATCTTGTACGATATGTGCTGCTACATGCACATGAAAACACCATCAAGACGATGTACAAATCCCAAAGCGAAGTTCATGATGGAGATGTCAGACAAGGTACACATTTGATAAAGAAGCTATTGCAATATAATTTATTATGTGAATTTCGGGAAACATTTTATAAAAGAGTGTTATTTTCTTCTGGACAGATTGCCGTTTGGATTGATGAAATTCTAACTGAATCCGATGACAGAATGCTTATGATGGACTTCGATGAAGACGACGGTAAGTGCAGTTAAATAGATAACGTTGTGAGGAACTATTGTCAACATTTTAATTGGAGCCCGCGATATTTAACACAACGTGCAAAGGTAAGCCGTTTGAAATTGTGACAATCGTTCATTAACGTTTTTGATCTTTTCAATATGAATTATGAAGTTTAAGTTTAAAAGCAAACTTCCGAGAAAAATGGTGATTGAACAAAAATCTCAAAAAATATTGAACAATTGTTTACAAATTCAAATAACCCATTTATTAGGTTTCCCAATTTTCTCGGAAGCTCACGAATTTCATGCATGGCTTAAGGTACGTTACTGAAATCGTTTCATTTTTTACGAGAAGAAGTGGAAAGGTTCTACAGCGAGGACGGGAAGTCAGAGCACAAGCCGGCGCCCGCGCCTGGCTTGCCCACACCGGCGTCGGCGCCGGCGTCAGGCGTCGACACGCCACAGACACTTTCCGCCCCGTCACTGTCAGACAAGACTGCCTCGACTCCTGCCGTCTCCACTCCTGCCACCTCCACTCCTGCCACCTCAGCCACCGGCACACCTAACACCATCCCTGGTGATCAAATACCTGTCAGTGACACCGCTGCTGCACCGGCTCCCAAGCCTTAGTGTACTGATGTCAAAAGAGATTAAAGTAAGTTCCTAATTTGCCTCTGCGCTAAATTTAAAACTCATCAAAAGCCTACTTCTATTAAGAAGTAACGTGTTTGTTCACAGATGTTTTATTAGAAGCTAGAGGAGGTGGTTTATATGGTGATAGTGGTGCTGGTGGTGGTGCTGATGGGGATGGTTCTACTGATAAGATGGGCCTTGTAAGTATCCTTCAACATTTAAATAACTTTGTTGAAATCTCCATAATTAGTTCTTATTTATTAAATCATAATTATTTTAATAGGATACAATCATCAAGTCTAACTTTATCGTCAACAAGGAAACAAAGGAACCAATGGCTTTTCAATATTTTAAAAATAATTTAGAAACAGCCCTTGAACTAACTTATGTATATAGACCTGAACCAACTGCTCCAACTTGATGCTTATAGTACAATTAACTAATGAATCTAAAATAATATGAAATGAAACAATCTAATATTAACTAAGTAATTTTAAATAAATAAAGTAAAATTTAGACTCGATTATTTTTTGTTTCTTCCTATTCTATCTCTTACAAGTGAACACGGCGGGATGAGGTAAATGATTTTACAAAATTATTTTGCTTGAATCTTCATTTTCCACGTCTGATCAGACCTACTGTTTCACTTAAAATTTATTCAAAAGTTTTGTTGCTAATTGGATTTGATCTAATCTCTCCGTTGTGTTCATTTGTGTCAGATGGAGAATGAAGATTTACGTCATTATGAAATATGTTGTTGTTTTATACAGTTACTACAGATAGAAACTATGTTTTCAGGGTGGGCCGCGACGTGCTCATAGAGCGGGTGAGTGTATGGACTCATAATGTAGATACGTACTTCAAATGACTGATTTTCTTCCACAAATAATTACGATTTTTCCTTTTAGAGCCTCCCGCTTATTTAAAGTTTGAGGGTAAGTCTTTTATATTATTTTGTGTTTTATTTGTAATCTATAACAAAATATCGAGTTTTAATTATTATGACATTAATTTTACTTATAGGAAATATGAGGAAAGCTTTCGAGATATTGACGGGTGCGATGGTAGCAAAGGGCGATGAGAAATTATTATCGATTGGAAAATTTAACCAAACATACCACGAGGGCTCTGATGAGTAAGATACTTATTCATATAATTTAGCCTGAATGCTAGGCTAGGAACTGTGTTACTGGCCGTAAACGGCCTCGACTTACGACTGGTATATTGATACCAACCACTTTGTGCAATTTATTTCATCACCATCAAAACGGTGAAAGAAAAGATCGTGAAAAAAGCATGTCGAAGATATGTGACATCCACCAACCCGCACTGGGTCCTCGTGGTGGATTACGGCCCGCTCCCTCTCACAAAGAAATGGCCTATATACTAGCAATGGGGACATCAAAGAGCACGGAGACGACTCGGCGACCGCTACTCGAGACGGTATCGCGGTATTGTCAACACTTTCCATCATACAAATCAAGCGTCACTTGCAAGCGCGTCAGTGGGTGTCACCGTTTACTCATAAAAACTGACGGCACGTGACGATTCTGAAAATGCCGCACACACACACACACACAGCACACACACCCACACACACAGCACACACACCCACACACACAGCACACACACACACACACACACACACAGCCGCACACACACACACACCGTACACAGCCGTGCGGTCAGTGATAGTTGCGCCGGTACGAATAAGTATTTTTTTAGTACTTACCTTTCTTTTTTTTTTTTAAGGGTGCGAAATTATCAAATAATTTCTCCCGCTCTAGGCGGAGCGGGAGGGTGTGTCAGACTTTCACTGACTAAAACCCACCCGTGTTCCTTCCGTTGCCTGTGTGCCAGAGCCGCGATATCCCTTTCGGACAAACCCGCAACCCCAGTAGGCATTGGTCCTTACGGACCCCGTCAGTTGGTGTTGACATCTCTTTGAGGCGCACGTGGAACACAACGCGCCGTCGACCCGGGCCTGGTCCTTATCGGACAATGGCGCCTGTAGGCGATGCGGCGCAACGATCGCGTGCTCTTTGGGAAAAAAATTACACACACACACCGTCGCCACACCAGCGCTACTCGCCATTTTGTGTATGTCCCGCGTCTTAGGGTGGTATAATACGTCATTATACAGGTGAATTTTTGAGATGGGGCAGTAAGGGCAGCTACCTTAACCGTTGTAGCTACAGGAAAACGGTCTCAGGAGACCTTAACTTTTTGAGACATTTTGATCTGCATTCACAGATGTTGAGAAAAAATTAGTCAGCAAGAAAATGGGTAGTTTTCACAAATACTTTTTTGATGCTAATCGATCCTGTTTCATATAAGCGTCAAAAAATTATCGGACCAACTGAGATTTAAGTACTAGAAAAGTCAGAAATCGAAAACTTTTCCCATACATTTCGTAGGAAATGAGACTCCAACCTACTTTTTACGATGGATAGACTGGCCCAAAAAAAAAATTGTATTTCAAATTTCGAACGAATACGCGTTTTAATTTTATTTGATTTGAGAAACCGCCTTGTTGGTTGGTGGGTGTATCTATCTATCTATGTTACGTAATTTTCATCAACTTCAAGACGTTCGATTAACTTGATAATTTGCACACGTATCAAGGACCGATGACAATACAATAATTTAGTATTTTGGGGCTGATCTGATGATGGAGCCAGGAGGTGGATAGTGGAACTCTTCAGCGGCTTCTAGTAAACCCCTCGAGTTTGGGCTCATATGTTTCGGTTTGACGAGTCCAATATATTGCACTTGGTGTCGAAGGTCTGATGATGGAGCCAGGAGGTGGATAGTGGAACTCTTCAGTGGCTACTAGTAAACCCCTCGAGTTTGAAAATTGCCTCATTTTTTCTTAATGGGGAATATTACTGGGTTTTATTACATGGGGCGCGGGGGGCGTCGTTTAGCGGATGTCTACAAGTCATAACCTATGATCCCTGGTGAAAATTTGCTAATTGATAGTTAGTTATAAGGGAGATTTATTAAATAATAATTTCTAATGGATTTTGGGTAGTTTTGGTACTAAAAATGTGAATTTTAAATAGCAATAATTTTTTTATTTTCTTATATTAATATAAAAAAGGTTACTTTTTGGTAATGTTATTGCAGTACCTATGTGCCCCTTTCGGATCGGACAGGTTTTTTTTACATATTGTATAAGTAGAATCTCAGTTTTTTTATGCGTAAACTTCACTTATTCTGAACAAAAAAATTTCCAGGTTAAAACGTGCGACTGATCTGAAAGCTACAGAATATAGTGCGAAGTTAGGAGAAGAAATTTATGACAAACTTGACGGGTTGACCAAAAGCATCACTCCACCAGATGTCGCCGAGGCCATGATAGGTGGCTAAACAATTTTAAAGTATTCCCCTCACCCCTCCATTTTCTAATAATACTTAACTTATATCCCAAGTCTGACGCTACAACAGTCTTTTGTGGAGTTCAGCATTTAAAAAATATGCGATCCCGCCGCAATAGCGTGTTCGCACATCAACGAATCGGTAATTTTATTGGATCGTGATTTAATATGATTCGTTTTTATTTTGTCAGTAGCAGTTAAACTCCTAGAGCCGTATTCACACGGATCGTTTTTTGCTATTCGTCTTTTGGTGAGGAGGGGGAAGCTCACACGCCCCGCACGCTTCTATTCTCGCCGCTAGTCGCTCAGTTGGTTCTAGAGAGGACCTCGTTTGCAAGTGTGCATTATGTCCAAAAATTAGAGCGGAAAAATGTTTGACGTCAAAGTTCACCCCCGTGACCTTTGATAGTTTAAATTGCCCAAGGGTGCTACTCTGACACCCCGCACTTTTTTTTCTTGTTTGCCGCTAGCACTGTCTTTGTAGGAACATCCTGACGTCAAATACCTACAAAAGATAATAATATTTTTATGAACAATTTCAAAAGAAAAAATAAGAAGATAACTTTAAAAAATGCAGGAAAATGAGTAAAAGATGGACACAAATAAGATACGCTTGGGTGAAATCTCTGCAAACCACCAAAAATTTAAGAAATCTGGTTCTGGTACGAATCCTGGTAGGCCTTACAAAATATGATAGAGTTAACCTTTTTAAAACCAATCGCTCAGCTTAATGATACTCAAGATAATTTACAAAACACAAAGTTCCAATCCGGGGTCATAAAACTTATACAAAATATTAAAAGACCATTTAAATTGGTCTGACAAAATCAATATTATAATAAAGGTTATTATTAGTCTATTACACTCCTCGGCCTCGTTCTGCACAGTCGCACTGATTATGAATCCTCTCAAAGTGATTATAGCGATTTCTTGAATCTATCTAACTTTTAAATAAACGTTTAATTTTTTTTAATAAATTAACTTTTTTATTATTAACAGAATCAGGAATTACATCTTTCTCTTACCTTATGCATATCGCCAATTTTTCTTCAGCACGAATAGCTTTTCTCATGTAGGTACGTGTCCTGCTTTCTCAAATCCTCGTCCAAATTTAGAAGAAGATAATTGAAAATATCTATGGACATTCGAAGAAAAATGTTATTTTAAATGTTTGAAAAAAAAAAATGTGGTCCCGTCTTTTCGTAACTAACACACTAGTGTTTGAAAAGCTCCAAAATTAGATCTTTTTTTAAAAATCGGAAGCACGGAACCAGCGTGTCAGTACAAAATTTAACTATTATTTACGTCCATCTTGTTCGGTAGTAAATCCAAGACTGGCTGAAAGTCACAATTCGGTTCTAAGTTCTAAATATCGTGAATTGTGATTGACGAATCGTATTATATCACGATTCGATTTATAAATGAACGTCTATTCGTCTTAACGAATCGTAATAAATTTCTAATAGTTAATGATGGATGTATGTGTGAACAGGCTGTAATTCCTTTAAGTCCCTAGAGTCAATAGTTTGATATTACAGCATAAGTACTTAACCTATATAAATCTTTTCAGATATGCTCGAAATATGTACAAACTACTTGGCGCAAAATGCAGAATATAATAGTATGGATTTAATGTTATTACATGTTTATACTTATTTACCTACTTAGTTTTGGAACATATTTACAGATCTTAATCCACACTATGACCTCAATCTCAACTGTATTTAAGCAATAAGACTCCCTTTATTGTCTCTTGTGTCCATTCTGCTTCAATAAAAGTTACTTTTCAGAGGAAAAAGGCCCTGCATTTAAATTATTAGTCAAAGAATTAAAGAAAACGCCCAACGTTCATATGTATGAAAAAGGTAAAATAAAAAGGACAAACGGTCAGGCTGCTAAACAGTTAGTGTCAAATCCTTTTTAAAATAATACTGTAGTGAATATTGAACGCAAGTTGTCAGAAAAGCCAACGTTCCATAAATCTTTTTAAAACTACTGGGAATAGTTTGCCACACTCGCTTTAATTAAATAAAGCGAGTGTAGCTTTATTTTAAGCACCAACCGTTAATTAGCAAGCACATTCGACATTTTGAATTTGGTAAACAAATTACGATTTAAACATAGTATACAGATTAGAGTTTTTGCATTCGATACAACTTCAAAATGTAAAATCGGATGGCGTAAAAAAGTGATTTTGTTAAAAGTGACACATAAGAGGTCTTAAAGTCGCAACGACGATATTGTGTAATGTAACGCGAATTCTGTGCCCACGACGACGCTTGCGCCAGTCCTTCGGGTCGTCGCCATAGGAACTTTCAGTGCTTGATAAGTGTTGAGCTCGTGTGCCCTATCTATTCGCGATACATTACGGGCTAGTACCAAAAAGATTATGGATCAAATGAAAAGATTTTTGCATAAATGTAATTATTACAAGTAGGATCATAGTTCAAATAGATATCAAGTATTGTTCGATTAGTATGATATGAAATACTCAACTTTTTAGACTTGAAACAGCTAAAGGTCTGGAGACCGATCATGATGACCCCAACTTATCACAAGTAATTCATGCAGCACTGAAAAAAATCATAACTAGACATACACCGAAAGAATTGAGGGAGGAAATGGAAGGTATGAGAGCAATCATTGCAAATAAATGCATCTTAAGGTCTAATTCAACCTATTTATTAATTCAAACGATTTATTTTCTTAGGAACGGTGGATCTCTGCTCAAAATATTTGTCTCAGAAAGCTGTGGATGACAGTAAGTACCATTTTTAACCGAGTTGAAAAAGGGGGAGGTTCACAATTCTACGGGTTTTTTTTGGTTAACATTATGATATTCTTTTTGAAGTTGGCTTTTCCTTTTCTTAAAAGTTTAGTAGGACAAAACAATCGGTGTAAAGAGATAGGTAACAATTTGACATTTCTTTATTCCGTAGCAACAAGAGCTGTTGTTGTAGTTCAAGTGATACCACTAACGTGCGGTTAAATGTACATCTTACTAAAAAAAAAAAAAAAAACATTTCAGATGAACGAGGTCCAGCATTTGATCTTATGATAAAGGAACTAGAAAAACAAGGAGACATACCCTTCAGTGACTTCAATGCTCTCAGCACAAGAAATACAGCCGCATACGTGTGTGTATTATTTATTAAAATATTCATTACATCGTTTTCCGTGAGATTCACAGGAAACTAAAGCATACTTATTCGTCAAAGAAATCTGAACGAACGAAATATTGAACCGAATAGAAGTGATCAAAGATGCCATGGGTACAATTAATTGCACCCCTCCAGAGCTGCAAAATGATTGGGAAAACAGAACTTGAAGCAGAATGGCGGTAGAAGTTTTCTACAACAAGGCTAAGTTCCCTATCTATCAACTACTAGGCATGATGATGAATTCTTTCAAGACTTTTTAAGACATTTACACGGTTCGATTTAATCGCCTGTGGCTCACTATAAGTTAAAGCAAAAATTAAAGTGGCACCATCTAAACAGTCTTTGGAGACGATGCATGCCACAAAACTTGCATCGTGTAAATGGGGCTTTAGAGTTATACCAGACTAAAGTCCCCGTCACGAGGGGCTATAAATTTTGTAAATAAAGAATTTCTACTAAATTACGTAGCGACAATTCAACCAACAACAAATAATCCCAAATTCAATCGACTCAAAGTAACATACGCTTTATATTTTAGCGATATAAAGCGCTGTCGTCTAATGTTTTGTGGTACGGAAAATCAGACGCGTTCAGTACCACAAAACATTAGACGATTGCGCTTTATATCGCTAAAATATAACCCGACCAAGTGAAATTGCTCGTTATTTTCGTATTACACGTATGTTACTTTTGAGTTGATTGAATTTGGTATTATTTGTTTTGCTACGTAACTTAGTAGAAGTTCTATAATTACAAAATTTATAGCTTCTCGTGGCGGGGACTTTACCTAACCTAGTAATGAAATGTTAACTCTACTTTTTTTAGATCAAAGTCTGCGCCTGGTTTAGAGAGCTCTAAGCCGGATCCTAAGACTGCGGATCAGTTTAAAATAGCTCTACATAAAGCGACAGACACGGCCACGCCTAAAACTATGAAATCAGATATGCATGGTCCGTTACAATTTAATCTTATTTTAATTGTTCATGCGATATTTTAAGAGGAACCTATACTCCATTTGAAATAAAGATACGATATTTAAATAAACCTTTTTACAATTTGTTCAACCGATTTTGACTTCTATACCGGTAGGCATAAGGATGGCAATAAAAGCAAGAAAGTGTTTACAATACCAACTGTTTACTGCAGCTGCCATTTGTCATGCCACAAACGCAATGGAAGTCAAACCCTAAACGAGTTCTAAAGATTTTGCTTCCTTCCAGATGTGGTCGACCTTAGTGGCAATTATATGTCCGCCTTCATTCGTGACAGAGGTTGGTTCTTTTGAATGTCTACTAAAATATTTGGTGGCGATGTGTTTAGGTGTGCCACCAACTTCTACGGCGGCGCCGAAGTCACTGAGAGTCTTCTCATCTTTCGCTAGAATGTTGGCTCCGTGCCGACATTCATCACAATTGAGACACTATAATGGTAGCCATACACGATACGATATACTTGTACAAGTCTAGACTTGCACAAGTCTGCGTGACACCGAATGGCTCGGATACTTGTGCTAATTCATCCCACACACGTTAATGTATACTTGTGCAAGTCTAATTTTGCGCAAGTATATCATAAGCGTAACGTGTGTAGCCTGCATAGCTGCTGCACTGACAGATGTCATTTAAAAATAATCAATTAATTACTTTAATTTACCAGTATATCTTGGCGCATGTCAACAAAATTGAAATGTTTTCCAACTTATATATATTTTTGACTTTCGAACTTAAACATGTCATTAAGTTTCAGTAACGACTCTGAGTACGCCATACAAATCTTCAGTCAAAATTATGATTTCGATGTTTTTAATTATAGGTGGATTTTGGGGAGGCCTATGCCCAGCAGTGGACGCCTTTTGGCTGAAAGGATGGTGATGATGTTGCATTATAGGTACAGCTTCTGTTACAGTTTTTTTTATTTGTAGGGCCTGCGATGGATAGCTTGTTGACTATGATGAAGAAAAAACCCAACGCTGTGTTTGCTAAGAGAAATGCGTACACAATGGACTACGCGACCGCAGCAAATGAGTAAGATTGATTATTTGTTTATGAGACACAGGGAACTCTACAGACCAACCAAGTGAATTATCGAACATTGCTTATATTATAGAATTGAGAATGCACCCTCCCTAGTCCCATATCTTCCTATAAAAGACATTGCTGATGAAGGAAAAGCAAATTTAACCAATGACATGAAGGAAGTGACGCCTCCAGAACTGAAACTGCCAGTGCAAGGTATGTAGGAAGATAGCTTTATATATGTATGAAATACTTAGTAGATATTAAAATACTTCAAAAATAATTTGTTTCTTGCAGCATTGATCCAGGACGTTTCTAAACATTTGTCCCAACTGGTTGCACTACGAAGTAAGATTATACCTAATTAACAAATTAATGTACTTTTCATGGAACCTCTTGATAGTAGCTGATGAAATACACATAGAAACTCTGTTTACTAGGTGGAGTAGCTGGTGACAGATACAAAATGAGTTTTTTGTCTGCGGTCAAAAAGTCTTTGGGGAAAAGACCCCTTTATAAATATAAGTCCTACAGGAAAACCTATGCTGATGCGGCCAGTGAGTAAGTAAATAGATTGTTATTATTAATCAAAACCAACACGCCACCTATTTTTATTGTAGTTAGGTAACATTTATTTCCATAAATGGTTGTAAAAGAATAATAAAACTTTTGGTGTGCTTCGAAAATTTTACAAAAAGGCGACCATTGTGACACCCAGAGTAATGTTAATACTATGGTTTGTACATACAATGATCTACTAATCTCCTTATTCTAATCGATAAGACTTAATCAATCAATAACACGGCAAGTTACATAAAAGCTTGTAATAATATCTTGTCATAAAAATTTGCTCTTAATTTTTATTTGGCCTTATTTCTTATGTTCATACAGTAATATTCTCAAATTAATCAAAACAGCAAAATATTTGACAGCTATTTGCGACGTTGCCCTTTTTCAGTATAAACGCTCTTACAGCATGACCAGTTTAAGTTTGCAGTTCACGGAGGCGCTGCTCGTCAAGGAAAAATGCAACAACATGACAAATTCGGTACATTTATTTTTAGTTCTGTGTTTTGCCGCCTGCACACATAAGTTGGGCGCTCTGTAACTCACATTGTAAACCAGTGAAATCGAATCTACCCTCGATTTAAAAAAACTAGTTTCAGGTTTTGAGTTATTATTACAAATGGGCACCTACACCTTGCAGTAATGTATTTGAGTGAATCCTTTCAAACAGTTTATCATCATCATCGGCAACCTTGTTCCACCCACTGAGTATATCCTTGTGTGTCATGCTTCCCTGGTTTATGCGAGTCTCATCCAGCTTCCCCGTGATCTTCTGAAGGTCGTCCACTCACCTGACTATAAGGTCTGCCAAAGCTCCTTCTACCGTTTCTCGGCAATCATTTGTTCACATATCTGTTTTATATCTACAGATTACAGAACGTAGATTCTGTACCACCGGCTAATCTCTCGCCACCTGCAGCCACCTTAGCTCAAGAAATTAACTCCGAAATGAAAAGAGGAATACCAACGAAGCTGGCACCCTCTGTTGTTGAAGATATAAAACGTAATTATCTGTTTTACTTACATAACTTCACGCCTTGTTTCCCCGAAGGGTTGGGCAGAGGTGTACCTACCTACGGCCCTAGGTGTCCAATTAGCTGGCTAAGCCAAGGTAACCAGATGGCTGTGGCATAAGGCATCTAACTATGTGCGTTATTATTTAATTTTGGAGACTAGTAAATTTCCTGTTATAATTTACCTTTCTGTTAATTTTTTATTGTTGGCTGTGAACAAGTGGTCCGACAAGGTCGTTTCTGACGACCAACTCTAGCACCGCTCATTAGTCAACTCAAATAGCGCGCGCTTCCCCGGCTTCCTGTTACACACTTCCATCCCTTTACGTCACCAAATCACTCCCACAGATTGCAGGAACGCGAGAGCAAAAAAAAGTGTTACTAACTCATTGACTTATTTTCCAGCTACTATGGATGTAGCGGCTAAGCATTTAGGTAAAATTGGAGTTGAAAAAGGTAAATGAATTACTACGGATTTAAACAATGTAATACTATGATTATTTACTTATTGTGCAGTGTTCAACAGGAGATGCCATGGATTATATGATAAATCTTATGCAGGATAAGGGAGAAGAAAATCTTGGCAAATTGCAAGGGTATGACCAGAGTTACAAGGATGGTGCAAGAAGGTCTGTACCTTTATTATACATAAGACAGATCAGGATGGTGGGTACCTGAAAATTATGCCTTGGGTCACACACTGTGCGAATCTTATACAAAATATATGTCGGAAATAATATTCACTTTACTAAATGAATTCTTACTTTTAGACTTGAGCATACTGCAACTCTACAAACTAGCATGGTTGATATAAGTGCTTACACCGCAGTGAAAGGTAAACTCACTGACATGACTCGCGAGAAACCAGATGAGAGATATGCAGAAATTCTACCGGGTAATTAATTATTATACAATGCCGCCCATGGGCATGTGACTGCCCGTATTTTTCTGAATATTCATGAAAATTGATCGAAAATTTACTTTAAAAGAGGGGTAATTTTTTTTTCCTTCTTTTTTCGCAATCTCCCTATGATTTTATGAACTTACACTTGTGGTTTTTAAATAAAAACGGTTTTTTTTAATGTCTTTCCTCAGTTTTTTTTTTCATAGCAAATAAATATTTTAAAAAAAAATTGTCAATCCGATAAAAAACTCATAAGCTTTTAGAAATAATAAACAGAATCCATATCAAGCCAATCACATCGGAGATAATATTGCAAACGCTACTCAAAAAAAAAAATTGTTTAACATGTAAAATATTAAAGATAGAGACCCCCCTTTTAAAGTTAGTTTTCGGATAATTTTTCATGAATATTCAAAAAAATACGGGCGGTCACATGCCCATGGGCGACATTGTATATTACCTATTATTTGTACAAGTTGTTGGATTTAAAATTTTATTTATGTGTGTAAATTATAGACCTAATCAGAATATGCTATGGCTACGAGTGTTCCATAATTACATTTTTGGTAGTTTTGAATTCTTAAGGCTTCTTAGTCTTTTAAAACGATCTGCAGTAACCGTCCCGTTTAGTGATTTTTATAAACTAATTTGACATTAAAACCTCCGTTGCGTTCTTGATACATTCTGCCTTTTATCACGATTGATGTATTTTTTTATTATTGTGAATCATTTAAAAATGTTCATAATATTATCATATACATTTATTTTCGCGAACAGAAATACTCGACGATTCTGCAAATTTTCTGGCTGCGCCTATACCGGAGAGTAAGTAAACATTACAGATACTTAACTATACTATATTATAAAACAAAGTTGCTTTTCGCTTTTGTCTGTATGTCTTCGTGTGTGGTCTTCGCGTGCGTGTTCTCCTAAAGAAAATAAAAGATTTTGATGAGGTTAACACCATCGTTTAGAGAATTTTTTCCAGAAGGTTTATGTATCTAATACTTACTTTAATATTAAAGTTACGTTTACCTAAGAAAACTCGATGTTTTGTCAAGTCGTAAACATCGTGCGAAGCAGGAGCGGGCCACTAGTTTAATTATACTTCTTTGCTTTCTTTTATTTATTATTTTATTTTATTTATTATGTTAATCTAAGCAAACGCCGAACAGAAACAAGTTATAGCGGATTTAATGGGCCGAAAAGGAGGGACAGTCCTAGGAGAAAAACAGGCTTATAAATTGACTTTTGAAGAGGGTGGAGACGAGTAAGTCCTTGTTTAAGTATCAATAAATAACGAGAAATGCGAAGATACTTATGTAAGTATATTCATGTTCGATTACCTCTCTCGCACGGATAGGTGCTACGGTTGGTGCTACACTGCGTGCTAGTTGACGCGCTGTAATGAAACAACGCATGGTTTCACTATTGTAATGGCCACACAGACTAATTAATTATTCACTTAGTGAGTCTTCGAGTGAACAGACACATCGCACATCAGCGGCGTGCCAACAAAATAGAGAAAGCATTTATATGTAGAATTGTTTGACGACACGGTTGGCGCAGTGGCTGAGCGATCGACTGCTGCGCAACGTGTCGCGGGTTCGATCCCCGCACGGAACAAATATTTGTATGATCTGCAAGTAGTTGTTCCGGGTCTGGGTGTTAGTGTATGTGAGTTTCTATGTTTGTAAACGCACCCACGATACAGGAAAAAAAATCTTAGTGTGGGGTAAAAAAAAAAAACAAAAAAAAAAATTGCAGAGCACCTGGCACCTATAACGTAGTACTTAGTTCAGGAAGCCACATTGATTGGTTTCTGCTACGCTACACAACAAACGAAGATCCCAGCTGTGTGATCGTCATTAGCAAATGCGATTATCTCCTCAATTATTGATGGAAATTGTACGGTGTTACGAATATTGACAAGTGCACGGATTCTTTAGATCAGATGAAATATTTGTAACCTTCCGGTTACACGATTGTATAATCATTACTTAACCTGGATTTTTTATTGTAGTATTATGAGTTCTCCAGTGGGTGTCACAAAAGCCCACGATGAAGTGAAGAATAAAGAAATGGTTAAACAAATACAAGCTGTTATACCAGATAAAAAGATGGAGATGGTTCTTAAAGGTTTAATTACTTTCATTACCTACTTTGTTGTTAATTGGTTTGAAAAATGAGCATCACCTCAACCTCAGTAAAACACCCTTTAACAAACGTTAAGACTAGTGTTACGATCTTTGACAAACGTTAAGACTAGTTTTACGATCTTTGACAAACGTTAAGAGTAGTGTTACGATCTTTGGCTGTTTGCGTAGCATAAGTATAATCAGCCTTTATTGTTCCCACTGCTGGGACACAGGCCTCCTCTCTGTGATAGGGAGTGGGCCGTAATCCACCGCGCGGGCCCAGGTCGGGTTGGTATGTCACCTGTCTTGTAATTTTTGGTTCTAGGACATGCCGGTTTCCATACGGTGTTTTCCTTTACCGTGTTGAGGGCAGTGGTGATGAAATAATTTACACAAAGTAAAGCGCCTGTCAGGGTTCGAACCTACCACCTAAACCTCGTAAGTCGCGGCTGTTAACACTGGGCCACTACTCTCTTGCTGCTTGCGTAATCTGCACGGTCAAAATTTATAGAACAGTATTTTTTAATTGGTCTAGAATCCTACTGAATCTATGGTTAAAAGTACATATTTATGATAGTCAGCCTAGCCTTTCGGCCGTCGGGGTCGGATTCCAGAATATGCAACTGAATTTTACATGGAGCGAGTATGGTGACCTCCACAACTCAGTTACTGGGTAACATGATAGGATATCCCTTTGTCAGATTGGTTGTAAGACTTTCGGACTTCTAATTACCCGTCACGTCACGATGAATTATTAATATTGTTTACGACAGTAGGTACCTAATTTAATTTTGTCTGTACAAGCTTCTTTTATATTTTTCAGACTCAACGAGTGAAGGTGCAGCTTATTTGACAGATACCATAGAAGGAAGAGGTAACTTATTGTGTATTGTATCTATGTAAAGTCAGGGATATTGGTTACTTTACAAATTGACCATTGACTTAAATTAAATTCTTTGACATTCGTTAACGGCCAATTGACGTAGTAATGTGTCAATCGGGTAAATAATGAAATGGCCAGACTGTACATAATATTATGATTATCTAGTAAAACAGTACATTATCTAAGCCAAGATATGTTTTCACTTACAGGCCAAGCTTTGGAAGTTATTGAAAGTGGTTTAAGAAAAGAAGGTGCTAAGGAATTTATAAATGTAGGAAAGTTCAAGAAAGATCACATACAAATAGGGGATATGTATGAATTTATCAAATAAACTTTTAAAAGCCCTTTGGTTCGACCAGTTATAAATATATGTAATATTTGTCGTTGCCAGGCTTCATACAGCACCAAATTTAAAGAGCGCTCACCCTTCACCCGTCATTTTGGAGAATGTTGAATACCACTTCGATGAGATAAAGAAAGAAATGCCTGCGGACAAGACATTGGCTCAGGAACATATAAAAAGTAACGTCATCATAACCATTAGTGCCTCCGTTATTTTTGTTTGCCATAGGAAATACGAATCAGCGTACACTGCGGGCAGTATCCTGGCGCTAATATGGCATATCAAGATTAGAGAAAAAATCGTCAGTTGTTTTGGTCCGTCGACTCTGGGTGAGTCTAAAACCAGGGTGCTGTGTGCTTGTGTGCCTCAAAGAGATGCCAGCACCAACTGACGGGGTCCGTTAGGGCCAATGCCTGCCGGTGTTGCGAGTTTTTCTGAAAGGGGTATCACGGCCCCGGCACACAGGCAACGAAAGGAACACGGGTGGGTTTTAGTCCGTAAAATATTGACACACCCTCCCGCTCCGGCCAGACCGGGAGAAATTATTTGATAATTTCCCACTCAAAAAAAAGGGTGCTATGAGCTACCCCACACAAACTATGTCGATGAGCATTTTCTTTAGTACTTAAGTAGCAGCAACGTGTAGATACCTATGTAGGTACGTTCTATTTTATTTATTGTTGGTTACCTACGTGCGTAACGCGTCGCGCCTCAGGCTATTTATATTAAGGGACGAGTCTAGGGACAAAATAGAATAAAAAAAATTGAGTTTCTGATTGGAGATCTGTTTTGCTATTTTATTAAAACCCCCCTATATAGTAATGTTTAGACATTTAAATACTAGCTTTAGAATACTTAATATAAAATGATCAATAGAATTAGCATAAAAAATATAATTTTTAATCTCGATTACGATTGTAAATATAATGCTTGGTCAATCCCTAGCATCAGTGAGTTTTCACTGACAGCTCACTCCACGCAAGTTTTCACGGTGATATTTTTACAGAATCGACATGCTGATGCTGGCCCAGCTTGCAGAACATTATTTAGACAAGCAAAACACTCACGGCAAACTATTTCATCACGTGAAATCTATAAAATAATTAAATTAGGTTCTGGTCAAACAACGCATCTGTGTTTTCACACATTCGTGAACGCTGTACATACCACCTAAGTATATAGTTGCACCCTAATTGAGGTGTGTAACTATGTATCCTTATAGGTTCCTCGTAGAAATCCGTATTATTAATGATTGCATTATTAAAACAGTATTAACATTTTACATTACTGTTTTGTCGATCTCGTTGGTATAGTGGTCGCAAGCGCGACTACTGGGCTTGGAGTCTCGGGTTCAATTGGTTACAGTTCAACGGGGAACAGTTGGGCTATTCCAATAGGATTTATTCAGTAGCAGCTCGGAGTCCTGGATTTGTGCCCGCTTATATATACGGTAAGAAAATGTGGGGTAACGCAATTAAAATGTTATTATTAAGTACTCAAGAAAACGAAATTAATAAAAAAAATATTGTCAAAAAACAACAAAAACACAATCGGTGGAAAGAATACAAGAAGTCACAGTAGGTCTACTGTGACTTCTTGTTTTTGTTGTACCTACTAAGCAATCCGTGCAATCGCATATAAACAAACTGGCGCATGTACAGTTGCTTAAAAAACGCAATGGTCTGATCTATCTATGGATCTACCACATATTAGTTCCTGCCCGTTCACTCGCACCTATTTTTTTTAAAATTGGTTTAGGTCCCAACTTGTTTACGATTATGTAACTATATAGATAGATACTCATCCAGACCAAACCTTATCTTTATGTAAAATGTTATCTAATTAGTTATTTCTTTAAGTGGTTATTTAAACCCAGATGGGTTTACAATATTTGCTTGTTTATCGAAACAAGCAAAAAGTTAAATTGAATCAGAATATAGGTACTTACATTTTTATTTGCCGCAAGTGTTGGGACCATTTTTTTTCATTTTTTTATTTCCATTTCTATGTGATATACAAACTTATAAACATAGTTAATTAAATTAAATCCAAATTGCAAAATAATAATGGCCTAGTAGTGGAGATTAAAAACAAAACATATAAATGAAATTATTTAAATAATTATACATTAATAATAAACAATTATTAAAAGTAAATACCTACCGGTCGAGACTGTACTTAAAGCTAAACGAATGGGACGTGCATATATGCTAGAAAGAGAAAGCCGGCCGTTCTGTCGCCAGCATATTCTGCTCAGGATGCGCGCGCATAGAATCTTATGGCAGGCGTTTGTTCTGTTTTCAAAGAGTTTCTATTGACGAATGAAACAGGCAAAGGTCTCTAAAACATTCTGCTTTTCGCATAACCAAAAACTTTGCTTATGTACTTTTAACATCTTAACAGATTGCAATTAGTTATTATTTATCTGTTGTTACTAATTATTCACCTATAATTTCAATAATTGGATGCGTAAATTAATTATTCTGCGAAAGTCAAGAAGGTTTTATTGTTTACATACTCTTTGAAGTCAATGACATGTGCCATTACTTGGGCGAAAAAAACAATGTACAGGTAAAATAGGAAATCGAAATAAAAACTAATACTTTTATGGTGTTTTTTATGCGGAGAATTTAAGGATTCGCATTACAACATAAAATTATTATATTTAAAAACAAGATTTATCAACATTATAAACTTAAGTCATCACAGAACAAATAGCGATACCAGGTCTGGTCAATCTCTTTTCGGAATCATTGACGAACAACAATAGTTTTTCACACGCCAATATATTCATTTGTTTCTTTTTTTACTTTAACAGCTCTATTAGTTGGATAAGTTACCTCCTTGGTTGCCATGTGTTCAAGTAAAAAAAAAAACATTTTTAAATAACACGACAGATTTAAGAATAATGAAAATAATGCTCGAATTTCCAAGCATGTTTGAGAAAAAATTGTTCCTATAAATATCTCAAATTTATGTGTGGGACTGTACCGTTTCCGTTCCTTTGTTTTTAGGAACATTTGCTAGTTAGTAGGACGATTGGGTAATAGGAAATTTAGTTAAAGTGTAGTTTTGCTATTAGGAACATTTGCTTTTAGTAGTTTTGATACGGAGAAAAAAATAATATGTTTTAAAATCAATGTGCAAGTACCTATAGTAATTGGTAAAGTAGGTGCGAAAAAACAAAGATTGCCGAGGCACTTAAAAGTAGTTCCGCACTAGGTACTGTAGGTACATGAAAACAATTTATTCAAAACTGTTTTACAATCTTACAGGTATGACTAATATCGCTGCTCAATTCGTTGCATCTAAGGCCACAGACGAATGTAAGTGCAAATATAAATTGTGTACAAATATACATATATATATACACATACACATACATATACATATATACATATATATTCATTTCACAAAGTACTCATAAACGGGCCATATTTTTCCTGCAATACAAATATCAACGTGGCAGTAAATCTGCAATATTTTCAACTACCTTTAGTCAAATTAATTACAAGTATATATTCACTGACTTACTGAAGTAAACAGACAAGTGCTACTTAAAATCACGTTAGTTAATTGACTCAGGCGTGACTTTGCAGAAATCCATTATAAAATACAATAGATGACGTATGTTTAGTAACCTAATCCGCTGAACTGTTCTTAATAAGTCATAAAGAGTTCCGTATGAAATCGACACGTGTTTCACCTCTCAAAGAGGCATCCTCAGGATGACGAATGACTTGTTGCGAACTTGGACACGACGTGTTGCCACGCCAAGCGACGAACGCAGTGCGCACACTTCACTTCAGGTTCGTAACAAGTCAATGGACTCTTTTTGATTCTCACGTACGGTGGAATGCCCGACAGATGTCAACCGTGCCATCCTTCATATTATAATAAAACTACGGTAATTGTTCGTCATGATAACTTCGTCCACAATTGTACAGACAAAGCCTTCAGTTTCCCCAAAGAGGTCACCAAAACGAAGCCAGGCTCCTGCCGGAGGCTTTACGCGGGGGTCGTGCGGTCCACGGCCCTTTACGGGGCACCGGCCCAGCGGTTGAACGCGTCCCAAAGGGTGCGAGGATACCGCACGGTCTCCCGTGAGGCGGCGAGCCTCCTTGTCGGATTACCGCCATGGGATCTGGAGGCAAAAGTCCTCGCGCACATGTGGGAGTGTCGCGAGGAGGCGAAACGCCGGGGCGTAACTCCGCTGCCGCGAGAAATCACGGCACAGCGGACAGAGCTCCGGCGGGATCTCATGGTGGCATGGAGTGTGCGATTGTCGCAACCCAGCCCTGGGCACGCCACAATTGCGGCGATAAGTCCCCTCTTTGAAGAGTGGCAGGTCCTCATCGGACACGGTTATTTCGGGAAGTTCCTGTGCCGCATAAGGCGGGATGAAACGCCCGGGTGTCACCACTGTGTGGATTGCCCGGAGGACACGGTGGAGCATACGGTGGAGATCTGCCCGGCTTGGGCGAAGCACCACCGTGTCCTCACGGAGGCGATCGGCAGCGACGATCTCTCGCGTCCGGCCCTGGTTCAGGCCATGGTTCGGAGCGAGAGTGCATGGGAGGCCGTCACCTCCTTCTGCGAAGCAGTTATGCTCGCGGAGGAGGAGGCGGAGCGCGCGAGGGAGATGCAAGATGCGCGCCCTCGCGCCCGTAGTCGCCGCAGGAGACGCCCCGGGCGTCGGGAGTCGCGAGCCGACTTCCGGCCACCGTAGGCGCGGGCTTGCGGACGGTGAGCAATGGGTAGCTTGCCGTCCGATAAGGACCAGGCCCGGGTCGACGGCGCGTTGTGTTCCACGTGCGCCTCAACGAGATGTCAGCACCAACTGGCGGGGTCCGTAAGGACCAATGCCTGCTGGGGCTGCGGGTTTGTCCGAAAGGGATATCGCGGCCCCGGCACACAGGCAACGGAAGGAACACGGGTCGGTTTTAGTGAGTAAAAGTCTGACACACCCTCCCGCTCCGCCTAGAGCGGGAGAAGTCATTTGATGATTTCCCACCCTCAACCCCCCCTCCCCCTGAAATATGCCTCGCTCGATCCTGATCGGCTCGCTATTTTTCTGGATATTTTGACAGCTTGGATAGCGAAGGAACGTCCTTCATTGCCCCATACACGACATGAAGGTGCCCGTGGATGTAAAGAATTCATAGACCGAAAAAAAAAATGTGTTTTAAGAATATAAACTTTTTTATTGACATTAGTTACTAAATGATTATAAAAACTTATATGAACATAAATGGAATAGCAATCGATTCAACATAACTAGTATTTTAATCAATTGCAGCCACACATTTTAGTAAAAAGTGACCCTTTTAAGAGCACATTAATATGTACTAGGAGATTTTTTGAAACGAAGTTCTTTAACACGGCTTGCCGTATTAGTGCACTGGTAGAAATTGTCACGCGAATAAGCGTTGATACTTGCGAATGTCTTCTCTCATTCAATGAGAAAGAAAGAGAGAGTGTAAATTCACACTTTCTCTCTCTCTATCTGTTCGAATTTGAAGAAGACAGTCGCATGTATGAAGAAGAAAGTGTTTACTTGGTCAAAATGAAAATCCAAGATGGCGGCTGCGAAAATTTTCATTTTTTTTAACATGGGTAAGCCCCATAACTGAAAAGATAGCATAAATTTTGCATTGCAGGCAGAACAAACTAATACAGGTTTGTCCCGCCTGCAATACCAAAATTCTTTTTAGTTTTTTAATTATTTATTTATTTATTACTTATTTTATATAAAATTTAAAATATTGTTGTTGTTTAAGGTGGTTTGGATGCTCAGCAACTAGCAGCATTAGACGATGCCGGATTTAACGCCGAAGCCAAAGCCGCAGCGTATGAAATTTAGTCATATTCCAAAATTCGATTCATTACCGAAATTTTCAAATCCTTAATATCGTGAAAGCCTTACTTTAAAGAAATATTATTCATTCAAGAAATAATATGGCTTGCAGTGAGGCACGTAGATTAGCTGCAATCGCAAATGGTCCTGGTGGCAAAGTGGGCGCTGGTGACGGGACAGGGGCCGCTGGTGGTGCGGCAGTGGGCGTTGGGACTGCTGATGCTGGAGGGGCTGGCGTAGCTAGTGAAACCGAGGAACAACGTCTTCGGAGACTAGCCGAGGCGGAAGAATACAAAAGACACGAAGAAGAAGCGAAAAAGAGGTTAGCAGAGCAGGAGAAAATGAAACGAGAGCCGGGTGAGAACCGCATTCTTCTATTTAATATAAGTATGTCGGAGGATGGTATGAGTTTCTCTCGTTACCAGGCATATTTTAACTACTGTGGGCGTACTATGGGTAGTGTTGGTTATTGCACAATAGAAAAACCGTTGCACTTCAGATCAAATTATAATTTACAATAACATTACTCACACTAACATTTCACACACTGTAGGTACACGGCACAACTATTCGAAACGCGGGACAGTTCCTAGACTGGAGGTTCTGTTCTCTAGAACGGTCGGATAGCAAGTGCCCTCGCCCTGGCGCCCTCTCCATTAGCTAGGCTCCATCGTAGCACGAAGTTAGCCGAGTGTTAGTGCTGCCACTACTCGAGTCATGTGCTGCGTTTCGTTTAGCGACCGTACTAATGACCGTCTCCGACAAGTACATATCAACACAACATCACGCCTGTATTCCCCGAAGGCAAGGCAAAGGTGTACCTTTAGTAAACCCACATTTAGCCAGTTATGGTTAAGTCCCATGAAGCAACCCTATTGTCATCACCCGGGCCCACGTCGAGGCTTCCGGGCTGATTGATTGTTTGAATTTATTATTAAACCAGCTTTTGCCCGCGGCTTCGACCGCGTGGATGTCGGAAATTATCCCACGGGAATACGGGAACGTACAACTGAATAAAAAGTATCATGTGTTAATCCAGGTTGTAATCTATCAGTGTGCCCAATTTAATTCCAAATTTAGTACCTACTAAGGCACACCACGACCTAACCCTTCGAGCTTAGGGGGAAAAGGCGCTATGTAAATATTTATGTTATTTATCGTAACTAAAATTAATAAGTAATATAATCTTTGCAGGAATATATAA
The DNA here is from genome assembly GCA_947364205.1 of Agrochola lota. Lineage (NCBI taxonomy): Eukaryota > Metazoa > Arthropoda > Insecta > Lepidoptera > Noctuidae > Agrochola > Agrochola lota. The sequence goes on along the minus strand of OX376219.1, from coordinate 17,664,530 downwards.
AGGAGGAGCACTGGGCGCTGGTAAGTGCAAAACAATGCCTTTATTAGAACAATAAGTTAATGAAGAGGAGAAGGAATACTATTTAAAAAATATCTTGTAGTGTATGTGATCGGAAAATAGTTTTCTTGTTGATAGTAGAAATATTTATTTTAAAAAAATCGGAATCTGTTTGTGCAGAATAACCAATTTTTCTTTCTTTACTATTATCTTTTCTACTTTCGTTCATGCATATGTGCAGATTATGACCCGGAGCACCTGGAGGCCCTGGAAACCCTGCACCAAGAGCTAAAAGCGCGCGGAGGCGAAGTTTTCTACAAGCAGCCGCAAACCACCCTCACACACGGAATGACTTCAGACTGGTACAAATTCCTTCATAAAAATATAATGATGAGGATGACGATATCAATAGCACTTATAACGGTTAACTTAAGTTAATCATCTACTAATAGGCATTAAAAAGAAGTCTTTGTAAGTTTGTATATAGGGGTAATCTTCAGAACTACTGATCTGTTACGAAAATTCTTTCACTAATGGGTTGCCCATGGGTATGTGCCCGCCATCGAATTATATCGAAGGATACGCCTTACTGCATCAAAAGATGACCGCATTTGTGCTTAAGTTGTCATCTGTCACACAATGACGTAGAAAATTGTCGCTGTACCGTCAGCATACTCGTTTTAAAAAGGGTACTTAATTTTAAAACGAGGTTGTTTTGAAATAATAAAATGTTTGTTTTTATAGTCTTTATCAATGATATTATAATTGAATTGAATTTGAAAGCAGAAGGGGTAGAGTTTATAAACAGGCTGATTAAAAAAAATCAAGAAAAATATTTAATGGATCTTTGCCACACCCTCGCGACATAGGAAAATGGTACGATAACAGTTCGTCTTGGCTTTAATAAGCAAGCGCTAGATTTTAGAAAAAAAAATTAAAAATCGTGATCAGCGAATATTCTGCACGTTAATTGCTGACGAGATGCCTCTTCGCCACCAAACTACGTGGACTGGAAAGAAGATTGCAGGCGTCGTAGATTTCGGTGCTTGCTCGGCAAAATCGTGCGAAATAGCGACTCAGGCGTATATATTAGTATGCATGAACGAAAGCTGGAAAATCCCAGTGGCATATTTTTAGGTAACGGACTATCAGCTGAAACTCGGGCTAGTTTATTGAAAACATGTTTGTGTGAATGCTACCATGTGGGGGGGGGGGTTCATATTGTTGCCATAACTTAATTAAATGTAACGTTTTATTAAATTGTTTATGTAACGTACCTATAATTTTGTATTCGAAAACATAGTTGCAAAGAAAAGTTAATCTAAAAAAAAATACATTAAAAAAATCTCTCGGCTTTTAAAATATTTTAAAATTATAATGTCCCATACCTCCATACTTCCTAAATTCTTTTAAACTTTTTTTGTCAACGCTACACTACCCTATCGTTTGTTGTCATGGGAATGAAATTTTTGTTATGTCATCATCCGTCATAACATTTATTTTTGAAAACGTAATAAATATGAAAAAAAAATTACTTACGCATGAAAAGTAATACCTTTAGCTTTGTTTGTATTCTTGGAGTTGTTGGTACATTTCCTGAAGGCACAACAAGGCATCTTTGTACAGCTCTGTGTATTAAAAACGAGAAAGTTACTCCGATGTGTCACGAATTATGACGAATGAGGAAATGATGTTCGAAATGAGCGAATTCGCTCATTTCAGAAGTGACACTTTTCGCGCGACGTAAGTATGGTGAGGGCGTATCCTTGATTTACATCAATGGTGCCCGCCCGTATTTTTCTGAATACTCTTGAAAAATTATCGAAAATTTACTTTAAAACGTACTTTATCTTTAATATTTTTCATGATATAATTTCTTTTTTTTTTTGTAGCGTTTGTAATATCTCATATGTTATTGGCTCGATTTGGATTATATTTATTATTTCTAATAGCTTATAAGTTATTTTATAGGATAATAAAAAAAACTAGTACGAAAAAAAAAACGGAGAAAGCATTTTTTTCTAAAAAAAATAGTATTTATTTTAAAAAACATAAGTGTAAGTCCATAAAATCATAGTGGGACATAGAATTTCTTTTTTTAACTAAGAAAGAACGAAAAAAAAATTTAACAAATTCAAGGTAGACCCTTTTTAAGTTTATTTTCGATAATTTGTCATGAATATTCAGAAAAATACGGGCGGGCACATGCGCATGGGCGACATTGTATACCACGGGACGAAGTGGCGCTAAGGTAGTGTACAAAATAATCAATGCTGTTGGTGTGCCTATTATATAAATAAACAAGCCGTTCCCCTGGTGGGATTTACCATCGGGAAAAATTACGAAGTTCCATACAAACTTTGATCCTGTATACAGGGTGACAGCTAGTCACTAAAACGGTTTAAATCTGCTGTTATAGACAGATGAGCAACCACAAGTTCGGGCAACCGTTTACGTTTCTCTTGAACCATAGGCTGGCCAGCTGGTTGTACAGGCCAATCCTCCGGATTTTTTAGAAGAAATGGAGGCTCAGTGAACCATCGGTGATTGGAATTTAGAGGTTTCATACGAGTAGCGTCGTCTGCGACGTTCAAGTCGGTTGGGACCCATCGCCAATTGCACTCATGAATTTTCCGTTATTTCCCCGATTCAATGGGCCACGCAAGGCTGGAACATACGTGCGTCACTCCTGAGCCAACCAAGGACTGGGTGGCAGGTTTTTGAATCCATCCAAAGAAATGTGCGGATTGGCTTTTTTCAGACCGACTTAAAAATGTGACAATGACAGACTGCCAATTAAATTTAACAAGAATTGATTTATACTAAATGTGATGTGCGTTCATCACAACATCCAACCAGAAACGACTTTGGACGAGGCCCCGCCCCTTTAATGTTGCTTATTACTAAGGTGAGATGGCAGATGTTACACATTAATTGATTCAGGCGTGACTTTCCTCACACTGCTCTCGACGCTTGACGTGTCCACACGTCGGGTCCGGGTTCGCAACAAGTCAATAGCCTAAAAAGTTAATAGCTTACAAGTTTCTTTATGACTCCTTAAGAACAGTTAAGCGGATTAGGTTACTAAATATACGTCGTCTATTGTATTTTCATTACATATATGCGACCACTGTAAGGGTCGCTCGTTTTTTGTTTCTTTAAATGTCCTCTATCAATTTGTTTACACTAAGACCCTACATTTAATGTCACCTTCTATAATGTACTTTTCTTTCTTCGCTGTCAGAATGAAATTGCTAATGGGAGAGAGAAATGACATTGTTATCATGGAAGAGTTATTGTTGTGTTGTTTTTCGTAAGTTAGTCAGTAAGTAACTGGATTGTAATGTTTTATTGCATTTCATTTTATTGCACTCCTGAATTAATATTCAGAGATTTTTTTTCCTATGCCAGTAAGGATTAAAACCGGAAGTATGTAATTTTTAATTACTTACCAATTTTTTGCGATTTTTCGGGTTCCACAATAAAGAAGGAACCCTAATAGTTTCGCCATGTCTGTCCGTCTGTCTATCTGTCTGTTTGCCGCTTAGCTTAGAGACGGTTAGTACTAGAAAGCTGTAATTTGGCATGGGTATACATATTAATCACGCCGACAAAGTAGTAAAATAAAATCAAGGAAAATATTTTTTTGTTTATTTTTTTTGTCTGTCCCATAGTGTGGGGCGTCGTTGGAAAGGTCGTTAAAAATATTGTAGGTGTGGCAATTTTTTTTAATTCAGGAATCTGTTTGCGAAATATTAAGCTTTAAAGTACAAATTTTTATTAGTCATGTGTCGGGGGATACATGACTAACAAAAATTTGTACTTTCCAGCCAGTCAAATTTTAAAACTTTGATTTGTGAAAAAATTCACAGCAGTAGTATATATAACGAAATTAAAAGGAAAACTATCACAGCTAAGTAGGCTTTATAAGTTAACGAGTAATAATCGACCAACTTAAATTTGCAGTTCGAAAAACATGATCTCGCATATGGAATGTATGGGAGATAATGTTTTTCAACTACAATGTTAAGTTTGTTCTTGGGAAAGTCATCCCATCTACGGAGCCCTTCATTGTGCGTGGTCCGACACGCACTTGGCTGGTTATTATTTCAGATAGTTCTCTTTGCTAGCACGTGGGTCCTCTTTTACCTCTTTATATTATAATGAGTATGAGTATAGATAAATCGGCGGTCATTAGGTTTTAGGTTATTCTATTTTGATCTTTGTTATCAAGTAATTAGATACCTATAGTTTTCTATGCAATAGTCTGCTAGCTTTAAAAGATATAATTTGTCTCGATAAAAGACTCGACTGTGCTTATATAAATTAATGTGTCATGCCCAGGCTTGCTGATCCGGATCCCGTAAAAGTGGACAAGTCAGTGAAAGATTCCAGTGACACCGCACGCCTTCATATGAAGTTTGAAAGAAAACTGAGTGGGGTGGTCAAAGACAAAACCCCAGCGCATTTGAAAGATGCCATGCAAGGTATGTACTTTACCTAAATATAGGTATAAACAGATATAAGCGATATCGATATCGCGCTCCTGCTGTGCTATTCTGTAACCATCTCACCGTGAAACCTTAGGGGAAGTGATCGTGCAGTGAGCTGTCAGTGTCACCCCACCCGATACTAGGGATGACTAAGCATTACATTTACAATCGTAATCGAGATTTAAATTATATTTTTTATGCTATTTTTTTGCTAATAGACACTATCACATTGGGTTTTTTTTACTTACTACGTACCTACTTACTTATTTAACTTGTAGCGCGTCACGTACTTGCGTACTAAATACCAACGTCCAATAAGTACCTACAATGTTTTATTCATCATCATCATCATATATAACCCAAGTAAAACTGACACTTGTAGCGCGCGCACATCGCATCACCGAAGTGTTGTCGCCGAGGAAATTACACGCGTTACCATGGTGACCACCCGCGTGATCACTTCATCCGATTCTTAAAGAATCGGATGAAGTGATAACGCGGGTGGTTTCACGGTGATATTTTTACAGAATCGACATGCTGGTCCGCCTTCTGGTCAGTCGCTACCTGACGCGACAGCGATATCGGTCTGGATCGGTGTTTTAATCTTTATGCGAAACTGCAATAATTAGCATGTTAAAAATCATCATCATTTTAGCCGACGTCCATTGCTGGACATAGGCCTCCCCCAAATGGGGAGGCATCTTAAAAATAAAACGTGATAATCGACGTTTTTTTTTTTTTGCTGACAACTTTTAATTATAATTTTTTGTTATTTTGCTTTTGCAAGATATGTTTTTCTGTAGACCACTACTTACACATAAACAGTTTGTATTTTTTTCCGTTTTTGCCTACATACTACATTGACTATATGAAATTAATAATCACCTACACACATCACCCGCAAAATTTCTAGTATTAGTTTACCGGCTTTCATATCCTCGGTTCACGGCACTGAGAAATTAATCAGGAAAATTCTAGCCTCCACACTGATTGATTTTGATGTGCCGTGCTTCACCGAGGCTATAGGCTAGACTCGCTTGCCCGAAATCAGATCTACCCGATCATCCATCTTCCCAAAGACGGTGGGATGACCCGCTCTGTAGAGTAGTACAGAACAATTTACTCAACACGTCTAATACCACTGCGGAGCGTGCGCGCTTGCTGGCTGTGGGTAAGTGGGAATCGGATATGTGGCTTCACGTACTACCGTCGTCAAACATAGGCACTCTGTTCGACGATAATACCTTTCGCCTCACTGCTTCCCTAAGACTAGGAGCTCCTTGTTGGTCTCCTCATCGCTGTCACTGTGGCGAAATTGTCAACAGTCTCGGACATCACGGCCTGTCTTGCAGCCGAAATGCAGGTCGCGCGGCACGCGAACATTAACGATATCATCCGACGAGCTCTTGTCACCGCCGGCGTTCCAGCTATATTAGAACCCAATGGCTTGGCACGCGACGATGGCAAGAGACCGGACGGCATGTCTTTATCTCCATGAAAGGTGGGTAGGCCTTTAGTGTGCTGGTGCTGCTGCTGCGGCTGCAGAAAACCTCAAGCGACGTAAGTATATTTAACCTTACAGGTAATTATATTTTCGAGCCGTTTGGGGTCGAAACCCTCGAGCCGTGGGGTCCGAGTGCTCATGGCCTCTTTACTAAAATTTTAAAACGGCTATTTGACACTTCCCGTGACCCAAGGGCTGGTTTTTACCTAGGCAGAGGCTAAGCATTTCCATACAACGTGGCAATGCGGCCAGTCTCTTGGGTACATTACCAGTCGACAGCGATGCGGATGAATTTTACGATGCTATATTTTAGTTTTTGAATAGTTTTTAGTTAAGTTAGTATAATTTTGCTATTTTTATTAATTAATTAGTTATAAGTTGTTATGGACCCACTTGTAAATATTACCCTACACATTATTGACATTTCTACTTTCAAATATGACTGTCAGAAATATGTATTATGCTTCCAGTGAGATATCACATATTTTTGCAATATGAGCGGCACTGATTGCAATATAGGAGAAAACTCGAAACAATAAACTGTTAGGTTTATTTGCTGCCAAAGAGAGTCAGTTATGTTTTATCACAACGCGATATCACATTCTTTTGAATTCAAAGATATTTATAACACAAGGCATGACAAATCTTTTTGAAGCCGATGCGGCATCTTGGCGTCACATGTCTTGCCAGATAGTTTTGGTTTTCCTTCGATGCCACATATTTGTATATGCCTTCCACAAATGATCACATATATTTGCAGTCTTCCTGGATGAATCATGAAATCAGATATTATTGCCGAGCTATCCATAGTAATGTATTTATGTTCGTGACTGTACGTACTGCAATTTCAAACGCGCGATTCACAGGCGTATTGAGTAACTACGCCCATGAATCGTTGTCTGGGGACAGGCTCCAAGGGCTGTTATTGAAAACTTTACTACCAATTATTCAAAAAGTTATGGTTAGGTATTCAATATTATTAATTTCATTATTTTTGTGCGCAGATGTCGTCATTGAGTCCGCTCGAAAAACTGCAGAACGGTTTGTTGCGACAAGTGAGTGAAAATATCGTTTTTACTTTAGAATGACATTACCCACTGTTTTAATTACAATTAATGTGTTGACAGTTTTAATTATTATATTACTAACTACCGCACTTAGGAACGATACTTTAAAATAATCAATCATTAAATTTAATTGACCAGCATATCTTGACATATGTCAACAACCTTGAAATGTTCTAAGTCTCGTATTTTTGACTGACAGCCGAAGCTGCCAACGTTCCAAATGCACATGACAGCAGAGGGTCCGACATCTTAAATAAAAGTAAGAAATATAGCAGATTTCAACTTTTATTCACACAGCTTATTAATTCACTATAATAGTAATTCAAACTTGAAATGTTCTTAGTCTTGTATTTTTGACTGACAGCCGAAGCTGCCAACGTTCCAAATGCACATGACAGCAGAGGGTCCGACATCTTAGATAAAAGTAAGAAATATAGCAGATATCAACTTTTATTTACACAGCTTATTAATTATTAATTCACTATTATAGTTATTCAAACTTGAAATGTTCTTAGTCTCGAATTTTTGACTGACAGCTGAAGCTGCCAACGTTCCAAATGCACATGACAGCAGAGGGTCCGACATCTTAGATAAAAGTAAGAAATATAGCAAATATCAACTTTTATTCACACAGCTTATTAATTATCAATTCACTATAATAGAAATTCAAACTTGAAATGTTCTTAGTCTCGTATTTTTGACTGACAGCCGGAGCTACCAAAGTTCCTGCACGTGACAGCAGAGGGTCCGACATCTTAGATAAAAGTAAGAAATGTAGCAGATATCAACTTTTATTCACACAGCTTATTAATTATCAATTCACTATAATAGTAATTCAAACTTGAAATGTTCTTAGTCTCGTATTTTTGACTGACAGCTGGAGCTACCAAAGTTCCTGCACGTCACAGCAGAGGGTCCGACATCTTAGATGAAAGTAAGAAATGTAGCAGATATCAACTTTTATTCACACAGCTTATTAATTATTATTTCACTATAATAGTAATTCAAACTTGAAATGTTCTTAGTCTCGTATTTTTGACTGACCTGCCAACGTTCCAAAAGCACGGGCCGGCAGAGGGTCCGACATCTTAAATGAAAGTAATAACAAAAGCAGAAATCAACTTTTATTCACACAGCTTATAATAATAATTCAAATTTGAAATGTTCTAAGTTTTGTATTTTTGACTGACAGCCGAAGCTGCCAATGTTCCAAAAGCACATGTTGGTAGAGGGTCCGACAATCCGACATATTAAATGAAAGTAAGAAATATAGCAGAAAGCAACTTTTATTCACACAGCTTATTAATTCATTATAATAATAATTGAAATTAGGTTATATATCACCTCCTCTACATGGATGACTTGAAACTCTTTGCCCCCAACAATTTGCAAATGGTGGAGCTACTGAAGGTACCCGAAACGTTCAGTAGCGCCATCAGGATGGAATTTGGTGTGGACAAATGTGCGGTCATGCATGTAAAGCGAGGGGGATTGTGGAATCCGAGGGAACCCAACTATCGGACTCCATACTTATAATAATAATTCAAACTTGAAATGTTCTAAGTCTTGTAATTTTGACTGACAGCCGAAGCTGCCAATGATCCAAAAGCACATGACGGTAGAGGGTCCGACAATCCGACATATTAAATGAAAGTAAGAAATATAGCAGAAAGCTACTTTTATTCACACAACTTATTAATTATTGCCAGATCCTAAACGGCGCGTGAACAAACCGTCTCCCGATAGCGTTAAACTAAAAAAGAAAAAAGAAAAAACAGAAAATCAGTTCTTATTACATAATAGAGTGTATAATACACCTTCCTAAACGGACCGGGCGGTGGACGCTGTCGAGCAGTGTTGCCAGACCAAAAAAAAATAAGTCTATAGAAATATGGGTAAAAACACAGAACTTACATATATATATTTTTAGGCATTTAACAACTATTTTATCGATAAAATTCAGCCGAACCTAGATATCGCAAGCAAACCGAAATCTTTTAAAATAAACTAATTTCATTTTTATTAATTTGTTGTTATAGCGGAAATAAAAATACATAATCTTAGAAAATTTCAACTGTCTACCTATTACGGTTCATGAGATAATTTCAGAGATACAGCCCGCTGACAGACAGACAGACGGACGGACAGACGGACAGCGGAGGCTTAGTAATAAGGTTCCGTTTGGCACCCTTGCGAGTACGAAACCCTAAAAAGATGTTCGAAGCTTTTTGACAGTCAAAGCATACTATAGCGTAACAGAATTCTTGAGTTAAAAAATGTTTGTTACTGTTTGTAATGTTTAAAAATAATAATTATGTTTGGTTTTTGTGTTGTTTTTTGTTAAAATGTAGTAAATTAGTTTCGTGGTTTATAATTTTGTAACTTGCATGCCTACTGGTAAAATATGGCTGAACCATTCCCTATAATCACCATGTATTGTACCCATATTTGCAAAATAAAATATCTTCATCTTTATCTTATCTTCATCTAAAAGTATCTGATGAAAATGTAAACAAATGGATCAGAAAACTTATCTGTCGATGCCAATTTGTAGTGTCACTTGCAAATGCAATGATGCTTTGATTTGATTAGTTGAATACCTACTTAAGCCAGCACGCGTTACGTAATGATTTTTCAATCATAATTTAATCATGTTATTCAAACAATAATTGTTGCAATAAGTTGTGAGATATGCAGTTGAAACTTTCTAAATACAGATGAATGTGTTACTAATTCCGTTTAGTGAATGATTTCGTAAGAATTTATCCTGAACAGAGTTTGTTTACACTTTTATGAGATACTTTTTGAACAGACTATAGCAGACAAATTCGTAGTAATAGTAGTAGCGACATCTGAAGCGAGCAACTGGCACTATTTATCCCCACTAGGCAGAGTTAATGATTGATTATTTTTAAGTGATATCCCTATACATTTTTTTTTAATGATTAATAAATCATCAATTGATTACTATTTACACACCAGATTACAACGCCGTTGTTAAAGACGGTCTCGTGACAGAAATGCAAAAGAAGGGAAACGAAATACTCGTAGAAGTGGATGGCGCCGCAGAAACCTATTTCTTTGCCGCTCAAAGGTTTAAAGTGTATTTAATGTTCTCACTCACTATACCGGGTGTAAAAAGACCCATTGCCGAACCAAGAGTTACATAATTTATCCTTCCCGTCATTGCGTACTTTATATTTTTAGGATCCGTATCTGAATAGAAAAAAACGGAACCCTTAAAATATCACTTTGTTCGAATTTTTCTGTCGTTGTGTTCGCCTGTCAAGACTGCTTACCTTACCTGCATGTTTTTCAGTACCTAGATCAATCCAGTTTCAAATGCTTTAATTAACGAAACTAATGCGCGGAGGTAAAGTCTTCTTCTATTCACACGTAATCACAGTAAATTGTGAAAGTTACATTCTAGTAAACAGCGAGGTTTCAGACAAATGATAAGGCAGGTATCACACCTCTGCCGCGAAACTTCAGTAGTTCCGCCATGAAATTTGTTTAAATCATTCAATTTGTCAAATATGTTTGTAGACCAACCCGAATAACTACGACTACTGCTACATGTATTGATAATGTGTTTTTTTGCTGCCACTATTTAGATAGTCATCGTTAATTATCTCCCTTAGGGGGTCTACTCTCTAACTCCGTAACGAAGATACGGGCCTGTCGGAAAGTGGTTGGTTGATCCGTCATAACAAGTGGCAAATTTAATTTTTCAGACGGTCAAAGACACATTTGCAGTAAGGACAACTGTCAAATCGTGTTGTCATTCATTCTTAGTTCAGGCCCCGAACTCATCTAATGTCCGTAAGTGATACGGAGTTGTATCGCCCGTACCTTCGGCCGAAACTACGGATTTCGCGGTTATTTACTAGAATGGGATCACAGTGGTCAAACCGTAACTTTTGAGTTCAACATACCAATACAAAAATTGCAGATACAATTCAGATCAATAACAGCTGTTAATTTCAATAAATATAATAGCACTTTAGTTTGTAAGTTACGTGAAAAATATACCACGTAACTAACGTTCAATAATTATTTTATGAAGAACACTAAAACTACATATCAGCCCTAAGTTTGTATGGCCTTAAACCTTATATTAACATGGAAACTTTTAATAAGTATGTTGCTACCTACTCTAGAACTTTTAAATCCTTATACATTAGCAACAAGGTTAAATCAGCAGACAATAAAATAGGGACGGTTTGGCACATTATATTTTATCAATAATGAAACGAGCAGGAACAAAAAGCATAATTCTGATTACACACTGGTGACGTCATGTGATGATCTCATTTGCGACAACAAAGACGTTGCTCAAGAATTAGTAAATTTCTTGACCAGTATCCCTCTTAAAACTACTAAAACTTTAAATTCCTCACCGCTCCTCGCTCTCTTTTGATTTAGTAAGGACGAACGTTTCAGCCTGCCCGATTGAATTTAACTTTAAGCATATTAAACCCATAACAGTAACAAAAGCTTTTAAGCAAATTAAGATCAAACTGATCGAAGATCTTTGGGGAATGTCCATTAAAGTCTATACATCCATCATTGAGACCATTGTGCCTTACTTAGCATTAATATTTAATTTGTGAGTGGATCAAGGAGTCCTCCCGGATTTAATGAAATACAGTAAGGTAATACCACTTTTCAAATCCTCGGGCAGTAAAGACACCAATAATTATAGACCTTTATACGTGTTCTCAGCAAGGTGTTTGAAAAGGTAATGGTTAATCAAATGCTCATTAATTTTAACACAAATAAAATCCTTCATGATCATGGTATGGTTTTACCAAAGGACGTTGTACGACCAACGTCGGTGTGTAACCGTATTAAGACACATTTTTAACATATGGGAAGAGGCCAATGACGCCATAGGAGTCTTTTGTGACCTCTCGAAGGCATTTGATTGTGTCGACCGTGAAACTTGAGCATTACGGACTTGTGCTCAGTTTAGTAAAATCTTATTTAAATGATAGATAACAGCAAGTTCAAATAAACGCTATCAATTCACAAGGTTTAAAAGTATAAAAGGGTGTTCCAAAAGACTTGATATTGGGTCCTTTCCTCTTTTTAGTGTATATTAATGATTTACTCCATTTATCAAAAAATCAACCACCAATGGTGCTGATGAAACATTCTTAATGTTTAAGGTAGATAGATAGACGTGTTACAAAATTAGAGGCCGTAAATAACGCCCTACTTCAGGTCCAAAATTGGTTCACTGCTAATAATATAGTCGTCAAAGAAAAAAAATACGGTATTTTACCGTGGGGACGCCCTACTCCTGGCATCGAGTTTATTTTTATTCTGCAGAAAAGAGCGATCAGAGCCATAACATAATCTCCGTAGGGGCGAACAAAGGGAACTGTTTAAGGATTTCAATATCATGACGGTACCTTGTCAAATAAGTTGTGATTTCATCGGAGGTAAAAATGCTTGGCTCATTGCTGGTATTGCTCCACAACCACAACTAATTGATTAACATTTGAAAATATTGTTGGAGCTGCTGAAGATTGTGAGACCATCTTTGCGTTGTATAAACTCCAATCTCCTTTTTATTATGTTTAATTGCATAGCATAGGTGTGAGTACTATGTACTATAGAGCAACCATTTACCGGGGAATATGTCTTTCATTGACTTGAATGTGCCCTGGTAGCTGTGAGTATGTCATGCTCACTCAGATGTCTCGCTAATGGTTGCGCGTGTGTAGGATCATTTAGCTCCCTTCAAAATGGTTGAGCTGAATTGTGCTGATCCATGCATCATGTTCGTGAACGGGCGCCGTCAGTTAGGACTGGTCATCTCTTATCTGCCATGGCTTATTGGTTTTTTTTTGTGTTTTCTTTTAACGTGTACTTTCTTTCTGGCGAAATGTGGGTACACCTCTGCCTAAACCTTCGGGGAAACAAGGCGTGATGACATGTGATGTTATGTTTTTTTATGATGTAGGTAGCTTAGCGTTAAAGAATTTGGAAAAAATGAGGGCGCCACTATCGCACTTAAGACACTTCGAATGGCAAAAAGTTTTTTAAAATAAATCTACAGTTTGTGGGTGACTCAAATCAAAACCTACTAACACTTGTCGGCAAAGTAGAGCCTTCATCATAGGTCTGCATTAAGTAAAATATTAAGTTTCAATTGTCACGTCAGTCTCTTTTATGTCAACCTGTAACCTACTGTAACTAATATTTTTGTAACATTATAACTTGTGTGTGTGTGTGTATGTGAGTGAGTGTGAGTGTCCATGGAGTTTCTTTGCCCGTTCTTCTCCATAGGTACCTTAACTACGCTTTGTAATGGGCAACTAGCTTCTTATTTCTGACTAATCGAGTCCATGACTATTCAAAAGTGCCTGTAAATGATTTAATTAAAATAAACTTTGAGTTTAACTTGTCCGTTATACGAAAAGCGAAACAGAAGCGAAACTGCCTGTTCTAACGTACAGATTTGATAATGATTCTATATATCTTTCCCGCGTGATTTCGCCGATCTACTCTGAAGCCGGTTCACCACCGCGCTCAGCACGCCATTTTGCTGCGGAGCCGCGTTTGTTTCGCACGTATGTATGTGTGGCGAAACTTGAATATTTTGTAAAATGGGTGTTGATTTTACGCTAAAACTAATCCAAGATAAACACAGTAGGTATAGTTCTACTACATTCACTTTACTACGTATTTACTAAGTCGAGAGCGACCACATTTTGCTCCCATTGCTACAATAGGGATGATGGCAAAAAATTTTTTGTTAGTCCGTCTTTGAGATTATAAAAAAATATTGGACACGTGTTTTTTTTTTTTACGTAATTTAAAGATTACGGCGATACATTGAGGTAAAATGTACCATGACGTCACGAGTATGTATATTTTATACATAATAGTGACGTAGCGACCCCCACTCCCCAACTTAAAATGCGTTTTATCTAAGTAATTTTTTATTAATATGATAAAGCAAAAAATACGTGTCTAATATTTTTGTATTATCTGACTGACGGACTAATTAGAATTTCATTTTTTTTACCCAGGCATCATCCCTATTCAACTGACTCCCATGATGTTCCGCTACTCGTATCGCGACATAATGTAGTAATGTTTCGTGTCGGAGGTGTGCTGAGGACCTACGCCCCACAAGTCGTTTCCCAGCAGTTATACTTGCTCCATATTATCTACTAAGGACCAATTATTCAAGTGTCAGATAACTTTTATCTTAAGAATAAATATGGTGGTTTGGCATATTTTCTGAACAAAAACTGTCAAACCGTCATACTTATTCCTTAGTTATAAGACTATTGAAAATAACCACTAGTTAATTCTACAGAACGCGAGATTGGGTCTTTTTACACTCTGTGTAACATATAAGTAGTACGCAACAAAAAATCTGCCTAACCTTTTTCCTACTATGCAGTTGGAGTCGGTTTCCAGTCTAACTGGATCAGCTGCATCCGGTTAGACTGGAAGCCGACCACCAGTATTTTACATGGAGAGACTGCCTATCTGACCTCAACAACCCAGGAACTGGGTAATACGATACCCCTTGGGAGGACTGGTTGTCAGACTTTCAGGCTTCTGACAACCCGTATTGGCTTAACGACTCCTCCGTACTTCCGAGATACGGAGGAGTCTCGGTATGTAAAGATGGTCACCCATCTACGGACCAACCCCGGCAAGCGTAGCTTAACTTGGTAGAGCGACCCGTGCAGCTGTTATTACTTAACCACGAGCTCCTCCTAGTACCCGCGGTACGTAACAATAAAATGTAATTGTAGAGTGAAGAGAAAAGACCCAGCAGGAGCCGTACAGGAACCATGCTTTCAAGTCTCTAATGAAATAGGAAAGAAATTGGACGACATGATCCGCACTCGCCCTATGGCACGAAAGCTGAGCACGACAATGAAAGGTAGAGTGTTAATACAAGGTCAAATGGAATTAGCTAGCGAAACTGCAGATGTGATTGGGTATATCGATATAAAAAGATCATAAAAAAAAACAAATACGTAGGCTGACGGTCTCTTGGAGCTCTAAGAAAATCAAGCTTCTAAGTTCACGCAATAAGAAAATGATGGTCATTTATACTACATATTTTGATACTCGCAAATAAATCAAAACTACTTCTTGTCGACCTAGAATCATGAAATTTGGCAAGAAGCAAGGTCCAGCACAAGTTAAGGAAAAAGGCCGAGATTTTTTTTGTAAACAAATATGTATTTTGTGATTACCAACACAAATTTGCAGTTGGTGTATTGACCGTGACGTATTCGATGTAAGGCAGAACAATTTTTCGACAAAAAAGTTGTTTGTTTTTGGGATAAATTCATCCCAACTACGGAACCCGTCATTGTGCGTGGTCCGACATGCACGTTTTTTTGTTTAATCATGATTATATAATACCCAGCACAACTATCTAGTTTCGGTAGGTCATTTAATTTGACCTAGTAAAGAAGAATTACGTTGTATTATTAGACATTTCGTGTGTTCATCGCGAAATCCTCGACTCTACTCGACTTGGTTGTGGAATATTGTTAAAAATGTCTTCGACTCAACGACCTTTGTGATTAACGATCAGTCATGGTTTTTTTTGTTGGAAATACTACTTTTAGTTTCATAGAGACAACAGCCAGTTCCTGATACTCCTGCTATAACTAGTATTAATATGTTGCAGAACACGTTAAAGATACTTCCAAGTATTTATCACCGTTGGTAACCAAACCTGGTAAGTACCTTAACCGCACCTTTTTTTCTCACTACAATAAAACAAAGTCCCGCCGCGTCTGTCTGTCTGAACGCGATAAACTAACTGACTACCGAACAGATTTCACCAATGGACGGAGTGATTCATGAAGAAGGTTTAGGAGTATAATTCATGAAGGTTTTGTGTAAATTAGTTGAAATACATATGACGATTTGAAATACTCCAAGTAGGATGAACATCAGTTACCCTGTCTAATCTAACCCACATGCTCGACGCAACAGGAATCATGTTGGCATATATGTTCTGTTACCCGTGCGAAGCCGGAGCGAGTTGCTAGTATTTTATAAATCTTAGTGTTACAAATCCACGACTTTTTTCAGATGATTACATTGAGGCTTATGTCGCGCTGTTAGCTGAAATGGACGCCGCTGGTGACATTATACTTGTTGAGGGCGACGTCCCTAAATCAAGTAAAGATTCAGCGAACTAGTACGTTCTCATTTCCCTATACCATAGAATTGATATTAACTACGTTACATCAATAAAAAATTATACGTACAAGTTGTGATTCGAAAACAGTAGAAAAAAATCGGATTCGATTTTTGATCTTTTTAATTTTATTGTTACCTAAGTTAGTTTTTCATTTCATCCACCTTTATGCGATAATAACCTTTATGTACAAGAGAAAATGAGACATTGTCCCATTTTACAGCTAAGTAACATCAGTGTCTGCAGTACTTACTAGTTTCATCAATATTTACCTTTCAGTCTTCGTCAACTCACTACATTTAAGGACACTATCGGACAACCTAACAAAACAATGCAAAATGAAGTTCAAACAAAGCTCAAAAATCTAATGGCTAACGCACCTCCAACTAGGAGTAAGGGCTGTGACGCAGTTATGGATAGTAAGTAAATTAAGAAGCTGAATGATCCTTATCAATATTTACTGAGATTTATCTCTGTCTGTTCACCAAACATACTCGAACCAGCCGTTTGATTCTGTAAAAATATCACCGTGAAACTTAAGTGAAGTGAGCGTGAAGTGAGCTGTCAATAGTGTTAATCCCTAGCATCCTGCCAGTCGATTCTGTGGCAGTGACAGCTCACTTCACGCTCACTTCACCTAAGCTTCACGTTAATATTTTTACAGAATCGACCGACTGTTCTGCTCTCATAGGACTATACTTAAAAGAATTAGCTAATGCAGCTGTAAAGATATTATTTATTTAATAATTTAAGCACACAAATGTACAGAGGCGCACTTAATGTCATAGGGATATATTAGCCAGTCCGCCTTGGTTTAGCCGAGCAGGAGCTTTATTATTTATTTTGTAATTTACTTTGATTTTAGCTGTCATTGGTGATTCAGCAGGACTATTGGTGTCATTTATTATGCTTCAAGGTATGTACATTATGCTTGTGCATGAATCTAATCGATTATATTATTTTATGAAAAAATTAAGATGGCTCAGTGATTAAAGGCCTCGCCTTTCTTGCACCAGGTAGTGCGTTCAAATCAGGTCATGTACCAATGTAACTTTTTCAATTCAACATTCGGTGAAGGAAAACATCGTGAGGAAACCTGGACTTATAGTTAATAGAAGTCTGAAGTCGTCTTGAGCAAGCGTGTGAGACAATTATAGCCTGGTATAGCTTAGTTTATATACTCAGGTGTGACTTTGCGTCTCCAAATCCATTATAAAATACAATAGACGACGTATATTTAGTAACGTAATCCTATATAAGTGGGGTTGTCGGGCGGTATGGCTCATAATGCGTTCGGGGCTTGGCGTGGCAATACGTCTTGTCCGGGTTTGCGACAAGTCATTCGTCACCCTGAGGATGCCTCGTTCAGAGGTGAAACACGTGTCGATTTCTTACAAAGTTCTTTGACTCGTTACGTGGATAAGTCGTCTATTGTTTTTTTTTTCTGGTATAGGTTGTCCAGTTTGAAATGACGCGCCCCAATACCGCATTTTACGGTTGTGGTAGTGGGGCGCGTCATTTCAGACTGGACAAGTTATATTATAGATGTTATCCTTCTGTCCTTATAACCCAGTTTATTTGGAGCCATTTTGGGTCTTCCTCTACTCTTAAATCCATCCACTCTCAAACTTTCTTCGCGAAATGTTTATCCACATCACATAAGCATATCTTGTCTATGCGGCTTCCACACATGTTTTCGATCAACCGCGTCACTAGATAGATGAGGTGGCGCGGTTGATCGAAAATTTATTTTTGTATCCATTTGCGTATAAATCAATACTGTTTTTTTAGCTCAAAAAGCTGAAGTATTGGATATTCTGATAAAAGAGATGCAGGACGGAGCGGAGGCGGCGCTGTTGAGACATGGACGTATTCTGAAGTCTTTAAAAGAGGGTGCCGAGTTGTTAGTGTCTTATACCTTGTATACAGAGTCTGGCGATTTAATCACCACCAATGATTCTACTCGTGCTGAACAACTTTCCTAATAGAATCACTCCCGCTCCAGTCCATTGACGCTTGCTGGTGATTCAATCACCGTATAAAGCATACCGACTCTTTGGCAATTCCTAGTGTTGGGTGTTGGAACTCGGAAATTGTTTAATTGAAATAAATGTATACTTTCGTTTTTTTAATCAGAGCAATCCAAGTGACGAAAAAAGGTTTTTCTAGTCTGAGGAGTGACAATTGTGTACATTAATACTACTGTGTCATTACTTTAGATTACTTGGGAAAACTACAGAAGAACTCGCCGTGCCCAATGCGGACCCTGTCGTTGCCAGGAAAATACAAATAAAACTGACTAACTTGATGAAAGATGCAACCCCACCTCAGTACCAGGCACTTATGACTGGTAAGATACAATATATATAAAATATGTAAATCGTATTCCTTCGGTTTAAAAACTTGAAACTTATCTGATTAAACAAAACCAAAAATACTTAACAGAGTAAAACACCAAAATTTTACATATTTTTTAAACTGATACTCAATAGGGTTGGAGTAGGTGCTAAATTTGTAGGGAATTTGTAGGTCCTAAGAAAAAAGGTAGTTCACAAAGGCACGCGTGTGGGTAGGTTTTCGTGTAGGAACATCATCTTCGACTACAACTTAAATCATTTAACACAATCAGTGCCGGGAGCCCTCCTGGAGGGTTCACCTAGTCGCATATGGGATGCCGGGAGCCCTCAAGGAGAGCTCATTTTAAAAGTAAGTTTTTCTTTGCTATTTTGCCATTATACACTGCGAAAATAAAATCAATAGTATATTTTATCAACATTTCAAACCGAATGCCGGTGACACTCCTCGTGGGTTAACTTTAGCGCAAATGTAATGCCGGTGACCCTCCTGCAGTCAACTTGCACTATGTATGGCGGCAAAACGTATAAGCTATATGAAAAATGGGTGGAGTCGAACGTGTTACAGTGGTACCCAACTGATAAGGCGCGTCGTGAATCTTCGTTCGCACAGAAAAGAAAGTATGGACCCGAAGATTAACGAAAGAATGCTTAAAACTTACAATCAACCTTAGAACACTACTATAAGCTACATAATACACTGCAGCTGTTAGTTCCGTCTCACTCGCAAGTCACGCCCCTCCGCACAATTACACTTCGTGCCAATTTTATCGGGCCACCAGTTTTCATCAAAAATATATTTAATTAAAAATACAGGTTATTTAAAATATAAGATTTATTTAATAAACAAATAGGTATTTATATATAGAAAAAACTTAATCTAAAGGCCGCACTCCTGCTATCCCAATATCACTCTGAGCGTCGCTACTATTACCATCACTATCACGATTCGAACTATCCGATGAAGATGATGTATCGTCGTTGGTGTTTATCACAAATTGGTCCAATCTATCGTCGATGGCCTCTTCCAATGTCATAAATTCGTCTTCGCATTTGATGGCATGATCTACAACTTTTTGCCACTCGTCTGGCCCGATGGATGCGAATTTTTCAGATAAAAGACGCTGCACTTCGGTCAAATTCATGGCAACATTGAATTTGCTTACGTGACCTTTCACCTGCGACCAAATGTTTTCTATCGGATTGAAGTCCGGATGATATGGAGGGAGCCTTAACACTGTGTGGCCGTGAGCTTCCATTATGGTGTCAAGCGAGTACTTTACATAGAGATGCTTATAGCGTTTAATTATATCGTACAATTCCGGTTTATACGCTTTGATATTGAAAGGTATGTTTTTATCTTTTAACCAATCCTGCATAATCTTTTTTGCAGAGTTACCGTTCGGTGCCCTGTCTTCTAATGTGCTACGGTATGACGCATTGTCAATGACAAACACAGAATTCGATTGGAGGTTGGGAATTAATTTCTCTTGCAACCATTTCTCGTAATTTTCTTTGTTCATCTCACTGTGATAGTCTCCTGTGGTATGAGCCGATTTGTACATGAGCAAAGCATTTGGTATGAATCCATTAGCACCACCAGCATGCACTATAATCAACCTCGGTCCCTTCGAAATTGTTTTTTTTATGCCTTTCCCTTGACCGTCAGACCAGGCTTGTTCCTTGGTGTGGGTCGAATGAACATAAGTCTCGTCGCCATACACTATAGGTCTCCCTTCATGCCGATACTTTTTTATTTTTCTTAAAAATCGTATTCGTAATAGCCTTACTTCATCTTTTTCCGCCAGCAACTTACGGTTCGTTTGCGTTTTCCTAAACTTAAATCCTATCTCTTTTACTATTCGGCGCAGAGTTTCTCTGCCCCCTTCGAAATCGATATCTCTTTTTAATTTCTCCAATAGCGCTCTCATCGTGACTACCTGTTTTTCGCGGTGAAAGTCATAAATTTTCCTGCGTATGGCTTGGTATGAAAAATCGTCCAATTCCTTACGATATTTTTTTTTCAATTTACCCTTTTTCGGTGTTCTTAAAGACGGCCCCGCAGTGTTTTCCCCTGTTAAGTTGATCCGTCTCCTTAAGAATTCTTGTTATAGTTCGTTTTGAAATTTGTGTAGCTTCGGCCGTCCGGTCAATAATTTTTAAAAATCGATCTTTTATAAATGTTGTGTTCTTAGACTCCTGAGCTTCTTTCTTCATAAACTCGTGCACATTGAAAATTATTTCCCGAGCTTGACTTTTAAGTGGTTGCCCCCTTTTTAAAGAACTCATTTTAAATCATAAAAAGAAAACACTTTTGTTGCCACTACGTGTACTTTTGCCTGCTACGCGTGCACTCGATCAGAAGTATGGCGGCTGACTAACATGCCACGCGGCGCTCACAAACATGGCGGCAGCTGCCGACCAATAGCGGTACAGAAAACAGAAGCGCGGTGCGTAGAGCGTGCCTATTGGTCAATAGCATTTCCCGCGCTTTGAAAATTCATCTTCTGCGCAGGTACATCGGTAAGCCATATCAGTTGGGTACTACTGTAAAAGAGTCACACTATTGTCTTGTTTTTTTTTTTACAATTACAACCTTGAAATGAAATAGAGAAATAATGTTTTCAGAGGTCATCGAAGACGCCACAATGTATTTGGCTGTACATCTTCTAGAACCACGTAAGATATAAAACTTAATTAAAAGTACCTTAAGGCACAGTAATACTTACTGTGGTTATGGTGAGCTTTTATTTTACTTACTATATTCATTGTTGTTGGCAGGGGTGTTGAAGGTGTGCAAGTGTTACAAAAACGTGTTCGTGCAGTGCGAGCTGTGGTGCGATGAGATTCTCCGGCACGTGGCGCGGCCGTGCTGCACGTGTTCGCGCCACGTGTCCGTGCAGGCGCTGCTGGACCTCGCGCCCGCCGAGTTCCTGCGCGTCAGTCCCGACCAGTCCCGCGTCTTCGCACCCGGCATCGATATCACCTTCAAACCTTGCCCCCATCAAGCAAGGACTCCTAAAGGAGCCACCGATCACCCTTGCCCCGCCCATCGCCCCACTACTTCCTACCTCTTGTATGAAACAACGCACAATAGATTTGGCGCCGACGCCATGCAACCATCATCATCACCGAGCACTTCGGGTTCAGAACCTTACACACCTGTATCATCTTTGTCGCCAATGTCTCCCTTACACACAACGAAACAATTCTCGCCTCTCAAATCTCTTCTGCTTGAAATGCACGTTGATACCGCGCAGTCTATTAAAAAACAACAAGAACAACTGCAATCTTTCGACAATGAAAATCAAAACCGCATATTAGAGGAGATGCAATCACCTTCTTTCTTAGGTTCGAGTAGTTCTTACGATTTCGGAACATCGACATCACAATTAGAACCTGCTATCAATGCTACCTGCGATCAATGCCAACAATTTTCAACACCGATTTCTGAAACATCTAAAATGTCAAAAGTTGGGAGTGGATACAGTTCTCGTAAGTAATTTGATCCATTATTATTCCAGTTCAAATCTTAACTTTTATTTATGGAGCCAACTACAATTTTCTAGGAACCCCGATCATAACGGCGGAGCACATGGTGGACTGGGACGCCACGATGGTGAGTCTATTGTGGAATATGCTGGCGTGGCGGGATTGGATCCAGGAGATTGTCGATCACGCATTAGCATACCAACTTAGTCCAAGTGTCGCCACGGCTAGAGGTATTTATTACCTACATTACTCATCACAGTTAGCACGGTATTCAGTTACGAATTATTCAATTTAAAAACCCGAACATATTTTTTCAAATTTATTTAAACACCAAAAATATCTCGATGATGTAACAAATAAAATAATAATTTGTAAACGAATATCCCTGCCATTTACTTAAATTCCAGGGGAAACAGCAACCTCTTGGTTATCATACTATAGGAGGGTAACTACGGAAGCCTTGCAATGGCGTCAGTACAGAGTGTTCAGTCGTCAACTGACGACTCGTCTACATTTGCGGTACAGGAACGAAGAAGTAAGGCAGAGATTCTTGTCCGATATCCTTATTTTTAATTTAATTAATTATTTACTTAATTTTGATGTTCTCCCAAGACATTCCTCCCAAAATTTTACGGATTTGTGTTAT
Source organism: Agrochola lota (assembly GCA_947364205.1). NCBI lineage: Eukaryota > Metazoa > Arthropoda > Insecta > Lepidoptera > Noctuidae > Agrochola > Agrochola lota. The sequence continues at coordinate 17,641,781 of OX376219.1, read as the reverse complement.
GGTTACGGTAGCCCAGAGGGTTTTTGAGCAAGCATATGCAGGGCTAAAAGTTCATAGCTGAGTAAGTGCTGCATGACGATAGAACACAAAAAATATATTTGAGATATTTTTTTCCTATTTCAGATAGAAGCCCCATGGTCAGGAGTCAACTAGTTCGATTCCTAGCTAGAGAAATTGTTAAAAAAATAATCTAATCATGTTTTAGTTTTCATCAAAATCGGCCCCAACACTTCTCTAAGTATTATTTAATGCAAAATAATGACCACTTTTGGGTACTTTCCTAAATCAATTAAATTTCGTTATATTTGCCAAAACGCTCCATTAATCCCTCAGATGTTTATATATTCACTATCAGGATAGGTTACACTATTGTACAGAATAACTTTTATTCGCCCTGAATATCCTTTAAAAAAAAACCCAAATCTGAGTTTTTAAACTCGTCAGATTTAGGAAAAACCCACAATTTCTTCATCAGATTTGCCTATTTAAGTCATTGTGGGTTAGGACGCACACGATCATACCAAAATAAAAGGCTGTAAAAATCACTTAATTTTTGGCCCAATTTAGAAATCTGAAAGTGGACTCCTGACCACGGGACTCCTATATGAAACTTTTCAAATAAATTTTCGGTGTTCTCTCGTCATGCCGCACCTACTCAAATATCAACTTTTCGCCCTGCATAAGCTTGTTCAAAAACCCTCTGGGCTGGTACCATTATATTTTGGGTTTACGATCCCAATCGTCAAACGCCGATAGTGCACGAATTTCTTATGAGATCTCTGAGAGGATTGCCTAATAAAAATCATCTCAGAAATGCTAATGTATATGCCTATTATATTCTGACTAGCTTCTGCTCTCAACATCCATCCGCGAGCAAATGAAAGAATTTTTGTAATCAGAACAAACAAACAATTTTACCTCTTCATAGTTTACAGTTTACTTAGATAACATTTTATATTTTAGATCTTATCCCCGACACGGTCTAAATTGAAAACCAAAACCTACTTTGAATGCCAGGAGGCAATGTTGAGCATAATAGAAATGTACGATAGGTGGACCCAGTGGCTGAATTTAGTCGTAAGTAGGGTTACCAACTGTCCGGACTTGTCCAGATTTACAGATATTCAGATAGACGTGTTCTTGAGTGGAGACCGCGAATCGTCAAACGCTAGGTAGCACTCAGGCTACGCGGAGCGACGATCTTCGTAGGGTGGCTGTTAGCACTTGGATGAGACATGAGAGTTGCCAAAAATCGAGTTGAAAGGCGTGCAATAGGAGAGGTCTAGATCCAGCAGTGGACGTAGGTTGATGTTGATGATGATGATGATGAAACCTAGTCGTAAATCATTATTCTTACATAGTACCTACAACGTTACAAGGTTCTTTTGGTGCGTGGCCAGAACCGGAGGTAACGCCGCCATCTTGGTTTGTCAATACAATTTCTGTGACAATGATTACCAACAACGCCTCCCTGTCAATGTCAAGAACCCTGTAGCTCTCTCGCTGTAGTCTAGTTAAATATGAAATATCCTTTCCAACCAACTTATTTTACTTTTTAAAATAGGTCAAGGAAACCGATTCGTTGCGACAAATGCCTGGCTCTGAGATCCCCTTAAATAAAATGTAAGTAATTAATTTATAATACTATAGAGCAGATTTGAAAAGTCAGATTACTTTTAACTGCAGATCAAATGACATAAATAATCTATACAAAAGCATGACAAAAGCTTTTATTTTAATTTTTCAGATAAAAGTTATCTGACAATAATTGAAAATCACCCCGCAATTATTTATTCCGGATTTAATAATAATTTATTTACCGCTGTAACCGAGAAGCACAGTACCGGTCGATGTGCGGACGCTTGGAGGCCTATGTCCAACAGTGGACATGTTTCGGCTGAAATGATAATTGCGGCTTTTGTAAAAGAAAGAACAATTCACTTCTTTTTTTAATGTAAACAGGCGTTGGAATCATTTGAAGACGAAAGTTAAGGGATATGCCACAGATTGGGCGAATTACAATAAAGTTTTAAAAGTATCCTGGGAACAAAAGTACAGTTCGGTGATCGCGGGTATGATTTTGCACAGTATATTTTGGTACAGGGTACTAATTTGAGTTGGAGCATGAAGGGCAGCAATACCTTTACGGCCTCAACAGTTGCAGCAACAAGAAAACGTTATCAGGAGACTATCCCTAACTTTGGAATACAGACAGAAAAATATAATTCTAACATTCTTTCTTTATAATGCCAATCGACTCAGTTTCCTATAATTAATAAAATACACTTAACAAACACTTAATACACAACTGAGCACTAGAGAAGTCACAAATCGCAAAAAAATCTTTTCCCATTGGTAGGTTTTTTAGGTACCTTTGCGGTTAAGATGCCCTTCATCCCCGATGACCGGCTCATCGGGCATCTCAAATTACCATCCTGTATTCTATGGCAAAAGAGAGACACTTATATCGTCATCGTTAATAAAAATACTAAAGTAAGAGTGAAAAAAATAATTGAATAATAAAACTTATCCGGATAGTTGGAACATTGAGGCTGACCGCGAATCGAGCCTACAGGCTTATTGGTTGATTCGGACGAATCGACACTTTTAGACTTGTCAAGTGTGATAGTCTGTCACTCACAAAATTTTACAAATATACAGCGTGACATCGGCGCGAAAACTGTTACCATGAATTCAGAATCATCAATCACCCTGTATATTGCTACGATCTATTTCTCCCAGTCGTTTTTTTTGTCTTACATTGGTTATTGGCCCAGACACCCAGACATCCAAAGTACGAGACTAAGGGTGTAAGTCGGTAAGAAGTCTGTAGCGTTAAGTAAGGAGTAACATTTATATTTCAAGCAGCGAAATAATTATTTGTACAAAGGAGCGACGATGAGCAATATGTTTAACAAAGAGAATTATAATAACTGTAGAGGTACAAGCGATTCTAATAAAAAATTATGAATGGAAGTAAGTTATACAAGTGGAAAAGAACCAAAACCATCTAAAATAGGAAAACCTATGAATCGGGAAACAGAGGATGTAAAAGCCAAAGCGGATCTAAGTTTGTCCATGTGTGGTAGTGAACTTTGACAGATTAAAACTAGGAAAGAGATTTGGCTGAAATGGGAGTCTGTTATATGCTTCAAAAGGACCTGCGGCTTCACTTCTAAAGGGATTGATGTTGCACAAAATGTCGGAAACAGGTGATGTACGAGATTAGATTTGATTTACACGTGGAAAAGAACCAAAACCATCTAAAATAGGAAAACCTATGAATCGGGAAACAGAGGATGTAAAAGCCAAAGCGGATCTAAGTTTGTCCATGTGTGGTAGTAAACTTTGAAAGATTAAAACTTCGAAAGAGGTTTGGCTGAAATGGGAGTCTGTTATATGCTTCAAAAGGACCTGCGGCTTCACTTCTAAAGGGATTGATGTTGCACAAAATGTCGGAAACAGGTGATGAACGAGATTTGATTTGATTTTGCGATGCTGTTGATAAACAAGCAAAAATGAGTACACATTTTAAAAAAATGGACAATGCCGGGGTCGCGGGAAAGTCCGAAAGGGATACCGTGGTCCATGGCAATATACAGGCAACTAAAGGAACATGAATGGGTTTTAGTCAGTAAGAGTCTGACACGCCCTCTTGCTCCCCCCAGAGCGGGAGAAGTTATTTGATAATTTCCCACCATAAAAAAGGCATGTGGACATACTTATAAATACTAAACACTGCAGAAAAGATCCAAGGTGTGTAAAATGCCCTGGCAAGCATATTACAGCAAACTAAATATCTGCAAGAGAAACCAAAATGCGTCTACTGGGGCTTATCCCACCCAGCCAAATATAGAGGATGTGAAGTAACCAAGGACATGCAAATTATGAAGAAAAAAAACATCAAAGAGAAATTTGTTGTGTCGACTGCCCAACAGTCTCGCTCCATAAGAAATTCTGACCAACAGGCACGGAAAGAAAGTTTTCAGACAACTTGGAAACCTGTTAAAGCAATTAGTTCCCATGCACAAGCTGCACAACAAGGCACACAACCTTCGAATCTGGAATATAGGATAAATCAGATCTTGAAGTGTATTAATACATTTGACAAAAGTTGAGAAGCTAGAATCCAGCACCAAAACAACTGTTTTTAACTGTCAAAAATGAGTGACACACTAAAAAAAAAGCGTGGAACTTCAATGGGCTCCTCAAACATCAGATGAGTTACAGGTAGTCCTAGAGACAGAAAATAAAGACGTGTGTTTGATCTCCGAAAAGCACTTCACTAACCAATCTCTCATCAAATTTTGAGGATACAAGGTATATAATTCACTCCACCGTGTCAACTCAGCTAGAGGTGGTAGCGCGGTTATAATCATCTCATCGTATCAATCATAAAGAGCAGAGTAAATTTGAAGAACCAGACATTCAAGCCGTATCTGTTAAAACTAAATTATATCTCGTTTCCATAGCAGCCGTATATTGTCCTCCAAGGCACATTATAAGAAGCAGAGAGAGATATTTACAATTCTTTGAACTTCTAGGCCAGAGATTCATCTTAGGCGTGATGTCAAAAGAACTTTAGTTCTTATTAATACAGGCTGTTTTTATAGTTTATCTAGAAAATTTGAAAGCTTTAGATGTGTCATTGAGTCATGAGACCAGTTGACAAAGCCAGAGGCATTGAAGATTAAAATATTAGAAGAGCACGAATCCAGAGAGATGAATAGATCCCAGAATGAGGGCGTAATTTGTGAAAAAAGGTTTAAATAAATGGAAAAAAGCGCGAAGGTATGAAACAAAACTAACCCAATTACCATTACCAATTACATCAATTAATTATTGAGATAATTTTTTTATAAAAATTATTTAAATGTCACGAAGATGGTCCGAAGGTGTCGGAATGTCCGAATAAAAAGAAGATACAAAAACTTTTAAATTTTCAAAGGACATTGCCTAATTTTGTATGGAAGTTGGACCAAGTACATCTAGATTACTCACGTAGTGCATTTTGTTCCTCAGACCATTACTAATCTGTATTTCAAAGCACATAAAAATCTATCCCAAGAGTCCAAAGAAAAACAGTCTCTTGTTTTGAATATTTTTATTGGAAAGAATGAACTTAATAGCAACAAATATACAAAATCAACTATTAAACAGTTATTGTGCGTTCAATTATAATTGTATTCATTGTATTTTGATTTTGTAGTACATAAATTCAAACATAAATTCAAATCATTCATTAAACGTAAGTTGTGCCAGAATGCGTTTTATACCATTAAAGATTACGTTGAGGACAAAAAGGCCTGGGATTAGGCTGCTCCAATTTATTTATTTTTACAGTTAGAATTTTTGTTTTTTATTTTTTGTACCGATATGATATGAATATTTACTTTTTGAAGTATAATATATTTTTTTTTTATATTATTGTGAACGTGAGGACTATGTGGATCATGTAATTTTTTATTTTTTTCTCAGTTATTTTTAATGATAATCTGGCAATTTGAGTACTTTATGCGGCCTACCCAAATGTCCTTTCTTTGGTATTGTTCGTCGAGTCGTTGAACTCCTAAAAACTCGTTCTGAGTTGAGCTACACGATTACTGACAAATGCGTGCACTGTCTGGACAGGTCCACTCAAATCTGTATGGTTCTTTCCTCAAAAGACCATTTGAGACACAAATCTACATGGTCCTCAAATAATCTGACAAAGACTATTTCCGGGTTTTATATACCTACACATTGACATTAATTAATTTTATATATACAATGACATGAATATTTACTTTTTAAAGTATTATATTGTTTTAATAATTGTGAATGTGAAGACTATATGGGTCATTCCTTTTTATTTTTATTTTCTCATTTATTTATATCATGGCCTGGCAGCTTGAGTAATTTATGCGGCCTACCCAAATGTCCTTTCTTTGCTATGGTTCGTCGAATCGTTGAGCTCCTTAAACTCTGAGTTGAGTTGCACGGTCACTGACAAATGCGTGCACTGACTGGACAGGTCCTCTCAATCTGTGTGGTTCTTTCCTCAAAAGACCATCTCAGATACCAATCTACATGATCTTCACATGATCTGACCAAGATTATGTCTGGACTTTAAAAGAGACCTCTGAGTTAGTTTCGGCCTTTCTTCTCGGAGTAGTCAGATAGGAAACGCCGACCTCATCTAGTTTAAAAAAATATGATTGACGTGTAAAAGTGTTTTGTCCAAACCCACTTACAGAAATAAAATAATTTATCATTTATCATAATTGTTAGGTATCAATCAGTTCATCGTTACCGATGAAGACGATTAATAAATAAATTCAATATTATTGTACAGAACACACACATTATAAAACATGATATTAACTGTGGTTGAAACATGTTCACTGTTTCATGAGGCTAATACGTAAGTTGTACACGTAGATCGATAGTCCAATTCGAAGCCAGGTCGTTGTTTAGATCGATAGTCCAGATTCGAAGCCAGCTATCTAAATACGCAACACATTTTCAATTTGCAATTGAGTCAAACGAAACCAATTTGACTCAACTGCAAATCGAAAATGTGTTGCGTAATTAGATAGCAGGTCGTTGTTTAGATCGATAGTCCAGATTCGAAGCCAGGTCGTTGTTTCAAGCAAAATATTCACCACAACACAAAATATGCACAGTCGCGTTAACAACGGATCACAAGTGACGTGAGACTGACCAAAAAGTAGTCGGGTAACAAAGGGACGCTTATCACCGCAAGCGCAGGTATACGATTGCGAGGGATCGACACAGATAATCGAAAGAAGAGGTTTTTGTCTTCGTTCGACGTGATACGGTACGATGTTATTGTTACTGAAATACATTTTTGAGATTTTTTTTCTAAAAACCGTTTTTTAATGCAAGATTATTCATTATCACAAAAACTGGATTTATTTATTTTCCCTGAGACCAATTTTTATTTTTTATTTTTTTATAGTCCATGTGTATGCTACAGTACCACTAGACCAACTCACATTCCTAGGCAGCACTTGGTCCAAACCTAGGCAATCTCCTTTAGAAGTTTGTAATTCTGTAAATGCACAACAAGAACACTGGATTTTTCCTACCTATCTCCAAAATAATTTATAAATTTTTCATTGTTATTATTTTCTAATACTGTACTATTCATATCGTGTGCGTAGTCGTAGCGGAAAAATTTCGAATTCCTTCATTTCAGTTTAGCAGACATTTAGTGTATGACGTCGTGTCATTGTGTAACGTAAGCACAAATTTGAGCATTTTTTTTTTTTTTGGGGATGGGAAATCATCGAATGACTTCTCCCGCTCTGGGTGGAGCGAGAGGGCGTGTCAGACTTTTACTGGCTAAAACCCACCCGTGTTCCTTCCGTTGCCCGTGTGCCGGGGCCGCGATATCCCTTTCGGACAAACCCGCAACACCAGCAGGAAATTTGTGCATCCAACCATTGGGGAGCTATTCAACAAATACTGTTTCCAGTGGAACTACGTCATCCTAGCGGCACATTTTTGTCCTACGAATGTACGAGAAAAAAAATCATTCACTAATTCGTGTGTAACGAGAGGTAAATGTGTATGTTTAAATAAAATACGTGTGTCATAAAACTGCGAAGATAATCAGGTTCCCGCTGCGCTGACGTTTGGCTATTTGATGAAAATCATATAAAACGGTTTACTTTTTTACGCACGTTGCTTTGAATTTGTGTGTAATGTTTGTGAAAACAGAATTTGAAAAAAATATGTTTTTTTCAAATTCTGTTAATAGTTAGTTCAATATAGTGTTCCAGTCGTAGTAAATTATGCATTTACTACGACTGGAACACTACGATAATTGAATCATGGCGTTGAGCGTGGATATAGACCTCTACGGAGCGGTGGCCATCATACATTTGTCCGAGTCGATGATTTAACCGCCCGACTGCGCCGATAAATGCTGACCCGTACAAGACACACACACACACACACGCACACATTTAGAAAATATAATAAGTACAATACTTAGTCCTAAATGTGTATGTGTGTGTGTAATGTAACATTACACACACACATACACATTTAGGACTAAGTATTGTACTTATTATATTTTTGGTTATTTTGTTATTTCACTGTATGCTGCACCGGTTGACGTCGTCACGTCAACGCCGGCTGTCGCTGAAAACCAGCGCTGGGGCTCTGTCTCGCATAGGGTCGCAGCATTATGCTGAGCGATGGCCGTTTTGCGTGGATGTGATGCATATTTTCCCCCAAATTGTTACTTTCGTGTTTTGTTCTTTCCATGTCCACCTCAAATAAACCTATTTTCTTTCTTTTTTATCTTTCAAGAGTGTAGCACACCTAAAACATACTTTGCTTGTTGGATTAGAGTACTTGCCTTCGTGGAAGCAGCCTGGCCCGGTGTGGGTGGCAAGTGCTTGCGGCGCAGTACCGAGCGGAGCGGTTGCCGCCGGCCTATACGACGGTGAAATCATCTGGGTCGCTAGGACAATGCACAAGTATTCAAACAGAAGACGTAACTTTTAATTAGCTTATTTGCTGGCAATTTCTGACAACTATGTACGGGCGGCTGACAGAGAAAACTATACACCCTACCTAGCAGTTTACTTGGTTAAGTGGATTATTATATCGGTACAGAGATTGTATAAGTATAGACTTTTTATTTATGTGCTAAACATTAGAAACATTCATATCACATATCTCTTGCCCAGTATGTAAATTGATTTTATTCAGTACATTGCAATTGCTTATGTTATAATACTTTACTTTTTAACCTTGTACTGTGTACAATGTAATGAGGAGCGCGTGGCTGAGTAATAACCGCCGCACGGGTCGATCCATCAGGTTAAGCTTCGATTGCTGGGTTTGGTCCATGGATGGGTGACGATCTTTACATACCGATATTCCTCCATGCCTGGGAAAGCATGTTAAGCCGTTGATCCCAGCTGTCATTCGTGAGTCTTTGACAGGTCGTCAGGGGCCCGAAAGTCTGACAACCAGTCTTACCAAGGGGTATCGTATTACCCAGTTACTGGGTTGTGGAGGTCAGATAGGCAGTCGCTCCATGTAAAATACTGGTATTCAGCTGCATGCAGACTGGAAGCCGACCCCAACATACTTTTGAAAAGATTGATTGACTGTGTAGAATATAATGCGCAAATATGATCACATTTCTGAATTTCGTACAAAGCTCAAGTGGCTTCCCATACGTCTTCGCCGGAATTCTCATATCTTATTTCAGCTCTATTTATTCTGTTTAATCCTACAACCCCCTCTTATCTTAAAGAACGGTTCCAGTTCCTTCATGACACACATAATAGATATCTGAGGTCATCGGAAAACTTGAGACTAGAGATGCCGATGCATTCCACCAGCTTTTATGACAAATCTTTTACAGTTCAAGCAATACGGTTATGGAATGCCTTGCCCGTGTCGATAAGACGTGCTCAATCTTTGTCCACTCTTAAAATTCTGGTGGAAAAACACTTTCCTCTTTCCTTAAACATCATAATTACATATAGTTCCTTATTCTTGTTTCATGTTTATTATTTTATATATATCTATGTATATATGTATATATTTATGTGGTTAAGTTTATGCTTTATGTATTTATTGTGTATGTAAATGGTACAACACTGACTACCTGCAGTATTGTCTCTCCTTCTCCCTTTAATCCATCCAAAGGTTGTCTGTAAAAGATCGCTTTTAGCGATAAGACCGCCCATTGTGTCACTCTATTTAAAATTTCTAAATTTATTTCTGTAATTTGTTTGGTGTGCATTATAAAGAATATTCTATCTATCTATCTAATGTAATCTTTAAAAGAAAATCCGGATGCTGAATGATTAACCTGTGCATGCAGGAATGCGGTGCTTCCAGCCACGCTGTTGCCCTCCAAGCACTACTGCATAGTTTATGCTGAGGGACAAGTTCATCGTTACAATAAATATCAGGTGAGACAAAAACATAAATTATATCTTCAGACATCAAGACTGCTTCTAGTCTTACCAACAAGGCTACCAAATATCCTGTATAAAGTACCACCGCCCACCGTCTCAACAAACAAAGTTATTTAGGAAGCCTACAGCGTGAACTTAGCAACAGGGTTCCGTTGGGTTCGAAACTGCTCAACACGTTCACGTTCAGACACGCGGGAACTGCGCGGGTACAAGTTGCAAATCGTGAGGTTCAATTGTTTTCAGTGATTGAGTGGCGGTAACCGCGTAGGCACAATATGAAGGGGTGTGCAGGGTCGTGTACATAGGTAAGAACCGCGCAGTTATCGCCGTGTCTGAACGCACGCTCAAAATTGTGTTATCTGGCCAGGTGATGTGCAACGCGGAGGTAAGCTGGCTGGCGTGGCGCGGCGGCTCGGTGAACGAGCGCGCAGTGTGCGTGGCTCCTGGCATGCACGTGGGCCGCGTGCACTACCACGGCGACCATCTTCTGGGCGCTGTCCAAGAGCCACACTACCACTGCCACGTCGTCATCTTCGGCAGGCCATTCGCCTTCAATTGCTACGAACTCCTTATGCTCGCAGGCGATGTTGACCAATGAGCTTGCAACAAACTACATTAGGCGATAGCGTATTATAAACATGGGCATGTGGTTTAAGTGGTAACTGCACTTAGCATTTTTTTGTTTTGTCGCCATTCGGCTGTTTTGCCATTCTCATGAAATTATCTTGAAATGTAGGTACCTAAAGCTGTCTCGTACTGTATTTTGGTTTGGGAATTAAGGAATGGATGCGTTTAGCATTCGTAATCCTTTACGATTACGATTGCGATAAAATTCCCGGGATCGACATTATTATAAAAAACATGACTTCAAAGGTGGCTTCCGATTCGGAATTAGTTACTCAGAGCAAATTATACCAAATCGTGATATCTTATATCTTTATATATATTGTCTTGAATTTGGTGTGTCGATGGTTTTGCGAGAATGTTTTCAATTGTCTTATTGTTTTTGCTTTGTATTTATTTCTTCCAATTATATTGATTTATTTACAAAATAATCTTTTACTATATTGCACCTTTACCCGTATGTACACGATATAACTTTGTGATTCTTATTCACTCTCCAATCTTTCATTCATTTCAAAGAAGAGCGTCAAGCTCTTCTTTCACCTCCACTTTTTCAATAATGCCTTTCGTTCCTGATAGTCGCACTAAATCTCCAGTTTTGAATAGATCTGTGGCACTTGCTGCGCCTACGATACAGGGCAACCCATATTCTCGAGCTATTACGGCACCTGGAATTTGGAAAAAAAATTGAAATCGTATAAAAATTTTACCATACTTTTTTATGATGTAAAGATATTTTTTTCAAAACCTATGAATGGGGATCAAAATTTCTTAAAAAAAGGACAGTTTCCTGAGACCTTGTATAGTTATAAACTGGTAAGATACCTGCCCTTACTGCCCATCACAAAAATCCGACCTGTATATATATATAAGAATCATTGCCAGATTTTGTTACGTACCGTGTGATATAAGTCCACCGAGCTCGGTGACGATGCCAGTTAGGAGCGGGAAGTAAGGTGACCAACCAATGTCAGTGGCGTGCGTTATCAGTACATCACCACGGCGCAAATCACCAATCTGTTCAAAGGAAATCATATGAAATCAAAAGTCATTTATTCAAACTAGGCTGAGAATCAGCACTTTTCGAACGTCAAAATTACATCAGACGGTCCCCTAAAACGGCCGCGCTTCACCACTTCCTAGTACTTTAGCTTGGAAGAAGAACTGCGCAACAAACTCCGCAGCATTACAGCTGTCTGAGCAGTGAGAAAAACTTGATTTTATACAATAGTATACAAAATAATTTATATTAGGTACGCAACACAACGTAAAATATTAAAATATTAAATTAAATTATTTTCCATATGTCAGCTAGCACACCCCAGTATATCAACAAAAACATCGAAAACTGCACTCAAGCAGAATTGAGTCTAGTTTATTAATTTTTAAATTTCAATTTAAAAAAACCTAACCAAAAAACGTAAACAGAACTAATACCCAAATAAAAGACTCTAGGCATATAGGGCGTGCAGGCTTATATATGCTGTAAATCGAAGTCACAAATGATAAATTAGAACCATTGAAGTAAAATAAATAAACAGTTAATTACTAATACCAAAACCATGGTTAGCAAGACGACCAGTCACCACAAGCAGCATTGTCTTGAGTTAATCACAGAGACCAACCATAGATAAAATATTATGCCTTTGAAAAAAGGTTGTATTTTACTTTGGCTTTAAACGCATTAAAAGGTAAATCTAGCAAAGAAGATGGTGGCTTGTTATAATAGGTTATACCAAACCGCCCAACAAATGAGTTATGAACATAGGTTCATAACTCATTTGTTGGGCGGTTTCGGAATTCGTTGAAATGGAGCACGTAATTTGTCCTTATTTCTGGTGTAAATATTTAAAAAAAAAATTGTGAGAAAACATTAGCGCCGCAGCCAGGTGCCGTTATAATAAACCAGCTCCCTCCCACACTGGTACGGAATTTCCGGAAATATCAGCATAGTTATTCACAGCCATTCGATACGCTTCCGTGCCGAATCGAATATCAATCAATATCATCGGAGGAGTCCTCCTAGCACTGTTCACAAATCCAAGAAAATTTTGTCAGTTTAAATAAAGTACACGACCGCATAATAGTATTCGAAAATGTGTCATTTCCGACACTACAGCCTGTCGAATGGTTGTGAATGCAGAAAAGCAATGAATTAAAATAGTGTAGAACAGAAAAGTCGACGAACTTCTGACTCGAGATCCTTGATGACACAAGCCCTCGCGACGACCTCCCCTCCACACACAGACGTGGCGGATATCTTCACGTCTCCAGTCATCAGGTTCGGTGCCTTAGGTTCTAGCTTGTCCACCCAGCCGGTGTTCAACTCCGCAAACTTTAGCTTACACCAGCCTGGATGGTACTGTTGACGTTGCATTGCTCTGAAAAGTTTCCCAATTTCTTTTTTGTATTCACTTTGTAAGGAACTCGGAAAGTCGGTTCAGTATTTATGACACAGATATTGGGTATTTATTTATTTTAGTTTCTCATTCACAACACACCACACACACTCATGTATGTCACAAACTTTTATTTGATTTTGCGAGCTTTTCATGCTATCCTATCTTTTACTACTTACCTTTACTTAATTTATTAAAACGGACACAGACTTCCCTTTTTTTTTTTAGGGTGGGAAATCATCAAATGACTTCTCCCGCTCTAGACTGAGCGAGAGGGTGTGTCAGACTTTTACTGACTAAAACCCACTCATGTTCCTTCCGTTGCCTGTGTGCCGGGGCCACGATATCCCTTTTGGACAAACCCGCAACCCCAGCAGGCATTGGTCTTTCGACCCCGTCAGTTGGTGCTGACATCTCTTTGAGGCGCGCGTGGAACACAACGCGCCGTCGACACGGGCCTGGTCCTTATCGGACGGCGAGCTGCCCATTGCTCACTGTCCGCAAGCCCGCGCCTACGGTGGCCGGAAGTCGGCTCTCGACTCCCGACGCCCGGGGCGTCTCCTGCGGCGACCAGGGCCGCGAGGGCGTGCAGCTTGCATCTCCCTCGCGCGCTCCGCCTCCTCCTTCGCAAACATAACTTCTTCGCAGAAGGAGGTGACGGCCTCCCATGCACTCTCGCTCCGAACCATGGCCTGAACCAGGGCCGGACGCGAGAGATCGTTGCTGCCGATCGCCTCCGTGAGGACACGGCGGTGCTCCGCCCAAGCCGGGCAGATCTCCACCGTATGCTCCACCGTGTCCTCCGGGCGATCCACACAGTGGTGACACCCGGGCGTTTCCTCCGCCTTATGCGGAACAGGAACCTCCCGAAACAGCCGTGTCCGGTGAGGACCTGCGTCAGGCGGAAGGTGAGGACGCCGTGGCGCCTCCCAAGCCACTCCTCAAAGAGGGGACTTATCGCCACAATTGTGGCGTGCCCAGACACACACTTCCCTGTCTTTATTATTCTAGCGTATGGCACTCGTGGGTTGCAGCTGAAAATCAGCGTCAGGTGGTACACTTTGTGTTGCCATCTGACATTTATGCTGAGCTGAGGCCCTATTGGCATTATAATCATTGTTTTCTGTTTTTTTTTTTGTTATAAGGTGTATTTTTCTGCTGATTACAGCATGATGCCAGTAAAAAGGAAAAATGCGTTTATTGGCATTAGCCAATAAACGCATTTTTTTTTCTTTCTTTCTTCTTTCTTTTCTATTTAAAATTTCGTTAATCCGATCAAATTACCAGCGAATCTTCTGTTTATCTGTTGTGATTAAAAAACACATTCCCTAAATCAAATGTATGGTCTTAAGTTTTAATGACAGGTTTATTAGGTTTTCAGTTACAGTAAATAAGCTCATTCAGATGTTTTTAAATCATTATATCATCATCATTTACCTGCCTTGATCCCAATTTATTTGGGGTCGGCAACATATCTTTTTCTTCCATACTTCTCTTTAAAATCTTACATGCAAAAAATAAAGTACTAGGGTAAATACGAGAAATTCTTACTTTTTCAATAGAGCAGGGTCTCTAGTAGCAAGATATTGCTTGAGCTCTTGCTTACGGAAGAAGAACACCAGTTCAGGATTCGGTATGAACCACTTTTTAACTAACAAATTGCCGAGTCGGATGAAACCGATTCGTAATTTGTGAATAACAAGCACCAAATGTGCCTTCGTGCCCTCTCTATGGCGCACGGTACGGTGACATAACGGCAGAATCCAGCGAAGAACTTTCCTGTAACAATTGATGTGAAACTTTAAAAACATTGCGTAGTACTGCTGGTATAATTACTGCAAAGAGACATAGATTCGAGTGCAACTCGAAATTATTACTGAAAACCTCAGCTCAGTAACTTGTAAAAGAACAACCTTAAAGATAAAGTTGGGTACATACCTAGTGTTCTGCTTCTGAGGACTTTTCAAAGCGTCTACAATCTCCTGGCTACTTTTGGTTTGCTTAATTCCTTCTGTGGTAACGTGTAAGTTTTGGAGTACTGTCATCATATTCTCTGGCACCAAAACCCACGGTTTAGTAACTAAATCAAACTGAAAAGCAAATACATTGTAAACAAAAGAATTTTCGTATAACTAGTTGGCACACAGTCAGATCAACCATTTAAGTTACCTCCATTACGGCTCTGTAACCGTGTTGTTCCAAAAATTCCCGGACATCAATGTAAATGTCATCATGGGCATTTTCTTTTAGCCATCGCAGGGCTTTCTTGGGGTCTTGAGCTCTAAATTCTTCGGCCAATCCAGACTTTTCCAACTTCTGCGCTATGCTAGCCAAAGCCATTGGCACTTCTGCTGATAGCACGTCGCCCGAGCTAAACAATGAACTTATTTCACTGCATTGTTCTGGAGTAAATTCTAAAAGAGAAATGTTATTTTATCCTGTAATTATGTTATTTTTTAGGTGTTAACAAATACGTGTTTTATTATTTTATATAAGTAGGATAGTCTTAAATATAATATACATCTAACACTAAAATATATAAATTATGTACAAGTATACAGAGGAAATAAAAATAAAAAATAAATTAAGGAAGAGCTCATTGGGCATCAAAAAATTCATCCTCATCGCTGTCAGTTGGAAAAGTGCCCAAAAGGCTGGCAGCATTGCCCCGTTGGATGGCAATGCTGATTCTTTGACCCAAAAATTGGCCAGCTCTTTGGTCACGTGAAGAGTCTTATGTTAATTAATTGTTAATTATGTTGTACTTTTATACATTCAAATATTATCTAGACTAATATTTATTGCACTCATTGAAAGCTTCACTATTCCCGACTGACATAATTATAGGATACGATGCACGATTCCTGTAGAAATCTTTATGCAGGTAAAACGGCGAGGTTCAGTTGGCTTGTTAAAAGTTAATATATTATACCACATCTGGTCCATAAGTAAGATTGTTAAAACAGCATGAAATGTACCTGTTTTTCCCTCCAAAAATACTGACATGGCCACGAACTGGCTGCAACTGCTTGCTGTGCTGGTAAAAGCATGGTTGTAAGCAACGCGTTCCATTACTTTTCGTGATTCCAAAAGAGCTTCGAACAGCTCCTCCGGGTTATCGGTTTGAATGTCAAAATTCACAACACTTGCTTTAACAGAGTCATCGAATTTCCATTTGGACAATGCAAGCGTCTGGAAGTCAAATTGTAATAAGAAGTAAGTACATTTGTACACATCTTTACATGCTCCAATACACAAAGCATTTTTGCATACACATCTATTAAGCGTGTTCTTAATCTGTGATTACCGATAGCTACCACTTGGATACCTTGAGAGATTAAGTACTTCAGTGAGGAACATCATTGCGATCCTTTACTGGTACATAAGTACCAAAAACAAAAACACGGTTTTACCTTTATCATAAGGTAGATCCCCTCAGGCTGGTCGCGCCAGTGAGGCGGGTGTCTGTGCTGCGCTGTCTTCAATATCTGCTCATCTGCTACTAAATGTCCATGAATAGCCATTTCGATCATACGGACATTTACACCTAGTTCTTTGGGAGCCTTCTTGTACAAGGTCTGCAAAATAAAGTAATAAAATGGATCTAGGCATTTTATCCATATCCGTCATATTCTATTCATTCTGGGCTTTCCGGGTTCCAAGCCGCCCGGGCTGAGGGTTCTGTGGTAACATCTACAATGCAACATGTGAACTACGCATCATACTGACGTCACTGACGTCGCGAATAGCATATATACATCTATCAACTGTTGGTCTTGTTCCAATCCAGCCTGTTCCGGGATTGCTGCCCTTCCCCCCCAACGACGCCCTGAGCCGAGATCCGTACCCCGTAGGGGATGCCCTTAGCATGTAGTCGCTTAGTTTATAAGTTACCCTGGCTGTGAAGGCCTTAATTCATTAAGGCATTCACAGGAATATTCGGTTAAGCAGCTCCCTCCTAGGTTGACCTGCGATATGCCTATTATGATGCCTAAAGTTAAGGACAGTCTCCAGACCGTTTCTTGTAGCAACAACGGTTAAGGTAGCTGTCCTTACTACAGTATCTCAAAATACCACCCTGTAAACAGACGAATTAAACATCTCCTACTTTTTTGAAGTTAGTAAAAAATTATTAAAAATGCAGTGCTCACATTATACAGCGCTATGGCGCATCTTTTGTGGGTCAGCACTATGAC
The DNA here is from genome assembly GCA_947364205.1 of Agrochola lota. Taxonomy (NCBI): domain Eukaryota; kingdom Metazoa; phylum Arthropoda; class Insecta; order Lepidoptera; family Noctuidae; genus Agrochola; species Agrochola lota. Next base: position 17,624,609 of record OX376219.1, on the reverse strand, counting down.
CTTGTCGTAACCACTCCCGTTGACGCCTACTGTCGCTTCCATGCCGGTCGCTAACGGAGTAGTCACCACATCAAAAGTCATTGGAGTTAATGGTTTAGGAAGAACCTGTGAACAAAAAAAACAACTTGACTACAAAACAATCATTACGTGGTCGAAACCCTAGTGCAACTCCGAATTCCTATCTATACTAATATAAAACAGCTACAGATTTTTTTTTGTAATGTTGAACGCGCTATATATAATCTCTGGAACTACCGGATTTTAAAAGATCTTTCTGCATTTTATAGCCCAATTCTTGAGGAAGGTTATTGGTTATTAAATATCACGCTATGACCCTTAAGAGCTGAGCAAAAGTAAAAAAAAGTCAGAAATAACGCTTAGCGAAAACGAAGTAATAGCGCGGGCGAACGATGCGATGCGGCGCGGTCAGTCGGGGGCCGAGGGAGTTGTATAAAAATATGGCTGTTTTTTTATTATATTTTATATGTAAGTCATACTTTCGCGTCACGAAGTCGCGAGCAGAAGCTAAGTAGTTACTTATAAAAGGCACTAGCGATTAATGATACCTACAACTACAGGAAGTTGTAGATAATATGATGAACCGTGCCCATCATCATCTTCCTGTCCTTCTCCTATGATACGTGGGGTTGGCGCACCACGTTTTCTTCTTCCATTCTCCCCTGTCAACCGTCACGCTATCATTCACTCCCATTCCTCACACAGTCCATCCATCTTTTCTTTGGCTTTCGTCTCCCTCCCATCCATAAACATTTACTATTTACATATTCATCACTCTTTTAGTCACATGTGACGCGATGCGGTGAATCTTACTATTGATAAATTATTCTTTTGACAAACGTATGTATTGCCTAGATGTGTTGATTTAGCTAAGGTAGTGTTGACAATTTATGAAGGAGTATTTTGTTAGGTAGGTACTTTGATTTGTAGTTTTTTGTTCTCTTACCTCTCCACAATTACCGAACGAGGTGATTTCGTCGTCTGCCATAACAGGTGAGTCCAGTTCAAACAGTAACTCCTCCTCGGTCCAGCGATCCAAAGATGTGATGGGTCGCGCTTGCAGGAGGAATATCTCGTTCTGGGGATGAAAGATTTTATTTATGTAACTTTAAATTTAAAGTACCTAAAAATACATGCACTTCATAAACAAAAATGGAAAATCTTTGCAATGTACCCTCTGTGTCGTGATCGAGACGATAGAAATTTTCTTGTTAAAAGTGTATCTGGCTTGTACATACCTATATTTAAATACTTAGACATGTTCAGACAAAATTGTTTGTTCGCGACAATGTAACAGTACGCTCTGTTCTAGTTCTTTTTATTTTCTGTCATCACAACACTCGCAACGCAACCGTGGGAACAATTAAAATCAACGGTCGTCACTAGACACAGTGAGAACTGAGCCTTGCCCTCATTAATTGACCATTGTTTCTATGGATGCTTAAATCGATGTAACATAAATATGGGACTGCCTCGTTGGTCCAGTGGTTGCAAGCATACTGCTGACCATGAGTTCCTGGGTTCGACTCTCAGGTCGGGCAAAGTGTTATTGGGTTTTTCGATCTGGAATTTCTCACTAGCAGCCCGGAGTCTGGATTTGTGCCGGTTGTTCGCAATTAGGCTCGCCCTCTATTACATGGGACTTAAACATAACTGGCGAAATGTGGGTGTCCTATAGGTACAACTCTGCCCAACACTTTGGGGACAGAAGGAGTGATGTTCCTAACTATATATATATAATATAACTAACAGTTTTCCGCGACTTCGTCTGCGATCCAGGATGAAAACTAGCCTATATCCGTCTCCAGGTTACGGTCTACCCATATGCCAAGTTTCATCCAAATTCGTTCAATCGTTTTGGCGTGAAAACGTAACAAACAAACAAACGCATTTTCGTAATTATATAAGGTAGGATAAATGCGAAAGTGAGCTTGTTTGTTTATTTATTGGTTACGTTTTCACGCTAAAACGGCTGAACGGGTTTAGATGAAATTTGGCACTTGGATAGACCATGATCTAGGTTAGAACATACGATAACATTTTTATCCCGATATGCCCACGGGATCGAGAATTATGCTAGTGAAATCGAAGGGTACCACTAGTTGTAAATAAAGGTTTCACCTCTTTAACAGCCCATTCGATATCTCTGCCAGCACCCCATAACTCTTCTTGGGACACTCCGATGGTGGCCAGTCTCAGTGCTTCTGCATCAGTGATACAAGCCACGTTCCTTTCATCTTCTGGTACATCTTCCATAGCGATGCCACTGCCCTCTGTCTTGACGCGGCGACTCTTGGAGCCCAACTCTTTCTTCGAAATAGCGAGCTGACCATTCCTTGTCCGCTTTATTATCATGGTATCAGGTTCTACTGCGCCGGATACAACACTCTGCAAATAAAACATTGATTGTATATGTACCTAATAATTGAAACAATTTTGTTGGAAAATTTTGACGAATGGAATTTAACCTTCGAAATATTTTTTTTTCTAACTATCATGCTTACAAAAATGTGTTCTCAGCACGGGTTCCCAGTATTACTCAACCTCTAGGTGCAACATCCATAATAACGTATTAAGCACCACGTGAAAAAGCTATAAAATTACCTCGCCGAGTCCATAGTTAGCAGTGATGAGCAATCTTGAGGGGTCTCCGTGCGCAGGGTGTCGCGTGAACATGACGCCAGCCGCGCGGGGCGTCACCAGCGCCTGCACGACCACGCCACCGCCGCACAAACATGGCTGCCCGTTCTGTCTGTGCCAAACAATCACATATTTATTCTTCTTCTTAGCGTGTCGATCATCGGCAATCTAAATAGAGTCAGCCCAGAATTTGGCTACGAATTGGCACCTTCACTAGCGTCGATCAGTTCCTGTAACGTACAGATAACAGGACACACTGGGTATTTGTTTGTTTTCAAACTCAAACTCAAAGCCGGTCAGTCACAAAGATGAAGCTTGTTCCCCATTCCAAAGCGTTGTAGTTTCCTATGGAGAAGAACAGGCAAGAAACTCCACGGACTGTCTTTTAAATCAAAATACCGCTACAAAATATTGTTCATATCATTCATGTTGAAATTATACATGTGATAACAATGTAGAAAGACGTGCACGTAATAAAAAGATAAAAATAAAAACAATTCTAAAATTTAAATAAGTCATGGCAGCTAAGAGATGAGCAGCAGTCCCTACTGATGCGCCCGTTCACGAACATGACGCATGGATCTGCACCATTCAGCGCAACCATTTTGAAGGGAACTTAATCGTCCAATCAAACACATACGCCACCACCAGCGAGACATTTGAATGAGCATAACATACTCTCAGCCGCCAGGGCATATTCAAGTCAATGAAAGACATAGGTACCCAGTAAATGATAGCTTTAAAGTAGGTACATAGTGCTCACACATGTGCTATGCTATGCTGATATATTTATTTATTTATATGCCAAAGTTATGAATGTTATTTAACTTCATTGGCATATAATTTTTTATTGTTTTATTCGTCCGCATGCAGCAAGCAGTCTTCAAAATAATTAGCAACTCAAGATTGGTAGGAAATGTAGGATAATTCAGTAGGTTATCTACGTACCTGCGATAGTAAGTACTGGTGAACGCAAACATTGATGCCCAGCACTTCTGGACTCCTTCTATAATATCACTATCGCTGATACATCCAAGGATTGTTTCATTCTGTCCAGCAGCTGACAACTCTTCACTGTCTTCTCCTACGGCTGTATAAAAATAACTTGTTTGAAGATACATCTTTTCACTATACCGTCTTAATATATTTTTCTGTAATTGGCCAATTTACCTGATGATCGAACCGCAAAACGTAGTTCAGAGCCCAATTTCTCCTCTGTAGCTTTGATTCTTAATTCCTTCATTTTAATTAATATTTCATCTCTAACGTCTCCCTTTATTTCTGTGGTTATAAACAGTTCGGATGCTCTGAAATTATAATTAACTCTTTTAGTTCTGCGAACTCTTACTTCTGATCATCATTTTCTTGCCTGTATCCCCAATTACTTGAGGTCGGCGCAGCATCATCTCACTCATAGTGATTCCCATCACCAATAATCACTATTCAATCTTAGGAAATACGTACTTTTTACACAATTCTTTAAATGTAGCTTCGTTATAATTTTCATTAGCACCCTCAATTTCCCGAATCGCGACCAGCAGTTGAGGATTTACTTCCAGATGCTTCTCCAAAGCTTTAGTGGTCAGGCAGAATCCGGGTGGTACTCGGTAACCCTGCAAAGTGCACCGTATTAAATGACTCCAACAAAATTCCATCAACTATGGGTCAAAATAGTATGCAAATTGTACCTCATCCTTCTGTACGGAAGCCAGCACAGCCAACGAGGCACCTTTGCCTCCAACATACATGGGACATGCGGCAGCGGGATCCTCAAATGAAACGCAGTAGCCCACCTCACCAGCTTGCTTCTCCGTCAACCATTTCAACAGACGTGGTGGAGCAATGCGCGAGGTTGGCTCCGAAACAACTTTGGGAACAAAAGTTTGAATTTATAGATACGAAAAATCAAGTGGGTATCTCCATATTTTATTTTACAGTTCATGTATGTTACCTGAAGGTTCATATCCGAGTTCTAGGATGCCGGTACCCGGTATGCAGTTGATGTCAACATGCATGGTGCGATACACCACTTCTTGTTGGTAAGGAACTCCGCTGAACAGATTACCACCATCAGCATTAATTCTTAGCACCAACGTCAGTAAACTGTCGTCAGCTGGAAAATCAAGATTGTTTAAATATATTGCTAAACAAGGTTCAAAGATGTGTTGAAAGATCTTTTATGAGAATATATTCGCCAGATCTTTAGGCGTGAGTCCTATGAGATTTTTGTTGATAATATCCAACAAATACCAATACGTTTCCTAGGGCATAGGGTATCCAAATTCAAAGTAGATATCTACTCGTAACAGAATGTCAACAGACACTTTCACCTTATTACCCGACTACGGCAAAGCCAAAAAGGAAGGGTTGATTTTAGCAGTCTTTTTAAATTAACGAAATACAGGGACAGTTAATATTTATCTATATAACTTACTGCGCACATTTATCGTGTAAACATCAGGCAAGCCATCTGGTCGCTCGCAGAAGTCCGACATCACTATATCAGTGGAGGAAATACTCTTCGTCAAACAGTCTGGGAATCTTACACAGCCAGATATGCAACTGGAAAACATACAGTTTTAAAGCATTAGTAATAGTACCTGGTCGACCGAGCTCTGGTCGGCCGACAATAGATAAACATATCGTCCAGGTATACCAATGTTGAATCGTATTCCCGAAGCTGTGAAAATAGAGAAAACGAACTTCCTGGATATGTGACCTAGCTAGATCAATGTTTCCCCTGAAAACCCCTATATTGCAATTTCCAGTTCCATTGAAATCGTAATAGCTCCTACACACTATGCCGCAGTGCAAGCCGCGGCGCGCCCGGCCTTGTCGCACAAAGCCGCACTAAGGATCACAAAGAAAATGAAAGCGCAAAAGCCGGGGGGACATGCCGCCGACATAGTGTGTAGGAGCCATTAGAGCCGTTTTCGAGAACGTGATTATAAATATACAGGGTGGCATGACATCGACGCGAAAACTGATACCATGGATTCGGTACATGATTCTGAGCGTTTAAATATTTCGTCAGTTATTTTATTTTAATATTTTGTCAGTTTTTGCGTATATATATAGCAATATATATACAAATATTGCTCGGTTAATAGCATAGGATAATAGCTTTACAATGTCGAACAGAAGCCAAGAGAATAACAACCGCTGCTAACCCGCTGCATGATCGTAACGCATCATCAACTCATCCTCATCATCGCAAATTGAACGACGACCGTTGATAAAACTTTAATCAACCCTTCAATTTTTTTTTACGAAAGCTTACAATATAAAACCAGCCAAAATACTCACTGGGTTAATATATTTCGGTAGGACAAGCACCGCAGTTGCACGGCTGTTCCATCCCGTGCCACTGCAGTAATGTTGACGGATCGTCGGAGGCCCTCGTATGCTCGGGGTGCCCATCTCCGCTCCTTCACCCCTCGAGTCCGCAAGAACACGCTTTCGTCCACAATTCCTTCCTCATCGTACGATTCGAAACGACCTTGTGCCACTCCCCATTGTAACCAGCCACCTTCTTCTGATTTGCTCCTGTGAACGTTAAGATGGTTCTAAATCTAATCACTCTCCCTTTTTTTCTCTATCTTATAACTACTAATTAGCAGAAACTAAATTTATCATTTGAAATGTACTTACAGCATATAGGGCCACTGATCGTCTCGCCATAATTCAAGAGCCAGTGTCTCTGCTGCTAGCTTATTGCTCCAATCATCGGGGTATCGAACTGGTTTCGATCCTGAGCCCCAACTGAAAATAACATTGAAACGTTTAAAAATGTAGGTAATAAGCAAAACTTAAAGCAATATTTACCTTTGTGTTATTAAAAGGTCTGTATCAAAAAGTATGAATGGGTATAGCTATCCATTTCACAGCTCCAACGTTCACAGCTCCAGACAGCTCGGCATATCACTCTCCTCAAGTTTTTTTTTTTCCGTTGGGAAATCCTCATGGATACCCTCCGTCTGGGAAGAACAGAGGGTTATGTCGGACTTGTACCGATTAAAACCCCACTGTTCCTTCTAATACCATGTGTCGGGGGCCCCGGAGAAACTTGTACATTCGCCGCACCCCCGACTCTCCTCAAACTAACATTTCCGAAGATTTTTATCTGCACTCCCGAGTCCCGCACCGTTCGCAAGGCTTTGAATTTTGATACAAGTAGTCAATGATAGTAGGTTTAAAAATCACTTACACGATATTCAGTTTCACATGCCGTGTGACACCGTCCTCCACTCTTGTTAATAGACCGTTGTATAAAAATCTATATCTTTCTTGGTCTTCTAGAACTTGGATCTTGAGACCATCAGCACTCCAACCACCATCGACGTTCTGCCATGCACATACTGCTGTATCTGGATGCTCTGGAGTCATGAGAACCGCGAATAAGATAAATATTTTAGAATTTTAGAACCCTTCCCGTTGTACCTGATATTAAGTATAAGACGAACGATGATATCCGCACAACACCTCTAAATTGCTTGAAGTAATATCGTATAATCGTTGGTAAGTCTGTTAAGATGCGTAGTGCAAAATACTACGTGCCAAAATAACAGCAATAAAACTAAATAAAAATATAAAAATACGACTACTTACGCGGTAACGTGTAAGTAGTGCCATCAGGTAACTTGACGTGCACCACAATTTCTGCAAGCGGCTGCCTTCCACACAGTTTGCGTATGGCCAGCAGGAGCGCCGTACCGTCGGAGTCGCAGGTCCGAACCGCAAAGCTATCCCATCCCTGGTATTGTTCCGGACGAGGAAACTCGTCCAGCCGCGTCGGCTTCAGCTGCGACTTCCAGCGGCGGACGGCATAGCGCGCGAATAACAGACGCAGATAGTAGTTCCAGCCTATCGCAGAAAGTTGATTTTTTACACAGTTATCTTATAAGTAGATCAAATTTAAAAGGGATGACAGACCTTTGCCTTGCAGTGGGATAATACAGGTCGATCCGTAAGCAAGTTTAGTCAAAAGGTCATTATTTATAATCATTTGTTTAACATACTCACGTGCAATAAAATTGGGATCCTATGTATGTATATACGAGTAAATTATTATTATTTGTTTATAAATTTACGTATCTCGGCGTTGTGCCGTATTTATGGGTTAGTACGGGCCGAAGCCAAGTGATAACTCTGTAAATGGGTTAAATTGCAGTAATTTTCTGACAATCCTGCAGATATTCAAGATTGCAGCTTTCTGAAGTCTGATATGTGTAGGGTGGTAAATTGAGTGTTTTAAAGACTGGTGGAGCTGTTTAGGTATTACACCTATTGTTGACAATACTATAGGAACTATGGTGATATTGCTAAGCTGGCACGTTTTGCTGATTTCTATTTTCAGGTCTATATATTTTGAAATCAAATCCATATCAAAATCCATAGCGATATCATTTGAAAATTATTCAGTAGCATCAGCTAGTTCATATAATTCGTCTGGTGATGATGCGTACAATTTTATATCGTCCATATAGAGCAGGTGGTTTATCATACAATTTTGCTGGTCAGTCAGTATGTCAGTCGTTGTATCAATATATTGAAGTTGATAACCGGGCTTTAAAGCATTGAGTTTATTTGAAAGCGGATTGAATGCGAGACACAACCACAATGGGCTGAGTGAGTCTCCTTGGAATATCCCTCGCTTAGATCTTAATGTGTTCCGTCCCAACTGTTCCTGTGGACTTGAATACATCAAGTGTAATCGCGTTTGCCATTTCTCAATTATATTTCCTAAAAAGTTGATGAGCTGTGGATGTATCTTGTATACATTCAAAACTTTGAGTAACCACGAGTGCGGTACTGAATCGTATGCTTTCTACGTATATCGGTATCTTATAATCAATATACATAGAGCATAAATCTTTCTTAGTACGTTGGACATGTTTAAGTATTACTGCATATATTGTTAACTGTTCTTTACAACCTTGACTGAACTTCCTGCACCCTTTCTGTTAATATCTGTTACGTTTCAAGGTATATGACGTGAGTAATGCACGATGTCAATGTCTTATATAAGGTTTGCAGACATGTTCCTAATTGGCCTATAATTATTATCCTAACTAATATTATAAATGCGAAAGTGAGTTTTGTTACGCTTTCAAGCTAAAACGGCTGAACAGATTTGAATTAAATTCGGCACATGGGTAGACCATGACCTGGATTAGGATATAGGATACTTTTTTATGTGGGATTGACGGGGTCTAGTGAGCGAGCGAAGTGAGCGAAAAAAGACCCCGCAATCCTCTTCGTACCGTACCTGCCCGAGCCGGCGGCGGCGTGCCCCAAGTCCCAGCACATCTCGACTTAGTAAAAAGGCAATGAGAATTTAGGATGCAAGAGCGAGCGAAAAGAGTTCGGGAATTGGGGCACCCCGACTCGGACAGATTACGTTTGAGGGGATGACGGGGACTCAAGTAAACCAGCAAAGCTAGCGAACGAGCCCCCGGAGTTAACCCGTCTGCAGAATTTCGCTAATTTAATTTGACCCTGTATATGCCATTCTCCTAACCTGAATGCACGAGGAGGTTATCTATGACAGAATGAGAAATCAGGAAGATGGATGTTAATCGATAGAGCTCTTGTTAAAAATATTTGCACCTAAATCACCTATGAAGTAAGTACCTTTTCACTACCATATAATTAGGAAGGTTTTTCATTTAAAACTTTCTAACTAACGCACAATACCTAGTTAATAATGTACTCCCACACCGCGAGCATTCGCCTGTGATGTAACAGTTCAGATTTGAGAATTACATCAGTGAGGGAGGAGAACTGAGCATTATGGCTCGTGTAGACTAGCGCGACTTTTGGCGCGACGCGACACCAGCCGTGAAGTTTTCTTCAAAATTGTTTTGTTAGAGTCACGTCGCGCCGGTCTGCACGACGCTTTACAGTTCGCAAACTGTAATGCTACAATTCGAGCATTACATCAGTGAAGGAGGCCAACCGAGCATTACATTACCTACGCAATAATTCTTGCAATCGCATCTTAAATGTTACATTACAAGCGAATGCTCGTCAGTCAGGGAGTATTGAAACGAAATGCTCAAAATCGAAAAATTTGCTCAAAATCTAATCTGAAACGTTACATTACAAGTGAATGCTCCCGGTGAGGGAGCACCTTTAGAGAAAGAGACTGTCAGACAGGTATGAGTGAGCGAGACGCCGCTCTACAACGGCGAACTTTTTCTAATATTCGAACATCGGCCGCGAACTCTAACATCTCACAATATAATTGTGAATGCATTACAAACCAAGCACTATCTAGTGAGTTTGTTCATAATGGCACTGGTGACCCCATTCTCAAGCTATTTTCGTAAAAAAACTACTTGTAACCAGTAAGAATCCCAATATCGTGAGTCATTGAAATATTAAATACAGTTTTAAATTATGTATTATCTTATAATGGGTACAGAATTCAGCACCAATATCTAATCAAATTTTAATCGTTTAATTATCGTCTGTGACGGCTTTCATGCACGTCCAGTTGTTGTCAGGTATACCTATTTATAAGTTATAGCTGGGAATTAAACTATGAAATGATTACATTGATGTGTAATCATTTCATAGTTTAATTCCCAATAATTAAATGAATTAATCCGTCACAGTCGCAGACTTGGACCAATTAGGTAATGAACACTTCTAGTGATACTAGCACAAGATCCTTACATAATAAATACGTTATAACAGCTCACTTTAGATAAAAAATTATTCACAAATAAATCAAGAAAAAAACATTAGTTACATAGATATTTCTTACCAACTTCGCGATAGTTTCCCTTAAATGGCCTTTGCTTCTTTATAAATACCAAGTAAAACACTATAGCACCGGTTATCAATCCAGACTGGAGGAGAATATCGTATATATCCATGTTAGATTATATACTACACGACCAACATTAGTAAACAAACAAATTGTGATCACATTCAACGTTCAATGTCAGCCGGAATTAGAGGCCTTGTGAATTTGTGATTGGTAGAGCGAGAGCGACTAGCGTATGTACGTGTATTGAGACGAGCAAGCACAGAGTGTTGACATCACAACATTGAACCTAATCATCGCTGATACATGATAACAAAGTAATCAATGCTAGGTAGGTAACAATGTAAGTAGTACCTAAGTCATCCACAGGTGTTACGACTGAAATAGACGTCTGTGATCATAATCCAGTTATCTTATTTATCGCATTGTTAAGTATTTGTAAGCAGCGTCATGTATTAGCAATCATTTTAATGATGTAAGTGTGTGTAATAAATAGTCGAATTGGCTCCGCGCAAACGGGCCACCAACCACAGCCACCGGTAGCCCAGTGACAATCAGTTCACATGCTTTTCATAGGTTTTGTGTGAATTCGTCGCACACGTGTGGCCGGTGGTGGCCACCCGCTACAGCAGTACTCCGCACTGCAGCAGGAGGCGACAGCCACCGGTGGCAGTGGTCGGTGGCCCGTTTGCGCGGAGCCGTAATGTAAGAAACTACTTTGATAAGTCATTGCAGTCGTAATAGAAGACCACATACCTACATAGAGTAGGTATGCTTAAACTAAATTGACAAATCATGATTCATAGATAAATGTGGTTCCAAATTTCGTTAGGTACCTATCTATACGTAAGGGGGCGTTCCTAAATTACGTGAGGTATTTTTGGCGATTTTTCGTCCCCCCCGTCCCTTTGGTGAGATGTCGTGAGATTTGGCTCGACCCGTGAGAGTAGTCTCACGTTCAAAATGCGTATTTATTATGTAAATACGGTAATCTGTGCTTGATGGCATTGGATTTATTTAAAATAACATAATTAGACTGATTATTTTTATTTAAGACTACTAACTACTAAGAACGTAATCTAGAATCTGAGCGTGAACGTAATCTAGATGAGAAAATCGAACAATAACTTATGTAAATAGAGACTACTAAAATTCGCAAAGAATATTGATTCTAATTCAGTCCACAGGGACTAATGTCTGGTCTCAAGAGTGACTACTGGAACCAACATGTCCATGTGATTTTCAGTATAATACGTAATTAGGTATGGGCGTTATTTCACGTCACTCGTTACAATAACTGGCTACGGGGCATGTAACCGAATAACTAGTTTCGATTTACACAGTAACACGTGATTTTTCGTTTCGCAAATAACTGTAATACCGAATAGAATTTGAAAAATAACTAGTTACTAAAAATCACCTGTTTTCAAAACAGGTGACGCCTTCGAAGTAACTAGTTACGTTACGTTTCGCGAAAATAGCGTAACGACCCATACCTATGCGTAATATACTTACAGCGAATTAGAAACTTCGGATTTTTTTTCCAATTGTTGTTATTTCCACTTAATTAAACAAAGCTATACAACTTTATACAAGTGTAACTAAAGTTGATTTTAGTCTGACTAGTACTGTTGAAGTAGTAAAAAAAATAAGGTTCAGTTTGCGCTAATTTTTTTAATTTTTGCGCAATTTCATTTTTTTATGTAGGCATTACAGTTGTTTTTTTGCGAACGCAGATTACGTGATTCGAACGAACGATCGCTCCACCGCCTTCACGCCGATCTGCTTCAATGGACACCTGCAGGGATCATCCACTACGTACACTGCTTCCTCGCACTCTTCTCCGCTTACTCCCTCCGCGCCCCTGGACACGCAGCGTAAGATATTTGAGCTATTCAAAGTAGTACTAGTATTCATCTATCTACCGTCGATTAAGCCCGTTGGTATTTATCTGTTTGACCAGCATCCAACGAGCAGAGTTCCGAATGTATGGGTTCGGATAGGATGCGTGTGTCAACAAAAAAAAATTGTCAGTCAAGGACTGCCGACAGCAGTGAAAACTTAAAACTGCAAACTTAAAACTCATTCATTCATTCATTCATACGGCGCGAGCATGTCGGTGACGCGAATCCATGAGTTTATCCCCAACCAAAAAAGTTATACTGTCCCACTAAAGAAAAGAAAGAAAATACATTTATTTAGCACAGACTAAAACACTACCGTCCGCCCTCCGTCAGCGTTCCGCATATCTCTGTGTTCCCTTTCCTGGCGAGTCTTTCATGAACTCATCCCGATCATAACGCCAACGTTTCCAGAATTACTCATTTTAAAATCCGATGTTATAATTATTTTTCAGTGATTCAGATAACATAATTATCCGTTAAATAAACTATGACTTTACACACGACTTTCATTTACCTACTAACGATTATAATTTTGGTCTATGGCTGAGACATGAGGATACAATAAATAAAACTTATCATGTATAATAATTAAAGAGATAATTTTATTGCGCAATAAAGTCAACCACATGAATCGATTCCATTCATAAACGAACAATAAATAAATAAGGTCCAAGTCTCATTTTAACAATTAATTACAGTAAGTACCCGAGTTGACAAATTTGGGTTTAGAAACAAGCAAGCTATCAAGTTATAAATTTCCAGTATAAGCTGACCCGTCATTGTAGTGAAATCCTATACAATGCGAGATCAGCTTATACTGTATATATATTAATATGTAGCCGTGTGTACAGTAGTTTTATTTCACGAACCGATGCACGCTTTACTTGTAGTAACCGAGTGTACAAACACGGTGTAAATGTGTGCGTGAAGACGAGTAGCGGCAGCACATAACACACACACACACACTTCAGACTTTGCCATTGTCTCGGACATTACCGAAAACTATTGCGCTTACACACATATTCACAACATGTTTGTACACTTGGTAACCACAAGTAAAGCGCGCGTCACTTGCTGAGATAGAAATACTATACGAGTGACAGAGATTACGCTCTACAGAGCTGAACTTCTCTTAAAACTCGATGTGCTATATTTACGAAAGGGTACAATAGTGTTTATCATCATTTCAGCAGAAAAACGTCCACTACCGGACATAGGCTCCCCCAAGCACTGTCACTTCGACCGGTTCTGTGCTTCCCGCATCCAGCGGATTCCTGTGGCCTTCACCAGGTCCACCTTGTGGGAGGCTTTCCAACGCTACGTCTTCCAGTACGCGGTCGCCACTCCAGAACCTTTCGACCCTATTGGCCATCTGAGTACAATAGTTTACATTTATATAATCAATAACGGCAAGCAACAAAACAACTTACTTTACACTTTATGTATGTACAGACACACATACACACACACACGTACACATACACATATGTACACGTGTACATTTATTTAATAACTAGAAGGTAGTCTATATTATTATTGCGATGTTATATAATGTCTAACAGTTTTGTGTATATAGGTCAATAGACGATAGCGTAACGTTATCTATGTTTGTCTACAACAATACATGGAAGGAAGCTTAGTTTTATTATGGAGGTACTTAAAATTTACTATAAATACACTGTCCTGTTTGAATCATTATCAGCCAACCGCAGTCCATTGCAGCAAATAAGCCTCAATATTTGAATAAAATGAATGTAAAGGTGAATAATCTACTTAAAATTATGTTTCTGCATAATGACAATTATTACACAATATGGAGAAGACAATACGATACTAACTGCAAACACTGGCAATACTAATGCATAGGATTATTTTGAAAATAGAGCCCGCGCCACCAGTGAAGTCCATTTGATGCGGCGCTAATGTCGATGTCATTGAATCAAATTGTATTTTTTTGTTTATAGTTCCACAATTTACCGAGGACTTTCTTTTGTGGCGCGCACTCTATCAAATAAATCCTAACATCGAAATTTTAAAAGTGGTTTTTTTAAACAAACTAAATAGTAGTTATGTGATAGTGATTTGACTGGCTAAAGTGACTAAACGATTGGGTATTTATATGGATGAATTTTTGTACGCAAACTATGAACGTCATTAGATATATCTATCGTATTAGGGCAACTGGTAAAGATAGATACAAGATGTTGTAATAATAAATAAATATACGAAGTTTAATTTATTGTCGTATTATCGTCTTCGCCTTGTATATCTCAAAAAAAAATTGTTTTACGTCTAAATAAATAGATTTTACTATCTAGCATAAATAGCTCCGATTATTGTGATGAGACAATATTTAATATAAATTAATTTAGTAGGTAAATGCTTTCAATATTTTTTCTCTTTATTTCACAATCCATTTCTCGATTTCAAAACATGTTTTACGTTATTCGTAATAGTAATTCGTAGATGAAATCGAGTGTATACTCTACAATGTACACACAACCACACAATCTATGAAATCTACATAATATTTAATACGTCCACATATACATTTACATAAATCAAAACAAATAATTGTCTATAATTAATCGAATAAAAATGTTCCTGTAACGTAAGCCTATGCGCGGCCCATATAGCGGAGGATTTGCAGATGACATTGAATAATACACTTTATTGCTAGTGACACAAAGTGCAAAATTATATAATCGACCGAGACTTTGACCCAGACAGCGAACAGCTCATCGGGTGTTCTAAAGCACGCTATCTCAATTGCACTTTATGACACTAATAATAAAGTTTATATCTTTTTTATGTTATCAGAAAATCCTCGGCTCTGCGTTCCTAATGGTCAACGCGGTATCCATAGCCATGTTATACAAATCTGAGGAATACCTACGAGATTCAAAACTTTGATTTCTAAGTAGGTGACCTTTAATTGACATCTATACATGGTATATACCAGTAACTAACTACGAAAACACACAAAAACAATAATTTTCTTATGAATTTCAGTAATTATACAGAGAGTATCTAGCTATACCCATCTCCACCTACTAATAACATGAAACTAGATTTGCGACACAGGAAGTATTTAACAACCCCGTTATAGTAATTAAACTCCGATCTTATCTCTTCATCCCTACCAACTATAAACGACAGCGAGTTTATCCGTGTGTGTATTGATTCCGATATTTGGCGAAGGTACAACGTTATCCCAGGGCGAAAGCAGGATATATTAAAGCCATTATAGGGTAAATTGTAGTCGCGGATAATTGAATCTTCCATCAGTCTTCATAAATTATGATCTACGAAAAGAAATGGGGAAGCGCCAGAGTGAAAAAAAAAGCTGCTCATTTATATCCTTCATGGAATTACTGTTTTCAGGCCCCCATAAGTTTCTAAATGCTGTGTTATATTCCAAACACGCGATAATTGAAGTATTTTTCAGGCATCGGAAGCACTAAAATCTAATATCAATTAAATAATTCGCAAATAATCTAATTAGCTAAGCAAACACGGAAAATTATGCTAATATATAGAACACAATCTTATATTATTTCATTGTTTCACAATATGTTTATCACAAATCAATTTAAATAAATAAAACATCGAATTGTAATACTCTCTAAAATCTCCCGGCACTGGTTAATCATTGAATCGTGATTTTAATTATTTCGTCGGTTGGTCACGTTCGAGAGCGTGTATGAGCCTGCTCCTTCATTAGTCCAAGAACACTAGCTTCAACTTTCTGGCTAAGTAACTGATTATTTTGACTTTAAATACCAGTAGCTTGCGCTATGGCATGCCAGTAGGTCAGATGCATTGTTCCGTCATGGCACAATTGCATTCACCTTCTTGTTTCGGTTGCATCCATACTAATATTACAAACTCTGTCTGTCTGTTGCCTGTTCACGCTTTAAGAGCGTTTATTCCGAAAGTGGGCAACGTCGCAAATAGATGTCAAATATTTCGCTGTTTTGATTAATATGGCAACATTACTGTATGGAAATAAGAAACGTGGCTAACTAGCGAACTAGAATATTGGTTATGAAATGCAATAATTAATATCGTAACACCGAATATTTAGTTTTAGATGTAAAAAAAGTATTTGAAAACTTTCCAAATGCTTTTTTTACACCTGAAACGGAAACAACATCAAATTCAATGTTATAATTGCCGGGTCAAATTTTCATGCGATTCAAATCAGAAAAAATAATCATAATATAGATAAAACCCTGAACACAGTATGAGCGAAAGTATATTGAAAAAAATCTTCTAGGCTTCTATACTAAATTAATAGGAAATAAACATGAGCTAGCAACTCATAATAAAATGTAATATCATACATAATTCATAGTAGTCTATTTCGGATTAAAGTAATTATCGTAGTCTACGGATTCACTTCAAAAATATCCGAACCAACATTTCTGCTAAAAATGCAAAAATATAAATTTTCTTAAATAAACGTAGCTATGGTGCAGTCTACTAAATGCATGTCTTTTTTCAATATATGCTATTGTTCATTATGTAAATTTTTTGCAAAACATATCAAAGACACTGACAAATGTCTTTTTAATAGTCCAGTCGTAGCGCTGACTCAAGTAGCACCTTAAACAGCCTCTTAATGGTAATATAGAAATCCCAAAAAAATAATTCGTTGTCCACTATTCTTCTTTCTGCTTGATTGGTTCCAACTCCTCAGGGTTTTCATCCATACTGGAAGCAGTGTCTGTGCGGGACTTGTCCACTGGGTACAACCTGAAATACACAATATGTTCATTTAGATCAACCTGACTAGCCTTTTCCCAACTATGCTGGGGTTGGCTTCCAGTCTAACCGGATGCAGATGAGTACCAGTATTTTAGATGGGGCGACTGCCTATCTCACCTCCACACCCAGTAACTGAGTAATACGATACCCCTTTGTTAGACCGGTTGACAACCTTTAGGCTTCTGACGACCCGTAACGACTGTCAAAGATCCACGAATGAGAGCCGAGACCAACAGCTTAACCTGTACGCTTAACCTGATGGATCGACCCGTGCGGCTGTCAATACTTAGAAACGAGCTACTCTTTTTTTTAGATAAAATATCAAATTGATTGTATCATATTCAGTTTGATAGGTTCAGTTTCACGAATCTTTTGAGGGTAGTTTGTGCGAGATTTAGAATAGCTTGCGTGTAATTTCTATTATCGTTCGTTTCTGCAGTAAAGTTAATCCACTAAACATAAATTACCGCAACAATGAACGCAGCTATAATTATTATGTTTGGAAACGAATTAGTTACGGCGATAACAAATCTATTTGCTGAAACATAAAACGCATTATGTATGAGTGTCATTTTTATCCGAAAAACTCTGCTTTTATGAATTTTATGAGTGGAGCATTACTACATTCATGGCCAGTAACCGTTAACAATCGAAATAAAAGTACCAAACCTCAAAATAAATAATATGTCAGGTCATGTGTATATATTTTGTTGGAGACCTTTAGAGGCATGAGGAACAGGGTGGTGGTTCACTCATCCTCTATAGAAAAGGGAGGATCCTCCGAACAGACGGGTGTCGTGTCTGACGGGCAACTGCCCAACGATCAAAATGTCGGGAAAGTTATATGTATGCTGTTAGCGCGGTAAACTCTGCGCGATGCAGGATTTTGTCTACCGTCAGGTCTTTGATGCGTAGTTCGCATGTGGCGATATAGATGCCGCCACAGACCCATCCTTACATATTAAAAAGTCCCCCGCAGCATCTGTCTCTCTGTCTGTTCGCGAAAAACTCAAAAACTACCGAAAGGATTTTCAAACGGTTTTCACCAATGGACGGAGTGATTAATGAGGAAGGTTTATGTGGTTTTGTGTATATTGGCTGAAATAAGACGATTATTGTTGAAGATGTCGGAAAAAAGCCGTGTAAACCGTAAGAAATACATAAAATTATTGTTCTAAAGGATTGTACATCTTAAGTTCAACAAAAAAATCCGCGATAGTATATGTCTATCTTCTAAGGATGACCCACAGTAACCACTTTTATCTTTCAGAATTTGATAAAAATAAAATTGTTATTTCCGAAGATATTTTGACCGGTATTATATCAATCCCTACCCAATAAAATATATTATTTAAATTGGGCATGTAATATCATAGATTCAAAATTACGCGAACAATAATTATGGTTGACAGCTACGCGGGCGCAGTGCTAGGACAAGAGCTTCTATTAGGAACCTATTAGGCCTCTATTAGGTATGCAATCATTGCTTCGCTTCCTTTTAATCCCGGTAGTACGTTTACCTGGGATATTTTCCGAAATCCACGCGGGCGAACCCGCAGGAAAAAGCTAGTAATCAATAAATAAAGCTCAACTCACCATCTCTGGTACAAATAAACTAAGAACACGAGATCATCTCTGAAACAGGCAACCCGATGTGCGATGGGCATCGTTATAATGAAGGCGAACACGTCGTCTATGAACGTATTGAATGCCTTGTACATGAAGGCTCGCCACGGCAGCGCCGCTACCGACCGAAGCCGATAGTTCACGAAGAGTTGCGGTAACATGAAGAGGAACCCGAATGCGTACACGCCGTTTACGATGCTATGCAGCGCCCAGGAATACCAACTGGAAATTGAAATATTGTTTTAAGTTTTTATTGTTAGCTGGGGCAAGGTAACTATAATCTAAACTAATTTTGTTAAGAGGTAAAATTGGTTGTTTGTCTGTAAGAAGTAATCTGTGGAAGCACTGACCCGATTACTTGATTACAAAAAATCTTTTACTGATATAAAGCGACACTATTGCCGAGTGCCAAAGGATGTTTCTTTCACGCGGATGACGTCGCGAGCAGAAGCTAGTAAATAATATTTTATAAGTTATATAAAATATTTCTGACTGCGGCGTTACGCTCATGTAAATAAAAAGTCGAATATCAATAAGATAAGCGTTCCTTTGACCGGTTTGAGTCTTCGCTGACTTTATTTGTAATAAACTCTATTCAAAGTACATACCTCTTGTGTGGCTCGTACACCAGCGAGTAGATGGCGCCGGCGAAGCACAGTGGGTACAGCAGCATGGACAGGTACTTCATGGCCTCGGCGTCAGCCTTAGCCGTGCTTCTCTCTCCCGCGTCCGCGCTCGTGTCCCGCCACACGCGCACCCTCCAACCGGAGAAGGATATGCGAAGGTGCAGGACTTTCGTCACTTTCCATAACTGAAGGATAATTGTAGATCTTATTCTATTTTCTAATACGTTTGATTAAATCAGAAATTGAATCAAATTTTCAAGAAATTCGATTTAATTTATATCTTTTGCAAACACAAAAGAAGTTTGCTGCAAAGTACTTTATTGAGTAGGATAGCAATAAATGAATGAATAAGAATGCATGCATTTGAATGAATGAATGACTAAATACGAGTATTTAAATGGAAAAAAAAATAAGATCTGTGAATTGCCTTACCTCAATTATCGCGCTGATACCAGCTGGTATAAGTACAAGGAGAGAGGTTTGTTCATCCAGCAGATAGAAGAATATGACCATCTGTGAGAACGCTCGCCAAAACACGGTGCGTGCAGACAAACCTGCCAGGGATCGCTTGCGGCGCCAGAACGAAACGTCATTCTTGAACGCCAGGAAGTCAAACAGCAGCTGGAATGGAAAGTTTCATTACATAAATATTTAATGATAATGAGGCAGTCTCAACTGTATGGGCAAAAAGTATGCAAGAGCTCTAATTTATGCCTAGTAAATACTGAATACTGCTTGATTAACTTAGTATGGTTTATGCTTTATTCTTGGTATCTGGTGAAATTTAACATAACATCACGCCTTGTTTCCCAGAAGGGCAGGCAGAGGCACAGTACACCCACATTTGACGAAAATTATATTGAGTAAAATTATTTATACTTTA
This sequence comes from Agrochola lota, assembly GCA_947364205.1. Taxonomy (NCBI): domain Eukaryota; kingdom Metazoa; phylum Arthropoda; class Insecta; order Lepidoptera; family Noctuidae; genus Agrochola; species Agrochola lota. Next base: position 17,604,368 of record OX376219.1, on the reverse strand, counting down.
AGTCATATTTTGTGAAACACTCATCAGATAATTTGATGTATTCTCCCAAATATTATTTAACAATTCATTATGAATAAAACTTACGTGACAACTGGCAATCAACACAGTAGCTGATAGTAAATACAAATTGGTGTCAGCGAATATTCCTTTAACATCATCCACATCTTTCTCACTGAAGCCTAGAGAAAACAGCTGTTCTAGGGCCAATCGGACATGTAGTGCCAGCCGTAGGGAACCATACGACGTCGGTGACACATTCACTGTTATGTTCACTTCTATTGAGCTAGTGTTTAGAAGTTGGTAGTGTGATAATCTGGACTTCAAAACATTGTGTTGTAGTATAGGCAAGAATTTACCACTTCTGACCCTGAAATAAGAGATACAATTTAATTAGGTCAAGGTTGTACAGCAGTATCCATTTTGATTTAATAGGTTCATAACCAAGTTATTATGATTTGTTACACAAATGAAGTAACTTGTTAAAAAAAAATACTGTCCATATTTTTTTTTTACGATTCATTGTTTGATTAACTTTTTTATTTTGATACACAAATTTTTTGCTATCATGATCTGTAAGCTTGTATTAAGATTGTGTTTTTCTATCATGAAATTTATCCGCTATTGACCTACAGTTAAGGCGTGTGCGCATCACGTGCATTGCGTGTTGTGCATTTGTGAAAGCACCTTAGAATACGACGGCCCTGCGTCGCCGTCGCCTGTATTGTTAGTGCGGAACTCACCCCTATTAAATGGTAACACTAAGCTAAGATCTGGGGCGCTAGCCAGTGTCCCTTAAGTAGCATCCACTTCTTGCTTGTCAATCGTCATGAATGACTAGAATTTATGTCATAAGTCTATTTTGTCCCTTCTAGTTTAATTAGTTATCTGTGTTAAATAGTGTACCTAATTTCAAACTCTAATACATGTGTGACAATTATAATAATATTAATTGCAAGTTGGAGTTTCACTTCTATTCTGCAACCACTACTTCACCTCCAATATGGTAAGAGAAGATACGTAGAATACCTTCCACCTATTTCCCCAAAGGCGAAAGCGCCAAGGTTGAACTTGGGGTCAGAAAACCGTAGCTGTTCCTCCGTCACACTGTCTGGCTACACACTTACATCAGTTGTGGAGTTACTGCTTGCATAAGAACAAGTGTATTACTATACTAATGTGTGGGTAACCATTATCCATTGTCACTACAAGAAAATGGTCTTAGGAGACTGTTTTTGCTATTTCTGACTTTTCTAGTACTCAAACCCCAGTTGGCCCTGTAGAGCTTTTTGATCCTTATAAAAAACAGGAGCGATTGGCATCAAAAAAGTTATTTGTGAAAACGGCCCATTTTCTTGCTGACTAAAATTTTTTCAAAATCTGTGAATGGTAATCAAATAAAAAAATAAAAATAAAGATCGTCTCTTAAGACCATTTTCCTGTAGCGACAATGCTTAAGATACCTACCCTTGCTGCCCCATCTCAAAAATGCACCCTCTACACAGCAAAATAAATACCAGCTGAAGGTGAGTTTGACAATAGAAGTATTATTGAAGTCCTTAACTTTTCAATCATCTTCCACATTCAAGATGGATTAAAAGTGGGGTCAGGTAGAGATCGGTAGAATAGCTTCAACCTGCTTTCCCAAATACTTTTGTAATTATTATTTCTTGTTAAAAAAAAACGAACTACTTATATTATGGTTCGAAATTGCACTAACATGCCACAATTCCCAAGTACTTATATATAATATATATTTTTACCTTATGTAAGGATACAATTCACCAGGTATTTTATTACTAGGTAGTCTCAGATCATCTGTGAGAATGGATAGTGGAGCTACTGTAGTAATGTGAGAATATGGACGAACTGCTTTCTTTTCTACAACTTTTTTACCATCATCCTGAAAAATAACATACAATTAATAGACCATAACTACCTAGTAGAAAGCTTTGACATGAACAGGTATGAACAAAGTCATTAAATAGCTCACATTTTGCTGAAGAAGATTAAATGTTGCAGCTTGAGGTTCCGTATGTGTCACCAGGGGGAGAGTGTGTATAGACTCCGTGCGAACTATCTCATCAAACTCCTTGTATAATCGGCCGTCATCCAACAAGACTGCATGCATATACAATGAACCATTGTTGCGAGTTTTACGTGGCACTTTCAATTTAATATCACTAAAAAACAAGTAAACATTAATTCTTACACTAAAATCCTAAATACTTACTTCAGATTTGTGCAGAACCCAGACTCAGAGGATACTTACAAAGTTGCCGGATTTCGATAGTCAAACTTAAGAGAAGTATACACTTTTGAGACACCTTCCGCAGTAGAACCGTCTAAGTATGGATGCTCTTTTACAGAAGTGTACAGAACTAGATGCTGCACGGGATTTGAAGCTAAATAAGATGAAAAACATCTCTCGCCACGACTACATTCTGGCGGTATAAATATTTCAGCTAATGTCCATATAGTATTAATAACATAGACAGCAAAAATTAAAGATAATATTGAACTAACAGATATATATTTCATTCCGGAGAATTCTTTACTAATCTATATGAAATAAAAATATTTGTATTTCGTAAAATTACAAAATGTCACGATCATGCACGCATTCACTGCACTCAACTGTAGAAAGATGTCAAGTCAAAGTCAAACAAAATTGACAAATTGTCAAACATGAATAGGAAGATCTTTCAAGAGTTTCAAGTTTTTGAACCCTGCATCCCATTTCCTCATAGCAAATAACACATAGCGCTATCCCGTTGTCAGTGGAGCAAGCGAACGTGTTCGTATTAGTGTTTAGTTTAGATTCTCATCTCACATCTAATGCAAAATGAGCGATCCAAACAGCAGAAGACCGCTTGTCTTAGAGACGCGTCTTATAATAATAATAATAATTTTTATTTGTTGGACATAGGTAGGTTAGGTACAGATGTTGTTATTATTTAAGAACGCTATGTCTAGCCGTCATCGGCGTACAAATACTCATCATTTTCCTGCCCTTGTCCCATGTTACTTGGGGTCGGCGCAACACGTTTTCTTTTTCCACTCTCCCCTATCAACTGTCATGCTATCATTCACTTCCTTCTCTTTCATATCATTCCTCACACACTCCATCCACTTTTTCTTAGGCCTTCCTCTCCCACTCCATCCATCAGCATTTATATTCATCACTCTTTTAGTCACATGCGTTTCCTCTCTCCTCATCACATGCCCATACCAGGCCAAACGATTTCCTTTCAACTTTTCTGTCACTGGCGCAACTTTTAAACTTCCCCTTATATACTCATTTCTTACTTTATCCAGTTTCGTTACTCCACACATCCATCTCAACATTCTCATCTCCGCTACATGCAATCTTTTTTCATCCGTCTTCTTCACGGCCCAACATTCCGATCCATACAGTACGACAGGCCTTATCACGGACTTATAGATTTTCCCCTTTAACTGGAGGGGCATCCGTGAGTCACAAGTTGTTTCTGTGACCTGTCGCCATTTTATCCATCCTGAGTTGATCCGGCGTGTTACGTCTCGGTCTACTCCGCCATCCCCTTGGACAAGCGACCCGAGGTACCGAAATTCGGAGCAGATCGGTAAGGCAGATCGGCGTACAAATACTATACTGGTACAAACATGCTGATTATAATAAATTATCAAACAATTATCACACATTATTAAACAATTCTAATTCAAATTTTCAATACAATAAAAACATTCCAATAAAATATAATAATAATAGATTCTAGTAAAAATTGTCAAATCAGTAAATAATAAATCATAATAATAAAATAATAAAACAAGGTAATTATAATGTGTCAGTTAGGTATTCGTTCACCGTATAATATGTTTTCTCATATAATATTTTCAGTAAAGCCTTTTTAAAATCGTTTATGTTGTTTATTTCTTTAATTCGTCCAGGGATCTTATTATAGATCCTAGGTGCCATTCCCAAAAAACTTTTTGTATAAAGAGCAGTGCTATGTGGCTTAGCGCATATCTCTCTATTGCGTCGTTTAGATCTCAATGTTTCGAACAGATGGAAGTTGGATTTGACAAATACTGCTGTCTCAAAAATGTACATACAGGGCAATGTTAAGAGTTTAAATTTTTTGAAATATGGAATACAGCTTTCAGTTGGTTTCCGTTTAAATACAGCACGCACACATTTTTTTTGGGCCCTAAACGCAATTTCTTTGTCGGTGGAATTTCCCCAATATATTATTCCAAAACGTAATGTAGATGATACATAGGCTTTGTAAGAAATTAGAACAACGGACTCATTTACTATTTTTGCTAGATTGTAGAGCGCATATGAATACTGGTTAAGCTTTTTACAAACTGTTTCAACATGACATTTCCAGTCTAAATGAGTATCCAAGTGAAGTCCCAGAAATCTAGCACTGCTTGTTTCAGCTATTATTTGATCTGCAAAAGCTATGTTTAAGTTAAGTTTTCTTGTTCTTTGGTAAAATGTCATAAGCTTTGTCTTATCTATGTTTATTTTTAGTTTATTTATAAGTAACCAATTAATGATGCAAAGGATGGAGTTGTTTATGTCATCTTCATAAGTTTCTATATTATTACATGGAACAATAAGTGTACTGTCATCGGCAAACAACACAGTTTGGTGCTCAGTGCATTTTGGCAAATCGTTAATATATATGAGAAACAACAAGGGCCCAAGGACAGTTCCTTGGGGTACACCACATGTTGTATCTCTAATTGGTGACATATGAGTAACTTCTGTTTTGGATTTAGAACATATTCTATTTAAAACAGTGGCTTGTGTACGTCCAGTGAGATATGTTTTGACTAGATTTAATATGTTTCCCCTGACGCCGTATCGTTCTAACTTACCCAGTAATATTTCGTGATTTACATGATCGAATGCTTTCGACATGTCCATAAATACAGCTGTAATTGGATTTTTTTTGTCAACATTACTAATTATTTCTGTAAATAATTCATAGACAGCTTTATTAATGTTTCTGTTTTTCCGAAAACCATATTGTTCTTTAGCCAGTATATTGTTTACTTCAAAGAATGAGTTTATAGATTTATAAATAATTTTTTCAATAATTTTGGACATTACCGGTATCAGAGCTATTGGACGGTAATTTGAAATAGCAGATTTATCACCTTTCTTATGCAGTGGTTTAATTATAGTCATTTTTAACAAATTTGGAAAGTGGCCATGTTCTATGCACAGATTAATAATATGACTCAAAACTGGCGCAATGATATGCGACACAGATTTTAAAATCTTAGTAGTTATTCCATCATAACCCACGCTATTTGTATTCTTTAATGCATTGATAATATTAAATATTTCCAACGAATCTGTCGGTGTCATAAATAGAGATTTGGGATAATAATTTACGCAAGATATAGCATTACTAGTATTATAATTATTTTCAGGATGAATTAAGTCTATAAAGTAATCATTGAATGTCGTAGCTATTTGTTTAGGGTCACTTATTAGTTTATCACCATTGAGTATGTTTTTTACAGATTCAGAGGGGAAATTTGATTGACATCTATTAATTATTTTCCACGTTGCTTTAGTTTTATTCTCAGCACTATTAATTATATGATTGTTTTGAGATATTTGTGTCAAGTGGATCACTTTTTTTAATCGTTTTGAATATTGCTTAAGTAACTGTTTATTTTCAATATTACACGATCGCCTATATTGCCATAACATTTCTCTTTTTCGTTTACTACATCTTCTGATACCTTTAGAAATCCATCTCGGGGATTTACGCGTAGAGATTTTTTTTCTCACAGTCGGGAAACACAAATCGTAGAATAGTTTAAATAAGTCATGAAATGAATCAAAAGCTAGTTCTGGGTCGGTACTATTGTATACTTCAACAAAATCAAGACTACTAATGGCTTCAATAAACTTAGACCTGTTCTCAGAGCTATAATCTCGACTTAGTACGTACCAGTGATCAATCGAACAGGACCTTTGTACAGGGCACTTAAAGAGTTGAGCTGTGTGATCAGATAAGGCCAATTCTAAAACTTCACCAATACCACCCTTGACATTATGGATAATGTTGTCAATACATGTTCCAGTCGATATACGTGTAGGTTTTTTTATACTTGGTTTCAGATTGTAATTTAGTAGCAGATGTAGAAAAACAATAGATACTCTGGTATTTTTCAAGATATCGATGTTGAAATCACCACACAGCAATACTTTTCTTCCTAAGTTACGTCCACAACGGTTTAATATATGTTCAAGTTTTTCGAAGAAAATCGATATAGCACCTCTATTAGATTTTGGGGGTCTATAAATGCAAATGATAATCAATTTGTGAGTTACCAATTCAATGGCACAACACTCCATAATTCCAGGAACGCAAAAATCTTTAATATCTATAACCCTAAACTCGTGTCCATGTTTAATAAGTATACACGTACCACCTTTCCTGGTGCTTCTTGATGAGTATGTTGAAAGTTTATAGTTCGGTATATACAATTGTAAATCATCATTTTCTATCATGTTGTGTTCCGTAATACACACCACATCTACTATTTTCCCTTTACGCAAGAGTTCGTTTAGGTGTATACATAATAAGTCTGACTTTCCTATCAATCCGTTAATATTTTGATTTAAGATAAATACATGATTATAATTATAAACGAAAAAGACCATTCTCAGTTTCATTGTGAGTGCTTTCGGTTTGTGTTGCCTGATCCGCATGCAATTTATTATAGTTGTTGGCTGATTGGTTAGAACTACCTTTGACAACAATATTATCAAAGCACTGATGAGAAACCAAATTATACGAAACTTCTGATTGTGAGTCCAGATAACTCATAAAAAGCATTAAGTTTTTAAGAATGATGGCAACTCCTTTATTATTTACCCTTGCGCTATATTTCCAGAACATTTCGTTTGTGTATCTTAGACAGAAATTGGAATCAAAAAGATATGCGCACTCACACAATTCCACATCCAAATACATGCAATGATTAAACATTTCAATACGTTTATTAAAAATTGCAAAATTATCACTTAGTTTAAAATTTGGTGAACATATAACAATATTGGTATCAATTAAATTTTTAAGCTCATCTTTAATGTAGTCTATTAAAAGTCTATAGTTACTAGATACTTCGAAGTCCCTTTCACCTATGAAAATGACACAGAAATCTTCATGAGTAAAGTTTATAAGTTTTTTATCCAAATCTGCAAACAATTGTTTTATACCTGCATTTGGCATGATGTAATGACATAATTCATACCCTATGAACGTATTTTCACCTATATCTAATATTTGATTAACATTATTGCTAGAAATCATACATAGTTTTTTGCATCTACGGGTTTCTAATAAAGTGTTTGATTGGAAGTTCATCGGAATCATAGATTGAACTTCCGAAATGACGCTATTTGTGACATGAGTTTCTTGAGGTTCCCGAGTGTTTGCACTTTGCATATTTTTAGATATATCTAAAGCTGATTCAGTCAGTGATTCGGGAGCCACAGTTTGTTGATTGTCTTTCATAACTTGTAGCATATCTTCGACGGCCCCTTTCTGTTTTAGTTGTGGCGTTGACTTCTTTTTTGGAGTTGATAGTTTTGTGTATTTTGGGGTTGGTGAACCTACTCTTATGTCACTTGTTAAATTTTTTGTGGCTTTTTTTAAGAGCTCATATTTTTTAGTGACGTCATTTATTGTAGATTTTATATCATTATTCTCAATTGATAACTGGTTTACTACTTATGTGTTCACGATCTTCATTCCTCAGCATTGAGGGAACGAAAAACAATGCAAAATTAAATCGCCGATTGGCGAATAGTCGCTAAAATGAATACGTCTAAATCGACTCATCATAATTAAATTTTCCCTAATTTTTTGCCATTTTTTGGTCAGCAATCTTTGAAAATACATCTTCCATTACATATTATTTATTTTTAAATCATGAATGTAATATAGTTTTATTATTTTTAGAATAAAATATAAAATTAATTTTCTATTCATACTATTAGGACAACGCACACCCCTACTGAATTGTTTTTTTTTGGTTTGGGTAACATCGTCATAATTTATGGGCGACTTCAAAACGTAATAAATCGGTGTTTCCTTGGAAATAATATCGATGTTTCATGAAATTAGAAGAAATATTAGAGGTTTATTTGATATTTTATGTAGATGCTCGAAGTGTTAAGCTTTGCGTACCAATTTTGTGAAGGGCCTATGTGGCATATTGTTTTGACAGTTGTCACTTTATCTATCTGATATTTTGTTTATATTTCAGAATGGAAATGGTTTTGTGCAACCTCTGGATAGTGAGATATTCCAAGGAATTTAAATTAGCCCACAACTGAAAAATGTTATCAACGAATACGAATATGTGTCCAAGTAACCGTGGCAATGGATGCTAAAGACTTGAGGACCGAGTCTGCTGTGAGTGAACGCAACAATGACGGCAGCAAGTACTCTCAAGGCGGCGGTATCGCGCTCCACTGTGACAGAAATAAGTCATATCAAGATATTGGATCTAACTCATTGGGCAAAGTGGATGTACAGAACGCGCGGCCGTGCGCCGTCATAGGACCCGACCGTGTCGTGCCTCCGCCTGCCGCCAGTGAAGCGTATCATATAAAGAAAGGTCCTGCCGAGCCATGGCCATGCATGGACAACGCGTATCGACGTCCACCAGAATACCCCCATAAATTAACCAATTACCAGAACCCCACAAGAAACATATCTCCAAGACAAACATTCCAAGAAAACATGCAGCGTATCATGGTGCCACCTACATACAACTCTATCAAAGTAAATGATGACACCAATTATGCTCAAATATCAGATAGAAATAACGGTCTATCTAAAAATATCAAGTTAAACATGCCGCCAGAGGCAAAGTTCTGTGACGTGCCTTATACTGTTAATCCTACTAGTAATGAACATAAAAATGTTAGGAACCCTGAAATGTGTTTACCTAGTGTGAATTCCACTCATACCCGGACTGCTCCCCATGGATGGCCTCCGGGCAGTGTTAATTTACGTTCTACAAGGATGTATGGTGCTCCTGAACTGTACCAATATCAAGACTACCCAAGCTGTGCTGGTCCTCGACCCGTAGTGCCCAGACCTCATAGAACTGTTCCAGAAGAACAAGGCTATGTGTATGCTGATCCATATTATCAAGAAGGAAACATTCGCTTCAAGCCATATCCAAGTGTAAAGGAAAGATATCCTCAGCAAAGGTATGAATACATTGGTAATTATTCTAATCCATTCCATCCCCCACCTGGCTTTCCGTCTCATAAATATGAGTTACAGAAGTCTTTGCCACCCCACCCCTATCCCCCATATCCTCCTATTAAATATCTGGATAGCAGAGTTGCTGAACCTGTTATGGAAGGTTATCAAAGAAATCCTCAAAGTCTAGGCCCCAACTACAATATTCAATATCGTAACCAAGTAATCAATCAAAACTATGGACCAGTAATTGGAAATGGTCCTCAAAATAAAATGCATTCATACCCACCTGATGCTCATATGAAAGCTATTCCTTCTAACAAACTACCTTATGATAGCAATTCTAAAACATATATTGATTATGAAAATAGTCGACCCAAAATATATCCCCCAACTGAAAGCTACTTTATCAATGAAATGGCAAGAATGCCCATGAAGACCCAAGTAATTATGCCTAATTATTCTGCATTAAATATGCAAAACATAACACCAAATCCTTATTACAAGAAAGACACCCAACATATGAAAAATTATGAACACATGGCTCATTTTAGAAACATAGACCCTAATTTAAACATTCATAACCCTATGTCAAGACATGCACCTGTGTTTTCACCCAATACACTAGCAATTTCACCTACTGATTCTAACACCAGTAATGATACCACACAAACTATTGGAACTTCTCAAGAAGACTGTGGCTATGTGAGCCAATCATCTAGTGCAAGTGTTCGAAGTATTGATTCTGGCATCAACAGAATACCAAATGAATACCTTAGAAAATATTATGATAATTATAATAGATATGGACCAATCATTAGAACATCACCTATGATGTCCAAGGCTCAATTAAATACTAATAATAATACATCCAAAGAAAAGAAGCAAATAGATGTTAGACAGTTCTTGCAAATGTGGAATGAAGGGGATGAAGAGCAAGAAGAAAAAAGTCCTAAAGAAATAATAATACAGACAGGTTCTAGTGATAAAAACAATTTTGGCAAGTCACACTCACATGAAGCTAAGAATAGTCAGGAACAACTGTATGTCCTTGGTCTGGTGAATGTTCCCAGTGACGAACTTGCAAAATATGAACACATTCAAAAAGTTTCTAAATTACCTGAGAATATTAAAGGATATAATAGTATTGAATTACTCAATCAGTTTGAAGAAGTGATAGAATCATCACATATGAATAACTACAAGACACCTACCCCTAAAGAGTCGATGTACCATATGCAAAAAAAAGGAGCTCATCCAAAACAGTCGACAGGAGTAATACCACCAAGACCAGTGTCGCCTTTAGATGTGGAATCTAAAATAAGTCAGTCGGTCATTCATAAAGAAGTTGGATGTAATTTTGAAATAAAGCCTTGTAGTCCTAAAATGCTCAATGTAGAAGTTGCAGCACCCGTCCAAAACATTTTGGCTGAGAGGGCAATAGAGAAAGTTGCGAATCCAGTCATGTTGAAATCACCCATGTTAAATGGCATGAATGAAAATATTGACTGTAACATGATGAAAAGAACTGATCACCATATGAATATGAATGAAAATTTAAGAATTCCAAGCTGCAAAATGATAAATACACAATTTTCCAATCGCAACTCTATTGACCACATGAAAAGTAGCTACAGTATACAAGACTTGGAAAGTAATTCAGGCTTATGTCTAGCTTCACTACCCAGACTTGACAATGATATTGAATTGAACTTCCCTGAAGTCAATCAACAGTTTATTAATGCAAATAAAGGTGATAGTACCGTTTTACCAACTTCTATAAGAGACTTGCCGACGCTAGAAGTATTAGATCAATCACCCAACCAAATTAAAGATAAATTCAATAATACAAACCAATCTAGACCAGAACATGATGTTGTTAAATCTCCATATATGGTTGACTCTGAAAAAGAGTTCTCTAAATTGAGTAAATACCGTAAAACTAAAACTTTTGAGCCCAAAGAAACGCTTATACACCACAACGTTAATGCTTTCAGAACTGACAGTGTTATCATAAAAAATCCTGAAAACATAAAAAATCATGAAGAAAATTCGGATTTTTCGAATAGCTTAAATAAAGTGATCATGGATATTCAGCAGGCTCCAATAAATTTGACTTCACAAGGAAGCCTTTCGAGTAATGTAGAGAGTCAACCTGATTACATTGATTTGCAAGATGCAGAAAAAGAAAAACAGTTGCCTATGGAGATTGCAATAGATTTCAGTTTGAACAAAACAGGCATTAACAGTAATGAATATATGGAAACAAAAATTGAGTCACAAATAAATATTTCGACACACATCGAAGAAAATCCTTTAAACACATTAAGTAAAGATGATTCATCGGATTCGGTTAGTCTACTTCCTGTATTTACTGAAGAAAATGAAAATTTGACTAACATGGATGATATAGATGGGAATTGTAGTCTTGACATTATAAAAGACAGTCAGGATGTACCTAAATTGATTACAGAAATTAATGAAAATAATGATGAAATAGACTTTAAACAAATTCCGGCAAGTAATGAGAGCTATCAAAAAATAGAAATGGAGATAAACAAATGCGCTTTAAATAGCGCGAAAGAGATGATTGTAGATGTTAGCAGTGCATTTTTGACTTCAAAAACAGAAATACCTGGCAATGAACTTGTGAGTAACATTAATAGTGATAATTGTGAAAAGGAAATCTGCAACAGTGAGGACTCAACGACGGATGAATTGACAGAAGATTCTACTACTTTAACGGAAATTGATTCAGAAATTTCACAAATTCCTACGGAAACTTTAGAAGAAAAATATGAAATGGACACAGCGGCAAATGCCACAAACGTTGCGATAGATGAAGACTTTGGCGGCAATCACCATTTTGTTGATAAATTAAATAGTCCTGTACATGCTGAAATTAAAACGGAGATTGACACTGCAGAAATTAATAATCCAAGCGAAGTAAGCGATCCTGTGGTGTCAGAACAAACAAAGCAACATGTACTCTTAACGAGTGAAACAAGCTGCAATGACGTTGAAAATTCAGGCGTAATCAAATCTCGAAATACGAAATCGGAATCGCATCCAATTTCAAAGGACTATGCGACACATCATATAAATGATAACACTGACACGCAATCAACGACGGCGACACAATCATCAGAAGAGCTTTCAGACAACGAAAAGGAATTGAAGGATTTTGAAGATACATATTCCGAAGATACACAGAGCATCCCAGAAAATACAGATCTATGTGACCATGATCAGTCAGTCGATGAGGACCCAGAATACCAATATGAAGAACCGTTTCAAAGAAACATATGGTATGGAAGTAAAGAATTGTATTCACCTTGGATTCAAAAATTACTAACGTTTTTTGAAGGAAATTGTAACAATGCAACGACCAAAAATTACACGGACAGGAATAACGATGTTTTGATAGTTTCAACCGAAACGGCTAATACAACTACAGAAAACAATGATGATCACGATATTTCTGATCGTGATTTGGTGATAAGAAAATCAGAAGAAGTTTCTCATAAAAAACTAGAAGAAGTTTCTCATAAAAAACTAGAAGAAGTTTCTCATAAAAAACTAGAAGAAGTTTCTCATAAAAATGTAAAAGATGATGTGGACGTAGAACAAGACAATTGTAATGGTACAGTGGAAATAACAGTTGATACCAGTGTTTTACGTTCACCTATTTTAGACAACAATGTAGCTGAAACTGTAAACTCAGAGGATCACTTCGAATGTGAAGATAGCACGAAAGATGAAGCAATTAATAATAAAGTAAATGAGCCCGCAGTGGATGAAGCCGATATCATTGTTGCTGCCGGCACTCCATTGGTAAGTTGTGAAGCCGATATCATTGTTGCTGCTGGCACTCCATTGGGCACTTGTGAAGCCGATATCATTGTTGCCGCTGGCACTCCATTGGTCACTTGTGAAGCTGATATCGTCGGTGCTGCTGGCACTCCAATGGTCGCTTGTGAAGCCGATATCATTGGTGCTGCTGGCACTCCGTTGGTCACTTGTGAAATCAACGAAACCCAAGTGATCGATCCTTCTTTAGAATCTGAACCTGATAGCAATGAAAATACAAACATCATTGCGGAAACGCAACTCAACAATGATATTAAAACCCAATGTGAAGTACCAGACACTTCTTCTAATATAGAAAAAGTTTTATGTGAATCGTTCCAAGAGGAGGCGGAGCATTGTGACGAACAGCCTGAAGATAAACATACAGGACTAGAATCGTCTAATCATTTTGAACACGTGCGATTTTCTTTTAATGGATTACAAGCAAATGACGTGTCATATAGAAAATGTCAGCGGCTTAAGAGATCATTGTCGGATTCTGCATTAAATATGTACAATAATGATGAACGGCCGAAACAGGATAATGAAGAGAATGTTCAATTTATCTGGCCATTTAAGCGCAGAAAAATTAATACTGTTGATAATGACTTGCTAGCACAAAAACTGTGCAATATCATACATCATAACCGACGAAACTCTGTTTCTTCTTTCTATAACGAAGACAATGTTTCGTTTTGTATTTTAATAGATAATAGCTGTATTATAACTGAGGAAGAAAGCGAGGAGTCAGAAAAAGTGTGTTATACTGAACTGTCAGAAGAATGCTTAGCTGAAATACAAAGTAGCTGTACAAAACATGATGAAAACATAGAGGCATTGACGGAAGTTGCATCGAGTCCACAGCAAGAAAACGCGTGTGATTACTCAGATACCTTTGCGTTAGACTGTGAAGAAGATAAAACACTCGAAGAATCTTGGGATGAAGATGTAGGTTGTGTAGAAACAGTTATCAGTGACGATATTGCAGAAGATATTGAAATCTGTGGACCTTCTTCTCCAAAAGTTGACGCTTTGTCTGATAACGACGAGTCCGGTGTTTTCAGTAGCAGTGAGCACACTGACAAAGTTAAATTCATATATGGGGACAAAATGTGCAATGATGACGCTCTATTTGTAGAAACCTTGTATAAAACTCCACAAATGGATGTAAATAAAACTTTATATAACAGAGAAACTCGCGTTTCTGAAGAATATAATAAGTATTATGATAACGATTCTTTAGAAAAAATGTTATCAGAATCAAATGAGCAACCAGTGTCACCTTATGTTCCACAATATATCGAAACAATGTTTCCTTTTGGAAAAGGAAATTCTAAAGAAACTCCAGAAAACAAAGAAAATATGGACATAGAAACATTTTCTCCATTACAAAGTAAAGGGAATGCTTTAGATATCGTTGTAGACATTAATGTTGATAAAATGGAGCGTGAAAATATGCATTCAATAGAAATTGTTGCGAAAACTAGAGATGATACCGTACATTCTTGCGAATCAAGCGTTGATAATGTATTTACATATAACCAAAAAGATGAAGACGCAATTTATACGTCTAGCTCTCCAGAAGTATCTTCGACAACATCTGAGGATAAGAACTCGGGAATATTATTAAAAATAACAAACTATAAAGGTTCTAGAATATCACAAATTAATGATATTAGTAGAGTTAAAAGATCAAGTTGCAAATTTACCGAAGAAAAGGAATATTTACATACTCATGCTAAATATTCTGCTAATCGGCCATTATTGACGAAAGCAGCTCAAAAATATATTCCTCCGTTAAAAGAATCAATTCGTGACCTAAAAGTTCAACTTTCATTACCTCAACAGAGCCTTATGAAACTTAAGCAGTTAAAAATATCCAAAGATGAACCAAAAGCGAATAAGCAAAACGCTAATATTTCGCGTATTACTAAGAAACCAAAGCCTAAATTTGAAGATGTCCTTAAAAGTATAGATGAAATTCAATTTAAAAAGCATAAGGAAAAGACAAAAAAATCTAAAAAAGCTATACCCAAAGTAGTCATTAAGAAAAATCTAAATGGTTCTCATTATGCTAGTTCTTCAAATAAAGATGATTTCAACCCAGATATGACGGGTAGGAAATGGCAACCGTGGGTGTTTATAGAAAAAAACCATTTCATTGATAGAATGGCGACCAGAAACAAATCGAATGCTATATACAGCCATAGAAAAAGAACATATGTTTTAGCTGAAAAGTTTCAGAAGTATAAGTCTGCAAGCAGCGCAAAATTTGTGATAACGCCACCGATATCAGATAACTGTTCTTCGGGACTAAAATACACCATACGATTGAAACATAATTACTGAGGTAGTTTGTTTTGAGCATCGCAGTTCCTTGGGTCTATTTATGATGATTGACAGCCATATTGGCCATTGTGTTAATGGGTCCCACCCCACCCCAATAAAGGTCTCGTATTATCATTCCTACGATTCCGCTATATATTTTTTTTTTTGTAGTTACCCATGTTAGTTTATTATGTAGTTTAATAACGAAGCCAAATTCAGTACTAAGTGTGATATGGAAAAGAAAGCAAAGACATTTTATTGTTTGATAGTGCAATTTGATCTGATCTGTAATTGTTACTGTGTTTCAAATTTTATTATAATCGTTTTACCTGCTGTGCCCGTCATTCCATTTTTTTATTAGTGTTATTGTAACTATTTATTTAATAGAATTGCACCTTAAATATTTTAGGTAGCCATAATTTATGAGTATTATCTCCGATAAAATATTTGATTCCAAATAATATTGATATTTCTAATTATGTTTACACAATATTTAGATGATTTTTCGGTAATTTTAATTATTCGTATTGGCGGCGGAGTCCATATATCCGAGTAAGTACGATATATTGTTTGTAAATATTGTTCTGTGTGAAGTTGTGTGTGCAATCAAGGTCATATAACATTAAATGTACTTATACCTAGTCTATCATAATTGGTAATAGAAAAATCTTATTCCGATATGTCTCATATTTTTGTGTACCTGTATTTAAAGAGTTTATTTTTAATCATGATATCGATTAGTCGACTTACTCCATTTGAATATAATATCTCGTTAACCTCCTGTCTTCCGTCGCCAACGTTGAGAACGTCGCTGTCTGCACGACAGTATTGTGGTGCTGCAATCTGAACCCAAGTTGGAGAGCACCATCTGTGCATTATGAGCATCATCGTTATATCGTCCGGCACGTTACAGCTTGCCAAAGACCAGATTATAATTATAAATGTCCCAAGAGTGCTGCACAGTACCATCGGCCGATATAAAGTTGATGCACGACCTTTGATATTTATCTAGACAATGAAATAATCAGTGTGTGGTTTTGACAAAGATGTTATATTAGTGTTAGTATAGTCAGTGCCTTCGGTACTGTCAAGATTGCTCACATATATTATATTGTAAGCACATGTTTAATCATGTCTATTAGATATTGATTTGACTGCGACATGTGTATCTATGCTACTGTGTAGGCGAAGTACAAAATTTGCACACTTTAATTGTTAATACCATATAATCTTAACATGTATTTTGTAAGAAAGTGTTCGTTCAATATCATTCAATAATTTTGTTTGTAATGATGTTGCATTGAAACAACATAGTGTAGGTAGGTAATAAAATTAAAGCGTGAAATAACCAAAGCCAATACTCAGAAATAATAGATGTTGAGAAAGTGTGTACGTAGGTACTAGTTTGAATTTATACCTACACGGCAAAATAACTACCGATACGATACGTCTGGAACCTATTGAAGAGCTAGCCGTATCATAATGAATATAAAATCTTATCCAATATATTGTCTACAAATTATTGCACCCAGAATATTTATCTGGCATATTTTCATATACGTACCTAGGTTGCGAAGTTTGATGTTCCAGTATACAGGTACTTGTTATACTAAATGAGGCGCAATATAATGCGCCGGCAGTGCCTTTAACATTGTGCTGATATTAATATAATTATATCAAGTATATCATATTTAAGACTACTGTTATTACTCCATACGTTTTGGCCATTTTAAACATTTTGGAAATATCTGTTGATCTCATAAACAAGGCACTCACCGATTCATGTTTTGCCTTATTGTGCCTATAAATATATTTTATGATTAAATACACTATTTTGATATCATGTACAGGGTGTTCAATAAATATACCAAATATATGTGCTTTTAAGTCCTGCATACATGTATTTGCAAAGTGTTGCCTTCGTAGATAAAATATTATAGAATTAATTATTACATAGTGTAAGTTATTAAAATAAATATAGTATGACCGGTTAAACTGTTTAATTTATTAATAAATCATAATATATTGTATGAAAAATGGTAATTTTAAGTATTAGATTAAGTTTTATGTATAATAAATGTACAAAGGTAAAGTTAAGAAATGCGTTGATTTGTGTCCAGTGTTTGTTCGGACGTCATAACCTCAGTTGAGGTTGAATATTTACCAAAATTATAATTTACTAGTAGCACGTGTATGTAATGACTATGCGAGGAGCAGCGCCGTTCGGCCGCTCGGTCGCTCGGCGCGCACTTTCGGAGATGGTCGGCGCTGCCTCTCGGTGACTGATGACTGATTACTTCACGTTTACTTACCAACACCATAGAATTTATTTTCATCGTAGTTTTCGGTACCTTGTATGTTTGTTATGCACTATTGAGTGGATTGTTGTTTTATTTTCCTGCACTTGTTGGCCATTGTTATAACTTTAAGTTAATGGTATATTCTATCGTGGTTAAATTATTTAAATTAAGGGTTATGGATTAGTTATTATTGATGATTTTAATAATTAGATATTTGTTTGTCGTTTAAATGTTAATGCATATCTTCTTATGCCAGTAACGCACGTGATAATGTATGGTGATAGACGTAATATTGGACACACTTACTCTTAAAACTGAGTGTTTATAAATTGAAGTGTGACACATTATACTGTTAATAAATGGGATGTTATTATGTATTACGTTTTCGAGTGGTACCTAGTTTTGAAATTGTTCTATAATTGACCAAAATAAATGTGTTCGCAGTAAAATACGTTTATTATTTCAAAATGCATTACAATTATACGGGTATATTAACTTTTACTGCTTCTTGCCGAATGGCGCTGATCAGTTCTTGATTCACCAGAAAAACGAAGCGAAGACCGGCAATCTGGGTGAAACAAACAGAAACTGTATTAATTATTTACATCATAAAAAAAATTGCTTTTCTTTCGGAAAAATCCCAAAGTGTTTCAAAGAGAAGTCATGAACAGAAATCCCCAAACAATTCCATTCCCAAGGATATTTTAGCCAACAGCGGGCCTAGTAGCTATATGAAGCAGGTACAAGCACTCTACTACCAACCGTTGGAGTACCTAATTTCAAAACTTTCCTTGCACTAGAATTGCCATGCATTAATACCTAATGACGTGACGTCCAAAATCAAGGTTTGTACAAATACAATGGGCATGATATAATCGGCAAAACTAATGATACGCAAAACATTACGAACACCTACCTCAATGACGGTGTTGTGATTAAGCTTCACTTTGTTCCCCGGCAGCACTGGCCGGCCGTCCACGAATATGGGCCGTTTGCCCTCAGATGACATGAAGAAGTCGCCACTGTTCCGCAGACGGATTGTGGCTTGTTTCCGAGACACTTTCGCCGCTGGCCCTTCCAGTGTCAAGTCCACATCGATAGAATTGTCCCGCGTGCTGCGACCAACTGCGATCTGATAAACAAAAAAAAAAAAGTTTTTTGTTTGTGTTATTGAAGTTTTATAATTTTAAATTATATGTTTGACTTATTATGTAATTTACATACAATGTCGTCATTATTATAGATAAGTACTCGGTTGAGTAAAATAACACCAGTGTGTGCCTACTTATGAATTCGGACGTGTCCTACGTCGTCGCGACTGCGCACGATATTGAACTAATTATTACTATACCGTAAGTTATAAATGCAGTCGTTAATTGATATCTTTTGCTCAATTAAAGCAGAGTGGTCGAACAATGGAACACTTGCATCCTCCGTCGAAGCTACCTGTCCGAGAAACGGTTCCATGCACCGTTTTCAAATAAACTTACGAGCTTCAGAAAATCTATCGATCTTATAAGTTTAGTAGGTAGGTGCCTACAATGCGTGTGTTTATCAATAAAAAATCACGTTTTCCCTATAAACGTAAACGTCTACGGTATAACTGTTCACATAGTTACCCACGTGTCGTAATAATGTGCAACGATATCTTTCTTCACAGAAGCCATCAAAATACTGAAGCCACCGTACAAGTTTTGCGTAAAATCGACGTTTATTAAACACGCACAAGCAATTAAAACACAATCGAAATCGGAAACTAATTAACGTAGGGACTCTGAAACGAATGGTTTTGATAATAGCCGTTTAAAACAATACCTGGTTATAATAATTTGTAATAATGGCAAGGAAGCGTCAGCACACAAATGAATACATTGTAGGCACATGTCTTATCATCATTTCCGTGACCACACAAGCTGTGTGTTTTATTATTTAAAGACTATAAAATTATGAAATGTGCACAGCGTCACTGGTATTTTAATATTCTTAAATAAATTACGTAAAAACATGATACTCGTATACATAATTTTAAAGCTAATGTGAGCAACCATAGTTGTACGTCAAATGGTTTTGATGATCTTGACTTTTTGTCGGACTGTACTGTTTAATGATTCTGTTCATTAGTATTGTGTTATTAACAAACCAGATATAGCTGTTGACATACTAATTGAACAGATAAGGTTATCAAGTACCTAACTAGTTATTCGTAACGCTGATTATGTGTAAGTACATCGCGATATTTGTTACTGTTTGTGTCGTATATTATTTTCCTTTAGCTCGTTTGTAGTGCGACTAATTTTAAATATAACTTGAATGCAATTCCTATATTTTTTATTTTATAAAGTGGAACAAGCTTTGTTGTTTTTTTCCTTATATAATTTTTATCATCACATGGTAACAATTCGTGTTTGTGCGTTTTTTTTTTTCATTGAAGTGCCTTCTTGGATCGGAATAACCAGTGATACTGGTGCGGCAGAGGCAAAGAACCTACTAATTCTATCTGCAAATACAGCGAAAGGTATGGAACTTGGTTCGACAAACCATGTATTTCTAGTTTCTACATACTGGAAAACAACATTTATTAAGTATACTAGCATCTGCCCGCGGCTTCATCCGCATGAAATTTCACCGCGTCGCAGCCTATCGGCTGCCCGCGCTATGAAATAGGTACTTCGTTTTCGCTTAACGTTCTTTCTGGCTTTTTTTTTTTGGTCGGCTCCAAAAGATCGCAGCGTGATGTTACATATCCAATGCAAAAAGAATGCAGTTTTTCCAATCGGACTGGTAGTTCCGGAGATTACCCCCTACATACAAACTTACAAACAAACATAAAAGAAACAAATTTTACCTCTTTATAATATTAAATATTATATATTTTATGTAAAGATATAGATTACTAGCTGCGCCCCGCGGTTTCATCCGCATAGTCCCCTGGGAATATCGGGTAAAGGGTATTCTATGTCCTTTTCCAGATCATGGTCTACCCATGTGCCAAATTTCATCCAAATCCGTTCAGCCGTTAGCGTGAATGCGCAACAAACAAGCACACTTTGGCATTTATAATATTAGTTAGGATTATTAATTACTTAATTAATATTATAAATTAATTAATATTTGGATATTAATTATATGTTATTACTATACTTAGATAGATTCATTTAGGTAGGTACCGACTTAAGTTTCTTATTTCCATCCCATCAAAATAAAAGATCCATTTGAAAATTTAAATTCATACCAACATGCGAATCGCTATCCCCACCAAGTCCCCAACACGTCAGTCAAATAGTGATATTGACAATAAATTTTAATAATACCTATTTGTAGGGACGATGTACGTATAATGGACACTTACGAGTTAAACATGATAAACTCTTTAATTAAGAAAATCTTAGGACTAGGTGTCCTAAGATTTTCTTAATTAAAGAGTTTACACGTTTTGTAGTGTATATACTGACTGCCTAACAAGATGGCGACTGGATGGACCGATTAGCCAATACGGAGACTTTGGACGGAGTATTGCACTAAGTTGCAATGCATCTAACTAAGCGAGAAGTGCAGTAGCTCATTGTCACGGATATTAGGTACAGACGCAGTGACACGGATATGCACTTTCCTTGGCCGTGCCACAGTGGTTTCAACCACAGAGCCACGAACACGACACGAAGACGACCTATTGCAGAAGCATCGTTCTGACTAGAGTCGATGGAAACCAGGGTCGGTGTGAAAACCACCCTTTCTCTAAAGGTTTTTTGAGGCATCAGTTCTTAACGAAAATGGTCTCATAAGTCATAGTTACAATTAATTGAAGAGGAAACATTTGAAATTAAATACGAACTGTAAAGTGATTAAGGTGGGACAAACATTAAGCCGAGATTTTCTAAAGTGCGGGTAGAATAACAAACATGCGGTTAACCAATTTGATTAGTACTAATATTTCCTCATCTTATATAGACATCATACCTACAACACATACACGGCAAAATATTAACTTTAAAATTAGTTGCAGATTAAAGCAGGTGAGAAAGCCCGTGTGGAAAAAATTCTACGAGTGAAAGCTAATTACGGCCTCTGATTCTGTTTCGGTATCGGCCGAAACCGAATCAAAGGCCGAAATTCGATTTCATTTTTCTTTGCGCTTTAAATTTTTTAAGTTTTCTTATTTTTCAGCTTTTCTACAGTGTGGTAACCCTTTGCTCACGAAACACCACCATTCCTCCCCGAAACGATTTAGGTAACTTTGAAACTGTCACTTTTCAAGTTACGAATAGGTCGGCCGCGCGTTTCTAAGTTACTAATAATAGAAGAACTGTGCTGTCTGCCGAGTGAAGCGGCACCGTGTGTAGATAGGAGTCTACGCCCGCATCCGCCTCGTGCCCATAATTATGGTAAACTGTTGCTTTTTTAGTAAATTGCAAAGAAATTGTCACGGTTGTCTTTAATCACTGTAGCAATAAAACCGACAGAATCAACAATATGGTTTCGGTATCTATCGGCAGGTGGAAAAACTCTTCTCGTCGATCTGTATAAAAAAATGTGGCCCAGGAATCAAGAGCTTTTTATGTCTGTTTGTCATTTATAATTTATGATAGTATCGGTTGCGAGAACATGGTTAAATAAATAAAATGGCCGGGAATGCTTTTTTCATTTTTGGGATAGCACTGGCTGACACTGAGAGTAAATAATTATCATCAATATTGCAAAAACAGTGGGTTCATTTCAGACATTGAAACCAAACAACCCAATAAATATATATATTTCTTAGGTCACGAACTCTAAACACGTCAATGATAATCTGAAGTAGTGCTTTAACGATCAAATTTGAGTGACGTAAAACCATTAGTACTTAAGTCATTGGAATTTAACTGTTACCTCATTGTTACAAAGTATGAATTAGAATAATTGCCGTGAGTTTGATAAAACTCTCAGCAATCATTCTAATTTAAACCTTACTTTGCCGAGATAACAGTTACATTGCAATGATTTACTAATCATTTTACGTCGATCGTGATTGTCCTACCTTACTGAAATAATTGTTAGCAATACCGTTACTTTGCAGTATTGGCTTTCGATTTACTCAGACAGGCAGACAGAACGAGCTACGATTGGTTGCAACATAACTAGAATGAGGATGACAATTCTAAAGTGTGGTCGTGGTGCCCTGTCGGTAACTATTAGCACAGTTGAATACAGATGGTTCAGTCCGCAAAATGATTTAAATAAAAAGCGACTCTTGCTACGAAATAATAAAGTGCAATTCAGGTCGCACAGCGCTTACAGCAATTACGAATTACCTACAGTCATATTCACCTAGAAGTTACCTCTCTTTCTATCGCGTAACTCCTGATTTAATTTTATAATTTCTGACTACGTTACACTCACCGAATTGGCCCGACAAGACCGTCCCACCGTGTACTTGTAGCTTCAAACCTAAAATGCGGAGTGAACCATTTGTATTCAACAGTGCTATTAAGGAAAAACATCGTTACATTTGAATCTATAATATTATTATTTTATTAGAGTACACATTTTCCGGAAGTATTAACGTCACGCTGTTTTTTATAACATTATGATAATTAATTTGTTGTCTCTATTTACTACCTATTTACGTTATATTTTCAAGGTTATGTTCCACAGAGAGTTCGTGTTTAATTTTATTTTTAATAGTTATTTTAAACTAAACCTGTTTTCATTTATTTCACTAACATTAAGAAATTAAATGCATGCCAAAGTTTTGTAATTTAACACCGGTCGCTACTCGAATTTCCATTTGCTTGCATTCAGTTGAAGTGCAGCCATTCTTGGTACTAAAGCGATAAAGATAATGCGAGCTAAACAACGTTTGCTTACTTTCTTAGAACATTGAACAATCGATATTTTGAGAGTGTTACGTTTTTATTTACAATGCTATTTGACGACAGATTTTGCGCATACCAAGCTAGGCCTCCTGTGTGATCCGTAAGCGGCTGTGGAATTCACATTTATGAGAGAATGGTCAGCAATTCCTACCTGTCCATATGTAAGTTCAGCGAGAGCAACACCATAATACCTTCAACGCCAATTTCCAACAAGGGGTGGAGACAATTGTATGATCACTACTATAAAATACTACTGCCTCACAGTATAAAGTGAACAAACCATTTATCCGGTTCACAAATTATTTCATTAAAAATAAAATTAATACAAATAAACGAACAAGGCCATTGCTTTAATGATAAAATATTTAAACAGATATGTAGTTCCCCCGTTTTCTTATCCGATCTTATGAAACAAAGACTACTTAAAACTAATTGATAGAGTGAATATCTTTATCGAAAAGTACAATTAGCTGTCGATCGATCACGATAAATACAATAGATAAACACTCATAAATAATGCAGTTTTGCGTTTTGTATACCTACTCCTGCGCATCGACATGAATGATTGCTAGCCACTTGTGCCGCTACTGTGCAATCGTGCCCCTATATAGACTAGTTAGCAATTTTATGAAACGACGCGAATCTCACTTACCAAACAATAATATAAATAATTTTGCTCTACTGAACTCAAAAGTACACCTTATCAAAGAGTAACCGTAATAATTACCTATTTAATAACTTAGCCCAAGTCCCATAAATGTGTGTGAACGTTGGACAGATGTCTTCAACAGGTGTTCACCGAAAATAATTGTATAAATATGTGTGACTTAGTTAGTTTCCATAGTTTAATAAATAATGTAGCTGGAAAATACCTAATAATAAAATTACCACTTGTTTCAAAAACTAGCTACCGAGTTTTGTGCGCTATTCACGATTAATTATTACCTACCAGTCAACATTTCAGCTTGTCCTTATCAATTTACTGAGGTAATTAAACGCTTACTTATCAAATAAATATGTTCACTCAGAAAAATATGTAAACAGGCGCTCACGATAAAAGCGTTTGTTTCTTCATTTAGATAATGTTCGTCGCAAGTTCGCAGTGCAATGAATTATTCGCACACCGCAATAAAATACAAGTGTTGCAGGGGCAACCGCTTTCATAAAAATAATACGTACCTAGGTAGGTCAACAAAAATAATAAATTGTAACGCTCTCAACCGCAACTTATCTACCTACCACGTACGTACTTACTAAACTTTGTTATTTTATTATTTCTGAATAGCGCATAATCAAATGACATTTGGCCTGTCGCTGTCCTCGAGACTAATTTTGTACTACCCTCCCGTGCGTAACAAAGAAATGACCATTACCTATCGGTATAAGTAATAAATTCGTATAAGGTGTTTGCATATTCATTGGGCGACGTAGAATGAATAGCAATATTATTCAAAACTAGCTGCTGCCCGAGGCTTCGCCCGCGTGGACTCTATTATTTTTCTAAAATAAAAATAAGTAAAAACTAAGTTAGTCCCTATAACATCGGCTACCTGCCAGTGAAAGACCCGTCAAAATCGGTCCAGCCGTTTCGAAGATTAGCCGGAACAAACAAACAGACGGAAAAAAAAATTATTTGTATAAGTTCCGTGTAAACTTTCATATGCATTTAGTAAAAAGCTCTTATTTTGACATTACAAATCAACACTGATTTTTTTTTTGTTATAAATAATGTATATATATGTATAGGAGATTCGACGGAGCAAACTTATTACCTTTCGAGTAACAGTACTCGAAAGGATTACCTTTCGAGTACAAAAGCAAACTTATTAAAGTTTGCTCCGTTCAAACAAAAGCGGTTACTTCGAATCTTTGTCACAATCACAGGATTGTGACAAAGATTCGAAGTAACCGCTTTTCCTATTTACGGAACCTATTAGTGCTTCTAACATCGTTAGCGAGATGTTAACGGTAACATCTGTCGTGTATACTTTAAATTGTACTAAATGAAACAGCCGTTACGCGATGACATCAACGACTACCTCACAAGATTTACTGTTCCGAAGAAAAGACAGTTCCACTTAGTTATGGACTGGTTCAGGTAAATCATAATTGAACAAGAAATGTTCGCGGGAACATCGCATCTAGAACCTTGGTGACACTACTTACTTCTTCAAAATCTGGTTTGGAGTTCATCTTACTCATACATGGTTGTGAACTATAATAGCTATTCAGGACAAGAAAATCGATGAGTTTTGATTATGAATAACCTACATACTGCCCTCTAAACGCAGCAGGTAGGTTTACATCAGACAAATATTTGCTGAAGCCTTGAAACTGAAACAATATAGTAATATAACGAACTGTTTTAATTATAATTACGTCTCTATTTGTAGAAGATTTATAATTATTATCCTTGTACACTTATGGATATTATTGTTTCATATTAGGTAATTGAATTACATGCAATTACGTTGTTACCTAGACCTATGAAAAACATTGCAGATATTAAGAGATTGTATATGTGAGCAAAGTTGTGGGTTTATTTAAGACTTTTGTTATCGCTGTTCAAAACAGGAAAACCCAGTTTGTAAAATAATGGGTAATTTTTAACAAAATAGGTACCTACTACAGTGGGAATATTAATTCATTTAACCATTATTATTTGTATAGAACGATAATATGAATATCTAAGCATTGTACTTATTTATAAAATGCTTGGTCAAACTGTTTCGTAAATGATGTACATATTCAAGTTTTTGTATGAAGTGCAAAGAAAAGCGAAAAAACTTGTGGCATTGACAAAAATATTGCCGTCGGCAAATGTCAATAGATAATGATCGCCCATAAAACCAAAAGGTATTTATATATTTTCATGAAGGTAGTTAGGGATACTAATAACACTCGCTCATTTACCTATGTATATAAAAATGACCTGATAGTATCTACGACATAATCGTGCATTTTAACATCAGATAACGACTTTTATTTGACGTGTCATTCTGTTTACTATCGCAATAATGACCTTTTATACTGTTCCCGATAGCGTTGAATTCACGTTCTTTGTTCAAGTTTAATAAGATATAGGTATAGAAAAACTTTTTAATGACTACCTACCAAATAAAATTCCAAAATAATACATTTATCGAACACTTTAAAGAGAGTGAATATATACTTACCTATAATTAAAATAAAATACTGCGCTTATTGTTTGTTCTTTATTTTTCAAGTGACCTAATTTTGGTGTTGTTGGTTTCGGCTTTCGGCCCAAATACCTAGGTTTCGGTTTCGGCGAAAAAGTAGGTAGTGTTAAAAACCGCGTCGGCGGCGGCGGTGGCATGCGGCATATGGATTCATAATGGGAAATGAAGAACGATGCTCCATCGCAGGGTGAACGATTACTTCATTGCTCGAAGTTTAACACAATTCAAAGTAAAGAATCGATATAATGCCTTGAACTCCAGTTTCTCATTTTCGTGTGAAGACATTGAAACTTACGTAATTTTACTAGAAATCACGTACTGAAGTGATTAAACAGACAGTGATTTAGCAGCATCATTATGAATCAAGCTCAAAGTATTTAGAAATCCGACTCAAGGATTTAAGGATTCAAGCGTGCAATGAATTAAACTAATGGTAGAAGAGAAATTTCGATTCCTTAGTTCCAAACTTTCAATCGAACAAATAATTAATTAAGTAAACAAAGTGTATAGGTACCTATCTATGTGACCTAGTTGACCCACTTGAAGTATGTGAGCCCTGCAAAGAAAGAAGGTTACCGCTTAGCAGCCCTTGGGTTATATTCAAGCAGCTCGTGCAATGTGTACTTAGGGTAGGTATTTCTGAAAATAATTCATTAATAACTAAGATAATATCTGCTCCTAATAAATTAGTGACACGTTCGCTTCTTAGAACTTTTAGAAAAGACATTGATTGATGATGATGGGCTGTATATCGTAATAACATTCACTGAAACTGGCTGCCTGACTTGAAGTGTGGTCTCATTTAAACAACGTTCTGAAATTCTGATGCATGGTGGGTCAGGGCGCATAGATCACTTCTTTACAACATGTAACAAAAAATCTGTCCAATCCGTCTGGTGTTGTTAGGTATCGTACTGAGAGTCTATTTATGTGGTATGTTTCAGGAAAAAGGAAGAAAAAATTCGTCACATTTTTTTCAATGGGGTATTTTACGGGGTTATCGTGACATGAGGCCGGGCGGCCGTCGTTAAGCGGCTGTCTACAGGTCATAACATAAGACCCCTATTAAAAATTAGCAATTTTTTATGGATTTGTTGTAATTTTGGTACACAAAATGTTATTCTTAAATAGCAATAACCTGTTATTTTTAATAATACTAGGATTTTTTATTACTTTTATTATTGCAGTACCTATCCTACCTACCCTTTCGGAGCAGACAGGGCTTTTGTACATATTGTATATTCTGGCATTACTGTACGCATGTCCGAACATAGCGTAGATGTGTAGCGAATGCATCAATATATGCCTGCGACATGAAGAAGGCGAACGAGGTGTAGAGAAACCATGCTTCGTTCAGTACGAGCGCCACGTGTGAGAGTTACTGGTCGCCGTCGAGTCTCAAAGCAGTATGTTTTGTACTTAACTGAGGCTTTGTTGGACCCATAATTTCCATCGAGAAAGAGCGCAGCCCATAAAAAAAAAAAACGGCGCGGACTAAACCTTGCCTCGGTCCAAGGCATTAGCACACAAGGCAGTGACACCACGAATTCCGAACCCGTAAACAAAAGTAGCAAATTTTTCAAATAAGTAGGAAAAGCCTGGTATTTTCATGGGTAAAATGCACTGTATGTCAATGCTGAACTGGCCGCCCACTCTAGCAAACCACTCTAGCTTAGATCACCAGATGTAGGTATCTATGGCACGTTACTCTCAAAAGAAAATCGACCGAAAAGCTAAATTCTACCATAAGACATTATGACAACCGGGCCCGACATGATATGAGGCCTACAAGACCAAGATGATAATAAAAATATCGACACCCATCCATGAAGCATGGCAAGCGCATCAAACCTCGCAGATTAGTCCAGCCAATGGGCTTAGATTTATCAATGAGCCATTGAATGCCACCAAATGCGTACATATTATTTAGCAATACCTAAATGCCTATGTGATCAAAAAAATAAAAGCATGGTCTATTCATTTATCATGGAAAAGGCATTTATATAACTGCCACGGTATTATAATGACCATCATATAAATGTAAGCCGTGTTTGACAATTATCCGTGATCAATTATAATAATCTCTGCTTATTTTAAACACTGATGACCTCTTATTGAGGATATCCTGCAAATTATGAGGATTTTAAACTATTAAGCAGATTTTATTAAATTTTTTGTATTTATATTTCATAGACAAGAGATTTTTTTTTATAAATTGGTGATAGATATTTGATGTCCATTGTTAAGAGTCTATAATAATTCAAATTGTGTATCATGACCCTCCTTTATATCGAAAATACAGCAGCATTAATTTTGAAACAAATAAAGTTGAGGATTAATGGTAGGTAATGTTTGGCGAAAACACGACTCCATAAAATTTTCTCTACAGAAAAAAATTACAAAGTTACCTCCAAATCGAACAATAAACCGCTAGCATTCAAAATATATTTCAAATTAGATCATGAAACTTTGCATTATAACTGAACGAAATACTAAGCAGATGCTTGTTTTTTTTTTTAAATTACCATTATTTTCACCATAAAAATAAATTACCTAAACTATCGGCACCTCCCTGCCGCCCAGCACCCCACTCAGTCCGCGGGCAGTAGTGCGCGAGCGAGATAAAGAGTGAATTTAAGCTGAGGTATTATAAACTCTTAACAAAACAGCATATTTCTCAAACCGTGTAACACTTTTTATAGAAATTAATAACATGAATAATGTAATGAGACACGTCATTACTTTACTCATCAAAAAAAATGGGATCTTATTCATGAAATAATTTGGAAAATGTCTATAACACTATTTGCCTTGAGGGCTTTTCCTTTTACTATGAAATAGTTCTAGGAAAAAAAAAAAACAATCCAATTACCTACAACGGCTACAAGGCTACACCTCACATTGGTTCATCGCCTTTGATTGAAGATCATTGTATTTTGCACTTGGTCATCTCGTGGCTAAGTATATACATTTTAGAATTTTCTTGAACTAACTCTGCTAACTAGATCGCCCGTGAGGAAAAATATCATCAAATAGGACCTTGTGAATTAATTTAAAATACACATCAATTGGGTAGTGGTTCCTGACTTATTCTGACTTATAAGCACACCAATGAACAGGCAGAGAGAGTCATTCCATTTTGTAATATGGAAGGAGGTAGCACAATTGAATTCATCCAAATCAGAACCAAGACAGAGGGGAAATGGAAGGTGCTGTCCCAAGCTATGGTTATACAGGACACAAGCCCCGCCCATTTACCCCCACTACCGTATGGATGTGAGACTAAATCGCAAGTTTCAAATGAGACGAAATCACTAGTTTTGAATGACTGTTTAATGCATAGCATAATCAACCTATAATATTTCCGCTGCTGGGACGCAACTTACAAGCGTCCTCAACGCGCGGGTTGGCTGGCGTCAAATGCCTTCAGGGCATGTTTCCTCAAGATGTTTTCCTTCACCGTTTCGAGAGCAGTGGTAATGAAATAATTTACACAAAGTAAAATGCCTGGCTGGGTTCGAACCCATGACCTACAACTCATAAGTTGGCCATTGCAACTGCCAACATTGCTCTCTCTATTTAAAATGCAATCTCACTGAACAGAAATAACCTCGTCTTAACATGTTACAGTTAGTTTTAAGGCTATTTCACGTTACATATGGACGAAAATCATAATGAAAGGTGGTGCTTACGGCAAAAAAACAAAAGCGAATCGAATAATTAAAAAATAGTCAAATGAACTTAAGAAAGAAAGAGTGAAAAGTAAAAACTGAAATCAAGCTTACACGAGTCTTCGCTTCCACACTATCTACTCGTATATCTATGTACAGCCAACTGTAAATATGTAAAACAACGGTAAAAAAAAAGAAATTGAATGTGCAGAAAGGTGGTCGGGTATCAGAAACTTCGGTCAGTGGATTCACCGGACATTGACCAAGTTCCACAAGTTTACCATTCCATCCTCTATTGATACTTGTTGTTTTGAATATCCAATTCACTTCTAGTGCCCAAACAATCGCCTTGTTATAAAAGAATGTTATTTAAACAACGCCGGCTACCACCGACCAGTTCTCAAAACATGAGCCACAGTACGATTTTTCTCCTGTACATACTTAATACCTTTACTCACAAGTGAATTGTTAACAGCCCCTCGAGGAAAACAATAAACTTTAATATCCAATTTAATTAATTTCCAACGTAATTATAATGTTATTTATACCGTTTCGTATCGCTAACTGAAATATTGTGCAATTACAGTGTGAACTTTAGCTAAATTCAAATGAAACAAAAATGATTGTGCCTCGTTTGTATTGTCTGGTGTAGAATTCCCACTAATGTTTAAACATGATGCATAATGTAACCGAATTTTGGTGCTATTAGAATTAATCAAATTTGCATTATTTCAAAAAGGTTGGCTGCAAAAAAGAAGTTTAATGATAACAAGAGACCCTATGTCAAATACGGAATTGTAATAGGTAGGTGTTATAAAGATAGTGAAGATAACAGAATATCAAACTTCCTTGTGAAGATAAAGCATGAAATTGTGTACTTTAAAATAGGCGACATAAAGTTATTGAAACGAGGGCAATCGATACAATATGACGATATGTGGGCTAGATAGTGAAATGAATAGATATTTTTTTATGTTGGCGGGTGGTGACCGTGTCATTAGGGGTGGGGTGTCCTTGAAACTGTTGTCAGGGTCCACACGAATACCAGTCGACGTGTTACATTACCCCACATTGACGGACGAAGGGGAAATGCGCTATGGAAAACGTAATTACGATGCATAACACTAATTAGTTTTGTTTGCTGTTTTGTGGACTTTACAAACATGCAAGTGCCTTTTGTTTTGTGAAAATTAATTATAACTGTGTGTCTATTCTAATTTTTTGTGTTTACCTCCTGTCATTATTACCAACTTCATTCCTTTTTAACAGATTTCAAAAAGGAGGAGGTTCTCAATTCGACTGTATGTTGTTATTTTTTTTGTGTGTTTTGTACGCGATTACTCCGCCAATTATGAATTGATTTTGATGATCTTTTTGTTTGGTAGGTGGTTACGTTACTTCAGAGGTGGTCATATAATTTTATTAACTTTGCTTGGGTAGTTTTTATATATATATGAAGATAAGTTCCTGTCACTGTTATTTACATAGCAGGTAGTGGTATTAGAATTTGTGTGGGGTAGGTATATAAGTATACCCCACACAAATTAGAATTAGACAGGATCTTTTGTAAAAAGTTTACATTTTTCACTTTTTAGGGTTCCGTAGTAAACAAGGAACCCTTATAGTTTCGCCATGTCTGTCATGTCTGTCTGTCCGTCTGTCTGTCCGCGGCTTAGCTCAGAGACGGCTAGTATTAGAAAGCTGTAATTTGGAATATGTATACATATTAATCATGCCGACAAAGTGATAAAATAAAATCAAGATATTTTTTTTTTGGGTGCCTCCGCTACACGTAAAGTGGGGATGTTTTTTTTTTTTTCTCGTCTACCCCATGTTGTGGGGTATCGTTAGAAAGGTCGTTCAAAAATAGTGAGTGAGTTTGTGAAAACCATTTTTGGATTCAGGGATCCGTTTGCGAGGTATTAAGCTTTTAACTGAAATTTTTTGTTACAGTCAAGTGTCCCCCCCCCTGCCAGCTAAATGGTTGTAGGATTTGTGAAAAATTCACAGCAGTAGTCTTTTATATATATAGAAATTAAAAGGAAAACTATCAGAGCTAAGTAGTCTATACAGGTTAACGAGTAATAATCAACCAACTTAAATTGGCAGTTTGAAAAACATGATCTTCCATACATTCCGTATGGGAGAACATGTTTTTCAACTACAATGTTAAGTTTGTTCTTGGGATAAATTCATCCCAACTACGGCACCCTTCATTGTGCGTGGTCCGACATGCACTTGGTCGGGTTTTAGTTGTACCCTACAGCAAAAAAGTGAAAAATGAAAACTTTTTACATAAAAAAAACAACCGGCTTCCAAAAAAAACACTAGTAAGTGAAAAATTACTTTAATTTTGACAGTCGGTGGCAAACAAACGAAAATTTAAAACCAAAGACACCGGCTTTACCTCCTTAAATTCTGTTGAGCTGCACGGTCACTGACAAATGCGTGCACTGAATGGACAGGTCACCTCAATCTGTGTGGTTGTTTCCTCAAAATATCATTTCAGACACCAATGTACATGATGTGACCAAAATTATGTCTGGATTTTAAAAGAGACTGTGACCTCTGAGCTTAGCAGATAGGAAACGCCGAACTCACCTAGTTAAAAAAAAATGATTGACGTGTGAAAGTGTTTGTACAAACCTACTTACAGAAATAAAATCATTTAACTAGTTTCCACTTGCGGTTTCATTTGCATCCTAGGGGAACCACTTCATTTGCCTGGATGAAAAATGTCCTATGTATCTATGGATTAATCCAGCTATCTAATTACGCAACACATTTTCGATTTGCAATTGAGTCAAATTGGTTTCTTTTGACTAGAATTGCTTTCAATTTACAACTTTTGAAAGCAATTCTAGTCAAACGAAACCAATTTGACTCAATTGCAAATCGAAAATGTGTTGCGTAATTAAATAGCTGGATATAGCCTACTTGTGTGCCAAATACCATTCAACCGTTTGTATGATTTACTTAATCACACAAACGGTTGAATTTAATACCAGTAAAGTTGTTTTTGTTTTGACAAACAACTATGATACTAGTAAAGTTGTTTTTGTTTTCAAATTATTTTATTTGTGTTCTGTTACATAATGCGCACATGCAGTGCCTACGTTGACATTATATGGCGGACCAACGGACACTGAGATTAATTGTGCCTAAAATCCACGTATGCATAATGCGGTACAATTTGCAAACATGTTAACAAATATGTTTTTGGAAAAACAACTTAATTGCCCACACGTAAAGTTCAGTTAGAGCTACAAATTCACATATTCATGATTTTTCCATTAGTACTTGTCATTCTGAAAACAATTTAATGCACACTTGCTTATAGTTGATATTCGTCTATGTGGAAATAACAACAATTTGAAAACACGAATTTGAATAGACTTTATGTGCGCAGGAGCCGTGAATTACAAGATGGCGGATTTGGTAGATGGTAAGGTAATAGATATCGTTCTGATATAAATATCAGGAAGAAAGCAATCTACTTGCTTCTGACTTGGCTACGGTGGGTTTACTTTATTTCAGAGATCAACAGTGAGTGTCAGAGTGTGTTATACATAAACATCTTAATTTTTTGTTGAAGTTTAGTACTGCTTTGTATGTACCTACTTTATTGACACAAAAATTCAAAATAGATAACCTAGTCGTGATTGCCGATAAGTATAGAAAAGAGACTGCAAAGACATTCATATCTAAAAATATCTCAAGGTGTACATCATCATGAATTTAAAGGAAGCCAGAAAGACACAAGTAGCCACATGATTCCTTGCACTTTGCTAACACATATCGGTATCAACTATCAGATAGATTGAATAGTTTAATGACTAATGTCTTATCATAATCTGTAATTATAAAACTTGAGTGGCTGCTTTAAAAATATACCTTAAATTTGACTATATAGAATACAATTTTCAAGATACAACGTTTTTTTTAATATTATTGATAACAGTAGGTACCTACCTATTGACATTATGCATGATTGATCGACCCGCCTTAACACAAATAGTATCTACATTACCTTGGAATAGTGATGGAATAAATATTATTAAGTTATCGAATTAAGTAATGTAAGTTTAAAGAGACACGTTTTAATTTGTCACCGTCTTATCAAACATGTTTGTGCTTCTGAAACAAAATAAATGTTGATACGTCGGTCAAACTGTTTTGTTTTTTAAGTATGGCCTGCGTGTATATTACTAACAACAATACAAATGATTTCACAGATGTCTACTACTTCTTGTTTCAATATATATATTTTCCGTGTATAAAATTTGATAGGTGATTAAATAACATTCCTGTGGAATACCACAAGGATGCAAATAAACCCTTTTTTCCTTAACTTGTTCCAAATATTTCCATGTCCCTCAGCATCTGTCAGCTCAAGTCACCTGTTAATCTGTAGGCTATGTAGTTCTCATAACTGGTATTGTAATTTCCGCCGCGACATAGCTAGACTGCTAAAGGCTAATGCGCCCAGTAAATAACAACATCAAACATCGCAAACGCGCATGTAACTATGATTCTTTTACATGTTGTTAGGTCCCTTGAGAGTAGTTTATATCCAAGTTTGCAACCCTAAAAATCTTGTGCTTCTCTCATGGCGCTCGAAAAACTGCGAAATTCTGGCATTTGTATCAGTTTTTTTGAAAAATAGACCCTATGGGTAAAGTGTTGTAGTTCTTGTAGTGCTGTAGTTGAGTAGAAGGAAGAGTTCGTGTCCTTGCGCATCGCATTCCTTCTTCAGTGAACAAGGACAAGG
The DNA here is from genome assembly GCA_947364205.1 of Agrochola lota. Lineage (NCBI taxonomy): Eukaryota > Metazoa > Arthropoda > Insecta > Lepidoptera > Noctuidae > Agrochola > Agrochola lota. Next base: position 17,569,164 of record OX376219.1, on the reverse strand, counting down.
GATACGGTGCTAGCTCATACTCAAAATGCTGCTTCAATTGTTCATCTGATTGTTTTGTTGTTACGCAGACCCTCTGGAATATGGTAAGGGATCAACAGCAACTCACTTGTTAAACATTTTCTCTAAAATGACCATTAGTTCAGCCAGTACGTGTCTTGGCAAATTACCGTAAATCGATAATTTTCACTTTTTTGAAAAAATGCTCATCTTTGACAAGATGTATCTTCGCAACCAATAGACCTAAGTCTTGGGTTGGGCGATTTTGTTTCAAATTTAGCTCTTGCTTCACAAAAATATTAAACAAAGATACAAAAAAACGCGTTCTTAGGGTATATTTTTCAAAAAAACCGGAAGTAAATGCCAGAATTTCGCAGTTTTTCGAGCACCATCGGAGTAGCACAAGGTTTACAGAGTGGGCTAAATGATACCGTAACAAAGCTAAAAATAAAACAAATTTGCGAAAGAAAAACCCTTCGAATGCCGAATATGAAATTATAAGCATTTAATTTAGCGAGCATTCAATAAACGTCTAACGATATTATCAATACACGTGTAATTTTGAATATCAATGGGTAGGGAAAAAATGCTGATGAACACATGAAGCTGGCGAAATGTGGGTGTACTACTTAGAACACATCTAGGCTGCCTAACCCTTCAGGGGGAAAGGGCGTGTTATAACATGTACATAAGTAGAAGGTAAACTGGAAGAAGCTTCTGTAACTATATGGAGGGAATACTATGTATTGCACTAAGTATATATAAAGTAATTAAACTGACGTCCACATACAGCTGGATCAAAATATACGAAAGACGATATAGCTGGAAGAAATACAGTAGGTACCTAAATAAAGAATCTTAAAGATAAATATGTTTACAACACAGTATTTGCAAAATATTAATGATAATTGGTCTAATCTCAACTGGAAATTGAACTAGTGCCAAAACAAGTTTGAAAGCCGATAACGAAACCAAATATTGGTGTCTGTCTTAATTTTTGGTCGAAATCGAAACCTATTCTATAATTATGTGCGTAGATTGATGCTTTTACAATAGCTAGTGTATCACCCTGCGACGTCGAGGTGTAGTGCTCAATTCCAACATTGCGAAATTTTTATCATTTTAATGGACAGAGAGGTCGAACTCGATTCTAAGCTTTCCCATTTTGGGCACGCCACAATTGTGGCGATAAGTCCCCTCTTTGAGGAGTGGCTGGCTAGAGAGGAGCCACGGCGTCCTCACTTTCCGCCTGACGCAGGTCACCACCGGACACGGCTGTTTCGGGAGGTTCCTGTTCCGCGGGAACGCGGGAAGGCGGGAGGAAACGCCCGGGTGTCACCACTGTGTGGATCGCTCGGAGGACACGGTGGAGCATACGGTGGAGGTCTACCCGGCTTGGGCGGAGCACCGCCATGTCCTCACGGAGGCGATCGGCGGCGGCGATCTCTCGCGTCCGGCCCTGGTTCAGGCCATGGTCCGGAGCGAGAGTGCATGGGAGGCCGTCACTTTCTTCTGCGAAGCAGTAATGCTCGCAAAGGAGGAGGCGGAGCGCGCGATGGAGAGGCAAGATTCGCGCCCTCGCGCCCCTAGTCGCCGCAGGAGACGCCCCGGGCGTCGGGAGTCGCGAGCCGACTCCCGGATACCGTAGGCACGGGCTTGTGGACGGTGAGCAATGGGTAGCTCGCCGTCCGATTAGGACCAGGCCCGGGGCGACGGCGCGTTGTGTTCCACGCGCGCCTCAAAGAGATGTCAGCACCAACTGACGGGGTCCGTAAGAGCCAATGCCTGCCAGGGTTGCGAGTTTGTCCGAAAGTGATATCGCGGCCCCGGCACACAGGCAACAGAAGGAACACGGGTGGGTTTTAGTTAGTTAAAGTCTGACACGCCCTCCCGCTCCATCCAGAGCGGGAGAAGTTATTTGATAATTTCCCACCCTCAAAAAAAAAAGAAAAAAAAAGCCTTCCCATTTAATTCTAGAGTTTAGGATCTAGTGTAATTTACTTGCTTTGGAAAGCTGGTACAGTAGTGATTGGATTTAGTGATTACGCGAGCCCTAGTTTTAATAGACTGCCAACGTCGTTTGTGTTTTTTGCCGAAACCGAAACATTGCAGATGTTTTGCCAATCAGGGGCCGCGGATGTGGGGGGCAGAGGCCCCCTAAAATCAAACGGGGGGGCGCGCCCCCTCCTATTTTAATACTTGGTAAAGAAGGTTTAGAAAGAAAAAATCAGAAATATGTTCCAGTCGCCTTGTCTGTTTAACAAACAAGGCGACTGGAACTGTTTTTTTAAATCGTTTTTGGAAAGGGGTGACCAAAGAAGCTTTCCCCCTCCCGTCATGGAGTACTTCGTCAGTCTTATGTGCCTGTAATTACAGCCAAACCCTTACGAAGAAACAATTCTACCTCGTAGCGTACCGATTGTTCTTATGTCCGGCCGGCCGCCGAGAGAATGCGTTCCTGAAACCTGTCAGTTGATCAATTTCTACTACTAAGAAGGATCAAATTCGCAAAACACATATCCGTTAGTATGAAACTAAGAGATGTCAAGACGCATTCTCTCAACGGCCGGACTGTAGTAGCTCCACAATACAGAACCCTTGCATAGTTGACACAATTAAATCTACATAACATACCTCTGGACGCGCTGTCGAATTTTCAACGTTCGTCTCAGCGCAGAAAGTTTAAAATCCAACAGCGTGCTTTTATTTAGGTGTCGCCTAGTGTCAGTAAAAACGAGCCCGAAGGGTTGGGCAGAGGTACCCAATTACCTGTTTATATAATTATAATTATTCCCGCGCATAGCGCATCCCCTTAAAGAAAGGCACCTGTCCCACCGCCGGTGATTAACGAGAAGCGAGTAGAGCTAGCATTAAAAACGAGTTGGCGAGCAAGGAGTGTTACACTCTGGTATGCGTATGTACCAAGCGTTAGTGTCTCAGCAAGTGTTCTGCCCGCCAAGCGAGCGACACTGAGCGAGTATTCTCTTTTATAGCTTTTGTCGCTGCGACAAACGAGTACTTGAGTGTGAACAGTCAGCGATCAACTATTAATATATGTATCTCTTTTACTTACACGAGACCTTCAATCTTAGGTACAATACGGCCGATATAACTTGGCAGGTCTGAACATAGGCAGTACTAACTTTAGCGCATGTTCTCCCACTCACACTCGCCCCGCATGTCAACATTTGGAAAAAAAAATGTTATTGCACAGCCTTCTGCGTGAAGTTCGGAACTGTCAAGTTATGTCGGCCGTATTGTACGTTTCTGGAGCAAGAAAATCGTTGATAGCTAGTCGCTTCCTCGTCGGCTGTGGGGCAGGTGCCTTAATGTTCTTATAGAGCTCATAATAGTCGACACAAAAAAAGCTATATTACCACTCCCGACCCCATGAAGATACTAACTAGTCTGCGTCACAGCACGGCCAAACTGCTCTTAAGATCTAGCCAAATTGAAGCGAACCCCGCGCGGGATGCGGGTCGAAATTCCTTCGCGTCGTTTGAGTCAACTAACGTGTAAGGAGGTGTTCTAACTAGCCCGAATAGTCGCGTGACTTCGTAATCATTAAAACAATCAACACGCGCAGTCGCCTCCCGTGTCCCATCAGGATTCCCATCAGTGTGACGAGAGCTTTATGTAGTGCACACTACACAACACTTTAATAGTGAAGGGACTATATTCCACAGCTCCTGAGCAGAAAAATCTTTAAAAAAAACTACATAACCCACCTCTCTGGACCTCATAAGAAAGCGAACAAGTCTTCCTCGCAGCACAGCAAGTGTGTTCTTGTCCAGCTCCACCGAGGTGCCTGATAGTGACTGCACCAACACTTGCCAACGCGTCAGTGACGTTTCAAGAAGGCGGATGTCCTTTTTGTCCACCCTGGAACGTCATACAGATTTTCAATGTAGGATAAACCTTTGAATTGTGTAAAGGGCATTCAAATTCTTAAGAGCGCACCGAGCTTATTGCGAAATAATTGCGTTCCTTTGATCGTTATTACTTAACCTTTCGTTATGCAATTAATATGTAAGACATTTAAGGATTCAGTCTATACATCATACACTTTAGAAATACGATACTTTTAGTTTGCGCTATAGAAAAAAATCCAAAGTAATCTCTAAAAAACAAAATAAACCCTTAGTACGGCGTAAATACTTCACGGCAGGTCATCAGTATTTTTAATAATAACAAAACTACATGTTTTCTATAACGTATATGTTTAGCATTTTAAAATTGTGTATTTGTTTTAATTATACGAAGAGAATACCTAAATTAGCGCGCCAACCGGACATACTTAGCCAGGGCCGCCACGCTTCCACACACACGCTAAAAAACTTAGTGCGCCCTTAAACGACACTTATGTAAAATTGTTCGTAAAAGTCTATTGTTCTGCACAATACAACAGCATAATACATAATGGCAACAAACATTTTGTTACATTTGAGAGTTGTGCCAGAAACCTGTTAAACAGACTGCTGCTCTACTACACTACTCCATGCAGTTGCAAACTCAAGGAATAGTGGCAACAGCAAGCATGACTGAACTAAAATACAAAGTTCTTAAAAAAAGTCATTAAACTTTTTCTATTTTGAACATTTGAATATTGCTGAAATACAATAAAACATTAAAGTAAAAAATATATACCTGTCAGCTAGTTGCATTTCAATATCCGTGCCATCTTCCTTGTAGTCTGGCAACTCATTGTCATTCATTGTCTCTTCAGCATCAGAGAATGTCATCACTTCAGATGAGGCTGGAATATTACAACAAAATATTACAAACTTGCTTTTGGCATTGCCCACGGCTTCGTCCGCGTTGATGACGGAAATTATCCCACGGTAACATACTACCCGGATAAAAAGTATCCTATGTCCCACCCAGGTCATGCTCTACCCATGTGCCAAATTTTATCCAATCCGTTCAGCCATTTAAGGGTAAAAGCGTAACAAACAAACAAACTCACTTTCGCATTTATAATATTATTATACAGGGTGTCTCAAACATAGTGGTCCAAAGGGAAACTATCATTAAAAAAAAAATGATGTTGGGATATTCTCAACAATGCAGAAAATTTCACTAATTAAATAATTTTCAAGAAATTTTACACTTTCAGTTGGATTTCTCGACCCTGTGAACAAAATTTTCGATGTAGCGAGTTCATATCTGGCTAAAATATGCCTTGATAGCATAGGTACAAAATTATCTTCCTATTTACGTTCAGTGGCTCAGCAATGCTTCAGATTTTATTTTTACTTGTCTTTTCTAACTTTTTATAAAACTTTCTAAGCCCAGATTTTTTTTTTAATGTACTACCAAGTATGTGCGTACCTTTTAAAGCTTGCTTGCTTTAAAAAGTACCTTAATTATTGATAATTAGACTGGGAAAATTTCATAAAAATATTATACCCTTTAAATAAAAAATGGGTTTCATCAAGGTCAAAAAACCGAAAAACTTTTAGCTCTAATTTTACCAAAACATCTCCAAAAAGTGTTGAGTATATAAACAATTACACTTATTTAATTACACAATTACAATTATTATGTAATTTAACACACATTTATTTGTGATCCAAGTAAAAAGAAAACATTACTAAAATGTTTTTTTTTTTTGTTTTTACTTTCGCTGTTGACGTTTAGGCCTTCGCAACATGTGTTGTCATTTTCAAAAACAGATTATATATACATATTTTTTTTAATCTGGGCTTATAAAGTTTCAACTAAGTTTTAAACTTTAATAAAAAACAAAATCGAAAGCATTGCAGAGCCACACTGAACGTAAATAGGAACACAATCTCGTACCTACACTATCAAGGCATCTACCAGCCGGATTAGAACTAGCTATATCAAAAATTTTGTGCACAAATCGATATGGAAGTGTACAATTTCATGAAATTTATTAAATTCGCGATTTTTTTTGAATAGTTGAGAATATCCCAACCTTTTTTTTTTTGAATAATATGTGGCCACCTCCTCTTTACTCTATTTGCTTTTGGACCTCTATGTTTGAGACACCCTGTATATTATAGAAGTTAGGAAGTTAAAATTTCAATAAGTTCTACTCAATTATTAAATCTCTGAAAAGGTGTAAATTAATTATCTTGATGTCTTACTTTTGGGCAATGGTTGTACGGTCTGGTTTGGCAATAGATGATACTGTTTCAGGAGCTGCCAATGTGCCAACAATGTCTTTGCATTCCGTGACGGATAGAATACATGTGGATTCTGGTCCAACAACTCTTGAAACTTTTCTAGTGGTGGGAGAGATGACTGTAAACAAGATAAAAAAATATTGATATTATTCTTCTGTATCCTAGGATTAAGAAAAACACATAAGTGATGATACTTTCACACTAAACAGCTTTTATTACATTCTGAATTAAGTATTTTTGTATGTCAGAATAATTTGATGCCATTAAATAATAACTTAAAGGAGGCTGGCACAGCAGCGTGATGATTGGCAAAAGCAAAGAGAGCCCTATAGAGCTGTGGGTAAGGTCAGACTGTGGATGATGAAAATGATAACTTACAGGAACCATGGGTATTGTGGCAAGTAATTCTTCCTCAGCATTTGAGTACAGTGCTTGTTGCTGCACCAACGCTACCAAGTCTGGGTGCAAGTTACGCATAGCTGCAATGGACACTCGTGATATTTCCGCATTGTACAAAAGGGCATACCAACGAGATTGCAACTCACTGACTGTAAAGCGACAAGAGAACTTCACTCCTCGGTGGACTATGCGCAAGTCATTAGTCTGAAAATATATGATATAAATTTATATTTACTCATACAAAGTTGAACTGAAAAGGAGTACATAACAAAAAAAGTTTGTTTTTCTAACATCATTATTTTTCAATGATAATTTCTTATATCTATCTAAATATATAAATCCTTACCTGTTGCACACCTAGTATCAATGCAAGATCATCTGTAGGCTTCCAACGTCCCAGATCTTTGGTCGAAAGGTGACTCAGTTGGCCTTTACGGCGAATCTTGCGACCAAAGCTCCCTCCAGCAGAAACTTTGCTGGAAGCCCTGCGACGCTCTGGAGCTGGAAGCGCGGGGGGCGTAGGCGCGGCGGCTAAAGGAATCTCCGACATTTGGCTGACTTGGCTCGTATACGACTGTGTGCGCATTCTTTTGTCCCCTTTTCCGAGTGATGACCCAGGCAAACCACTGTATTCCACCAATTCATCGTCAAATCGCCTGCGTTTTATTGATCTTGATGAACTGAAACATGAAATAATTGATTCAACCAGTATTACAATCACAATCTACTATAAGTTTTTTTCCTGATTAGAATAAATCCATCAAAAAATACCTGCGTCTTTTATTGTCGTCTGGCGTATTATGAAATGGAGATCGCGTAGTGCTTGGATATTCATTGCTGTCCGAAGCATTGGATGGTGTGGCTGGGAAATCCATTGTTTACTCTAACACATAAAACATTATTTTACAAACAAAAAATCATTTCAGACGTAGTTTTTTTTTTTTTTGCAAACTGCCTGAACTGCCAAGAATGAAGTGTCAACAGTGTTGCCAACTCCAAAAGTTCAAATTATCGAGTTCCCACGTCGAAATTATTGTATTTTGGGCAAAATTATCGTAAAAAAGCAGAAAAAAAAAAATTACGCTAAATTCAAATCAAATTGCTACCAAAAGACAATTAATAATTTTAAACTAGTCAAAGGGGAAGTATATGCCAGGTGTCACCAGTAGTGGCGCTAGCACACAAACCGTAAACATGTTGTGTTTTTAGTTGATATTTTTGTGTTTCACTGTAAAATTCTAAAAAAACTAGAGATACCGGAAAGAGACAGAGATACTTAGTTACTAGTTGATGTTGACAAACTTGAAATTGCCTTTTTTTTTCTGCGTTTAATTTCGTTTAACAAATACGTTTTGTTACTGGAACTTTGAAATGTTTTGTCAGCAAATCTCAAAATTATTGTACGTTAGACATTCACTATCGTGCATCATACCATAGGCCAAATTATCATACGCCCCCATATTTATCGTACGGGTTGGCAACACTGAGTGACAATGACAATTTATAGAATCACAGTTTAAAAATAGGTGAATTCGGATTATTGATCACAGCTGAAGCTTCAAAACTGTTTGGATGATATTCTCGATAATACAAGATAATCCTGTTCATTAACTCTATTGTCTCTGTTTAGTCGAAGAAGTTTTGAATGGGGAAGAAATCGCAAAGCTATGAACAGGTGGCGCTGCTAACGCATTGCCCATAACATCGCACTATCATTTTGATCTAAAATAATCAAAACAGGAACTAGCGTGAGTTTTTTGATAATTTAATGAACTATACACGGTTAATTTTAGCTAGTTCTGGAACGAAAAGCCATTAACTCGATCATCGAACTCGAAACGATTGGGACTATTATTTTCAATAAATTACATTAAAACAAACACGAAAAATCTAATTTATTGTTTTTTTTTGTGAAATAATGAGAACCCAAAGTAACGCTTCCTTGCGATCAATGCATATGTGTGTAAATCGTATCGACAAACGGCAACACTTGCGAACGGTACCCATTGAAAAATCTATTCATCGATCAGACAGCATAAAAACACACACGCAATAGATAAATAGGTACACAAATAAAAATACGAACAGTGAATTCAGACTTTATTTCTTAACCGTGAACGGTAACAAATAGAAATATCACCAAACTAGGTACAAGGTAAGTAGGTACACAGTTTACTAAAATTATTCTGAGAAGTGTCCGACCGGACTTCAAAAGGATGCACAACTGAATTCCGTGGTTAATTGTATAAAAATAAGGTCTTAATTCGGTCCAATATTTTCATAGAAAAGGGCACCACCAACTTATAATGAAATCTATTTGACAGATGAAACGATTCATTTTTTTTGTTTACATTGCCTGCGTCTGTAGAAGCCGCCGCGCCGCGGCCGCAAGCAAGCATTCTCGCATAAAAATTGGTTTAGGCAGTATTCTTTTTATTTATCATAAATATGGTAGGTAGCTATGCTTATTATGTACCTATTAGCTCGATTGGTCGACACTCGATTCAAGGCCTTAAGGCCCAAGCGTACTCGTCGTGTCTAGTTGAAAAGGTACGAGTACTAGTGATTTCGTGATGCGAGAGTGGTGAATGAAATTTCAATTACTTTCTCTCGTTTAGGAGGAGATGTGATAGTGGTAAACACCGTGCCGTGCCTCCGATACAAACGAGAGATAACGGAGGTGAATGAACTTACACCAACCTATCGTACCAGAAATTAAATACCTACTTGCAGCCGGTTATTCGTCCAACGTCCGTTAACCAACCGCGAGCGCGCTGTCAACTGGCTCGCACACGCACAGCTGTGCCGCGCTACGTCATCACCAAGCGGATCGCGTACGATCTTGCGTTTATGAATGAAATAGTGGAAGCGCTACTAAGATTTAACTCGAATGACAGAATAAGAGTGATAAATTTCTAACTGCTCTATTAGAAGTCTTAAAAAAACAATAACAATGCTAATAGTACCTATTAATCGTCTGGATTGTGTTTCGGCTCCAGAACGATTTAAAATTAATCGTGTATATTCAACGTGGACTGTACCTCAGTTAAAAGCTGAACTGAAGAACCGAGGAGCTTCACTAAGAGGCCGAAAAGCGGATTTGGTCAGCAGGTATTTACAGCCAATTTTATTGTTAATAATAGAAGTAAATAACCCAATTTTATAATTGTCATGTCGTTCATTTATTATCGTAGTAATTATAATCTTTTACGTACTTACACAGTAGTTTAATAACATTTTCGATGTTTCATGAGCTACGAACATAACCTAGAAATTAAAATCTGAATTTGGTTACAGAATCGAATCATTTGCTAGAAATTTGAATTTTGGGATACCTCGGCAGCATGAAACTGATGATACCAAGATGGATCTTCCACCTCCAGACAGTTATCATGACATAAATAGCAGCACAAAGCTTCTAACAAAGCAACATATTCATCTTTATTACAATGAATAAGTATGTACATATGATAAGGTTAATAAAGGAGTATTATATTTAATATAAAGTTATTATACAGCGCGGTATTTTTTTGTCAGATGCCGTCCAAAGTTTTTAGAATCAAGTTTTGTATGTAGTTTGACCAGGGTTGGATTTTGTACTATAATTATAGTATTTATACTATAATTTCGCCCTTTGTACTATATACTATCCACATCTCAGAATAGTACGCTTAAATACTATAATTTAAAGTTTGCTCCCGAATGCTTGGTTTTACGTCATATTATGAATATTTCGATCTTATTTCGCCGACTGCGAACGAATATTCAGCAAAGAGAACCTTACATAGACTAAGATACGAAAAAAGCTGGCAACACAATCCATAGAAACCATTTTATTGTCTTGTGACGTTATCAAAAGCGGTAGCAAAAGTGGGAATTGTACTGATTTTATTCCTACTGAGGATATGTTGATGAGATTAAATGCTAAGGATGAAGATAGAACTAATAGTAATATTCAAGAACTGATAAACTTAGAAGAGGAGTAAATTTTGCCTTAACGGGTGTTGATTTTATTGACTATTATATGTTAAATTAAAAATAATAAGTGTACTATATTTTTTTATAAATACTATACTTTTCATTTTTTTGTACTATCTTTTTCAACATACCTAAATCCAACCCTGAGTTTGACAGCTAATTTCAGCCAAGCGTTACCAGCGACACCCTCGGCAAAAGTTGTCAGTTTTCTTCCCCATTGGGGTACTCTTTCTTTAACACTAGGAACCAAAGAGCATGTACTAGGAAAGATGATTACGGATCATTGCGATAGAAAAATATGTCTATGTTATGGATACGATGATAATCTGTCAATAGTGTCAATGTCAAAAAGACCAATTTTTAAGGTTATGTTGTGGATGGAGTTTTCATAATTTTAAAAGCAATTTATCTTAAAATGGCTCATTTAGTTCGTGCAGTAGCGTTTAGACCAAGAGAAATAATTAGAAGATGTTACAATAAAATCGTTATAACTGATGATGGTTCGACAATAGTCGCGCTTCATAAAGACCAAGAATTTCCTTATGAACACTCAAGACCTCTCCCAGAAGAAGTTGTTACTGATTCATCGATTTTGAGAATGAGTGATAAAGCAGAAGTGTACAGAGTATTCAAGAATTTGAAGCCCGAGATAGCAAGAAAGCAGCTGTCTTCCCTAACCTTAACAACAGAGCACCGATGGTGGCCTAGGTCTAGAGACAAGAAGGTCAAGAAAACAGAAATGAACCGCCCTTATTTGTAAATCAACCAATGCATTAGTATAGGATATTGTAGTAATTAATAAAACATTGTTCACTAAATTATTATTTTACTTATTAAAACATATTATATTACTTTCTGCGTAAACCATATATTTCGTTTAGAAAATATGATAATGTATGCACTGCAGTATCATACAAATATACCTCATTTATAACAACATCAAGTCTGTACTCTCCACGCGATTTGGCAGAAGTGTAATATAATGCATCCACATTTGTGAAAACCCAATACTTACCTAACACTTCACCTCATCATCTAGTCTGAAATGAGTGCAATAATAATTTATTATTGTTTGTGTCTACAAGCATTACAGATCAAACATAATGAGCACTGCATAATGTTATGCTACAATTATTATCGTATTTCCGAAAACTGAACAAACCAATAAGTTATTAGTTTTATTATATCTTTTCAAAATACTGTCCATTTACATCAATACATTGCTACATCTGATGGAACCATTGAGAAAAGCACTTTGCCCACTCGTCCTTAGGGGTCTCTTCGACGGCATTTTGGGCCCAGCCACTGCTTCCTCGGAGACCATAAAACGTTTCCCTCGAAGTTTTTCTTAAATTTCCGGAAATAATAATATATCGCAAGGTGCAAGGTCGGGGCTATAGGGCGGGTGACCCAGTAATTCCTCGTCCATGTCTGACGTCGCCAATTAGTCGTTTGTTTGCTTGGCGGTGTGCGACGAGGCGTTGTCGTGGTGAAGGAGGATCCTACTGCGAGGTACTTTCTGCCGAACTTTTTCTAAGACAACTGGCAAACAATTGTTAGTGTACCACTCTGCAGTAACTGTTTCTCGATCCAACAATTGTTGCGTAATGAGCTTCCGAAGTATGAGGCCACCATTTTTTTTCCCACGCTTCGACCTCTCTTCACTTTAGTTGGTAACTCCTCGGAAGGAAACACCCAGACAGCAGACTGTCTCTTAGTTTCAGGATCATAACCGACCTACCTCTGTCGAGTGGCCTATTTGACGGTCAGGGCCGTAATCTATCCCGGTCACCACGGAGAGTGGCACCGGCGAGAGATGTCGTGCGGTGTCCTACAGGGATCGGTCCTGGGGCCGCATCTGTGGGACATCGGCTACGACTGGGTGCTGCGCGCTGACCTCCCTTGCAGCGTCAGCGTACTCTGCTACGCTGACGCCGCATGAGGCGGCAATTGGGACTCAAGGTGGCCTTGCACAAGTCTGAGGCCATGTGTTTTTATGGTCCTCGGAACGCGCCACTGTCACACACATCGGTGTCGAGTCGACCATGAGGTACCTGGGACTCGTCCACGACAGCCGGTGGAACTTGGTGGAGCACTTCCGACGTTTGGCTCCCAAACTGGAGGGCTGGGGCTGCTTTGAAGCGGCTTCTGCCCAATCTAGGGGTCCAAACGCCTCCTGATGGAGGCTCTACGCGAGGGTCGTACGGTCCATGGCCCTTTTCGGGGCACCGGTGTGGGCGTGTTCTTTAAGGCTGTGACCAGCCCGCCGATTGAACGCGTCCCAAAGGGTCATGGCCATTAGGCTGGTCCGAGGATACCGCACGGTCTCCCGTGAGGCGGCCAGCCTTCTTGCCGGACTCCCGCCATGGGATCTGGAGGCAAAAGTCCTGGCGCACATCTGGGAGTGGCGCGAAGAGGCGAAATGCCGGGGCGAAACTCCGCTGCCGCGAGAAATCACGGCACAGCGGACAGAGCTCCGGCGGAATCTCACGGCGGCATGGAGAGTGCGATTGTCGCAACCGAGAGCTGGGCACACCACAATTGTAGCGATAAGTCCTCTCTTAGAGGAGTGGCTAGAGAGGCGCCACGGCGTCCTCACGGAAGGTGAGCCTGACGCAGGTCCTCACCGGACATGGTTGTTTCGGGAGGTTCCTGTTCAGGATAAAGCGGGAGGAAGCACCCGGGTGTCACCACTGTGTGGATCGCCTGGAGGACACGGTGGAGCATACGGTGGAGGTCTGCCCGGCTTGGGCGGAGCACCGCCGTGTCCTCATGGAGGCGATCGGCGGCGGCGATCTCTCGCGTCCGGCCCTGGTTCAGGCCTTGGTTCGGAGCGAGAGTGCTTGGGAGGCCGTCACTTCCTTCTGCAAAGCAGAAATACTAGGAGGAGGCGGAACGCGTGAGGGAAAGGCAAGATTCGCGCCCTCGCGCCCCTAGTCGCCGCAGGAGACGGGCGACGGGATTCGCAAGCCGATTTCCGGCCACCGTAGGCGCGGGCTTGCGGACGGTGAGCGATGTGTAGCTCGCCGTCCGATAAGAACCCTGGCCCGGGTCGACGGCGCGTTGTGTTCCACGCACGCCTCAAAGAGATGTCAGCACCAACTGACGGGGTCCGTTAGGGCCAATGCCTACCAGGGTTGCAAGTTTGTCCGAAAGGGATATCGTGGCCCCGGCACACAGGCAGCGGAAGGAACACGGGTGGGTTTTATTCAGTAAAAGTCTGACACGCCCTCCTCCGCGCAGAGCGGGAGAAGTTATTTGATCACTTCCCACCCGAAAAAAAAAAATATATATTTGGTAGGTAGGTACTAGGGTTGCCAATTTTTTTTGTTTACGGCTGAATTCCCCACCGTCGTTTTTATATAAGCGACAGTAACGGTCAAGCCCCGGCCGTCGCATAAATACATATAAATGTCTATGCTTGCGACGGTTGACCTTAACGCGCGCGCCAATAGTAAGTGGCGCGCACGTCAATGTCAAACCGCGGGGCTTGACAGTTATAACTTAGAAAAGTTGCAGGGCTTATAAAACAGTTACAGCATAAATTACGAAGCCATCGCCAGTAAAAATATAGTAGATAGCGAAAAAATATAGTAAGGATGTTCCAAAAACATTTTAATTCTTTAAATGCATAAAAAATTTAATAAAATATTCGACTATGAAGAAAAACGGAGGAAGACATTTTTTTTTAAAAAAAAACAGGATTTATTTTAAAAAACACAAGTGTAAGTCCATAAAATCATAGCGGGACATGTTTTTTTGTTTGAGGAATAACAAAATAAAAAAGACTTAAGATAGACCCCCCTTTTTAAGTTTATTTTCGATAATTTGTCATGAATATTCAGAAAAATACGGGTGGACACATGCCCATGGGCGACATTGTATAGTAGGGTTGGCAACCATAAGTAGTAGGTACCTATGTAATATTTTTTTTGAATTACATTTACATCAACAAGAAACAATTTAAAAACTAACGAACTTAAAATAATAATAATAATATTTACAAATATATAAGAAGGGGGGGGGGGGTGGGGGCTAAATAATAGGGCATCAAAAAATTCGTCCGCATCCCTGTCAACAGGAAAAGTGCCCAAAAGGCTGGCAGCATTGCCACGTTGTATGGCAATGTTGATTATTACAATCTGTAAATCTATTAAATTAATTATTTTATATTAAATATTTATTTATTTATAATAGGTAGGTACGCCAACGGCATACCTACATATTTTATATTAAATATGAAAGTTAATAGATATGGGCTCTTATATATAGGTATACCAATTACAGGTATAAACGACATTTACATACAAAAAAGCTTCTTAAATTACATAAAATTATATATTATTGTTTGGATTTTGTTTATTATTTCTAAACAGAACCCAAATCGAGGCAATACCAGCGGAGAAGCCAGAAAATGTAAAGCAAGGTCACAACCGCTGGATAGGTACCTACTTACTCAAAAAAAAAAAATCGAATAGCATGAAAAATATTAAAGACAGACCCCCTTTTAAAGTTAATTTTCGATAATTTTTCATTAATATTCAGAAAATACGGGCGGTCACATGCCTATGGGCGGCATTTTATTTTATTACAGTGCATTATACCCATAGAAATATAAATAACTTCTTTCTTATATCTATGATTATACCCGTACTCCGCTGCGCCCGGGTTCGTCCTTCATACATAAACGAAAGCTACTGGCTATAAAAGTTCATGGGTCGGCGAGCGAATCGATTGATCTTCGAGGTTAAGCTACGGCGGCCGGCCGTACGGCTTGTACCTACCCTACACCATCCACGGCATCCACCTGATATCCCCATCTTATGTACCTAGGTACTAGGTACCTTGAAAGTTGAACTGCACCGTGCGCGTTGAATTACTAAGGTAATTATTTCGGTATTAACCCCAAGTAGCGCGACCAATTTTACCTACCCTCAGACCAAATAAAAAACCAAGACAGACCGCTGCGAAGAATACAGTGAAGCATGCCAAAACTACACCGCCTCTCTGTGCATACACGCTCACACGCACACATTTACAACCTTTCACAATGACACTACAAACTACATCACACAAAATGCACATTATGTTTACGAAACCGGCTTCACTTTTCACCGTTGACAGCGCTCTGTCTTGTTTTATAAGTATGTTTAAATGGTGACAGTAGGTTTATGAACTGACTAAAAAAGTTTTGGAAGGAACAATTTGATTTAATTTTCATCATTTTTTTTTATTTGACTAAAATCATATTCGATAAGTGGTAGCCCGTACGTAGGTACTGTGCCTTTTAGCATTACATTGTACTTAGGTAATAATAATTAATAATAGTCAGTTTTATTTTTTAAACTAAAGGTTCCTCTCAGGACCTGCCCTGGCTCTGACTACCGGTAGCTTGGACCCTGTTCCCAGTACCGATGGGCTACTATTTTTTATTATTTTAAATGTTTTTCATATTATTTACTTATTCGAATATTTAAAAATATAATTTAAGTATATGTTAATAATGGAATAAAGGAAATTAGTTCTATTTTTTAAATTTCGGATTTTATTTCGGTATTTTTTCAACAATCGGGTGGTTACGAACGTTGTCAATCATTCTGTGAAGAAATACTGACCCTGACATAGACTGGCGCCCCGAACGTGGTATGTCGGACCGAGGGTATGTCTGGCACAGAATCAGTTACCAATCGCCACATTGTAGTTATAAGTACCTACCACGAGCCACAACTATCTGATCCTGAACTCATCTATCGCTTTCCACCACGTTAGATCTAGATCAAGAGAAGGTTAATTAATTAATAATAAAAACTGATTAGGATTACTACTGGAAATAATTGAATCTGCTATTATAGCTGTTTTAGGCGTGGTTTAACGGTTATCTAAACTTCTAAAGGCTCCTTTCTTATTAAGTCGGCAGGCCACGAAATTAATTTTTAATTCAATAGGTATCTAACTAAAAAAATTAAAAACCGGCCAAGTGCGTGTCGGACCACGCACAATGAAGGGTTCCGTAGTTGGAATGAATCTATCCCAAGAACAAACTTAACATTGTAGTTGAAAAACATGTTCTCCCATACAAAATGTATGGGAGATCATGTTTTTCAAACCGCAAATTTAAGTTGGTTGATTATTACTCGTTAACCTGTACAGCCTACTTAGCTCCTTAGTTAGTAGCTCTCATAGTTTTCCTTTTAATTTCGTTATATATACTACTGCTGTGAATTTTTTCACAAGTCCAAGTACAACCATTTAGCTAGAAAGGGGGGGGGGGGGGACCACTTGACTCTATTTTACCACTTTGTCGGCATGATTAATATGTATGCATATGCCAAATTACAGCTTTCTTGTACTAACCGTCTCTGAGCTAAGCCGCGGACAGACAGACAAACAGACAGACGGACATGGCGAAACTATAAGGGTTCCTTGTTTACTACGGAACCCTAAAAACGGGCATTCTTATTGCATTCGAATATTTGTGCAGTTATTGCTATTATCAGACTTCAAAAAAATGAGGAGGTTCTCAATTCGGCTGTTTTTTTTTGTACGTTTTTTACGCTATTACTCCGCCAATTATGAATTGAATTTTTTTGATTGGTAGAGGAAGCTTGCTTTCCGCGTGTCGCGGGTAGTTTTTGATTTAGCTCCAATAATACGTAATTTTCGCACATTGTCTTTATGTATTAATCTGATTTTATAATAACTTCACTTTCACTGTTATTTAAATTGCCGCGCGGTAGTGGTATTGCAGTTTGTTTGGGATAGGTAGGTTAAAGGTAGGGTAACCTATACCTCAACTAAAAAGGGTTTTTTTTATCTCCCGACTTTCAAAAAAAACACTACAAAGTTAAAAATAACTTTAATTACTGTCTTTGGTTAAGAGTTTTCGTTTTTTGCTTTACTTTCGGAAATCGTTGCTTCCGAAAATAAATATATTTTTTACTTTGTAGTTTTTTTTTTGGAAGTCAGTTTTTTTTTTTTTTGAAAAAGTTTTGTAGCCATAATTAAGTAGTAGGAAAATAGTAAATTTTTGGGAAGTAAAAAAAAGAATAAAGATAGCTTTAAAATCTTTATTTTTGATAAATAATTTATATATTCATTTTATAATTTAATAAATTAATGATGCTATCGATAGTCTAGTGTTCCTTTAATTAATAATATGTTAAACTGTTATATAATGTATTTAACAGGTACATAATTGTTATTATTTTTATAATACAAGTAATTTTTACTCTATGTTATTTATGATAAATCATGTATTAATTTAATAACGTAGCAAAGTAACATTTCATTAACAGTACAATGTATTAAAGGATAACATGCCTCATCTATCATTTTGTAACTACCTAGCAAGGCTTCGGAATTAGCCATAGTAATATGTCGATAATTAACAGCTTATCTTATTATATTGCTAATAAATAGAAACTATGATCTGTAGGTACTATGTTCACAAACTACAATAATTTCTCTTTCTAAACACAATATTTATTCCTTCACATTCAATATCACAATGATTGCTTTCTTTGGTGCTCTTTACATCTAAATATTGCACTTACAAACATCAACTAGTTCATCATCAGTCACGAACCACATCTTAATCCAACCACGAGTTCCTATGTAACCATTGTAACTGGAAATAAGTTGTTAGCTTACGTAATGTGCTAATTAGTATCTATGTAAAATAAATAAAAAGGTAAGTATTACAAAAATAGGTATTCTGATTTATTGCACTATGTGACGAGAGGTATGATTAAAAATAGAATTAAATAGTGACACATATGTGCAGCCAAATGTCACGTGTCTTGGCAACTAGTGCGAGTCCTCGGACAATGAGTGCTCACAGTGTGTAACACCTGTCCACGAGGCAATGACAAACATGCTAAGCTAAATACCACTATTATCAGTAAACCATCACTCAAGTGCCATAATTGCCTTGAAGAAAAACTTAACATTAATAAAAATATACTCTCGGGAATACAGACATTATTGCATACGATAAAGTCATCTCATGACCATAAGGCTAGGCAATTGTACTATAGTCAGATACCAATAGTTACTCGCTATATAGAAGCTTCAACATCTTATAAACTGGACATAGTCTTAATCTACATTAAAAGAGTTAAACATTATTTCTCCGTCTCTACAAAAATAACAGCCATAAATATATCTATCAATACAAAACAAAATGGCACAGGAGAATATAACCCAGATTATACAAAGTTTCATTTAATATTTAAAAATATAGAACTCTTTATGAAATATCATTGTATCAAAAAAATATGGCGATGAAATCACAGTAAATTAATAAAAAATAACATGTATGTACTTTGGATTAAATAAAGTTTTTTAAATAGTTTAATTATCCTCATAATTTTTCTTAGGTATATTATTCAAGTGAGCTGATAATCTATTTTTTTTTTTACATTACTTCATTATTTTAGTTTATTTATGTATTATTAGTTTAATTTAATATTCAGTAAGTATGATCAAATAACATTCAAAATATGTACAGTACATAAAAGATAGACTTTGAATTTCAGACCCTATGCATAATAATAAGTTTCAAAAAACGTTATAAAATGCTTTAACAATTAGACTTTTCAAGATATTGTAGTCAATCTCACAAATAAAACCATTGTCCGCTAGATTAAACTTTTTGGCGACATGCGGGCGCAATCTCTCTTCCAGACTTCTCAATATAACACTAGGCCAAAAAATACGGATATATAACTGTATGTACTATGTTATAAAAATTTACTCTAAATTAAGTGTAAATGTTATAAATGTCACAGGTGCTGTGTTCTCTTCAGTTCTTCAATATAACGACATTGGATCCGGCCGGTTCCGGCCTTGGGGAAGTAGCAGTGTAGTAGGTAGGTATTTGCTCATTTTATCTTATTACGTAGCAGTAAAACACAAATGGTCACACAGTGAAAATATTTTAAATATCTCGTCGTCTTCTAATAATGGTAGAGGTAACTTCGATCGAGACTTCGTACCCGGCGTCGTCTATCTGTGTCGTCTAATGAAAAATTGAAGAGAGACTGAAGAGAACTGTTTCGGTAGGGTCAGCGGATCCGATTGAGGCGCAGCTCCCTGTCCAGCTGCTGCAGCTGACGGATGAAGCCCTCGTTGGGGTGAATATCGCGGCGACAACGAACGTTTCCCAGAGCTTCGGCCAAAGACATGCCTCGTTTAATCATGAGAAATGCTAGAGCACATGTGGCAGACCGAGATACACCCATAAAGCAGTGAACCAAGACACGTCCTAAAAAGAAATATTTATTTGGTCAAACAATGTCTCCTCATAAAAAATAAATAAAATGTGGTACTGAAGACATACCTCCACTAGAAATTGCTTCGTCGATAAAGTTAGCAGCTATATGGAAATATCTTGAAATATCCGTTGAGGGCAAATCCATAAGCTGAAAGCCTTTGTAGCGCAGTCCGGGGCAGTCACGATAATAGAGGTGGTCTGTGTCCACCTGAGTGTAACGCTTGCCTTCAGCGGTATTCAGCACATAGTTTATGCCCATACGCCTTAAGAATGCTTTGTCCTTTGCAGCAACTCTAAATTAACAGATGAATAATAATTGTATATAAGGCACATACTCGACCATAAAATAGGTATAGGTAACCAAGTGTTCAGAGTATCATCACGATCCCATGTGGTCTACAAGCTATGCAAGAGGCAGGAAGATATTAATACTTACGCGTCTCCGACATACAGGCCCGGATAGACTTCATTTAGATCCGGAGTGGGATTGTATGAGATATCCGCGAATGGGCGAGAGCGGAACGACGATAGTGAACTCAGCACGGATGACGGCGACGAGCCGAAACTCTGCGTATGAAAGGGACGCTTTATACATTTACACAAATTCTGACCCATATTTTGATATCTTCAAACCATCAGTATGTTAATGTCAAAGAACACGAAAACCTAGAATATAGATTCTTGAATAGATAATGCACAGTAAACACACATTAGTAACAACGTAATTTCATTGCAAATATTGATAAACAACTGCAATAATTAGCATTTAGTGTCAAAGTGAGATAAGGATAAAAGCGCACATACATCATTTATACTCATTTTAGAGCAACTGCTGAATCGATTCGTACGATAAAATTTCCTGCCATTTCTGTTTGATGCTTAAAACTTGCAATAAAACTTTTTCAAAAAGATTAAAGTAAATGATTCTATCTCCAAAAGACAAATATGTACAACAAGCAATAAATGATGTACTGACATCTGTGGCTATACAATAAAAGCGAAGAATGCAAGCTTCGATCAAATGCACTTATTGATCGAAGCATGCAAGCCTGATTCTACACCCACATACAACTCCAATGAAATTAAAAATAATTTGGAGGAAATTGTATCATTCTGTAGACATATGGAAATAATTAATTGTATTGTTGAATGAACTAAATAAATTAGACTTGGCAACACTCTGGCCATTAGTGAGGCAACATTTAATTTTAGTGGTGGGTCGTTGTCGAATTTCTGACGGACGAAACGCAACCGTTTTACCGACGACGAAAACGGTTGCAGAAAACGGTCGTCGTTGCAACTGTTTTGAAGACGGCCTATTGGACGAAACTCATCATCGAGTGAAATCCATATTTGCAGTTTCTTACTATACTACTACTATCAACGATTTTAAATTTATTGGTCCATGGTTTCGTTGCATCACGAACGCCAGCATTGACACCTTCGACTCTATATCATTGACAAAAAGTTCACTTTTTATTGTAAGAACTGTTTAGTAAACGAACGCGGAAAGTTAAGGACGATGACGCGACGAGTGTGATAGATCGTTGAATTCATTGCATTTTCGAGTGTAGTCGTAATAATTCGAAGACTGGTTTGTGCAACGAAGACTTTGAACCTAGGGCGTAAAACGGTTTCATCGTCGCAGAACACAAAACAATCTTTGTAAACGGTTTGTCGTCGCAACGCCCACCCCTATTTAATTTAATGCATCATTAATTCTGATCTTAATGATACCCAATAAATATTTTGTCTAAAACCAAATGGCAATTTCATTGAAATTTCCTTTAAAGAACCTTTACCATATTTTCTGTGTAGTTGGATAAAAGCAAGCACTGTTAACTGTGTGATTTATGTACGGGTCACACAAACATAGGCAGATGATAAATACCATTAGGGTCCTTAGGTAGGATCCTACACGTTGCTCTTTAGCTGCACAGTATGAATGAGTTCTTGGGAATAGTGAGTACTGCCGATAACATAATATATATTATTATGATGTTATAATGCAACAAATATTATTTATATTAATTCAGCATTGTGAACAAAGTGTAAACATGTTCCATACATATTAATAAGCACAATAGTTATGTGATGTGAGTTAGATGTATACATTTAGAAGAAGAAAAAACAGCTAGATTGACTAAATAAAAATTTACTGCTAAATTCCATGGTCGTCTGTTTTTAACTGATTTACATAAATAGATCAGAGTATTGTACAAGCTTTCAACCTTGTATATTTTAAATACAATAGAATTTTACTACTTGTGTAATAATAAAACTGTTTCATGTAATTTTTGCTTTCCTAACACAGTAGTTGTTTAAAAAATATATATATATATATTATACATATTTAAAAAAACACAATACTTAATCAAATGCGACAATAAAAACATTAAAAAATTTGAACTATCTACATAAAAAAGTATAGTGCACTAAACTATGATATGTAGTTTTCCATAATTAAAAAAAAATTATAAGTATAAATAATACTAAAATAGACAATATATTTTACAAGTAAATTTTTACAGTAGAGAATTAAATCAATTAAAAATATTAATTAAATTCTTGTTGAATTCAAAAAAGTATTAAGTAGGTAAGCAGTGCTTTTCTTTCAAATAAATATAATATCACAAAGATTAAAAAAACAAAATTCATGCAAAAGCAAATTTAATAAATTGTGCTAGAGATAACTCAACTAGTCCTATTATGTTTCACAAATAATCAGAACACAGATATTTGTTCCAATATTTTTTTTGTAATAGAAAAATCTTAGAAAACAGTTTCTTACAGCAGAATCATTTTGAATTTTGAATATTCCAAACAATGATATTCGATTCTGCATTTTTTATTTTGTTTTTGAAAAATACTGTATTCTGAAAATTTTGAGCATAATAGTGTAGTACATACATCGCAATAAGTAACTTGACGTCGGGAATACCGGGGGTATAAAAGCTGTGGAAAAATTAATTTTCTATCTTTAATTTCACTTTCATCAAGAAAGGTAGATAATAAACCATTTATTCATTCAAAGGATGATAAAGCAGTTACATCGACTAATGTCGTAAAAGAACTAGTTAGGTACAACAATAAGAAAATTGATATCCCTTCTTCAAGTATGTATAGACCACACCAACCTTGAAATCAGTGACTAATAAGAAGGTAAAAATAGATCTGGGTAAATATGTTGAAATCTATTTATGGACAATGTGAAAAAATTGCTTATTAATTTACGAGTACCCATAGTAACTTCTCAGGTAGCAAGTTATAATTTTACGTGTTCTGGAAAAATAAATTGCAAAAAAAAAACATTAATTGCGCCATAATTTAAAATATCACTCACCGTATCCCTGTAACTCATGTTGAATTTTTTTCTTTATAGTTTAATAAAAATGAATAAATATGTAATAATTGCGTGATATTTTTTTTCTTTTCGAAGCAAAAACACTGCACTCGCAAAATATCAAAATTTATCAACTGCGCGCCATGACAGGACTAGAGAACACGAACCACAGAACACATACTCTACGAGACACGAACAGGCTGGAGCATAGATAATACACTAGACTGGTGTAGAGCATGGTCAGTATGGTCACAGAGCATGGTATATTTGTATAGATACTTCGTATGGAGTAGAGTCATAGTCATATAAAATATATGGACTGGAAATACCTACAAAAAGGGTGCATACCTACAACTCGAAATGGAACATAAAATGGCTGCCATTTCTAGAGCTGTGTCAATCAAGGAGTATAGGTGTTACTATAACGAGTATGGATACTAGATACGAGTAATACTAGTTAGTAACACGTTTGGATCATAATAAATCCGCTGTAACAGAACAAAATGAGTTAACTTCTGTAAAATTATTTTGAGAGTATTCAAATATTGTTACGTTTTTTGCAATTATGTGCAGGTCAAAATATGATTCACGACCGTAGCAAATATGGCTTTACAGAATTAGAATCAGCAATACAACTCCGTTAGAATAATCCTAAAATGTTATGATTTCATGAAATAGTCATTCAATAGGATTATAATCATGGTCTTACCGAGTTGTGTTGATGATTTTTATAATTATAATTCTATAAAAAAATATTTGATTTCGCGGGCTACCCTGTTTTTTTTACACATAATAAAAAACGCTTTTTATTGCATTAAGTTTACTTTATTTGATTATCCACAAACCTAACAGAAGCTACTGCTCTCTGGCCTTCCAACCCAGAGGTAAAATAAGAGTAAGCACATTTTCTTGGTCATATGGATGTATCTCTTCACGCTGTTTTCCTCCACTTTAATTCCAAATGCATTTGGCGAACTAAGAGTATTTATTGATTCATGGCGAAATGTAGAATTTAAATATTTAGAAGAATTGCTGAAACCTCAAGAAAAACAGGGCCTACATCTTGCGAATAAAATTAAAAAGCCGCATGTATTCTATCACAAACAAAAGATGAAAGTGTGGCTGGTGACACTATTGTTCAATAGCTCAGTAGCAGATGCCTTGGAGTTTTACCACAGTGAAATAAAATTAAAACATGTAGTGGCACTATCAATTTTATAAATATTATGAACGACGTGTTTGGTGTGTAAAGCAGCCATTCAATCCACCTGCCAGGATTAAAAAAGGGATGTATTCTGGCAATATTGGTTTCATATCTCTACTTGAAGGTGCGACTGTGTGACAGGTTCAAATATTGCTCGTTTCACCCAAAACAGTTGACTCTTGATGTTGTTGTTTGTCGGATGCCTGAAAATATGTACTAATATTATGATAAGCAATATACATATGATTTTGTTTTATTTATGTAATGAATATATCTATTTATTCATTTCAGGCCAAAGGGCCAGGTTATTATTAATCAACCATTATAATAAAAACTTACCGAACATACTGTGGGTACAGAGTTTTCATGTAATCTCATTACATCAAGCGTTCTATTGAAACAGGGTTCTTCAAAGTGAAGTGAACAGAGGTACCATTCTTTATGTCGGCGATTAATATTTTCTTTACCAATAGCATCTAACCACTTTGTCTTCCTTCATATTAGGAAACCTATAAAAAGAGCAAATATTTTTATCAATAAATCATTTTGGTTAGAGCTGCTTATGTAACTAAAACAAATAAAATGCTGACGTCTTATTTTAGGATTACTTAAAACTTGGTGCGACTGGAATTTGGTGCTGTGAACCACGGGCCGGAACTAGCAAGGTCACTCGGACCGATTAGGACACGCATAATAATTTATGTTAACATCGGAGATTATACCGATATCTTTTCAGTGGAGGAACTATGTAGTATCGGAAACTGTTACGGCCATTTACGGCAACGGTACACTACTATTCCACTATGATATAATATTTTAAATAAACAAATAAACGAATGAATAAATAAAAAGGTTTGATAGACGGAAATTAACCCAAATATCATACTTTAGCCATAAATTCATGATCGTGTAATTTTTTTTTCATTGAATGTATATTATTTTAAGTACTATTGCATGAAAACCGGCTACTAACCTGTGCAAAGACAATTTAGGTCGATTTTCATTATTTCTTGTACCACACTTCACAATACAACACACAGGGAAGTTGAATTGCTGTTTTCCAACATTTCCATGCAGTTTGAGAGGTAAATTACACGTAATGTTCTCGCAAATCACAATATCACAAAAAATAAACAAAATTTTGACAGCAAAACTACCACGAATTCCACGAAACCAAGAACATAATATATTGGCACTTACCTACAACTGTCACTACGTCACGACAAAATGTTGCCATAATAAGCAACAACAAAAATATTGTTGTCTCTTTTATCAAATACGATTATTTTATTTGAAAGAATGAGACAAAACGATATTTCACATTCTGTATCGTAATTCACCGATATTTGTATACGTAAATGTATGTATAGATTATAGCGGCGTCTTCATATATTTTCTATTACAATGAGTAGAGTAGAATCACAGACAGACGACAATTAGTAGAGTGGAGCTAAGATAAAACCTACAAATAATTGTAGTCTGTGGATAGAGCAAAGTACAAAGTGTAAGTTTACTATTATAACTTTTTAATTATGCATGTATAATTTGCTGGTATACATTTGAAATAATAATATTGATCATCCTCGGTGGGTTGTTTGACTAAATTAATTTAGTAAAAAAAAATTGTTTTACTGATGAAGATTGGAGGAAGGGCAAAGGGTCAAAAAAAAAAAACTATAGTTTATCTAAGGGTTTGACTTGTTTCGTTGTCTGCACTCTGTAGTCTGTAGTTTATAGTATCACGTAAGGAAGGGCGTTGAGCGGGGAAATTTAATCGATGATTTGATTCACTTTCATAATCAGTTCGAGTTCGATGTATCGATTTAAGAATGTGCATACTGAAAGTGGGCAACGTCGCTAATAGATGTCAAATATTTCGCTGTTTTGATTAATTTGGCAATATTACTGTATGGAAATATGAAATATCGCTAACTAGTGAACTAAAATATTGATGATGAAATGCAATAATTAACGTACCACCGAATATTTCGTTTTAGATGTAAAAACATATTTGTAAACTTTCAAAATGCCTTTTTGACACCTAAAACGGTAATAATATCAAAGTCATTGTTTTAATTGCAAATTATTATTATTATTCTAGTTCACTAGCTAGCGATATTTCTTAATATATTGCCAAATTAATCAAAACAGATAAATATTTGACAGCTATTTGCGACGATGCCAACTTTTAGAATAAACGCTCATACGCACCTTGAGTCACAATAAATTTTAGTATTTCAAGTATGTTAATAGATATTGTGCTGGAACTAGCAGATTCAACAACATAAATTATATGTCATTAGTTACATACCTGAAATAACGAATAAAATTTAATCATTATTGAGTAATAAGATAACAAATTATTGATGTCTGTTAGCGACTGCGTATACTTATTATTTTACTATTAAATTAGTTGAAAAGTTCTGTTGATCTTTAATTATGTCAGTTTTAAATGTTAAAAAACGATAAATCGATAGTTTTGTAATCGAATAAAATTATGGAAACAGATTTCTTACTAAAAATCTGTTATGTTACGTCACTAGTTCGTATGTAACCGCGCCTTGTTTGCGTGATAATATTTCTAAATACTGTAAATCTTATTACTAAAATATGCTAAAAGCTTTAAAGCTGTAACGTTTCTTCAAATTCCGGCACATTTTCTTGTGAAAATGGATGAAAAAGAAGAGTTGCATCTAACCTCTCAGGAGTTGCAAGTTTTGTCAGAACTTGACAGGTACGTAACTAAAAAATATTAAAACAAGTAACAAATTATAGTTTTTGGTATTCATCTGAATCAATTTTGAGTGCTGCTCGTTACACAACTCATAAAAATGTTAATTTATAGGTGCTCAAAGTATTGGAAACTTGTGAAAATAAAAGAAAAACAAATAGTCAATGACGACTTGTTTCTCAGTGCCTAAGTTTTACGTTAGCGTTATTGCCTTTTAGTTTGTGTATTTTGCGAAAATGCGACATAGCGCTTGTAAGATAGAATTAAATGTCCAGTGAATCATAATTTCCTGAATTTCCTAGTGCCCTAGTTTAATATTAATACTAATGTTTTCATCATCTCATCATAATGATGAGATGATGCCCTTAAGATTAAGCTAAAAAATTGGATATCATCTGTAATTAAACAATTACTGGATTTCAGCCGGCAGTTTGGTTTCCTGAAGTTGCGTGGGACTGAACATGGCAGAACGCGAGCTCTTGTACTCAAAGCTGTCAAGTATCTTGAAGGCATGCTGGTTCAAGTCAAGGTACCACATTATTGAAGTTACCATGGAATATATGAATCACTTAAAGTTAATGACTCCTTAGTCTGATCACTAGATGCACTGACAACCATTAGACTCCTAGTGGTTGTAAGCGCTATTGCTTAGCATGAGGTCCTGGGTTCGATTCCCTGGTTGGCTTAGGTGTTAAAACGTCTGCCTAATCCTTTGAGGAAGACAAGCCTTCTATAAACACACACACACTAAAAAGTTTAGGTGTTATTCAAAAACTTTCTACAGAAATATGTTGTACTAATAAAAACTTAGAGATCAAGACTTCTGATAGATTGCAATTGTGAAACATTGCCAACCTTCTTAATTAGTTCATTGATTTAGGTGTGAGTCACACCTAAATCAATGAACTAATTAGGTCACACCATGTGACCATGCAGAAATTCATTATAAAATAAAATAGACTTAGATTATCCCGCTTAACTATTCCTAAAGAGTCATAAAAAACCCTGTAAGAAATCAACATGTGTTTCACCTCTTAACGAGGCATCCTCAGGATGACAATTGATTATCACGAACACGGCGTGTTGCCACGCTGAACACTGGACATTCTTATTGGCAATAAGATTTGTTGTCATATTTATTTGTAACTAGCACACAGGGAAAAGCTGCTTCATATTAATGATTCTCTTATGTGTCGGCATATTCTTAATACTCTATTTATTGCATTCCACTATGTGCACTTAGGTGGTAACTTAAAGTATAATGAGATCATTATGGACCCTGTCAGGCACAGCAAAGTGGGTAGTAGGAGAGAGCTTTAAAACTTAAATTAGCAGTCTACCAAATTTTCTAATAAATGTAATATTAATACTAATAATGATTATATAATAATAGTAGCTGTAGTTAATTATCACTTTAGTTAATTAATATTACCCATGATTATAAATAATAAATAAATCATCATTTTATTTATCCTCCATTGTAAGCTTTTCGGTTTTTAATTTTATAAAATAGATGAGTTAATCAAAATCTTCCTAATTTATTTTAGCTTTGACCTATATTATTTAAATGTATCTATTTTTCCTGTATCTAGTTTTTTTACCTCATACTAACCAATTATTTTATTACCAGGAAGAAGAAAGGGCCTGTTCACCTGGAGCTAGGAGAGAAATATGCATAGACCCTAAAACTTTCTGCAAACTGGGACATTTTCATCTGCTGCTTGAGGACTATGCTAAAGGTTAGATATATTCTAAAAACCATAATTACTTGAGAAAGTGGTATTTATATGAAAATGTGCTTTGCTCCTAAACCCATAAAGGAAAGTGGTGTGTTTTGGTTTATAATTATGCCATAATCAAGTATCAACTTGAGAAACACCTGCTTTCATCTTTTGGAAGTTAGTTAATAATTTAACATGAGCAATGAGCATTTAGCACTGAGAAGTACGGCTGCCGCAGATCTGGCGTAAAACTCCCATTCTGTCATTTTAATGAAATAGTAGTAGAGGAGTAGAAAATCATATTAGGGATTAAAAGAAGGCATGTATTTAATCAAATCTCCAATAATTCCCATTTTACTTACCTAAAAATATTATTGAACACTCTAATATAATCTTATTGCGCCTCTTTTTGTGAACCTCAAATAATTCCTCTTTTGGGGTCCTAAAAACACTAAATAGTCTAGTGACTTGGATGCTCAAAAATCATTTGAAGCCCAAAAAGTTTTCAAAGGTTCATTAACCTAACAAGCATACATTTTATTTAAAACCCCAGACACAAACATTTCCTCATTTCTCTTTCCTACTCCATCACCAGACCCTGTTCACCATCTATCTATAACCTATTCATTGAGACCATTCCAATGAGCCCTAACACGATACCTTTTTTTTTTTGAGGTTTGGAAATGATCAAATAACATCTCCTGCTCTGGCCGGAGCGGGAGGCCGTGTCAGACTCTTACTGACTAAAACCCACCCGTGTTCCTTCAGTTGCTTGTACATTGCCAGGGGCCACGGTATCCCTTTCGGACTTTCCCGCGACCCCGGCAGGCATCGGGTCCTAGCGGACCCCGTCAGTTGTGCTGATATCTCTTTGAGGCGCGCGTGGATCACAAGTTGCCGTCGACCCGGGCCTGGTCCTTATCGGACGGCGAGTTACCCATTGCTCACCGTCCGCGCCTACGGTGGCGTCTCCTGCGGCGGCCAGGGGCGTGAGCGCGCGATATTTGCCTCTCCCTCACGCGCTCCGTCTCTTCCTTCGCGAGCATTATTGCTTCGCAGAAGGAGGTAACGGTTTCCCACGCCCTCTCGCTCCGTACCATGGCCTGGACCAGGGCCGGAGGCGAGAGATCACTGCCGCCGATCGCCTCCACAAGGACACGGCAGTGCCCCGCCCACGCCGGGCAGACCTCCACCGTGTCTTCCGGGCGATCCAACCTCCGGGGGATCCAAAACACGATACCTGTGCTGTAAATTGTTAAGGGAGTTGGGTATCCTTCAAATTCCAGGTGATGCTGCAGCATCAGTTGAAGGTTACTATATTCTTCTAATATAATAGAACTAACAGAATACCAAATTTCAAATCGATCAGACCTGTGGAAGATGCTTACATCCATTCATCAACTAGAAAAAAGCTGATAATCTTCAAACGGCTGAACCGATTTTGTTGAATAACTAGCAACACTCTCGATCAAGTCACCTTTAAGACAAAAAAAAATATAAACAATCGTTTCAGCCGCTTGGGAGCTACGATGGCGGAGACAGACACACAGATACACACGTTAAACTTATAACACCCGCCTTTTCCGTCGGGGTTTCAAAAGCGTACATCATTAGAAAGTCAATAAGTTTTTGGAAGATTTGTTAAATATTTCCCTTAAAAAAATGTTTTCGTACATTGCTACCACAGTACCACTGTTAAAACCACAAAATCCGCGAGTTGTGTTGGACGCTAGAGGCGAATTAAAACAAATGCTTTGCTTTGTTTGGCTTACATTTCACATATTTTGTGCTTGTAGATTTGCGTTCCTTATTAAATACAAGTAATTGCTTATTTATCCTGCCTATTCTGCTTGATAAATGCGTATCTGCATCTACTCCCAAATACTATACTAATATAATAAAGCTGAAGAGTTTTTTTTTTTGATGTGTAACCTCTTTCCTCTCGCTTTCCTGAATCTGTGAAGTGATTTCGTGAAAAGGGACGGAAGTGTGTAACAAGAAGGCGGGGAAGCGCGTGCTATTTGATTTGACCAATGAGCGCGCGCGGTGCTAGAGTTGGCTCTCGGAAAATTTTCAACCCGTTTTGCGAGAGGTTGGTACTGTCAGCCAAGAGGTCAGATATGCGACTACTGTCACGCTCGCTCGTTTCTTTTTTTTGTTTGAACGCGCTACTCTGTGGAACTGCCAGTCTGATTTGAAAACTTTTTTTAAATTTTATAGCTCAATTCTTGAGGAAGGCTATAGGAGCCGAGCAAAAAACACTGAATTTGATGTTGTAACCGTTTTAGGTGTAAAAAACCGGTTGAGTGCGTGTCGGACCACGCACAATGAAGGGTTCTGTAGTTGGGATGCATTTATCCCAAGAACAAACTTAACATTGTAGTTGAAAAACATGTTCTCCCATACCGAATGTATGGGAGATCACGTTTTTCAAACCGCAAATGTAAGTTGGTTGATTATTACTCGTTAACCTGTACAGCCTACTTAGCTCCTTAGTTAGTAGCTCCTAGTTTTCCTTTTAATTTCGTTATATATACTACTGCTGTGAATTTTTTCCCAAATCCAAGTACGACCATTTAGCTGGTAGGGGGGGGGGCGACGACGACGACGCTTGACTCTAACAATTCAATTAAAAGCTTAATATTTCGCAAACGGATCCCTGAATCCAAAAATGGTTTTCACAAACACAATATTTTTGAACGACCTTTCTAACGATACTCCACAACATGGGGTAGACGAGAAAAAAAAACCCACTTTACGTATAGGGGAGGTACCCTAAAAAAAAATATTTTTCTTAATTTTATTTTACCACTTTGTCGGCATAATTAATATGTATACATATGCCAAATTACAGCTTTCTAGTACTAACCGTCTCTGAGCTAAGCCGCGGACAGACAGACGGACATGGCGAAACTATAAGGGTTCCTTGTTTACTACGGAACCCTAAAAACGATAAGCGAAAACGAAGTAACCAGAGGCGATGCGATGCGACGCGGTAGGTCGGGGAACAATATATTTTACGCGGACGAAGTCGCGGGCAGAGGTTAGTTGCGTATAAATATCGTAATCACAAAAGCTTTCATTGTGAAAATTCTAGTTGCGTAATAGACGAACTTTTCCGTCAAATAAAGCAGAGTGTTTTGTTGTATTGTCAAAACTGAAGTGAATGAATTACGCAATTATGGTGCTGTTTGTGGGGTTTCCTTTTTAACCCCCGACGCAAAAAGAGGGGTGTTATAAGTTTTACCGCTATGTGTATGTCTGTCTGTCTTTGGCACCGTAGTTCTTAAACGGGTGAACCGATTTGGATGCGGTTTTTTTTTATTTGAAAGCAAGCTTTCTAGCAATGTGTTATCAAAATCGGTTCATCCGTTTGAAGATTATCAGCTGTTTTCTAGTTGATGAATGCTGTTACTTCAATGATGTTAGAAGAACATAGTAACATTGCACTGATGCTGCAGGATACCCAACTCCCTAAACAACTTATAGCACAGGTATCGTGTTTGGGCTCATTGGAATGGTCTCAATGGATAGGTTATAGATAGATGGTGAACAGGGATGGTGATGGAGTAGGAAAGAGAAATGAGGAAATGTTTGTGTCGGGGGTTTTAAAGTTTTAATATAATTTCACTGGTTTGTGTCGGACTTTCATTCATTTTGTTTTAATTTCAATTTCAGACATTTCAATTTAAGTCAAATAAGCCTATAATAGATACACTGATACAAAGATCTTTTGGCGTTCGAATGATGTTGCCAGGGGGGGGCGCTAAGTCCTCGCGCACATTTGGGAGTGGCGCGAGGAGGCGAAACGCCGGGGCGTGACTCTGCTGCCGCGAGAAATCACGGCACAGCGGACAGAGATCCGGCGGGTTGCGATTGTGCGCTGGGCACGCCACAATTGCGGCGATAAGTCTCCCTCTTTCACGAGTGGCTAGAGAGGCACTACGGCGGCCTTACCTTCCACCTGACGAAGGTCTTCACCGGACACGGTTGATTCGGGAGGTTCCTGTTCCGCATAGGCGGGAGGAAAAGCCCGGATGTCACCACTGTGTGGATCGTCAGGAGGACACGGTGGAGCATACGGTGGAGGTCTGCCCGGCTTGGGCGGAGCACCGCCGTGTCCTCACGGAGGCGATCGGCGACAGTGATCTCTCACGTCCGGCCCTGGTCCAGGCCATGGTACGGAGCGACAGGGCGCGGGAAGCCGTCACCTCCTTCTGCGAAGCAGTAATTCTCGCGAAGGATGAGGCGGAACGCGTGAGGGAGAGGTAAATTTCGCGACCTCCCGCCCCTATCCGCCGCAGGAAACGCCCAGGGTGTCGGGAATCGCAGGCCGATTCCCGGCCACCGTAGGCGCGGGCTTGCGGACGGTGAGCAATGGGTAGCTCGCCGTCCGATAAGACCCAGGCCCATGTCGACGGCGCGTTGTGTTCCACGCGCGCTTCGTGTTCCACGCGCGCTTCAAAGAGACGTCAGCACAACGGAAGGGGTCTGCTTGGACCGATGCCTGCCGGGGTCGCGGGAAAGTCTGAAAGGGATACCGTGGCCCCCGGCAACGTTCAAGCAACTGAATGAACATGGGTCGCTTTTGGCCAGTAAGAGTCTGACACGCCCTCCCGCGTTAATTACGTTAAGTTATGGAAATTTCCAATCCAAAAAAAAAAGTGAAATATCACTTGAAATGTATTCAAAAACAAGATTGCTGGGTTAGTAATGATTTTGGCCACGCGTCAAAACAACCGTGTAGCGCGATACCTACGAGTATTTTGATTTTCTTCTGAATAATCTTCTTTTAGCCCAGTCAGTAACAACATCAAACATCGCAAACGCGCATGTAACTACGATTCTTTTATATGTTGTTAGGTCCCCTGAGAGTAGTTTATACCCAAGTTTGTAACCCTTCAGGGTTGCAAACTTGGGTATAGTATAATCTTGGAGAATTACTCTAAATCGATTATTTTTCACTTTAAGGAAAAAAATGCTCATTTTTGACAAGCTGTATCTTCGCAAACAATAGACCTAGAGTGCTTGGGTTGGGTTCAAATTGTAGCAAATTTAGCTTGCTTCCCAAAAGTAATAAAAGAAGATGCCTAAAAATGCGTCATTAAAGTATATTTTTCAAAAAAACTGAAACAGGTGCCAGAACTTCGCAGTTTTTCGAGCACCATGGGAGCACAAAGTTTTCAGGGTTGCAAACTTGGGTATAATCAACTGTCAGGGGACCTAACAACATATAAAAAAATCGTAGTTAAATGCGCGTTTGCGACGTTTGCATTATTTTGTGTCGATATTGATTCACTGGGCTATTTGAGTCAAATGCACCCAACATTTTGAATAACTAAAGACGTGGTTTTGGTCACACCAGCAGCACAATTTGCAAGTTGGAAAGGTAGTAATTAGAATATAGGATTTAAAAACAAGCATAGTGGATGGACTACCAAGTCAATATAACATACTTAACAGATTGTAGAATATTTTGTTTGACTATAGATTATTCCGATTTCTTATACAGAGTGTTTGAGAATTCGATATAAGTACATAGGCACTCCTTGAAAGGGGTTACCTTATAGAAATATAAATAACTTTTTTCTTTTATCTATGGGTTACCTCTTCTTGCGACCTCTAGTCGTATGATATTCCTTTGATCTTTATACATATCCTACCTGGCCAATTTGACCATGATTCTTTCATCTAAATTCTAATTTAAAAGTACCAACTTGCGCTTTGTGCAATGTGCTTACCCCAATTGATTCCAGTTTTTACACCATAACTGAGAAATTAAAGAGTATGCGTTGCATATCTGACTATTCCTATTTTATAAATAGACAAAATGAATCCTTTTCTTTTTAAAGTCAGCCATTAATTTTGCGTTCGTGACCAGCTCAAAACAGGAAAAGTCTAGTCATCGAGCGTTAGACGTCTTTGAATAGCGGTAAGATTTTATAGGCTGCTAGTAACAGTAATAAACACTATTACTATTACTGCGAGAGAGACGTTTATGGATGGTGAGTTAACGGCTAGAATGATTTATATTAGGAAGCATTCTAATGTACACCCACCCTCGTCTCGTACGCTCATTAGTGCTTATTTTTAGAACTTTAAAGACAACAGTCGGTTTTATTTAGAAAGGTTTTTTTCTCCATGTCCATGTATGTAATTTTGTCTTGATCTGACCAAAAACTTTGGAGCTCTGGAACTCTTGAAAGTAATTGATGAGTGCGATTGTTGTTCAGTCTGTACCCTTTACTAACTCTTTCTTGGATAATATTCCATCTTTAAGCTGAAAATCAAAATATTCTAAACATAAAAATTTCAAAATACGTAAGTATTTATAATACTAACGTAAAAATAATAAAAATGCATCAAGTGAAATACGAGTAAACAGAAAAATGGCGTAGTATAGTACCTAGTATCGTATTGACGCAATTCTATCACGAGACGAGAATCCTTTATTGGAATCAAATGTGTAATGTAAAAATAGAAGTCGGTGAGGTTGTAACCTTGACCAATGAACTCTTAATAGACAAGCTTATAATGTTTACTTCCAATTTTTCTCAGAATTTTGCAGTTTCTTGTCGCAGGTTTACTGTAGTATTTTCCTAGAATAAAGTTGTCGCACCGTAGTATTTTGTAAGGTTTACCCCCCCCCCCCCCTCCCCTTGCATAATACTGAATAGGGATTGTTCAAAGCTTGATGAAAAGAAAAGTTCTTAATGACTGAGACGAGGTTTTCCTTCGGAAAGTTTTTTTTTTTGTGTTTTTCCTTATACTTTTGTGTAAGTTCTTTCCCCAAAAAATGAGTTTTTTATGCTGAATAATAACTGGTTATGTAGGTATTGGTAATAACTGTATTAGGCGTTGGAATAGGTCCAACTGAGTTCCGGACTTCCGACTTTATTCATCCTAATTCAATAGTATTCTTTTATTATTGAGAGATCTGTCCTCTTGTCATCTTGTGTTATAATGTGCGTGTTTCACAAAACTTTGCTTTTGCAGTTGTGTGTGTATCTAGCTAAAATGATAATTTATTCAAGACATGATATAATTATGATCCTTTGGCGCTTTTATAACAGCAATGCGCCTGTCAAGCGTAGTTATATGGAAAATAAGAGGTCATACTATGTGAGGGAACACCCTCACATAGTATGACCTCTTATTTTCGGGATAATGTTCCGTAGTGGACACTTTCGCTTAATATAAGGGAAAAAATATCACGACCTACCTATCTCAAAAGACTGATTTTCCCACGTATTAAACTGAGTAATGTAAAAACCCCAGGCAGCAAAAAACATGTTTTTCTGCAATTATGGTTTTCACGTTTTCTCACGACATCAATTATTGCTATTTCAATATAAAATGTTCTATATTTATTTTCATTTATTTGCGTACCATTTACGTTATCGCTCTTTTATTCGTATTAATATTAATTAATTAAATCGCATGCGTCACACATACATACCACGACATCTGATGACCTAATACATATTTTTATATGTGGCTATTCTACGGGCTTTGACTATTAATGCTGAATAATTTAATGATAAAATTTCATAGTATTTATTCTCTACCTCTAACTACAGGATAAGCTAATCAAGGCAAATCCGTGGTTATTCCAAAATCGGCCATTAGGGCGGTGTTTCCCGTCTTACGAAATAGATGGCGCTGTCTATTTTATCACAGTACAAATTGTATAACACAGTGTAATTTATACAGTAGAAGAATATTATACAGTATGAACATAATATTATACTTACAGAGTTTTTATAACAACATTATTCTGGATGATTTTTTAAGTTGGGCTGTATGTGTAAAATAGTAGTTACTTATTAAATAGAGATTTATGGGTAGGTGGGTGTACTTTATGAATAAGATCTAAACACGAACATTGAATTCTGTGATTTCTATGAGTGATATGACGAGTGTTGATTCAAACTTTGGAACTGTGTTAAATCGTGTCACGAATTCACGATCACAAGGCTTTGAAAAAGATTGACTTAATAATTGACTTTCGAAAACAAGTTCTAAAAAGGAGGAAAACAAGTTTATAATATTCATTGTATTGATAGAGGTAGTCTTTTGGGTTATACATAATATTATGAAGTGTCGTATTACCAATAAACTCATTTAATTGGCATGTTTGTAGAAGGCCTGTCTTCAACTAGATCATGTATGTTGAAATATTCAGCCAGTAGTATATCCAAGAAAAGACGGGCCGGAAGAAATATTATACTGCTATCTTTTTATTCAGGTTTTATAACATTAAAACACCTTTAAAAAATAATTGGCCATTCCCCATTAGGCAATAGAAAATTCTGTCAGCTGCTCCGTATAAAAGGGTGTAACTTAAGTATAGAAAGAGCAGATGGGCTAAGTCCAAGACGGCATTAAAATACTTTAAAATGTCAAATAAACTCTGTAACCCTGATCCATGAACCAAACAATAAGGGGTGAAACCGGTATCGCGTGACATTGATTTTAAATAAGTTTTATGTAAATCGTGAATTGGAAATACTATGTAGTCGCTTCTTTCCTTTCCTGTTAGCGTACATTATAACTTACGTTAATTTTAAAACGACACGTTTTGCTCACAATTTTTTATGATTTACACAATATTGTCTCCGTGTGATAATTATTTTTTGTGTCAACTTTATATCTAACAATTTTTTGTTCTACATTATTATTATGCAAAGTGGCAATATAGGATTTATTGTTAATGTTATTTTTTGTATTCAATATAATTAACAATAAACGAGACATAAGGACAAAAGGTCAGAGGGCTCAATGTTTTTCATGTTTATTTATTTTATTATTTATTTACACAGTAAAATACATAGAGATACGACATAATTATAATTTGAGTACAAAGGTACTGCTTAAGAAATGTCAATGTGTTTCATGTTCAATTTCTATAAATATTGCCACTTGTATTGACACTTCAGTATGGATAGAATTGTAATCATATTCAATCCCTTTTACAGCAATGTCAGCGTATCAAAAGTTCTACGCCCTGGAACCCGATAACTGGAAGGACCCTCTGTTTCTTTATGGATTGGGGCTTTGCTATTATCACTATAACGCTTTTGAGTGGTAAGTGTATCAACTAACAGAACTACTGAAAAATTATGTTAAGGTTTTTGATGGAGCCCCTTGCCCAGCAGTGGGACAGTAAAAAAACAGAAGCTTTTTGGAGAGCAAGAGTTTATATTGCGGTTGTTGTTGCAGAATGTCGGTTTTAGGCTATTTTTTTTAATGCAACTTTGCTTCGTTTACTTATTTTTTATGTGTATTAAATTGTAAGGATTGATAACTATTCAATTAACTCAAATTAGAGAGCGTGGTCGATGGTTTTGGCAAGCACAATCAATTGCTATCAATAAATACTCATCTAACAAGAGGCCTTCACCATTTTATAAATTCTCATTATAAGAGTGTTCATCCAAAAAGTTGGCAACGTCGCAAATAGCTGTCAAATTTACCTGTCTTTAAAGAAAAAAGAAATATAGCTAACTAGTGAACTAGAATATTAATAATGAATTAAATTTAATAATAAATTAAATTCAATTATAACACTGAATTTGATGTTGTAACTGCTTTAGGTGTAAAAAGGTATTTAAGGCATTTGGAAAGTTTACATATACGATTTTTAAATCTAAAACTAAATATTCGGTGTTACGATATTAATTATTGCATTTCATAATCAATATTTTAGTTTACTAGTTAGCCATATTTCTTATCTCCAAATTAATCAAAACTGCGAAATATTTGTCAGCTATTTGCGAAGTTGCCCACTTTCTGTATAAACGCTTTTAAGAAAATCTTTGGTTTTACAACACACAGTGTCCAACATAAAGAACATTCCAAAACAAAATACATATTATAAAAGTGCGGACTGCGCTGCTTTCTAAAAACGCTACAATGCTTTCAGTTCCATGTTTGATATTCGCTGCACTATCATACAAACTATTCCAATTTAAAAATAAACTTTTCTAAATGTACGTCAATGAAAAGAATCCCGTATAGACTAGAAAAAAAGAGTGTTATGTAAATAGAAATGTTAACGAGCTTTGCGTGTTTCGTTTCATCACATACCGGACGGACGTCGCTCTTTGGGAATATCTAACTTCAATAATAATTTCGGTCGGAGCAAAAGCACTGTAAGCTGGCTGTGGCGACATCGTGAGTCGTGATTCACCGGACGTAGGACGAGCGCGCAAGGAGGAGCGGCGCGTGGGGAGCCGCGCTAGGGCCGGCGCGGGGGGCGCGGCGCTACGCGCGCGAGGGGCGCAGGGCGCGGCGGCGTGGCGGCGCGCGGTGCGGGACGGTGCACGCTGCAGCGCGAGGTCGTCGTTCGCTCGCTCGCGGCGTTTCTGCCAGTCGGGAGCGGGATGCGGTGACGTAAACTGCATCGGCGCGGGCCGCGGAACCGTAGTGTAGGACGGGACGAATCGTGTTCGTATGTACCGTGTGCGTGCTGAACCACCCTGTGTGATCGTGTGCTTGTGCTGTTTTCGCTGACGACGTCTCCGCTCTTCACTACGTGGGCCGCTGCGGCCGCACCGAACAACAACGGATCCGAAGATCCCCGAAATGGTGAGTGCGGTCGAAGCTCCCAGCTCGCGGTTTGTTTACGTCGGCCCTCGTGCTGGCTCTCTCTTTCTACCTGCCGCCCGTATCCCTGCGTCGCGTTCGCACGCGACTCTTTCTATTGTGTTTTGTTTCCGAAATGCAGACACCAACGTCGACGGCTCCGGACCAGGTCCCGTCGAGAGGTGGCGTTTTTGTTCGTTTGAAGTGTTTTTGCATATTTTTTGTAGTATTTTCGCAGGTAGCTGTTTGGTGCACTTCTCCTCATTCATCTGGAGTTTCGTAGCGCAATATGAGCAGGAACAA
This sequence comes from Agrochola lota, assembly GCA_947364205.1. Classification (NCBI taxonomy): domain Eukaryota; kingdom Metazoa; phylum Arthropoda; class Insecta; order Lepidoptera; family Noctuidae; genus Agrochola; species Agrochola lota. The sequence goes on along the minus strand of OX376219.1, from coordinate 17,529,475 downwards.
GAAGGGTTAATGAAATGACGGGGGTGGTCAGTGCGTGCGTTTGCTTAGGCTAGTAAATAATGAGTGAGCCGCCGCGCCGCATAAAATGTAGGTCGGTGGAGTGTGGCCGCAACAGTGCCGCACGCGATGCCTCGCCTCACCTCACCCTACACCAGGCCATTGCTAACCCATTGTAAACATTGCCAAGAGCTCATCAATCACTTGCCATTGCGTACATGGTATCTACTCTCAATTTTATTTAAATAAGTAAGGATACAGGCATATTCATGATAGGCCGCCAGCCAGGCTTTGTTTTGGTTTTGGCTCTCTGATAAATTTAAAACAAAGCGAAAAGGATGGTCCTTTTTATCATAATTCTCATTGATGACTACAAATGGTTAAGTATGTCCTACTTGCTGGCTTCCCTTAATGTCACCATTAGACGTCCGTATTTGTCTGATGAGTAAGCCTTCATTGCCGTGTTATACAATTAAAATGATTTGTAGAGGGAAATCTGTGAGTCATTTTTACTGACTAGAATCCGTTGTCCGATAGCTATATCAGGCAGAATTCGCGCACTTTTGTTTTGCGTCATTGGTCAATGGACCGGTAGTGGCGACACTACTCGGATATTTAATGAGGCAACATGAGATACCGGCCTGGGGTACTTCCATACATAGGAAAACCCACTCCACGCTGGGTGGTTCCGCTTGAAGAACTTAATAATTCAAACTTCCTGGTAAATGAGTCACTTATGCATTGAATTAATTTCCAAAAGGAAACCTTTATTTTATCCTTAAATATTACGTACCTAAAATCCAAAATAACCAACTAAAAATATTTTTTTGGGATCTGTGAACTAGCTGAGAACTTATAGCGATAGACTTCCGCTTTTGTATTTTTTTTACAATCTAAAATATTCGACATTCATATCACAATATAATGTTAACGTCAGGATGACGCAAAGAGCACAAACCTTACGTTCATATCTTTGATATCTAGTTACTATGTTTTTATCTCATTCATCAGCGGTATCGTAATAGTTATCACGAATCATATTGACTATCAGTCGCGGACCGGTCTGCGCATTATCTACGCAACGCCGCTAACCGCTTCCAGTAACGGTATTCCACTCTCTGGAGTCCTCCAGCGACTAGACTTGCTAGGCCCGTTTCGTAAACTTGTTCGTCGATATGCTCGCCTAGTCCTTTTTTGTAGATCCCCCGGAAGTGAGTTGGCTGATTTATACAAGTCGAAGCTCTTTGATTTGAAGACACGTTGACTATAAGTTGATTTTTTAACATGATTATGACACAGCTTTTCGCATTTTTAACGATTCTATTTTTTGGGAACATCAGTTTAAATTTTAGCCCAGGTGTTTCATGTAGAATTGGTCTATTCTGCATAAAATGCCAGTCAAAGCATAGTTTTTTTACGGTTTTACACTGATGGTTTAGTGCAGAATTGATCAAGCTACGTTGGAGCAGGTTTTGCACACTCACAGTCTATCTAAGTGGAGCCAAAGCAGATTTTGGTCAACAAGTTGATTTTGATCAAGCAGATTTACCCCGTCGAAGGCAAATTTTGTATAGATTTGTCAACCTGAATAGCAGTGGTAAAAGAAGCCAAGCAAATTGAGAGGAGGCAACGTAGAGTAATATTATAAACGGGTAAAGTTTTCAACAAATCACAATAAAATTAAGTCTGTTTTTGTTTTCCCGGGGGCGCATTATCATTCATTTATTCTTATGGATATTTTTGAATGCTCCAGTAATCGACGCGTGGCCGAGTTTATACGTATCGAACAATCTACAGACTTTTATACATAATGCTGAATAAGCTGGGTTCTTGAAATTTATAAGTTAATAGGTAACTTACATCCATCCCTGCTGGGTTGTTAAATAATTAATTACATTATGTAACGAATGGAAGTCAGCTGCTAGGTAATGTCAGACTTGTAGCTAGGTAATGTCAGGTCGTTTAGTATCGATTGTGATGTAGTAATGAATGCTATGTAATTGTTAGAGCAGCTTGCGGTGGCGCGTGCGGGGCAGGTGCCTGCCGGCTGCTACCACACCTGTCACGACATCAGCTGCTCCTTGAACTAGTTATTATATTGTTTAGCTACTCACGACTATCTGTATCCGTCTTTACACACAAAGAAGTTCTGAGTTACTTTTTCCATTATAAATCAGCAATGTTTTTATCATACTGAACTGTCACGTTACCGCATTTGGGTTTACAATATCATCATAACGTATATCAGCTTACACGTGCTGAACGTTCCTATGAGTTCAATGAGATATTTTTGCAGATAAAATTGCTTGGTCAATGTAAGAATAATAAAAATCCAATGTTTTAGCACTGAATTAGCAACATACACGTTGGAAGTATCAACGTAACTTGGTGTGCTGATAAAATTGTTAGATTTTACTACGCATTTTGTAATAAAAAAACAGACTGTGCGTAGAAAGCGATAAAATTTCTCGACATGTTTGCCTGCTCGCTACTATGCACAGTAATTGCATTCGGTAGTTAATTTCACCATTACCGGTAAACTTCCCCGGTAGTTCGGACCGTATCCTGTCCCTGAGAGGATTTCACGTAAAATGTTCTACATACTTAGAAACACAGCTAGGTAAACAGCAGCACATGTAACTAACTATGTATTATACATAGTTTTAGCGAAGAGGAAGTCTTATTAGGGCCAGTTGTACACAGCCGTTGGCAAGCGCGCTCAGAGTGTACCGTTTGAATGCATGATGAATATCGCTGTCTTCCAATTCAATCTGTATTACCGATGAAACCGTAAATTAAATTTCACGTCTAAAACAGCTTGATGTCTTATAGTATATATTCGTCCCTCAGAGTCAAGTTGGTAAAATTAATGTATTGGTAATACATTAAACATAATAACAGGTGACCTGAAGGCTTCTTAAATTCAAATTTTTTTCTTGACTCTTTCGGATTCTATAAAATTCAAGATATTATTTGTTACTTATATAAAATTATTTCTAAAAGAAATACATTTATAATCCACGTGAACATTATTATGTCAAAACGACTGTGTTATTATTTGTGCATAATATCATGTGGGAGGCAGCGTGGTTTGTTGAATGCCGCCTAGCAACATCATAGAGCGGAGAAACCGGAATTTGACAGCGTTTCTCATGCTAGCTAGTGGTATTATATGAAGTTACTGCCAAAGAAAATAGCGGTACATGCATATAGTTTTATCTATGTAAATGGCTCGCAACAGGACTAACAAGTATTAGGTGCGCAGTAGAGAACGCGGTCTCCGACCCTAGGCTACGAGTGCATCTAAGCTGTTTTAGAGATGTGCGGGCGGGGCGCAGGCTCCTCGCCCTTCGTCCCGCACAGTGCGGCGCGTCACGTACGCACGGGCCCTTCACGCACAGGGAGGGTACCACTCGCGAGGGGCCGCGCGCGCACCGACAACGACAAGCCGACTATCGAGTTGCCGAAAACCGTATGCATTATTAGCTCTCCCCCTTCACCCATCCTTATCCGCGCCCTACCGACCGGCCACCCGGCCCGATTTAGGAACGTAGCATCTCGACACCCTGCCCTCTCATACCACCTAACCTCTGCGGTGGGAACGACTTGTCGATTTAAGTAACACCAAGATACGCCCTTTTCCCTTGACATAACGATTGAATCTATATTTTTTGTAATCTAGGTCACGGCTCAGAGTTAAGAGCAGGGAGAATGTAGTGATGTCGTCGCGCGGTCGTCGACACTAACGGATCGCTATTTATACCTGATGCGTAGTGCACCGGAACTCGCTCGCTGCACTCGCTGCATCCGCGCCACCCGCCTCCGCCCTGTCAATGACCCCGTCTCCATGAACATTCGGTTCCTAAATCGCTGTGGCTTAACTAAACATTCAGTCTTACATTAAATAGTCGAAGCGAGCTCGTTTATCATGTTAGCTAGACGTCCAAACGTTCATAATTCTCTTACAATAGTCGTAGGACTCGTAGGGCGAGCGTTGCGAAAGGTTCTGTAGCAAGCGGGTGCCCTTCGGCTTTGTCTGAGTTACGTAAGTAGACCCCGCCCACATCTGTAGGGCAACCACCCACGCAGGGCATGAACTGTGTCAAGCAGCCTGTCCTAGTTTCTACGTTCACAATTTTTTTCTGTTTACGTGTGCAAATGGTAAACCCCCGCCACTGTTTTGTGGAAATCTAAGGGAGAAAATGATTTTTATAAAAAATTCAGCGCCGGAAACAATTATTTACGAATTGGATTCTTTTGCCTAGCTTTTTTGTTTTGTATTTTCCAACGTCTATTTTGCACAATTATGTCAATTGATGATTGATTGTGTTGTATTAAGTTGTGGTGTATATGTATTTTGTGTTGTGTGTTTTGTTATTATTAAATTGTGCATTCATTCATACATATTCTGATAATCTCATTCATTTTCGCGAATTCGTAATAAGAATCTGACGTAAAACATAATTAATTTAAAACAAAATCTACTAATTTACCTGTTGGCAGGGACCAACGATTCGTATGGGAATTACTTTATTAATTACCAGGATAAAGTATAGCTACATGGTGATTCATAGAAAATGGTTGTTCAGGATTTATTTTCCTCGTTACCAAACTCAAAATTTCCTCTATTATATTATATATTTTAGGATTATCACCAGTCGGAAAAATATAAATTCAAAAATACAACTCTGTTACTGATTTTACTGTGGAGTCGAGCGTCGTTGCTAGGTCCGTGTAAATTCGCGATCTCCGCGAGCGATGTCCGCGATGGAATTTCCGCGAAAAAAGCCATACGTCACATCACACAGCACGTCACGGCAGCGGGCGGGCCGCGTAACGTCACGCCAAGCAAGGCCGCGGCTGAGTAAGCACCACTGTAAGCTTTTTGTTTACACCACTACTGACTAATATGGTCGTGTGATGTAACACGACATATAAATGCCTATTGCATTCCTTTTAAGAAAATCACTGGTCTATTTTTAAGTACCTACATACTTAAATTTTAACTCGTGATTTTTTTATTGCTACTTATTTATAACTAAACCTGATTTAAAAGAAGACTTTTCACGCCGATTGAATATTTGAACTTTTGAAGAAACTACTCCAAAAACTTATTTCGTACGTCCTGCGCTAAACATTCCTTCCTGGTAATTCACAATATTACGCCTTTTCCGAGTAATTTGGACTGCCGGTTGTCACTAAGTATGTCGATCACGTATATAGTAAATGATGGTTCGCGCGAAGTAACGTGCGTTACGTAAATTACTTGCGTACAACACACTTGGCATATTGTGCACAGATAACAACTGTGAATTGGGTTTATTAACAACGTCATCACGACTTGTACTAGTGTTTTGTTAGTTCATAACGTCAGCGTCGGCACTCTTTGAGATCAGGAAAACACGTGTTATTGTTCATACTGACCCAAAAGTAATTGAACTAATTAACCTGTGGGTTATCACGTTTCAAATTGTGATTACGGCTCTCATTTTATTTGTGTACTTCGTATTGTCACAGCTTGATCCACGGCATTGCTACAAGAAAAAATAATTCGATTATTTTTATACGATAAATATCGCTCAATGATGAATCAGCTTGACCATTCATAAACTTTCTAAACTAGCGTATCGTACTCAATTTCCAGAAAATGTTTCTTCTTGCACTTATGTGTGCATTCTGTACTACGGGCCTCTTCATGATTTTGACTAGGCCGTTGGCATTTCACAAGCAAATAAATGAATACAGCTGCAAGTAAAGCTATTGCTTTAACAATGGCCACAGCACCACAGCTTGGAAGACTAAACGGCTGCATTGTATGTGAAAAACATCACAAACTACTGAACAAGCGAAGTAATTGACTTTACTGGGTTCTACATACCTAGGTATATTAATTATATTATACGTCTTCTGGAAATAACATGTAACGCTCACACGCATACGAGCACGCATACTTATCGAGCAGCAGAGCTATTCTCACGGATGTCGATCTGTACTTACAATTTAGCCGTCACTTTGTATGCACAATGGGCATTAGAATTAGAAAGCGACCGGTGACCGCAAAAAGGTAGCATTCGAAAGGGCTCGGAGCTTGCAAGATTGTGTTACGTCACTATTGAACGATCACCAATGTTCCCCCTGCGCTTCACAGCCACGCTAGGGAGGGCTTGCCATCTAATGTACTGTACGTCGTGCGTGTCGCACCGATTCTACCATGCACGTATGTGCTACTGCCCTCACTTTTGTCCTAACAACAATCTATGACGTCGATGAAGGCTTAAAAATTTTGTTCTCAAAGGGTTCAACCCTTCTAAACTGTAATGTTAGGGATGGGGCACATTTTTAATTCTGCTGCATGTAAATAAGTATTGTACTTGTTGGAACACTTGTGAGCTGTGTGTGAATCGTATGGGGTAGTTATCAAGGGCACTCCGCCGATTGTAATGTAATAATAGTGCAGAATGGTCTGTTCTTTTTATGTTAGGGGAAGCTCGCTTTGCATGTTTGTGAGTGCACATCAGATTTGAGTTTTAAAATATTACAAATATTACAATTTTGTTCTGGTTTATGCACGTTATTGTGGAAACAACGGACAGAATTTTATTAAGCGTGTTTAATTATTGATTGGTTCGATAATCTGCAGGTTAAGTAGAAACAGATGCCGTATATTATACTCGTATTATGTTATACAATGTGCAGTGCAAATAAACAAAGTTGAGGAGTCGAGGAGAACTTGTTCAATAATGAAGTCGCATAATTTTGCTGAGCCACGAACATCTGATTTTATGGACGTGCTGAATATCAAGTATTCAAGTCATGTGTGTGTGAGTAAGTCGCGATGTGCAGCTGTGATCGGCTCACTTCCGCGTCCATGTGTCTTTGTATCTGTTTACGCGTCATTTTATAAATAATATAAAATTAACGCACAATTGTACCGTGATGGAAAGCTACTATCGTTGCAACATTATCTGTAACCACTAACCAGTCGAGGTCTCTGTCGCACTTACAATGTGCTTGTTAATTATAATTAGTGGCTAAAACGGTACTCGTACAAGTATAATGTAGAAGTATTGCGTCGTCGTTGGTGATTAAAGTAGCTAATTTAAATAATAAATATAATAGTATAATTCCTAATATCGTAATGAACTTTATTCGTATCATGCGAGAGTCTTGCGACGTGTTTGCGTACTTACAATACTCATGGGTAGTCAAGAGTGCTCATAAGAATATAAATTGCGAACATAATGCAATAATATTTTAACCGCCGGCTTAGGTCTCAGGTACCGTAAGCATAGCCTCTAACTGCCGCCTTTATAACTACCTTGTACATACAGTACGGTATAGAATAACAGGCTTATCTATACTTTATTTCTTTAGTACTTTAGGTTTAGCATTGAAATCGATAATACGGCTTTTAATGTCACAGTTGTTGTTATCGAGAACTAACATTATTTAGTCATCCGGTATTTGAACATGTATAGTTTCTAATTGATGTCTGGTACCAATCTGGTACACAAAAGTTTCATAGGCGGCCGGAATTCTCGGTAGCACTTGCTTGATACACTTTCAAACTAATTTCGCTGAATAGAATTTTCTCGCCTGTAAATACAGACAGACGACCCACATTTTCATTTAGCCTTAGAATAAAATAGAATTGGATACGAATTGCTCCAACTTTATGAGCACTCAATTTCAATTCTGTATAGTGAATTGCGCCGTTACTGAAAATAGCCGGCACATATCTGAAATATCGCGTTCATGAGATCATTTGTGAGTAGGTAACCTACTGAATGTGTTATAAGTGGTATCGAATGGGACGAAAGTGGGTCAACTAGTATGACGTCGGCGATAAACGAGCCCTCGTTCATTATCAATTTATGTGCATGGCGGCACGTACTTTTCCCAAACTAGCTAAACTTGTGCCCTAACCGACAGGAACCTTGATATCGCAATACTACGGCGTGCGCCATCATGTCGCCAGATCCCTTTCGAAAGTTTAAACCGCAAAATAGTACCTCCGCGGATCCACCAAGTAATGTCAACATAATTCGACTTACTGTAGCATTTATGAGTACAACATAGAGTCTAGCCCGTCAGCTGTAAGCTACATGCAATCAAAATATCATTGTGTTTGCGAACTCTATTGAACAGAGGTAATCCTCCAATCAGCGGGGTGTGGCTTGGTTATCGTAGCTATATACAATTGATCAGGTGGCATCTGCTATTAAGGAAGTAATAAAATCATGTATGTGTTCATAATACATACTACGTTCCGTTGTCATAAGACCTTCACTATGACTATCTAGTTATATAGTGCATACAATTGCAGTTTGTATTGCATTCTGTTGCCGTGGAGCCAAGGCCGTGATGCAATGAGTACAGTCAGGTGAATTGTGCGTTCATTTTGAATGCATCACATGATTGCGTCACCTGGTCGCGGGAACTATTGTATAAAATTGCACTTTTATTTAATTTCGTAATCAGGATTTTCATATCCATCTGGCAAACTCATTAACTAACTTCTCTTTATGGTTCACTACCGAACCTCGTTTCGTGTTAGTCATTTTAATTACGTGATTGATAATTTCCGGTTGTAATCAGGATCGCACAAGTGTATGACTTTGACCTTATTTCTCAGCAGCACGTGTGCCGTATTCAATCTTGAGCATCCCTCGTTAAATAGGTTTATTATTGTGCGTATGTTCCCCGAGGTCGGCTGTTCCGTGGGAAAGGATTGTGAGTTCATTATGTGCAGCCGGATCACGTGTCGCGACCGCGACGCACCTAGCGACTGCTTACTTCAGTTATGTAAAGTGAGTGCTATGACGACCGACGAATGATTCTATAAATAGCGGTCGATCCGTCCTTGAGCCGCCGCGACTGTACAGAACTAGGTCAACCCGAGCTGCCTCATGCCAGTGTCCTCTCCCCGCGCCCACCAGCACACCCGCCTGAGCATTACTCGCTGTTCTCCGAGTGCGTCGCCAAACACCTCGAATACCGAACACATTCCATGCTTCCTGGTTATTTCTTTTAGTTTTACTATTGTGCAGGAATAACTACGGACGTCATCGGCCGAAACTATTCAGCTTATTCCTGCGTTTGGTTTTTGTTTGAAAGTTACTTTTATTTTATGGTGGCTCTAAAATCCTAGCATTGAATGTGACAACAACTCGGCAGATGTTTGTTTGTTCAGTAAATTAAATATTTCATTTGAATAGGCGCAATAATTTCGTTTGTATAAGTAGGGTTTTATACAAATCCCCTTACCTGAGTGAACTGATAATGGCCAAGGTTGGCCCCGGGCAGGTAGCGAACCGGATTATAATCGATCCAGTCGTTTACTCAGGATATTTATTTTTCCATGCCATCATGTGGTTCATGTATTGTAAAAATGTAAACAGATGTACAGATGAGAAATCTATAAGAAAGCTATTAAAAGCGTGAATTTATTCGAGTAGGTAGTCGATTTCTTTGTCAATTATCGGATAGCGAATAATTGTACATTAAAACATGAACGTACATTGCTATCTACATATACCAAAGCTACATAAATGATATATACAATATGTAACTTGCTATGCTCGTAGATATCAGCACATTGGGTTTACGTACTTCTACAAACGCTAAAACACATATACATTTTGATCAATATTCTTATCACGACAGTCGTATACATGTCATATTATTATCGTAGCGCGTGGGTGGGTGTGAAGTAGTGAACCATAAACCTAGTCGACGATATCGCACAAAGACCAATGTGTTATCTATGGTATAGGGGCACTTTGGGCACTCGCTGCCCTGTTATACAATGCCTTATCGTTCTACGGGGACGATAATGTGAAATGCATAGTGAAATTGTAGACTTAACGTAATTTTGCATTGTTGAAATGTTAATGTACTTAATTAACATTTTTATCATATATGTCGACAAAACTTATCCAACGAAGGTCACAGTATGATGTAATTTGTTAATTGGAAATTACGTAGGAAGAAGTCTGAAAATACGTAATTAAGTGATAAAACTCATTCAAGCTTTTTCATGAAACTTGTTCGAAACAGATCCATTCTTATTTCTTCTGTATATGTTCCAACTTGCTTGTGTTCGTTCAGTGAACAGAGAAGGTGTGAATTTTGAGCATCGCGTGACAACCGGCAATCATAGTTCATTCCGAGGAACAATGAATGTGAATAAGAAGTTATGTGAAATATAATATTATTATGTATGTCGAGCATCGCCGGCGGCGACACGGTTGGTGAAAGTTTTCTATGGCCCGCCACACTGATGGATACGTGTGTGTGCGTATAATCGTCATTTAATTTTAGTCGTGGGTTTCGAGGTGGACTCGGCTCAACACCTGTCTCACTCCTTTGTTTCGGCTCCCAAATGTCAGCGGAGGTCATCTAAATACAGGCGTTATAGGCATCGGATTCGGCTGTCTAGACGTTGTGTTGCATCGTCCGATCGATTGCACGACCGAGCTTCAGACGGTCATCGACCCCGCGGGCGCATCGGTGACGTTACGCTCCGGTGATGCGCTCCTCAATAACCTACGGATATTAAGGTTCAATTCCGTGTTTTATATCTTACGCACCGTGATGTCTTCATCGCATTCTTCATCCGCTTGTATTCTACGAAACGCATTACACGCTCGTTTTTTACATTTTCATTCTTAGTTCTGTAAGTACATACCTACCTAGGTCAGGTAGGTTTCTTTCTGTTCCAAAGATGAGTTCTTTTCATTGAATCCGAAGTGCGTGATATTAACGAAAAAAAATAAAGCAGTACGTTTTGAATGTGTACGGATAGATTGAAAGAAAAAAGAAGGAAAAAAACAGCAGCATTGTCGTTTCATCCGTCCGTTTCAAAAGTTTTCTAAAGGTCTTTTGAAGATTTATTTCACAAAAAGTGAAATTTAAAGTCCGCATTACGTTTTTGCTCTTTGTTCTCATGTTTGGCATCTGTGTAGGTAGGTACCTACGCAGAGTTGTTATGATAACTGTACTCATTCTTTATACTATTATTTACAATTCGTCTGACCTTGTACGCCAGTCAAGTTCAGGCTGTAACTTTGACATTGTTTTCTAGTCGCTCGGCAGAAAACAATGTCCTTTGTAAAACTTTTCAAATGTAAACGATTCAGTTTATTGCTTGCAATCTTTTGTTTACAATTGACTTCTCAGGATTCTGCTTAACAATAGTCCGCACTCCGCAATAAAACTCTTGTTCCCCTTCATAATACTGATGGGGAGGTTTAGGTAAACGTTTTGAATGGCAGGGCGACAAAGGCGTTGCAAATGGCCCTGTACGTGTCGCCGGGGTTCACCCGCGCGTCCGACGCGCACCTGCGCCTGGCGCTGATGTTCAAGGCGCGGCGGCACTGGTCCGTCGCCGCCGTGCACTTCCGCCGCGCGCGCCTCGCGCCGCACCAGGACGCCACCTTCACGCGCCTCGAGCTCAGCTTCCACGCCGCACATCTGCTCGAAGCCAGAGGACTGAGGAAATCCGCCAGAGATGCCTACGAAAGATTACTAAAGGAACCTAAGCTGTCTTCCACTTTGAAAGCAGACGTCTGCAGACAATTAGGTGAGTTAAGGAGTTGATATTGCTTCGTTGCGTTTGGGATAAAATAATCAAAATATTACCTGATAGATCATTGTTGAAAATGTATGATGGTGTGTAGGATGGCTGTACCACCGCTGCGTGTCGCTGGGCGAGCCGGCGGGGCGCGCGCGGGCGGCCATCTGGTGCCTGCAGCGCGCGGTGACCGCGGAGCCGGACTCGGGCGCAGGACTGTATCTGCTCGGACGTTGCTTCGCGGCGCAGGGGAAAGTGCACGATGCCTTCATTGCGTACAGGAACTCCGTGGAAAAGTCCGAAGGAAATGCCGATACTTGGTGCTCTATAGGGTAAGAAAGAAAACATTTGATAAATAATTGCTTGTTTTAGTATTATTTGCGAAGAATCCTATTTTACATATAATCGTTATTTGTTTTTTAGTGTATTATATCAGCAACAAAACCAGCCGATGGACGCGTTACAAGCGTACATATGCGCAGTACAGTTAGACAAGGGTCACTCCGCGGCGTGGACCAACCTCGGCAGTTTGTATGAAAGCTGTCAGATGCCCAGAGACGCATTCGCTTGTTATACGAACGGAGGGGCAGCTGCGACCGCGTCACACTCCGCGTTGAGACAGAGGCTCGCCTTCCTGAGAGCACATCTGGCACATGCGCCTATGCCGTCTGTGACTGGAAAGTAAGTGGCTTCCTTGTTATTTTATTTGCTTAAATAAATATTTGCTAAACTTGTTGTTGTTATGGGTTTGATTACCAGTTAAAAAAATTGATATTAAGCCGCATCTATTCCGCTTGCAAAAATATCAAATTTCATAAACTTTCCGCAGACGTCGCCAGCTACCATCGATCGAGGAAGCCTGGAACCTGCCCATATCCGCGGAGATGTCGTCCCGAGCGCCCAAGTCCGCTCCGCCGCCGTATCCGGGCAAACGGCCGGAGGAGCCTCCACAACTCACACAGCATCAGCTACAGACTCTCCAGTACCTACAGAAGAACTCCAATAATCTATCGCCACAGCAACAAGTACTAACCTCATGTTCTTGAATTAAATTTTAAGCTGATTCCCGAACACGTTGAGGCGACTGAGCAACAATGGTGCCGATAAGACGAGATAACCTGTCTCAACCTCGACCCTTTACTAATCCTTTTGTAGTGTGCCTTAAAAATGTAATGACCACCAAAAGAAATCGGTCTCTTAGATTAAGTTTAGTATGCTTCCGTGTATTGTCTAATAGCTTTAGTTAATATTCTATCGTACTACGAAATTGTAGTAACGATCGTAATATTCTTTTTCAGACTTTGATGCAGCAGCTACTGACGCAGTATCGACAAGCGCAGGCGGCGCGAGCGCGTACGGTTTGTACTAACCTCAATTTCCCTTGTTCATATTGACGCGGGCGGCAGGAATTAGAATTATCGGTAGGGTTCCTAAAAGTTTAGTTCGTGGTTATAATGACTATTGTTTGTTTTACAGGTGACGAAAAGCGAAGGTAACGTCACCGGCGGCGACAACGCTGAGTCGCTCGCCGAAGATCTGTTGAAGAGGTTCTCAGATACGCAACCCGAAGTTAAGAAGGAACCTATTAGCAGTAAGTAATTTTTATGTCCTATAAAAGAACTACATAAGTATACTGACTGATATCTTCGCAAACAGAGCACACACGGGCAAAACTACCACGCGCATTGCCTGTTGACGATTTCATCCAAAAGTGTAGGTATCATCGCGATGTTTTCCCGTGAGTATTGAGTAATAATACGACACGGTTGGCGCAGTGGCTGAGCGATCGACTGCTGCGCAACGTGTCGCGGGTTCGATCCCCGCACGGAACAAATATTTGTATGATCTGCAAGTAGTTGTTCCGGGTCTGGGTGTTAGTGTATGTTAGTTTCTATGTTTGTAAACGCACCCACGATACAGGAAGAAATTCTTAGTGTGGGGCAACGTTAAAAAAAAAAAAAAAACATAATATAACATTACTTTGTATTTATTACTCTTCTCTTTTTCGTCTTCTTACATGCAAGGAAGACTGATAATGAACAATTTTATACTTCTTAAAATTATGACACGAACTCCTAAGCGTTTGGTAAAATTTACTCGTCTACTGTAAAAAGACAAAAACTTTGTCTACATTTATAAACAGCTTAGCAAAAAATGACCTAGGACAACATAAATTCCAACCAAAATTCTATGTATTTCTTTGTACATATATTGTTCGTTTTTGTAACCGCTTGGAATTTGATTTCGACGTCTTTTTTGTTTGTATTAAGCCACGGCAAATCGTTTAGTATTTTACACCAAACTTGAACTACAAAACTTAAGTAATACGAAACAGATTTACTTATATAATTTTAGTAAAATATCCGCTAAATAAATAAATATAGTATAGCTTTAGACGACCTGCTTCATTTTTGGAACGAATGTCTTACCTGCTGCCTAATCTGTGCAAAAAACGTTCGTCCGGATCCGCGCATCTGTTAAGGATACATTTTCGCCTAAGCTGTCTGTTAAAGCTGCCATCATACCATATATTTAAGCCATTAAAGCCAGAATATGAGAATAATGCGCTGGCTAAACGCTCAGCAGACAAAGCCGTGCAAAAGCTCACGGGTCACAAAAGCCTCAGGTCGTCTTACGAATGATTGAGCGCCTTTGTTATCCTTCAAAACATCTATGCTTTATAAAAGGGAATGCATTACAGTTTTTGTTCCGGAAAATAGAAAATAAATGAGTTCTTGATGTTGTTATAACACAGTAGAATGGATTTTAATGAAGAATGAGGATAAATAAACGAAATCTCATTCTGTCTATCTGAATCAATTTTGACGAGATATAAGACGAGACAGTTAAAAAAATTCAGTTATTCTTAGGTATATCTCTGATTCCTCGTAAGCATAACAGTCTAAAAAGGCCCGGCTAATATTCATAAGGCCTGGACTCCACCAAAGCGTAGATGTGCGGAGATGTCCGAAGCGGAGACCAGAACAGATGTTTTTCAGCTAGGGTGTATCCACCGAAGCTGTGCAGAGATCTGTGCTGGCTAGAGCGAGACTGAGCTGCGGCGATCGTTGGATGTTGACCGCTCACATCTCTTCTTGTCTCCGCTGTGCGCCGTCGCCAGCTTGCGAGGCACAGCTAACATCTCCTCTTTTATCGCGCCATACAAATATGAAACATCTCCGATCAGTGAACCACTGAAGCTGAGTGGAGCCGAGATGTGTGAATAACGAAATTCTATTGGTTGTTTAAAACACATCTCCTCTCCTCTCCTCTCCGATTTGGTAGAGTCTGGGCCTTAAAACCAGGCACTCTAAAGACAATTTCCACATAAACTCCGCCCCCATGCACGCCGCTACTCCATTATGTTCTAAACGCGCTAACATATCAGTAATAAAGTTGAATATCGCGTGCGCTCTTTGATCGTGTTCGAGTACGGAACGAAATGGCGTAAGTCTCAATTCTTATTTCGGTTTTAATTTAAGTAATAATTAATCTAGAGAAAAAAAAAAATCGTTTAGCTGGATAATAAACTATATTTTCTTACTGTGAATACTTATTTTCGACATAAAGCCGAGTAATCTTAATTTTATTTAAATAATCTTTAAAATAGACATGTTTTTCGAATAAAAAATCAATCGAGCGAAATTGTTTCAATTACGTAACTGTCTTTAAAAGGAAAGAAAAAGATTCGAGTTCCATTTTAATTGTGTGCGTGACTGTTTCAGAAAATTAATGCTAATTATCATACAATTTAGGAAGCCTCCTCTTAATCTTAATGATTGAGGAGGAGGCTCCCTAAATTGTAAGAACAGTTAAAATATCCGTGGTAATGTAAACTCGTTTTATGTAAGGCTTTTTTTTCTGTTATTAATTTTTTTGAGCAAAACATCACTGTCAATGTCAAAATCTTCGAGAGAATTGTTTAAAGTTTGTGGATTTGTTTTCATACATAAATTATTCATAAATGAAAAATATTTAAAGCAAGAAATATGAAGAATAAAAACAAAAGTCAGTGCAAAAGCCTCGGTTCAAGTATTGACCAACGCAATAATTTCCCGGCGTATTCGTTTTTGGAGATACTCAGTTTTTGTCATTATTTTGCGAGGATTATGGACCAGATTTAGCATCATTACAGCCCAGCGATTTAAAACGTTACGGCCAAAATATTATTCCTTTGATTACGAAATGAGTGTTCAGATTTTCCAACAATATACCTGAGTTGAACATTTTATTACAACTCATAAACGCTCACTTGCATACAACATGAAATTACTAATCTGAATTACGACTTCTACGTTATGAGACCTAGGCTGCGTTAAGATTTAGCATACGCGTGGCGTTTGGTTGGACTTGTTCATGCATTTTATTCATGCAGCAATATTTTCTAAATCGAGACGTGTATTCAATGTTTTATTTTGTTTTCAGTGGATACCACTAGTAATGCAGGCAGTAGCAGCGAGACCATGCTGGGCGGGCGGCAGCCTGTCGTGAAGCTGGAGCCTCTCAAGACAGACCCACTCAAGCCTGTCACCTACCACATCGGCATGAGCTCCAAGCAGATTATGGATGCTTGCAAGTAAGTCTCGCGTCTTTACCCTAATAAGGGTTCAACGTCGCGACTTTGCGAGTCACTAACGTAACGTTTGTCGCTTCAGGGACAACGCAGGCCCACCCACGGCCTGGTCGGTGCTGGGCGACGGCGCCGGGCCGCCCGAGCCGCCCGCCGTGCCGCCGCCGCGCCTGTCGCCCGAGCAGCTGGCGCCGCCCGCGCCCTTCGTGTACGTGGAGTCCAAGCGCGACGCCTTCTCGCCGCAGCTGCAGGACTTCTGCCTCAAGCACCCCATCGCCGTGGTGCGCGGCCTCACCGCCGCGCTCAAACTCGACCTCGGCCTGTTCTCCACCAAGACGCTGGTGGAGGCGTGGCCCGACCACGCCGTCGAGGTGCGCACGCAGCTCATGCAGTCCGCCGACGAGAACTGGGACCCCACGGGCAGGCGGCGCGTGTGGGCCTGCGCCTCGCACCGCTCGCACACCACCGTGCGCAAATACGCGCAGTACCAGGCCGGCTCCTTCCAGGAGTCGCTGCGCGAGGAGCGCGAGCGGGGCGGCGCCGGCGCCGCGGCCGGCGGCGCGCTGTCGGACTCGGACGGGCGCGAGTCCGGCTCGGGGCCCGTCAAGCGCCGCCGCGCCGCGCGCATGCTGCGCTTCGGAACCAACGTTGATCTGTCTGACGAGCGCAAGTGGCGTCCTCAGCTCACGGAATTACAAAAGCTGCCGGCTTTCGCCCGCGTTGCCTCCGCCGCCAATATGCTGTCACACGTAGGTCACGTGATCCTGGGTATGAACACGGTTCAGCTTTACATGAAAGTGCCCGGTAGCCGTACGCCCGGCCATCAGGAGAACAACAACTTCTGTTCAATCAATATTAACATCGGACCCGGTGACTGCGAGTGGTTCGGGGTGCCCGATGCGTATTGGGGTGGCGTGCGTGATCTATGCGAGAGACACGGGCTGTCGTACTTGCATGGCTCGTGGTGGCCCGACCCGGAGGAGCTGCGCCAGCACGGCGTGCCCGTGTACCGCTTCACGCAGCGGCCCGGCGACCTCGTGTGGGTGAACGCGGGCTGCGTGCACTGGGTGCAGGCCACCGGCTGGTGCAACAACATCGCGTGGAACGTGGGCCCGCTGACCGCGCGCCAGTACTCGCTCGCGCTGGATCGCTACGAATGGAATAAGGTGCAGAATTTCAAGTCGATCGTGCCCATGGTGCACCTGACGTGGAACCTGGCGCGCAACATCCGCGTGTCGGACCCGCGCCTGCACCGCGCCATGCGCACGTGCCTCATGCAGACCTTGCGCGCGGCGGGCGGCACGCTGGGCGCGGTGCGCGCGCGCGGCGTGCCGGTGCGCTTCCACGGGCGCGCGCGCGGCGAGGCGTCGCACTACTGCGGCGCGTGCGAGCGCGAGGTGTGGCACGCGTTGCTGGTGCGCGAGCACGAGAAGCGTCACGTGGTGCACTGCCTGGCGTGCGCGCGCCGCGCCTCGCCCACGCTGGCCGGCTTCCTGTGCCTGGAGGAGCACCACATGGACGAGCTGGCGCAGGTGTACGACGCCTTCACTCTGCACCGGCCCACGCCGCCCGCGCCGCCTGCCCTGCCCGCGCACGCGCCGTCGCTCGTGCCCATCCCGGACTGAGCGTGCGGGGCGCGGCCAGGCGGTTAGTTTCGTTTGCAGTCGGCCCGCCCGCTCGGCTGTTGTCGGCATCGACACTTCTATCACTTCTCCGAGCTGCGTCGCGGGCGACCTGAGTGACGACGGCGTACCTGTATTTATTATGTGTGAGAGTGTATGATAATTATGGTTTATGACGAGGTAGTTTTTATAAATCGAGGTTTAGTTTCCGTATGAATGGAGATCGTGTATGCGAGAATTCGAGTCGAATGATGTATACTAGATCGGCTCTTCACAGTTTAGACCCAATATTAGATGCTAGCTAATTCCGATGATTATATAGGTAATAATTGACGGCAGTGTCATTGTTGACCAAGTAAAATTGTAACAGATGCACGTGATCTATTTTTATCAAGATGCGCCTGAGTTTAAAATTGTTGTATGATGATGAAATATTTTTGGTGATAAAAGTAATTTTGTAATACGGAAACTTATACAGTTTACACGCTCCTCGATCACTTTTGTAATTGTGCGAGATATTTGATATAAGAAGTCAATTGTCGGCGACGACTAGCCGGTGTTCTAGCTTGTATGTATAATGTAATCGTTGGCGCGGGCGGCCTCGGCACGTAGAATGGTAAGCGTAGACGAGTAGCTAGGAATGTTCGCAGGATAGGAGGCCGGTCCGCTGAGCTCTCAAGTGCTCACGTGTTCACCATCATATAAATGTGTTATTTTTGTATAGAGGCGTATTTATTTATTTTTATCGTACTGTGACCTTAGTTTCATTTTTAGACAGTCTTAGCAAATAGTAGTTTTAATTATAATTGCACGTAAGGAGACCCTACGTTTTAGTAGGGTCTGGAGAATAGTGCTGCGATGTCCCAAAGAATGTTATAATGTACTTGTGTAGGCAAATGGAAAGTGCATGATCAATTTATTGATATAATATCGACATTTCTTGAATATTTCTGACAAATTTGGGATCTGAAGTTTTAAATTTATTTTATTTTAGCAAGTTGACTTATTATTGTTTTATGGAATTGGACTGTATTAAAATTAAATATAATTAAAATGTTGTTTCTTGGATTGAAGTAAATTAGGATGGATTAGGCAAGTAAGCTCGGGTTGGCAGTAAGCAGGACAACTCGCCTCTGACATTTGTCTGTTTGTTGTTTCTCTTGGAGTTTTATTGATGTGTTTGTAACATTTCAACGTTAAATATAATTTTTAAGTGTCAAAGGCGAGTATAGGTGTTGAGTATTTGGAAGTGTTCGTCGGATTATAGTGATGCCGATATATTTATAAGTACCTAATAATAACATCACTGCCATGTATGACCTTACTGTTTATACTGTAAATTACATTTTTAATAAAGAAATTTAAGTACGATATTTTGTTGTTTTGGTATTCCGTCACATAACTGTAGGCCGACTTCGTTGGTGGGGACCAATCTACTCACTAAACATTAGCTCTCAGTGAATTTTTAGTTTTATGATCGTATTCCTCAGTATTCCCGTTAGACAAAGTATAATTATTACTTCCACTGCAATCTAGAGATTATAAGGAACAAATCAACATGCATTTCATTAATATATGCCGCAATATTTGGTGGGCCTAATCGCCGATGAAAAAAAAAACCTATCTCCTTTCGGTCAGTGGTAAAGTCCGATCGCGAAGCAGAAAGAATTTCGTACAATGAGTAATTACTTATCTCAGATAAGTAAAGAGGGGTCATTGTATCTCTCGCATTTATTATATTGTATCGAGCACGACGGCAATACCTTTGTTGCGCGAGCGATAGAGATAAGTAATGAGGGGTCATTGTACGAAATTCTTTCTGCTTCGCGACCGGACTTTAGTGCGGATTATTTCATAGATAAATCTGTAAACTCATCTTTGTCAACGCAATACGATATGCGGCCAGATGCGTTTCTTTTGTTTTTTACCCGCGTCCATTTCCACCCACGTGGTCCATGGGATTGCCGCCAATTAAAAAAAGTCGGCCTACCACTTATCCATTATATTATTGTAAATGCGAAATTAACTGTCTGTCTGACACCTTTTCACGCCTAAACCACTACACCGATTGTTACGATATTATACGGAAAGATAGCCTGGGGTCTACTTCATTTCATTCTGGATTTTTGAATAAAAATGATGGGATACAAAATACACGCAGACGTAGTCGCGGGAAAAAGTTAGAAAATAAACGAAATTTCGCAGAGGACCCATTGTAATAGGTCCGACAAAACCACTAGGATAGGTAAAAAATTTAAAGTGACGTCCCAGTAAAGCACTCTACACACCGAGCTACATCCCGATGCAAACTTTATGGCGGCTCGGAACATGTGCCGAGTCGCTGCGCAGTAACAACTTCATGTGTCAGCGGGGGGTGACCCTGAACTTCTTTCCAACCATCAGTGGAGAGAAGTCTCATCTGACTTCCTTCCAACCATCAGTGGAGAGAACTCTCATCTGACTTCCTTCCAACCATCAGTGGAGAGAAGTCTCATCTGACTTCTTTCCAACCATCAGAATTTGCATAATTTCGAGTGGTTTCTTTTCTATATTCTTCCACTTGGCACACCACAGACTCTACTCCGCCCTTAATGAATCTCCAATACTATCCTCCCTTATCTTATATATACTTTATCCCTTCCCTTGGTCTACATTTTTTGGAAGAACGATTTCTAAAGAAGCAGCTCTGTTATTGGCAAATCGGTCTTTCACGCCAGAAATCAAATCACCTAAGCACAGTATACATATAGCCCTTCTAAAGTATACCTCGGAAGAATCGCTGGGAGAGTGTACTAACGTCCAGTAACTCGAGGTCACTGGATTTCTACATGCAAGACATCATCCGCTGTTTTAAGTGGCACGCCAAGTTTGAATTAGTCCCGTCTTGTGTCTTATGCCAGAATTGGGGAGGGGATAAATCCCAACTATCCCCCCCTCTGGATACGTGCTTGGGTTTATAGGTTGTCGATCTGGGGAGCGTCTCCCCAGCTTGGCCCAATTTGAATCTCAAAAGCTAGGGCACCTAGCGAAGATCTGTTTTCTCCCTAATTAGTCGCAATTTTTCGCTTAGTTACAGATTTAGTCGGGTCTTAGTTTAGAAGATATAATTAAATTTTTACGCCATAGCTCTTGCTTTTGAGATTCAAATTGGGCCAAGCTGGGGAGATGCGTCACAGATCGGCAACCTATAAACCCTTATAACTTATGAACCAGTGACCGACAAATTCATATTTTTACATATATTTTATTATATATGGCCACAATTTTTTTCAATCTTTGATGGTGGCAGTGTCAGTCACACGGTTTTATATCTTGCCTCATTTTTTGATGATTGACAATCGATTGTCTCTAAACAAAGCCGAACAAACGTGGCCGTTTGTTTTCGGCCTAAAGACAAGCGCGAATCAACCGCATCGGGCCGTATCGCATGACATTTCAATACAAAAAGCGAGTGCGGCCCGCTTGTAGTGTGCGATGGTTCATACAAAATGTACGAAAGTGATGTAGGAACATTTTTGCGTTGCGGTGCGGCCCGCCTTTATGTTCGTGTGCCTTTACACTGCATTTTTAAGTGACTAAGCAGACTCTAGCCTTCCGAAAAATAATTAACGAACTATTGGTTGAGAGAGCATCAAAAACGCAATTCAAAAGTTCGAGTGTTATCACACTAACGATTTGCCAGTGTTTCCAGCGTGGCGATTTATGCACGTGCTCTCCGCGTGAACAGGAGTTCAAGGTCCGAAGGCGAGAACACCCAATGAAACACACACACACTGTTTGAATTAGAGATGTGTCCCTCACTCATGAGGTGCCTCGTTTGAGGTACTCGTGATCGCAAATTGAAAGAGTTACTCGACTTTCAACAATGAACCAACTCACTCGTTCACGCGTCCTCACTTAAAAATTGACATTGACATTATTGACGCGAGTACTCGCGAGTGAGTATTGAGTGAGCTTAGTGAGTGAATGAACCGACTTTCATAATTGTACATACATCGACGTAGGACTCCTCGCCTCAAATGAGGGGTACCTCTTGAGGACCTCGCGAGGTAAAATGAGGTACTCCCTCAACCTCATATAAAAATGATGAGTTACCCATCACTAGTTTGAATTAGGACAATTTAATTCACAAGGAATCACCAGGAATCGACCAAAAAAAAAAACTTAAAAACTATATGGTTCGCTCGGTAACGAAACCATAGCGCGATCTATTTAGATCCCAACGCCATCTAGGGAAGCGTCAGGTAAACTTTTGCACATATGAAATATTAGACACCGCGGGTGCAAAGCGAGCTAACCGAAACTAGGCGACGTATACGCCACGTATTATACACTCATTTGTCTCGCTCTCTCTTGTACACTCACGTCAATCGCTCTCGTTACACAAACGCGGCGAATACGTTGCGCACGTGTGGAGTGCTCGTTACGCACACGCAGCGAGCACGTTGAACAATCGCCTCACTGATAACTCACTCGCAAATCGCCATTGTGATAAGACACTTAGGTACTCGTTCGTTTAGGTTGGGCATGAGTTCATGTGACGCCGTTCTACATCATGTTGCCAGGAGTAATCTTTAATTTGTTAAATATATCTTATGTCAAATTTTTGTTTTTATAGATAAATGGCGATTGGTTTTCCAAAATAGTTTATTTAAATCACATAATACATTATCTTAAATACATCACTTTTAATAATAATGATAGGTCGATAACATTATTTGCATAAACTATATTTTATGATGATGTATAACATTATATGTCAATGGAATATTGCATTATGAATACATTTATTTCTAATCAGTGATATACAAGCAGATAATTTAGATTAGTGCTGGAAAATCCTAATATGTTCCTCATCATTTCAACAGTCATGGTGCTACTATACCAGCATGATCTACCACGTACATTCTACGTTGTTCATTATCTAATAAAATCGTTCAGCAGCGGTTGATGTATTACTTTCTAGTTAGTCCATCTAAAAATTCAGTCCAGCGTAGAGATGATCAACTCGATAGTCATTGTGAGGTCGAACCTCATTGAGTTGATGTGCTCCGCTTCTTTAATCAATCGAGTCCGTCGATTATTTTATTTACTTATTTAATTAAACTTTTCGCACAAAAAAAAAGGTACAACGGCGCCTTTAAAATTTGGAATCGTATGTAAATCTAACGCGCACGTAGGACAAAATGCCAAGATTTTCATAAGATTCTAAATTGTCCTTGACCTTCTGCTCAGAGCTTTAGTGAATAGTCTAATCAACGGAAGATGCAGATCGTGAAGGTGTAATAACACCCCTTTTCTCCCCATATTGGGGTACCAACCACATACTTTTTGTGCCATTTTGTGTCACTACAAATAACCTCTCACTACTGAGAGGAATATTTTAAAGCATCAAACATTTATCACTTAACTCAGTAAAAGATTCGAGTCTAACATAACAGTCTTAAAGTAGTCTACGATTCACAGATGATGTGTATGTGTATGTAAAGATGTTGTATGTACAGTTTCAATTTTATAAAATCACACGACTACGTTAAAATTTAAAATTATTTAAGTAAGCCATCATAGCACCTATCTGTTATTATTTTATTGTAAATGTATAATAAAACATTAAACTATAACGCAGAGAGCTCAATGTATTTTTGTGCGATGTCTGAATGCATGCTCTGGCATTAAATGTATATATGAAATTTTAGCAAAATACATTTTAATATAAAAATAAGACTCCTGTGTCTCGACTACAGTTTGGCATGGTCAATTGCACAGCAACATTATTCTTGTAATTAATAAAATATTAACTAATCTCATGATTAAACTCACTAAACAAGATAGCGGCCTTCACTCCTAAATAAAAATTTGGTGAAGACTAGTATTATATATAATTTTATAAAATAAAATAAGTTTATTGGAAAAAATCACAATTTTTGCAATAGCATTCCAACCAAAACATGACTTTGGTACTTAATAACAATTATTCTATTACTTTTATTGCGGATATATCAATACAAAATGGAATCGTTATAAATGCGTAAACTCAGCGGGTACTTAGCTACGGAGAGGCCAAATTACCGGGGTTCAGCGAATTATTAATGGACAAAATTAAATGTAATTAAAGTCGATATTTGAAAAATAGAATATATACTTGTCGACAACAAGACGACATAAAATTAGCTGAAACCCGGTAAGTGTGGCCTAGAGGTGACCGTGTCAGGAGGAAACGGTGTTGTCCCTGGGGGACGATACGGAAGCGAATTCTCAATTCAAGCGTTATCAATCCCTACAGATCTTATTGCAATGCAAGTGCAAGGTTGCATTATCAGTCGTAAATAAAAGCTTAGAGTATTGTATGTGCTGTGTAGTCGTGTGTAACGCTCCTCATGACGCACCGTCACGCAGCACAGGTTTGCGCAGAAGTAGCGCAGAGTCAGCCGATACGATTGGCAGCTCATTGCTGCAGTGGTACTTTATGAGATGCGGCACGCTTTCAAACACCCGGTCCTTAGTTCGCACCTAACGAGAATTAAAAAATTATTTTACGTGGGTGTTATGTCTTACATGGGACTTAAACATAACTGGCGAAATGTGGGTGTACTATTATGTGATAGGATGCATTATGTATTTGGGAAGATGTATTCTAGATTAAAAAATAAATATTGCCACAAATAACTTTGCGGTTTCGCATCGACATATAAGTTAGTAAGTAAATCAATTTGATTACGGCTAGCAGGGGCTTTATAAAAGTTATAAACGTAGCAAACAAGCAAATAGCAGACCTGTACCCTAATTGCGTATTTACTTTCAATCACAATCTGAATTATTTTGAAAGATGTTGCTAATCCATTGCTTCATATGTTCGAAGAATTTGTCTGGTCAACAACGTAAATAACGCAATGAATGTTGATTGAACTGTCAAAATGAAAGCCATATCATAAGCCATACCAGAGGTGGTTGGCTATTTTGAGGCCCACTTGCGCCAAAAACAATAAATAGCGTTAAACGAATTTGAAATATCGTTCTATTTCAGTCAATTGTTTGAAGTTGACAGAGACAGAATGATGTTCTAAATCTGTTTAGCGCTAAATGTTTTTAGTGATCATGGGTGGAGGAGGGCCTAAATGTGTCCGTCTCATGTGGCCTATGATTAGACTGGCATCTATATTCTCCAAAATGAAAAAAAAAGGTCTGAAATATATGGTACATTTTCCCAGGAAGAGCTCTTTAACAAAGACTACTTTACAACAGCTTCTGTTTGATTGCAGAAACTGTAAGAAAATATAAAGGATCATACCACTCCGTTGGGGTCGACGAGTAGCAGATGCTTGTGGCTGCCTTTCCTGGCTCCCGTCAGCACGAACTGGCCCGGACACGCCGCTGACTCGCGCACCAGAAACTCTCCATCTTCCACCACCAACTAAAACAACAAATAAAATTATTATTGTTGATAAAATTATTACTGGTGAAGGTGTCGCTGTACGGTCAAACTAAAATTGAAGTAGATTAACAAAACTTTACATTTGAAGAATGTTAGATGATCGCTATAGTTTGACCGAGACCGCTGTTCTGCGCCTTAGGAATGCGCGGCGAGGCGGGCCGCAGCGTTGACCAATGAGCAGCGGAACGGCGTGAGCGTTGACGAATGAGCGGCCTGTACTGTCCCCTGTCTCGACGCACATACCTAAAGCGCGGAACAGCGGTGTCGGTCAAACTATAGTCGAAAATTTAAAAAAGAACTATGGAATAGTTCACGACATGTGGAGATAGCGAGACGACATTCAAGTAAAAAAAAACGAATTAAGTACAAAAAGACAATCAGCTCATACTACCCTCCACATTACTCAGTATCCGTCAAATATTTCGGGGCTAGTTATTAAATTAAAACACTTTAGTTAGATTAGAATTTGTTCTTGAGTGATAAAAAGAAAGCGAGGCCTTGTAGTGAGACATCGCATAAAATTATTTCAGTAAACCTGTATCACAATATGACATAATTTACCTTCTCAGCAGTAATCCTAGAGATAGGTCCATGGAACCAGGGCTCGCGCGCCAGTAAGGCAGCCTGTGCTTGTGCCGACAGCGGCTCGGCAGGTACGTCACCCGGGGATGATGCTGAGGCTGATGATGATGAAGCAGCCGATGATGACGTCATCGGCGCCGCGGTGAACGGTTCTGTAATGAGGAACGTTTTGGTGGAATTATTCCAATACGCTATAAACGCTCGAAAACTGTAATCACTCAATTTAGGTGGCAGATTCTGTCGCGCCATTTATTTGCATGGTATCTACCGCAAATAAATGTATTTTCTTTCTTTTCTTTTTGTCATATCCATACTAGTACCCTTACTAACTTAATTATAATAATATTATAAATGCGAAAGTGAGTTTGTTTGTTTGTTTGTTACGCTTTCACACTAAAACGGCTGAACGGATTTGGATGAAATTTGGAACATGAGTAGACCATGACCTGGGTTAGGACAGAGGACTTTTTATCCCAATATTCCTACGGGATCGAGACTTATGCGGGTGAAACCGCGGGGCGTAGCTAGTATCCTACTAATATTATAAATGTGACAGTTTGGATGTTTGTTACTCAATCACGCAAAAACGGCTGAATGCATTTGGATGAAATTTGGCACACAGATAGTTTATAACCTGGATTAATATACTCTTTTTATCTCGATAGTAAGTTCCCGTGGGATAATTTCCGACATCCACACGGGCGAAGACAAGTAATATTATAAATGCGAGTAACACTGTCTGTTTGTGACCTTTTTACGCTTAAACCACTGAACTGATCGTTATGAAATTCAACAGATAGGTAGCCTGGGACCTGGAGAAAGGCATAGACAACTTTTCATCCCGGATATTTGTATAAAAAATTATGAAATACAAAATACCTATACGCAGACAAATTCGCGGGCAACAGCTAGTTATACTTATTAATTTACATTAGTCACAATCCCTCTGCACGTTTTGAGGTCAACAATAGGTGAGCAGGGGAAGCCGTAAGTAAGAAAAACTAAGAGTAGCGGCAACCGCGGCGAAGTCATTAAATAGGGCCTTAGCACACCTCCCCCGTGAAATCATAGCAGCGAAACCGCAGTAGTTGAATTGAACTTCTGCGGTTTCCCGGCAGAGCTGTGCTACCCGCCATAAATTTTTATATTCTTTCATATACGGTTGTAATTCGCATCACAAATGTAAACTGTAAACTGGTAATTTTATTTAACATTTTCGCGGCTACTGGTCGGGTCATAGCCGCTATAACAATAAAACTGATATTGTCATACGTCCGTCTTATATCTGTCTCATTGTGTATCCGGAAAATAGTTAAATATTATGTCACCAGCGACCCGCTTCTGCTGCGTCCGGGTGCAATTTAATGTGGTGACATGTCAGAACATCGAGATTTCTATGCTATATCTACGTTAAATATTAATGTATTCAGTATTTTACATATAAACCTTCCGGTAAATTCTCTACATGATGGAAACCGCATCAACATTCATTGTGTTCTTTAGAAGATCTAAGCGGACACAGACAGGCACGAAAAGCGATTTTGTTTTGAACTATTTACTACATAACATAAAATCACGCCTGTTTTCCCCGAAGGATTAGGCAGAGGTGTACCCTATAGTACACCCAAATTTCGCCAGTTATGTTTAAGTCTCATGTATAGGGGGCGAGCCTATTGCCATCAACCGGGTACAAATCCAGACTCCGGGCTGCTACTGAAAAAATCCATATGGAAAAATCAATAACACTTTGCCCAACTCGGGAATTGAAACCAGGGCGTCATGCTCAGTTGTAGCGCTTGCGACCGCTGGACTAACGAGGCAGTTACTACTACTGTTACTATTATAGATGAGAGACTCACGCATGTCAAAGATATCAGTGTGATGGTTGGGCAACAGCGCTGTAGGGGGCGTACGCGGCGGCGGCGTCTGGTTCACGTAGTGTCGTACACTTTCCTCGCATCTGAAAAAAAAAACAATACTTACAGACGGATATTCATATGGAGACGCAATGTGGTGCAGCTCCGTAAACGATAAGACAATTGAGATTGAGATATCATATACTGCGAGCCCTTAAAGGTATAACGCGCGGGTGCACGTTATACGAACTGGATGCTACTGATATAGCTATTAAACTAAAATCGTTACTTCTAGGCTCATCCAATTTAGATTGCCATCGATAATACTCAAAAGGAAAAGAAGAATAAATGAGCTTTAGCTTAAACTGTTCCTTATTAAAAAAAAAGCTGCTCAACTGTCGCCTGACCAAGTAAAACAATAACCCGATAACAGTTTAGAGAACTTCACAAGGTGATATCGTCGGGTCAGAAGTCAACTCGCCAATCTGTCAATGTCAAATTGTTGAGGAGGATGATTTTAATAAAAATAATGTTGCCGTAAATCAGGTATTTCTACAAATCAATTCATGTTAATGAATTTGAATAATATTATTGACATTCTTTAAATACAGTAAAACAAAATAATGTCATTATCACCGGTTATGAAGATATCGCAGATTGATTAGTTGTCTATGGCAATGGAATAAGAGT
Organism: Agrochola lota; assembly: GCA_947364205.1. Taxonomy (NCBI): domain Eukaryota; kingdom Metazoa; phylum Arthropoda; class Insecta; order Lepidoptera; family Noctuidae; genus Agrochola; species Agrochola lota. The sequence continues at coordinate 17,501,151 of OX376219.1, read as the reverse complement.
TACTGATTGTGTGCACTATGAAAGTTGCCAATGTGGTAGTTTGGCAAGTAGATTGTTGTGTGCCAAATGACACTTTATTAAAATCAATGATTTAAACTAGCTTAACTGCAGGTATTATCTATTTTATTATCTATTCATTCTGAAATATATGTAGGTAGATGGTAATAAAAATGAAAGCCTGTGCATGTTAAATTAATAATTATAATATAACTAAGCGTTATGCTTAAAATTAAATTTAAAAGACCAAAAGAAAGTAACTTAATCGCTATTCACCCAAGCTATTCACTGTCTTCATTTATATCGGGTTCTGGGAGGCAGTCTCTTGTAGTATCAGAACAAGGAAGATCTTTGTAATAATTGTGATACATTCTTGGTATCTGATGGTCTGTGCACAATTTTAAAAGATCTTTTTTCTTTGCGGCTGAAATTTGAAATCTCCCTGTATAGGCTGCTGTAGGATAATTGACTGCTTTACCTCGTTTTTTTTTTAACTCTAGTGCTATAAATGGTTCATTAATGTCAAATGTTTTTCTTATAAATATTGTATTAGGCACCTCTTTTCGATATCGTATCCATACAGCGTCATTGATACCAATTTTATGCCCTTCATTCGAAACCTTGTATTGGTTTAGCATACCGAAATCTTTAAAATCGTCATTAAGTAGTGTATTCACATTGTAAGGCCGAGGATTAGTACGCGCTAAGCGAACTACTTGTGCCCAACCGTCAGGAGTATACACAGGTATATTTTTTGATTTTAGTTCAATCTTGGAATGAATTGAATCACATTCCATGTGAGTGTGTCCTGTTTCAAAGAATTTATGATCGATGATCTGTAATGTAGGATGTTCTTTTAATGTCAGCAAGCACATGGAAGAAAAATGATAGTTTTTCTGTTGACCGCCGCATCCATCTGACATCATTTTAACTGCTTTGATATTATTATTTGCTGCAATATATGCATTTATACAAGTTGAAATTTCAATAGTCCCACGTTTTCCTTCGGTTTCATCCCACATGTAGCATTCAACGTTTTGGTTTCCTAGATTATAAATAGTTAAATTATAGACAGCTAACTTTCGTACATAGAAAAATGGGCCACTTGCTCCTTTAGGTGTATTTAGTACTGCTTCTAAGTCAAAGTTGAACGAAAGAACTGTTTCATTATTTTGTGCTTCCAGCTTGTCTTCATCTCTGCATTTACGTGCTTCATCTTTTCTTGATAAATGCAGTGTCTGATCCTCAGCTTTCTTGGCTTTTTCTTCATCATTCATTCCTTTATATGCTAAACAGTGCTTACACAAATCTTTTTTCGGTTTGTGAAAACTAAGTTTATATTCTCTGAAAATCTTGCGATATTTTTCAAAGGATACCACTTTCACTGCTTTAATTGCACATAGTTTTTTAAATTCATTGTACATTATTGTTATATTGAGAGTTGAATCTAAATATTTCATCGTAGTATCACGTCTACAGTAATGCGATTCGACAGAAGGAAAGGAAAGTATGTGGTCCCTAAGAAAGTTTTCTTCATCTGGTGTTAATTTATTTGGAGGTGTCTTTTTGCCTCTTTCGTCTGGTTGTAATAGGCCGTGATCATTTACTTTTTTTAAAGCTCCTTTTACAAACCCGCCAGTAATATTGAGAGTATCTAAAAAGAACTCTCGACACACGACTTTCCTTTCTTCACCAATAGTTAATGTATAAGCTAGGGTAAAATTCCGCCTGGAAGGACCGTTGGTGGTGTTTCGATTTTTTTTATTCTTAGTCACATGTTTTACTACAAAATGACGCTGTTCCATAAGATTTGACATGTTTCGAAATTGAGTATAGATTTTTTCTCTCTCACTTTGAGGGACTTCCGAAATACACTTGTGTTTAGGAGTACTTGAACATTTTGCTGGTTTTATTGGTCTGGCTTGTATTATTTTTCCTTTCCTTGTTTCATATGATTCACCTTTTAGACGTTTACTTTTTTCTATATTTATTTTCCATGTGTTACGGTCCCTTACTTTTCTCTTTTTCGTATTATTTTGACCATCGTTCTGCTCGTCTGTATTTTCTACATCATATTCTTCAATTGTTAATATAGACGGTGATTCATTAACTACTTGTCTAGTTTCAGATGTTTTTTTACGACTACGTTTCTCTACTCTATCTGTTATATCTTCATCCGACATACTATCACTTGAATCATTGTTATTTTGTTCTAAATAATTAGGGTCTTGGACGGAATCATCACTATCAAGGTGTTCATTAGTCAAAATGTTAAAGCCTTTACGCGTTTCCGGTGACATTTGTGGTAAAGGGGAAGATGCTGGTGAAAGGGGCGAAATATTATTTTCAGTCATTTGAAATATTAAGGGAGTTAGTGGTGAAAAGGCTGGTGCTTCTATGCTTATTTCTCCAATTTCGTGTGTAGTTTTGTGTGGTAGGGGTGAAATGCTCTTCTCAGGCATTTGAAATATTGAGGGAGTTAGTGGTGAAAAGGCTGGAGCTTCTATGCTTGTTTCTCCAAGTTCGTGAGTAGTTTCGTGTGGTAAGGATGGAATGTTCTTCTCATTCATTAGTAAAAATAACGGAGTTAGTGGTGAAACGGCTGGAACTTCTACGCTTGTTTCTCCGATTTCGCGTGTAGTTTTGTGTGTTAAGGGTGTTATAGTAGGTGTTGTTTCTTTCGTTTCTTTAGCAAACTTCTGATCTGTGAAAATTTTTAATGTTCTTAGTATTCACCTAGGACAATAACGTACTGCTGGGGAGTTTGTTGCGCCACTTCTTCTACCCAGCTAAAGCACTAGGAAGTGGTGAGGGGCGCGCGTTTTGTGGGACTGTCTTATGTAATTATGTCGTTCGAAAAGTGCTAATTCTCACCCTAAATTGAATAAATGAATTTTGATTTTGTACCACTTTGCAAAATTCGTTTCTCGATACAGTGGTATTGGTGAAGCTTTATCAGTTAGGCATTACCAAAATTGTATTAAGTAGGCTAGCTGTACCCGCAGGATCACTCGTACTAGCCTTCCAAAAAGTGACACTCATCACCAAAATTTTCTATGAAGAAGCAGTGCAAAGTGCAAAAATTATATTTGAAACAAATATAATAATAATAATATCAGCCTGTTATTGTCCCACTGCAAGGCAAAGGCCTCTTCTCATACAGAGAAGGCACGAGCATTGATCACCACGCTTGCTCAAGACGGGTTGGCGATTGCAGACTTATATTAACTACAAGTCCAGGTTTCCTCACGGTGTTTTTCCTTCACCGATGTCAGTAATGTCCAAGATAAACTCAGAAAGTACATATGAATTGAAAAAGTCACATTGGTACTTGCTCGGATTTCAACCCACAACCTCGTACATGAGAGGCGAGGCCTTAACCACTGGGTCATCATGACATCATTGAAACAAATACTTGAACAATATTTAATTTTTTAAATACAGCAGTTTAGGCTGTTTATTGTTAGTCAGCTAAATGGAAATGATATTTTTTAATAGTAGTCTGGTTTAAAAACAAAAAAAATACCTGTATGTGAGTCGCCTGAACCACAGTTAAATTCTGGACTAGCTGTAGGTGTATTTTCTATTATATCTGTAAAGCAATAAAAGCAGAACCAAGCTACAGATTAAACCCCGAAGTTAGTATTCGATAAGCACCTTCATGCGTTTTAGTTAAATTCATGTAACACTTCAAAGAATAAATAAAGCCCACCATAACCTCACCCTCGTAGTGCAACAACACTATTTAGAAACGAAATAAGTAACTTTAACAAAGATACTTGTTGAAAAACTGAATTTTATAGGTTATAAAACATTCATCATACCTGTATTATCACTTTCATCGCCGGAACTGTTAATAACACCAGCGTTTTTAAGAATTTGACGCACACGATTTCTTTGAAGCATCTTGTCTAATATTCACATTAAAGAACTTTTAGCAAGTTGACAGAAAACCGCCCGATCCCACCGGCACAACCATAGATTATACATTTGGGCAAATCTTTAAAAAAAAACGTTATTTATGGTTTGCACGACTTGTACATACAGCAGCTAGTGTTAACGAATGTGCTGGGTAAATAAAAATAATATTTATGTTATTCATAAAATGACGATACGACAAAAAATGTTAAACTATTTTTTTTTATTATTATTTCTGGTCCAAGGTAATGTGTAAAATCTGCCAATTACCTCGTCCTTATTGTAGCTTCATATTATTATTGGACCATCATATTTTAATAACTTTTGGAACCAAGGTAATGAATGTGTTCTATTTGCCACTTACAACTATTTGAGCGTACAGTGCTTTTCAAGATTTAGGTACTTTTTGAACTAAGGTGAAATATTTAATCTGCCACTTAGGTCAGATAAGCATTGTGAGTTTTGTTTTTATCGTACATTGCACTAAAGTAAAGTATTGAATCTGCCACTTTAGCCAGTTAAGCATTGTGGCTTTTGTTGTGTATGTTACATTGCACTAAAGTAAAGTATTGAATCTGCCACTTTGGCCAGTTACGCATTGTGGCTTTTGTTTTGTATGTTACATTGCACTAAAGTAAAGTATTGAATCTGCCACTTTGGCCAGTTACGCATTGTGGCTTTTGTTTTGTATGTTACATTGCACTAAAGTAAAGTATTGAATCTGCCACTTTGGCCAGTTACGCATTGTGGCTTTTGTTTTGTATGTTACATTGCACTAAAGTAAAGTATTCAATCTGCCACTTTGGCCAGTTACGCATTGTGGCTTTTGTTTTGTAGGTTATATTGCACTAAAGTAAAGTATTCAACCTACCACTTTGGCCAGTTACGCATTGTGGCTTTTGTTTTATAGGTTATATTGCACTAAAGTAAAGTATTCAATCTACCACTTTGGCTAGTTTTGCATTGTCGCGCAAATCACATTGATTAGTTTACCTCAGTAGACATTGTATTTTTTGCAGTTAAGCAGATAAAAATTTGTCTGTATCTTCTGTATTTGAAATGCCACAGATACAATATTTTACCACAGTATTGTGTCGCCAAAAAATTAAAATTTCCATGTATTAAGTCAAAACTGCCAAAATTTCACATTGGTTAGTTGACTATTGTACCGACGATATGTCATTGATCACCTTATGTTTTTACTCCCAGATTTGCGAGAAAGTCTAAGCATACGATACTATTGATAGTTTATCGGAACTTTCGGCCAGATCGGTGACTCGTTTCCTTATTGATTGTAGCTCTACGTGGGGCGATAACCTTCGTCCGATATGGCGTTACCAGGTAAACAATACTGACTCACAATGTATTAGTTTCCAAGAAAGTGAATCAATATTTATTGCATTAAGTGATTGGATTTTTTTCTTTACAGATAAAACACAAAGTGATTCAACTTTTTAGAAAGTGCAAAATATAAGTCTACTTCCTTTTTTATCAACTGTCTATAGCTAAGGCGCATTAAACCAGGTTGCTCGTAGTTAAACTGCTGAATATCCGTCCAATTTATAGACGGATATTCAGCAATTTGTCTATCCGGTCCTCGATTATCTACGCCGAAGATAGATTCTTTTCGTACTGAACAATGAAGGCTCAGCAAACTACTATCATAGTCACAGGTGTATTGCATTAGCAGAAAAACAATTAAAACGTCCATAAAGTTAATTAATGTTGGACTATTCGGAAGATAGTGATATTGTATCAGAAAGAAAGAGTACGAGTTAAATAGCATGCACTTGAAGAAGTTGCTTGAACTGCTCATCTAACAATGATGTCGATAATCTGCTTAAGAAGATATTGCAAAGAATACTCACGAAGATATAGGAGCGAGGTTGGCGAGTGAAGCCAGAGGCGGCGGCGGTGGGTGTCTGTATGAAGGCATAGTATCCGGAGGCGTCTTGTCCGGCATGTCGTTGTAGTACTCGCGTTCGTCCGGCGGGATGCTACTGGCTGTGCTACATAGCGACCGTGCTCCTCCGTTTAGATTTAACCTGGAATTTACAAATATTTATTTTATTAATGACTGCCTTGTTGGTATTGTGGTCGCAACTGCTAAGCAAGGTCCAAGGTTTAATCAAGAAAAGTGTTATAGGGTTTGCCCACAAGGAAATTCTCTGTAGCAGCCTCGGCTCTGGATTTGTTTAATGGCACACAGATACTATTATACCCCATGGATATATTTCACCTCTTCTACTACTAAGTCTGTAATCATAAAAATAATCCACGATTTTTTTCTGAAGACAATAGGTCTAATTGGATTCACAGGTCTTTTATACATAAAAGTCCTGTTTCAATTCACGTAAACAGAAATATTACAATGTCAATGAATGCAGAGTTAGATATACCAAAGTAAACTAAACAGAGCAATGATTCATTCATTGTTTGTTTGATTCATCTTCTTCAATTAAATATTATGATTTCATACATGTGGTGATAGTTGAATAATTTATATTATGTTTACCGAGATTAAGTTGAATAACTGTTGTTTCAGACATAATAATTTTATGCTAGTCAAAATAGTGAACCTTGGGCAATAATGTGTCACCATAACATATAAAGGTATGTTGAAGATAAACATTGGTTATGGCAGAAGTCTACATAGTTGTATGCCTAAAAGCATTTTGTTATACAATAGGTAGATTGGTCAATTAGTGCCACACCCATTGTCTATCACTTGTAAAGATGATTCAAACGAGACGAGGTATAAATACTGTAATTTTACATTTACTTAAATTACATTTCATAATTTGAAGAAAAAAGTTTTTATTAAGGTAGTGTTTGATAGAGTGTAAGACACTAACTTATTTATGACAAAAGAAAGAATTAATATGAAAGAAATAATTGATTGGTTAATGTTTTAGTTTATGCAGGTATTTAGGTCAGCAGAGGAAAATAATAACATTTTCCTGTTATTAATAGTATTGTAGTAGAATCACTTATTATTTCTGTTTTGTAAGTTTTATAATTGTACCCATTTGAGTGGTTTAATGATTCACAAATATGAGGATAACTTACTTTGAATTCAGTATTTTTTCATGTAAGTATTTGTCATTAGGTTATATTGTAAACTCCAAAAGGGAAATGTAGTTTGGGTTTTACAAACATCTAGAATCCTAGAATAATAGGGATACTTCAATACTTACGATGAGGGTTTCGTCAAAAATTCTTTGAAACGGAGTTCAAAAGCTTGTCCTATAGTTGCTATAACGTCTTGTGCTAATCTGCCACCGCATTCTAGCACATAACATGCTCTCCATTCAGCTGGAGGCACTGACTTTGCTACATAGGCTACAAAGTCTAAGGAGTCCGTATCTCCTCCAGATGCAAACGAAACTCGAGGCATGTCATGGCGGGCTATTGTCTCCCCGCCTTCTAGAGCTGCTAAGGTTATTGCTTTGGATGATATAGTCAGAGCTACATTGGCTCCGGAATGTGCCATCCGTGGCCGAGCAGCGAGGGCTCGGACTGCAGCTTGGCAAACTCTGCGCTTCTTGTCAGCTGATCTTAAGCCAGCTGCTGCACATACTCTGGCAATGCATTCTCTGTAATAAAATAAAAGTGTTTTAATTTTTTTTTATGGTTTCTTTCTGTCATTCTATAACATTAGCAGGGTTGGCCCCTTTCAATACGACTTATTTGCACTGTACCAACAAAGTTACTGTTATAATTTATGGGTACTGTAACATAATGTGCGATGTTAAGTATCCAACAACAACAATAAAACGAAATATCAACGCTCATAATCATCACTCTCCTGCCCTTATCTCAATTAAATTGTAGTCGGCGCAACATGTCTTTTTCTTCCATACTTCTCTATTAGTTGCCATCTCGGTACCCACCTTTCTAGTCATATCATCTTCCACACTGTCCATCCATCTTTACTTTCACCTACCCCTACTCTAACTGAAAGCCGTCTTCAATATCATGGATCATATTACTTAATTTTATGTACCTAACAATCAAGAAACAATGATAATTCATTTCTTAAATATCTTCTTGGAACCTTAATTATCAGCAAAGCTGAAACTTACTTTGCTACTTGAGATCTTGTTTCAAAGTCGAGCTTCTTCATAGATGTTAAAACCTCCATACAGCCAATATACTGAAACAGAAAAACAATTTAAAAAAATTGAACTGTATTCATAGTTTTCTAATTTAGTTGACATGTTTAAAAATAGCATCACCCAAGGAGGTATAAAGAGGTGTCTAATACACTCTTACTTATAATTGCCAGCCACAAAGGTCCCATGTAATAGAGGGCTGAATTCCAGAGTAAATAGAATCAAACTCAAATTCACTCAAAGCATTTATTTTAATTAAACCAATTACAGGCAGTTTGGGATTGTCAAGGGGATACCTAGTCAGAAAGATGAAGCTAGTTGCCCATTCCCAAGCATAGTAGGTTCCTATGGAGAAGAACGGGCGAGAAACTCCAACCTGAGGACCACATTCAAAAGTGATGCTTCTGACCACTACACAAATGAAGAAGCCTTCTTTAGGACAGTGATGACTTTTGACTATAATTATACTATAGAAAGAGATGTAATGCCGGTAACTACCTTTATAAGTTACAATAATTGCCTATGCAGTAATACAGTGGTGACAAAAGGTAGTGTATCAACATGTTACTGAAACAAAGTTACAATTGTGTGTAATTATGCCTTGCTCCATGATTGTCAACATTTAAAAAATATTCTAGGTATTCAAACATAGGTACCTACGTCATGATATTAAATTGAAAACGATAAAACTATTTTACTTGCATGAGCGTGATCCATGTAAGCTGTTTAGAACAAACCAACTGCATTCATTTGAATGTATTACATAGAATTTCCTGTCATTGATCCTTTGCACTGGTATACATTTTTACAGATATCATTCTTTTTTTGAATGCTAGTAATGTGCTTGTAGCAGATGCTTACCCTGACAGCGTACGTAATCCCATCGCTGGCGAGGACCGAGTCGGGGTGCAGCCAGCCCCTCGCCGGCTTCGCGACGAAAGTGCTGTCTGTCATCTCACACGCGACAGTAACGCACCGCGACGTACGATTCAATGTTATTCTTCACACTTCACCTACTTTCAGCTATTTAAAAGGCGCTTTCATTATGATTCAGCTGATTAATTCACCAGTGTCGATGTAAGTCACCAGATATCTCAAAAGTTTTGTCGTTAAACTCACAATGTGATTTCCTTAATAGTCACTGTAATGAATTGCTTGATTGTTATTGCTTTGAATAAATAAGTAAGAGCGTGAGAACACAGTTCGACAATAAACTAAAAAACATTACGTTTTTTCACCAAGCAAAGTTACAACTTTTTTGACATAAGTGAACGAAGAACGAAACAGATGGGATTTTGCATTGGCCAATGAGTGAATGGAAAGAACATTGGATGATCTGAATAGAACGTTATAGCACAGACTATATAATTTAATTTTATAGAGGCGCACTATTTTTGAATGCAAGATTCGATCAGTACTGTAAACTGTAAAAACATTAGTAACACCTCCTTCAAAGGGTAGTTTGGAAAAGTGTATCATTTCCATATTTATTTAATCTAAAGAATATATGCCAAGTAAGTAAGTTTCTAAACTGAAGGAATAAGATCTTTCATACAAACTACAGTACGGCCGATATAACTTGTCTAAGACTATGTCACAGACTAGTTACTATGTTCAGAACTCTGAACATACGCACTACGAAGTTTCGCGCATGTTCTTTCACTCACACTCGCCTCTTATCACCATTTGGTTCTTAAGAAATGTTATTGCGCAGTCTTCTGCGCGAAGTTCTGAACCGCCAAGTTATAATTAATGGCTGTATTGTAGGAATATTCCCCTTGAAAAATCATTATGTGCGGTTCCATTATCTGACTTAAAGATTCATTATTCTCTTGTCTATCCCAATTTATGTGGTCGATGCAAAATATCTTTTAATTCTATAATTCTTCATTAGTCGTCCTCTCGGTAGCCCCCACTTTCTAGCCATTTCATCTTTCACATAGTCCATCTATCGTTTCTTTGGCCTTCCTCTACTTTCATAGACATCCATACTCAAAACTTTCCTTACGATGTATTCCTAATTCCTCCGCATCGCATCACATGCATATACGATGAGAACCGATATCCACAAAATTTTTTACTCACCGGTGCCACTTTTAGACTTCCCCATAATTACTCGTTTCTTATTCTATCCATTCGCGTAACACCACACATTCCTCTTAGCATTCTCATCTCAATCTTTTAATAATGGAAAGACTGGCCGCTCTTTATCTCTATTCATCATAAAAAAGTAAGTTGGAGTCTTATTTCCTACGAAATGTAGAGGGGAAAAGTTTTTGCAATTTCTGACTTTTTTAGTAGCTACTCAAAACATTAGATGGACCGATATAGGTACCTAGGTTTTTTTATCCTTAGGTATATGAGACAGCATTAATTGGCATCATTAATTGAGAAAATTGCCCATTTTCTTCCTGACTTCTTCTAGGTACAGTGTACTGTGAATGCAGATCAATATCTCCTGTGCTTATATAGATTTTATATTTTCAGCAGTTGTTCTTTTTAATATGGGATTGCTTTCAGGTAAAAAAAAAATGTTTGAGTTTTTTATTAATTCAATATTGCTACATGCCAACAGGACGTACGTAGCATGTTATTATTATTATTATCTACTAGATATTTGCTTCTGTCCGCGATTACATCCGCGTGAAATTTCTTGTTTTAACATAAAATAATATACATCCTATAGCATCGCATCGCCCGCCTGTGCTATTACTTCATTTTCGCTTAGCGTTCTTTCAGTTTTTTTTTCTTTTTGGTCGGCTCCCAAGGGTTGCAGGATTTGACGATGATATTAAATAGCTCTAATTTCCTTCCTCAAGAATTAGGCTATCAAATGTAAAAGTAATTTTTCAAATCCGATTGGTATTTCCAGAGATCATCGCGTTCAAACAAACGAAAGAAATCTTCAGCTTTATTGTACATATTATGTAGTATTAGTATAGATATCCCCATCCCATGCTGTCCTACTGTTGGGCCAGCACGTTTAGCATGACCACAATAGAAACAGATTTTGATTGTTTATCTGTCATTTTGTCTATTCTTCCGACGACAAAACCCGTAGACAACCCGTTTCTACGATTTTCATGCTACGCGTGCTGGGCCGACAAAATAGGGCAAAGGACTTTTTAAAATCTTCATATATCAATCGTGACTTTTTGGTGCAGTCTATCCTAATGAAACCAATGTGCTTTTTCTCAAAAATGCTTGGAAATTCGGCCATAATTTTGAAAATCTTTGAGATAAAGTTTTGTGCAGACTAGCGCGACTCGACAGCGCGCTAATTCGTCATTATATGCTTGGTGTACCAAGCCTGCAGCTGCACTTTTAGAACTTACTAGTCTTGCCTCTCCCTGGATATTTATATTATAGGAGCTACTACCCTTCTAGGAGCGAAAGTCGAACTTGTCTATGTTTCGTTATCATCCACTTTGAGAAAGACAGGTGTATCGGATGGGTCTAAGCCGTTGGACTACCTACTAATTGCCGCTCAAATTTTCTCAGTTAATAAGTAATTATCGTGTCTCACCGACCATTAGTGAGGACTTAATACGTACTCAATTTGTAGTCAGTTTTCCTAAGCTGCGTCGTGGAATTTATGCTGGCCTATGCTACGATCTCAGATTTTGTTTAATTTTTTATCGTAAATATAAAAGGGGTAACATTATCAATCATTCAACTTAGTCCATTGCCCTCTCGCTGCTCCCGAGACTCGATCCTTCCTTTTCTTCATCCTTCCGAATCCACTTTGGAAAAACACTTTAACATCAAAGACCTGACGTCACACAACATCCTGACGTCACACAAATCCTGCATCGTGCAATTAGAGTTTACCGCGCGAATATGTTGTTATGTAGTAGTTTTCGAAGTTCGAACGATGCATTTTAGTTACTTATGGGTATGATTAATTCAGCCCCCACAGCACTGTTAATGCTAAAAAGGTAGGTAAGGTAGGTTAGGTACTTAGGTACCTACACTGTGATCCGTTGAGATGGGACGTAATTATGGAAAATCATGTAGAGTTTTTGTGTCTTTGATTTTAGAATTAAGACAACTGCATTCAAAGTATTTCAAAAATCTGTCTCAACGGATTGCAGGATCAGTCTCATCTGAAGATAGAAGACGCCTTTGCTAATAGCAACACACATTATCTATTAGCAGTTATTTTAAACAAAAACACTTCTTTTAAACGCATCCTGCTTTAATATTTCTCTAGGCTCCTAGGTTCTGCCGGGGTTGCGGGAAAGTCCGAAAGGGATACAGTAGCCTCTGGCAACGAAAAGGCAACTGAAGGAACACGGGTGGGGTTTAGTCAGTAAAAGTTTGACACGTCCTGCCGCTCCGGCCAGAGCGGGAGAAGTTATTTAATAACTTCTCACCCAAAAAAAAAAAGGCTTCTAGGTTACTAAGTCTAAATACGCATTATGTATTTGTATACGTGTGTTTACACCTATGTCCAAACTCGGACACCACTACAAGGCTTCTTTCATACTCATCCCTCGTTCGAACTCGACCGCTTTTTTATGTCATCAGCTGCAAGGGTACAACGGACCGGACGAGTTCGAACTGGATGACTATGAATTAAGTACAACTAGGTGGGTACCTAACTATAGTCCATTTGAAAAAGATTTGAGATTTAAATAAACCTTTTTTACAGTCCATTCAACCGATTTTGACTTCTATGTCGGTGGCATGACAAATGGCAGCCGCAGTAAACGGTTGGTATTGTAACTAGTTTTTTGCTTTTAATGCCATCCTTATGTCTACGGTATAGAAGTCAAAATCGGTTGAAAGGACTATAAAAAAGGATTATTTAAATGTCTACTCTTATTAAAAATGAAGTATAAGTAAGTAGGATTAGTTCTCTAACAAATTATTCTTCAACTCGCACAACGACCCGTAGCTCAGAAAGCCAATAAGTACCTAGTAGGCAGCTATCTATATGACCACAGTAGCGCTAGTGCCATAATATAAAAAGCCAGTAAAATAATACATTTATATACCAACCAAACCAGTGCAAATTACCAAAAATGTTATGAATAGGTACCTACACAGCTCCAACCGCAACTTTCGAAATCCTAACTATGCTTAAAATGAAAGCACATCAAAGCTGGCTCCTTGTTTCCGGCAGTTAGTTATGCACAACATACATTCCTGTAACAGACCTACCTACGTTTATGCATACTAGGTATATAGACATATGGCGGCTACCCGTTTGTTTATACTATGTACCTGTGGGGAATAAATAAACCTGCACCTCTCAAGGAGGAAGCACTTCTTTCAGCTCGTGACCTGTCTAGGGTGTGCGTGCACGATATTTATACGCCTACTCTGCTCTGCAAGCTGCTTCTAGTCTACTAACTTATTTATTTAATAACACTGCTTTCCGCCTAAGGTAAACTTTCCAGCACTCACTCTAAAGTCCCCAAGTAATTTATGACTTAAGCTAAGTAAAAAAGGTCAGCGGGAATCTGTTGTTTTAATATCGTTACATGAATAACAAAGTTATGTCGTTTAGGAGTTTTGTCGTCCCGATGGGCGGTGGGAAAATGTTTATTTTTATTGTTCAAATCTACCCCCGGACATTAACTTAATAGCCGCCAAGAGAATTTGAGCTACGGCCTGCCCTGCCGTTACTTACACCGAAATATATATGCGATTTAAATTTTACGCGTATGCTTTTCAGAACTAAAACAATAAATAATAATAGAGTGGACCAGCAACACTACGAAAACCTACTTTATTAAAGTATTTAGTTAAACATTTATCATCAAAATATTAACAGCGAACTTAATGAATTTACAGTTTACAACTTTACATCAACCCCTGAATTAAAAAAGCTCTACGAACGGTGCAAACGCGCCCTTCGTAGCAGCGGCGTAGCGGGTGTCGTAGGACTCGTAGGCCGAGCGCCGCGCGTGCGTGCGTCAGTCGGCAGGAGCCGCGCGTAGCCGCTCCACGCCCGGCATGCGCTCCCGTGCTGCCCGCGGACCCCTTCTAACATATACACACCACCGCGCGCCCCTGTAAGTACACTTTTTCAATATAAGTAGCAAGTAGAAACTATATTTTCAAGTTTAAAGCATATTTTCATTCAAAAACTGTCATGCGGAAATGCTGATTTCCGCACGTGGATCCATATTTAGCCGGCAGTGCCTTCCCAACGCACAGTTACAAATGAGCGGTACGTTCGATAGCCCACTGCCCCTGTGAGAGGCTTCCAAGTGAGCCCTTCCTTCAAGGGTTGTTCTGTATTCTGATTAAAACGTTTTGTTTTGAATGTAGATCAAGATGCAACTGTCGCGTTTCGTTGAGCATTTGGGGTTAGATTATGAATATTTTATAGTGGTTGTGTGGATTCGCACGTGGATTATGGTAATGTTGTAGGTAAATAGACCGGAAATTTGAATAAGGTTTTTCTTTTAGAGAGGCAACAAGTTTTTGTATTTTACCTCTACATAAGTGTTAACAGCATTATCAAAGTATCCCAGGTACTCAGGAAAAAACGAAAAACCTGTAAATAAAATTATTTTTCGTAACACCTTAAAACATGATATCTTAGCTTCGCACTAAACCGCTTGATAAAGCGACAGAATTCTCAAATAACACTTTTTTCAGCACACCATGTAAAAAAAGCATGGTTGTAATAAGGAAGTGCATACATGTGAGTAGTGTAGGCTCGCGGTGTAGCAGACTGCTCATTTAAAACGAGCTGGCTCGTCGTCGGATTCGACAAACAATTGCCGCTCGTCTGGCGCGCCCGGCAGCCGGCTCAAGCCTTTCAGTCTTTTTAGTTTGTCTACAATTCCGTGGGGCCTCGCCGAGACAGCTTGAAAGCGGTCCGCAATTAGCCCGAGTCTGGCAAGCTATTGCTTCGTTTTATATCTACGGATTCGTTTTAGAGACGACGGAAGTAATCTGCATGGTTGGACGGCTCTATGCTGTCTTCCTCGTTTTTATATTAATTTGTGTTGAAAATGTATCAATCATTGTGAATTTAAATTACATCTCTAAAGTACGCTCTACTGAGTCAGAAGATTCAAAGTGTGTTCCATATTCAAAATCAAGACCAAATACTGGTACATAGCATCGACAGCAACCCTCAACTTTCTTGGTAAAACAACCGTTATAACACGTAAACTTAAATTAATTTCAAATACTTTGTTAATTACAAATGTCTGCAGCACAATTTCCGTGCTCAGTGTGAACAATAGCAATGTAAATACACATGCCATGCGCTTAAGTACACACTTAGTTGTTTTACATTTAAATGAAAAGACAAGCCGAGCTGTGTTCTACGTCTACCTTCATAATTAGAAGATTGATGCTAAGATTAACGCAATTACAGAGCTGGAGGGGAACCGAGATTTTCATCTTGAACAAAACTGAATAATTTGTTAGAGAAAATATTTCTTACAAGAAAATTTGGTTAACAAAATACTCGGTGAACCTTCGAGATTGTGGGAAGCGTCAATTAATCTGACATAGACGGCCGAGATGTATAAGGCTTTAATATAATCTTACCGATGTTGTCTTAGGACGTGGGTAGTGATCCCAGTTCCATGATATAATAACTATTGGGCTTCAACAATGCCGTGGAGCTATCATCATTTATGAGGCGGATTCATGCGGGAGCAAGCGATAGCAGGAAAATGTTATTAATATTAAGGGAGTGATAATGCAGCTATAGCCAATTTACCACAAGCTTATATAAACTAGTGTAATTTATTCATTATTAATCCCTAATAACTCTAGCCTAGTGGTGTGACCGTCAGACTGCCTAGCTGATCCCGAGGTATGCTGGTCTCCAGTTTGAATCCAAGGCACGCACCTCTGACTTTTCGGATTCATGTACGTATTGTATAATTATCACTTGCTCAAAAAACGGTGAAGGAAAACACCGTGAGGAAACCGGCATGCCTTTTTTTTGAGGTTGGGAAATTATTAAATAACTTCGCCCGCTCTGGTCGGAGCCGGAGGGTGTGTCAGACTTTTACCGACTAAAACCCACCCGTGTTCCTTCCGTTGCCTGTGTACCGGGGCCGCGATATCCCTTTCGGACAGACTCGCAACCCTGGCAGGAAACCGGCATGCCTGAGAGATATTTCTCGACGGCATGTGAAGCCAAGTCAGAGGCCCCTGGGCGGCTTTAACACTCTGACTCACTCTCACTCCAGTTTAGTCACTAACCACACGAAAAGAAGAAGATCTACCCGCAGTACACGTACCGGTCTCGTATTTCACATAGATACACAAGTAGGTACAAAAACACATATCAAGAAATGTCTTCTCAAATCATGTAGTAAAAGCAAGAAGTATATTTAATTGAATGTCATGTCGAATGATTCGGACTCGATATTTTATCGATACATCGGAATTTCACGCCTCGTGAAACTGTGACGATTTTCGGATATTGGAAATTTCCCCGCGTGATTCGAAGTCTCATCTTGATATTAACTGTAGGATAGTTATAGAAATTTCTTATCCATTCCATGCTGTTTATGTTATAAATTAGGCATAGGTACATGATTATTATGCAAATACTTATTTCCGTATTTATATTGTATGTATGAATATACTCGTACTTACTTAGTTTCATATTGTTCTCATGTTTCACCTTTAATTTTAATAGGTAGAATTTATATAGCGCCGTATACCTACTCTCTCTTAATAAACTCTTAAAAATCCAGGATATGATAACAATGTTAAATCTTCCTATAACCACAAAAAAAACAATCACTTCAGCAGAATGTTAATCGCAAAACAACAGCGGTTGGTTGGCAACATTTTTAAATGAAGGAGTCACAAGAATAGCTTGGATCTGCTATTGTTCCGATCCTCCCCTGCCTTATCAGGGACGCCCTGAATAAATGAATATTTGATTTGCTAATTAAGCTACGTCAGAGGCAGGCGGCAGTGCACCTTTATATTTTGTAACGTGACTAAAAAGGTAGGAAAGGCTTTGTTATCTAATTTGATGAAATGTTTTGAATAGAGTCGAGTTGCATTCCATTAAAAACTCTTTTGTGATGGGATGTTCAGAGTCAGATAGAGCCAGGAAATAGCTTCAAAAACGAGCCGTTCGAGCTATTTACCAGCTAGGTGCCAGAGTTTCTCTGAGAGATTTTTTCAAAGATATTGGTATCCTCACGGTGGCGTCCCAATTCATCTTCGCCAACATCTTATATATTAGGCAAAATATACACTTATACACTAAAAACAGTGATTTTCACAATGTTAACACTAGAAATAAGGACAAACTACGAGCTCCCTTTCACCGGCTTCATAAGGTTCATAACTCATTTGTTGGGCTTGGTATAACCTTTTATAACAAGCTACCCTCTTCTTTGCTAGATTTGCCTTTTGATGCGTTTAAAACGAAAGTAAAATCCAAGCTTTGTTCAAAGGCATACTATTCTATAAACGACTACTTAAATGATAAGAATAGTTGGTCGCTGTGATTAACTCAAGACAATGTTTATGTTCTTTCTCCAGATTACCTACTGACAAGTTATATGAGTTTATATAATTGTATTTTTTTATTTGACTTTATAAGTCAAGCTATTTTTAATTTTATTTCAATTTATTGTTGACATAATCTACTCATTACAATGTTTTTTCTAATGAGTTGTATTGCAATATGTGGTTAGCTAGTGACCTCGACAATTGATCATATTAGTTATTGTTATTAGTAATTAACTGTTTGTTTTATTTATTTTATCTCGATGGTCCTAGTTTATCATTTATAACTTCCAGTTACAACTATATGTAAGCGGGCACGCCCTTTATGCCTGGAGGCTTTTATTTAGATAAGTTCTGTTTACGTTTAGTTTTTATTTCTGCCTGAGTATAGTTCTCGATGATGTTGTGTGGTATATTGGCGTGTGCTAGCTAACATATGGCTAATAATTTAAATTATGTTTTGTGTTGCGTAATCTAAATTATCTAAATTATTTTGAATACTATTATATAGAATCTTATTTTTTTGTTCTTCTAACTGAACAGACAGCTGTGCTGCTGGGGAGTTTGTTGCGCCACTTCTTCTTCCCAGCTAATGCACTAGGAAGTGGTGAAGGGTGGGCGTTTTGGGGGACTGTCTTATGTAATTTTGACGTTCGAAAAGTGCTGATTCTCAGCCTAGTTTGAATAAATGACTTTTGAATTTGAATTCTGAATTTGAATTTGCTAAATAAGCTTGATAACACATGTTAATATTTTGGTTAATTATTTAAAGTTAACAAAGACACACTGATGTTTTAACTGTACCTACGTACAACAGAGTAAGTACCTACTTCTAACCTATTGAGTCGCGTCTTGAAATTGGGCGTTCAACTTTCAAGTTCTCTCAAGAACTTGCGTTGTTGATGTTCAGTTTAAACTGAACATCAAGAACAACGCAATCAAAACTTAAGTTTTGAATAAATAATCTGACCAAAATTCGTACAAAACTTTTGCAAAATGAAAATTAGTCTTCATAAACAATTCAGTTTCGGCGACTCTGCCTAGCTTATACGGATCCCTTGTTTCGGGTTTAAACGAGGCTTAACTAAAGCTGTAGGACACACAAACTCCAATTTTCTCATTTTTTTATACCTAAGTCAAATCTGAAGGTAAATATTTGAGCAGACAGCCTATTTTCGCCCGCAAATATTGGTACAACGTTACCTAATTCCCCTCTTAGTCGTCGTCATACATTTTACTCATATTTCAGTTCCATTACGATTTTATTTCGGGACAATAGATGTGGAACCTTGTTCAATTTCCAATAACTATGGGTTACCTTAATGTAACGTTCATTCATTTAACGTTGCCTTCGACATTGACGGTATTCCAATTTAGTTTTGGTCGGGTGAATTGTTCGCTTGCAATTCGTTTGTGTAGCAATAATGGTGGACGTATTATTGGATATTCTATGAAAAGAGTAAAGTATCATGACGTCATTTCGGTGATGGGATGGCAATTTAGTGGAAATTTGTTCTTATTTATCTTGGAAATAGGTAATACAGTAAAACCTGGATAACTGGGACATTAAGGGACCTGCAAATTTGTCTCACTTAAGGATCTATTCCACTTACCAGTGTCTCAGATATTAAGGTATAAATAAATATCTGTCTCATTGACAGAGGGTTCCATTAATAGAGGTGAAAATAGAGGTTGTTTCAGTTATAGAGGTGCTATTATTAAATAGTGTATTTTGTAAACATATGAGTTGTAATCTTTATTAATAATCAAAAAAAGGTAATAAACAGAAAAAATCAAGCACCTTTCTTATAAAAAGTACAAAAATTCATACAGAATGCGTCAATGAACAAAACCTGTCATTTTAGTTTGTCTTTTGGAAGTATATCGGCTATAAGGCACTTTTCAAAGCTATAAATTTTATCAAATAAACATTCAGAGGATAGCAAAACCAAAATAACCATTGTTCGGTCATGTAGGCACAATTTATTAGCCAAGTGCGGAATTTGCGGGTAGACTAAGAACTAGTAAACAAAACAAAAAATTTATCTGCAATAAAGTCGTATTATGTCGTATCTGTATGTATTTTACTGTGTGTACATAAATAATAAAATAAATAAATAAAGTCCGAATTAGAGAGGTAATAAATTGACGTTATCTTAGTTACAGAGATTCAAGTATTCTTTAAAATATAGTCTCAGTCAAAGAGATATAATACGCTTGCTGTCTCAATTATAGAGGTAATTATGACGATAAAATTTAAAGAACTAATCTAAGATATAGAGGTATGTTTTGACCCACTAACAGAGGTAATTCAGTGCTAAAGTGTCGGGACCGTAGCATGAGTGCCGGCTATGGACGTTTCTCACTTATCCACGTCCCACTTAACCGAGTTTTACTGTATTTTGAATAATAGAATCTGTTTCTGAAATGGAAAACTTTTGGAAATGTTTTTACGCGATTGTCCTGTGCCAGAAAACATACTCGTAGAGGTAGAATCTATTGAGCACGATCACTAATTCAGTGCCTACCGAAAATAGTTTGATGATAAAAACCCCAATAAGATAACAAAAAGACGGTTCAGTTCAGACTTTCCGCTGGACGAAAACTGAAAGGTTTTCCTTGTGGGTACTATTTACATGTATACGGTGACAGTTTTATCGATAACGCGATTCCTTTCCCGACCAACTTCACATTTATTTAAGTTGTTTCGATAGAAAAAGGGATCTGCGGCGAACTGCGAAGTTGGATACTTTGTCCCGAAGCCACAATTTATTAGTTTGCTTTCGATTCATTACTCAGCTTGAGCCGGGGTTCGTAAAACATCTTATTGGAAGATTGTGGACGTTTACCGTCCCTTTTATTAAATGGTACAAGTGTGCTCACAAATAGTTTATGTAGATTTTTTACTGATGTGTTTTTATGTGTGTAATTAAGAAAGAAAGAAGGAAGTTATGTTTATTTGCCATATAGACAGAAAATATATACAGACAAAAATACTTAATAATGGTGCCGATTCACGAACGAGTACACCGAACTAAACTAACTAAACTATCACTATAATTCCTTACTTTTGGCTATGAGAATTTTAAAGCTATTCTGACAAAAGAAATATCTAAATTTACAAATCATTTGACACAACTAAAATCGAATTTGACAATCGCGACTCCACGTGGTACCCTTGGTTTGCCATATCCCGTAATTTTTTTATAGAGCCAGAAGCGCGCAGGGGTTGTAGCATCGACGTGTTTTATAAGGAATTTTTAATTTTTTGTATGGATAATATGAAAAAATAGAACCTACAAGTGTGACGAGTGTTAGGGGTTTAAGAGTTTCATAAAGGGGGTCGAAATTTTCAATATTTTTGCGATAGGACGCACCATTTTCGAGATATAAGCAAATGAAAAATAAATACAGTACTGTTTTTTTGCACGTGAAATCGAGATGTTGGTGTGAATTTTAGTTCATGACAACGTATTTTATCCCACACCTTTTTAATCGCGATTAAAATTTGTCAGGTTTAGTCTGGCTTGGTTTTTACAATAAAAATTTTAGGTGAAAAACATCAAATTCAGAATAGCAAAATGGACATTTTCACTAAATTAAAAACTCAGTACTATCTTAGTGCTGTCAAACTAAAATATAGTTAAGTTGTGTCACTTTAGTCTATTTCAGAATGGGAAATCGTCGTTTGACAGGAATAAACAAAATTTTAGTGATTTTTTGTCTAGTTTAGAGGCATATGTGACAAGAGAATCGGCGCCAATAAAGACTTTGTATAGTTGCATTAGTTTCTAATCCTGCCAAAACACTTGCGATAATTCGTTTTTGATATACAATAGATTTTCGGTCAATATGAATCTCACGCACTGCATCATTCTGACATCTACATAATCTACTATTAATCGTGAAACGTGTATCGTTAAGAGGTTCAATCAATATTTCATCAGCGGTGAGCTATCGAGCGTGTACTTCCGAGTGCGAACGGATAGTTAAATAAATTTTCCAACTGCGGCCGCCCCGTAATGGATTGCTAATATTAGCTAAATCTCGTAAGTTTACACCCCTCTGTGAACTGGATAAGTCGGTTCCATCCGTCTTTTATCCGGCGATTCGTTTCCCACAGCCCTGGGAGGGTGGCAGCCGTGGCAGGGCGTCGAAACGTTAGTTAAGTACTAGCACCGTGTATACGGGTAGCACA
This sequence comes from Agrochola lota, assembly GCA_947364205.1. Taxonomy (NCBI): domain Eukaryota; kingdom Metazoa; phylum Arthropoda; class Insecta; order Lepidoptera; family Noctuidae; genus Agrochola; species Agrochola lota. The sequence continues at coordinate 17,479,464 of OX376219.1, read as the reverse complement.
TAGTGAGTAATAGGTTTTTGAATGAAGGATATTGATGATTGATTGCGATCGAAGTATATTGCGTTGGAGGGTCAGTCATTTTTTAGTTGGATTTTGCTGGCGTAGGCTTAATAGTTCGCCGTATGGAAGATAAATTGGGTTGCGAAAATGGCATACCTACGGGTGTAGCGTCTGCAGCGATTGACTCAAACTTTTCAGACTCAGTTTTCATACCATTTACCCATTTCTAATAAAACTCCATCTAAGTATTATCTTTATCTATTTTGCTTATCGGAAATCTCTACTCCAGTTGATTAAATATATCGTGACAATAGAATGGTATAAAACTTTCTTTTTTATAAGATGTGCCATTGATGGAAATGAAGAGGGTGCTGACTGCGCCCTTTTTTACGAGCGTCGCTACTGTCGGTAGACTTTCTTGAAATATGACACGGCGAGGGCTCGCACTCCCACCAGACACAGTATTGTGGTTCCCCGTTAACGGCCTTTTCTTTGCAATGAAATGACGACACGATAAAACATTTTATGTCACTACTTTTGTTTACTTCAAAGCGTGAGTTTTGATGACAGGAAAATGTAGAGCAGCCGCTGTCGGGGTAACAATTGTCTCGCTCGTCGACGAACGTTTGATGTATTTTCCTAAAACCTTTGTTCAAGTGTCGCGAACGAAAATGTTTTCCTCGTGTATCGAGGCGTGAACGACGCGCTGTGCGTACACTGTTCATGTCACGGTGAGCTTTCCTTTCAGCAAAATGATGTTTGATTTTCCCTTTAATCTTTGGTTATGGAAATCGATGACGACAATGTGTTCGTGCTTTGGAAATATTGGTTGGAGCTTTAGCTTTTAGCATAAAATCGAAAGAAATAATGTAGGTAAGTATTTGTTTGTGTTGTAAATTGTGAGCGTGCAAGAATTATATTGACATAGACTTTGTTATAGGTGCCGTCGTCGGCATGCTGGGCGCGCGGCTCAAGTCATGGATGGAGGCGCAGCTGGGGCGGGCCAAGAAACGTAAGCAGAAGCAGTCGCGGCAGGCAACGGCGACGGCGACCACGGGGCCTCTGCCACCTCCCCACCTATCCTCACCTGAAAGTGCGTACAGTACAGGGTACTCCACGGATGGTACCTCGCCAGGGACCGCTCCCGCCCCGCTCGCCGCTCCGCTCGTGGCCCCCCCGCCGCCGCCCGCGCCACCGACCACACATCTCTACCATGAACCAGCCAAGGTATGTTTACGTTTAGCCATAAAGAACTTTCTGATAGCTTCCCAAAGCCGCGCATATCCCTAAAACGAGAGTTTGAACGGTTTGGTAAACAGTGTGGGAGGTACCCGTGTACCTAATCTGCGTTAAAGGCTCCTTAGATACTGAAGTAAGGACTCAAGGCCTTTTGAAAATGGATTAGTGGCTGGTAAACCTTATTCAAAGTTGTTGTAGAGTTTACCCACTTACATATTACAGCAAATTTTTAAATTTGTGTTTCTTATAAGGTAAGTACTTGATTTCGTTTGTAAGAGATGGATAGTAAGCGACCAGAGAACATACATACCACTCAGTTATAAGTACTATCGAAAAACTTCATATCTATATATCGTAAGGACTATTTCTGCTTGCAGCGCTCGGCGGCTGTAGAACCGGGGCGGTAATAGATGTGGTCATTGTGCTCACGGGACTTTGTTTTCAAATTGCTTATATATGAATTTCTTCGATAGTACCTAGTTATGTAGGTGTCTAAGTGGCACTAGTAAAAGTAGCCATACATGAATCAACAATTGGATACGGAAAATAGTCTTGGAAATGGAATATTCCACTGGGCAATAAAATATACCTGATTTGATTTATTAAGGTTTATTGGATCAACTGTTTTCACGTGACCAGTCACCATAACCCGGAGGCAATATGAACAGAACGGGAAATCGTCCTCAAAATAAGTTTTGTGAGCTGAACACGAACATATTTTTTTACTGATGTTATTTTTGTGCTAGGTACTTAATATGTCGATCTATCTAAATACTAGGTTTTGTTTTCGATCTCAAATGGATAATCAATATCAATCGTGGTGCACTCGGCGATTACCCCACAAACCCGACGCGATCACTGAATTTACTGATCACATGAAACAATTAAATGAATGACACATTTAATAATTAATTCACGCACAGTTTTCAATTAGCCACACAGTTAATGCATTTTCACCCGTCTGACACAAAGCCAATAGCCGTCATTATGAACGTAGTAAGACTGTATACATATGGACTGAATAATATACGTACAGTGGCACACGTGCTTATATGCTCTCGGCTTTATTAATTAAGTAGACCGTGCTAATTGAAGGGTGGACCTCCAGGGCTATTTAAAGTCGGTTGGCCTGCCATAGGTTTCAATTAGGTATAGCGTTACTTGTTTGCTTGATATGTGGCCCTAAATGTCATTTGTTTGCTTAGATAAGCACGTAAGGCCCTAGGTGTGCCTCATATTTAATATTTAAAATAAACAATAGGTACAGAATAGGTGCTAACTGGAGTCTATGTCCTAAGAAAACATAATAAAGTACTCGTTAGTACAATACGACACAACTTAGATGTAGCATCGGCAAAATTCGTAAAACCGATCACCATCCGAACTGGGTGCGCGTTAGGCGAAAATTATTTTAACGCAAAAGCAATAACTTGTACAGTCATAAAATCAAAAAAACATTCGTAAAATTTTAATGAATGAATGCAAATTTTCCCACATGCTACATCTAAGTTGTGTCGTTGTGTACCTGTGTGAATAAATGGGGCTCTCCGTTTTCAGAAATTAAGTTATTTTAATATTAAGTCAGGTTTAGGTAACGTAGATATAGATAACTAACTAACTAACGGATTAAATATATTTTATCTGTCGAAGAATGTCGGTACATAAGAATTAACGAACAACACGTAAATTCACAAAACCGTCATAAACATTCCGTAATAAACAAAGATAATCGAAACACCGAACGTAAAAACTTTTCAGTAAGAAAACATTGAACTCTGGCGTGAACTTCCAAATTCATAACTAGATGGCGTTGGCGTCGAATTGAATCGCGCTATCGTTTGTTTACAGCCGTTCGGCCGGGCTCGGCGGTCGCGTGATACTATACAACTTTCCTTGTCTCGGGGAGCATAGTGCGCAGTGATCGTAAAGTGAGAGCACTTATGCTGGCACCCACAAGTTAATCTTGTATACCCGCGCCCGGCTGCCGTAAGGGAGTCCGAGCGCAATTTTTAGAAAGCCCTCTTACTTACAGAGGGCATAGAAAGTCGGATAAAATTCAATAAACAAAGTTTATACAGCTTTCAAAAAAACATGAAAGATTATTTTTTGAATTTGTTATATTGAACACTGGAGAGTGGAGTGGAGGCCCTCCTCTTGTAATCCTCTTGCTTGAAGAGGTATCTGTTATGCTAAGTCAGAATCTTACTAAAACTTGTTACATAAAGAAGAAGAAAACCATGTTATAATTCCATTAAACAATGCCTCTAATATCTCAAATTTCAGCGTCGCTCCTCTAATGTGGTGGTCCGCCGCTGTAATCCGGAGCCAACCCCTATTGCTGTGGTGGTATGTGCGACCCCATCTCCCCGACCACGGTGCCGTATCAGGACTAACCCGTGGATGGGCGCGACCTCGCCCAACAGAAGGAGGCCGTCAAACATAGTGCACCAGCACTCGCTGCAGTGCCCACCGACGCAACCGCAGCTGCAACACGCTCCGTATTCACTTGATTCTCATGCCAAGTATGGTTCTAGGTGAGGTCTTCACTCAATAGTTTAATATATTTTCTCAGATAGCAATTTTATTGGGGCATGCATTGCGCTCCCCGACAAGTCCACAAACCTTGCAGTAGTAACAAAACTGTCAAATCTTTATGTATTAAAAATATTATATAGTTACACCAAATCGCTTTTATGCTAGAAGAGAAGATAATGTATTTTAATAAGAATAGCGAGAGGAGATTTAAAAAAATGTTCGGAAACAGACGCAAAATCATCTAGCGTTGTTGATTCTTGCATAGTTACCGTTTTATTATTCAAAATAAAATTAAATGACAACTATTGAATTTAAATTATTATTAACATAGTAAATATCAATTTGACACTACGGTGTAGCAGGTAGAATTATGTTAAGTAGCTCTGAGAAGCACCGACCTAAGTAAGTAGGTTAGTGGGATAGGATTGTTCAACGAAGTTAGATGATAATTCAATTACATCGCTGCCTACCTTTAGGAGTATATTTGCATTTATAATAGCACAGGCCAACGCTAATTTTTGGTATTCATGAGGATGTAACTTATAATCAAGTTCAAGTGTTCGCTATTTATAAAGTTTGTTATGTTTATACGCTGACTGACCCATGCCCGGAAGCAAAAAACATGGAATAATGCATGCTTTTCATCTCGCTTTAGAAAGGCGAAGTTAAAGGATTTTCAAGTTCTTACTTAACCTAGTAATGTATTTCAACTATACGAAACCAGTGTTAAGAGATTTCAAGGAGATAACTTGACTTAAATTTTAAATTTTAATAAAACGAATTGAGGTCTATCTGCCAACCCTTTTCGAGTCACTTTTATCCAAGATTTTTGCTAAGTTGTGTCAAATTACTGAAACATAATTTCTGCAGTTCCGCTTATAGTTGTAAAAATATTTGTAATCCTCAAAATTATTACAACACCTTTCTAAATTCCAGGTCACCACATCTGTCGCCTCATTTATCACCGGAGCCACACAGATCGCCTTACTATCGGGGCGGGGCCTCCAGCGACGAAGAATGCCGAGGAATGCGAACGAGAGGCAGGGAGACTGCCATATTGTCTGATGCTGACTTCGATTCAGATGGAGACACAGGGCTGGATGGAGGAGACGAAGATGATGATGAGACTGCGTCCCCGGGGAGGAGGAGGGCTAGGAGACGGAGGCCGCCGCGACGGCCGCCGCGGTCTGCAGGTGAGATGACTATTGAGGAGTATTAAATGCCATTCTGAAAATGTTAGCCAGTAAGCATAGTTCCTAGGGATACCGAGTGTCCACGATTGCAGAGTGATGAGGGCTGACACACGTGGGGGCTCTTTAATATATCTGTCGAAGGACATGGAGATGCTAGATGCCCCTCGTAAGGATGGAGTGGCATGTTTATGGGGAGATCAACTTCCAGAAAAGGGAAAAATGATTGTATTAGAATCCTGATTTAACAATGTACATTTTATGTAGGTGCTCAATATCAATCGACAAATAAGTAATGCATAGGTACTGTGCTTACCTGTAAGAAATTGGTACACTAGTCTATAAGTCTATTGGATGTATCTCATATCTTTGTATCGGTGTATTCAATTGTTGGTGAACCGAATAAATAAAATAAATAAAAAATACATGTCATAGTCATTTCTAAACAATGTAGGTACAAAAACAAACGAGTTTTGAATTATCAGCTTTATTTTCAGGAGCGACTCCACCTCGAATGCGTCGCCGCAACCACGCACCGTCAGCTCCTCCAGTTCGTGAGAGGGATCCTCTACTGGAAGCTGACAGGGAAGCCGAGAGGAAGTACAGGGAGCTCATTAGAGAGGCGGAGAAGTTGCTCGTCACCGTGTCACGAGCACCGCTTGAACCGCCACACAACCCGAGAGTTAGAGAGCTCAGGGCAACTGAGGTAAGACAGGACACTGTTTTTAACTCACACAGAATACTCTTCCTCTACCAGATCATGGTGACTTTGGAAATTAGATCCTCGGGGTATGATTTTATTACCCAAATCGTATTTTCTCATAACGAGGTGTCAAAGAGATGAAAATTATAGTGTTTAGTTAGAGCATAATTCTATTAGATTAACTCCAAATTGAAATACAAAGTCTTGCCTTTCTCGACTATCTTTTTCTCTGCATGATAGCCTGCACATTGTAACTGTCTTTACTTACTATTTTTCATTTTGTATAGCACCGTTCCTAGCATTAAAAACGCCCAAAACCTTGTGTTGTCAGGTGGAAGCCCCCCGTAGAAGTCCGGAGCGCACCCATATCACGAACTTCATGCGCGCGAACTCCCCCGAGCCCGTGCGGCGCCTGTCCCCGGCGGCGCGGCGCTCGCCGCTGGCCGCGCCGCCCCCGCCGCCCGTGGCGAGGCGCCTCACCCCCCCTTCGCCCACTGATAGACCCCACTCCGAGCCCCCCAAGAGGAAGGCTTATGCTCGGGATGAGGTTAGTCTTCCATGCATGTATGGACTTGGATCATACCTGTTGTCTCTCTCTATTAGAGCAGAAACTGTATAAGGTGTTAAAAACACAACTTTAGGAAATTTAAGACGTGCTTTAGACCATCGAACTGATTAACTTTTACTACGGAACCAACTTTGAAATAGCGAAAAAAAAACATCTGTTCCATACAGATTAGAACAGTTGTTATTAAACTTTACTATGGACAAGCTGATTCTTTTTTCGCGATTTCATTGTTGGTTCCATAGTTAAAGTTATTCAGGTCGATAGTCTAAAGGACCTCTTAAAGTTTCTTAAGTTATATTTTTAACACCTTTTATAGCATAGACTTTCAATCTTGTAAATAATTCGAATGTTTTTATAATATTGCCTTACTTTCACCACCTTATCTATCTAGCACCACATCAGGGTGCAGACATAATTGCAGAAAAATATGTCTTCTGAAATAGCAACCTGTTTCATACTGTAACTTAAATAAAGTAAGAGTCCTATCGATGAGGCTGCAGCATTACTGGAGAAGCGTTTATACCTATCTATTCTATATGCTATACAAATAAATTCTGCATATGAAAGTAAATACGGTACTTATATTTTGTCTGCCTGTTTGTTCTGGCTAATCTCCGAAACGGCTGGACCGATTTTAACGGGGAGCTGATGTTGTAAGGAGTAACTTAGAGTACTTTTATTTTAGAAAAATACTTAGGGCCGACACGGGCGAAGCCGCCGGCAACATCCAGTGGCAAATGAATTTAATAGTATCTAGAGACAGACTTATGTGGCTAGCAGAACATGGTGACACGCAAAATAGTAGTTAATAAGAAATTTTTAATGGCCAAAAACAGTGCTTTACATTTCCTTATAGTCTACATTAATAACTAGCATGACATTAAAAAAAAGAACGCAAAGGAAGCATTTTGCTTATGAACTCCACACCAGGTCGAGGCTGACCTTGTTGTCAAACGAATCTCGAAATTACCTATGTCAAATCATTTATGTCCTAATTGTTACTAAAGTCATGTCTTTCACCATTAACCAATAATCATTCACTCCATGTAACAACCACTGTAAACAAACAGAAAAGTGACGGTTGTATTGTATTATATAAATTGAAGCCGCAAAATTCTCCGACTCCTAAGATCTGGTCTGCGTACCTAGTTTAGGAGCCCGGAAACCTGACAATAATTTTAAACTTGGTAGTACAACCTTGTTTCCTTAAGCTATGTACTGTGTTGTTGTTTCTACGTACTAATAAACTTATATTATTATATTATATTTTACCAGGTTCTACAGACCTTGGAAGGTCTCCGCAAGAGTCTGCAGCAGCAATCAGCTCTGCTAGCGGTGCAGCGGACGCGCCTGGACTCCCTTTAGCCGCCAAACTGTACCCTTCCCGTCCCGCACTCCTAGGTATTAGACCTCTTTAGATATCAAGTAGTCAATGCCGATTCACGCAACAGATGCGAACATTTTTTAAAGATTTGTTATAGGTAGATCATTTAGTGGTTAACGCACTGCTCTCGTAGATTTCTTACTTCTATAAAAAGTAAGGAAAGACAATAATAGGGATATGGAAGTAAAAGGATACTGCTTTTTCCTAATCTCTTTAACTTCTTCTCAATTGATATATTAAAAGTTCTGACTGTTAATGTATTCTAGCAAACACTAATAGGTATTCCATTGACGCTTAGATCGGTTCATGGATGGAACTTTTATAAAGATAAAGATAAAGATAATTTATTTGCATAAACATATGTACATTAGTAATTACCTTGCAGAGATATTTACTAAAGGTGATTAAAAGGTGATTGAAGTTTAATTAGTTTCAACATGTTTTACCATAATTGGTGTACAAATCAGTGAAATAGAATGAAATAATTAATAATATAAAAATGTGATGAAAAAATTATTAAAAATTATAAAATAAAATATAAATTCAAAACAAATAATAAAATAAAAATAATAATAATCAAACAAAATAATAATCAAACATTCACAAAGATAAGTCGGTCAGAAAATCATTAACATTATAATAGGCTTTTTCAGCCAGTAGTTTTATTAGTGCTCTCTTAAATTGGTTTGAACTCAGCAGTTTGATATGTTTAGGGACTTTATTATAAACTATGGAGGCTCTACATACTACACTTTTATACATCAAAGCTGTCTGGGCAGGACGAACACAAAGCCGCTTATTATCCGTTCTACCCTGATAATATTCGTTCTTCCCAATTTTCATCGGAAATCGAGAGCAGAGTGATCCACACTAGTATAGTATAATAAATTGTAATATCTGTTGTTTGTTGATATATTTTTTATGATGCTTGTTGAAAAGGGTTTGTTTTTTGGTCAACATTTAACTTAATGCTTCTTTAAACAGTTGTTTACTGAAATCCTGCGAAACAGTCAATGCAGGTCAAAGCAGATCAATATCATAGTCGTTTTTTTTTTCGTTTATATTTTGTTTGTCACCTATTTGTCTTCAGTTTTCGTATTTTTTACCGTACCAACTTAGGCAGATAAATTTTTATTGTTTGTTTACATTCGTCAATTATTTCGAAATTACGGCTTTAGTACACATGGTGGTACACCTGGGGGCTTAAAACGGCCGCTTTGGCAGAATCATAATATGATAATATTATGAGTCACACAGTTATTAGTTACGCAGTTCATCTGTTTGACAGTTTTATATTAAAATGAAATAAAATTACTGTAGAAATAAAAATTAAAAGTCTCATTTGATTCATAAAAACTGTAAAGAAAAATTATCTGGTAATATTAGCTATATAGCTTAATTTTTTTCAAGCGGCATATTTACACCAAATATAATTATGATATGAATTCAATTGAATATAATCATATATACAGCTAAAATATGTGTCACCATAGAGGCGTTGCTGGGAATTCAGAAAATTAATTGCTTTTAGAGGAATTGCATAATGTGGCCGTTTTAAGCTCCCTGATAGGGTCGTTTTGACGTCACAAGCCTCTTATTAGAGAGCAGTGACACTAAAAATCATTCAATTTATAACAAAATTGGGTCAATTTTATTGATCGTAGTTATGCATAGGAAGACAAAAATGAAGAACCTTAGCAGAATTTAGTGGTGGGCTAAAAATGTATGCAAGAAATCAAGGACACATTATAATTTTGAGTAGATGAAAGAAAGCGTTTTATACTCATGGTGGATAAAGCCCTTTGAGTTCAAGCTTTCTGCTATATTTTGCTGTTTTTAGTCAATGTGTACTGGCGTGATTAGTTGTTAAGAGCGTGAACGGCAAGTAGTTGTTCCAAATACTCCTTTTCTCTAGTCCCTCCATAAGTTCTAGTCAGTTATCCTGTCGGGTAGTTAGTGTAGTGTTGTTATCTCCGTGTAGGCGAGGCCACTTTCATTATCTTCCATAATACTTGTAGCGTCATTTTATTAGTAGTACTTAGATTAGATGGTAACTGACGTCGGTTTGTAGTCCTACTGAATCACTGAACAATTGGAAAATGTGTGAACCTGAAAAATGTACACCATGGTAGTCTTTTCGGAAAAATATATCGTCGACGCCCCGAAAGTAGATTTTGTAAGTTTTGTAGTGAATTTCAGAAAAAGGGGTCAATGTTCTGCAAGTGTTCATAATGAATAAGCAATATTAACAATAACAAAAATATTATGAATTAGTGCCATAACTCTCAGTAGTGCTACAACGATGGTCGCACATACAGGTTAGATGTTCTGGGGTAGTGACGGAAAGTAGAAAATAAATGGAGTGCTATACAATTTTGTAAGCTTGGCCCGTACGCATCACCAGACGGGATAGTGAAGTGTCTCAAAAGTTATGGGCTGCACGTTAGCACTCCATTTGTGATCTATTCTGTGGTTAGCGTACGTATCGAGTAGCGCCGTAGTATTGACTAGAGCGGTCTCACTAGGGTAAGGGCGACCAGTGGCCACGGCGTACTAAGACTGCGTTATTATATCTTATAATAATTAACTTATATACAATGTTTACTCGTTATACTGTGTTCATTCGGTGGCTGGCTGAGGTGTCCACTTGTTCATGTCGTCGTTTTCGATGATAGCAAACCGTCTGGGCATTTGTTTACTCCGTGGTATCAAGGGATGTGCTTCAAGATTTTCTTGAGATACACTCTCTGGTGCTGTTGGAAAAGTATCTACAGTTGACGAAATGCTAGTCTGCTTGCAGGAGCGTACCTACATACCTAATACGTATTGCAGTTTTGTCGCGCTTGGTTGAGTATTTTTAACCTGAGTTACTACCAAAAGCTTCTTCCATATTTGGATTAAGCGGTTGAATCTAAGCCATAGTGTTAAGGTTTTCGTTTATACCTAAGTACGTAGGTAATGAGTTTTGTTTAGTGTAATGTCTTCCATTTAAGAGTTTACTAATTTAGTCACATTTTAGTTAACACCTAACATATAAATAATAAAATAAGCTATCTTCATTTTTACCACAATTTTTACATGGAGATTTTGTATTTGGAATTCCAATGGGACTCTTTTAAAAATTCAAGAGAGATTGATATTAAAGACTTTTAGGAAAATATACCATCGATACCTAGTTACGTAAACGTGTTACCTGATTTAGAATATTATACATTATAACTTTTGCATTAAGTTATTTTTTTTATTTTATTATTTTGTTTTGTCTGAAATTTAGTACGAAAGGAAACACTTTTGCTACTCGTTTTTATATGTCATTGTAAACCATGAGATTGCCTTGAATTTTAAAATATTACTTCATACATTTTAATAAGTCTGAGCCAGCTACCGAACGAGAAGGAAGTCTATATGGGCTTCCATATTTTTGTTAGTGCAATTTTGGGTGGATCGGCTATACGTGCGAACATCCCCCCAGCTAAATGTAAATATTTATCCACTTTACTTGTTCATTGTACCTAAGTATAAATAAGATTTATACGTTTAGTTGAATTTTCATTAAAATATTATTCCAAGAATGTGGTTTTATTTTATCTTTTAATCAATTGTGTAGGTTTCTACTTTTAGCAACATAAAGGAGTGAATCAATCAATAAGTTTTATTTGTAAACATATTACGTTACAACAGTGTGTAAGATTCAGTGAATCAGTGTTCTCCTGTGGACTGTGCTACTGATAATTCATTAGGAAATCCAATAAGAGAATACCTCTGCCTACTCTATTCCAAGTACAAGCTTGATGGTACTACAGTTACTCCATGTAATAATAGATGGCGCTGTATTCAAAGTTCGGCATAGTGTTGTTCATGTACATAGCGATAGATGGCGCTGCCAGTCTGTAACACGAGCCAAATCGATGAAGGTTGCTATTGAAAATGATGCAATTTTCTAAATAAAACGTTGATCATTGCTGAGGCAATAATACATTACCCGCAAGTAGCGTTAGGAATGTTATTAATTGCACAAACAGAAACAAATGTTGTTCGCAAGTAGTTTATTCGGTAAATAAGGTCGTTGAACTGAAATGATTGTTAAAATGTATGACATAATACTTTGACTTGGTGTAGGCAATGTTTTAGCAAAAAAAAAGTAGTAAGTATTTAAAAAATCATACATTTTGTTTTTGGAGTTTATTTTCTTTTATTATTTTAATCCTCAAACATGCTACAAGTAGTTTTGAGTTGCATATGACAAAAATTACAATCTGATAAATCAACATCAATTTTATTGTAACAGCAGTTGCAAAAATAGGGTTATGGAGATGCTGGGATTTGAACCCAGGACTTTCAGCATGCGAAGCAGACACTCTACCACTGAGTTACATCCCCGATGGTTAACGAGGTTGAAATTGCCATATGGGGTCTACAACACATAGAGGAATCATACCCAAACTACTTTTTACCCGACTGCGACGAAAAAAATAGGTTGTTTGTTTTCTAGATATACCTCCCTATATTTTCGTCGGAATAAGTAGGAAATGGAGTATCCGGTAAGTTCCATGCTAAGGCGACGAAAGTCTCCCCAATGTCGCTTCGTACATCTGTTTAAGATTTTCGATATTATCTTAAAAGTTCACGTAAGTAGTAGGTACAAGTTATTATCACAAATCTATGTTTTTCGAGAAACTCCGTAAATGACGTATATGACCAAATATGAAGGAGTCAAAAGCTTCCGTTCCTTTAGTATGTACTAATTTAATTATTAATGTTACGCCAGTAGCACAATGTGGGCCGGATATTCGACAAATTGGGAAATATTTTGAAGAAAATTTGTATTATGTTAACAAGACAGGACTGGGCACAGTGAGCATTCTGTTACGTAATGTCTTCTATCCCGACTCGAGGAACAGCCAAATTACAAATCTAGGTACTGATTTTACTTAGCATACATTGTAGATATGTACATCATCCATCAGCGTTCCTCCCGCATCCCAGTTCTTTGGGGACGGCACAATAAGTTACTGTATCATCCATTACAGAAATTACGGCTCATAAGGATTACTTAACAGCCGTAATTCTTTAAGCCGTAAGCCTTTCTATATTCACCCCTTTTCTAGTCGTACATATCATCTTAATCTCCAACTCTCATAGCCATCCATATTAATACAATACCTTAGTAACTACCTATATCGCTGATATTTTAAATCTTCCTCGTTACTTTGATGTTGAATTTTCAAGCCTCGGTTCGGCGCCGAGAGTTGAAAATTCAACCGGAGAATAAATTTAGGCATTACTGTTATGCTAAGGCTATGAATTTTAATAGACAATCCTTTATCTTCAGACGGTGTGAGGTAGACCGATAGTCGCCAGGCAACTTGTCAACGAGCTTGGAGATTTGTGTAGCGTAGTGTGCGAAGGGGCTAGCGATGCGTAAGTTAGCAGGTTATTGGTCCATCGCCCTGGTTTACTTACTGACCTATATACAACTATCTCTAGAAGAGGTTTTCCTACCTAATGACCTAACAAGCACTTGTAAAGTAATCTCTTGAAGTATTTAAAACAATTTACTCTCACGTTTTTTGTAATTTAGATAAGTAAATAATCTCTAGTAATTTTTGTAATTAATAAACATTGGTTTGTGGTTTATAGATATTTGAGTTATTTTATATATTTCACAATTAAAAACTGATCGATTCTTTCTAGAAAGCGTGCGAGAACAGGTGCTTCTTATTCGTAGGTATGTAGAATTATGGAGCCTTCACGAGGCCACGCAAAATTTTATAATTTACTTTAATGACAGCCCATATATTATGGCTACGTATGTTGGATTATGCCCCAAGGTCCATACCTACTTTAAAAAAACTTGGTCGCTTTTGTTCTAAACAAAGAATGTTCTACTAAGACCGATTTAAACACATGAAAATTAAGTACTTTGATTCCGTCATTTTGCAGTTTTAACTAACCATGCACGTTTAAGAAAGTTGTGGTAGACCCCAAGTCCCCATAATGTTATTTCATCGCCCCACTTACTTATGTTGCTTACCATCTTACCATGTACTGCTATCTAACTGGAGAAGAAAGACGCTAAACGAAGCCGAGAGTCACTTGAACACCCCGTCATTGTGAGTATTCTTGTGTACTGGATCATACCTGGGAATCTTCTGGTTTCGGAGTTATTGACGGTTAAACTTCTAACTTTTTAATAAATCCATAACAAACCATATTACTTAGTTTGATGTACAGAGTGCGTAGAGAACGGCCATGTGTCTTTTACACCGTGTACATTAACAAGTAAATTCTTTACTGTAATTGATACACCCTCGACATACAACGTAAATCTGTGATATAGCAGGCTCCGCACTCGGTTACAACTTACAAGTTCACAACCTCGACACTCAATAAGCTGTCAATCAGGAAGAAGTAAATACTGATTTATGAACACAACGCCTTACGGGTGAAAATACTATAAATAGGAATACCATAAATTACGAAAAATATGTTAATTTTGCAAGGAAGTGCGGAAATAATTATAGGTCCAGCTGTTCCGGTTTGTGTCAGAAAGGTAAGACAAGGTAGTCATCTAGACCGCCTAGTCATTAACTATGGTGTTAAAGTTCATTGCACAGTTAACTGTCATTTTATGTTTGTCGTATTATTATGGCACATGGAATGGCTTGAGTTTTTCTTTAAAAAAAAAGTTTTTTACACAGGTCCTTATTCAGATGGTAACAGACACATTCAGTGCCGGGAGTCGTCCTGGAGTGTTCATCTAGTTGCATATGCTGGACGTCGGGAGCAATCGCGGAGGGCTCATTATAAATGTAGGTTTTTCTTAGCGAATACAGCATTATAAACCGTGAAAATAAAATTTGATGTATATTTTAACAAGGTTTATTAGTACGAGTATATGTGTTGGTTTTAAAATCCAAGGTTATTTAAATTTTTTTTGTTCACGGTTACAAATTGGAAATTGTTGGAAACTACGTATAGCGACAAGACCCCCTGAAAACATAATTTTACTTCGTTTTATCACACGGTTTTGAACCTAATCCTGTTGACTGTTCGCGATGGTTAACTTTAGCGCAAACGTAATGCCGGTAACCCTCCCGGTGGGTTCACTTCCAATATGTATGGCGGCATGGCGTATGAGTTCTATGAAAATGTGTGAAGTCGAAAGTGTTAATGTCCAGTCAGTTAAAAGTGCAGTTATCGGGACAGACGGGCAGTATTATGAATGAGGATTTATTCATGAATCCCGAAGCCGTGGTGGGGCTTCGCGACACATGTAAAATTAATGTCTTGACAAACTTTTTGGAAACTTGGCCAACATTTGAAATAAAGGACCTCTACCTACTTACAACGATTTTCACTTAAACACTGGCTAAAATGAATCAGTGAATGGATAAATATATAATCAATATACATAAATATAATATAGATAATCAAACGGTAAGGGCAATAACAACATACGTTACTGGCTGGTGTTCTGTGCCACAGATTACCCAATATAATTCAGGTTACAAATAAATTAAATTCTTCAGCATAAAATAGAACTAACTGCTTGCGAAATATCTAACAATGTGTCTCTTATATTCAAAGTACTTTAATTTTATAGAGACCGGAAACGACCGGTCATGTCATTAAAATGTAACCGAGTTTAGCTATTCAAAGGTAATTCTAACCTCCTTCGACCCGTCTTTGTTGTGTATGTAAAATAAGTAAATTCTGTTGTTTTGAAACTAATCTGCCTTTTGGACTTCGTTCGTAAGTAGGTAAATTTGTACTTGCGTGTCTACTTACGTAGATACTCGTGTACTAAGCAAAATATTAGCTTAAATAAACACTTAGCTATGAATTAACTTATTCGTTATTTTTATGACGTTATGGCGCTGGTAAGTAAGCAAAAGGAGTGATAATATGAGACCGAAGATCGCAGATAACTAAAGATCGAATGATGTCTGTCTCATAATTTCAAGGTCATTTTTTTGCAGATACACGAGTGCAAAGAATTTGGAGATCGTCCCAGCCCTGCTCCAGTGAAGGAATTATTTTCTCCGCGAATTTATTATTTTGGTAGGTATTGCCCTCTGGTTTATGAACTACTCCGTGGTACTTAATATTATGTGTATGACGGAGGTAGTTTTTAATGATTGTTTGTTATTCAATATGTAATGTTATGTTTGTCATTTATTTGTTCTCGGCATAGGTGGATGTACAAACGGTGACTTGTAAGTGTTCTTAGCTAATAAAACGCTGAATCGAAGAAAATGCCAATAAAACAACCTTTTTAATGTCATTGACGTCCAAAATACAATTTCGTTTCTCGTTTCAGCTAATATACATTTAAATACTTTCATCGAAGTTCTGATAGTCTCTGAGAATGATTACGAAACCGATGTGGCATCGCAAAGGCCACATAGAAGTAACATAATCAATACCTACGGCATCACAATGCCTTAAAGCCTGGAATACACATGCTATGTAGTACAGTTTGACCGGGACCGCTATTCCGTGCCTTAGGTATGTTCACGGTGAAACAGGGGAGCAGGGACAGGCCGCTCATTCATCCATGCTCACGGCGCGCGGCGCACTGTGGATCGAAAAAAGGTTTTCGAAGCAATAGGAGCTTACATTTTAAAGTGTTGGTTTTTGCTTAAAATGGCTTCTAATAGCCACTATTATTCATAAATATATGATAGGATACAATCAGGTAGACAAATTAGGAACTTATATATTTTTTGGAAAAAAAATTGTATGGAGCTAATGCTTATATCTCCGGAACGGAGAGAATAACCGTTATATCCTTGCACACGGTGATGTAACTATTTATGATTTTTTGACATACGTCATATAACGAGATATAGTGCCATTTTTTAAGAAAAAAACCCCCACCCGCTTCTCATTCGTCAACTATCCCGCGGTGCGGAACAGCGGTCCCGGTAAAACTATAGCACAAAAGTATGCTAAATTCTAGCTAATAGCCACGCAATTAGCATGAGTATACGAAATGAGTATGATAATTTTTCATATTATATTATTTTTACATCAGAGCATGATGTAAATGAGCATGCTAGTTGCTAGCAAACAAGCATGCTTTTTAATAGCATGTGTATATGTCAGTCTAAACCTATTAAATCTAAATAGGTGGCAAGAACAATTAAGTGGGCGAGAAACAACTTGCAATCGTGTATGTAGGATTGTAGGCTAATCGAGACCGGTATGTATGTACTCGCAGTAGGTACTTGACGGGTTTCTATTCTTTATGGTACACTTGGAGAGATTATAGCTGTTGTATAACACGAAACTCATTTTTTACTCAATCACCAAAGTTTTGTAACTGGTGGTTTTTTCGTGCCGCTGTGTAGCATTTAGTCGTTAACTTGTGAACTATAATAAAACATTCCTTTTTTGTTGATCTTAATCCCAAAAAGTTTTAATTGTATTTATTCAGCATCATCATCATTTCAGTCGAAAGACGTCCACTGCCGGACATAGGCCTCCCCCAAAGCATCGCCACTTCAAACAACACTTCCAACGCTACGTGTTCGGGTCTGCGCTCGCCACTCCAGAACCTTTCGGCCCCATCGGCCATCTGTTCTGCGAGCAATGTGCCCTGTCCACTTCCACTTAAATTTGGCAATTCTTCAGGCCATGTCGGTTACCTTGGTTCTCCTGCGGATCTCTTCATTTCTGGTAGGGAAACTCCAAGCATAGCCCTCTGACGGGGTCCGTTAGGGCCAATGCCTCCAGGGTTGCGAGTTTGTCCGAAAGGGATATCGTGGCCCAGGCACACAGGCGATGGAAGGAACACGGGTGGGTTTTAGTCAGTAAAAGTCTGAAAAAGTCAAAAATTATCAAATAACTTCTCCCGCTCCGCCCAGGGAGCGGGAGAAGTTATTTGATAATTTCACACCCAAAAACAAAAAAAAAAGCATAGCCCTCTCCATTGCCATTAACATTCTGAACAACTTTTACTAAGGTATCAACCCTGAAATCGTGATTTCATGTCCCATAGTAAAAAAAATACTGTTTATAATTTTCCATAGAACGCTGCCTGTTATCTATTAATTAAAATTTCTAACAACGTAAGTTCAATTTTGATTTATTTTTACTTACATAATTGAGCAGCTGCTTTGCATATAAATCAAATATTTGCCACAGGCTTATTACCTGTGAACAAAATCCATTTTGTTTGCTTCTCCATTGTTAGCAATGACATTGCTAATTACATAGTTACGTATTTTTCACAATTCCAAAAGCTTATAGTTATGTTATTTCTGTTGTTTTTTTTTTAAATAATTTAATTAAACTTTTGTTAGCTGTAATAATAAAATTTATCACTGATTATATAGGTACCTACTATATTTAATGCAAAATAATTTATTTATGTTTTTAGACATTGTTTTAAGTTTGCTTAATCAGCAACAAATGTGTTGCTCCGATCATCATATTTTTTATCATTATGACATACTCTATTTCTTTGCGATGGTCCATGTTCCACTTTTGCATCATTATATGACTGCTGATGGACGAACGTAAAAATCAATGGTTGGTTGCGGCCCAGGTTTATACAGGGTGTTTGGTGCATCGTTTGCCAAATTGAATTGGGCGATAGCAGACGTCATTTGCTATCTCTGCAGAACCAATATCTGATTTCTTGTCACACCGGTTTTTTAGGGTTCCGTAGTAAGCAAGGAACCCTTATAGTTTTGCCATGTCCGTCTGTCTGTCTGTCTGTCCGTCTGTCTGTCCGCGGGTTAGCTCAGAGACGGTTTGTACTAGAAAGCTGTAATTTGGCATATGTATACATATTAATCATGCCGACAAAGTGGTAAAATAAAATGATTAAAAATATTTTTTTTTAGGGTACCTCCCCTACACGTAAAGTGGGGATGTTTTTTTTTTCTCGTCTACCCCATGTTGTGGGGTATCGTTAGAAAGTTCGTTCAAAAATATTGTGTTTGTGAAAACCATTTTTGGATTCAGGGATCCGTTTGCGAAATATTAAGCTTTTAACTGATTTTTTTTGTTAAAGTAAGTGTCAATTTTTATTTGCCTAGAAAATCCAGAACTCAGCATTTAACATATTTTTTTTTAAGTTATACGGGTACAGCCTTCAAATTTCATTTTAATTTTCATGTGTATAGTTGTATGGTTCTATGAAATTCAAAATAACGTGCTAGTAACATCTAGTTCCCATTTTAATAACTCACAAAGTTTTTGAAAAATAGAAAGTAAACTTAGAACTCAACTATAAAATGCTGTAAAAAAAAAAATAGCGATCGGCATGTTTGTATGCTTTTAAAAAGTTCTCTAGTTTATCCCCATTCCAACGGTATGCAATATGTAAAAAAGAAATTTAATAACTTCGCTATTTCGCTAAATTTGTGTATCGGGACGCACATCAAGCTATTCGATATTCGGGATAAAAACGTGTTTTCGTGTAAATAATACGCGCAAAACAGGTAAAACCTGCTATCACCCTCTTGAACCAAACGAGTATACCCTCCCACCATACACCCTATATAGGACATAAACTCCATCTCTTTCCCATTTTGAAGTAATATTAAAATAATACTGCTTTACGTGGTGGTGGTCTGTACAGATTGCTAAAAAGTACAAATTCGCCTAGTTGTTGGGTTACATTACATGTTGCATTGCATTAATTAGGACGGGTAATTTTTGTTACATTTCACCAAACTATACCCGGCATTAAACAAGTACCTTGAGGGCTGGATGGCGACGGCGCGTAGCGCGGGAAAAGGGCACCTGGAAGGACTTCGCTGGGAAGTCTACCTACCTATGTTCAATTTTCTTTAATATTTTTTTTTGTATTAGTCTTTGCCCAGCAGTGGGACAGCGACGGCTAGAAAAAAAGCCTTAATGTAAAGTAGGTAGATAGGTACTTTTTCAGTAGTTTATCAGCCGTCGTCCTTTAACAAATTGCTCAATAGGTACAGCAGGGCTACTGGCTATCTTTTTCATGGCCAGTGACTATCAGGCTTCAGTTGTACACCGAACTTTGATGACAACTGCGAATTTCAATAGGTCGGCATAAAAATCTGACGTGGTGACATTTAGAACTAAATACTTAAGTAATGCGACGATGGCACTACTTTCCGACAACTGCTAGTAGGTTTTGAGTCACCCACAAGCAGTGTTTTTAACAATTTGTTTAAATTATTTTACTCATTTCCCATTCGAAGTCACCTAAGTGCGATAGGGCGCCCTCATTTTTTCCAGACTCTTTTTTGCCAAGCTGTATAGGTACATATAAGATTTAAAATATAATACAAGAGCATTATATTTTAAATCTGGATCTGCAGAGTAGGTACCTATGTATAAAAGTATAAATAATTATGACAATTTAATCAGATATTTTATATATTAATAAAAAAAGATTATATCTTTAAAAAGGTGCCTTACATAAAAAAACCGAAAAACATGACAGCCCGAAAATAAACAGCCTCTTTAAAGCGCAGCTAAGTTCGTTTTTCTTCGCCTATGGAGCTATCGCGTCTTTTTATACTTTTCGGTTCATGGTTTGCGGTGGGAACACGCGATAGCTACATGAGCCTTCGCTCAAACTTAGGTTCGTTTCCAGTGTGGCCTGCGCTTTACACTTTCCGAAAGTTCATCTATGTATATAGACGTTTTACAACCTTTCCTCAGAAAATCCTACGTCATGGTTATGGAAATTTTAAAGAACTCTAAACAAATGACACTTTATTATAGTAATTCGTATGTAAATGCGTTCTAATGGAGTAAGCTGGTGGGAAACCCTGGTCAACATAACAAATTATCGATCAATTATGACTATTAATCGCGATAAACACGTCATCCTAGCTGATGAAAACTTTCCGTGAATGAAATCAATGAAATCAGCGTACGAGCAAAAAATCGAACAAAACAATATTTTGTTGGAGCTCATTAACACTGGAGTAACAAATCCTTGTTCAGGATTGTAGTAGTGTGTGTGATCGTAGTCAGGTACCTACCTACGTACATCGCCGGCATTTGCGGTTGACCACTTTCTACCCTTACGACCTTAGTAATAAGGTTGAAAAGTGGTCCACCGCCAATATCCACGATGGTAACTAATAAAAGAAAGAAAAAGAAAATATGTACACAAAAGCACGTAAAAAAGCGAAGAAAAAGAAAAGTTTAGTTCTGATTTTCTGGACATAATAATCATAACGATTTTAAATTCTTGGGACCGACCGACCGACCCACCGCTAAACATCGTCTTCCGAAAAAAATTATTTAAGTAGTAATTCATTTATTTCTTTTACTTTAACATAACACAGCTTTTTTTTTTTTGAGGGTGGAAATCATCAAACGACTTCTCCCGCTCTCGGGTCTCGGTTGCGGGTTTGTCCGAAAGGGATATCGCGGCCCCGGCACACGGGCAACGGAAGGAACACGGGTGGGTTTTAGTCAGTAAAAGTCTGACACACCCTCCCGCTCCGCCCAGAGCGGGAGAAGTCATATGATGATTTCCCAACCTCAACAAAAAAAAAAGGTAGGTATCTACTCCTAAGTCAATAACATCCGGTACATGTGATCTCGGAAAAATCCGTGATAAAGATATTGTTTTCTTTATTAAAATACGTATAATAAAGAAAACAATATCTTTATCACCGATTTTAAGTATTTACTTATTTATTGACTTACTAAGGCACCAAGTCCCAATATACTAATCACAAATACACACAATTCATTCATTTATTGGATGGATTCTTTCATTGACGTGTAATCTGTTAAAATGCACATGTTTCAGAATTTTAGGCGAATAAGTATTAATGCCATTGGAATTCAGTATGCATAATTTATTTTTTGAATTACACAATAGGTACATTATTTACTGAACGATTATGTCATTGAATATTCAATAGTATCAATAATTAAGTAGTTTTTTTTCCTAGCCTTCCTCTTTCGTCCTTAAGTAATAAATAATACTTATATATGTAGTTAAATATAACCTTTGTATTGAATAACCTTATTATTGAAACTCAGTCTCAGAATGTTCAAATTCAGCAAGTTCAAAGCCACGGTTGACAGTGAATTAAGTGGCGCGGGCGACGCTCATTGCATGCACAATAGTGTTTTGTAACAGGAAAGAACTGTGATGTAACATCACGCGACATCGTACGATACTCCAGCCAGGACGAAGACACTAAACAAATAAAACAGAAGAGCAACTTTGAGAAATGCACATTGTTCTTATCGAAAGCTAGATCGAGACAGCATAAACTTCAGCGAAGTCTGAATTTGATTAAGAGGGTTTATTCTGAAGGTGGGTAACGTCGCCAATAGATGCCAAATATTTCATTGTTTTGATTAATTTAGCAATATTACTGTTTGGAAATAAAAAATGTGGCTACCTAGCGAACTACGTATAGAATATTGATTATGAATTGCAATAATTAATATCGTAACACCGAATGTTTCGTTTTAGATGTAAAAAAACTATTTGGAAACTTTCCAAATGTGTTTTTTACACCTTAAATTGGTGCAACATCAAATTCAATGTTATAATTGCAATTCATTATTAATATTCTAGTTCGCTAGTTAGCCACATTTCATAATTCTATTCAGTAATATTGCTATAAGAATCAAAACAGGTCAATATTTGACATCTATTTGCGACGTTGTCCACATTCAGAATGGCCGGTGGACTAGACGAGTCCTGCACCCTAATTGCGTACGTAACACACGATCAATCAAAATCTGTTTTATTTTGACAGTTCAACAATATTCATACGTTATTGAGTAGACAAATTTTTCGAATATGATTGATCATGTGTTATGCAATTAGGGAGTTGGAGTTGAGATCGCCTATAGGCAGACCTAAGTGTGGGACGCCCCCCAACTAGATGGACCGACGACCTTAAAAAGGTGGCTGGGACAGACTGGATGCGGAAGGCGGAGGAACTCAAACTCAAACTCTTTATTGCATTCATGTGTACATTAAGGTGTTACATTTATGTAACTAAGTTCCAACATGAAACCCGGTTAGGGCACGGCAACATAATATACGTAGGTATATAATAAATTGGACAAAACAAGCACCCAGTGCAAGTTTGTTTAACAAATATAATTATTATCGACAACAATATTACACAAACTTAATACTAGAGTTTGTGTAGTTATTTTAATTAATATCATGAGGTTATTAAATTATTTTATTTATGTATATCATTAAAATATCTTATCAATGTCATGATGGCCCAGTGGTTAAGGCCTCGCCTCTCATATACGAACGACAAGGACAAGGAGTTGTGTGTGTGTCCAGGATTCACCACAAGGAGTTGTGGTGAATCCTGGGAGTGGCCTATGTCCAGCAGTGGACTGCGATAGTCTAAGTTGATTGAATTACTAACCTGCTCGTTTATCCTCACCGTCTGGTTTTTGAGAGATAAGTGATAAAGAAATCCAGCAACCTTAACTACAATTAAAACTTTAGGTTCGTGGCTTAGTATCTTATTTTCCGACAAAACTTTCAAGAAGACGCAGTCTGTATTGTCTTTTGTCCAAAATCATTACTGTTCTGTGTTTACCTAAGATGTGGTGGTGTAGTTGGTTGTCGGTAGTTTCTTGTTCAATGGTTCTATATTGTCCGAGTCTGGACTGATAGGGGGCGTTCCAGTCACATATGTGTAAAGATCTTTATTGGATCTAATCTGCAACAACAATGCACTTACTTCTTTCTTGTGTCGTCTTTATTTTTGACACTCTGTGAGTGTTTTTGACTTCGTAGAAGAAGGAACTTCAGAAATATAGGCAGAAAATCATCAACTATCATTAACGCATGCAACTTTTTGCACTATTCAGAAGTGTGGCAACCGTTATTCCGACAAATCTTATAAATGATCACGTTAACCTCTAAACGAACTTAATACTCGTAATCTATAAAATCATCGAGAGCAGACGCCAACAAAATTTGGAAAACACCACAAACCCACATTGTCTGTGTCATGTCACGATCGAAAAGCTAGCAAAAGAATTGTAAATTAAGTAGTAAAGGTAGAAGTTCCATGAAACGGTTAAATGAATCAAAAGGCTTCAGTATGAATTGACGATAAGGAAGGAAAAACTGTGCAAAGAAAAGTTTTTCATTCAGCAAGAATGAATGAAACGCATATTGTAATAACAGTCAAGGATGGAATAGTTAATTATGTTCTTTTAAGTGATAGCTTAGTACTCAGGTACCTAGTCATTAAGGATGAGTTTAACCTCACCTCATTATTAGTGTTGAAATTGATTCTATGGTTATTATAATGATATCAGGGTCATCAAGCCATTGCGTATTTACTACGTCTTATTGTTTCTAGTCTGTAGTCTTTTTTTTTTGTTTCCGCTTTAAGGAGGGAAGAAAATTTATAATAGCCACTTTCTTTCTTACTTTTCCTACATTTTCTTTTTTGTCATTCGCCTATTCCTTTATTGAATCGGGTTTGCGGGATGCAACGAGCTCCATTTTTTCTAGATGATTCTCCATTTTTGCTACACAATGGAAACTGGTAGACAACAATTGCTCAATGATTTGTTTTCTAATTTTAAACTTAGCATCTTTATTTAGTCTAAAAATATCCACGTTCGTGCTTCCTCCAATTTTATAATGTAGCGCTCATCGCATGATCGCAACCAAGCGATATGATACGATACTACCGGATCGAAAGTTCTGGAGGCCTTTCAATTCGACCAACGTTGGCCCAACAGAAACTAGGCCATGAAATGAGCGTGGCATTGTGCCCGTGGGAAGTGGAGATTACTGGCGCTGCTAATAGGGATGTGGATGCTTCTTTTGTGTGCATCGTATGATGCGGGCGACGGTATACTGTCAATAATGAATTGAATCACGAGCGTTCTCGAATGAAGTTGCAGTTTTTCTAAAAGAGATTCAATTAGATGCTATGGTGAAGGTTCGGATGTTATTACTTCATGGTGTGGATGTATTTTAAAGCTAAAAGCAGATTGGAATTTGCGGCATATTTGTAGATGACTCGATCCTGCACCAAATCTGCTTGTTTTCAGCCCAAGTTTTATCTTTACTATTACTTGACGGTTCGACTTCATTTTATCGTAGATCGTAAATTTACTGCCAAAGCTGTAACAAGGAACTGTGAGTGTTCTCGCAGGAACACCTATGATTCCATGATAAAAGCAAGACACCACAGGATCACCCATTCGAAATTTGCTACTTCCGCGATCTCTGTTGTGCTATTATTAAACCAGCCCTCATTAGAACAGGATTATTATGAAATTAGTAATAACACTATCTAATTAATGACTTTAACGTCATCTACGATGTAAATGACAGGTATTTATTAAAATTACTCGTTGACACGCCATTTTTCATGCATAAACATTAAATGAAAAATAATCGCTATATTGGCATTTATAGCGATGCTAATTTCTAGAAATGGAAAGGATTTTCATAAAGGTAAATAATACTGGTAGCTTATCGAAATCGATTTTTAATGTTCTAGGTATTAACTACTCAAGGTCATATCTCGGTAAAGCATCCATCGAACCGCACATCAAAATGAAAGTTTAAATTTTTCGAACAAACTTCTACAGTGTAATGGCATTGTTCAGATTTTTTTCGGTAGGTAATATTTAAGCGAGGTACTCCTTTCTGTCCTACGTAGTTTGCAATAGTTAATGTTACAACGTTTATTTTTCTATAATTTCTGAGTGTTTCAATAAATGGCCACCTGTTTCGCCTCACCTAATTTGAATAAGTTTTTGTTTGACAAATAATACTACGGTTCTTAACGTTACACGTGTTATTGTATGTAGATGTAGAATGTAGATACTGTACAATGTTTGACTAGACAGGATGACACCAAGCTGTATATATTGTGTGAAATATGCTAATGATTGTTATGCTTTATGAACGTTTTTGATATGTGATCTTTCCTTTCGCTTCTGTGGCAGTGATTTTGTGAAAAGGGACGGACGTGTGTAACAGGAAGCGCATGCTATTTGATTTGTCCAATGAGCTCGCGCTTTGCATGAGTTGGCCGTCAGATGGTACTAACCCATTTTCTTAGAGGTTGGTAGTGTCAGCGAAGATGTTAAACATCTTAAGCGACTACTGTAAGGCACACTCATAAAAAAAAGGCATCATCTCGCAGGTTATTCTAAAAGGTTGTCGGCAGCAACCAACAACCAGGCTTGCTTGTGGGTGCTCCAATAAAATAAGGCCTCAAGCCAGGGCATAAAACTAAAAAACTAAGCGACTACACGCTAAGGGCACCTCCTGTGGGGTACGGACTTCGGCTTAAGGCATGTGCAGACCAGCGTGACTTGTCGCGCGACGCGACACGATCAATACAATTTCTAAGAAAACTTCACAGTATAACAATAACCGGTGTCGCGTCGCGCGACAAGTCGCGCTGGTCTGCACAAGCCTTTAGGGCGTCGCTGTGGGCAGCAAGGGTCAGACTGTATCAGATGAATTACGCTTTATGATAGATGATCATTATCATCATTTTTGCCGAAAAGACGTTCACTGCTGGACATAGGCCCCCGCCAAGCACCGCTACTTCCGACCGGTTCTGTACTTTCCGCATCCAGTGGATTCCTGCTGGTTCGATAGAGGATCGTGTCTAACTTATCTTATGTCACGGAAATTTCGCTTGGATTGGGATTACTGTATTTTATAGTAGGTAGACTTGAACAGAAGGCCAATTTTCGTATTTATAAAACGTTCACATTGAAGTCGCAATCTGTCAAACTTGTCAAAAATGTTATTAATTTGTTTTGTTTTTGACAGATTGCGAATGAGATTAGAATTTTAGAACGTTCTTAAAAATTACGGGAATAGGGATAGTCAGATAATAACAAAATATTAGACACGTATTTTTTGCTTTATCAAATTAATAAAAAAATGGTGTACATAAAACGCATTAAAGTTGGGGACTGGGGGCTCGCTACGTCACAAGTCAGTATAAAATCTACTGGCCAGTGTAGTCATGCTACATTTTAACGCATTGCCTACTCAATGTATTGTCGTAATCCTTTAATTACGTAAGAAAAGAAGAAAAACGTGTTCAATATTTTTTAATAATCTACCTAACGGACAATATTTTTTTTTTGTCTACATCCCTATTGCCTCTCTGATCCTGTTTAAGATCTTCTGTGTGTATCTGCAGTTAACAGCTGAGTTGTGGAGATAAGTTAACCATAGCTTTGTCTGGATTGTTACGTATTACAATCCAGATAAAGCTAGCCAGCCACATTTGGCAAAATTGAATAACGATGTCATTTTAATTTGTGATGCGGCTAGGATGATTTCAATGGCCATGTAGAGTGTTACATTTGGAATTTTGTCCGAAAATTTTTATAAAAATTTTACGTATTTAGGTCATTTTAAGTAAGATATTAAGAATTAACAAAACAAATTAGCTACAATAGTTTGTCTCGGGTCACAAGTTCGAACGATCAATGCCAGGATCGTTTATTTACAAACAATCCTCGGTACAAGTCCTGCATTGTGTCGGTGTTAACATGGAGGGGCGCGACCTCTGCGCACGCGCATCCGAAGTTGCGCCACTGACCACAGCGGCCCTCGGGCGCACCCAGCGTTTGACTTGTGGGGACGATTCACGCTATGTGATCGGGGTTTCAATTTGCTTGATGTAGGATTTATTTTGATAGGATTGATTAATCGATCCAGTCTGTAGGTCGGGCGGTGGTCAAGGGTAGCCATGGAGCCTTCTAGGTTTAAAACCAGGTAGGGGAAGCTAAAATAGTTATGTATATGCGGGAAGTAGGGTTCATGGAATGGTCATGTTTCGCGGGACTGCTCTTCAGGATGTTACACTGGACTGTTAGATTAAAAGAGGTCCTAGAAAATCTGAACACTTTATTACTTAAAAAAGTCACCTAGGCTGGATGTTTCTTAGCCAGTGTATAACACACATAAAATGACAATCAATCGCGAGTTTCATTTTGACATCCATTGCTTCATAGGTGAAAAATTCGTCTACTTAACAAGGTAAATAACGCAATGAACTTGGCTGAACTGTAAAAATAAAAAGCATTGCGATCGATTGTCATTTTATGTGTGCTACGCAAATACCAAGCAGGAGCACACTCCTTGGCCTTCACCAACTATGACAAAAAAGAGCAGTCTCCGAAGCCTTGATTAACGTATCAGACTGATTTGGCGGTCAAGGTCCATCTCAATTAATTTAACCCACTTTTGTTTTTTTTTGTGTGAATCACATGTCATGTTCTCCAAGTACACTTCGGTTCACATAAACATACCTATATAATAATATGTATAGATAAAATATTTGGCGAACTTGATACAAGCCACCATCGTAAGCTTTTCACGGATTTGGAATAAAATAACACTTTAGGTGAAACTTTAACCGCAAATCATAATATCCTATTCGATCATCACGGATTCGGTGCCAAATGTTTAACTGTCATTATGACCCACTGAAGGACAAACAAAACCACTGCAGATCAATCAAAAGTGCCGTTATATTACTGTAAATCGATTTTTAAATTAGGTACAGGCAGTTATTTTATCCCATTAATTAGCCATCACAAGACTAATAGGTACCTTGTTAAAAATAACTGCCTGTGAAAATATTATAATATAAGGCTCCATAAGGAGCCTGATTTTATAATATGTACCTTGTTTAAAATAACTGCCTGTGAAAATAATATAAAATAAGGCTCCATAAGGAGCCTGATTTTCAAGAAAAAGACAAAGGGAGATTGACTGCCTTGTTGGTCGTAAGCGCTACTGCTGATCATGAGGTCCTGGGTTCGATTCCCGGTTCGTGCAAAGTGTTATTATTGGGTTTCGTCATATGAAATTTCGCAGTAAAAGCCCGGTATTTGGATTTTTGCTCTGTTGATGGGAATAAGCTCGCCCTTTGTTTTATGGGGCTTAAAAATAAATGGTGAAATGTGGATTTTCTGGAGGTGCACCTCTGCTTAGCTCTTCGGGGAAATAGGCGTGATGTTTGTTATGTTACGAAGAAGAAAGAAGAAGTATTGGACAAAATGGCATAATTATCAACGTTATCTGCGATCAAATCCGGTGTTATTGATGTGGTAAATTTACTTCCTTGGTCATTGTAGCTAATGACTTAATGCCGTGTGCGAATGTGTTAAGTAATGTATCTTTGTTCAGAAATTTCTCGGAAATTGGTATTAATAGATTTTTTTAAAATTTGATTTGGCATGGTTCAGGTCACAACGTATTTTCCTCTGTACCTACTATGATAGAAAATACTTTGTGCATTTCGACAGTTTTTCGGAGTTTGCATTTGGTCTGTAAGGGATTTTCTCTCTAATCGATACCTTAATGCATGTTATAAGTTATTCAATTAATAAAAATAAAATCAGCTGTTCCATACATTACATACATCATACATACATTATATACATTTTGACCGCGTAGGTATTGCACTTTTCTATGAAACAGCAGATTTTTTTTTTAATAACCGACGGAAAATTTCAACGAAGGGGCTTCAAAATCATTTACTGAATCCATGGTATCAGTTTTCGCGTCAATGTCCCTGACATCCTGTATATTAGATTAACGATATGTTGTCAGCGTCTATCAATAAAATTGTGTTGTTGTTATCGGTTAAATTTAATTCATAACAATCTATATTTAGACCTCTAACTGTTTTTTATAACATGGGTTAAAAACAACGTGTAATTTTAGGATCTGTCTGTAAAGGCTTTACCGGTCTGGTTAAAGAAAGAAGTAGGTATATCTGCCTACTTATATTCAATTTATCCTACAATATTATAAATGTGGGAGTTTGTATGTTTGTGTGTTTGGATATTTTTTATGCTGCGGCCGCATCTGTGGCTATCGTGACAAAGTGATGCGTGCCGAAGCTTCGTATATGTTGCTCAATAAAAAGTTATCGCGCTAATGCGGTGGTCACATTAGCGGCTTCGCCAACTTTATTATGTACCGCCACCCAGGCAACGCAGCCCGAACTATCGCGATGATAACCCATAATGGTTACTCACATCTGCGTGTATCGAATCACTGTGCGAAGCTTCGTCATGATAGACGCAGATGCGGCCACAGTATTACTTAATCACGCAAAAACGGCTGAACGGATTTGGATGAAATTTGGCACACAGATAGTTTATAATCTGGATTAACACATATAATACTTTTTACCCCGGTAGTAAATTCCCGTGGGATTATTTCCGACCTCCACGCGAGCGATGCCGCGGGCGAAAGCTAGGAGTTTGTGTGTAGGGGGTAATCTACAGAACTACTAATCCATTCTCTTTCACTAATGCAAAACTACAGTATCGCCGAGTGTCACAGGATATAGTTTATGTTAAAATAAGAAATTTCACGCGATCGAAGTCGCGGGCAGAAGCTAGTTTAAAATAACATTCCGTTCTAAAGGTAAAGTGAGCTGCGGCAATAAATAATGTTAACTTGTTTGTTTTGTTTTTTATTTGTTTTTCAGCGACGTGAAGGGTCCAGCCATGCAGCCTACGCTGGCAGTCAACCACTCATTTCAAACAAAAAGCTCAATTTTGAATGAATTATTCGGCAAAACCTGTAATATAAAATAGTTTTTGATTTAATCAAATAAAATTGTTGTTTTTTGGTAATTTTAAACATCTCGATTATTCAAAAATGAAGCAAGGAATTACGCAGTTAAAATGAATATTATAAATAGCATAAGGATGTTAGTAGATCAATTAGATAGGAGCAGATAGATTTAAAATGTCAGTTATTCTGTGGTAATAAAATTAATTAATGAGGTCGTAAAGAAATTTCCAGACTGCCATAATATTGGCTGTACCAACAATCGATTAGTCTCCAAACTAGTTAAACAGTTCGAGTAAATAGTTCTCACGCATCACGTGAATGGTTCCTGATACCTGACAAATAGTATCTATGTCGTGTGTACCATATTAAATATTGAACCATCTGCGTATAATTTCCTTGAACGCGTAATGATTACAATGAAAACAAAGAATCCGCTTTGTAAGAGATAGATAAACAATGTGCTTATTTAATTTGGCGTTACAGTTGGCATATTGTGGAAATATGATGTAATATTTATTTTGGCCGAAAGTGTAATACTAAATGTTTTCGCTTGTAATTATAGCATATTTCATCATATGTATTTTAATTTATCTATAGAATACTATTAGCGTTATTACCTACTATTATTATTAAAAAGGGTGACTGGCAATTAGTGACCGATACTTAAACACGTGACTTTACTCATATCATTATGAACAACTTTTACTATGGGTACATACCTGGGAGCTTATCACCACCTCTAAATCAGTATTATTTTAATCTTACTTCAGTGGAGGAAAGAGATGGAGCTATACGTCCTGAAGAGCTTCATCTCTTTCCCACACTAAAGTAGAGGTGGTGGCAAGCACTATGAAATAGTGAGAAAAAAAATCTGCTGTTCTCTACATTTATGTTCGCATAATTCGTCAAAATGTATGGAACTACTGATTTTTCTTTGGCGATTTCAAGTTATGCCCCATAGTAAAAGTTGTTCATAATGATGAGTAAAGTCACGTGTTTAAGAATCGGTCACTAATTACCAGTCACCCTATATTTGTATACATAGACTTTCTCGAAAGCGGCTCTAACGCTTTCGATGAAAGTTGCAATTTACGGAGGCGAAAAATCGATCTAGCTAGGTCTCATATCTGGGAAAATTCATTTTCTCTATTTTCACCTGAGCAGAGCTCGGTCACCCAGGTACTAATTTTCACCCGAGCAGAGCTCGGTCGCCCAGGTACTACTTTTCACCCGAGCAGAGCTCGGTCGCCCAGGTACTAATTTTAATATGCGTATTATTTTACAGTGTCTACAATATATACAAAGAATATATTGTAGACACTGTAAAATAATACTCATATTAAAATTAGTACCTGGTACTGCGCAGATACTTTATAAAACTGTACTCTTTGTGAATATCAATGGGCATTAAGTAGCGACTCCGGTATTGTTTGCTAAAAAAATAGTTATATGCGCAGTGTGCAGAAATTCTTTAACAACATTGCGTTGAAGGTCGATTGAACAAGACGCACGGTATCTCATATACCCACTTAGTATTTTTTTATAAATGTTTTAAATATATCATTTGGTATGAAACAAGTTATCCACACATAGCTTCCTGATGTCAAGATTTGGCGCAGTTCACTAGACCATGAAGATTCTCTAGATGTCTAGAAATATCTAAATAATATAAAACATGTTATAATACTGCACATTGTGATTTAAAAAAAAGTTGTACCTTCCTTAAAATTATTCCATCGGCTCAGAACTTTAGGTTTTAGAAAATGTATAAATTCGCTTAATTTTTATTAGAAGTTAGTAGTAACAACTAAAGAAGAGGAAAAAGATTAGGCTAAAGATGACCAGTAGCAGACGAGTGGATCATGACTTCCAAGAGTAAACTTTAAAGTTCAAATAAAGTAACAATCATAGAGGAAACACTTGAGAATTTGAGATGAACCTGCGCAGTTGTCATCCGAGGTCAAAAAATATTTGACTATCGCAACCTCGGTGGTTGCGACATCGACTAAGAGAGAAAGTACGAGCTATGTGGTAGGTACCTCTACTCAGTGGTGTGTGGTGTGAGGTGTGCCGTTAGCGAAACATCTTTGCTGCAGACGGAAGTGTTGTGGCCATATGACGTGCAACAGCATTGCAAATCCAATACTATTAAACGAGGAATATTTGTATATATATATTTGTAATCACGTTCTCGAAAACGGCTCTAATGATTTTGCTGAAAGTTGCAATACAGGGGTTTACTAGGCTAAGCTAGGTCTCATATCTGAGAAAATTCGTTTTCTCCGTATTTTCACCCGAGCAGAGCTCGGTCTCCCAAAGTTTAGAACAAGATGGCTATCATAGAATAATGACATGGCAGCATGGAATTAGTCAGTACCTACTATCATGGCAGCATGGAATTAGTAAGTACCTACTATCATGGCAGCATGGAATTAGTATGTATCTACTATTAAATGAGCATTCTCTATTTTCATCCGAGCAGAGCACCGTCGACCAGGTACTGTACTGTTAACAAAAGAGTTTGGTTAGCAGCGTATGACCAGACGTGGAAATCCTTGGGATCTTATATCCAACTGTCGGTCATCTGACATAATGATGGATGACGAAGTAGCGAAGGCAATAAAAACTTGTCAAAACAACGTTAGAGAATTTTGAATATGCACAATGCGTAGTTCTAACAGTTTTTGGATTTCAATGACTGGACTAGCACATGCAGAACAGGAGTTAAAAAGGGCAGTTCAAGTTAGCTGCGAGCATACCTTTCTATTTGGCTTACTGTACATTGTGCAGTGCGCCACATCTCGTCAAGCGGCGATCTACTGGACATGACATAACTCATGTTACGTTTTGCCTTTTCATCGATATGTGACGCTATGAACCGCGAAGATGGGTACTGTTACAAGTTGACATACTGTATCTATGTAGGACTTGACGTCGGCACGGCTTATGCAATTAAAAATGAAGTTATCATGATTATTTCTTTAGCTGTCTGGAATATTTATAAAACATGCTACATTAGTAGTAGAGGTACGCACGAGCTAGACAAACGATGACTGCCTATTAAAGGTCGTGTTAATTCCCTGGATGAGATGTGGTCATATTTAGGGAGTTCTATGTCTGGCATTGGTTTGATGATGTAATTGGCTTAGTACGTAGACTAGTATAATTTTTTGTACCTACGTGAGGTACATAACGTGGAGGTAGTTTTGGCACAAAGCCACATAGTGCACCTGCCTCCCCGGTGCCTCATTAATTACTTATAACTTACACAACTGCGCACGCGCGGAGGCCTTGTTTATATTTTCACTTATGCGATAATATGTGCTAAGAAATGCATGGCCTTGATAACCTGTTACCAAAACATTGTGATAATACATATTTATCAGAAGTTCTTGTATAATAAGTAGGGGAGGGTGTGGCTTTATAATGACAACGCGGTTCGACTGCTCTGCGAAAAACACGGCGTCTGATAATATGACCTAGCGGGCGCTGTGTTTTTTGTCCAATGATAGACGATTTTTCTATTTACTCATCGGTGTCTTGACTCGAAGTGAACTCCTACATAGCTATTAAGCCTGAAGGCGCTATCTCAATCGGAGTAAGTTTTGAGCAAATTGACTTTTAGTAAATTGTAATTTAAGGAAACTTAAGGATATAAAAAACTTCTTAGTGGTTTTTTTTATGTTTTAAGTTCGATATCGGTATTTGGCTTATACCATTAGATGCGAAATTGTTATATATTGAACGGTATAAAAAAAAAAAAAACTAAAAGGTCGTATCTCAGAGAAAGCGCCTTTCGGCAGAGCAGGGCAGTATAGGAACAGGCCAGTCAAGGTTGGTTATCGCAATTTAGACAAAGTAGGATAGTAGTCAAAATAACTTTTTTCTTTGATGTTTGTACTCATGACGGCCTATGAACCTGTAGAAAAAACACATTGTATTCATATGTATGTATACATAATATGAATCAGAATACTTATCAAAAAACCTCCATAGTTGACCTAACGCATGAATCACATTATAATACACTCGAGAATTCGAGATCATTTCACAAGAGTTTCGCGTTCAAAGGTTGAAACGTTGATACGGCTTTGGACTATGGTCGACCAAGGTAAAATACTTGCTTATCGGTCAAAAACAAACAAAAGTGGACTTTGAACGCCAGTTACTTTTAACTGTGAAGATTGCGAAATAAAATATTTGTATTGACTGATTTAGGCTAATATTGATACGGAAATTTAACAGGTAGACTCGAATCAATAAGGAAATTGGTGTTTCTGGTTAGTTTGGAGGCATATTGATGTAACGTATACGTGGTTGCAGCGTTAATGTTGATCATTACTGTTAAGGAGGATGCAACACGAAAAAAAATCTTACGGTTTTTGCAATTTGCAGGTCAGTGTCAGGTTGTATCTTGATTATATTATGATTAGCAACCGTAACAAGTATACAGGTTTTATAGGATTATAATCATTAAAATCAGCAATACAACTCCTTAAATTAGAATTGGCCTCAAATGTCATGATTTCATGAAATAATCATTCAAAAGGGTAATATGAACTTAGAGAGTTCAAATTCAAATTCAAATTATTTTTTTTTTATTTCACTTAAACCTACATGGGCACTTATGAAAGTCAGAAGCTAGGTGCACGGTTCCAGTTTGTCGTTTCATATGGAGAAGAGCCGGCAAGAAACTCCACGGTTACTCTTTTAAAAATAATTGTATTTTACAATATTTTCAATTATAAGTATTAATAGGTATGGGAGGACAGTGTAGGTCTTTCAACAAGTACCAGGTACTTTAAAAATAGAAGATGGTCAATAAATCTATAGTTCACTAAGCCTACAGCGTTCTCACATTCACAAAATAGAAAAAGTAAATGTAAGTATATGAAATATGAATAAATTAGTAAAAATAAAAACCTATTTTAAACGAAATGACATGATTGCAATTGACAACTGTAACAAATCTGAATAATTATCATGTTCACAAAAGCATTGAAATTAAATTGTAGGTATATATCTAATGTCAAATATTAGGATGATTATGTCAAGGAAGAAAGTAAGAAAAAACAAAAATAAAAATAATAAACATGGTAATTTGGGAGCAGTTAATAGACTCTTACATAATATGCCGTTAATGATGTACCAGGGAAGCCACATGTGCAGAAGGAACTGAACAACGTAAAAAACGCAATGAATGTTGTTGAACTGTCAAAATGAAACAGATTAGTCTTAATCATTTACGAAAATGTGTCACGCAATTAGACATTGCACTGCCTGCAAGAACTCGCGCAATGTTCCTTCCTTCTCTCTTCCTTCTTATATCTATTGTTCAACCCAAAGAAGAACTATTGCAGTAAATAGGTACATTAGAATGAAGAAATTTTGCATTTTCTGCGGAAAATTACTTCCGTATCTAAGTCGTTTGTGGAAGTGAAACAGGAAACGAATCACTGTAATGATTATAAGCGCTGCCATTATTATGATTTATATCAATTTTAAAATGTTTTTTACGTGGTTGCAGCGTTGAAGTTAGCCTTGTTTCTGTAAACATACTTCCATGTTTAAAATTACGTACGGTAAGTAACGAAAGTTGCTGGAATAAATCTTTTCAAAATAGGTGAGCACTGTTCAAACTGACTGATATGATCTTGATTTAAATTTTATGTAAATAACTAGGTATCTTAGTTATATGTATATGCCTGAGTCCCAGCAGTGGACAAATTATAGGCTGATTATGTTATGTATATGTATTTGTAAGTTAAAGTTATGTTACTTAAGTTGAAATGACTTTCAATCCTATTTTTTACTTACGGTGTGATTTTGTACCTTCTAAGTTGGTACTTTACTTTGTTTAGCAACTTAAAATTTTAGTCAGGCAGACCAAATCTGCTTCTTTTCGTGTGGTTAGTGATTAACCTGGAGTCAGAGTTTTAAAGCCGCCCATGGGCCTCTGACTTGGCTTCACATGCCGTCGAGAGATATCTCTCAGGCAAGTTTCCTCACGATGTTTTCCTTCACCGTTTTTGAAGCAAGTGATAATTATAAATACAATACGCACATGAATCCGAAAAGTCA
Organism: Agrochola lota; assembly: GCA_947364205.1. Lineage (NCBI taxonomy): Eukaryota > Metazoa > Arthropoda > Insecta > Lepidoptera > Noctuidae > Agrochola > Agrochola lota. Next base: position 17,443,206 of record OX376219.1, on the reverse strand, counting down.
GAATTCAAATTCAAAAGTCATTTATTCAAACTAGGCTGAGAATCAGCACTTTTCGAACGTCAAAATTACATAAGACAGTCCCCCAAAACGCCCACCCTTCACCACTTCCGAGTGCGTTAGCGGAGAAGAAGAAGTGGCGCAACAAACTCTCCAGAGGTGCGTGGCTTGGGTTCGAACTCGAGACCTATGACTTGACAGTCTGATGGTTACACCACTAGGCTATCACTGCTTTAGGCAAATATAAACACATACACTAAATACAATTATTTTCAACGACTCAAGGCTTTACGTTTTTTATGTCATTAATTTCGCTATTATGTTTTTACATTGTCAATATGTAGGTATTTAAGCACAAGAATTACATAATATACATAACAATTACCTAACTTCAATGTAAACAATGTAATAATATATTATGTGGACGTCAACAGTGGTTTATTGTAACCGTGACTCGTGGACCGAATACTTAATAGAGTTAACAGCAGAGTTGTATATGTATAAAGTCATGTGATTTGTAATTTTTCATCTGGTTAGACAATGCAGAACCATATGATCTAAATAGAATCAATCTGTCTAACCTTTTCCCAGCTATGCTTGGGTCGGCTTGCAGTCTAACCGGATGCAGCTGAATATCAGTATTTTACATGTAGCGCCTGCCTATCTGACCTCCACAACCCAGTAACTGGGTAATACGATACCCCTTGGTAAGACTGTTTGTCAGACTTTCGGGCTTTTGACGACCCGTAACGCGTAACGATTGTCAAAGATCCACAAATGACAGCCGGGACCAACGGCTTACCGTGCTTTCCGAGGCATGGAGGAGTCTCCGTACGTAAAGATCCACCACCATCCACGGACCAACCCCGGCAAGCGTAGTTTAACCTGATAGATCGACCCCTGCGGCTGTTCTTAGCCACGAGCTCCTCCTCATAATCTAAATAGAGTACTTATTGGAATACAAATAAATTTATAGTTTGAAGATTTACAATTTTATTAAACATACAACTACTAATTTAAAGACAATCTGTAAACATCCAAAAATTCTTTCTACTTTTGAATTGGAACCGACTACGACCGAAGATAATTATGTAAGTACCTAAGTATGAGAAAAAATCAAAACTTCGAAATTCAAAAGTCATTTATTCAAACTAGGCTAAGAATCAGGACTTTTCGAACTTCAAAATTAAATAAGACAGTCCTCCAAAACGCCCACCCTTCACCACTTCCTAGTGCTTTAGCTGGTGGCACAACAAACTCCCCAACAAACAATTTTAATCACGGTATATAATAAGGGACATCATAATACTGTTAATACAATTTGGGTACGTACTAGACACTGTAGCATGATAAACTCAAAGCATTTATTTCAAATAAACCATTTACAGGCACTTTTGAATTGTCAAGGAGTCGGTCAGTTAGTCAGAAAGTTGAAGCCAGTTGCCCATTTCCAAACGTCTAAAGATCTCTCTCGGTCTCTCAAAAAATATATCATAATCATAATAAAAATACTCCTGAAATCTATCAAATAGACAGCAGTAGATTCCAAGGGTCGAGCACAAAAAAAAACCTAATACGATACATTTAGAGATATACAGGCAGGGTCAAATTTAATTAGCTAGCGAAACTCTGCAGACGCGATGGGTATCGATATGTAAACATGATAAAATAAAAACAAAAAATAAAATTATGCTTTTGTTGAGGGGTCCGTCGTAATTGGGGCATTCCCGCAAACGAGTCTGTCCACCACTGTAAGGGGTCGTTCATGAATTACGTGAGGCGATTATTCAACCTTGGTGAGATGTCGTGAGATTTGGCTCGACCCACTCCTCCCGCCCTAACCTCACGTGAGATTTTTCAAAATGTGTATTGTGTGCTTGATTGCGTTGGATTTGTGTAAAAAAAACATTAGTTGATTAATTACGTAAAAGAATATTCTTTCTAATTCAGTCTACGGAGACTCAAGTGTGGTCTCAAGAGTGACTAACGGAACCATAAAAACTGCGGGGAAAAAAATTACGTGATATTTGCCGAGACCCCTCCTCTCTCCCTCGTGATATTGGGTGAGGTGAGCTCGACCCCCTCCCCCCCTTAACGCCTCACTTGATTAATGACCGACCCCTAACAATCTATAAGAACTTGTCTGTCTAGTCTCGAGAAGGGCTGAGTTTGTACCACATTTCCTGGGTCAAGTGATCTTCACAAACTGCTCCCATTCCTTTTATTGTGGTGTCCTTGACATTAACTAAAGCTACAAAAATATATTTAAAAGTTGTACCAGGAGGGCGAGCACGGCCTACTGTGACATGGCTCGAGTTACACATTTTATATGACTAAAATGTGATAAAATGTGTGACTCGAGCCATGTCACAAGGCCATGCTCGCCCCGCAGTTAGTCCTTTTTTGCATAACTCAACTTATTTGTGGCTTCCTTTCAAGGTCCTCATTGTTTTGTTCTCTTTATTTTTATATAGTCCAGAGGATCGTTAAACTCGTCGATCGTGAGATGTGGCTATAACAAAGTAGGTAAATGGCTCAAGTTATTCTGAAGGTCTCCAGCACATCCAATTCAAGTATTGGCTAAAGAATTCGTTCTTAAATAAATAGCATTCGTGATTAGTTCCTTATTGTTCCACTTGTATATTTTAGGATTTCTTGATGATTTTCGGTTGAGCCAACTCTACTGCGTGATAAGAGAACTCAAAATTACACGAAAAAAAATGGGGACTGTCACGGTGATCCTGACAAATGCACGTGATGAGCGTCACAGATACGAGTATTATACGAGTACCTACCTACATTAGATAATTTCGCGATGTCGTGATTTCCCAGTGATACCTACAGATCGCTTCTCATACACGAGGTTGTGGATTAAAATCCAGGCCAAAACGAATGTCACTTTTTCAAATCACATGTACTTTCTGAGTTTATCTTGGACATCACTGGTATTGGTGAAGGAAAACATCGTGAGGAAGTCTGGACTTATTCTAACTAATATTATAAATGCGGAAGTGAGTTTGTTTATTTGTTTGTTCTGCTTTCAGGCTAAAACGGCTGAACGGATTTCGATAAAATTTGGCACATAGGTCGAGCTGGAAAAAAAACATAAGATACCTTTTATCCCGATATTCCCACGCGATCGTGACTTATGCGGGTGATACCGCGGGACGCGGCTAGTAATTAATATAAGTCTGAAATCGCCAATTTTTACTTCTTCAATATGGATCTATAATGAAATATTTTTTTTTCTTGGGATAACTTTTCGTAGGTTCATTAGAACAAAACTTGCAACGGCAGGACTTAGCTGACGCAGAAATTCAAGATATACTAAATAGACAAAACAGTAAACTAGCAGAACGTTTAGTGAATATTTGAACACCGGTCAGTGTCACGAGCGAGCTGCGACTTGGCCCTCAATTAAAGTGATCGTTTGCAGTCTGTATGCTACACACAGTCTGTTATTATTTTCGTGGGTACCATACAAGGGCAAAGCATGTACTTAGAGTACCGTTAAGTTTAACTTGTTATACTAACCTGTAAAACTTACCTTCGTTTAAAAATTCAAAGAACCTGGGCCATGTATGGCCTGCCTACTTTCTTCCCGATTGCGTTGGTAATGTCAGAAACTTGGAAAGCGCTAAGACATTTACAAAGTCCGAAATAAAATAAAAATACAAAATTCAAAAGCCATTTATTCAAATTAGACTGAGAATCAGCACTTTTCGAACGTCAAAATTACAGAATTCCCCCAAAAAACGCCCACCCGGTACCCGTCACCACTTCCTAGTGCTTTTGCTGGAAAGAAGAAGTGGCGCAATGAACTCTCTAGCGGCACAGTTGGAAAAACTTGATTCTATAAAATAGTAGGTACTTATGCAAAAATAATTTACATTACCAAATTACAATACAACTCATAAAATAAAATAAAACATTGTAATGAGTAGATTATGTCAATAATAATTGAAAATAAAATTAAAATAAATTGATTTATTGACTTTCTCCGACGATGGAATTCCATATTGTGTCTGTGATCTGTGAATTTTCAGTTCGGTAACGTGGCAGTATGTACCCATCCATGTGAAATGATTGCATATAAGTCCTACATAAGCTGTTCCTTACTTTATCGACCGTTCATCAAATCATCACTCATTAGTTCATTAGGACTTAGGTATATTGCACTCACGGACACACTACACTCTCCAAAGACACACATTGCACAAATCCTTTTGTTTTGTATAGTAATTTCCCTTCCTCTCAGTGCTTGGAGCTTTTACAATGCTGTAGTACGTAAGTGCAATTTAATGTTGAAATTTTAAGGGTGTGAGCCCGGAGATCTGTCATACAGGTCCTGATATAGTATAGACTCCAGTTCTCACAAAGGTCTGAATCTGCCTGTAACTTATATGCCATGTACCAAATCTGTACCTTTTGAGAGAAATAATTTAAAATAATTATTATATTATTAGTTAGAGTACATTGGACATTCCAATACAAGGCAGTATTTATTACTAGATTATAAATAAACTCCGAAAGGTTTCCATCAAAGCTACATATTTGACGAAGCTTTGCTGTTAATAACTTTTTGCCTACTCAGATCACAAAAACAAGTTACTGTATGGAAAATTTACGGCTTAACTGAGGGCGCAGACCTCTGGTATGTTGGGTTTAATGTTATTTTTTTGTCTTATTACGTCAATCAACAAGTAAAGTATACTCCCGTAGAATTATTAATTGCGTCGCAACTTTTTTCTGACGTCAGCGTTCCGCGAATTTCGTGAAACAACTACGAATGATAATTCAGTAACTACTCGTATTATGAATCTTAATAGGTTATAATTTAATAAAAACTTTATGGTGCTTGAATTCGTTGCTTTTTTCGTCCCAGCCGTACCAAGTGCAGTGGATTCAGTGTATAGAAAGAATCGCGGGAAAGTCCGAAAGGGATACCGTAGCCTCTGGCAATGTACAGGCAACTGAAGGAACACGGGTGCGTTTTAGTCAGTAAGAGTCTGACACGAAGAGTAACGGGAGATGTATTTGATAATTTCCCATAAAAAATTGGGTGTAGAAAGAAAGAAGGAAAGAAAGATAATACATTTATTAAGCACAGACTAAAAGGCACACAGCACAACATAAACAAGGAAAAAAAAGGAAACATAAAAAGTGTAAAGTAGGAAATTAACAGGAAAGTGTGCCTCGCGGCTGCGCCAAATAAGCCCAGTTTAGCAAAAATGCCAGACAACTAGTGCGTCTTTGGTTACATTCGATAGAAACCAAAATTTTCAACAAAAAAAAATGAAAATGAAAGTAAAGCTTCGTGCAGACTAGTGCGACGCGACAGTGCGACGCGACAGCGTGACGCGACACCGGTTATTGTTTCCACCGTGAAGTTTTCTTAGAAATTGTATTGTTCGAGTTGCGTCGCGCCGTCGCGTCGCGCTAGTCGGCTCGAGGCTTAATACTGACACTCGATTTTAAAATAAGTAAAATTATGAAGTAACTACAGTTACTTCATAATTTTTTTACTAGTAAGTGATGGCATTACCGACCCCAAGCTCAAGGGCAAAGAAACAGAAGCGGGACTTATCTCCAGACGATAATGATGTTGCCTGACAGGTTGCAAATGAACGTAGAGTGTTCTTTGTTTATGGCCCATACACAAATAATAAACATACTATTTATACTTTAAGAATCTTCGTCCTTAACCCTGCAGAGGCCTGAACTATAAATAAGTTAAAAATAATTCTGGCTTGTTATAAGTTAAATGAGTGGAATGATACCTTGGGTCTTTACACCACCACGATTAGGGTCTACCCTGTTATTTATGTTTCTAAGGGTCTACCTTTCAAATAACCTAACATTAAGTCAGTCTAAGTTTACATCAATTAAGATAACTGGAACATTAATCCAGGCCAGTATAATTTAAGATGTTAATCGGCAGTTAAGTGTTTTGGAAATATCCATTATGGTGGATAGTAAAATAGTATTTAATGGTTTTATAACTGTATCACCCAGTGATTTGGCCAGATCCTGTTATACATCATAGCCCGCGGGTTTGCCCGCGTCCTTGTCGAATATTATCCCATGGGAACATATTACCGGCTTAAAAAGTATCCTATGTCCTAACCCAGGTCATGGTTTACCTGTGCGCCAAATTGTGTGAAAAGGTAACAGACAGTGTTACTTTTGTATTTATAATATTGGTATCCATGATTGTCAACATATAACAAAGCTATAATGGAAATGTTCGAAGACATGCAATTTGATTGTCAAAAGTTTTTGGAGAATCCGAAAATCACTAAACTATCGAAAATTACTTAGACAATGCAAAATTTTGAGATATAACGACAACAAAAACGTTTGTAGTGTTATTTAATCAATTCATTGACCAGATTTTTCGTCAACAATGACACATAAAGTAATTTTAAGTCACACATAAGGTTCTCTATTTGGTTCCAAGCGATGTGTGTCGAACTGTCGTGTCTTGCAATACGTTTTCACTTCCTTATTGGTTCCGACAAAATACAGTACACTATGATACGTCATAAAGCAATGCTGGCATTCCTTTATGTTTATGGCTCAGGCAGCGGCAGATAGGCTGGACGTATGGGAAAAGGTACAAATGGAGCGCTATATATGTGTAGAAATATCGCGCGATATTTCTTTATTATTATTACAAATGAACGCTGATGGAAAAACAGTAAATTATGACTAAAGCCTTTTTTTTTTTTTTTTTTGAGGGTGGGAAATCATCAAATGACTTCTCCCGCTCTGGGCAGAGCGAGAGGGTGAGGGTGAGGGTGCCTGAAGGCCAATTCTCGCACTTATGAAACGTTCACATTCTAGTCGCAATCTGTCAAACTTGTCAAAAATGTTTGTATTTTTGACAGATTGCGAATGAAATGCGAATGCGAACGTTAAAAATTACGGGAATTGCTGATGTAGGTACTTACAAGGTGCGATTTAATTGCTTTTGACGTACCATAATTATTTTGTAGCAACAATAAAAGCTGTACCATCTAACAGTGTTTAAATGATTGAAAACATTTGTTGCTTCAATTGTATTGGGGATTAAATGGGGCTTAATTCTATGGGCTGAAATATTTAATACAGTTTACGATGCCTTCGACTCGATAAAAGAGGACGAAGTGCATAATTCATCGCCCCGGCCTATGAAATACTAATTGTTATGCCACAATACCGTCGATCGATCGACTTGTACTCTGTACTAAAACCTAAAGGTATGTAGGTAAGTATAGTGCAACGGTGATCGTTGTAAGTACGTCGAATAACTTTCCGTCTTTAGGTAGGATGCGTAGGGCCACTGTTATGCGCCATGCTCGGATTCTAATAGGAAATTATTGGTATCATGCATGCTCCATTTTCGCTTGCCTCCGTGACTGCATGTTTTCGTCAGATATAGGCTTAGGTATTTCTAATTGTTTTACTGCTATACTTACGTCAGGCAATAATGAATTAGTGAAGTTCCACGGAAATATTTGGCGCTTGTGGTTTCTTAATGGTTTGTTGATGTTTCAAAGTTAATGACATTTTTGTTGCGTAAATGACATCATTTGTTGGTACTTGTTGCACTAGGCGAGTTCATCGACATGAAAACAGAATTTTGGTAAGTATTAATTAACTACTGTTACAGGTTGTTCACTTTTCTTTTGACTTTATCTAAAAGTGGGTACATAAACTTTAATATGTTTAATGTCGGCATTACTCCGGCTGTCGTGCATGAGTTCCTTTAGTTTTTGGGAGAGTCTATGAACAAAATGGTGTTCATGGGTAATCTTAATTCGTTTATTTGCTGATTTTGTATGAAGGCCAGGCCAGACCAGACCAGGCTTGGGTGACCTATGACTTATTCAAAACTTTCCTCACATAGGTAGATAGTTTGGTACAAGCAACTTTTAACTTTATGAACACGAAAATAAGACTCCTAATGATCGCTACAATGAGTTTATTAGATGAAACTGCTGTTATCAGTACTCTTCATCAATTCATCATAGCACAATAGAATAATGTACTACTATCAAAGTCAGCATTGATCCATGAACGCTGGTCAAGTCATGGCATGCGGAAAAAATGCAATGGACTTTAGACTCGGAAAATTAAACAGAAGTTAGGTGGTAAGGCGGTCATGGACATCCACTAGGAGTATATGTAAACAGTTTCCTCTACTAGAAACATCAAGAATTATAAAAAGACATTAGGGTTCATAGAAGCTAGGCATCAACAAGAAATATGTGAGTATGTATCTTTTGCTGTAGTAGTCCAACGATTTAATTCAATAAAAATATTTTAGCATATAATTAGCGAAGGGCGTTGGGCGTACAGAGCTTCGTTTACGTAGGTATCAATTTAATCAAATCACGGCTCAGCGGACAGAGCTCCGGCGGGATATCATGGCGGCATGGAGAGTACGATTGTCGCAACCCAGCGCTGGACACGCCACAATTGTGGCGATAAGTCCCCTCTTTGAGGAGTGGCTAGAGAGGCGCCACGGCGTCCTCACCTTCCGCCTGACGCAGGTCCTCACCGGACACGGCTGTTTCGGGAGGTTCCTGTTCCGTATACGGCGGGAGGAAACGCCCGGGTGTCACCATTGTGTGGATCGCGGCCCCGGCACACAGGCAACGGAAGGAACACGGGTGGGTTTTAGTCAGTAAAAGTCTGACTTCTCTCGCTCCACCCAGAGCGGGAGAAGTCATTTGATGACTTCCCATCCTCAAAAAAAAAAAAAAAATATCAATTTAATAGTTTTTGTGAATAAGTTACTAACAAAAAAAAAATTGTTAAATGTGTACTTTTTTTTTTGGAATTTTATTTTAGTAGGATAATTTTTATTTACACAATATCTTTCACTTGAAGTGCAAAATCACCTATGAGATTCACATCAATTATTCTCCAATTAGATTGCATCAAAACTCTTTGTTTGTTTAACGAATAGGAAGCATTTAGAGAGCCTGCTAGAATTTACCGCTAATTACATTCCTAATTAGCGTCGAATTAATGATATTTCGGTGCGTTTGTGCGAGGTTACATCACAACCAAACAAGTTTTTGTTGTGATTTGCTCTTTACAAAGGCGTCTTAAATTCGACCTCAATAAAGTTCACTGAATTTAAGAAAGCTTCAATTTAAGTATGAAAGTTCGTAATAAGCTTTTAAGTGCTTTTCGATCTACCTGCATACTTAGTGCTTTGACCGCGACTGCGTTCGTGTGATTTGCGGATATTCCCATATAATATTTAACAAACCCATTAATTTGACCCATAAAGGAAAAGTTTTTTTTAAAGAATACCTATGTCCTGCCACGTGTTTCAAGCGATATCTATACCAAATCTCATAAAATTCGGTTCAGTGGTTTAGACGTAAAAACTTAACAAACAGACATACACACTTTTTCTCTTATTTTTCGTACTTCTGGGAGTATGAATTGTAATTATGGAATGGTTATTATTACATTACGGTTTACTTACTGTGCCTACGTATTAGCCCACGTACGCACGGACGTAAAAATATCGCAGCGGGATTTTATCGCGCTTTGGATTTTTAGAGAATCCAACAGAGTGCAACCCAGCGCGTCGAAAAAATACACTGTTGGATTTTCAACTCTTGGCGCTAAGCAGAGCGTTGAAAATCGCCCGTAGCCCAGGTTCGCGGCTTAACTGAAGAAAAAATACAATAAAATGTTGCCTACATATTGTAACTTATTAAATAATGCTTCAATATAGCAACTACAATTCCTATTAATATATTGAAATGAGCTTGTGATAGTAACAACCCTTGTAGTTTTTTTTTTTTACATGCTTCGGGCATAGTACCAACTAGGTACTAGGTGGTAGGTGTGTGTGTTACTTACTATTTGTTTCACATTCGTTGATTGAATATTACAGAGGGTCGATTTAAGGCGTCTGCGCACGGAATAAATCGGACCAGGCAAGTGCGGAGATTGCCGTCATTTGAATACCTGTTGGAGATGCAGTTTTTTTCCAGAGGTCCCTGTCAAACTGGACGCGTTTAAACGCAAGAAAGTCACTAACCTCATGTGGACCCGACAATACGTTCCATTTAAGGATGTGTTCACACTAACACACTCCCCAGTGCATAGCGGACGCACTCTAACGTATTTTTTTATTGTAATCTAGCCTTATTATAATCTTAATTATCTTTTGCATTTTAAAATTTAATTTAGTTTTTCTTTTTGAGAGATGTTTCAATAAAAAAGTTGTATAGTATTTTTTACAGATATTTTAAAGAATACGCCAATTAACATTTTAATAAGCCATTACATTAATAATTATGGTTATAATAAATTAGCCATTAAAACTTTATTTGTAGGTACACATTCAAATAACGAGGTATTTTTAAATAACGAGGTTTTTCTAGTGATTTTTCGTCAATTGGACATATAAAACACATTATAAAAATTACGTTGGCAATAAATCTTTGATAGTTGTAGAATCAGGCAATCAATCCCTTAAAAGCCTACGCCTTTAAGGGAATGTAACTACATCTCAATTTGTATAGTTACATACTACATCATCATTCAGGTTGGAAGAAACATAAATCCTACTGACCAAATTTCGGGCACGGTGGCCAATCTCAACGGACATTAGCCAAGTACGCAGGAGATATAATACAATGTCGCCCATGGGCATGTGAGCCCCCCTTTTCTACGTTAATTTTCGAAAAAAATCTTAAATATTAAGAATAATACGGGCGGTCACATGCCCATGGGCGGCATTGTGTACTACACAAGTGTGTATGTAGACAAGCATATTATAAGTTGGATGATTATATCATAGATAAAAATGATTGGCTTAATGCTGGTCCTGCTCCACAGCCACTTGTACTCATTAGTTAAAAATTTTAATGTTTGGAAGAGTTGCTTCCCCTTTTAATTTTTTCTGACATTACAAACTTAATGTTTATTTTTTATTTAAACAAGTTTTTATTGTTGAATACTCCAATGGATAATGATTTTCTTTCTTTTTGGTAGTAACATTATATTAATCTCTCAAATATATTGCAAATTAGTTTTGTATAATTTAGAAGCATTTTTTAAAATTTTTGTAAATGTGAGCCCCATGGAGCCGTTTGTATTTTTTTTTAAATTTATTAATATGTATGTTGACTTGAAAGATCATGGTAGCTGAGAGTATGTCATGCTCACTTAAATGTCTCGCTGATGGTGGCGATTGTGTTGGATCATTCGGTTCCCTACAAAATGGTTGAGCTGAATGGTGCTGATCCACGCGTCATGTTCGTGAACGGGCGCCGTCAGTTGTGACAGGTCATCTTTTATCTGCCATGGCTTATTTTTAATCTTATATTTTGAATTGTTTTGATTCTTTTTTTGTACATTGTTCTCACATATAGAAGCAACAAGAATAATGTACCCAGGATTTTGTAATTTTCTATATTTAAAAGAGTGTCCTTGGAGTTTCTTGTCCGTTCTTCTCCATAAAGATCTATGTTTTGGAATGGGCAACTAGCTTCAACTTTCTGACTAACTGACGCGACTATTTGACAATTCAAAAGTGCCTGTAAATGGTTTAATTGAAATAAATGCTTTGAGTTTGAGTTGTACAGTGCAAACACAGGTGTACTCTAAACCGATGGGACGGCAATCCGACACGACCGGAGAGAGATCAGGCGCAGGACCAACGGCTTTACGTCCTATCCGACGCTCGGAGGTACACACCACCAACTTCCAAACTCCGGGCTGCTACCGAGAAATTCATAATGGAAAAACCCAATAACACTTTGCCCAACCTACTTTGGATTAGTCATTTTTCTTGGGAGAATGAAAGGCGAAGAACAAAAGGTATTTACAAGGCTGATGTGAGTGGAAACCCCAGGAGGGGACGCCCTAAGAGGATATATAGTGACCTAATCGGGGATGTTCTTCAGAAAAGTCAGGTCCGTAGTACTCGCAACCGGCGTGCGTGTATGGCCAGATGTACGGACGTAAACGAAGCAAAAGAAGTATGTTCCAACGCTCAGTGATCACGAGACCAACTGGACAATAGAAAGTACGAATAATTCAACTATTATAATATTATTAACTTTATTGTCAACGCAAAAACGGTTACAATGGATTCAGTACATGATTCTGAACCCGCGCTGAAAATTTTCGTCGGTTATAAATCAAATATCTACTGTTTCATAGAAAAGTGCAATACATACACGGTCAAAATGAATGGAACAGCTGTTTTCTTTTTTAATAACCGACGAAACGGTTCAGAATCATGCACCTACTGAATCCATGGTAACAGGCTTCGCGTCGATGTCCCTACTCTGTATAGATGTATACAAACTGAAAACCTACGAGTGAAATTTCAACTCTTTGTTCTCTGTATTAGGACAGAAACAGCGGTGACAGTGACAGAATACCAAGTGAACTTCCTTCGCGTGCGACAGCCGACGACGACGAAAACTTCGCAGTGTGACTCAGCCCTAACAATGGTCGCATGCTAAGATCTATGTTAAGCCACATGCCATGCACAGCAAATCCATTGTAAATATGCAATCATGGAAAGAATCATGATCGTAAACCGCTTTGTAATACAGATAATTATAAAATTGTATGCAAATTGGTGTTTACGTCAATAAAACAGGTGGCATTTGTCATGCTTGTTATGTCAATCACCTCTTATTCGTGTAAATGTTTAGCTATAACATCTGATTTGTGCTTGGAGATTCCGTATATCGAAGTTGGCATATAAAATCTTCAATACCCATTACTAATTATAATGGATCTAATATTGTGTGATGGTTGTATAACAATGTCGTAGGATGATTTGATAATTTGAATTTTTGAGAAAACACGGATAATTAGACAATGGTAAAAACATTTCTGAGAGCAACTTGAAAGTAACGGTCGCCGGCCGCTGCCGTGGCACTGCTCGCTTCGCTCGCTCGCCTCGCGCGCGGTTGGTCACAGTTCTAACCTAACCTAACCTATTTCACCCAGTTCAAAATGACGAATCATACAATCTGCCGCAGAACTGTTTTCACCATTGTCTAACTATTACTGTATTCGCAATATCCCGAGAGTTTTCGCGAAATTTCCAATTATCAAATCATCCTACGACATATATATGGGGACGAATAGTAGAGAGAAGTATGAAAGAAAAATACATTTTGCGCCGACTCCAAATAATTGGGATAACGGCAGGAGAATGGTGATGATAGAAGACCAAAAAAAAAAACAAGACAGAGCGCTGCGAACAATACAGTGAAGCATGCCAAAACTACACTGCCGCTCTGTGCATCTCACACAAACACATTTACAATCAAACTACAGTAGACGCTTGGTAATCCGGCTCCCATTTTTTTTTGCCATCGAAAACTTATTGGATTTCTATAAGAAATGTCAGCCAGCTAGCCAGCAAGAAATAATTTTAACACAGAATAGCAAAGAAAAAATCTTTATTAGTTTACGTAATAATACCTACTCGTAAAATCGGACCCCGAAATCCCCCGAAATCTCTAGTTCCTGTCAAAAATTGTATGGAACATTGACAGAACATACAGATTCCAACATGTTTTGTTGTAAATATTTCGCCAATAAACAAATACACAGTTACAGAGTAGGAGACGGATATCATTGTCATCATGTCACTGTTGATGGCGTTGTCTTGGTTTTTTATTTGGTCTGAGGATGATAGTTGTAAGCTGCAATTTTTCGGCAAGGATTAGGTAACATCAATTATTCTACTGCATTGGTGGTGCTTGCCCGCTGCCCGTGGGCCAGGGTTGGTTTGGGGATCTAGAATCTATGTTTTTTTTATATTTCTATGATCTATTTCTGGTAGGAACGTCATAGTCTTCTGCGGTAATTTCCGGCGTTTATAGGTATGTAAGTTTACTTCATGGGCATCATAAGGGAATTGCTACATGTTCCTGTGTCATCCAAGTATTTGTATTCATCAATAATTTATTTGGGTACCGCATGACCTCATTGTTTATTCACAGCACAGGATTTTACTGTATTTGCGGTAGCTAACATGTAGTTCTTAGAATTCTAACAATGTAGCTGAAACCACAGCTGAAACGAGATCTTTTTTTTCCTGGCAGAAAGTTCAATGTTACGGTCAGTCAGTTATAGTAATTATCTATCAATCACAACACTACCTGTCTGACGTCTGCAGTCATTAGTACATTATCTATCTTCTATAATATCTATATATACTCGTTTATACATATTATAAATTAAATTAGTTTTTCGGATCTGTCAGTATGACCACGTTGTAAACGGAACGGATTTTGATGCGGTTTTCAGCATCTTTTAGAAAATTTGTTACAAAAGGTGTATAAAACATTTAAACATACACATTATAAAGAAATCTCAATATTTTGTCGAGAAAACCGTGCGAAATAGGGGCGGTTCGCTAGTAAGTAAGTAACATAAGACGTATTGTTATTGAATGAACATTCGCGAAAAGTTCCAGTTTAAGAAAAAACGAACCAACAAATAAAAAAAAATAAAAAAAGTTTTGTATTTTTCAGAGAGGGTAGGTAGGTAGTGCAGGTACGTACGCTAAATAAGTAGATACTAAATAGCTGGCTAAATGCAGCACGCGTAGCAATACCACCGTAGAAACGGGTTTTGTCGTCGGAAGAATAGACAAAATGACAGATTGTGTTTGTTTATCAGTCATTTTGTCTATTCTTCCGTCGACAAAACCCGTTTCTACGGTGTTCATGCTACGCGTGCAGGTGTACTATACGCCTCCGGTTCTCTGCCTTCCTCTGCCAGGTTAATGAGAGTGATGTTTTATATTCAAAATATTATTTTGTTGAGAACAAAACATGCAGTTGTATTGTACATGCTATTGTAGCTACTGCTAAATCCCATGTTATATAAGATATTTAGATTTCGTTACCTGTTTTGTATGTAACATATTTTTGATCGGATACACTAATATTTTCCTTATAGGAATGGAGGAAACTTAAAGATATATATATATATATATATATTTTTTTTTTTTTTTTTTTTTTGCTATACCTGTCGCATACCTATGGCATCACCGTACGCCACTATGGCGACAGACACATGTGTACCGTGACGATGATACGTGTGGTCCGTTGACGTACACAAGTATCTATAATTACATTATGTTATTCATGCACGAGGAAAATGAGAGCAAGGACCAAGAGAAGCGGAACTTCACGGAAGGTTCCGGAGCAATTTATTGATCTAACATCTTCCATACATTTACCAAGTCAAAGTCAAACAATTTTTTTCAATTAGGCACTTAAAAGGCACTTTTGAACGTCAATTTTACACAAAAGATAGAATTTATTCTAGTCGCCCTTTCCAAAAGGTAGTTTTCGTATGGAGAAGAATGGGCAAGAAACTCCACCGTTACTCTTTTATTTTGCATACATTAATTATTTAATTACAGTTCTTGAATGACGTAGTTTAGATCACGCTGCTTTTAAACCACTGAAAATCGGACAATGAAACTTCAGGGGTTGCAGGTAAAAGGTACAGACAGGACAAATTTTTCGAAATTCACCTTTTGGGTAGTTTGTACGTACCTATGTGAAAATCTGTAAGCAGGTTCGTAGATATTTTGAAGGTAGGTACGTAGTTGCACTATTCACTAAACTAGGACTTTTAGGGATCTCGCGCCATGGCACGGCTGGCCGGAGTCGTAACCGTCTAGTAGTATTGTATGGGCTGTGGCTGGTTGGCCGTTGCGATCATGTGCGCGATTCGAATCGTATCGGTTTTTATAGTTTACCTGGTCGCTGGGACCACTGGGCGAAGTCGTGGACGTCTAGTGTGCGAGATCCCTAAAGGTCTATTTACACATATCAGTGTCGTGCCCGGGAAGTGGGACAGAGCACGATCAGTGAGTAAATTTTATATGAACTCATTCACACAAGTCCGTGTTCATGCCGGCGCTCCGACGGAGCTTCAGTGCCTGTCTTTTACACAAAAGACAGGCACGGCCACGGCCATGTTACGTGTGCTTGACAGTTGGAGGAATACCAGTTTCTGACAGTGAATGAAAGAGTGAGGTGGAAATAAGAATGAGCGAAATAGAATAATAATGATTTGCAATATTCCAATAAAATAAACACATTTTTTTGAGATTTATGCAAATTCAACTATTATTTCATTCATATTTTTCGCAAAATCATTTCCTACCCCAATATTGTTTGTTATATTATTATTAGGTAGTATTATTTTGCTTTGAACTGCCAAGTTCAACTGTCGCAGTCGCCTGCCGGGGTTGCGAGTTGTCCGAAAGGGATATCTTGGCCCCGGCACACAGGCAACGGAAGCAACACGCGTGGGTTTTAGTCAGTAAAAGTCTGACACGCCCTCCCACTTCGCCCAGAGCGGGAGAAGTTAATAATTTCCCACCCTCAAAAAAAAGAAAACACTGCTGGACATAGGCGTCCTAGGCTGCGCCATAACACCCTGTCTTCCTCCTCCTCATCCAGTCGATCCAAGCATTCCAAGCCAACTTTTTAAGGCCGTCGGTACGTCTAGCTGCCAAGTTACTGCAATACGATTATAAGTACAAGTGTAGAAATGAATACAGTGTGTTAATGAGATGAGAAACTTGGTTTAAACTAAAGCTGCCAACAATTAAATCCGTGGATCTGTAAAATCTCGTTATATTCAATAGACACAGAAAGAACAATAGTAGTACCTACCTACGGAAACTTTTACGTACTTCCAGCTAGTAATCATTATTTCCATGCTAGAAAAAATGCACTGTAAATGCACTTAGTATGGTATAACAGTCTGTTTTGTTGTTTGACGTAACGACGAATAAGCTGACTCACACTATGGGAATTTTGTATGTCTTTGCTTATAAGTAATTACTACTGACTTGAAGGAAACAGGAAAATCTAGATGCGCATAAATATCGGCACATTATAATTATGTAATCGTAGGAATCGTTTAATTTTTCTTTGTGTTTTGCTTTTTAATACGATTGTTATTGTAAGCCTGATTTAGTAGAAATAAACAACAATATCGTATAATAACCACCATCATCATCGGCAGCCATCAGTTCCATCCACAGCTGATTATAGGCCTCCTCCCTTTTGTGTCATGCTTCCCTGGTCTGAGCCAGTCTCATCCAGGTGTTCAGCGATCTTCTTTCCCACATTATCAAATGGATTCTAAATTAACTTAATATCTGTAGCATACAAATCATCATAATTTTAAATCGAGGTCAAGAGCTGGCCCATATCACAATAAAAAATATATATTATAACGTTTTAAACTTATAAATACATATAAGTAAATTCTACGGAAACCAAGTTATTAATGTAGTGTTGTTTAAATGAGTAGTTTTTTCTTTTGTTTATTTAATTTTAATTATTTCATTTACGTCAGATTAATAACAGACAATCTTATTTCTCAACGCATGTAACATGTTTCACAATGGAAAAAAAAAACTAGAAAAATAATGAATTACATTCTGCATTCTTATTCTCAAACCTACACCTCTTTATTTAATATTATTTAATTATTCTTATCTTGATACTTATATAATTAATGTATCTTGACTACAATAACAAAATTATTGTTTTGCATAGAATAGGCAACATAACTAAATATTTCAAATCGTCAAGAGACACGCCTTCAAAAACACAGACAAACAAGAATGCACGCAATCCTAGCAACCTTGATTTGATGAAAATATAAGGTAAACTTTTATGTAACCTAAACATTTCTGTTAAAAAATTCTTCGCAATAATTATTGTAAAATATGATATAAAACGGCTAAAAGAGGTGTGCAGCCTTGTAAATGTGGCGCAGTACTAAAGTATGGATTCACATCGTGGTCGGTTCGACGATCGACGCGTGTGTCCGAGGTCGCTTGCCCAACCGTCTCTATTGCTCAAGGCATCTACACCGTGGTCAATTTTAATTATGTAACTGTTCCGTTCTTAAAACGTAGTAAGTCACAAAAATGTAGCTTAGAAATAAAAAGTGAAGACGGATTTTCGAGTACTAGTTACCCATTACCAATAGTTAACCATTGTCCAACTTGGCCAATGCCTGTTGCGAAACAGAGGATAGACTAAGAATATGGATTGATCTTGACGGTCGCAAACTGCAATAGACAGGTTTCCTTACGATATTTTGTCTTTAGGGCAGAGGTAGGGGGGGGGGGGGGGTAGGGGTCTTTTGGGGCCAATGGTATCTGTCATTACCTACTTACAGTTTAAGACATTTAATTCCATCCCTACTAACACATTCTTCCCCAAAGCTTTTTACAGCTTTGATGTTTTTTATTCGTGTCAATGACATCAAATTATGTCGATTTTTGTGTGGTCTGTGACCATTTATGTACATATTTTTGTGTGGTCTGTGACCATTTATGTACATATTTAATCATATAAATAACAATATTTTTTTATGTTTGTTTCAGTGTACTAATACCCGTCACCAAGTTTCACAATAAACTCAATTACTGGTATTTAATTTTAGCTTCTATCTACAATTTTTTTTTTGGTTCCCTCCTTCGCACGTTTTCTCCACACATCTGACATTGGCAGAATTGTCGACATCGGCACCATTGCCATAAGGAAAAATAGAATAGATGACATTAATTTCTCAAAAAGAATATAATTCACTTATCACGAGAAATACAAGTTAATGTTATTACTAAATACACGAACTTATTTAGAACGGTAGGTACTCGTAAATAATCTATTAAGTAGTAGATGCACAAAAAGCATTTCTAGTGGGTAACAAGAAAAAGTAAGTGTACTATTACATATCGTTTCTCGATGGCAAGTCATTATAATTGTACAGTAAAACAATTGTAGTAACAATTGTTAATAGTAGCAAACTGCCAATATTTTTTAATTTGTTAGTGCTTTAAAGTGATGAGGTAGATTAGTACATAGCTGTATTTTATGCCTTGGTATGTAATTTAAGTAAGTAATAATTTAACGTTGTAGAAGAAATAGCACTGACTTTATAAATATGTAATTTAATTAAAATCGAGTGAAATCTTTCAAGATGTGGTGCTTTAAGGTTGTTTTTTATAGAGTAAAGGACTGCATCTCTTTAATGTCATTAGCTAATGTATTAAATATAACTCTGCTCCTTCATATAATATGTACTTTGAGTTCATATATACCACTAGTGAATGGTATATTTTCGAAACTCGTTGTCGTTTGCGATACCTGCCACTTCAGCCTACTGAGATTGAAGAGCATTAATAACACTAGAATGGAACGAGGTGTCGAATAGTATCCATTGCCCAATGCATAATCCATCCATTTTGAATTACCTATTTTTCTTGGTCAATAAGTATATAAAAAATTGAAGATTAGATGTCTTTACTGCTTGCATTGCAGGTCATGGTAAAGACAAATGGCAAATTTATGAATCTTTACGTAACGTTGTGCACTATCGATAGAAATTTCAATGCGATACATTTGTCAAGATTCTCGTTACGTTCTAAATATGCTCACAGTACAATGCTGTGATAAATCCTCTCTGTACAAAGTGGTCGATAGCGACTTGTTCAAGACTAGACTAGTCACGGTCACGTGGAAAATATATATAACCAGGTACTGGACACTCAATATGTCCGCTTTTATGATGTGTTTTATTATCACAGCACCGTGATTACCGTGACTTTCACTATCGTCAATTCTATTGATGCATGGTTTCTATCAATGTGATTGAAGATTCGTATTGACAGCTTAGGTGCCTACCTATGGGTCAATACGTGCTAGCTTTAGAAATCTTCCAACCGTGACATCAAAAGTGTCTGAGAAAATGGCTATCGTTGTGTTAGTAGAAACATCTCCGAATGTTTAGACCGAAGAAATAAATAATAGATTAATTACTTTATACTCATTAGTCAAAGAACTTGACCGTATAGAGTTCACTGTGTTCATAATTAGAACAAAGTCCTTTTTAGAAACAATACAAGGAAAGAAACAATTGATGACATGGCATTGACATTACGATATAAAGACGTGACCGCGACTTTGTAGCCACCGAACAATGCCCACTAGGATCCAATGGCCGATGTTGGACACACTAAACGTTCTATTGATAAATTCGATATTCTTGAACTTAGATCGGGCGTAAGTGCCTCATTTGAAAGCTGATATTATAGCCAGACAGAAATGAGGTGAATAGTGAGATGATGGCTGATAGAGAGGTAAATATAAACATAAACGCAAGCCTTTTTATCCTTGGAGGTAGGCAGAAACTACAGAATGCCATCTGCTGCGATTCTTCAGACTCCCCAGAGAGAAATTGTGGATAAAAATATACCAAATAAATTAAGATGATGCAGGAGGACAAGGACAGTGGATTGTCACTAATAATTTCGTCCATCATAAGCCACTGTGTATAAGAGTTATTAGTACCTATTCTGGTAATAACATTATTTTTATTGCGCAAAGGTACGATAGCGGTTGCATTAGCATGACCTACTGCCGCCGCTTACAACGCATTATCAAATCTTCATTCGTGTGAATGTTCACGTCCAACCAGACGGGCGCACAGACGTTTGTTTATGTTTTTTTATCGTCCAACGTGTTTCAAAGTTCATTCGACTTATCGACCGGAATTAGGTACGGGAAGGCGTGATCGGTGCGTGCAATGTCATCACATAACGTAGAAATAATCATATTGACTGGGCAACTGGTTTTTTTCTGTGCGCAGTAGGTCGAGCTGATACTGAATTACAGATTGTGTTTTTCCATTGTTAGAAGTAACAATAAACGTGTAACAGGCTGACTTGATCTTTTGATCTTGTTTTCTTTATTAGTAAATAACGTTGTGCTTTTCTGAGTTAACCTGCCTTTTAATTATTTTTCTGTCAAGGAGTCAAGGGCATACCTAGCTACTATAATTTATCTAGATTTTAAAGATCACATGAAGAACGCATGAAGAGGGGCTCATTGTGATTAATTGTTTGTATTTAAAATTCTAAATTTTATACCTTAATGTCGATGTCCTTTGATATCTCGCTGCTAAGGCTGTTGTTTTTTAATGTTATTTATTAACTAACATCCAATCAGGTCTTTAGTCACAGCATGTAACCGGTGCAATACCCTACACAACTCAAGTTGGGCCGTAAATCGCCGTTCTACCACGAGGTCACATCGTAAATTCGTAATACTCATTTTATCATCAGAATCATGATTGGTACACTCACTAGTACTCATCATCATGATCTGGAATGCTACACTGAGCTCTCAACGCACTTACTTCCTATATTACATTTGTTTATTACGGAAGCCAGTTGCATAATAGTACCAGTCATTTTTACGCTATCTTTGCCTTAGTTTTTGTTGTAAAACTCAATGTTATATTGGTGACAATGACGCTGGATAAAGATAAAACTTTGAAGCATTGAAAATAGGTTAGGAATAAAGTGAGAAACAAATGAAACAGTTTAAAGACAGACTTGCATTTAAGATACCGCGAAGCAGCATACGTTTTTTATTTTATTTTTTTATTTACCATTAAAAAAATATATTACAAAGTGTTTCAGCAGAATAGCATTATGATGATAGGACGTGATGTTCCCTTGTGAATCTTGCCTTGACTGAGTTCGTCAAATGAACAATTATATACTTGAAGAAACATAAGATGACATAAAAGAACTAGATAGTGATTGAAGCGTATGTCCAAAAAAAGGACTAGGTTTATGCTAGGCATATCGGACGGGTTTTTATAACGGAAGACTCTCTGGATGAATGGACTAATGAACTTTGAAAATGCGCCGGTGTATGCGGGCCCATGCATCGTATGCATTGTCACGTTCTGTCTCTTGGTCGCCGAGCTGTGCATCGGGGAGCGAAACATTATCAATAATAATAATGTTATCATTATCATCCATATGCTGTAACAGTGTGTTGCCAAGGGCGATAACGTTTACAACTGTAACGATATCATCTGTCAATGTCAGTGCAATATAATCATTATTGATGATTGCATGGTTGGTAACCAAATCCTTTATACCGAGTCTAAATATTCCATTTTATAATTATAATTTACAGATCATACCCTGCATAGTGTTTTATGCTTTTCAATCAATATTTATGGGAATAAAAATGATATTTGTAAGTAATTAAATATGGTAGTGAAATTATATAACTTATCTTTTATAGCGTAGGTATTGCAATTTTCTATGAAACAGCAGTTTTTTTTTAATAACCGATGAAAAATTTCAACGCCGGGGGTTCAGAATCATGTGCTGAATCCATGGTAACCGGCTTCGCGTCGATGTCCCTGACACCCCGTATAGTTTCCTTCAAGCCATGCAAATTGTACAAAAAAAATCAATAGACTTATGTATAAAATGAATCGTTCATCGCGGTCTACCTATCCACTTGTTTTTTTTTTACCCTTTGCGAATCAATAAAAATTGCGGAAACCGCTAACCTACCTCAAGAAAATTTAATCAAAGTATTAATACAAGATAACGCAGTGACTAATCATTCGTGATTTCGAAGAGATTAATTATTCATTATCAGTAGCGCTTACTCTTAGAGGCATTTCAAATCGTTTAGAAAGGAAGACTAAATAAATCAAGTCATTCGCTCCTGGCATGATTTGGTGCAGCTAATTCAATTGATACGTATGTGGGTGACACATTTGTCACTGGATCCCCCTCGTAGCTCTATTGCATAAGGTTTTCCCTACAGACAGGTTAAGATCATGAGGGAATTCTTTCCTTTGTCGTGTAAAACTGACGCCATTTTCCATTAGGACTAGAAGCCAATACTTTTTGGAAGTTTTTTGTCCCATAAGTGAGTTGGAATTTAGTAGAACAGGAAACAATTTACAATGCATAAAAAATAATTATTAACATATCTTCGTACAAAAAAGCGGAAGGGGAAATACGTACTACAGATTACTGATGCAAAAAACTTATAAACTCTTCGAGCTGTCATTGCAAGAATATCGAGACATAACGCCACAGATAAAAAAGTAAAACAACGGTAATATTTGAATGAAACAAAATGGTCGCTCTGCAATGGTGCTAGCAGATTCATTACATAGCAAAAAAAAAGACCGTTAAGGTTTGCGGGCGGTTTAACAATCGCGAATTGTATCGAGGTCGAATTTTTTGTTAGAACATCTGATGACATTAAAATGTAATGTAGATAATTATTCGATGCTACAGTTTTGCGTGCTAGCTCCGTGGCCCACGTGGGCCTCGTTTGATAAAACTGTAGAGGAAACTACTTGGACATTATTTTTGTCAAATATTTTGTATATAAAAGATATGTATACAAAAGATCCAAAAAATCGTCTTTCCTAGTCTCAATTTTATTGTCAGTCTATCAATCATGTCAGTTAAAGAATCATGAAATTCATCCTAGAAGAGCGGTGGCCGCCACTTAACGCAGTGACAGCTGTCATGACCATGACGGCAGTGGGGTTTTACGGTGTCAAAAAACGCTCTCTAGGAAAACACACCAACTTACCTACTTTCATAAATAACGTTTCAGAGACGTCATTGGCCGGAAAAAAGCGTCCGCTAAATGGCGGTTACCGCTCTTCTAGGAAACCGTAGCTTTAGTGGCTATAATTCTAAGATGTGATGAAACCCCATAGACATCTACGGCAGAACAAACAGTGAACATCATCTAAACTGAATCACAATTTACAAACTTAATGCGCAGTAAAACTTCAAACTTCTTGACATTTCCAGGAATATAATATCCTCTAGATTATAACACTTGTGTTATAAAATTTGCATACCTATTGCAGTTTTTATGAGTACATCATTTAACTGGGCTGTTGAATTCTAAAAATGGAACTTCCAAAAATAACTTTAAAATTTAAGGAATGCTTTTGACGTCATACGGTCCCTATACAGACTAACCTGGAAAGTTTTTAGTCACTTAAGTTAAAAATAAAGTGTTTTATTTAAGGCGCAATACTGAGGTATTTTTGGTCATCGACGACGTGAGAAAATCTCTGATTTGATTTGTTAATACCGATCAAATGTTTATGGGGAAGGTACCTGAGTAAGATATGGGTGCCGGAGATGTGTTTATGGTATTTAAAATGTTTAGGTTCAGCATCTTTTCTTTGTCAAGAACTACGATTACTCTTTCGTCTAACAAGCGTGTCACAAATAATCCATATTGTTGAATTTGGTTCACGAGTTAGCCATATTTCTTATTTCCATACAGTAATGTTGCCAAAATAATCAAAACAGCGAATTATTTGACAGCTATATGTGACGTTGTCCACTTTCTGTAAATACGTTCTCATGTAGAGTTTTGATGTAGCTCAAAGTTCTTTGTTGAACCTATGTCAACGCTGAAGTTGTTGTAGAGTAGCTGTAGGATCTACAATGATACAAGGTGGACTCGTCACTAACTAGATCCGGAGGATAAAAAAATCAAAATTCAAAAAATTCAAACGTCATTTATTCTAACTAGGCTGAGAATCAGCACTTTTCGAACGTCAAAATTACATAAGACAGTCTCCCAAAACGCCCACCCTTCACCACTTCCTAGTGCGTTAACTGGGAAGAAGATTTAGATTGGAGAAAAAACTTAAATTTGCAGTTCATATATAACTATAAATTACCAATTTTCGGATTTTCCTCTTTACTTGACCTTGCTTCTCGCCAAACTTCATGCTGCTGGGCCAACGGGAAGTACCAAATAGACTGGTTTACTTGCGAGTGTCAAACAATACGGCATAAAAGGCCGTCTTTTTAATTATTGACTTGGAAGTTTGATTTTCGTTACAGCTCCAAAAGACTGTAGATCTAAGTTTTACATATATATTTCAACTTGATGCCTCCACGCGTTCCTGATAAAAAGGGTCTTGACAGAAAACCAAGTCATCCTCTAAGGGTTTCCATTTTTCATTGTGTGGTACGGAACCCTAAAACAGATTTATTATCTGACTGTTACTATTTCATGCCGTAACGGCTGAACGGATTTAGATGAAAGGCATACGGATAGGCCATGACCTGGGTTAGGACATAGAATACTCTGAATCACGGTAGCACGTTCCTGTGGGATATTTTCCGACATCCACGCGTGCCAAGCCGCGGGCAAAAGCTAGTATAGCTATATATAGCTGTAACTGGAAGTTATAAATGATAAACAAGGCCATCGAGGTAAAATAAATAAACAGTTAATTACTAATAACAATAACAAGTGCTGGTTTTCACCCGTTTAAAAAAAGGTAAAACCTATTTAAATCCTAATGGTCCTCGTCACTGTTAACCTAAGCATCCATGGCTTATACGCTACGTGAATACGAAAACGTGAGATTACCTGAACTTGGAGGCATGGTCTGACATCATCAACACATAGTGAGCAGGCTAATTTGTAGGGGAAGAGGCACTCAGGAAGACAGAGACACATACGTATCTACAAGAAATAACGATTTAAATACGTCAGATGACAATTATGAATAACCCACTTATAAATTTTAGGCGATCGAATGTAAACAATTTTTTTTTAGTTTTAGATATATTGCACCATTTCCATATCGTCATTATGACATGGATAAAATATCATTAAGGTTCATTATGCAAACAATTAGTATACGCATCTCATAATTATATTATTTACATCCTTAACATGTACTCGTGTCGAATGGTAAATCATCCACATATAATACAAGCATACAAATCTGATAGAAGAAGGAGTACCAAATGCAAAATAATTGTGTAGAAGAAAAGATAATATTCGACATTTGTGTAGCCAACAATTCTGCATGCAAACTATTCAGGTCTGGGTGTTCGTTCAAAAATGAGGTTTGTTGTCTGTTTGGTGAAGGTGTAGGTACCTGCACCTACGCTACTGACAAATCAGGAGGAATACAATTATTCTTTAATAACCAATACAAGGTCCTTTGCATGGGAGAGTCCAAGGCTTTTTACCACATTTTATCTAACTTCCGAAGTTTTTTCTTTATTTTGGCAAGGTTTTATTAGATGTTGCAACAGATGCTTATTTGGTCATATTACTGATGAATCACTTTGTTTACATGGAGGTGGTAATTTGACCACTCATCCTGACAAAAATGTTGATCTAAGAACGAAGGTGACTTTTAGATATACCTACACTTAGATAGACGTGTGAAATCCTTTTCGTTTCCTAACGTTGAAAATTCATAACAACACCTAAAGTCCAATAAATAACATAATAATAATAAAAGTCAGCACAATAGCTATAAAAATGTTTTGTGTGCAATAAACATTTCAGTATCGAACTGTATTCATGGTGTAATGTTATGTGAGGTATTGATTCCGAACCCCGCTGCACACGGCAGTGCTGCCGCCGCAGCAGTTCTGCCGCGTCACCACTGGTCCTCACATACATTTTCTTCGCACGACAGCAATGCTGTGCGACCCGCAGCTGCGTGCAACGGGATTCGGAAGCATACTTTAATCTGCTGCCTTGTATTACAGAGTTGAAGACAGAAAAGACTTTGCTACTAAAACCCTGAAAATGTTTGCTAAGTTTTTGCCGGAACCTGATACCACTGATCTATGATAGGAGCTTAAAATTCAGTCATTACGTCATTCAGTAAATGAACTTGAATTAATCCTTTATCGATCTGACTTTAAGTAACTTTAATGACATTAATCCTAAGGATCAAAGCTATAAAATCTACAATCCAACTATTTATTTACCACCTGTAAAAGCGTAATTTATGTTAACAGCATTATCTTTATACTTATTGTTTGATACTCCTATATGATTTTAGTGTCTAAATCGTATCGAGTGAGTCACATAATATCACATGAATCACTATCAGTTTTGGGCGTTACCCCAATATCAAGATTAACTATTATAAGATCAGTTGTTTTGATCGCGTGTTTTTTTGTTAACCTTGGGGTATTATATATAGAACCAAAATGTTATGTTAATTATTGTATAATATCATCATTTACTACTTAAACGACGTCATTCGAATCATTTAGTGATGATAGGGATTTACCTCCGTAATTAACTTTGGTTTTTACTATTAGCATTTAACAACGTTGTTATTAATACAAAACGAACAAAGTTATTTATTAAACCGTTTCATCATTTTTTGAATTACAGACATTGCACTGAATGAGTTCATGTTTCGACGATTGAAACTTTTTATTAATTTGCGAAATTGTAACCTTTCCTTATATACTCGTAATTACCAAATATTGTATTCGTTTTCGAAATCGGGTATAACTATAGCAGTTAGATCAAACGAGAGAATTCGACATTCACGTAGGTATGGACAACTGGTAAACTGGAATGTTGTCTGACACGACTGACGCTCTTTGACCTAACGATCACCAGTGAACTCCTTTATAGGTAGCTAGAACAAAATAATTTATAATTAAAGGTCAACAACTCTCTATGGACACAGCAATAAATCCCTGCAAGTAATTAAACGTAAGTGTTCGTCGACACATTTGTTCTATCGATATTGACGACAATGATGACGGTTCGATCCATGTGACGTCCACGTGGACATGTAATGCATCGAGCATGATACTTGTCACAGATAAAGTGTAGGTACTGTGAACTTATCGGAATTATCGGTATTAAGATACATCTTTATTTAGATGGTGTAATATTGATTAGGACTTAGGAGGAATCAAAACTTACCTGTTATCATCTACCTAGACTTTTACGCGTCCGGCGCTCGGCGTGGCAACACGCCGTGTTTGGGTTCGCGACGAGTCAATCGTCATCCTGAGGATGCCTCGTTGAGAAGTTTAACTTGTGTCGATTTCTTACAGGGTTTTTTACGACTATTTAGGAATAGTTAAGCGGAATAGGTCACTAAATATATCTATGTCTATTGTATTTTAAGATACCTTTTGGCAAGACTGGTTGTCCAACTTTCGGGCTTCTGACTATCCGTAATGATTGTCAAAGATCTATGAATGACAGCCGGGACAAACTGCTTAACGTGCTTTCCGAGGCACGGAGAGGTCTCGGTATGTAATAACCTATGATCACCCATCCACGGACCGACCATGGCAAGTGTTGCTTTACGTTGAAGATCGACTCGTGCGGCTATTTATATTTAGTGTTAGTGGTTATATCGCAAACTATTGGCTGTCCCGAGAATTCTAGGTGCCACTATCAGTCGTTCAATCGCTGCCACTACTAGGTGGCCCACGAGTGATTGCCGATTACACGGGCCATCGATTCACGATGGTGCACGAATGATGTGGCCGAGATGTCGCGTCAAGTTGCTTGTGCCACAGGCACGTGCCCTGTGGCACAAGCAACTTGACGCAGCATCTCGGCCACTGATTTCTGGGTCTGATGAGATTCCACCAGACCTCTCTATAGCTTGTGATGGCCAGCTGATGGCAGTCAGACATCAACTTTAACACTTTCGACTCCATCCATTTTTTATAGAATTCATACGCCATGCTGCCATACATATTGGAAGTGAACCCTCCGGGAGGGTTGCCGGCATTACGTTTGCGCTAAAGTTAACCATCGCGAACGGTCAATGGCATAAGGTTTAAAACCGTGTTATAAAACACTGTAAAAATCTCTCTGCCTAGCCTTTTCCCAACTATGTTGGGGTCGGCTTCCAGTCTAACCGGATGCAGCTGAATACCAGTATTTTACATGGAGCGACTGCCTATCTGACCTCCACAACCCAATAACTGGGTAATACGATACCCCTTGGTAAGACTGGTGTCAGACTTTCGGGCTTCTGACGACTCGTAACGACTTTCAAAGATCCACGAATGACAGCCGGGACCAACGGCTTAACGTGCTTTCCAAGGCACGGAGGATTCTCGGTATATAAACATGGTCACCCATCCACTGACCAACCCCGGCAAGCGTAGCTTAACCGGATGGATCGACCAGTGCGGCTGTTGTAACTTAGCCACGAGCTCCTCCTCCTATAAAACACTGTAAAACGAAGTAAAAAAAAACCTGAAAAAGAATGTGTTTTCAGGGGGTCTTGTCGCTATAAGTAGTTTCCAACCTTTTAATTTTTTTTGGGAATATTTGTAACCATGAACGAAAAAAAATAATAAGCTTGGGTTTTATACTAACGCATATACTAATAAATATTCTTAAAGTATACATCAGATTTTATTTTCACGGTTTATAATGCTGTATTCACTAAGAAAAACGTACATTTAAAATGAGCCCTCCACGAGGACTCGCGGCATCCCATATGCGACTAGGTGAACCCTCCAGTAAGGCTCCCGGCACTTAACGTGGTAACACGTAATCATTTTAGCTTTGTCTTACTAAATGGTCTGATTAAATTTAAAAATAGATTGTATTAGTCTCCAAACCTCGCGTGTAATTGTCAATGGCGACTTCTCGTTACTGTGATAGGTCAAATCACTATCTTTTTTTATCGCTACTATAAATATCATGCAGTAATCACACGATGCTGAGATGATCTTGAGTTAAAAATTAGACCAACTTGCATCATTTACTTATTATTTTCACCTTTTGTCTATATTTTTATTTCTGTATATGGTCGTGAAAACCACGTGAAGAATATAATTTATTTGACCTGTTGACATAATTTTAATTAAATAAAAGTTAATGAATCATTCACAATTGATTGAACGGAATGTTTGGTCGTAACTCGTGAATACTTAACGCTTATCGTTAACCGTATCGATATTATTATTTTGCTCGAGCTCGTACAATGGAAAGTTGATTGCGCTTGCGCATTGTCACATGAGAGTCGTTATTTTGATGTTTGATGATAAATAAATTATAATATGATGACTCTGATGAGACAATTCATAGCTGCAATGTATGTGTTTTGAACCCTGGAACTGCACAAGATGTATGATAATATCAATTCTTTAGCGTTCATCGCTGGCAAAAAAGGTCTGAAAGAAAGACCCACACGGTACATTTCGGAACTCCTCATGGCCACCCAGTGCCATACGAAGGGTTTTAATGGATTCTTTTATTCAAATTCAAAAGTCATGTATTCCAACTAGGCTGAGAATCAGCACTTTTCGAACGTCAAAATTACATAAGACAGTCCCCCAAAAAACGCCCATCCTTCACCACTTCCTAGTGCTTGAGCTGGGAAGAAGAAGTGGTGCAACAAACTCCCAAGCAGCACTGCTGTCTGTTTAGTTAGTTAAACTAGATTCTATACAATTGTATGCAAAATACATTACTCAACACAAAACATGAAATAAAATCATTTGCCTTAATGACAGCCAATATACCAAAAAAACATCGAAATCAAGCGAAAATAAAAACTAAAATACCTACTTACTAAAACCACTACAATCGGCGTTCGCCTATCCAAATGTGCGACTGTGGTGGTATCACAAGATCTCCAGCGATCCTGTGCTATGTAGGTATAGCCCAGGATCGCTGGAGATCTTGTTACGAAAGACAACGTATCATCACCCCCGTACTTAACCCCCATAGTGTCTGACTTAACCCGTCGACTGCATGCACACGTCAAATCACATGAGGGATAAATATTGTCAATGCAAAGCGCGGAAGCAATTCGCCATGGTCAGTGAAGCTATTGTATTTAATTGTAACAAAGATGGACGCTGACAAAACCACTTGACCGTGGCTCCGCGACTGATTTAGAGGCCCTAGCACGAACGAAATGTTATCGTTACGTAAATTCGATTGATTTTTGGGTCGGAAAATACATATACATACTACTATCTCATAGTATTTTTTTTTGTGACAAGCTCAATTCGTATCACCCATTGATATGATAGCAGTCAAAAAAATCATCGAATTAATTTAATTTTTGTTTTATCGTGTTTAGATACCTATCACGTCTGTAGTTTCGCTAGCTATTTTAATTTGACCCTGTATTATGAATGACGCGTGCAATTTTGAATACCATGATATTTGTAATAGATAGGTATAGTCTCATATACCTACTTACAGAGAAACTTCGCGGAACCGAACACAAGCGCTCCCCTGCAGAGATTCCTCGAAGGAGACGGTCTAGGAAAACATGCCTTTCCTTTTTCTTATCTTTGCAACGCTAAATGGGTTTTCACTTAAGTAGCTTCCTCTAAAAAATAAACCGGATTTGTTGATAAAACAACTAACCTGATTATTTTCTGAGAATAATTATGCTGTAACTTACAGCAGATAGGGATTATTTATTGATATGTAACATCTTTCCTCTCGCTTTCCTGCATCTGTGGGAGTGATTTCGTGAAAAGGACGGAAGTATGTAAGAGGAAGCCGGGGAAGCGCTAGCTATTTGATTTGACTAATAGTCCAGAGAGCAAGGAGCCCAGTGGTAACGGCCGCGTCTTACGAGTTGAAAGTCGTAGATTTGAACCCAGACAGGTGCTTTACTTCGTGTCAATTATTAGGTACATCACCTCTGCTCTCAAAACGGTGAAGGAAAACATCGTGAGGAAACCGACATGTACTAGAACCAAAAATTCGAAGACATGTGCCATCTACCAACCCGCACAGGGCCCGCGTGGTGGATAACGGCCCACCCCCTCTCACAGTGAGGAGGTCCGTGTCCCATATATAGGCTGATTATGCATTGATATTGGGTATAGTCTTAAAAATAAGTAAATATTATGTGCGAATCGAGTATATTCTAATATCGTTCGAGCTTACGTTGCGTTTAGTCCGTGCGTTCGTGCTAGCCCCACTGATTGCAAGTGCCAATAGGCAAATTAAATGTGATGCGTATTCAATTTTTATGGCTATCTAGCTTCCTTTAATGGTGATAATGTAGGTAGGTGTTCCGTGTTCCGGATTAAGGCTCGCAGAGACGAGTGGTAGCGATAGAACAATTTCCGTGAAGTTTTCATAGAAATTGCTCGACCAGAGTCGCTTTTAGAAGTAAATTCCTCGGGTATTTAGGTTTTTACGTTAGGCTAGTTTCTATTGTTTTACGATTTAGTGTAACGTGACGATGGAATGTGGCGTGATGCTATTGTTTAGCTGCCAGTGGAAATGATTTAAATATTTTAATTCTAGACAATCATTTTTAGTAATGGTTCATGCGGTAAGAATATATCAACTAAGTATCGAATTAAAATATTTAAATCATTTAAAAAAAATATATACCTAAGTACCTACTTAGGTATATATTTTTTTTGGTACTTAGGTATATTTTTTATACCTTTAAGAATAATTGACAATTATAAGTAAATAATTATGCAAATCAACAATAAAAAATAAAATAAACGGATTTTATGCAATCACATCATTTGAATTTAAGAGACAAACAAAAAATCATAATTTAAATAACAAAATAGTAGTTGCATTCATATTAAAATAGTTAATATATACATGATAATAAAAAAAGAGAAGTAAAATTATGATAACAATTGATTGTCGTTCTACATTGTGTAAGTGTGAAGTGTAAAGAGTGTGTGTGTGTGTGTGTTTAATGTGTTGATGTGAGGTATGTGGATGAAGATTAATGAGAGGGTGTGTACGTGGGTGATGTGTGATCTTGTGAATCATACAATATTCACACCTGAAAATAATGAAAATTGAAAACTTCGTCAGATATAGGTAGGTAGGTACTTTAATGGATGGATAATTATGCAAACTATTTCTTTTAATTTTTCCGTTGAGCTACTTCCAATTAATGTTCCTTGTTAATTACACTAACAAAAACACTTATATTGCGAGCCTTCAAGGTGTAAAACTCGTCTGAAAGTTCAAGTTTGGTGGCGCGTGCGCCGGTCGGTCAGCGGTGCGTTACGCAATATGGCGCCCGCGTCCGTGCCCGCAGTAAGTACATTAACAATCGAATTATGTTCAGCAGCAGGAAAAGAAATCAATTGTAATTAGATCATGGACTCATTTATATATTATGATGCTTCTTTCTTTTAAAAAAACCGGGCCAGAAGGCCATTAGGCTAAATGGGCATTGATTCACAAATTCTTTAATTAGTTCCCTTTGTAATTAATTGCTCTTTTAAAACTAAATTTTTACCCGGCTACGGCAAAGCAAAAAGTCGGGTTATGATTTTGTATGTATGTATGTTCATCTGTTCCCTCATAACTTCTAAACTCCTCATCATAATTTGACAAATGAGGTATCGTTGGAAGCGTCTTCGTCGTCCGCTAGTTATAGGCTATATGACGTCACATGAATATGACGCCCTCTAGAAGACATAAAGTCATGAACTAAATAATAAACAAATATGATGCCATTTCGGGTAGCACATTTCAAAAATATATATATATAACCCTTAAATAATTTAAATAAAAGTTATAAAACTAAAACCCAACTACGACAAAAAAGTCATCTAAATAGGTATAAAGAAGACAACACAGACAGACAAATTAAAAATCCGGAGGCACACGTAATAATCTGTTTGATTTATAATAAATAATACAGACAACTTAAAAATCCGAAGGCATATGCCTTCGGATTTTTTATTGGTCTTGTTTATAACTTTTTAGATGACTTTTTTGTCGTAGTTGGGTTTTAGTTTTATAACTGATATTATGTTCTAATCAATACTTTATCAGCTTTTTGTAGCGTGACTGTACAATGTTTATCAACGTAGTCCCAAAATAATTTCATGATATCCTACAGATGTTTTATTTCATTTAACTTAATTGATAACGATGTGTACGAGTAATTCACCTTTTTCGAGTAGATAACAATTGCCGATAGGTAATAATTTTATTGAATCATTTTCCTTTTGTTAAATATTTTGTAATACAAAAATTTAATAAAAATGCTACGTCGACAAAGCTTGTTGCCAAAGCAAAATCGCGACTGATAACTTTGAGTCATGAATACCAAAATAAACAGGCTATTTAATACTCTTTTACTGGCAACATAAAGTCTGAAATAGCGTGAGGGTGGACATTTATAGGGCCTGGTATGTAAAAGCGAGCGATTCTTTCACGATACCCGGTCGAACCGTGAGCAATGTCAATGCCTTCAACCCTGAAACACAGTTAACCAGCCTAATAAATATCCGTCTGAAGGAATTACTAAGACATATAGAATGTCGTGATTAAGTGCGATTCCTTCCTTTTTCTTATTTATTTTTTCTATTTCATTTATTTAGGACTATTAAAGGCTCGGGCAGACTAGCGCAACTTGTCGCGCGACACCGGTAATTGTTCTACCGTGAAGCTTTTTTAGAAATTGTTTTGTTAGAGACGCGTCGTGCTGTCGTGTCGCGCTGTCGCGTCGCGCCGGTATGCACGACGCTTAAAGCAGAATTTACTACTTAGTAAGTACCTACTGGACCGGGTCTATAGACACGGAAATATCTATACTAACATCTATACACACTTTCATACATACAAATGAATACAATTGAAGTGTCTGTTTGTAATATATCAAAATAACAGCTTCTTACTAAATGTATATGAAAGTATAGGATACGGTACTTAAAACACTGTTTGTTCCGGCTAGTCTCCGAAACGGCTATGACCTATATGTTATAAGGAGATAGCAGATAGCAAATGTTATATGGAGTCATTTAGGCTACTTTTATTTTAGAAAAGGAATTAAGGACCACGCGGGCAAATTCCTGGCACCTTCAAAGCCGTCCACCCTTTCTATAATTTGTATGTCTTGTGTCGAAGTGCGAGTAAACAGTGATTCTGGGGCTACATTTTCGCGTTATCGCGAACTAAACTCCATGCGGCGGTCAGCGGTGTGCGAGAAAGAGCGCGCAAAGCGCTCTATCTAGCACACCGCTCGACGTCTCGCTGATCAACAAAGAGCGCGCGAAATAAAGTTCACGATAACGCGACAATGTCGCCCCAGCACTACAGGCTTAGTTTGTATTAAAATTGTGTACAATGCCACCTCTCGTAGCGGCCACGGAGGGGACTCCAAGCTCTGCAGTTGAGCCTAAATCTGTCTAAATTACTACCAGTAGCCAGTAGCGTGGCGTTATTATACCAGTAGCGTAGCTAAATAGTTTCCCAAAGTCCTTAAAAAACCCCGAATTGTCAAACAATATACAGGGTGGCAGAGGCATCGACGCGAAAACTGTTACCATGGATTCATTCAGTACATGATTCTGAAACCCCCAAAAAAATGTGCTGTTTCATAGAAAAGTGCAATACCTACACGGCCAAAATGTCTGGAACAGCTGGAAAAAAAAAATGGCGAAGAATTTCAACGCGGTGGGTGGGGTTTAGAATTATGTACTGAATCCATGCTATCAGTTTTCGCGTCGATGTCCCTGCCACCCTGTATTATTATGGGGTTCTATACAATGCTCTTATTTAGTTTACCACGTTATAAGTACTTAGTTTATAATGTTGCACTTATCACACGTCCTCCACATGAATGGATATAGCACTTCGTTTATAATGTTGCACTTATCACACGTCCCCCACATGAATGGATATAGGTACGTTACGTTACTAAGTAAATAGCTACCTGTTATCACAACTGCGAGCACCATAGTAACAAATTTCTAATTAAAACACAAATGAGATAACACAGACACACACTATCTCGCATTTCAGTCGGAAGTTGTAATCGCAGCTAGCATATGTTATTACATCACTAAATATGGAATTATGAAACGGTTTCAAAACAATGCGATAATTTCAGTTGTTGCGAGATCAAAGGCGAATGATTTTTTAATAGGTAAGGTAGGTAAAATCAGTGTAATTACTTAAATGATTAGCCAATCTCCTCCTCTTCTTTTTGTGTGGTTAGTAAATAATATAACAATATTTTATTATCAGGCATCAAGGGCCTTAGGGTGTTAGTATTACATCTTACTTAATAAAAAACTATATATGCAGGAACACAAAAAAAATACAATCGCAGGCAGGTTTAAAAAGCTTTGTTGCCAACATGTAGCTTCGTAAACCTCCCCATTGTAGGCCCATCCAGCCTCTCTGCAAACACCTTCAGAATGCTGCTCCTGCTGCCCCTCACTCGGGATATTACTGAAGCAACTTTCTTCCGCATTATCGCAAAGTAGTCGTCTGTGTGCGCATCAGCGAATATACCTGACGCACTACAGTCACTACAGAAGGTGGAAGCCTCAACAGCGCCCTGAACGCATTGTAGTATTGAATGCGCAGGGCAGTGTCTGCTTTTAGGGTATGGTTATCCCAAAGGCTGCTGGTGTAAAATGCTTGGCAGTAGGCCTTAAAAAGAGTTAGTTACTAACCTGGTGTCAAAGTTATAACAGCCCCTGGGCCTCTGACTTGGCTTCACGTGCTGTCGAGAAATATCTCTCAGGCATTTCGGATTCCTCACGATGTTTTCTTTCACCGTTTTTGAAGCATGTGATTATTTTACAATAAGCACATGAATCCGAAAAGTCAGTTGTGCGTGGCTTGGGTTCGAACTGAAGACCTATGAGTTGGCAGTCTGACGGTCACACCACTAGCCTATCACTGCTGTTAGTGATTATTCTGGTGTCAGCGTTGAAAGCCGCCCATAGGCCTCTGACTTGGCTTCACATGCCGTCGAGAAATATTTCTCTCTTTCTCTTTATTAGCTAATTGACTACCAACTTAAAGTGCCCGTATGTCCAAACCACTACAGTCATCTTTTGACAGTTGTATGAAAAGGCGTAATTTGTCAATTAAATAAACATTTAATTTCCCTGTGTATAGCTACCTACTCGATTGCAATGAAATGTATACAAAATTCAAACTTCATTTATTCAAACTATGTAGGCTGAGAATCAGCACTTTTCAAACGTCAACGTTACATAAGACAGTCCCCCAAAAATTCCCGCCCTTCACCACTTCCTAGTGCAAGTGGCGCAACAAACTCCCCAGCAGCACATCTGTCTGTTCAGTTGGAAAAACTTGATTCTATATAATACTCGTAGAACTTATGCAAAAATAATTTACATTTCCACAAATTGCAATACAACTCATAAAATAAAAACATTGTAATGAGTAGATTATGTCAATAATAAATGAAAATAAAATTAAAATAAAATGAATTAAACAGTCACATAAAATAAACTAAACAATTATATGAGCTCATGTAGTGTCATGTAGTCGTTGATTATACAACACTTGTTTGTTGCTTGGGAAAAATGTACCCCCCACATTGGAGCAGCTTAATACCGACCGGGGCGTGGCTAATTAATTTCAGCACGTGAAAAGATTGGTCTGCAAAGGTCAAAGATAATCTTCATGACTTACAGCGGTCAATTTGATAGGTACTTATTCTATTTTCAAACATTTTTCTACTTAAACAAATATCAACTTTATGTAAGTGCAAATTAAGTGGATTTCTAAATGACTAACAAACTATTGACAAATTATGACATTTTTAGTTTGTATCGCAAACTGAACTTTTGTTTCCATGTTTGAAAACTCTGCATTACGTACATAGCCATAGGTACATATAGATACATTTTCATACAACTTTTCGGTCACAGGCGGCACCATTTTCAGATATTCCAGTGAGTCTGAATGATAAATTCGCCCTTGATTCCACTCGCAACCAATGTAGTTATTTTATACCCACTTCTTGTATTATGCAACAGACGTAAACATTTAAATACACGATCATTTATCTCAGAAATTATATCTACTATTCTACGCGCATTACACACGCTTCATATCAAGTGCAAATCGATTCAAATACCTTTGCAGTGATTAATTTTCCTATATTGTATCAATAAACTCATAGATACGTGGCGGGTGTAGGCAGTGGCGTAGCGTAGTGGGGGCGGCAGGGGCGGCTCGCCCCGGGCGGCACTTTTTAGGGGGCGGCAAAATTTCACAATAAATAATAAAAATATTTGAACCAACTCATAATTTTATCGCAACTACAAATTCGGATCGATTGAAAAGAGCACGGAATTTTTCATTACCAACTTATTCTGTGACGAATTCGGGGAATCCCCTTTCTTAGAATGATATTTTTTAGCGACTGCTGGCAACTCCGTCTATACTGGTTGAAGTAAAATAAATTATGTATTAATAAACGTGATTGTTAAACTTAGATAAACTTTTTTGTTTAATATCTAACCCGTATAATATAAAATAATGACTGTTCTTGCCAAAAAGTTCTCTAGAATTAATCTATGTAATGTATAGTATATATTAAATTGAAATACCTAAATAAGAGGGCGGTAAAATTGTCTTCCGCCCCGGGCGGCCGACACCTACGCTACGCCGCTGCGTGTAGGTACCTAATCGTTTTATTAAAATGTGGCGTAAGGGTTCCTGTACACCAGTACCATGGCATCATAGAATTAGTAGTACTATACATGAAGTTAGTATGAGCTATCCTATACTATTAAGAGCGATTATTCCTTAACTTGGCAACCTCGTAAATACCTGTCAAATATTTAACTGTTCTGATCATAATGTACAATTGTTCACATACGTGACGAATTTTGAATCCGCGCGCCACTCTTACTGCTACTCACGCTGCCCGGTTTGGCCGCCATGTATATTCATCGAGATATCTCTGGTAGTCCACAACCTAACGAAGTCATTGAGGAATTTGCGAACAGTAATCCGAGAAGGCTTGCTATGGGTTAAGCAAAATAAAATGTTGTGTGCTTTTTTAGTGTTTACTTTGCTAAAACTGTAGCCTCAGCAGGGTCAAGCCCCTCCCAAACTACAATTCTGGATCCGCCACTGTTTGTGTATAAGCATGAAAATCGCGTATTCGCCACACCGACACCAAAACCGCGTGGACACCGCATTGATGCTGAGTAGCATCCCTGCTCGGCATCAATGCGATGTCGGAGCCTCGGTTCAGATTCCGAAAGGTCGAAATTTCCGATGCTGACTTCGTTTTCGATAATTTTGAATTGGAGTTATACCGAAGTTCAAAACGCAGCGATGCACGTGACTAGAGCAGATAGGTACTCGTATAAACAAGTTTCGTCGCCAGGGTAATTTTTGTGTATTTTATACATGCTCGCGCTCGAAGTCTCAGTTTATTGTTTTGTTTGTGGATGTTATCGCTAATATTTGACTGATTAAAGATTTTATTTGTATTGTTTCATTATTCACATCTTTCTTTTACTTCCGCCTCCGACTCCGGTTCCAGTTCCAGTTCCAATACCGATCAATTAAATTTAAAACCTCCGACTCCGGTTCCGGTTCCGGTACAGCGACTTCCGTAACATCCCTGAGTTAAATAGTAAAGCAACGATCACAGTTCAGTAAAGCATTGCCAACTATACAGTAAAGACTCTTACATTAGAACTATTCCAATTATGGCAATGCTTTACTAAACTGTGATCTTTGCTTTACTATTAATTAACTCGGCATCAATATGGTGTCCACGCGGTTCAGGGGGCGTACTCCCTAACCGAAATCCGTAGTTTCGGCCGTCGTCGGAAGCCTAAGAGATATAGGTAATTATACGTAATTTTAATTTATAAGCTGTACGTACAATCAACCTGGTATCACTTGCACTACGAAATTCGCCGTTACTGCTACGACATAAAGGCACTGTCAATGTCAAATTGTAACCTGTCATGTGCGGTTGACTGTACCTTTAAGTTCCTCTTCTTATATTTAAAACTTGATATTAAACGGAATTAGAATAACTAGTCTTTTATCTTATCTTTTAAGGAAAAACACAGCCTTTTGAGAGCGGACTTTTGTGACTCATAGCAAAAGAGTGATAGATATGATTAAGAATTGAAAACTAACCTACGCAAGTACTTATCATTTTGAATGGCTTACAGATGGGGTTTTTCAAAATTCCGCCCGCAGTTCGGGCATTCTAAAAATAAATAAATGCACCAATCTTACAGTCAAAATCCAATAACTAAAATATGTTATTTGTTGTCTTATTATTTATACCTAGTATGAATAAATAAAAATAAGCTATAAGTTCTAATCACAAATGATCTTAAAAAATTAAAAGATTATGAACGTGCTACATCCATTATTGTCTTATATGACATTCAGCTTTATTGTTGTCTCAGGACTTACCCTTTGGCGTCGGGAGTCAAGAGCCGACTTCCGGCTACCGTAGGCGCGGGCTTGCGGACGGTGAGCAATGGGCAGCTCGCCGTCCGATAAGGACCAGGCCCGTGTCGACGGCGCGTTGTGTTCCACGCGCGCCTCAAAGAGATGTCAGCACCAACCGACGGGGTCGAAAGACCAATGCCTGCTGAGGTTGCGGGTTTGTCCGAAAGGGATATCGCGGCCCCGGCACACAGGCAACGGAAGGAACACGGGTGGGTTTTAGTCAGTGAAAGTCTGACACACCCTCTCGCTCTGCCCAGAGCGGGAGAAGTCATTTGATGATTTCCCATCCTGAAAAAAAAAAAAGGACTTTCCCTTTAACCTATACAATTAAATGAGCAATATTTGTATATTTTGACCGCGTAGGTATTGCACTTTTCTATGAAACAGCAGATTTAAAAAAAAATAACCGACGAATAATTTCGACGCGAATCATGTACTGAATCCATGGTAGCAGTTCTCCGGTCGATGTCCCTGCCACCTTGTATATTTGTAATCTCGCTCTCGAAAACGGCTCTAACGATTTCGATGAAAGTTGCAATAAAGGACAGATAGGGCAGGATAGGGGTGTACCCATACCCATATACATAATACAAATATTTCTCATTGCTCAAACCCTATGGGTTTACGGGGGCGAAATTTCGATCTAGCTAGGTCTCATATCTGGGAAAATTCGTTTTCTCTATTTAGAGCGACGATATGTACTTCATTTAATTCTTCTAAATAAAAAGCGCCTTCATCCTCTCTCCTATTATCAATTAATTAACTTTGCTGTGCCCGACAGGGTCCATGATTGATACAATGTCTAACATACCAACTGTTTTATCTCACATTATGGAATGCAATAAAGTATTGAGTATTGAGTATTTTCACCCGAGCAGAGCTCGGTCGCCCAGGTACTATTTATAGAGAGTGTATGAATGTCAAGTTGGTATTAATAAGACTTTAATAATACTAGTCTACACGCCTATAAGTACATACCTATTAATTTAGCTACGAGCCTACGACGCTACGAGATGCGTAGCCGAACGTAGCAAACCCTAAAACGTCACTTGAAATTAGAGGCCAAGCTTTTGTAATGATTCAGGTGTGTACGAAACCCCCTTTGTAGATACATGATGATAAATTATATTAATTTCTGTGAATTGATAAAAAAACACTTTTACACGACAAAAATTAATTAAGGTTTAACATTTTCGACTCCACCCATTTTCATAGAGCGCTTACGCCAAGCCACCATACTTATTGCAAGTTGACTCATGATGCACCGGCATTGCGTCTGCGCTAAAGTTAACCCTCGAGGAGTGTCACCGGCATTAGAATTGAAATCTTGTTAAAATATACAACTGATTTTAGTCATACAGATTATAACACCGAATTCGCTAAGAAAAACCTACATTCAAAATGAGCCCTCCGCGAGGGCTCCCGGCATCCCATATGCGACTAAGTGAACCTGCCAGAAGGGCTCCCGGCACTGACCGTGTTAAACCTGCCTTAGGTTGGCGTTTCCTATTCGACTACACTGAGATGAAAAGCCAAAACAAAAACTCAGAGGTTTTTTTTTTGTGGGGGATTATCAAATAAGTTCTCCCGCTCTGGGCGGAGCGGGAGGGCGTGTCAGACTTTTACTGACTAAATCCCACCTGTGTTCCTTCAGTTGCCTGTACGTTGCCGGGGGCCACGGTATGCCTTTCGGACTTTCCCGCGACCCCGGGTCCGGGGTCACGGTCACTTTTTGTCCAGACAAAATCTTGGGTAGGTAAATACATAATTTGCAAAACGTGTAAATGCATACCTACGTGATAGATATTATGTATTATCACATTTATCACGTTTTCAGCAATGCGGCTTGAAAGACCAATGTGGATACCTAGCACACGGTACCTACATCAATATTAATATTTTTCGCGAATGTTGATAGTGACAGGGAAATTGTTCATAAAACTGTATACAATATTCATAATAAGTAAATCCCCTAAACTGATAGCATAAAGATAGCAACTGATACCGGTATTATCGTACGTTTACTCCCTAAAGTATTGGGGCGCACGCTAAGCTTTGGGTGATTACGTACTGACCCCAGCGTGAGAGAGTCACTTATAGGAAATTATACCGGGTTAGTGAACAACTTTCAGTATGGAATCAACTCCAAAATCACGAAAAAAATATCAGCTGTTTCATACATTTTGGTCTAGTAGGTATTGAACTTTTGTATGAAACAGCTGATATTTTTTTTGTTATTTCAGACTTGGTCCCTTAATGAAAGTTGTTCATATTCATGGGTAGAACACCCTGTGAAAATTTGGCCGGTCATTGAAAACTAACCCCGTATAGGTCCCAATCGTTAGCAGTTTGAGTCAAGCATGTAGTATCTACAAACTTTATTATCACTACTATCACTTAAGAGTTGTAGGTCGGGGGTACCCAGGCAGGCACTTTATAATAATATAATAATAATCATTTTATTTCGGAATAAAAACATCCATAATTTGTTAAACATTAACCTGACGGCTTGCGGACGGTGAGCGATGGGTAGCTCGCCGTCCGATAAGGACCAGGCTCGGGTCGACGGCGCGTTGTGTTCCACGCGCGCCTCAAAGAGATGTCAGCACAGACGGGGTCCGTTAGGGCCAATGCACACAGGCAACGGAAGGAATACGGGTGGGTTTTAGTCAGTAAAAGTCTGACATTAGACTTTTAGTGACTAAAACCCACCCGTGAAAACACGCCCTCGCCCAGGGCGGGAGAAGTGATTTGATAATGTCCCACGTAACAAAAAAAAAGGCTGATTATGATTATGATTTTTCATATATTGGTATGAGTATAGTACTGGTATTCAGCTGCATCCGGTTAGACTGGAAGCCAACCCCTAAAATAGTTGGGGAAAAAGGCAAGGTAGATAATGAGGAGCTACGTAAATGTAGGTACATCTTTGGTATGTATGTCTTCTACATTTACAAGCCGTGTGCCAAATGTGATTTCATCATGCCCCTCGGCGAAATTATGAACTTCCATACGAACTTCCGTCACCAATATAACCCCTTTAATTTTTATTGGTTACTCTCGTTATTATACCTATACGAAACTCGTGTGCAAAATTCCATGCTTCTATGCCTGCGGTTTAGGCTGTGCGTTGTCTGTCAGGGAATTTGAGATTTTTAATGTAGATTTCAAATGTTAAACTTTACCAATTTAACGCAAGGTTTGCAGATTTTCTTATTCCAGTCAGTATTCGTGCGCAGTTTGTTAATTGTATAAATAATTTTTGTATATTTTTGTATATACTTACAATTTTTTAGTCTTACTATTCAAAAATTTAAGCATGGGTAGGTCCCCATGCTTACATTTTTGAATAAATTACCTACATATTCTGATTTTAATCATATTTTTTAATTAAAATCATTGTTGCAAAAATAACTTTGTGTTGGTATAAGTAATATCTTTAGAAACGGTAGCTCATTATTTTTGCACGATTGTGTAAATGCCGTGAAATGAATTGTGCTTATGCTAGGAATCGGTTCAGCTGATACATTGCACACTTGAATCTATGGTTCGTTCAATAATGCACCGGTTGGTGGTAAAGTCAACGTCAAATCATTTATTTCAAATAGGCACATAAAAGGCACTTTTGAACGTCAAAATTTACAGAAAAAAAGATATTTGATTCTAGTTGCCCTTACAAAAGGTAGCTTCGTATGTAGAAGAATCGGCAATAACCTCCACCGTTACTCTTTAAAAAATATTTCGTATACATTAATTATACGTGAAGACGATGCACTTAGAATAAAACTACTACATCACAGTAAGTAAAAAGAATAAAAAATGAAGCTCACC
The DNA here is from genome assembly GCA_947364205.1 of Agrochola lota. Taxonomy (NCBI): domain Eukaryota; kingdom Metazoa; phylum Arthropoda; class Insecta; order Lepidoptera; family Noctuidae; genus Agrochola; species Agrochola lota. The sequence continues at coordinate 17,399,491 of OX376219.1, read as the reverse complement.
ACAACCACTAGGTCGATGACCCCGGTTAAATCATTGGGCTTTCGACCTTTGTTCCACTTATCTGGTGCCGCCGCCGGCGCCAGCGTTCTGTATATGGTTGTTCTGTCCCTTTCATAGAAATATTAAAACACAGCATATCTATGGTCCGGTCATAGTGATTGACAGCTTCAATATGCTGATCTAAAGAGAATTGAAACTTTGTCACGCTAACTTTATAGGGCGACAGGTAATTGACCGATACTTAAACACGCGACTTTACTCATCATTATGAACAACTTTTACTTTGGGACCAAACCTGAAATCGCGAAAAAAAAATTTCCTGTTCCATACATTTTGACGAGTTTTGCGAACATAAATGTAGCGAAAAGTAGATTTTTATTTTCATGATTTCAGGTTTAAAGCACGTTAAGCAGTTGGTCCTGCGCCTGATTTCTCTCCAGTCGTGTCGGATTGCCGTCCCATCGGACTATGACAGTGAGGGAAGAGAGAGTACACCCGTGTCTGCGCACAAACTTGCGCACTTATAATATTTCGGCCATGGCCGAAATTCGGCCTGGAGGACTATTATTATTACTTAGTAGATCGTCGATGTGCGATCGCCTAGTTTTTCCCAGAATACGGCCGCTAACGTAACAACTATCCACAAACTATGAACAGTATTAGATGATTAAATAATTAAAAACTAGAAGGGCACTCACTTAGGTGGTACTCGCACATGTAGTTACGAGACAAACAGCAGTAAATAGCAATTAAAACGCAAAGGTATCATTAGCACACGGTTCCACGTGCAAATCTTAAGACCGTGAACTCTATGTACCAGACATTATGGCAAAGGTGCCTATGTACATCTTATTTAAAATTTAAATACTTGATCGTTTATTAAATGCATGGTTGACTGTCTGATTGCGCATGCTGGTTACCTAGCTACGCCACTGGCAAAGTTGTGTCTTTTACCTACAACTTTGCCTACGATTTTGAGTGCTCGTCCTTCGGAAAAATAGCAAGAATTCAAATGATTTGAGTTCTACCAGTTCTAGTGAAGTCCCTTATGCTCCTAGAACTGGTAGAACTCAAATCATTTTAATTCTTGCTGTTTTTCCGACTACGTTTGTTGCAGGAGATATTCCTTCCTTATCAGTCTCTGGGAGAACTGTAAAAGAAAACCGACCGCGGTGTCCAAATAAAAGATTAAATTCCTGCACCCAAATTGCGAATCTGTTTCATTTTGACAGTTCAACAACATTCATTGCGTTATTTACGTTGTTGAACAGACAAGTTTTTCGAATATATGAAGCAATGGATTAGCAATTTCTTTCAAACCGACTCAGATTATGATTGATCGTGTGTTCGCACTTAGGGTACTGATCAGTAATTCTGTTATTCCGATCTAGAATCTAGAGAACGTAAATGCAAAAAAGTCATCTAAGTATAAAAACCTCACATAGTAACTGGCTCATTTGCCAGTGTATGTTTTGATCTAGTGCCTGAGCTTCTTAGTTATATACTAAATGCGTAAAGCTTTACTGACCTTTAACGAAGCCATGCACGATTGCCTATAAATAGACCACCCAAGAGACTTCTTAAGTGATTATATTGGTTTAAATATAACTGTACGGTTGACCAACAATGATTATTGCAATGTTATATTCTCTTAGAGTAAAAGTATAATTCCTCAAATAAAATATATATATTGTTCCCACTGCTGGGGCACAGGCCTCCTCTCTGTGAAAAGGAGCGGGCCGTAATCCGTAACGCCAAGTGTGGGTTGATGGATGTTCTACATATGTCTTCGAATCTTTTGTTCGAGGACAAGTACTCGTATATACTCGTCATTATAAATACTTCAGATATCTACAGGGTGGCAGGGACATCGACGCGAAAACTTTTACCATGGATTCTTCAGTACATGATTCTGAAACCCCTTGGGTTGAAATTTTTCGTCGATTATTTTTAAAAAAATCTGCTAAGTACTCCATACATTTTGACCGCATAACATAACATCATTATCATAAGGGTTAGACAGAGCTGTAGGTATAGTACCCACATTTCGCTAGTTACAAACAAACATTGACTAATAACTGTTTCACAATAACTCTTCCACGTGCAGCCATGAACCTAATGCACCTGAACTATATTATAGCATGTATAAAATACCTGATTAATCTATACAAATGTACTTTTATTAATCGCTTTATTCTTGCAATTTACTGCTGGTAATAATAATAAATGCGTTCGTTATATTTGTTGACAGAAAGATACTTTAGTAGGTACAGTAGGGCGCATGTCAGTGGTAAATAAACCAGTATTAGCTGGCCTCGCATTATATTGAAACTCCGTACTACGCTGGGCCAGCTGAAGGTCATAGTGTTACCACTTACCACCGACGTACGGTTTGGGTTTACTGCACGTTCAGTAGATATTATCATTAGCAGTTCCTGGAAATGCAGCGCTGCCGGCATGGTTTAGCGCAGATGTCGCAATTTAGTTCTCTTGTGTTCGTCGCTTAACGTTTCCTCTTAGAAGTAAAGTCGTCGGCGATTTTAGCCAACCGTATTCGTAAAGCTGGAGAGAGACACGAGCTGAGGGCTTAGACAAATGCCAATCGCTTTCAAAGCGTTTCGTATTTTTACGACTGTCAACGTGTCATTTTATATTTTGCTAAGTACCTGGTACATATTGATAGGCCTACACTGTCCTCTCATACATTTTAACAAGTCACTGTAATTTGAAACATTGTAAAAACCATTTACTTTTAAAACAGTAACCGTGGACAAACGACCGAAAAAAAAAAAAAAAAAACCTCACACCTAGCTTCTGACGATTCATAAGTGCCCATGTAGGTTTATGTGAAAATATATATTTTGAATTGAACTGACAAAATGTCACTTTGTCTGGGGCCACTGTGGGACCATGCCACCATTGGGCACTGTCTTAAGGTGGCCATTCACGGGCACTTCATTTCCATCACTCCGCGCGTTTATATTCGATATTTTTTACCACTCCACGTGAGATTTCAGAAGGATTTGGAGTGTTGTCGTGGAATATTATGGAGTTGAGTGCCCGCGAATGGCCACCTTTAGCTTGTCACTCGAACGAACAGTGGCCCGTCTAGGTACATTTGTACTGAAGACAATAGGTACACCTCTAAATAACCTTTTAATTAAAAAATCACCCGCTCGCTTCAATACATTATCTACAAATGATTTAAGTAATTTGATTGCAAATCCTCTTGACAACAAACTAAGCGAATTATAGCTGCATTTTCAAACATATGGTTGCGATTAGGGAGATTATAAAACGATAATCCGCCAAAAAAGAGTGCATTAGCACACGTACGTCCTACACAAGTACAAACACGAATCGATTTGGCGGTTCTAGAGGGAAAACCAAACAAAAAGAAAACCCTTTTGTTAACATGCAAAGTATGCTTTGCATTTATACACAGCACCTAAACTAGCAATAGCCATTGCAGTTCAAGTCAAAAAAATAGTTACGTAAGTTTAGTATGCGATGTGGGGGATCACCGACCCACCCTACACCCAGTGCGAGTGCGGTGCTTCTGATCAGACCAGGCCCCACTTGCCGGAGTGTCTGTCCTAAGTGCCCGTTCACCTGCACCTCGTATGACCTCAAGAACTGACGCCGCAATCAACGTGGCCACCTACTGGGCTCATACAATACAGGGTGGCAGGGACATGGACGCGAAAACTGTTACCATGGATTCAGTATATGATTCTGAGCCTGCGTTGCAATATTTCGTCGGTTATTTAAATAAAAATCTGCTGTTTATCAGTTTTACCGCGTAGGTATTGCACTTTTATATGAAAATGCAGTTTTTTTTTTAATAACCGACGAAAAATTTCTACGCATGGGACTAGAAATCATGTACTGAATTCATGGGATCAGTTTTCACATCGATGTCCCTGCCACCCTGTATAAAAGAATTTAAAAAACATACAACGAAGAAGAGTACTATTGACACGAAAAGAAGAAAAAGAAGAGTTTAGTACTGAATCTTTTTAATAGGGATGTGGACTGGGAGAAAAAAAAAACTATTTAGTCCGGCAGTCAGATAATAAAAAAATATTAGACACGTATTTTTTGCTTTGTCATATTAATCAAAAATATTTAGATAAAACGCGTTAAAGTTGGGAAGTGGGGGCTCGCTACGTCACAAGTCAGTATAAAATGTACCTACCGGAAAGTGACGTGATGCCACATATTAACAAACAAACTTACGTAAAAAAGGAAAAAAACGTGTCCAATATATATATTTTTTATCTGACAGACAAAAAATAAATTTTAGTCAACATCACTATTATTAGTCTAGCTAGAAACAAAATGCGAGATTCTATTATTTTATAAGAGTTCTATAGAGAAAGGTTTCGCTAAATCATGATGCAATGCATAGGCATGATGACAAGAAACCTATTTGAACGTGAAAGTCAAGGCGGCTAGATGCTAGAGTAACAAAGGAAAGTAAGTAAGATATATCTGTCTACCTAGGAACCGAGTGGGTAATATTGTAGATTGACATATACGGACTTACCACAGCCAGTGGATAAACGTGCTTAGTAGAAGTTCTTATTTATTGTTGATTTTTGGTGGTATCTTTGACGATCTATAGGGTCAAATTACATTAGTATAATATCAGTTTAAAAAGCTGTTTTTTTTTGCGTGTACTTTACTGACGTCATTGGTACCGATTTCTGTGGCATCCACATCGCCACATACGAACTACGCATCAAAGACCTGACGTCACACAAAATCCTGACGGCACACAAATCCTGCATCGCGCTAACAGAGTTTACAGCGCGATCGACATAATATGTATACCCTCCTATCACGGCGATATGGGAACACCGCTGAGTTTTAGTGGGTAGTACTGTCATTACCGACAGGAGTCCCACATACCCCGACTCGTCCCCCACGAGCGGGGATGCGTACTGCATTTCTCAGCGAAAAAAAAAGGTAAAGTTAGGTTAGGTTATATAACTTTCCGACATCAATCGTTTGGCAGTTGCCCGCCACACACGGGTGGGAGGATACTCCCTCAATTGAGAGATGAAATAGCGAAGTATGAAAGGCTGCAAACTTGGTCGAAAAGGCATAGTGATATAAACATAACATCACGCTGGTATTTCCCGAAGGGTTAGGCAGAAGTGAACCTATAGTGGACCCACCTTTCGCCAGTTATAAAATGCATAGTAGGTATACCTACGATTATAAATACCACTAGCGGTAACTGTATTTAAAAAAGCTAATGTTCAGTTCACGAATACGATACGAATGATTGATGACTGACGGCAATAATAAAGATTTAAATAAAAGCAAAAAAAATAATTATAAAAGTAAGTACACAACACGACATAGTTCTAAGAGTTCACGACCACACACGACCTCAGAGTTGACCGCGTAGGATATTGTCCCGATTCACTCTATTGCCAGCGTAAATAATAAATTGTCTGTCTATACTTCCTACACTTATCTATTTTATTTTATACCATAAAGCCTAGTGCTGAAAGGCGCGACGCGACAGCGCTTCATGGAAATTGTGCTAGCAGAATCGCGTCGCACCGTCGCGTCGCGCCTGTTTGTGTGAGCCTTAATTGGGTTTAAAGAAAGGAAGGCTGAACGATAGATCGATGATAAGAAAATTGAGCATATGTTTATAGAAGCCAAGTTGCTTAGGAATTATGTTTGAGGATATAGGAGCGTATTATCGTTTACTACAGATGTTCCTTTTATATTTTTTATCCCATAACTCAGACCATGTCAAAGAATCAACTGGCATATAAATTAAATTTTTTAAATTATTTTTTTAAGATAACATATCTCTAGACTCTCGATGTGTGTAGCTTAGTTTCATTGATAAGTACGAGTAAATCATTTTTATTCAAACCATTTAAAATGCGACGTTGTCTTATTTTATTTTTTGTGAACAAAACTAGTCTGATTTAAGAGCGTTTATTCTGAAAGTTGGCAACATCGCAAATAGCTGTCAAAAATTTACCGGTTTTGAATAATTTGCCAATAATACTGTATGGGAATAAGAAATGTGGCTAACTAGGGAACTAGGAGTATTAAAAATGAATTGCAATTATAACATTGAATTTGATGTTGTACCCGTTTAAGGTGTAAAAAAGGCATTTGGAAAGCTTCCAAATCCCTTTTTTACATTTAAAACTAAATATTTGGTGTTACAATATTAATTATTGCATTTCATAATCAATATTCTAGTTCGCTAGTTAGCCACATTTCTTATTTCCATACAGTAATATTGCCAAATTAATAAAAACAACGAAATATTTGACATCTATTTGCGACGTTGCCCACTTTCAGAATAAACGCTCTTAAATGTTTTTTTATTTCTTATAATGTCACGTAAGGGTCGAATTATTATGAATAAAAAAATTTAAAAAATTACTTGCCAGTTGATTCTTTGACATGGTCGCATGAATACCCTAGGGTTATGGGATATCAAAGGGAACATCTTGTATAGTATATACAGGATGGCAATGAGCAGGACACATTGCTCGTGGAACAGATGGCCGATGGGGCCGAAAGGTTCTGGAGTGGCGACCGCGTACTCCAACGCTTCTTACAAGATGGACCCTTGTGAAGGCCGCAGGAATCCGCTGGATGTGGGAAGCACAGAACCGGTCGAAGTAGCGGTGCTTGAGGGAGGCCTATGTTCAGCAGTCGACGTCTTTTGGCTGAAATGAAGATGATGATGACAGGGTGGCAGGGACATCGACGCGAAAACTTTTACCATGGATTCAGTATATAATTCTGAACGAACCCCCCTGAGTAGAGTTTTTTTTTTTCAAACATACCTATTATTAGTGTAGCTAGAAACTAAACGATTCTATTATTTTGTAAGATTTCTAAAAGGAAAGGTTTCGCTAAATCAAAAACTCAAACTTTCATAAATTATAACATCTTCTATTTAACCCCCCTAAAAAAATATAAGTAAAACACATAATAGATGTCTCAACACCAAATTTTACAAAAATCACAAATAACACGAACTTCCATAAGGAAAAAGAAAGAAATAAAATACATTTATACAAACCATACAAACTTTAATCCCCTATTGAACCCCTTTAGGGGATGAAATAAAAAAATCCTTTCTTAATGTTTCTCTTCGTGATAAAACGAACTATTGTGCAGATTTTCATGTCTGTAGATCCAGCGGTTTAGGCTGTGCGTTGTCTGTCAGTGAATGATTTTTTCAGAGGGACAGTGTTCAATGGTTATAACAAGTACTAATTCTAATCATTTGAAACAAAATTGAATTTAAATAAAATGAATATAATTCTGTATTATGAAACAGTTTCTTAAAGGTATTATTTCTTTATTTTATAGAAGTATGAGGACTGGTGTAAAGTTCACTCATGCTCTATAGAAATGGGAGGATCCTCCGACCACTGGCCGATGATTTATATCGGGATGTTGTAAAATATCGGTCGCGCGGTAAACTTTGCTTGCGCGATGCAGGATTTGTGTGAGGTTAGGTCTTTGATGCGTAGTTTGCATGTGGCGTTGTAGAACTTGTAGATGCTTCCACAATCTAAATACTAATTTACATTTTGAGTAGGTAGCTCTAAAAACTTCCATTGTATGTAAATATGATTATATTGTTGAAGATTTCCATAAGTATATTTTAATATTTTCGCAATGTTTTCAATGTGTTTTGTTATTGTTATTCGTAAGTTTATAGTTTTTTCTTTACTGCATACTTTACTGCCCATTCTTTTGAGAATTATTGCGTTAAATATTCTATAAAAATATATTTACGCGAATAAATCTAAATCGTGGCTAAATAATAACAGCCGCACGGGTCGATCGAAGGTTAAGCTACGCTTTCCGCGGTCGGTTTGTGGATGGGTGACCATCCATTACATATCGAGACCCTTCCGTGCCTAGGAAAGCACGTTAAGCCGTTGGTCCCGGCCGTCATTCGTAGATCTTTGACAGTCATAACGGTTAGAAGCCCAAATGTCTGCCAACCAACTGGTTGGCAGACATTTGGGCTTCTAACCAGTTACTAAGTAACACGATACCTTTTAATAAAACTTTATTAAAAGGTATCGTGTTACTTAGTAACTGGGTTGTGGAGGTCAGATAAGCAGTCGCTCCATGTAAAATACCGGTATTCAGCTGCATCCGGTAAGGCTGGAAGCCGACCTCAACATATGTAGTTGAGAAAAGGCTAGGTAGATTAATTGATTGAGCGAAATCTTACTATAAAAATAGGAATAGGTAAGTCTTCTTTATTGAAATAAAATACCTTCTTAGTTTTTCTTATTTATTTATACTGTACACACATATAAACAGACACGAAGAAAGGAACAGAAAAATACGTACAAAGTTGATGCTTATTTCTAAAGATACCTGCTGATCTCATCCACCATATCTTCGATAAGAAAGTACTTAAAGAGATGTCACAACGTGTGGTCCCGGACGTAAAGAATAGTACCATCCCATTTCTTCTCGTAGGTGTCGTAAAAGGCGACTAAGGGACTTACTAGAGAATGGGCAGCAGCGTTCTCTATGCATTTTAAAGCCATACTGCGATTGCCAACCCGCCTGCCAAGCGTGGCGATTATGGTAAACCCCCCATTTGGGGGCGGCCTATGTCTAGCAGTGGACGTCTTTTGACTGAAATGATGATGAGACAACATGTGTACCTAAGAGTAGAAGAGAAAAAATAATACATAAAATAAAAAAGCAGCTATTCGCTAATCTCTCCTTTTATAATAAGAACATGAACATGTTGCAGCTAGGAATGCACAGATCTTTAGCTGTCGGTAAAATATTGTCTGCTATTTGTATTACTTATTCGTTTATGTTAATTGCATTTGACATTTTATTTTTATTTTTATTCTGTGAACTTTATAATTTCTAGCTATTTTTATTGCATTGACATTTTATTCTTTTATATCTGTTGCAGTATTGTGAAAATTTATTTTATGTAATATGGGTTTTTTTAATACTTAAATAACCTAACTGTAAATGAACTAAAATTTTCTAATCATTGACAGGTTGCATGCTACAAGCTATTCAGTAAATCTATAGATAAATATAATAAAATATTAACGAAGAATTTTTGTCCGTTTGTCTAGATATGATGTTAGTAATTATGTTCCGGATTGGCGCAAAAACGGCTGAACGGATTTGTATAAAATTTGGCACATAGATTTTGCCCTGTTGCAAAAGGTAGTCTGTTAATACCCATACAATGTGTTACAAAAACCATGTCCGGTCCGAAAAGGTACATAGGTACTGCAGTAACATTACCAAAAAGTAATAAAAAATCTTATTATTAATGAAAATAAAAAAGTTATTGCTATTTAAAATTCACGTTTTTAGTAACAAAATTATCCCAATTCCATTAATAATTGCCAAATTTTCAACACGGGTCACTGCAGGGCAAAGGCCTCTTCTCATACAGAAAAGGCACGAGCATTGATCACCACTACGCTTGCTCAAGAGGGGTTGGTGATTTTGGAGTTACATCGACTAAATAATAAAAATTAAATGCTGTTCGTTGGTAAGCGCATCACTTCAGAACGGCTGGACCGATTTGGCAAATTTTTGTCTTAAAAATGTTCGTCATAGTCCGAACGGGGGTCTACTGTCTAAGTCCGTCAACGACCATACGGGCCCGTCCGAAAGTAAATCGAAACTTCGGAATGATCCTTTTAAATCGAATAATTAACTTTTGCGGACGGGCAAAAACACATTCGGAGTAGGGACAACTGTGGAATTGTGGTGTCATTCTTTCTTAGGTCGGGCCCCAAACTAATCATATGTCCGCAGGCGAAACGAAGTTCGAGTCACCTGCAACTTCGGCTGAAACTACGGATACGTACTTTGGAGTTGACCTCCAGGTTCTTACGGAACGAAAATTCGGGAAAACTAAAAGGGAATTTTGTGTGAATTATTGAAATTTGAACACGACAACGCCTGTCGGGTCAGCTAGTTAGCTAGGTAGCAGGTTAGGTAGGTCCAGGTTTCCTCACGATGTTTTTCCTTCACCGATGTCAGTAATATCCAAGATAAACTCAGAAAGTAGGTACATATACGTAAGCCGTGATAAAAAAAATCGCACTTTGCTAAATTCTGGCTTTCAAAAACATACTCTCATCAGCACAGTTATCCTTTTACATCCAAATGGAAGCCCATGTGTTGCTGACATAGATATAAGAAAGGTTGCTGACATTTTTTAATCACAAAGTTAAAGGCATGTAACACACGAACGAATAAAACATGGTGAACACGAACATCGAACATTTGGTTCGTATGTGGACGTAAATTAGAAAGCGAACACGAACCCCATACGAACAAAGAGTTCGGTGTTCATGTTCACCATGCTCTTGTTTGTTCGTTCGTGCGTACACGTCTTAACATCTCGTAATAAGTATGATGGTATTCAGAGCGCCCAAAATATTTCAGTGGTAGTCAACTATAAACGTTACTTACTCCGTTAATTTTGTGCACATTATCTGGAAATTCGTCGTATTTATAAAATACAAAAAAGCTACATCCAAACACAATGATAAATGTATTTGGATGTAGCTTGTTTGTATTTTGTTAGTCAAAGATATTCGTCACCGATAAGTAAAAATATCTCTGAATCGACGGCGACGCAACCATAATTAGTTTTGTCATGAATCAAGATTTTTCGCGGAAATTCTTTTCAGCAAGTCATTGATGGCTCAACGAAATCCGTACATCATGATTAATTTTATGGAGAGTCTAGGCCGCGTCCTATTTATAAGTGATCGTCGCGTCCATATGTCACATTTTGTTCGGTGAACATGAACGCATTGTTGTGCCGACAGAGGTCGTCGACAAAAAGTAACATTTATGTACGCAACTTACCCCGTATTCGCGCGAATTTGAAAAGATGAATCGTCAAGAGAACGTGTGCATTCTACAAAAAGCAGGAGAGAACGAATTTGAAGTGCCTAATGAATGTTTACATCGTTTTCTCGGAAACTAGATCCCGAATTAGATATGGGTGTGTAGCAGATAAATCACGCGTTATTTGGTTCTCCCGGCTCTAAAAATATCTAAGTTTTTTTCTGAATACAGAAACGTTTATAATTTTGACTATCATTAAAGAAACACGCAAATCTTTAGAACGATGGATGTTTCGAGCCATAAATTCTGCCTTATAAACTACAGGTCAAAGAAAACTCTTCATTTATCGAAGTTTAGAGAGCTAGTCGTGTACCTATAGGTACCTACGGAATGTTGTTTCACTGTGTCAATAGTGTTACTATAAATAATTTCCTAAAGATATACACCACTCTCTGCAACCGCCCACTATATCTTGACAGGTGGTGAAATGTCAAAACTGAATTGAAGCTTTCGAATAAATGATGCACTGTTTAGATTTGTCTTCGCAACTGACGCTGCCGCTAAAGGCCAGGATACACTGGATACTTGGTATTGGTAGCGGCTTGCATGTAGTAAAAACGCGTCCGATGCGCACTTGAGTCTTGGAAATTTTCCTCGCATCGTTGCATTGTGGCTGCATCGTTCAGAGAGCTTTTGATCGCTCTTTATCTGTCGGAGCGGACGCGACGCGTAAAATGACGCACGTTGGTATGCAAAGCTTTTTTTAGATTATGTGAGATTGTAACGCTTAGAATTTAATTGTTATTTGTTGTAAGTAGGTACTTTTACGTCATCTTTGTCTACAAAATAAGATCTCACGCTAAAAAGAGCGTCGTACGCACGACATTTTGAAAAGTATGTAAATACTGAAAACAGTGCTGACACAGACAAAGTCGGCGCCAGTTTTCTTTATTCAGGCCTTTGTTTTTCAGGCATCCAGCCAGCCGAGTAGGATTTCTCAAACAGCTTACCTAACCTGTTTTCAGATCTTTATTTGTAAGGAAATATATTTAGGTACCTAGACGATTTTTCTTTGTCTGTGAAAGATTAAGATCCTAATTAAAATTGAAGTTTATTAAGTAGAAATCTTTCAAATTGCTTGATTATTGTTCTCAATAATTATTATTGTTTTTATCTTAACCTAGGTTCTTAATTGCCATGTAGGTAATAAACTCTATTTAAAAACTACAATAAAAGATAATTTTCCCAATGTCTAGACTATTTAATGATAACCTATTATCTACGTATATCTTAAATGCTACCTAATTAATTGAACTGGAAATTTTGGTTTAGGTACGTACACATTTTTTACTAATTATTATTATCACGAGTTCACGATATGGTCTCGTGGAAGCGCATTTAAAAAATAATTACGACCTTAGTCAGCGTTGTTATTTATTTTAGTATTTAACACGACTCACTGCATGATTTGCACTGTGCAGTTTGTACTTTGTTTTTCTTCGCGAATAAATATGTTTGATGTTTTAAAATGCTTTTTAAAATTCTAAGTTGGTGATAATTAAATGTTCAAGTTAAGTAAGACGCACTAGCCATACACAATGTGTTATTTAAATAACTGAAAACCACATAAAGGCTTGTGCAGACCAGCGCGACTTGTCGCACGACGCGATATTGCGATATTATATCCGTAGAACAATTTCTATGAAAACGCGCGCGACACTTCACACAGGAGCGATCTGTCGCTCCGCGACACAGATATATCGCGTCACGTGATGCGACACCCGACTCGCAGCGCGGCACCCACAAAGGAGAATGTTCCTTTGTTATTGTCACACTGGTGACACTAAAAATAGGAACATTTTGTATGGTGTCGCGATATGTCCCTAGTGTGAAAGGTGTTGCGTGGCGATAATATCGCAGATTCGCCATGCGACACGTCGCGCGACAAGTCGCGCTGGTCTGCACAAGCCTTTAGGGGTCATTATACTCATCATTATAAATAACTTTTACTTTGGAACTAACCTCGAAATAACGAAAAAAAAAAACAGCTGTTTTCTACATAAATGTACGGAACAGCAGGATTTTTTTTTGCGATTTCATAGTTTTTTCAATAGAAAAACTTCTTCATAGTGATGAGTATAACCCGATTTTTATAACTCTGCTCCTGTCAACGTCAAAATATTACAGTGTATTTAGTTTAAATAATAACAATAACAACATAATAAATAATAAGACAGAACAGTTCTGTCTGTGTCTCTGCAGACACGAGTTGTGTAGATCGTTAATACGATCTACACAACTCGTGTCGTCGTGTCGTCTTTTAATAAAGACATCGGGGCACTGACGAGTTAACCGGGCCGGTGAATTTGATACTAACAGCCTTTTTTTTTGAGTAGGAAATTATCAAATAACTTCTCCCGCTCTGCGCGGAGCGGGAGGGCGTGTCACAGTTTTACTGACTAAAACCCACCCGTGTTCCTTCCGTTGCCTGTGTGCCGGGGCCGCGATATCCCTTTCGGACAAACTCGCAACCCTGGCAGGAGATACTAACAACCTACGATTTTGACAGCTCCAAGCGCACAGTTATAAAAATCGAGTTATACAATGCCCCTAAAAGGATTTTAGTTATTTCAATTACTTACTTACACTTTGTAGATAACGCTTTAGTATTGTGCTATCGAATTTGGTACTCAACCGAAATTTGTGATCAACCGTTTGGTTACGATAATTACCGTTCAGCACAATCAGCCTTTAATATTCCCACTGTTGGGACACTTGGGACCTTAATCCACCACGCGGACCCAGTACGGGTTGGTAAATGTCACATGTCTTTAAAAAAAAATCCCAGGACATGCCGGTTTCCTCGCGATGTTTTCCTTCACCGTTTTGAGAGCAGTGGTGATGAAATAATTTACACAAAGTAAAGCTCCTGTCTGGGTCGAACCTACAACTCGTAAGTCACCTTGTCACTCGCCTTTACTACTAAGCCACCATTGGACTATTCACCGTTCATTGATCCATCATTAATGAAGAGGTTCATTAAAGAAAGTAAACTAAAGTCACAATTCAAAACTCATTTATTCAAATTGAATTTATTCAATGAGAATCAGCAGTTTTCGAACGTCAAAATTACAAAAGACAGTCCCCCAAAAACGCCCGCCCTTCACCACTTCCTAGTGCTTTAGCTGGGAAGAAAAACTGGCGCGACAAACTACCCAGTAACACAGCTGTCTGTTCAATAAATCTAACGTTACATCAGAGTACCCACCCACCTGGTACCTGGAACCAGTCAAACAGCAGCTCACGGTCATTAACCCAATAGTAAATGATAATTTTATTTATATGTTAATATGACAATGGTCTTCAGATACTTTTTTATTGCACCGATATAAACATCATTCGATACCTAAAACCGTAAATTATTTTTAGTAGCAGTGGTCAGGCATGTAGTCATCTCAACTCGCATCCGGGGTTGCGAGTTTGTCCGAAAGGGATATCGCGGCCCCGGCACACAGGCAACGGAAGGAACATGGTCGGGTTTTAGTTAGTAAAAGTCTGACACACCCTCCCGCTCCGTCCAGAGCGGGAGAAGATATTTGATAATTTACCACCATCAAAACAAAAAAAAAAAGGCATGTAGTCATGTAGTATTTCGATGCTAGAAGAGTTTTTGCTAAGGATTTTTTTTCTCCCTAGCAACACGGTTGGATCCTTTTTGGAGGCTGTGTTTATTTGATCTCAACTGGAATAACCTGTTTCTTTAACCCATTTTGAATACCTATTCAAATGATTTTTTGAGCTTGGGTTGTCACCTGCGGGGTAATTGCGTAACACAGATAAAATGATAATTGATCGCAATGGGTTTCATTTTGACAGTTCAGCCACGTGCATTGCGTTATTTACGTTGTTAAGCAGACGAATTTTTCAAACCTATGAAGCAATGTATAAGCAACATCCTTCAAAACTCTCGTATTGTGATTGAAAGTGTGTTATGCAATTATACAGGGTTATTGGTAAAACACCAACAACCTTTTAAGGGGTCATTGTATTCCTAATTATGAACCACTTTTACTATGGGACCAAACTTGAAATCATGGAAAAAAGATCAGCTGTTCCCTACATTTTGACGAGTTATGCGAACATAATTATAGGGAACAGCTGATTTTTTTTTCGTGATTTCAGGTTTGGTCCCATAGTAAAAGTTGTTCATAATGACGAGTACAATGAGCCCTTAAAAGGTTGTTGGTGTTTTACCAATAACCCTGTATAGTGTGCTGATCATTTAAACTCAAGTCACAGAAAAGCTAAAAACCTAATAGGATGTAGAAAATATTTGGAGAGAATGCTGAACCTGTAATTGGCGACTATAGAAGTTCAATGCTAATTGTTACCTACATATAATTATTAAGACCGTTTATCCTAAAAATTGGCAACGTCGCAAATTGCTGTCAAAAATTTTCCTGTTTTGATTAATTTGGCAATATTTCTGTACAAAAATAAGAAATGTGGCTAACTAGCGAACTGGAATACTGGAACCAAAGTAAGCAATGGATTAGGAATTTCCTTCAAAGCCCTTGAATTGTGATTGAAGTGTGTTACGCACTTAGGTGCTGGCTTAACGGGAAGAAACTTTCGCCCTATCTGCATTATGAGGACTATTCTTGTTTTATGTTCGTTTTTGTTGTATTTTTCGTCTATGGTCGTGTACCTAGTATAACGTCCGATAAACACCTTAAAGAAATCAAGTTTACGCAGCATCAGGTTAATTCGAAGCGGTTATAAAGGTTATTTATAGCTCATAACCTAACTGGTTATAACATCTTGAAAAGATTTGCATCATTATTTACTCAATCTTGTATGTTAAGTTTATCATTCATTGTACAATCTACTCTGACTTGGCGGTCCACTAAGTGATGCAAGAACGTGTCTCTATTGAATGAGACAAAATATATTAATTTTATTTTAAACAAAGAATAAAGGCTCGTGCAGACTGGCGCGACACAGCACCTACAATTGTTCTATCGTAAAGTTTTCTTAGAAAGTTGTTTTATTAGATACGCGTCGCGCTTGTCCGTAGTTTCGGCCGAATTTACGTGCGTTTCGTTCTCCGTCTCACTTATGGACATACCGTGAGCGAGGGAGGGAAGCGTCCGTAACTACAGCCGAAACTACGGATTTTGGTTAGGGAGTAGACCCCCAGTACCGCTACCGAGTGAGACAGCGATAACGCTTATATCTGAATAGGCCTCAAGAGGCTTACAAGAGCTAAAGCGCGGTCAATAGCAAAGAAACAGAAGCGCGATGACACGACGCAGGTACCTAATTTATTGCAAAATATAAAGCAATTATCTATTTACAAAAACTCTATTGATTGGACTAAAAAAATTAAAACACTATTAAGTACCTACGCTAATATGTTGGTTTCAGAATAATCTGACAAAAAATCAGAATGATTGCATGTATATGTATATTATTTTTAATCGTAAAAGTTAAAAGAAATTTTTAGAGGTATCTTCGTGATTTTTTCTATCGTATCAAATTACTTTTATGATTTCAACACACTATCTATATCCTTAAGAATATCATATATTTTTCTGATTTTGTTTACTGCAGTAGATCATATACTTTAAGGCATTATAAAACTTTAAGTAAAAAAATAACAAACCCTCCTTACATTTCGCAAAACTAATAATATTCTCTTGATTTTTCCACACGTCTCTATTTGACATTTAACCCATTAAATGCGAACTGTGTACTTAAATCATTTACGCATGGTTGACGTTACCTATTTACTTTTCGCGAGATGAAAGTCATTAGGCAGATGATTTTTTTTCTTATCAAAGCAATGAGGAAACTTGTTTTAAACAACAAAAACCTGAATTTAATTAACTACGTCGTCAAACAAAGAAAACGCGCAATAATTACAAATAAGTAGGTTCGAAGGAATGTTAATATTACCAGCTGCTTACTTATTTAGATTTTATTTGATTTATTCTAAGATAATAATACGTAACACAAGCTTGATGAGACCGTTTCATAATTGAAAAGAAGGCCGTCGAGAGGATGCGTTCTTGACATCTGTCAGTTTTATACTAACGAATATGAGTTTTGCGAATTTGATCCTTATTACTACTAGAAATTTGTCCAACTGACAGGTGTCAGGAACGCATTCTTTCGACGGCTGGACTGTAATACGGTTTCGTAGAAGAGCGTAGCCGCCACATATCGACCGCAGTAACTGCTGTCATTAAAATGATGGTAGCGGGGTTTTACTTTACGGTGTCAAAATACACTGACTTTACAGATAAACGTAACAACGTAACGATAACGTGACTTTTCAGTGACGTCATTCGCCTTAATGTCCTACAATTTTTTTATTTTTTTTTGTTTTGTTCAGTCTAGTACCAGTTAGACTAGGCAGTTATTTACCTAGTACAAGTTCTACAAGGTCAACTGTATCATCGAAGATTTTTACTATTCTTTATTTTTATTTTTAGCAATACACACTTGCTTTTCCAAATTCACTTTAGACATTGGCAGAATGGTCGACATTGGCTTTGCTTGCCATAACAAAAAATATATAATACAATAGACGTCATTCGCCGGTAAAATTTGCAGATGCTATGTGGCAGCCAAAGTTCTTCTACGAAACTATACCTTTAAGGCTCGCAGACAGGTGCGACCATAAAAATATAAATCTATGGGTGCGACGCGATTCTGGTAGAAACTTCATAGAAATTGTTCTACTAGAATCGCGTCGCGCCTTACTGCGGGGGTCTAGTGACGTAACCTGTATCACGGCTTCTTATACATAATAAATGGGGGATAAATATAAACTTATAGATAACTTAGTATTAGGGTTTTCCAAATAATATTATATTAAGTATTCTGGATAAACTTCGAGTTGTTAACTTGAGGTTCCGTGACGGTCAGATCATATGGCGGATTTAAGTTATAACCAACCATAAAACCACTAATGTGCAAGATAAACGCAATGTATCAGTATCATCAATGACCTTGTTGTACTAACTAACATCAGAAGCTTATCCTAAAACCTAAGCTATTATTATTAAATAAACAAATAGTTAACGGCGTGTGCTAGACCGAAATTCTAGGCGTTTGAACTGTGATGCGGATAGACTTGGGCAAATGTAGATTTACCTCTTTCTCGCTTTATACTGTTACTAGCTGAGCCCCGCGGTTTCGCCCGCATAAGTCTCGATCCCGTAGGAATATCGGGATAAAAAGTATCCTATGTCCTATTCTAGGTCATTGTCTACCTGTGTGCCAAATTTCATCCAAATCCGTTCACCCGTTTTAGCTTGAAAGCGTAACAAACAATCAAATTCACTTTCGCATTTAAACTATTAGTTAGGATTGCAGTAAAGAAGTTGATCAGCTGGTTATCCGTGATATCTATACAGGGTCAAACTAAATTAGCTAGCAAAACTCCGCAGACGTGATGGGTATCGACATCTAAACAAGATAAAACAAAAATTAAATTAATTTAATCAGTTTTTTGGGTTCATCAACCGCAGGTAGTGTAGTTACTTACTTGAATTATCAGTTTGATTAAGAGCGTTTATTCTGAAAGTGGGCAACGTCGCAAATAGATGTTAAATATTTCGCTGTTTTGATTAATTTGACAATATTACTACATCATCATCAGCCTATAGCAGTCCACTGCTGGAGAGAGGCCTCTCCAATTGCACGCCATTCAGCTCGCTTCTCGGCAACTCTCATCCAGCAGCTACCTGCCACCTTGCTAAGATCTTCGCTCCACCTAGCCTGAGGGCGTCCCACCTTACGTTTGCCGATTCGAGGTCTCCACTCAAGAACACGTGTACCCCAGCGGTCATCGGTTCTACGGTTAATATGGCCGGCCCACTGCCACTTCAGCTTGTTTACTCTGTGAGCTATGTCGACAGCTTTGGTTCTCTGCCGGATCACCTCGTTCCGGATTCGATCCCTCAGAGAGACTCCAAGCATAGCCTGCTCCAAAGCCCGCTGAGCAACCTTGAATTTATGAACCAGCCGTACCGTAAGTGTCCGTGTTTCGGCTCCGTAAGTCATAACAGGCAGGACGCTCCGATTCAAGACCTTCGTCTCGTTACTGCATGGAAATAAGAAATGTGGCTAACTAGCGAACTAGAATTGCAATTATAACATTGAATTTGATGTTGTAACGGTTTTAGGTGTAAAAAAGGCATTTGGAAAGTTTCCAAATACTTTTTTTACATATTAAATTAAATATTCGGTGTTACAATATTAATTATTGCATTTCACAATCAATATTCTAAGTTAGTCACATTTCATATTTCCAAATTAATCAAAACAGGTAAATATTTCACAGCTATTTGCGACGTTGTCAACTTAGGATGAACGCTCTATGTATAGCAATCGTTGACTCAAAAAAAACATCAAATCTTTTTACTTTTATTTTATCGTTTTTAGATATCCATCCCATCCCGAGATACCCATCACGTCTGCGGAGTTTCGCTAGCTTATTTTATTTGACCCTGTATAGCTAAGCTGCACTCTACACTCACAAATGTGTAGGTTCGATCCCCGCACGGAACAAATATTTGTATGATCTGCAAGTAGTTGTTCCGGGTCTGGGTGTTAGTGTATGTGAATTTCTATGTATGTAAACGCACCCACGATACAAGAAGAAATTCTTAGTGTGGAGCAACGTTTAAAAAAAAAAAAAAAAAAGTGTAAGTTGACTTTGCACTTAGCGTTCCTATGTATTCAGATTTTTTTGCACTTAGCTTTTAATTTCTTAAGCCTGTAGATGTGTTGTTTTGATATTTGTATAATAAAATGTAACTAAAGTACGCGTAGCTTGACCACAATAGAAACCGGTTTTGCCGATGGAAGAATAGACAAAATTACAGATTTACAATCAGATTTTGCCATTTTGTCTATTCTTCCGTCAACAAAACCCGTATAGAACCCGTTTCTATGGTTCTTATGCTACGCGTGCAGGGAGCAGAGAACACCATGGGTTTTTCGTGGGACGAACTTGGAGGTTCATAGGTAGGTAGGTACTTAATTGGCTTTACAATTTCTATGCAATATTATTGATTATTTAATGGATAGATGTTTTGACTTGGTGAGGACAAAATGAATCTCGTAGAACTTTAACAATCAAATAATGACGAAGTTCTATTGTGAGGATCTACAGAAGACCATACCTTACTAAGGGCGAATTTCACCAATGAAACTGAACGCGATCAGCACATCTAAACCGAGTTCAAAAGTTGTCAGTATTAATATTACAAAAAAAAAAAAAATACACTGACAGCTCTTAAACTTGATTTAAGTGCTGATCGCGTTCAGTGTCCGTTTTGAATTTCGCACTAAGTAGTGTGAGGTTTTTTATGAGAATTCCTACTAATTAGGTAGAAGTACAATTTTGAACAAGGAAATGGGCAATTAACACTATCTTACTAAGTATCTGCAGATATCGGTTTGTCGTTTGTTGATAACGTGCTTAAAATGAGTGCTAATAATAATTACTTACGCAATTATTTATTTTTAGCTAAAACATGAGGAAAGTACTTAAACAAAATTATCACTGGGGAGATATAATTAGAATTAAAACGTGAGTTTACGTAGATAAGGACTAAGTAGGAAGTCATTTATTGCATTGTTTTAATGTGGCAACTATTAAAATAATAATTTGTTACGCGTATTTGTTTTGTTTTATTTTTTATAACATTCTCTGTTGCGGTAAAATGCCCATTAACGCCAACTCCTGCTACATCGTCACAATAAAAGGCTGGGATATGGTCAGAAACACCAATTCACCACACTTAGAAGTTTCAGTGGTGATTGCTAATTCCATATCATCATCATTCTCCATCCTTATTCCAATTAATTTGGCGTTAGGACGTTTTTTTCTCCGATACATACCTATTTGCCGTCATCTGAATTCAGTTCTTTCCTTGCCATATCATTGCTAATTCATGATGACACTGACAGCTCTTGAACGCGGGTTAGATGTGCTGATCGCGTTCATTTTAATTGGTGAAATCTGCCCTGAAACCTTAGTGAAGTTTCAAGTTACTGTAAATTGTTGGCAATTGTAGTAAAGCAATTAAGAGGTCGACTATACCTACTCATCGACTTTACTTGAAAGACATCCATTAGAGGAATGTGAGAGAATACAAGAGTAGCCTACTCTTTGCCGGGATCAACTACACGTATAGTAGAACAATCACAATCGGAGAGTTTTGAAGGATATATATAGTCTCCCGCAGACAGGCACGACACGACCATGGTGGAAAAATTTATATAAAAACTTCACGGAAATTGTTCTATCGGTGTCGCATCGCGCCTGTCTGCGTCAGCGTTGTTGCTAATCCATTGCTCCATAAGTTTCAATTCGTCTGCCCAACAACGTTAGCGTAGAACGTGGGTGAACTGTCAAAATGAAACCCATTGCGATCAATTGTCATTTTATGTGTGTTACGCAACTACCGCAGGAGTTGGTCGGTTTCTTTTTGTCAGGTTACGTAATTTTTTTTAATAACCGTGCATTTTAGCATCAGGATGTAAAGCGTCGCGCAGACCGATGCGACGCGACTCTAATAAACAATTTCTAAGAAAACTTCTAGGTAGAAGAATAGGGATGATGACTAAAATTTTGTTTTAGTCCGTCTTTGATATTATAAAAAAATATTGGACACGTATTTTTTCTTTTTGTACGTTATCTAAAAATTACGGCGATTCATTCAGGTATTATGTGCCATGACGTCACGAGTATGTAGATTTTATACATACTAGTGACGTGGCGACCCACTCCCCAACTTAAAATGCGTTTTATCTAAGTAATTTAGCATTAATATGATAAAGCAAACGATACGTGTCTAATATTTTTTTATTATCTGACTGACGGACTAATTAGAATTTCCTTTTTTTTACCCAGACATCATCCCTATTACAGGTGACGCGTTTCCCGACAAGTCGCGCTAGTCTGCACGAGCCCTTATTATATTTTCTGTCTGTGAGTAACCTAACATGTAGATACCTAGTTCATGCTACTGCAACCTGTTTTAAGTGTTTAGTGCTTGAGATTAATATTCTTGCTATAATACTTAACGCTAGGAAAATAACTAAGTAGTAACATAACAAGTACAGCATGTAACTAGCCTTACTAATAAAATTTAATTTATGATTATGTAGATGTGTAAGTGCGTATGCGTTGTTGTTTCCTAGATAAGAACGAGCTTCTCTTGAGTGCTGAATTTGCAACTACATTACTTATGTGGGTAGGAGGTACTATTGGATATATGGGCTATTGACACTTTAGAGATATGAGGATCAGGGTATAAAGTTCTCTCATCCTCAATAGAAAAAGGAGGATCCTTCGAACAGACGGGTGTCGTGTCTGGCGGGCAACTGCCCAACGTTTGATGTCGGATAGTCTTATATATGTCGTTCTCGCGGAAAACTCTAATTGCGCAATGCAGGATTTGTGTAACGTCAGGATTTTGTGTGACGTCAGCACTAATGGGCCGTGCACAGTAAAACTTCTTTTTTTTCTAAGAGATACAAGTTATACGAGCATAAATCACTGCCGTGGTAAAAACAATAAGTTGTCAGTAAGCGCGTTCGGTATCACAAGCAGGGTTGAGGTATAACGTGTCTTGCCGCAGATACAGGATGTTTGGATGAAATCACCATCATCGCCCAGTGGCTATAATACAATCTCTAAGGGGTACTGATAGGGATGATGCATGAGTAAAAAAAAAAAAAAACTAATTAGTTCGTCAGTCAGATAATAAAAAAATATTAGACACGTATTTTTTTGCTTAATCATATTAATAAAAAATTACTTAGAGAAAACGCATTTTAAGTTGGGGAGTGGGTCGCTATGTCACTAGTACGTATAAAATCTACATACTCGTGACGTCATGGCACATTTTACCTCAATGTATCGCCGTAATCTTTAGATTACGTAAAAAAAGAAAAATACGTGTCCAATATTTTTTTATAATCTCAAAGACAAACTAAAAAAATGTTTTTAGTCATCATCCCTATTACGAAAAAAATACAAAAAAAATCACAAGTTGTACTATTTAGGCAGAGAGCAGTGGTGGCTGGGCGACTTACGAGTTGTAGGTCGGTTCTAACCCTGGCAGGCGTTTTACTTTGTGTAAATTATCTCATCATCACTACTCTTAAATCGGTGAAGGAAAACATCGTGAGGAAACCGGCATGTCCTAGAACCAAACATTCGAAGACATGCGACATCTACTAACCCGCACTGGGTCCGCGTGGTTGATTACAGTCCACTCCCTCTCGAAGAGGGGAGGCCTCTGTCCCAGTAATGGGATCATTATAGATAGTTAATACTGTAATTTTTAGCAGTTCTAAAATTATAGAGTTTTCCTTATAGATACAGTGCGAAATGAACGAGGAAAATAAAATAAAAACAGAGTTTCAAAATAAATTATTCATACAAATGTTACCAAAACCAACGTTGTTGCGTAAACAGTTAGTACCCGGTGAAGTACCTCTTACAGCCACAAACTATTTACGGAGCGGGTGTAAAGAGCGAGGTAAGTGCAACACTGTTGAACCTACGAACATCGTTAAGACGCAGATATATGCCAGTGACCTTGAGTGTTCTGTACTGAGCTCACGCAACGCGTCGTACATCCACCCAGTAATAGGACCCCAAATTAGACGCATTATTAATTTATTATACATAAAACAAAAGGTATTTTAATAAAACACGTATAGTAATAATAATAATAATAATAATAATTTATTTATTTCAAAAAAAGTGTGGTACAGTCTGTTACGATAAATATAAATTCACAATTTTCGGATAATAAGAAAAGAGTAACAATAAATAGAATTGAATCTGGCGTCCTAGCTAGGTTACATGGTAACCTGTATTAAGGATCGCCAGAAAAATAGTAAAAGATTAATAATTACATTATCTTTAAAATGGTGAAGGTTTCAGAAAAATACGCTTGATAGATTTTGCGTGATTCTCAGTTTTTTATCCGCGTTAGATATAACTTTACAAATTAATTTCACTATGTAATATAAACATAATCGTAAATATTTTTTTTTTAAGTTATTAAGAAAATGCTCTAATTTAACACATATTTTTTCCAGATCATTAACACTACTCGTTTAGACGTGATCTTCAGTATAAAATCATGAAAAGTCGGCTATCGTCGCCTTAAGTCGATGAAAGGCCGACGCCCGACAACTATGAGGTTAGACTATATCCACCATGACTATACCATGTAGATACCAAAGAAGGGACATTTGGGTAGGCCGCATAAACTACTCAAACTGCCAGAACATCATTAAAACTAAGAAAGAAAAAAAATGAAAAAGAATCCTCATAGTCCTCACATTCACAATAGGTAATTAAAATAATATATATAATACTTTACAAGGTAATCATAATTATGTCATTTTGCTAATTTAATTATTTTCAAGAGGAAATTTTACACCTTCAGTTCGATTATTCGATCCTGTGAAAAAAAAATCGACATAGCGAATTCAAATCTGGCTGACAGATGTCTTGATTGGTGTAGGTACAAGATTATGTTCCTATTTACGTTCAGTATGACTCTGCAATGCGTCAGATTTTATATTCACTTGTCTTTTTAAACTTTTTATAAAACTTAGATCAATCAATCTGCCTAGCCTTTTCCCAACTAAGTATGTTGGGGTCGGCTTCCAGTCTAACCAGATGCAGCTGAAAACCAGTATTTTCATGAAGCGACTGCCTATCTGACCTTTACAACCCAGTAACTGGGTAATATGATACCCTTTGGTATGACTAGTTGTCAGATTTTCAGACTTCTGTCTATACCCGTAACGACTGTCAAAGATCTACGAATGACAGCAAGGACCAATGGCTTAACGTGCTTTCCGAGGCACGGAGGGATCTTGGTATGTAAGGATGGTCACCCATCCACGAACCGCAACCGCGGCAAGCGAATGATCGACCCGTGCAGCTGTTATGATTTAGCCACAAGCCCCCAAGGTAGATACGGCACTCAAATCTTCATCAAATCGTACAGTCAACCGAGTGGTAACACTAGCACTAAGAAAATCACCCTTACGGCTACGACATAAAGGCGTTATCAATGTATCACTCATGTAAGGTTGACTGTACTAAAACTATGACAAGCAGCTCTTCTAATCATATTTATGATCTCTCCTTTTCAGTCCCGTATCCTATCCTATATTATTAAACGAGCAATATTTGTATATATACTCGTACATACGAGTATATTTGTAATCACGTTGTCGTAAACGGCTCTAACGATTTCGATGAAAGTTGCAATAGAGGGGTTTACGGGGCGAAAAGTCGATCTAGCCAGGTCTGGGAAAATTCGTTTTCTCCGTATTTTCACCCGAGCAGACCTCGGTCGCCCAAAGTTTAGAACAAGGTGGCAACTTTAGAATGTCATTACATGGCAGCATGAAATTAGTATGTCGGTACTATGACATGGAATTTGTATGAACTATCCTATACTTTCTTTATTTTCACCCGACCAGAGCTCGGTCGACCAAGTACTAGTTCAGTATAATAAAACCCGCTGAAACTGTTTCTCCAGTCTCGTGAAAAACACACTGAAATAAAGTCACATAAATGTCCGCCCAGTTCCATCCTTTAGCCAGTAATTACTATGACCGGCGTCAGCCTAGACAGTCCCAGTACATTGCTCTAGTTTATCGTGACAAAGGTTAGCGGGTTAACCTAACCCCCCAGAGCCGGCCGGTGCGTGTGTGCGAGACTTGCGACCGGCCGCCGCGCACCGCGAGCTGCGCACCGCTTGTGACGACCACTGCGCATGTCAAGCCCGGCTGACCGCCATCTGACGTCGCTTAGCTCTCTAGAACATTCGCGAAGCCCAACGCCCTGACGTCAACTTACGTCACAATGCCGACAGTCAAGCCTTGCTACATATCAGAAAAAATTACATCTAATCTACATTAATAAACACACTACGCTTTTATAACAGCGCCGGTGTCACAACTATCTACTGGTTATTTGACTTTGACCAAACTGCAAACATTTTTCGAGTAGGTACCAAATAAGTGCCCACTCATACAAATTAAGCGAAGTTTCGAGTCAATAATCACCAAGTAGGTACAAAATGCCTACCTACTCTTAACTACGTGTAAGTAATTTTAACTGTTCTGTTAACAGTAGCAATTTTATCAGTTAATTATCAAGAACAGTTTAACGATGAGATAAAGTGGGTAGGTGGTACGATGAGGTATTTAATGTGATTTCGTTTCAACGACAGTGGGAGACTTATTATTCCGAAACAAGGTTTCGTTGGACATCCAAGTTGGTTGTAAAATGCGTCTACTTACAACTTTTTACTAATGGCCAAACGAGTTTAACCAGATCTTTCCAGTCCAAGGCAAAGCATGCACTGCGGATGGGATGGAGACCAAAACGAAAGATATTTGTTTTCATTTCTTTCTGCAAGAATCTTTCGGGCTTAGTTATAAACTCAAACTTTTTGTTAAATTTCGTCTCAGTAATCTATGTTGCGCTGTACATTCTATCTTGAACCGGCTCGACAGCCGATACAAGGAGTCGAGGACTCGTATCGCATGCAACGCACACCGCAGCATTGCGTAAACCTCAGCCGACGAAGGCCGACATACGGAAACTTTGCAGGCTTGAATCGCAAATTGCTGCTAATTTTGTAGACTCGCGCACCGTTAGACTAGCTCAGTACTCTTTCACTACTACAACGTACCTATATGCTTAGCTTATTTTCTAACAACCTGATTGTGTTACTATTTAGCATTGGTCTGGTTATCCAAAGTTTTCCTCGTAGGTACACTTGACATTGTAGCCCGTCAGACGCTCAGCTATTTCATAAATATACAATAATAGAATAAAGAATAGCCGATTTCAACGTAATGTCCTTGTGACTCGTGACATTCAGAATTGGTTACCTCAAGTTACCTGCGACAAATCCTTCCATGTTTTGATATAGTACTACTATACTACAGAATACTACCTTTTCGTAACAGGAAAGTACGGTTTACGTCAAACCTTTCAATTAATTCGACATTGACCGATAAACTACGGTTTACTTAAACAATTTCCGTTTAATATTTATCTGACATTATGCACCTATTTCGTTTTAAAAAAACAACATTACCTGTTTATATACGATAGTAATTTTGAATTTCATCTGAAAAGTAATTGAGCTACCCTTGAAAAAGTTGACCGCATAGCACCAAATTACCCGCGGGCATTTATGGGTTAAGAATTAAATTATGTACTGTTTTGACGTGTGGACTGCATCGACGATGTCTTCTGGTTTCCGCCTAACCTTCGGAATTACTAAGGTGTTAATTGAAAAAAAAACCAGTTAATTATGCGTTAGATAGGGGAAAAAGAATTAAATGACTTGAGTCAGTTTAGTTTAGATTTAGACCAATTCAATGTAAAGATACAATTTAGTGCCCATTACATTGTATGAAAATGGCAGAAAATCCAAACTACTGCTTGCTTAGAACACAATTTAAAAACTATGTTGAATTGAGTGTTGGTAGACCTACAGCAATGTAGGTAGTACCAGGTCCACTGTCTGCTAAATAAATTTAAATACCTACCACAAAATCGAATGTAAATTAGATGAAATTAGCTAACAGCTGATCAAAATCATATAAGCAATGTCTAATTTTACAAGGCCAGGCCACTGCTACACTACTAGATTCGTTATAAATCGTTTGGTCGGCGTTGCAGTAGGTAGGAGTTGAAATTGCATATAAAAATGTTGAAATGTAGAAGTTGTTGTTTGAGTAAATCCATATCACACTATATCATATTGAAATGCGAACGTAACTCTGTCTGTTTGTTACCTTTTCACGCCTAAAACACTGAACAGATCGTTATGAAATTTGAAAAATACGTAGCCTGGGACTATAGGCTTTTCATCCTGAATAAAAAAAAAAAAAATTGATTTTTTTTATTTGTATAAAAAATATGAAATATAAAATACACGCAGACAAAGTCGCCGGAAATAGCTAGTTATTTTTAATATAATATGTAAAGTTTATAAACCGGTTCGAATCCAAGAAACGCTAGTTTGTTTACATTCTCTTTGCCCTGTTGACGTAAATGTCAATTCTAAAGAAGGAAGGCAGTCGAATGAAGTTTACATCAGCGGGTTTGCATCATTACTGTGTCAACACGGCGAGCCTCTTCAGCTCAAACCAAACAAAACACTGGGACTTTGACCTTTCTTTACAGTTCATACATTTGTGGCACCTTTTAAAATTAAGTACTTTGTTATAGTTTTTTTTAAATATCGTTTTTAATTTTTTATTTTGAGCCTTGGATTACATCGTGATATTCTTTTTCTCTGCAATTATTTAAATTATTACATAATTGAGCAAATGAGCTGAAAAGTATGGAGAATTTTGATTCTTTTCTAGGACATTGGGATGAATGTTAACACTCCGTTTCTTATTCATATTGACCTTGCAAGGATCACGTCGGGTGGGGTCTCTACCAGAACTTTATTAGAACCCAAACCATAACTTAAGAACTTTAGAAATTATAAATAGAACATTATGATTATCGCGTCTCATTATACTTATGCCCGCTTAGCATGACCACAATAGAAAAGGATTTTGTCGACAGAAGAATAGACGAAATTACAGATAAACAATCACAATCTGTCATTTTGTCTATTCTTCTGTCGACATAACCCGTAGAAAACCCGTTTGTATGTTTGTTATGCTACGTGTGATGGTGTCATCCTAATCGTACCAAAATGTGAACATGATATTTCATGCCAATTATTTTGGCATTTTCCAGGTTTCTTTGTCATAGTGAGTCAGATATTCCACAGGGATTTAACGTTTCTGGGTGAGACCATGATATGTAGTATATTTTCGCCTTCTTTAATCATTTACATTTACTTCCATTTCTTTGTAATTTACATTGGAATGCTTTTGTTCCAAATCTTCTTTGTATTTGCCTTGTAATATTGTGTCAGACAATTTGGTTGCTTCACCTTCATAATTGATGCGAAATGTGTGACGAGATACGATTGAGCACGACACAGACAGCTTATCAGTCGTCTTATCTTACAGAGATAACTGCCGTTCTTGAAACTTTTGTAACACTTTCTGTGGTGTATCGATATAATATTCAGGACACGGTTCTTGTAAATTCTCTCCCCTTTTCAGACTTGGGGTGGAAATTCTGTATTGATCGCTTTAGAAGGGTCCGCAGAGCCCGCGTTTCATTTATGAATATTATCTTTTCTAGGTTTTATATGTGGTTTCATGCTAGTAGTTGAAAGTTGGTTGTAAAAGCGGACGTATAGCATACTGTTTTACCGTTCGAACACTCTGAACAATTTGCAATATCCTGACTGGAACCACTTAAAAGAAACCGAGGCATTTATTGCCGACTTCTAATTGGATCATATACGTAATGACCATGTCAAATGGCCAACAAACGCAGACTAAGTTTCAAGGGTAGATTAATTCTAGAGGCTCGTCACTATGTCTGTTAAGTGTCAGATTGCTATCGGCAATAAAAATTGTGATGGCTCTGTATTATTGTCTCTTTAGATTATCACATGTCGTGATTCCACATTAGTGTTATAAATCTCAATAACAGCTTTACAGACAAGGAATGTTGGTAGATTATGTCCTCTTTCATGTATAATAGTTACGTAATTGGCAAGATAGAATGTGGGTTGATCCCTCGGCTTCGCCTCGTTCCGTGCTAAGTCGAGACACTGCAGACGTACAGAGCCAACTCGAAATCGATTTCTAGCAGAGCAAGGCATTTTATTCAGTTCAAGGGCGCATTTGCCCTAAAAGTTATGCGATAGTTTTGTACACGCAAATATTTACGACCCAGCATTCCTGCATATCGTTAGTCTACAACAAAATGGATTTTTTATATAGCACCCAGGTTTTATGAGTTGTTAATTTTTTATCGATACAGCTCAGGTTCACCATTACTGAAGTCAAATGAGCTATCTCCACAGTGATGGCCTTTTCAATAGGACATCCTTTGGTTATTTTAGTCTCCGTCCAGTTAAAGACGACCTTGCATGACCTCGAGCAGTTAAGGTTCGTGCAGACCAGCGCGACGCGACTCGAACAATACAATTTCTAAGAAAACTTCATGGTAGGTATAACAATAACCGGTGTCCCGTCGCGCTAGTCGGCACGAAGCTTTAATCGTTTAATACTGTTGAAATTGTTATAACCAGAATATGACGACAACAAAAATACGAATGGTAGGTAGGTTCTTAACTTGTTTATGCTTTTAGTTAAAAATATGATTAGATTTGTTTTAACACCTGTTCGGTACTTATGAACCTGACGAGAAATCTATTAATATTCTGTGTGCTTCTAATTTAACTAACCGGTTTGGTATGTATGTGTGTGTGTGTGTGCGTGATTGTGTTTATTGTTCATCATGTGAGGCAATTCAAAGGTTGCATGAAAAAGAAACTAAGAAATAATTAAAAATTTAATTTATTAAATAACCTTTAACTTACTGAGAATCCCTTACACGCCGAGCCCATAACCTATATGTACAGTTCGGCCCGCTTACTCTATATGTACAGCACGTGCAGGACAGGCTTCAATCAATCACAGGAATATTGTGTAGGTATGTGCCCTAAACCGGTGCGCCGACTTCTTCTTGATAGGATCTCGTGAGGTGCGCTGCGGCGGCCGTCAGCGAGCGGAGGGACCGGCGCAGGCCGCGGAGGTGCCGCCGACACGCGGCCGCTGCCCGCGCGGCCGACTCCCGTTCATCCTCTCCCTCGATACCAGAGTCTCCCGCCGCACTGGACGCGTCACTCTCCGTGTCACTGAGGTCCGACACCCGCCTTCCTCGCTCCACATGCTCCTCTGTGTCCCCAGTAGACCAGAGCAGCTCAGTCTTCAAATCGTTCAGCATGGCAAACATGTTGAACGGGTCATCGTCACCCTCCTGTGGCAAGTTCATCAGCCGGCTGGGCACGAGCACCGTCTCGTCCATGACGTTCACCATTTTGACGAACTTCTCCATGTCATTCAGTATGCTCTGCTTTGAGAACTCTGTGTCATCGTGACGGGCAATTTTGCGCAGGGTGTTCCTGTAACAATGGCAAAGATTTTATTAGCAACAATTCATCATTACCACATCTAATTAAAATATATTGTAAAAGGTATCTCATACCTTTTACAATATATTTTGTTATATATATATAGGCCTTTGCCCTGCAGTGGGACAATAATAGGATGGTGTTATTATTATTGGAAAAGGTACGGTCAGTGGGTCATCTTAGGGGTGGGTATCTAAGTATTACCATGGCCTTTCTCACTGCTAAGTTTTGACAAATATCATACTTAACTCAAACCTTCACTACTATGATTAAATAACAATTTATTTGGCTAAGAATTGCCTACATAGTGAAAAACCTATTTTTATGTAAGTAGCTAGATAGGATGATTGAGGATAGATTCTTGGATATTTTTATGACATCCCATGAGTTCATGACTGATTATTATTAAAGGTAGGTAGGTAGGTACTATGATTATCCTACTCATGTATACCTATTTAAAAACTATAGTATATTTTTTTTATATTGCGGCTACACCAATAGCAGAATTTGTTGACTACCCACCAGTAAATTTATTGTAGACATTGTCAAACATTTGGAAACTAACCATTCAACCATTTCCAAAATAATAAAAACTGACTTCCTGTTGAATCAATTTGGCTATGGCAGTTTAAATTAACCATTTTAATAAGCATTAATAGTTGTTATCTGGTGAAAGTAACAGACAATAATAAAGTTACTAAGTGGGAGAAGACATTCAACAGTCACAATTATTCAACAGCGCTTCAGGAGAATCACCAAATGGCTTCTTTCAATTACCTACTGTGAATGGGACTGTAGTATACAAGTTAATAACAACTGTTTACATAAATTACATGGTGATGTAATTTATGTAAACAGTTGTTATTAACTTTCAGCATTCACTTCTACAAATGATTCACATTTTTATCAAACTATTAAAAAAACTAGTCACTCAAACTGGTGTTTTGACTTAAATAGAGGTATTACCCAGTTTTGCATAATTGATCATTTTAAATAAATTAAATTTGATTCTGAATCCACTATTTTATGTTTGATGAAATTCCTTGTATAATTAGTTGCCAGTACATAACAGGATACAGTTTAAATTTAAAAGAGGAAACAATATGGTTGGAACTGCTGACAGGGTAATTCCAAAATGGAGGTTATACTGTGTGACTATGGTGGGCCTTTCAAGCAGTTTAGAGTATATAAATAAAATGAGAATTAATCTGTAAATACAAGGTTAATAGTATAATAAGTATTCAAGACCATTTATTTTAATACATAAATGTTAAAACATATGCAAGCTACAGCCAAGCCTTTTATTTTTAAAATAAAAGCAATGTGGTTTCATGGTAACATAACAGGTAATTGCTGCATAAAACATGAGGTTCAAGAATTTGGCATGACCTGAACCTTAAACAATACATACCTACCTACAATAGGTACGGTTACAAGTTCGATGCTAACATATTCATCAGATGTACTCAACTACATAAGACAAGGCCTTGATGGTAACAGTTATCAAATGATAATATCAATGAAATCACTTCAATATTTTCTGAGTCACACTCCAACACCGCGCACGCCCAGAACATAGGATAACCTCATCGATGAAACTATTAGCGTCTAACTGCTCTCGGAAATACCACACAACAATATCGGTCAGCAGCACAGTGGCGAATTCTGGAATTTGTTGAGAAATGATTCGTCAGCAATGTGAAAGGTGGCCAAGAGCGCAACCATATTAAAAAATCGTACGTTGTTAATGCTGCCACGCACAAATTTGAAACGTTAGCGTCACCCAAATTCCAGAATGCATCACGGACGCATAGAAGAAAGGGCACAGGGCCACATGCAAGGGGCATGCTCCAAGCCGTACCCATCGGTCGCAGTAAAATAAAATTGTAAATCAACACTTTGCCGTACCTGCTATTCTC
This sequence comes from Agrochola lota, assembly GCA_947364205.1. NCBI lineage: Eukaryota > Metazoa > Arthropoda > Insecta > Lepidoptera > Noctuidae > Agrochola > Agrochola lota. The sequence goes on along the minus strand of OX376219.1, from coordinate 17,366,559 downwards.
CAATTTGCTCGATATATCAGTGTTGAAAGACATTTTCTCGTGTTATTTAACTATATTTAAATATCACTGAACACACACGCCCCAATTTTTTATGATGTCACTATAAAATTGACGTTTACGCGGCTTGCGAAACAACGCGAACTGAATTAAAATGACGGTCTCCAACAAGCACCCGCACGCTACGGAGAGGTTTGACGTTTTGCTTGAGGTGGGGAGTGCGCTCGTATTTATATGACACGATCATACGATGCGGGGGAAGCGAACTTTGAATTTTATCAGTGTAGGTATTATGGAATAACTAACTAATCATATGAATTTAATCGATGTTATTAAACACTACTAATGAAATAAATAGTTCTGTTGTTTTGGCACACAGTTGAGACCATGTTTCTGTCATGAAACCAGTATCTACTTGAGTATACTCCGGTCGGTCGGGCGCGTCCCACAAGAAGTCACACCACATACAGAGCCGGTGATTGGTTGGTCTGAACCCCAGTCTTTTTTTCATTGGTTTGATAGTTTGGTGCTTTCCGCGGGTATTTTTAAATTTGGCCCGAAAGATGCTCATTCATAAAACAAATGCTTGTTCATTCTACACCATTATAATATTTTTCTTTACTACTTTCTGCTATTGGCTTTATTATTATTTAATCTCTAATAACTCTTCAATTAAAAATATGCTTTATCTATTTAAATGAGGTGTTTTCAACAACATGGTTACAAAACACTGAATATACATAGGTACCTAGGTACCTACTTTCTTTCAGTTGGTAAATAAGGTGAAAGGTCTTTAGAATATACTTAAGTTATTGTATGTTAAGTGTTGAATTGATTGTCCTTATTTACTTACGTACATAAAGGTATTTTAAACGTTGGAATATTCATGATAAATAAATACCTGGGTACCATGTACCTTACCTACCCATTGATTTCGCATTAATTACGTACCTAAATATTTACGGAATGTAAAATTAACCAACTGGGAGCAACGAATTTCTTACCTACTTAATTAACTAACTTGTTAAATACCTGCCTGTTAAATTGATAAATCAAACACAACTCACAACACACACAACACAACACACATCATAACACACACACACAACACAATTGACTTTTTTTTTGTATATTTTGATTTGGCCCTACGACAAACCTTGAGTCCTTGATTAATATTGCAAACTTCCAGTGATCATACAATGCATGTAGATATCAGCTGCCTCTTTTGTATAATTATATAATATGTGATAGGTAATTTAATAAGAGAGTAAAAACGTTTTTTAGATTTGATGCGGTAATTGAACTCTCGTCCTAACTAAATATTAGACGTCAAACAGTCAGCTGCATCTATTTGTGTCGCACGAAAGATCTTGAAAGTGCATTGCAAACATATTAGTAGGCAGCTAGGTGTTGCTGGCGCGTAGAATAGATAGTAGATAAACACATTATCGCTAGGTATGCAACAATCCATAAATATGACGTACATACTTTTACGACGAAATAAGCGCCACATGGTTTCTATAATTTATGTAAACGTTTGTCATCAATTTAGTTTCAGCGCAGATTCGATTTGCTTGATTCGTTTAGGTGGCCAAACTTGACAGTTAGAGATGTCCGTTGGATGAACGTCAAAGTTGTCCAGAATGTTGGGCCATTGTGTACACGCTCGATTAGCAGTAATTAATTAATAATTAGCCAATCATTGACACGCGCCTCTAAACTTCAATGGCTAGTTAAACCTTTTAACGTAATGTATGTATGGGTCTTACAGGTGGCGTGTTGAAGCTGGCTGGCAGCCATTGGCATAACACTGAAGGCCTTTGTCGACTAGGTATTTTTTTAATTTACCTTTTTTGCGTTTGGGAAAATCCTAAAGAAGTTCCCTGTAAGATGAGAGATGATGAAACTTGTTTTGATACTCATGTGAGTAGCCGCAGATGCAGATACATAAAAAAAAAACAATTACCTACTAATAACAAACTCTGCTAATTTGAATAAATAAACAGTGCTTTATTTATTTATTTATATATACTTTATTGTACACCACAAAAATACATAACAAAAAAAAAAAAAAAATACTTAATCAAACACTACAAAATATACAATGGGGCCTTATCGCTTTCCGCGATCTCTTCCAGGCAACAAGCAGCAAAAAGCAAGCGGCTGTAAGTATTTTTAATACCTTTTAATTACACCCTGAAACACCTATTAGTTATCTTATTATTAGTTAGGTACTTATTTCCGTACTTAATAAGGTAGGTACGGTAAGGTAAGTACCTTAAACCTGTATACTTATTTCAGAACCTTCTTCATAGAATTAATCATCAATCCAACAGTCATGTTTTATAGGTCATTTAAGAACACGAGTGAATAAAATGAAGAGTGAGTCTTTTATGACAAATAGAATCATTTGAAAATTACTTAAAATCAACGATGTGCTTGGCTTTCAAAAATTTCCAGTTTATGCTGATCTCGCATTACATAGGATTTTCGTACAATGCGGGGTCTGTTTATATTGGAAATGTATAGTTTGATGTGTAGCCGTGTGTACCTACTTGTCAACTTTTATCAACCACTTCAAGCCAAGTTGGGCCATAAGAATTCCTTTAATATTAAATTCAATCACAATCCGAGAGTTTTGAAGGATATTACTAATCCATTGCTTCATAGGTCTGAAAAATTCGTCTGCTCAACAAGGCTCAACAACGTAAATAACGCAATGAACCTGGGTGAACTGTCAAAAGGAAACCCATTGCGATCAATTGTCATTTTATGTGTATTACGCAACTACCCCGAAGGAGGTAAACAGTTTTTATTTCCTATTAATAATAACCGTCACGTCAAATCCACGCATATTTCTGTGATTGGTCACTTGAAAACATTTGAACGTCGAACGATGTGATAAGGCCATATCATTTTTGGCGTTAACCAGATCAAGTTAAAGAGAACTTAGTGGAAGAATGACTAATACATAACATGTTTTTTATCAGTGTTGTTGTCCAAAAAATGTTTAGATTTGTTTGCACTCATACGAAACAACATTTTATTAAAATATTTAACATTATAGGCATAGCTTATTCTGCTTTGTAATCAAATCAAATCGACATTTACTCACGGGGTGAAACAGTTTATTGTTACCTGAAAATATGAAATAAGTGCTAGCGTCATTTTCAAAAAGGCAGAAAACAAAAACATTTCGCGTACGTCACATCGACGCCCATAAATCAAAATATTATTCGATTCCTAGTTTTAGAGTTAAATGTTGCATCAGACAATGTTTTTATCGATTTATCGGAATCGGCTAAACATAACAAATGTGTCGTGATGCTAAAACGAGCGCTGTCCTCTTTAGCAATAAAGCCTGGATTAGTGTATCGCTAGACTGTTTGGCTAGCTACTGACGTCGTAAATCTATTTATTATTAGCATCCATTACGCATCACGCGTGCGATATGTAACATTATGATGCTCATAAGAAAATGTGACCAATGATGATTGTGACTGAATACGTAGATCCATCTGACGCATTTAGGCAGGTTTTCCTATTAATCAAACGCAATAGATAATTTTTTCCTCATTTCCGAATACCTATCTATTTAAAAATTCTGGTCCTTGAGGTACACCTTTTTCTGGGTATAGTCTGGCTCTACTGTGTATTACAATTCTCTAACCACCTCAGTGGCTCGTGCCGTGATTATATTATTTTCTGCGGTTTTTTTACGCAAATCATGGCTCGGCTATGCGTCATGAGAAGTTTTGTTGGCCGCAGTAGATAATAATAATAATAATAACCCCACCGCCGTATCTCTACGTTGACGTCGTGGTGGGGCTTGCGCGCTCCAAACTCTGGGTCTGTACCGGGATAGTTTACTTTGCCGGAACAGGTCTAGGATGAGGAGCCAGACCCAGAGAGATACAGAAACCCGCAGGGCAGCATGTGGCGAGCTGTTGGGCAGTAGCGACCCCACGGACCCTATCTCCTGGGAGAAATCTTGTTCCTCATCTCTGGCTTGCCTTTATTGCCCGGCTGGAGTGAACACTGACGAGGAACAGAGCTCCCACCTCATTCTTGTCTTAATTGGCCGGCTTGAGTGGGGATTCGCAAGAGCAAACGTGCTCGGAGGAAGGAAGTATTCCAGTAAGTGCTCGTAGGGATCTTGACCATCTTCCGGGCTCTGGGATTGTTCTGAAAGCCGTGGAGTACCTCTCCACTCCTCAAGCACCTCAGGACATGTTGCCCCCTTGTTGCTACGTCACTATGTGCTAGCGACAGTTTTCGGGGGTCCATTATTGAGTGTGCAAGTCACCCCCTGCCATTTTTCCGTGTCCATAAAAAACATTGATCGGGCAGGGGCCATAGTCCTTCCATAGTTCCAGGTCACCAGTAAATTTTAGCCATCCAAACCCATAGCCCAATTTATTTTGTTTCCATGTTCTGCAATAGTCCTGCACCAACCTGGGGTTGTCCTTGGGTGCACTTGTGTAGTGCACACAGGGATAATCGTCGGTTGGTGCCTCAATACATAAAAATGTCTAAGGGGCCTCTGCGAGTTGGCTTCGGCCCCTCGTACGCCTTCCAAAGGTCCGGGACCCTAGGGTCCCGAGATATGTCAAAGACATTTAAAATAATAATAATAATAATAATTTATTTGCATCAAGTTTAACATTTTACATTAAATACATGTTAATACATACAATTTAAGAAAAATTAAACAATAGTGTGGCGACACCAACACCCTTGCTAAGTTGTCAAGACAACTTGTGTTAAAGATGCTGGGCCCGACCCTTTAGTGGATGTTTCTTAAATGTAATTAGTTACATACATGCCATTTTACAAAATATATGACTAGTCCATTATGCAGCAAAAGTAAACGGGCAAATAAACTATTTAAAAGAAATAAAATTAAAACAAAAGTAATATATGGTATGAGTTGAGTAGTGTAGTGTATGAGATACAATTCCTTTACAGTTTCCTTATTTCCTCATCGTTTCCCTGTTATTAACTCAAGTTTTGTATTGATGAAACAATGAATCCCACACCAATATGTACTAAAAAAATTATTTATAAATATCTCGCACATATTCGCACAGAGACACATTCAATTACTTATGCAAAAACATATTTGTATTGCCTAAAGAAGTAACTATCTGCACTAGCTGTTGTCAAGTCAACATGTTGTTAATTCGTTGGGGGTTAGGCTATCAGTGTAACATGTCACGCTTAGATCGCATGGACGACACACCCACTGTGCGTCATGAGAACATTATGAGATAAGTACTATGAAACACGTTGCATGCACATGCTTAGAAATCCAACAGAGACTTAGCTTCGTCAATCTTGTTGTGGCTCATTTATGTATGCGTGATGATGGCGATTACATTCACTTGCAACCACTCTTACATACACGTGTCGGCTAGGCGTGGGTCGAGCGAAAAAGCACGATGGAATTTCGCGCGCAATAAGTGTGGGGCGATCCTAAGATGACACGCGTCTTTATCCAAATTAATTCAGGTGAAGTTTATGAAATATGAATAACAACGAGTTTGTTATTCCATGAATAACAAACTCGTCAGCTTCCTGAATAAGACCGATCTGATATCAGAGAATCAATATGGCTCTCGCAAACGCAGGTGGACGCAGGTACTAACTTAGTTGATTTCGAAGTTACTAATGGTTTACGGGGAAAAGGCTTTGATACGGTGTCTAGGTGCATTCTACTTAAAAGATAGAAGCTATTGGTTAGGCGAGGTTTGTTCTTGAGTGGTTTCAGTCTTATCTGACAAACTGCTCACAAAGGGTCCGCATGGGGGACAAGTGCAGGCGTTATGCTAGCTTTAACCATGGTGTACCTCAGGGCAGTGTATTCGGGCCGACCCTTACTATAGAAAGTAAAAGTCTAGCTTGATCTCTCTCTGTTGTATTATCTACTCAGTGCTCTTGCGTTATGCCCATAATAATCATGTGATGCGCTGTACTATTTGCATAATTACGCGGGTCAGAATAGTAAGATGATCTTCTTTAATGAGTTAAATTGAACAGATAATATAATTAGAGCCGGCAAAGCAATGCGTAATAACATGTATTATGAGGCCGATTGAAATACTTTCTAGTGTGTTATTGCTCCCGTGCATTGTTTGTAAATGTGTTGTGATGAATTGTGAGTATGTTCGCGTAGCGTTTCAGACAAAGACTTTTTAACAAGGAAAATGCGTCGATAGGTATAATGTTGGGCAAAAATGAGGCGTTGACTGCAGGTTTTGTTCTATTCATCAGTCGAAATAGAAGTCAGCGGGTTGATGATGTTAATGTTGTAAGAGTATTTAACAGACATGCAGATAGAAGATGTTGGGTTTTGCCTTATGACCAAGTCACCACAAAGTTTAAAGAAATAATAGGTTTTCATAATCATCATCATCATCGCAGAAGGCCAATAGCGAAAGTTTTCGATAGGTTACTTTTTCTGTTGTGAACTAGAGATCGACCAGGAATTCGGGACTTTACCATTATGACCGATGTAAAAACATGTTTTGCAATTAGCACGATTTAATGTTAACTTTGTCAGTTTGTACCGTAGCCGTAGGAGTAAGAGCAAACTGAGAAAGCAATAAAATGCAGCATAAGTAAATTTTCCTCAATTTAGTTTTACAGTCGTTAAATAGAAATACAACACTATTTGAACAAAATCATACGATGTTTGAAAAACCTGGAGGAGGACTCAGAACTCCTAGGAGTTAGTAGAATTTGTTCGAAAAAAATATGCTGAATAAGGGCTCCGGCAGACAAGCGCGACGCGACTCTGGCTGGTGGAATAATTTCTATGAAAACTTCTCGGAAATTGCTCTATCGGTGTCGCGTTGCGTCCTCACGTCGCACTTGTTAGCGAGACCCTTAAAATTAATCATTTAACAATTTTCGAAAGACTTAGTATTGGTATTATGGGAGGGACGTATTTTTGAATCTGAAGCCCTATCTCAAGAAATTATTATCGCAACGTGTAGATAAATAATCTCATGTAATGCACAATTATAAGCTATTTATCAATTTTATTGTTTGTTTACCTACATTTATCTACATTTTCCACGCAAAGATTCCGCAAATATAGATTGCTTATGGCGCCAACACGTTTCTGTTAGATCATGTGAGTATGTAACAAATATATATAATTCGTTACTAAAATCGCATCTAATTTAAGAACAACCAATAAAATGAAAGACTTTAATTTAATGCTCATGTATTAAATATTTTCTTATATCTTTTTGCGTATGCTTGGTTAAACCGTTTTAAGTAGCAACAGTCGAACTATTTCTATACATTATAGCAACTATGTAGTCAATTCTTTGGACACGTGTACATTGTACAATGGCGCAGGTCACGGTTGAAAACTATGCCAAGAAAATGTTTTGAACCGCTCTAGATATGGTTAGGTGTTCAAATCGTACCACATTCCGCTTGGTATAGTTTAGCGAGCTTAATAAGCATTCGTTTATCTTTTGTTATCTTCGGAGACGAGGCGAGAGGAGAGGAGATGAGATGTGTTTTAAACAACCAATAGAATTTCGTTATTCACACGTCTCGTCTCCACTCAGCTTCAATGGATACTGAGCGGCGATGTATCATGTTTGTATGGCGCGATCGCAGCGGAGATGTGAGTTGTGCCTCGCAAGTTGGCGACTGTGCGCGGTGCGCAGCAGAAGCTAAAAAGAGATGTGAGCGGCGCCGTAATTTCGTTAATATCCAAAGCTCACCGGACGCAGCTCAGTTCCACTCTAGCCAGCACACATCTCCGCTCTAACTAGCACCTCTCCGCTCCAGTCTAGCCAGTATGCATCTCCGCACAGCTTCGGTAACTGGATACACCCTAGCTGAAAAACGTCTCTTCTCGGTTCCGCTTCGGACATCTCCGCTTTGTGGAGTCCGGGTCTAAATATGGCACGTCGAGTTTTAGAAAAAGTTCGACTTTGAAAGTTCCGTCTTTGCCCCTCGGTACATGGTGCCAGCATCTTTCTGATGTGTAATTTTTACGCCCAGGTAGTGAGTGCTGAAGTTTTAAATGAGTTCTGATATGACTGAAATCTATATATATGGTACAAATCAAATAAATTCGTTCAGTGGTGCGGACAACCGGTCGTCACTAATACATTATCATCATCTACAGCATATTTATTCACAACCATTCGACAGGCTTCCGTATCATAAATGACACATTTTCGGTTACCTGATTTGCTTTGCACCACCACAGCAATTAGCTGTAGAAAATAGCGGTTTTCCATTTTATTTATACTGTAAAAACATTTTCAGGTTTTAGATTAGTGAACAGTGTTTAGCCCTCTTCCTTCGTTAACATTTCAACCACCTCTGTTGTCCAGTGGTTAGACCACCTGTCTCAGTCCCAGAGGTCCCGAGTTCGATTCCCAGTGCGGCCAAAATTTTCTGCTCGATTTGGTTGGTAGGGCTTGTTTTAAGTCTGCCTGGCTAGCTACCACCATCTTATCTAAGTCTGTCGCTATAACAACAATGTTAACAGCATTGTTGTGTTCGGCAGTTAGAGATATAGCTAGTTGCTCTGTGGTTGAGGATTCCGGGTGAAGCTTGCTTCCACCTTCGGCGTGATCATCACTTACCATCAGGTGAGATGAAGGCCAAGAGCTTCCCAGATGTGGTTAAAAGAAAAAAAAAACATTGATTGATGTTCGATTCGGCATGGAAACGTATCAAAGGGTTGTGAAATATAGCTATGCAGTCTGGAGATAGGCCTCTCCAATCGCACACCATTCACCCGATTTTAGGCAACTCGATACCCACGCTTAGATACAGACGCGTAATCATGGCTCTGGCTGTCAATGTCAAATTGTCACATCAGACGCATCTACGTAAGAGCGTTTGACTATAGGTACTAAGCTGTGCTACTCCAGGGTGGTCTTAATCGGTTTACTTAGTTTGCTTTATATACCTAACCTTACTTATGCTTATGTTATAAAGCAGTCAAACCTCCTTATCATCACAGTTGCTGAGCAGGTTATCGCTATCAGCTATTATTACTTCATAGAGGGATTGTATTCCAATAAACATAATAATATGTACTTATTCATTTGTTATTCGATAATATCGTTATCTGAGATGATGTCATTCTAGGACCTAGGTGGTTCATTTCTCATCAAAGATAATAATATCACGTAGCTTATTATAGACCTCCCGATAAGATCCAGCTGTCTTGTTCGATCTATCTTTTTTTCTCTTACTTTGCTGTACCATGCTATAGGATCCATGATAATATCCCATTTTCACGTTTCCATTCCCTTTTCATTTCCATTTGGTAAGACTGGTTGTCAGACTTTCGGGCTACTGATGACCCGTAACAACTGTCAAAGATCCACCAATGACAGCCGGGAACAACTTAACGCTTAAAAGTAGCCTATACTCGTATAAACTAAATGGCATTATAAATATATGTAGTTTCTTTACATTAAAATGCCTTGTATTTGACTAATTCTATTTGGATCTCTAGGAGGGGGGAGCAGTTGACCCCTTTACCCCCCTTGGCGACGCCCTTGACCTTGTATAGAGGTGCAATCACGTCAAGTTCCATAAGGACTATCTCGTTACTTACTGCCGTGGTCTACGACATCGTCCTGTTATGTTCGGCAGTATATTTGAACCAGAGAATATGGGACTTGTCATAGTGGACAGTATCTAGTGTGACAAGTCCTTATGATGATAACTAGTTGTAAGTTCTCTTTTTCGTTGTAGTTGTAAGTGTACTGCCTCGCCGGTCAAGCGCTCCTGCTGAGCATGAGGTCCGGGTTCGATTCTCGGGTCGGGCAAAGTGTTATTGGGTTTTTCCTTCTGGAATTTCTCAGTTGCAGCCCGGAGTCGATTTGCGCCCGGTTGATGGCAGTAGGCTCGGCTATTACCGATTTCTATGGGACTCAAACATATTAGGCGAAATGTAGGTGTACCTCTGCTAACCCCTTCGGAGAATAGACAAGCGTGATGTAATGTTATGTTAGTTGTAAGTTCGATCTTGTGCACCATCATTAGATTTTATATAAATTCTATTGCCTTAATTAAGGTCAAATGAAAAAAAATCACGAATGAAAAGAATTATTTATTCGTTGCTATTTGCTATTATTTTCACGCAACATAACCATTGATAGAAGTCGGTAATTAGGTATTATTTAGGTATTATGTAGGTATTTGATTACATCACTATATTGTAAAGATCGTCACGATTTGAGCAAAATAATGTCGATACAAGGTTGTTGAACTTAATTTTATTTAGTACTAGCTTCTGCCCGCGATTTCATTCGCGTAGAAGTCGATAAAAACAGCTATCTAACTACGTAAAATATTTTTTGTTTCATTTTGACAACATTCATCGGGTTATTTACGTTGTTGAGCAGCTTTTTTTTCGAACTTGTGAAGCAATGGATTAGCAATCTGTTTCAAAACGATTCAGATTCTGATTGATCGTGTATTACGTAAGTAGGCTACTCTTCTTTTCGTGTGGTTAGTGACTAACCTGGTGTCAGAGTTTTTAAAGCCACCCATGGGCCTCTGACTTGGCTTCACATGCTGTCGAGAAATATCTCTCAGGCATGCCAGTTTCCTCACGAGTTTTTGAAGCAAGTGATAATTATACAATACGCACATGAATCCGAAAGTCAGACGTGCGTGCCTTGTGTTCGAACTCGAGACCTTTTACTTGGCCGTCCGACGTTCACATTACTAGGCTATCATTGCTCATGATATTAGGGTACTGGTCATGTTACGCGCTGTTAATGTAGATTTCTATAAGTAAAAATATTTTTTTAAATCGGTTAAATATTTTTTGATTTTGTCCGTTACAAACAAACATACAAAAAATCTAATCTTTTCCCTTAATAATATTAGTTTAGAAGTAAAACTCAATTTGTGAATAGATAAGCTTTCTTGTTTGACCAGGTGGTGCTTTTTAGATTAAGTATGTGACTTTTTTGGTAATCTAGCTTTATGTTTTTTTATCATTTATAACTCTGATAGCCTATAATCAGTATAATTAAGTAAATAAGTGAATGCTAAATACATAATCTGCGTTCGCTATTTATTTGCCAAACATGTAAATAACCACGAATTTTCCACTAAGACAAACATCAACTTTATACAAGTGTAAATAAAGTTGATTTTAGACCGACTAGTGCTGTTGAAAAGGTCATAAAAAATATGAAGTTGTAACGCAAACTGAACCTTATGTTTAACCGTTACAGTTGTTTTGCCTTAAACTCGTGTTTGTTTATATGTTTGGCAAATGAATTGCGAACTTAGATTAAGCTCTTGACATCTATGCGGAAAAGGTAGATTTTACTAACTTTTATTTCATATTTAATAATGATAAATAAGGTGAGTAGACTTGAAGTGCCTAACTCAAGTTATATTCTTGTAAAGCAAGCCGAGGCAAGGCTAGGTGTTTCATAATGGGATTCCGCCAATACAAATCATTTCCGGAAGTAGAATCAATAGTCAATGGTTGATAAATGAAAGATATGTCCATGAAAAGTGATTTATTGATTTAGTTATTAGTTGGACAAGGATACTTAATAATAATAGCAGTGGTGGCTCAGTGGAAACGGCCGCGACTTACGAGTTGTTGGTCATGGATTCGAACCCAAGCAGGCGCTTTATTTTGTGTAAATAATTTCAGCGTCACTGCTCTCAAAACGGTGAAGGAGAACATCTTGAGGAAGTCGGCATGTCCTAGAACAAAAAATTCGAAGTCATGTGAAATCTACCAACACGCATTTGGCCTGCGTGGTGGATTACATACAGCCCACTCCCTCTCGAAGAGAGGAGGCCTGTGTCATCAATCAGTGATTTGGTAACTTGCTTCGAAGAAAGGAACAATTTTAGTCCCTCCATCCGAGCTTATTTCAAAATGATTTGCTTTTCTTGAACTCCATTTATTAACGGTGTGTATTTATTATGTGCGTTTGGAAAAACAGTGATTTTGATTATTTATGCCAACTTATTATTAATATTCGCCAAATAATGCTTTCTTGTACAGACGGCTACACATCAAGCTATACATTTCCAGTACTTACTAAGCTGATCTCGCATTGTACGGAAATGCTAACAATTCGAGATCGGAACGGATTTTCTACGGGTTTTGTTGACGGAAGAATAGACAAAATGACAGATTGTGATTGTTTATCTGTCATTTTGTCTATTCCTCCGTCAACAAAACTAGTTTCTAATGTGGTAATCACAGACGTCATACATTTCCACGCTTACGTGCAGCTTATACTTACTGGAAATGTATAGCTTGATATGAGCTGGAAATGTGTAGCCGTGTGTACTTACTTATAGACGCTTTTCAAGAAATAGTGGAAAGCAATTCAAGTAAAAGACGGTATGTGCCTGACAGATGCAACAACTCTCAATGCAACTAGTTCCCTACCTACTTTATTGCCAAACTTATGTACGTAGGTAGGTACTGTAAAATTGGTAACTAAAATACAGAATGCAATAACAATGTATGTAGGCTTGGAATAAAAGTCGTCGACATCGACAAGGTGATCGTGTGTACGTCGTGTTGTGATTGATTCTGATTGATTTGCTGTGATATGGCTTCCTCACTAATGATAGCAGAGACACACACGGAGTAGATTTATTGAAGTGGACTACAAGCCATATCAAAGTGTTGTAAGTATCTGATAAACATACAATGGACTCCAACACACTAATTGCGTAATACACGATCGATCACAATCTGAATCATTTTGAAAGAGATTGTTAATCCATTGCTCTCAGATCAAATAAAAAAACCAAGACAAAGCGCTGCGAGCAATACAGCGAAGCATGCCAAAACTACACCGCTGCTCTGTGCATATACGCTCGCACGCACACATTTACAACCTTTTACAATAACAACTACAAATTCAAATTCAAAAGTCATTTATGCAAACTAGGCTAATCAGCACCCCTCGAAATTCAAAATTACATAAGACAGTCCCACAAAACGTCCACCCCTCACCACTTCCTAGTACTTTAGCTGGGAAGAGGAAGTGGCGCAAAAAACTTCCCAGCAGCACTGCTGTCTGTTCAGTTAGAAAAAATAACTTGATTCTATACAATAGTATCAGTGGCGGATTTGCAGTCTTGGCCGCCCTAGGCCCCAGGGCCCGGTAGTACGTATCAGCCGCCCCTTTCTCAGCACCCATCATATTATAGACAGCATAATGAATTTACTTTTTTGCCAACTTATATCGAAATCGGTTCAGAAAAGTTAATGAGTCGGGTTGGCGCCGCGAAATTCTATGACGCGTTTCAATTAGTTATTTGGACATATTTTTAAATGGTTTTAAGTCATTAGGTATTGTTATACGATGCGGTGCAGTGCGGCCCGCCATAATGTGCGCAAACGTTTAGAATATATAGGTACTTTGAGTTATTTAGAAAAGAAGAATAGAAAGAAAAGAAAAATATTTTATATTTTTTTTTTTTTTTTTTCTTTTTATCATCAGTGAATTTTTTGTCAAGATTGGCCGACCCTAATATCTGGCCGCCCTAGGCCCGGGCCTACTGGGCCTTAGGGCAAATCCGCCACTGAATACGAGTAGTATGCAAAATAATTCACATTACTCAACACAAAACAGTAAATAAATGTATTTGCCATAATGACAGCTAGCACACGCCAATATACCAACTATCAAACTACACCACACAAAGTGCACACATGTTTACGAAACCGGCTTCACTTCACTGTTGACAGCGCTCTGTCTTGGTTTTTTATTTGGTCTGAATCATTGCTTTATAAGTTCGAAAAATAAATCTGCTCAACATCGTAATTAACGCAATGAATGTTGTTGAACTGTCAAAATCATTAACGAAAATGTGTTACGCAATTAGATAGCTGTTCCTATAATATAGGTACCATCAAAGAAATTCATAACTAACCACCGTAAGGACTATTCTTGCTTGCAGCGCTCGGCGGCTATAGAACCGCGACGGTAACAGATGTGCTCCAGATGTGGTCATCGTGTTCACGGGATTTTGTTTTTTTTTAAATAATGCGGGACTGTTTCGTTGCTCTAGTGGCCGCAAGCGCTACTGTTGAGCACGAGGTCCTGGGTTCGTTTCCCAGGTCGGGCAAAGTATTATTGGGTTTTTCCAATAGGAATTTCTCAGTAGCAGTCTGGATTTGTGCCCGGTTGATGGCAATAGGCTCGCCCTCTATTACAGACTTAAAACATAACTGGCGAAATGTGGGTGTACCTACACCTCTGAGCAACCCTTCGAGAAAACGTGGCGTGATGTTATGTTAAATTTGTGACTTTACTATTTTATGCTTACCTCTAATGACTTAAATTAATGAAAGAATTAATAATAATGATTTATTTGAAATAAAATGTAATAATTAAAAAACTAATGTTAATTAAAATGTAATGAATAGGGATGATGCCTGGGTAAAAAAAAAAATCTAATTAGTCCGTCAGTCAGATAATAAAAAAAATATTAGACACGTATTTTTTGCTTCATCATATTAATAAAAAAATATTTAGATAAAACGCATTTTAGGTTCGGGAGTGGGGGTCGCTACGTCACTAGTATGTATAAAATCTACATACTCGTGACGTCATGGCACATTTTCGCCTCAATGTATCGCCGTAATCTATAATATTTTTTTATAATCTCAAACACGGACTAAAAAAATTTTTAATCATCCTTTCTATTGTAATAATTAGAATCAATATTATATATAGTGTTTTACATGTTAGCAAATAAATAAAATAATGTTGTTAACTTGGTAAACAAATGTATAATCTAAATCCAATCATTTATTTGCTTGAATATGTGTAAAGGTGATATATATAACAAACGTTCTTGAAGCGATGCCCTTAGCAGTTGAGCAAATATCTAGTATAATTAAAATATTTCTTACATGAATCATTCATCACTAAGTGCTGGGATTTCGATTTTGCGTGATAGGGAAACCCACTGTGTTAAATGTTAATTACTTGCAACAAAATATATTGTGAAATATTGCAATTAAATGAAAGAAAAATCAAAACTTATATTAAAAGTATACTTTGTCTACGAGGAGCTTGTGGCTAAGTACTAATAGCCGCACGGGTCGATCCATCAGGTTAAGCTACGCTTGCCGGGGTTGTCCCGTGGATGGGTGAACATCTTTACACACCGAAACTCCTCCGTGTCTTAGAAAGCACGTTAACCCGTTTGTCCCGGCTGTCATTCGTGGATCTTTGACAGTCGTTACGGGTCATCAGAAGCCCGAAAGCCTCACAACTTACCAGTCTTAACAAGGGGTATCGTATTACCCAGTTATTGGGTTGTAGAGGTCAGATAGGCAGTCGCTCCATGTAACATACTGGTATTCAGCTGCATCCGGTTAGATTGGAAGCCGACCCCAACATAGTTGCGAAAAGGCTGGGCAGATTGATTAAAAGTATACTTTGTAAACAAGCCTAATACCAAGAGGATTATATCTAAGATTTATGCTTAGAAACATGCTGGCCTGCTAAGGATAATCTAGACCTATAGACAAAATCAAATGGGTTGCTAATATAATTGTATAATTTATTGTTTTTATGACATTGATTTTACATTCTCTGATACTTTATAATATTTACCTGTTTGGATTCTTAAAGCAATATTACTGAATAGAAATAAGAAATGTGGCTAACTAGAGAACTAGAATATTAATAATGAATTGCAATTATAACATTGAATTTGATGTTGTACCCATTTTAGCTGTAAAAACGCATTTGGAAAGCTTCCAAATAGTTTTTTTACATCTAAAACTAAACATACCGAATGTTTAGTTTTAGATGTTACGATATTAATTATTGCATTTCATAATCAATATTCTAGTTCGCTTGTTAGCCACATTTTTTATTTCCACAAAGTAATATTGCTAAATTAACCAAACCAGTCAAATATTTGATATCTATTTGCGACGTTGCCCACTTTCAGAATAAACGCTCTTAACAAAACTTATCAAGGTAGGTAAGTTTTGTTTGCAATTTGCAGGTTAGTGTCAAATATGGCTTTTCAGAATTACAATCATTAGAATCAGCAATACCACTCCTTTAGATAGCATAATCCATAAATGACATGATTTCTTGAAATAGTCATTCAATAGGATTACATAAACTTATAGAGTTGTATTGATGATTTCTATAATTATTATTCAATAAATAAACATTTGATACGGCTGCGAATCATATTTAGATCAACATACAACCTGATACTGACCTGCAAATTGCAAAAAACGTAAGAAAATTTGAATTTTGCGAGCTACCCGGACGCTTTCGCCTTAACAAAGATCAAGTGCAAATCTTTCACCATACCTCACCTAAAGTGTGTGTTTGGTGCGAAAACTTGTGATTTTCGTACTTACCGTGTTTGTTTACCGACACTACATATACGGACTTGTAAGGTAAGGAAAGATACATTGTAAACAAAATGTGTTAATACTTGCTAGTGTTGCTTTGTCGTGTTGTTTCAGGTAATGAATATGGACAAGATTCATAGATCGCACTTTGACTGTGCTAAGTAAGCGTCTCGTATGAATATGAACATTAATAAGAAACTTTTAAGGTTCATATTCGTAAGAATCGCTAACTTTACTTACCTACCAAAACAGAATCAAAGTGCCGTTTGTGATTCTTGCTTTATGAGTCCCGTCTTTTTTTTTGTGATAGTGAAGGCAAATAAGTGAAATGAGAAGGTAATGGAACAGGATCACAGCAGCCTCTTTCGCTAATAATAGTCCTCCAGAACGAATTTTGCCCGTGGCGACCAGTCTCAACAGAGACCAGCCTTCGGCGCGGGAGATATTGTAGTGCACAAGTGTGTTCGCAGACACAGGTGCACTCTCTCTTCCCTGACTCTCATAGTCCGATGGGACGGCCATCCGACACGACCGGAGAGAGATCAGGAGCAGGGCCAACAACTTAACGTGCTTTCCGAGGCGCGGGTGTATCAGACCACCAACTTCCAAACAACGAGCTGATACTAAGAAATTCCTAATAGAAAACCCCAATGACATTTTGCCCGATCCGGGAATCGAACCTAGGACCCCGCGCTCAGCAGTCACGCTTGCAACCACGAGACCAACGGGGTAGTCCAATCTGCTAATATTGTGTGAGTGGCGGGTGGTAACAGGATGTCTGTTCTCTTCTTTCCAGCTAAAGCACTAGGAAATGGTGAAGGACGGGCGTTTTTTGTGGACTTTATTATGTAATTTTGACGTTCGAAAAGTGCTGATTCTCAGCCTAGTTTGAATAAATGACTTTTGAATTTCGAATTTAGTATCGGGGCCATAAGTCCATAACGTGCCTCTGTGCCCTCCCCCCCTGAATCCGCCCTTGATGATGATTATGGGTCTAGAATGAAAGTGGATGAAGCTGATGAAACGAAGGAGCATGAAAGGATCGTAGCTTGAGGCGTTCTGTAGTGTCTGCCGGACGCCGAAGTGTATAACAGGAAGTCGGGAAAGCGTGCCTATTTGATTTGATCAATGAACGCGCGTGGAGCGGCCCTCAGAATGTACCAACCCATTTTCTGACAGGTTGGTACTATCAGCAAAGATGTCACATAAACACATCATATTTTTACTACCCTGAGGTAGAATATCACTTTCACGTCGTACAATGACAAGTTCTACTTGTCTATGTGACAGTTCAATACTTTCAACCCTCATGAAGTTGCAATTTTCTGAGTATTATTTTCAAAAGCTCTGAAGTAATTAGAGGTCGACTTTACATCCGAGTGACGCCATGTGTAAAATGTAGGTATACATAGTATCGTGTGAACAACAAAATTCAGTCCAAACCAGAAAACCGATAGCCCAGTGTCAAAAGATAATAGTCAATCACGCGCAGGTCATGGAGCGAACACTTAGCAGCCGTAAATAGGCTACACTTAACCGGTTATTGCTATCTCTAAAAACGAAAACTGGTTTTTTCTGGTGCTTAAATGATCGATTAGGTATTTAATTTGTAATGTCATCCATCTCTGAACAAATGTTTGTAGTTCGCCGGTTAGAAGCAGTTTTTGCACACTGTACTTACTTGTTTTTTTCTCTTTGCCATGACGTTAACATCATGACTTGCAACGAGTGTGACCTCATGTCACACTCGTTGCTCTTGCAAGTTTACTGATTTCAAAGTATACCTACGCTAGTTATTTTGTAAGTAATTAACCTATTTGGTTAATTTTAGATACTTTACGGTCTATTGAGAGATAGAGTGATAATTTTGTTGGCTGACTCTTAAGAATTTATCACTAATTAATCATGAATATGTATGAAATCAATGAATTTAGGCCATAGGCTTACGCCCATTTTGAACGGTTCATTATAGAACGGACTAAAAACCACTAGGAATTATTGGTATCCAGGGTTGCCTTCTTAGCTCGCCGTCCGATAAGGACCAGCCCCGGGTCGTTGTGTTCCATGCACGCCTCAAAGAGATGTCAGCACAACAGAAGGACCGATGCCTGACGGGGTTGCGGGAAAGTCCGAAAGGGATACCGTGGCCCCTGGCAAAGTAGAGGCAACACTAAAGGAACACGGGTGGGTTTTAGTTAGTAAGAGTCTGACACGCCATCCCGCTCCGCCAAGAACGGGAGAAGTTATTTGATAATTTCCCACCCTAAAAAAAAAAAACGTTATTGTCAACATTTTTACCTAGGTTACCTTAGTTAGGATTACCAGGCGATTTGCAACAGGTAGGTAAGTAGGCAATCCTTGAGTATTCGTCTGGTCTAAAGGCCATTTATTTTGCAATATTAATTTAAGTTTATGTAAGCAAACGGGGGGCTCGTCATGACAAGAGAGAAGGTCGATCTACCTGCGAGGTTAAGCGTCCGTGGCCTTTACATATGAGGTGAGTGCATTGTATTTTGAAAACTCCTTATCTCAAACCTAACTAAGTTTGTTTTGGTAGTTTTCTCGAGGTCCATTTTTGTGCTAGATAAAACTACTTAGTTACTTATTAAAATTAACATATTCGCCTAAGCACTTATAATATAAAACAAACTTTAAAAAAAAACAATCCTTGAAAAGATTGTACCTACCTGACTTATGTGAGATAATTAGCAAACGTTAATTTAAACAATTAATAATTATTCGCGTCACGATTACGACTCATGGCCAACATCACAGCTGTCCCATACTAGGTAAATAAAACTAGTATTATAATATCTATGGTGTTACTAAAAAAGTTACATTATCATGAAACAGAATACAATAATAACAAAAAAAATAACAATTAATATATTATTTTACGCTTAGTCATCGATTGCCATCTATCGGTCAATATACGTACTACTTTGTAAACGATGTTTCCAGTGGAATGTCGTTTTTCTATAACGTTCGTTTCACTTCCATGAGTTGCGTTTCCAACTAGTTGTATCATCTAATTCATAGATGGCAGTAATTGCAGTTGTTGCGTTTAATAGTCTAATAGGTTTGGAGATAGATGTCACTACAAGCCTCACATTACGATTTATGTTTAAAAAACATTTAGCGTATGAAAGGTTTTACTTGTGATAAAAATAATCGGATAATGCAGTTTTCAATGTGTTTTTTGATTTAACTCTGTTTTCAAAAATCGGCAAAATAAATGTACCAAACTTAAACCCACCACTCTTTCTAAGTTCGTACTAGGTTCATAATAATTATGTACCTACCCATTAGTGTAGACTAGTAGAGGGTCATAGGAAAGCACTGCAGCTCTAGCATGCGCCTTTCACTTAGATTAAACCACCTTAGGATGATGCTGCTGCGATCTGCAATCAGCGATCCGTGTAGATAGGTACCAAACTACACCATTCACTGTCGATTCAAATTAATTTATGTATCATAATGGCTTACGTTATACTATTTATCTTTTAGGATTGCAAAAGGGTGGTACGGTCAGCAACAGCAGTCAATTAGCACTGTCACTTTTACAGACCTCAGGGCTGATTTTTAAATAGTCAGATAACTTTTACCTGAATAATAAATATGACATTTTGACATACTCGTATTATTTTCTATACAAAAACTACCAAATTGAAATATTTATTCTTCAGATAAAAGTTCTCTGACTATTGAAAAATCTGCTCTTAATCATTAAATTTAACATATAAAGTTTCTGAGAGATAATAATCTTTAATTTTTATATTTAGTTCTGTTCAGATGTTAATTGAGTATTTTGATGAATATTGTTGCTAGCTCTAGGTTGCTCCCTAAAATTCATAGCGGCTGTAGCTACGCCACTACGAGCCCATATAAGTAATACGTAAACAATGAATTTTCAGTACTTACCTAAAAAGGTAAGGATTCATTCATTCATCATTCATTGAAAACAGCCCAATTGTAAGCATTTTTTCACAATTTTTTTCTTAGTCTTAAGAAGAATGTGCATTAATTTGCGTGCGCGTTTTCTCAGGTAGGTGTCAACATTTATCCAGGTACTTATTAAAAATCTTAAATTAATTCATTCACTGTCACAGCCAAACAGCCAGCAAACTACTGAATTTAGAAACATGAAATTTTGCACAAAAGTGAGCATTAATGAAGAATTTTTGAAAATTCATTCCCTTTAATCCTAATTAATATTATGAGTATAAATGCGAAAATTCATTTGTTTGTTTATTACATTTTCACGCTAAAACGGCTAAACAGATTTGGATGAAACACACACATGACACATGACACATGGGTAGACTATGACCTGGATTAGGACATAGGATTCTTTTTATCCCGATATTCTCACGGGTTCGAGACTTATGTGGGTGAAACCGCGGGGCGCAGCCAGTTAAAAATAAATAGGTGGTTTCGTTCCCTTTTATTACTTATGTCATAAAAATAATACCTACCTGTGAGTCCATCATTCGCCATAATGGTAATGAATATGGCCGCTATGTAAATACGAATAACACTTGATACAAATTCGTGGGCAAAGTTGACTGGTGAGTGTGGCCATCGAGAGCGCACTCCACAGCTTGTGGCCGCTAATCAAATTAAGCTCGGGATACTATCGGTTTGATAGTGTGGAGGAGCCGTTGCTAATCGAAACGTCACAGATGAAAGTTATGTCTTGAATTATCTGCAGTAACCGGTAAATTACAGGATTGTATAGAAGGTATTTTTTTAAATACATTGGCAATGCTAATGTCGGCGTTTTTTTGCCAATTATACATGTGAGTCGTGACAAAAATGTGCGTCCGTAGTACACCTTAGGCGCGTAGCAAGCCTTGCGCGTTCAGGCCAAGCCCGCACTGCGATAAAAAAATCGCGCGAAATTTTTATCGCAATTCTGTAAGCACATGGTATATTATGTATTTACACGCGCTGGCAATTTAAAATTCGCGCTCTTTGCAATTTCGTACACTGAATATAAACTGCGTGGATAAAAATCGCGCGGTAAGATTTCGCAGTGCGGGCTAAGACCTTATTTTTTTTTTGAGGGTGGGAAATTATCGAATAACTTCTCCCGCTCTGGGAGGAGCGAGAGGGCGTGTCAGACTTTTACTGACTAAAACCCACCCGTGTTCCTTCCGTTGCCCGTGTGCCGGGGCCGCGATATCCCTTTCGGACAAACCCGCAACCCCAGCAGGCATTGGTCCTTACGGACCCCGCCAGTTGGTGTTTTGAGGCACGCGTGGAACACAATGCGCCGTCGACCAGGGCCTGGTCGGCAAACCCGCGCCTACGGTGGCCGGAAGTCTGCGGCGACTAGGGGCGCGAGGGCGCGCATCTTGCATCTCCCTCGCGCGCTCCGCCTCCTCCTTCGCGAGCATAACTGCTTCGCAGAAGGAGAGGAACCATGGCCTGAACCAGGGCCGGACGCGAGAGATCGTCGCCGCCGATCGCCTCCGTGAGGGCACGGCGGTGCTCCGCCCAAGCCGGGCAGATCTCCACCGTATGCTCCACCGTGTCCTCCGGGCGATCCACACAGTGGTGACACCCGGGCGTTTCCTCCCGCCTTATGCGGCACAGGAACCTCCCGAAACAACCGTGTCCGGTGAGGACCTGCGTCAGGCGGAAGGTGAGCACGCCATGGCGCCTCTCAAAGAGGCGACTTATCGCCGCAATTGTGGCGTGCCCAGCGCTGGGTTGCGACAATCGCACTCTCCATGCCGCCATGAGATCCCGCCGGAGGTCTGTCCGCTGTGCCGTGATTTCTCGCGGCAGCGGTGTTACGCCCCGGCGTTTCGCCTCCTCGCGACACTCCCACATGTGCGCGAGGACAGTGCGGGCTAGGCCTAGGCAGCGATTTGCTCAGTTCGACTGTTGACTTTTTTTATGAATAAAAAAAAAAAACATTTTATTTAAATACTTCATTTCTCGAATAAAAATGTAAGATCACGCAACTCAGGCCCCCAAGATACAGGCGCTGACTAGTTTGGGGACCACTGTTTTAATAACTAGACGTGTTAAATATTCTAGTTACAGTAAGCATACAATATTATTACTTTTGAAATTTATTTTGTAACAATGGACCAATTATTCTTACTCTAATGTAGTTTGAATCTTCTTAGATACACACTCATTGAGAAAGCGTGGATCTCGCTCGTTACATTGTACGTACAGCCTATTATTTAGTTCCACAGTGGAATTAAATTAATGGCTGGTATTACCAAATACAGCAGAAGCCGTGTCCACATTAACATACCCGAGGGATATGCAGGCGATTTCAGTGCGGTGCGGGATATGAACAAGTGTGCAAACAAAAGTGGACGCTCGCTTTGATTCCACGAGAGCTTGCCACACAAAAATTATTATTACGTGTTTTAGCTTAATTACGGTCTGCCGTTTGCCCTTTACAGTAATGTAGAGACAGGAGATAATTGGACATAGTTACACAAAAACGATCCAAACATCAAGTTCGTTTTGAATTATAGGCCAATGAAGTTGTAACAGTTAAGTCGAAATTTTGGTACGTTTAGATCATATGTATTGTAATGATTACGTACCTAATCTTTCGTATTTATTTTTGGTATTATGTTTTATAGTATACCTTTGCAATAAAATGTTATAGAGGTAGTGGGGAAAAAGTGGGTCTGGAATTCTGGATCCTTCTGTTACCCTGAGGATGCGTTTGCTATATACAGGGTGGCAGGGACATCGACGCGAAAACTGTTACCATGGATTCAGTACATGATTCTGAATCCCCCTGCGTTGAAACGATTCGTCGGTTATAAAAAAAAAAAACTGTTGTTCAATACATTGTGACCGCGTTGGTATTGCACTTTTCTATGAAACAGCAGTTTTTTTTTAATAACCGAAAAATTTAAACGCATGTGTGTCCAGAATCATGTACTGAACCCATGGTAGCAGTTTTCGCGTCGGCCTGTCACTCTGTATAACTCAATTTCGGAAAAGTGTGGATTGGATCCTTTTTGCGTAACTACGTCCAATTTATCTCTTAGTAAACATTTGATGAAGGTACCTATAAATGTGATCTAAGAAAGGCAGTGACTGGTAATTGTAAAGACCTATGATCTCGTCAAGGTATCAAAGAAGCCATCTTAGATCTTTAATAGTACTTAGTATCTTTTTACATAATTTTTTATAAATCTTCTTAAATTAGAAAATGTCGTTGATATTCAGGTTTTCATAATTATAATTTGTAGGTACTCGTATATCGCCCTCAAAATTAAATGCCCTGCGACCCTACCCCGAGCATGACCCCACTTTAGACAGTGTCTTGCTCAAATATGCCCTTGACCGACGCGCTTATTGGGCAAAATAATAGCCTTAGAATATCCTAATCTAACCTGAAATACTGAACATGTATACTGTGTCAAAGTCTAAGTCAAAGCATTTATTTCAAATAGGCACATAAAAGGTACTTTTGAACGTCATTAACGGTCAAAGTATAGTCGACGTCATAATTGCTTTACCGCGTTTGACAACAATTTCTTTAAGGTTGAAGCTATCTAACTGTCACTTGATCTGTAACTGAGGACCTGTCTACCTCAGACACCTTTCCTTGTTTAAGATTGTGCATTTCATTAGTAGAAATAACAGATAAATAAAGATTTTTGATTATGATTATTATGATTACGTAGATAAATAGACCAGCACCCTAATTTCGAAACACACTTTTAGTCACAATCCGAGGGTTTTGAAGGAAATTTTAGATCCATTGGGTTTGAAAAAAAAAATCTGCTTTAGAACGTAAATATCGCGCGATAGACGTGGCGGAGCTGTTAAAATAAAAGGCATTGCGATCGATTGCCATTTGCCCCGGTTGTTTTTATATGACGCGAAAGTGACATTCACCTTAAAGGTATGATTCCTAATAACGCGACAGTACTGCTGCGTCGCTACTTTTGTGTGACGCGTCATTATTGCTCCCCATACATTTTCTACTGGTTTATATGAGATTATATTCCAGGCAAGGCATCAATGCTGTACCAAATTCACGTCATATTGCGACGCGACGCGTCAATTAGTGGCGCGGCAGCACTGCTTCGGCAGCACTGCCGCGTGCAGCGTTGTTCGGAATCATACCTTTAGGGTAGTAAAGGATGTTTCGGGAGGTTCCTGTTCCGCGTAAGGCGGGAGGAAACGCCCGGGTGTCACCACTGTGTGGATCGCCCGGAGGACACGGTGGAGCATACGGTGGAGGTCTGCCCGGCTTGGGCGGAGCACCGCCGTGTCCTCACGGATGCGATCGGCGGCGGCGATCTCTCGCGTCCGGCCCTGGTTCAGGCCATGGTTCGGAGCGAGAGTGCATGGGAGGCCGTCACCTCCTTCTGCGAAGCAGTTATGTTCGCGAAGGAGGAGGCGGAGCGCGCGAGGGAGATGCAAGCTGCACGCCCTCGCGGCCCTAGTCGCCGCAGGAGACGCCCCGGGCGTCGGGAGTCGAGAGCCGACTTCCGGCCACCGTAGGCGCGGGCTTGCGGACGGTGAGCAATGGGCAGCTCGCCGTCCGATAAGGACCAGGCCCGTGTCGACGGCGCGTTGTGTTCCACGCGCGCCTCAAAGAGATGTCAGCACCAACCGACGGGGTCGAAAGACCAATGCCTGCTGGGGTTGCGGGTTTGTCCGAATGGGATAACGCGGCCCCGGCACACAGGCAACGGAAGGAACACGGGTGGGTTTTAGTCAGTAAAAGTCTGACACACCCTCTCGCTCTGCCCAGAGCGGGAGAAGTCATTTGATGATTTCCCATCCGAAAAAAAAAAAAAAAAAAGGGTAGTAAAGGAATAACGAGGTCGACTATACCTAAGTAGTCTGTTCCCTAATGAGAATGGAGAATTGCAGATAACGTTGATTCTGGTCCTTAAATAGAGCAGAGAATAGAAATTATAATTGACTAGCTTTTGCCCGCGGCTTCGCCCGCGTTAACGTAGATTTTTCTGGATAAAAGATACCCATGTCCTTTTCTGTATCCCTGCCAACGTGTGTGCAAGATTTCATGATGATCGGTTGAAGAGTTGACTTTAAACCATAACAAAGAAACTCACTTTCGTATACATATTATAAAACAAAGTCGCTTTTCGCGTATGTCTGTATGTCCGCGTTGTTCTTCGAAACCACGCAACAGATTTCGATGAGGTTTCCACCATCGTTTAGAGGATTTATTCCAGAAGGTTTATAATATGTTAATATTTAAGTTACGTTTACTTAAGAAATCTCGATGTTTTGACCGTGTAAAAACCATGCAAAGTATACTATATATACGTAGTTAGGATTTAGTAATTCACTAGTTTCAGGATCAGGTGAAGCTGTAGGGGGGAAGTATGTAACTAACTAGGTAGGTATTAAGCTCAGGTGTTTCACTAAGTCTGCAGTAAGACTTAGTAAAGGCTTTAGTTTAGCTACGGAGTACCCACCCGACATTGCTGGCTGCATTCCATATCGTTTCCGATTACAGACCTTACAACCACAATCTCGCTATCTACCAATAGGTATGTTTGACAGAAAATAATATCTCCTTGGTCATTAATTTATTGCAGTTATTTGTACGTCTATTATGTATTTTTTTATTACGCTCAAAGCCAACAGATTTAATCAATTTAGAACTACATTTCACTAAAGTAGAGAGAGACACACAGACAGGAGCTCGTGGCTAAGTAATAACAGCCGCACGGGTTGATCCATCAGGTTAAGCTACGCTTGCCGGAGTTGGCCCGTGGATTGGAGACCATCTTAACATACCGAGATTCCTCCGTACCTCGGAAAGCACGTTAAACCGTTGGTTCCGGTTGTCATTCGCGGATCTTTGGCAGTCGTTACGGATGGTCAGAAGCCCGACAACCGAAGTCTGACATCTAATCTTATCAAGGGGTATCGTATCACCCAGGTTGTGGAGGTCAGATAGGCAATCGCTCCAAGTAAAATACTGGTATTCAGCTGCATCTGGTTAGACTGGAAGCCGACCCCAATATAGTTGGGAAAAGGCTAGGCAGATTGATAGAGAGACACCCATCCACCTCAAGCTTAGTCAAAGTCCGGCCTATAAAACTCTAAAATAAACCAGCCTATTAATTTAGATCGCTTTTACTTTATATCCAACGTTATCTTTAGAGAAAAAGGAATAATAATAGACTAAATTAATTATTCCGCCCACCATGGCTCGCAATATCGGAGCTCTAAAGACCGGCTCTAAATTTCCTAAACCCAGCTAAAATGAAATCGTCTTCAAGAAAAAGGGGTTTGTTTTAATGCCCATCACAAAATAAATGCTGGAAGACAATAATGTGGGATTCGGAGCGAGATATAAATTCCGAATAAAAATACACTCTGCGTTGTTGAGCGGTTATAGTGCTGTGCTTCTGCGTATTGTGTTTTTTTATCGATTTATTGTTGTAAATTTTTATGGTTAGAGTTGCGTGATAACTTGTTTGTGTTATTCTGGTTTCTCGTATTTATATTTGTCTGCTCAAATGAATCAATAGCGTAGCGATTAAGTAACTAAGTTAACCCATCTGTCACATATACAATGAACATCTTTTTTGTTTTTTTAAAGATGCACAAGTAAGGCCTCTGTAATATCTGCCTGATTGATTAGTTGTTAAAACTTTTTGTTTTCAGGTGTTGCAGCTGAAAGCATACTGAACTTGTGAGGGACGGTTTTTCCGTTTTAAGTGCTACAAACAGTGTCAAAAGATCAAGAATCTTCCTCCCCACAACTCCAAAAAAACTCTGACTTGGATTTCATAAGCCCACACAAGTTTAAAGTTGAAAGGTAAGTAGGTTATATACGTGAATACTGTTTTAGGTATTTATATTATTTAACATAATCTTTACTAAATTACTTGGTATATTCTTACGTACTCCATAATCTATAGTAAATGCCATTATACTTCTAGATGGAATTATTACTCCGAGAATCCCGGAGCCCGCCTCCATGTGCTAAGGGCCTTCTTTCAGTATTAGTCCTCTTAATTTTGATACAAACTTCAAGCTTCCGCAGGCTGAAGGTATCCATGATATGATAAGTTCTATTGAAAACTTCTATTAACTTGTGTTCATTTTGTTTCAGAAACATCGATAACTATTACAACTTACAAGTGCCAGTCACATCACTAGAGTACTAAGTCCGCGGCCGCGAAAGAGTTGCGACCAGCATAAACGTTGAGGCCGGATGAACAAATAAATGAGCCACCCGATCGATACTACCCGCCATCGACGAAATGACTCGATTCCTTACAATAGCCACTTACTCCAAGCTATTATAATCGATGTCCTTTGTTTCAGTAAGATGTTTTGTCTTAAGTGATCTTGCGATTGTTTAGATGCTAATTTGGAATTTGAGGTTTGTTGATCTAGTTTTGATGGTCCCTGATTCGAATTCTTGTAAATAAAAATTTGGCATGGCAAATATGAAGTTTCATAGCCTGATCTTCATCGTTTTATATGCACGTGATTTGGGTCGAAATAATCTTCTTTTTTTTTCATTCTTTTATGAAAAAAACGCACGTGAAATTTAAGTTCATAGTTCTGAACATACGTTTCTGCGGCAGGAGAAAACTCGATTAACTATTATAGGTAGGTATTTAAGTAATGGGGTAGTTACTTATAAAGGTAAATAGACCCAAAGAAATTTGTATAGTGCCATGATTTTGTAAGTGCTTCAATCGATCAGAAAATGATAAAGTTCTACATGAGACCAATACTTTTAAGGTATCAATAACAATTACCTAAAGGCACGAGTCTATAAACACAACAATCCAAGACAGACGCCACGTGCCGCGGCCGCTGGAGCGGAAAAAAACACAGATTCACCGCCGAGTTCTCGAAACGTTGTTGACACAGCTAAGTAGCCCCCGACGCCTCGCTTCATTTGCATTTCTCTTAATCTCCGTTATGAATAAAGAAAAATTCTTGGCGACGTTTTTAAGCGTTTCCAGAGGCCTTAGCGGTGCCCGCCTAATGAAGAGGAGCGGTGGGATTAAGAACCGCCCGCGCCGCGCACTTTCGCGACATTACACTTTTAATTTGAACGAATCTTATTATTTTCTTTTGTTGATTTAAGCCCTCGAGTTGGGAGACGGGTCGAGACGTGACCTGCAGTGGAAAAATGCGATTGCCATCTAAAGCCAACCGTTTAAATGAACGAGATTGGAGCTTAAAAAGTATAATGGACGAGGGGGTGGCGGGGGGTGCGGGCGGCGATCTCGGGGGCGCAAGATGGCCGATTTGCGATTGAGATGAGACGCCCCCCGCCTCCGCCCCGCGGAGATCAGGCAATATAATTAAGTCAGCCGTTACATAAGTATCCGTCTACTTATGCCTGATTTCTATAGGGTAATTTTATTAATTTAATCGCATTATCTAGATATGTGTGAAGAAAAGTATCTCTATTTATCGTAAACGTGAAACATGAAAGATTTTTCGATACAAACATGAAAACAATTTAAATCTCGATACGCGATACGGTGCTACGAGCTCACTGAACACTCGTAGCGGCGTAGCACGTTAAGATGCTCGTATGAAAATGTTGCTCAGTGGAAAATACTATAAAATTTAAAGTCTTTGCATCTAGACGGCTTCATCCAACGTTTACGTATTCATAGTAACAGTCCAAGTCTTACACAGGCACCACTCTTCATATAACAAGAGAAGCTTTACTCAATCATTCGCTCGGACTTAAACGATCTTATCTCTAATTACGCACACGGAACTTTACACCTTAATATATTGTAGTTAGATCTATTTTACTTTACAGGGTAGGCTTCAAGTTGTGATGTTTTGTAAGAAGTTGGCTAAAGGCTATACCGGTGGAGATCGCCGTCGCTTCAAATGACAAACCTGATCTGGTCACGTAATGAAAAATGACAAAACTGCACGCTGTCCCGCTTCGCTGCCTCGGATCTAGCGAATGAAAACGCTCTCAAGTTTAGGTATGTACTCGTACTTACCTGTTTTTGTTTCGATAGAGTAGGCAATACAAAGAGAGTGTGCTAAATTGAAACCACTTTTCTGTGTTGGGGACTTAATGTGATGAAACTGATGTGTGGTTTTCATAGTTACCTTAGCTGTCATACATATTATGGCAAAAATTTGTAAGTGTGATCTGACATTTAGTAGTAAGGAGTTTCTTTTCGTATATTTTTTCAGGCTAATACATTTTTGGAAGTGGCTATAACACGATTCAAACAATAAAATATAATATATAGAGAGTACAGACCTACGATAAAAGTATAAGTTTTATGATGAACTACCGAAAGTTTATTTACTTCTACATAACAAACTATATCATGAGAGATATTTCTCGACGGCATGTGAAGCCAAGTCAGAGGTCCATTGGCGGCATAAAAACTCTGACATCAGGCGAGTCACTAACCATACGAAAAATATGAGGAATACGAAGATAACAAAGTTTCGTCCTGAAAACTCCGAACACAGTTTCGGTCAAAATTGTGGCCACCTAAATCGAGACCACAGCTCATCCAAAAGAAACACTACAAACGTCAATCGGCGAAGACAAAACAAAACGTAATAAAGCCTTTCCTTTGAACGGCTCTAGAATAAGGAAAAGTTGTAAAGTATCCGAGGGGGGGCGACCGCAACCCCATCTGCCCCCAAAAAATATGGCATAAATGAGTCGAAGGGGCCGCCTCTTCAGCCGCGAAATTTCAGCCATACTTGCAAACCTATAATCCTTCATAATCACCTTTACAAAGCAAAGATTAAAACCGATTCTCGCGCCCTCCGCCCACGCCACCCGCCACCGGCGCTTTTATATGCGAGACAGCGAAAAGTAAGATTAAATCATTATTTTTCTTAAGCTCCTCTCGTTTTTTCTCCGCTCTAGTGGAAGTTTTTTGCTTGGACTTTTGATGCGGACGATCAAAGACTTGTGTTCAAATTTACATAACATTCTTAAATAAATTGCGGGCGGTTGGGGTGGCTCCATTGAACACGAATCGCCCGGTGTTCTGTATAAACTTATTAATGCGCATTCCGGATTGATGCTTAATGTACTATTAATTTATTCCGCGGATTAGTCGAGTGCCATCGCATAATTTACGAACGAAGATGTTTGGTGTGCTACAACTGTGTAGGTATTTATATGTCAATCGTTAAATTGTATGTCAGTGAAATAACAGTTCCACGCTAAATTAGGTAACTAATAATGTAGCTTTCCAAAGGTTACTAGTTCTACTACTGGTTATACGTAGATCTCTCCTTATTTTTACCCAATGTTTCTATCTAAGTTTGCTCTTCTTTCGGTTATTGTCAGCACCACACATATTAATTTTGTTGAGACCACCATGGCCAGCCACTGCGGATGGATGACAATTACGCGTTTCCGCGCTTCGGTCTCCTGAGACCACGATATATCTTTGATTTTGTTGAACCCATAAATAGTCAGAAGCCCGAAGTTTGATAACAGTAATGAAAATGATGATGCCTACGGAAAATCTTCAAACAATCGCTAAGTACGTTCCACCTATGCTTACGTACAACAAACATGGCGTATCCGCGCCTAACTTATCTTACTTAAGCCGAACTTGGTATTTAGTTAAACCTAAGCGTGTTTGTAACTTGTAGTTGTTTGTACACGTTGTTTAAGTGGCTGTTTGATTGTTTTAGGCGCAGGTAGCTGAGCCCGTATGAAATATGTGGCTACTTATAGTGTCGGTAAGCTAAGTTTACACGGTCGGCATTAGTTTTACAACTTAGACATGCTGTTACAACATACACTAAGTTGAAAGTACGTTTGACAAGTAGGTATGTTGGGAAATTATTGTTGGCTATGTGTTGTAGCTGTGAAATTGGGATTATTTTCTTTGTTTGATTTACTGTGACGAGTGATCGAGTGGCGTACATTTTTATTCAGATAAAGAAAATATTTCAGTTTATTTAAGTAGTTGAGATTGTGGTTTTGGCTATAAAATAAGTATAACTTTATCGGCATTTAGTTGTCCAGAGAAAGAACGACGACATACTTCCTCGTCAGTAGGCTGCGTTGGAAGTTTCAGATCAAAAGCGAAGAGTTTTTCAAAATGTTTGTCATTTTCTGAAGGTATTTGGGAACAACATAGGTACATAACAGATATATTTATTTATAAGTAGAGGACAATATTATCAGCTGGATATGTAATTTTTCTGATACTGTTACCCAAGTTCTTCGTATTTTGAAAGCGTATCGATTTTATCGTCTGTACCTACTACAAACGACGAAACAACCCGTGTCGCCAGCCTTAAAACTGGGAGAGCACATTAGTCCCAGCAGAGTTTTAATTTACGAAGTTATTGCTACCACGTCAATTGCCAATAAGTAAACACCGCCGCCAGCAAAGTCGGAGTATTTAACTTAATTTTTGAGCTTCCACCGGGTTAATTGGGAGAGGCGCACTGGAATGTCGTCACAAAAGAAGCACTTAAACGAATGACGAACAACGGCACTCAACCGGCTCAAAATAAACTTATCTCGGCCGGGCAAGGGTTAAAATGATTTGGAGGCAAGGCACCAAGTAATTGTGAGGTGGGCGAGGGTTGATGTTGATTCAATAATACGCGACTGTGCCGCTAATAATGTTATTTATCGAGTTTTTGCGACGGATGCCTGGAGTAGTAACGTGTATCGCCTACCTGTTTATTAGGTTCCTTGATGTAATTTGCCTGACATTGTTTAGCGTTGTCTGGTCCTCCGTTTACCTTACGTAACTAAACTTTGTCTCTTCAAGTTATATTGTTGTTTTTGAAGTTAAAAACTCTTTAGGCGCATTTTGCGCTTAACATCAAAATATTTTATTTCACATAAACCTACATTGGCACTTATGAAGCGTCAACCTAGGAGCACAGTTCCAATTAGTCGCTTCCTATGGAGAAGAGCCGGCAATAAACTCCACAGTTAATATTTCTAAATAAAATAACAGTGTTAATAGGTATGGTAGGACAGTTTAGGGCGTAGGCCTTTCAACAAGTATCATGTACTTAACAAAATAGAAAATTGTCAACAAATCTACAGTCTACTTGGCCTTTTTTTTTGTTGGAAAGTTCTTATAAAACTTCTCCCGCTCTGGGCGGAGCGGGAGAGCGTGTCAGACAATTACTAACTAGAACCCACCCGTATTCCTTTAGTTGCCTGTATGTTGCCAGGAGCCACGGTATCCCTTTCGGACGGTTGGTGCTGACATCTCTTTGAGGCGCGCGTGGAACACAACGTGCCGTCGACCCAGGCCTGGTCCTTATCGGACGACGAGCTACCCATTGCTTATCGTCCGCAGGCCCGAGTCTACTAGGCCTACGGTCTTTCTGAACAGTGAACGAAACTGAACAGTTACGCTTGGGTCGGTGACGCTGAATCGCGTATACTCGGCTAGTTGTAAGTTTTAACTTCTGTCATGTGGTCATAAGTAGATGCCCGCATTTTTTTACTGTATGCCTCACGTCTACCTTGAGTAGGTTTTCGTATGCGGCTAAGCATTTCAGTCCGATCCTGGTCGATGCTAGCAGTCAGCCTCAACCCGGCGCTGTACCACATCTACTGCGTCACCCCAACTCACTGGGGAATCACTACAGACGGTTCCGACTCACCGCTAACTATGCGGCACCCGGTTCCGACCTACTGGATCCTCAACTGGCTCTAGCAAGCATCGCAAGAAACACCACTCAGCACACTATCGACCTCCGGTGTTCGGAGGGGATTGATGTGGGGGCATTGACAACGCCACATGCGAACTACGTATCACACTGACGTCACGCAAATTCATGCATCACCTGCTTGCGCTTACCGCGCAACGAGTATATATACAACGTCCCGACATCAATCGTCTGGTAGTACCCCACCAGTTACAACGCCCGTTTGGTCCTTTCTATGGAGGATGAGTGAACTTTACATCCTGTTCCTCATACCTCTATAGAAAACAACTCCTAGACGGAAAAATACGACTGTTTCACCAAGTCTGATAGGCCTCGTAACTTGGACTCATCATATTGGTTATTGGTATAGTTATTTGTATCGATTTCTGGCATGCAACAGTTGTTTGCGATCCTTACCGGAGGGTCCGACTATCTGACGAGTAGCTAACTATTGCGACAGTTTATTTACAGAAAATATTTGGGACCAATAAGTGTCCGCGACTCAGCCAATTTTTTAAGCCAATAAAGTCACAAGTCAGAGAGTGTACGAATTGAATGATGGTAATGAAATGACAAAATTGTAAGCCACGTAGTACCAAATTATTTTAGTACTTTTTTATTTTTTTACTCTATCCACATCTGGGAAGCTCTTGGCCTGCATCTCACCTGATGGTAAGTGATAATCAGGCCGAAAGTGGAAGCGACCTTCACTCGGAATCCTCAACCACAGCAGTACTTAATTTTATTTCAATTTTCAGTTAATTATTTTTTAAATCACTGTAAATGTATTTAGTCTAAGCCTTCTCATGCTGATCCATGTAACTGGAGAAACCTCGACCCCTGTCAGGGATAGAGATGGCATTGATGTAACATGTACTGAAGTTTTGGAAATAAATTACTTTTACTTAGATTTGGACTACGATTTGAATGACGTGGCTGCAAAAACGTATTAACAAAGCTTGATTCCTATGATAAGACAGTACAAAGTGGTTAGCCAACTATCTATTTGGGACATAGGCATTGTCTAACCCACAAGCCAGTTCTACTCCACACAAAGGTGACAGCCGATACGTATGTCAGCCGCCATTGTAAACTTGCCCACAGCCTGCCTTATTGTATGGAGGATTGGCGTTGCGATGCTCGACCCCTTGTGTGTAGCTTGAAATCGTGGACAAGCGAATCAAAACTTATTATATTTATGTCGAAATATGGCTGGAATATACCGATTGTTGGTGATAGGATACCAAAAAAATCATAGTTTTCTCTCGCGATTTGTTATTGAGAAGTCGTCATTGTAAACTTTAGTGCAGTTATCTTATTGCTTGATATGATTGCTGGCAACATTTTGCTTTGCAAGAAAAGCGTAATAATGGCAATAATTTGCTTGTTCTTTGTCGAGTGAGTGTCAAATGGGACTGAAAAAGAGTAGATTGGAACATTGTCTAGGTTTTGATTTGAAGATTTGATATGGTCCATATCCATCTCTTTTGTCAGTAGGTATATTTTTTATAATGGATTTATGATTTTAAACTTCATAAAAAAAAAAAACTGCTAAAATAGCCGTGCTAAAGCCTCACGCTTTTCTGAAACAGGGATTTAAAAGTACGTACAACAATCAATTTTACATATAATGCCTTACAATGATAATATTTCATTGTGAATCTAAAAAAAAAACGATCGCTTCATTAAACGAGTTTTTCGTAATGGCGTCGAATTAACATAATAAATCTGCCCAGTGCCATCAATCAAGCGCCAGATGACTTCTTTGAAAGCGTCTTAAGCCCTCACTTTCATCTGAAGTTCCAGGAAGGAGACTCCACAATGATAATAGGGATGTTGCCTGGGTAAAAAAATTATGTAACGTATTTAGTCCGGCAGTAAGATAATAAAAAAAAAATTGATACGTATTTTTTGCTTTATCATATTAGTAAAAAAATAT
The DNA here is from genome assembly GCA_947364205.1 of Agrochola lota. Classification (NCBI taxonomy): domain Eukaryota; kingdom Metazoa; phylum Arthropoda; class Insecta; order Lepidoptera; family Noctuidae; genus Agrochola; species Agrochola lota. The sequence continues at coordinate 17,331,586 of OX376219.1, read as the reverse complement.
TTAGATAAAACGCATTAAAGTTGGGGAGTGCGCTACCTCACAATTCAGTATAAAATCTACCGAAAAGTGACGCCATGCCACATTTTAACACAATGCAGTGCCAGAGAGACAAAATACGTGTCCAGTATTTGTTAATACCAATAATATACCTGACGGACAAAAAAAGTTTTGTCATCACCACTATTCTTTATTTTTATTGTACCTATCTCAAGGAGATCAATACACGTTTGTGAGTGTACCTACAACTTATCTATTACCAATAAAGTTATTTCCATTGAAGATCTATGAACCAAGGAGTATGAATTCTTTTCATGAAGTATATTTGGGTTCTTTGATTTAGAAAAATCTGGTTCGTTTTCACGTTGCCTACTCATAAACTTTCTGGAAAATCGTACCTAAATGATATCGCTCTTTTACTTTACCCGCACGCTCAGATTTTCAATAATTTCAGGCTAAGGGGAGCCAGAAATTATTGGTCAAGTAGGCACAATATAAGTTTGTTGATTTTCCCCTATACTATTTGTAGCAAAATCTACAAAATGTTGATACTATTTTCAGTATCTAGAAGTAGCACTATCTTTTGGATAATTTCACTCCTTGTTTTTAGTGCCACTGTAGGCTCTGTAAGGCTTCGCAGATAGGCTGCGCAGGCTGCTAACTCCTAGGTAGGGTAGAAGATAATTCAAACAGTTGGATATGTTTTGACATATATTATTTAAGCGCACTAGATGCAAATAAGATGTCCACAGCTAGGTCGCGGGTGGTTGCGGGTTTTTCCGAAAGGGATATCGCGGCCCCCGGCACACGGGCAACGGAAGGAACACGGGTGGGTTTTAGTCAGTAAAAGTCTGACACACCCTCTCGCTCTGCCCAGAGCGGGACAAGTCATATGATGATTTCCCATCCTGAAAAAAAAAAAAAAAAAGCCAGGTCGCGGGTAAGCACTGTTCTGGGGGCCTACTCCCTAAGCGATATTACTTCATTTAATTATTTCTCTCTTACGGTTTTTCCATAAGTGAGACGGAGAACAAAGCGCCCGTAACGACGGCTGAAACTACGGATTTCGCTTAGGGAGTAGGTACCCTGTTCCGAGTACTATCACAAATAACTAGGAAGGGTACCGCTCAGCACAGGCTCAGCAATAGGGCGGATGGGCTTCGTAAGACCAACAGGTAGCGAGAATCGATAGCAAGTTTAGGGTCTTACTATAAAAACTTAAACACTTGTTCTACGTGTGTCTAGCAGTGACTAGCGTAGTGTAACCGTCGGATTGCCAAGTCATAGGTCTCGAGTTCGAACCCAAGACGCACCTCTGACTTTTCGCATTCATGTGCGTATTATATAATTATCACTTGCTTCAAATACGGTGAAGGAAAACATCGTAAGGAAACCGGCATGCCTGAGAGATATTTCTCGACGGCATGTGAAGCGAAGTCAGAAGCCCATGGGCGGCTTTAAAACTCTGACACCAGGTTAGTCACTAACCACACGAAGAACGTGTGTCTAAAGTCTTACGTCAAAATTCACATATAAATGTCGTGTTTAAAAGGTGTTAAGCCTAAACAACTGATAAAAACGGTTTTGTCGTAGTAAGGTTGGTCTGTTTTGTTGGACTATTTAGGTCGTTTAGTATCATTCTTCAAAACAGGGCCCGTCCGGGATTTGAACGCGGGACCTCTCACACCCAAAGCGAGAATCATACCACTAGACAAACGAGCCACTCGTCTATCGTCTGAAACCAGTACAAACGTTAAGTTGGTCAATAGTAGTAAACACTTGTGCAAACTTTACTATTTCGTGACGACACATTAATTACTAAGAAATAACTATCAAATTACTACCACCATCAAGTGGCTCGTTGGTCTAGTGGTATGATTCTCGCTTTGGGTGTGAGAGGTCCCGGGTTCAAATCCCGGACGTGCCCTGTTTTGCCGATCTGATCCGATACATAGATATATAGCAGAATATTTCCTAGCGGAATGAGCAATCTGTACCAACTCATGAGGCTAGTGACTATTGTTTTGGAATTTGCAAACAAAGGCCTTTGTTAAAGGTCTTTAATTACAAACTATTGAAAATTATCAGGGTCAAATTAAATTAGCTAGTGAAACTCCACATACGTGATGGGTATCAATATCTTAACCTGATAGAACAAGTAACAAGCATAAATTAAAAAATTAAAAAAACCCCGACACAAAATTTCCTCATTTCTCTTTCCTACGCCATCACCATACCCTGTTCACCCTCATCTATAACCTATCCATTGAGACCATTCCAATGAGCCCAAACACGATACCTGTGTTGTAAGTTGGTAAAAGAGTTGGGTATCCTGCAAATTCCAGGTGATGCTGCAGCATCAGTTCAAGGTTACTATGTTCTTCTAATATCATTGAAATAACAGAATACCAAGTTTCAATTCAATCAGACCAGTGGAATATGCTCACATCCAGTTCATCAACTAGAAAAGAGCTGATAATCTTCAAACGGCTGAACCGATTTTCTTGTATCATAGCTATGAACACTCTCGATCAATTCACCTTTCAAACTAAAATACAATCGGTTCAGACATATACAGGTACACAGATATACACTTTAAATTATAAAGCCCCTATTTTTCCGTCGGGGGTTTAAATACCCTGAATTGTTTTTTATTTCTTATGACCGTATTTGAAACTAAGATCTACCAAACAAGTTCAGAAAATGTAAACGTCAGAGTATCAAAGTATACAATTTACTGTGCCGCTGTAAAATTTCCCATTTGGAGTGGCGGCCGCTCATTTATGTAGTTTTAATTCCTCCATTCCTTAGCTCGGAGCCGGGATCTTATTTCATTAGCCGGCCGCGAGAGGGAGCGCCGGCAATTTAGCTCGCAAGCTACACAGCCGTTCTGGTGAGGCCTTGGTGGAGAGAATAGCGATATCTAGACTTCAATACTAATATAATAAATTATACATATATATATATATAATATATTACGTTACTATTATGTTACTGAGTTGTGGAGGTCAGATAGGCAGTCGTTCCATGTAAAATACTGGTATTCAGCTGCATACGGTTAGACTGGAAGCCGAACCCAACATAGTTGGGAAAAGGCTAGGCAGATTGATTGATATATAATATATTAATTATAAAGAGGTATGTTTTGTTGTTTCTAAGTTTGTATGTAGGAGGTAATCTCCGGAACTATCTCTTAAAATTTAAATTAATTAATTTAATAATTAAAATTAATTTATTTAGTTATCTGTAATTGCTTTATTTTTCATTCTTTTTTACCTATCGTGGTATAGTAATCTTATTCTAGAAGCATCATCTTCACATATAATTATATGATTAATATATACAAAATATTGTAAAAACATTTAATAAGAGTAACGGTGGAGTTTCTTGCCCATTCTTCTCCATACGAAAACTACCTTTTGGAAGGGGCGACTAGAATCAATTCTATTTTTTGTAAAATTGACATTCATAAGTGCCTTTTATGTGCCTAATTGAAATAAATTGTTTGACTTTGACTTTATCAGTCGGATTTGTTTTATTTAAATTTTATTGTATAGCCCAATTCTTGAGGAAAAGTATAAGCTATAAAACATAACGCTACGACCCTTAAGACCCGAGCAAAAAGTAAAATAAGTTAGACAGAACGCGCATCGAAAAATATGTAATAACGCGGGCGACCGATGGGATGCGACGCAGTGGGGCGGGGGCCGCAATTTCACGCGGGCAGAGTCGCGCGCAGAGGCTAGTCTGTAATATACTAACAATTTGCTGAAAAAATTTTCAGAACTCGAAACATACTGTCATCCGTTCTTCTTCTTCGTGTCGCTGTTACGACTGCATTTCAGACTTTGTTGGCCCAAAATTTCGCTATTTCCACGGCGTCGTCGATGGCATCGCAGAGGTGTCATCCGTTAAATGTCCAGGAGCATTTGAAAATCAACCAGCAAAGCAATTTAAAGTTAATGATAGGATATAATTATGTCTAGCAGAAAATGGAGTCTAATCGTGCTTTTCAATTTCATACATTAGATTATTTCTTCTTTAATTGGCTGAATTACTATCGTGGTTTCTTTAAGGAAACTGACCTAAGCAATTTAAAAGGTATTAAAGCAGGAGCAGAATTCTTGTCTGGATTTTAAAGTTACAGGGAAGAAAATCGAAAAAAAACGACGAATGAGCCTTACAGTAGTCCCATATGATGTCTACATCTGAAATCCTACCGTGGTAATAAGCAACATTAAAGGGGCGGGGCCATGTCAAGGTCGTTTCTGACGGCCAACTCTACTACCGCGCGCGCTCATTGGTCAAATCAAATAGCGCGCGCTTCCCATGTTTCCTGTGACACACTTCCGTCCCTTTTTACGAAATCACTCCACCAGATTTGATATTTAGATTTAGATTTTGATTGCAGGAAAGCGAGAGAAAAAATGTTATATATCAAAAAGATGTAAGCAAACTCGCAGTTCATTTACCGCGTATCTCAGTTCTCAGGTTTACATCACTGGTGCTTCTGTAAATACGACGAAATTGTACACTGTTCAGCTCACGCTAGATACTTGATCTGTTTATGTTTAAGTTGCCTTGTTCCTCTTATTAATTAAATGCGACAAAATCGCGACGCTCTGTTAAGGAAACTATGTATTGCAACTTTGTGTAGAAGAACTACATAGGAAAGATACGCAGCATGGTTAGTTAATTTTTCATCAAGGTAAGTGTATAAATAAATTTATGTTAAATGCCGGCTGTAGCGACGCCGGAGATAGCACTAGTCAACCTACCACATTGTTCGATGTCCAGGTGAGATGTCCCCATATCGCGGCCCCGGCACACGGGCAACGGAAGGAACACGGATGGTTCACAAGCTCAAAAAAAAAAAAAAAAGTGACATGTCCCCATTGCTCCCAGCCGCTTGGTTTCGGCTCGAGAGGGGCTGTGAGGCTGCCGTGCATGCCTTGCCTTCCTTTTTGAACTCCAAAAACGGTGGAGTTATCCTCAAGGTTGACTTTAAGAATGCCTTTAACTCTGGGGACACACTTTGTTGACTGAAGTACAAAAGGAACTACCAGACTGAACTGTGACTGAGTGTCGGACACCATGGTCTATCTTGCAGTAAGAGCGCAGGCCGGATAGCACGGCATGCCAGCTGGCACAGCATCCGTGCTCTTGTCACCGACTGGGTGCCTTTTGTTCTAGAACCCAACGGCTTAGCACGCGATGATGGGAAAAGACTAGATGGAATAACCATAATGCCTTGGAAGGTAGGCCTTTGGTGTGGGATGCAACGTGTGTCGACACCTTTGCGCAATCCCATCTTCTTAGCACGGTGGACTGTGCTGGGGCTGCTGGTGCAGGTGCGGAAAATCTCAAACGGCGCAAATACTCCAATCTTATTCGGACTTATATGTTTGAGCCGTTTGGGGTTGAAACACTAGGGCCATGGCCGAGTGCCCGCTTAGTTTTTCAAGACATCGCAAAGCGGTTGGTCGACTCTTCATGTGACCAGAAGGCAGGCCTATTATTCGGCCAAAGAATCAGCATTGCCATACTACATGGCAATGCTGCCAGCCTTTCGGGCACTTTTCCTGTTGACAGTGATGCGGACGAATTTTTTGATGCCCTATGATTGTACATATAATTTTTTTAATTTTAAGTCTGTTAGTTTTTAAATCCTGTAAATACGTGTGTGTAAAGATATGGTAAGAATATGAACTTGGCTATATTTGCTTTAAGCTTACCATACCATGACCGTGCTAAGACCATGACAGGCAAAAAAAAACAAAAATCTTGAAAGCAGTAGTGGCCAAGTGATAACGGCCCCGATTTAAGAATTGTAGGTCATGGGTTCGAACCCAAGCAGGCGCTTTACTTTGTGTAAATAATTTCATTACCACTTCTCTCAAAATGGTGGAAGAAAACATCGTGAGGAAACCGGTACGTCCTAGAACCAAAAATTCGAAGACATGTGATATCTACCAACCCCCACTGGGCCCACGTGGTGAATTAAAACCCATTTTCTCTCGAAATGTGGAAGTGTGTGCTGTCCTGCTAAGCCGAAAAGCGCTATCTCTGAGATAGGGCCGTTTAGTTTTTTTATACCATTTAACAACAGCTAAAACAATTTCGCATCTAATGGTATAAGCCAAATAGCGCTATCTAACTTAAAACATTTTTAAAAAAACCACTAAGAAGTTTTTTTTACACTTATGTTTCCTTAAATTACAATTTACAAGACCAAAATTTTCTCAAAACTTACTCCGATTGAGATAGCGCTTTTCGGCTTAGCAGTTCATCATTAAAGGCTGATAATGCTAATACGGTATATGTAATTACGGATCTTTTAAGTCACTTTGGCCTTCTATATTAAGAAGTTTAATATTATGTAGTATATATTATATGTTGTATTTTTCCGAAGCAGAAAAACAAATGGTTTGAAAAGGTCTTATCTTCCTACGCATGTTATCTGTACAGTAACTTAGGTGTTCTTGATCTTGAACCCGCCAAAAGGTTTTTAAAATATTTATAGATATTAAGAGGAAACTCATAATTTCTCAGAAAAATATTACTAAGCTTAAGTATAATTATACAGGCTGGCAGGGACATCGACGCGAAAACTGATACCATGGATTCAGTAAATGATTCTGAACCCCACTGTGTTGAAATTATTCGTGGGTTATTTAAAAAAAAAAACTGCTGTTTCATAGAAAAGTGCAATACCTACGCGGTCGAAATGTATGGAACAGCAGATTTTTTTTAAAATAACCGATGAATAATTTCAACGCAGAGGTGTTCAGAATCATGTACGACGACACAACATGTCTTGTGACGACATGTGTTTGACGAAGCGTCTGGTCTATTTTAGCTACTTCCACAGTATTATGTCGTATGGCATTTTACTGTGGGGTCGGGCTGCTGACATTGAATCCATCTTTATTTTACAAAAGAGAGCTGTCAGAGCCATTTATAATCTACATCGTCGCGAATCTCTCAGGGAACTATTTAAAAAGATTAATATTATGACGGTACCTTGCCAATTCATTTATGAAAATATTATGTATGTAAGAAAAAATCTACATATCTTTAATAAAATAAGTGATAGACATAATTTTAATACTAGAAATAAAGATAAAATAGATCAACCATTTTTCAGATTATCTAAAGTCCATACATCTTTTATGGGGTACTGTGTTAAATGTTACAATAAAATACCTTGTGATATACTACAATTAAATGAAAGAAAATTTAAAACTCATATTAAAAGTACACTCTGTAAACAAGCATATTACAAATTAGAGGATTATATCCAAGATAAGAATGCTTGAAAACATGCTGGTCCTGCTCCATAGGACAATTTAGAGTCTAGACAAAATCAAACTGGTTGCTTATTTAATTATGTATTTGTTATTTTTTATAACACTGATTTTACATTCTGTGATTTCTTGAACTCACACACTGACTTATTAGTATTACTTGTTAAAATGTTAGGAATATCGTATAATTTTACAATGTTTGTAAATATGTGAGCACCATGTATCTGTCACATATTTAATTTATCTGTAATTGATTTATTTTTCATTCTTTTTTACCTATCGCGGTATAGTAATCTTATTCTAGATGCATCGTCTTCACATATAATTATATAATTAATGTATGCAAAATATTGTAAAAACATTTTAAAAGAGTAACGGTGGAGTTTCTTGCCCATTCTTCTCCATACGAAAACTACCTTTTGGAAGGGGCGACTAGAATCAATTCTATTTTTTGTAAACTTGACGTTCATAAGTGCCTTTTATGTGCCTAATTGAAATAAATTGTTTGACTTTGACTTTGAAACGGTTGGCGCAGTGGCTGAGCGACCGACTGCTGCGCAACGTGTCGCGGGTTCGATCCCCGCACGGAACAAATATTTGTATGATCTGCAAGTAGTTGTTCCGGGTTTGGGTGTTAGTGTATGTGAGTTTCTATGTATGTAAACGCACCCACGATACAAGAAGAAATTCTTAGTGTTAACGACAATTTTTTTTTTTTTTTAAATGTACTGAATCCATGGTTTCGCGTCGATGTCCCTGCCACCTTGTATACTAACGTACCTTGATACACACAATAGAGAGAACTCTATCAATCTTCCTTGTGCTGAATAACATATTTTTTTATAATTGAGTAAGGTTAAGTTTTCGAATTTTGTTTCAGTGTTCGATACTCGCAACAACACGTAAGTGGAAGTCCGTACGAAGGTCACCCGAGCAGAGTTCGGTCGACCAGATACGTACTATACTATTAAATGAGCAATATTTGTAGGTAGGTATATGTATTTGTGATCACGTTCTCGAAAACGGTTTTAACGATTTCGATCAAAGATGCTACATAGGAGTTTACGGGGCGTAAAATCGATCTGGCTAGGTCTCATATCTGGGAAAATTCGTTTTTCAATTTTCACCCAGCAGTGCTCGGTCAACCAGGTATTATTTATTTATTTATTTACGCAAATCTTACCTACAACTACCATTACAGATCTGCGATCCAATGCGATGGAGTGGCCTTTTTAAGTACATTTTAAATCCTTAATCTACATCCTATAAAATTACATATTATATCCTTAATCCTAACCTATATCTAAATAACATATTATAAATAATGTAACTTTTGCGAATTCACTCAAGTTGCACCACAATACATCAACCCTATCGTGAATCTCGTTCACCACCCGCATGGCTTTAGTGAGAGGAGTGCTCGCCAGTAGGTTGGTTCTGGCTGCAGGCACCGCAAGCAGGGCCGGGCGTCGCCGCCTCCACACGTACCGGTCTGGCACGCAAAGTTCCAGGTGCCGCAGCACTCCCGGGTTATGCGCCCCGCCACGCAGTAGTTTCACTACATACGCTGCGAGTGCAAAGTCCCGTCGCACCTTAATAGAATAGAATAGAATAGAATAGAATATTTATTTGCCAGAAACATGGTGTGTTTACAAAAGGTGTTCGTATTATTGCATAGTGCTACATGTCTCACTGTTTTAACGGTATGCAAATCAAGTTACAATTATTATTACATACAATCATTGAAGTAGGTACATTCATTTTTAGTTACCATTATTTACATTATATTAATATTCAAATTTTAATCATTATTTCAATTATTATAATACATAAGCTACACACTTCTATTTTTGACATGACATTAAATAAAACAATAAGTTTAACAAAATAACACTTAACTTAAATAATTACATTACTTATGCCTGTATTTTGATACCAGATCAAGAGTAAAAAATTTACAGGGACATTTTACAAAAAACTCGTGAATTGAGTAAAAACATTCCTGCAACAGCCACTTTCGTAGTGCCGAACAAAATTTTTGGAAGGGTAGTTGGGTAATTGTATTCGGCAAAGCATTATAAATTAGGGGAGCCATGTAGATACAACTCTTTCGGAAGAGTTGCAACTTAGGAACAGGTATCTCGAAATCTAGATGTGCAGCTTTCCTTTTATTTGTATTATCCCTTCGTTCAAATAATGCAAGATTGGATCTCACAAACTTGGCAACTTCGAAGATATATATGCAGGGTACAGTCAAAAGGTTATGTGACTTAAATATAGGCTTACACGAATCAGACCAATCCATATAAAAAATTGCGCGGATACACTTTTTTTGAGCAATGAAAATTCGATCTGTTTCTGAGGAGTTTCCCCACACAACTATGCCGTAGCGAATTACTGAACAGACATAGGCATGATACACCATTATGGAGGTTTCTCTCGACGTTACATTTTTTACCTTTTTGAGCGCAAATACAAATTGGTTAATTTTCTTGCAGAGTATCTCGATATGATTCTTCCATGTTAAGTGCTCATCAAGTGTTACCCCTAGAAACCTTGTGTTATGTACCTGCTTTACGCTCATATTATCATACGCGACATGAAGATGGACAGGTTTACTTTTCCATGTTTTAAAATGGAGTACGTTCGTTTTCGCAATATTTAATTTTAGTTTATTAATATCTAACCATTTTATAATATCGTTCAATGCTTGATTAATTTCATTGTCATAGTTTTGCTCATATTTACATTTAATAATAATTGTGGTGACATCAGCAAACAGAACAAACTGATGTTTTAATGATTTCGGTAAGTCGTTTATATAGAGAAGGAACAATAACGGCCCGAGAATGCTTCCCTGAGGGACACCGCAAAGGTTAATTCTTGGTTCGGATTCGAAATTATCCATACTATTTGCCATATGGTTCAACTTTGCTATTCTTGTTATCTGCTTCCTGTTACGTAAATATGACTGAAACCATTTTATAGCGGGACCCCTTAACCTTTAACGCATTGTACCCTACCATACCCAGTACAAACATTGTAGGGTACATCAATGGGTAAAATGGATATACCCTATACAGCTTGAAATATAAGTGTCTTGTGAACTTATTTTGGACACGTTCCAACATGACACTATACTTCGCCTCATGAGGAGCCCATATGACTGCACTATGTTCAAGGTGACTCCTGACTAGTGCGTCATACCTTGAGTGTCGTGATGTTGGTAAACCGCTGTGCCTGCCTAAGTACGAAACCTAGGTTTCTGTATGCCTTCTTACATATCTTATTGATATGCTCACGGAAGGTTAATTCCTGGGTGAAAATTACCCCTAAGTCTCGCACCTGAGACACTCGTTGCATCGGCGCATCCTCTACCTTGTATTGATAATACAAAGGAGTCCGGGCTCGAGTGAAAGACATCACTGAGCATTTGGCTACATTAAAATGAAGCTTGTTGGCGATGCTCCACTCGACCACTCGGTTGATATCGTCCTGCAGGCGGTCACAATCCGAGTGATCCCTTACCTCGAGCAGCAATTTCAGGTCATCTGCAAACAATAAACAAGTCCCATGTCTGATGACTTTCGGTAAGTCATAAACGTAGTCATAAGTCAATGTTGGTATATGCTAATACCATGCTGGTCTAAATACAATTCCTACCAATATCTATGGAGTCTGTTTGTTACGGCTAACCACACTTGTGATCTCGGAAAATTCAACTTGTCACAGGTGTTGATTAAATTTGTGAGCAGATTTAATTTTGTTACCTCTGCTTGCGGATAAGCTGAGGTATGAAACAAAATTGTATCTGCTTACAGGTTCAGATTAGTTCCTAGGGATATATTTGACATAACTAAAGGACAACATAAAAAGCATTCATCAGATAATGCCTCATTTTATTAATTTAATTGTGACAATGCCTAGCTGTCATTATTTAGGGTAGCCAGCAGTTTTTTCAGAAGCTTTTTTTCCAAAGGCCACAGAAATGACAAGGCTTAGGCAACCATTGTGAATGTAGCCACCCGTCATCCCCTGATTGATGTTGTTTTTAATTACAATTTTTAATGTCAACAATCTATAAATCTTAGTGCTTAGAAACGTAATGAAATATTCATAAAGAGATTTTATTTTTGTTACTTATGTTTTTATTGAATTATATTGAAATGAAGAGAGGTTTTGATTTTTGTGTTAATTGATTCATTGAGTTTGTTTCTCTGTGTCTAATATCTTGGAACAATTAGGTACCGAAGTAATGAGTATGATTTATTGAAGACCGAACCGCCTCTGTGGCCTAGTGATTAGACCACCTGTCTCAGACTCAGCGGTCCCAGGTTCGCGAAAAATTTCTGGTCGGTTTGGTTGGTGGTAGGGCTTGCTCTTAGTCCGCCTGTCTAGCGACCACCGTCTTATCTAAATCTGTCGGCATAAAAACAATGTTAACAGCATTGTTGTGTTTCGTCAGTTACAAGTACGATAGCCAGTTCCTCTGTGGTTGAGGATTCCGGGTGGAATTCGCTTCCACTTTTGGCCTGATCATCAGGTGAGATGTAGGCCAAGAGCTTCCCCGATGCGGATAAAAAAAAGGCCTCAACTCAGTTATCACCAATGATAACCAGAATTAATATTGAGAAAGGGTTACATAACAGTGTAGTAAGTGAACATTTCATTAACATCGCGAGAAAAAAACAAATGAATTAAGACTTAATTTATTTGAACAAGACAGTGTAACATTTTAATTCAAAGCTTAGGTGTAGCGTCTTACTTGTTTTTGCTCAAAGTTGACTCTAAAATTTACGATTGTAAATAGGACAGTCCGTTTGTTTACTTATGACCGAGTAATTCGTTGAATCCGTATAATTACCGGCATTAAGATGATTCCAGTTCCCTCGAACAAAACGAAGTACCCCCTAAGTAATGTTAAAACATTCAAATGTCCACCGACTTTGCGAACGAAACGTTTTAAACTTGAGGTTATAAATTTTCGGACTGGCGTGGAGATTACAATTGTGGGAAGTAAATAGATTGCCCCCTAACAAAACAGCCAAAGCAAGAATCATACCACTAACCAACGAGCCGCTTGTGTACCTATTATTTCAAACCAGTACAAACGTTAAGTTGATCATTAGTGTTAACACTTGTGCAAACTTAACTATTTCGTGACGTCACACTATCATTCATTTTTGTACAAGAACTATGAAATAACTTGATAGTTCAAGCGGCTCGTTGGTCTAGTGGTATGATTCTCGCTTTGGGTGTGAGAGGTCCCGGGTTCAAATCCCGGACGGGCCCTGTTTTGATATGCATCCTTTCCCAATAAGCCTACCGGGATATCGAAGTCGATAACGTTAATGAGTCCAGTCTTCTGGTAAATTCAATGAGCTGCTTAGGCACAAAGATGAGCTCCAAGCATTTACATACAGTGTAAACTCCATATAACGTCACTCTATTTAACGACAAACTCCCTTAAGCGTCGAAATCAATTGGCTTTGGTTGGTTTAGCTTGTCTTTCATACAATGTTTCACTCTACATAGCATTACACCCACTCTCAATAACGACAACAATTGAGTAATAAAAAGTACCTTTTAAGTTGCTAAAATTAGTAAAAACTGCGCAGCTGTGTACGATCTATTGTCGCTTTATTATCCTAGCCCGCAATAAACTTGACTGTCGGCATCATGCATACCGAACTTTCTAAGAAATTCGTTCTTTTGTTTACAATTTGGGATTGCTTGTACGTGTAGACTGTTGTTGACCATGACTCATAAGTAGGAGTCATGGATTATCTATACCTTATCATATTCTTAGTTGCTCACAAACTTTCAAACTGTAAACATGGCTAATAAAAGAAAATCACTGTGTATTGACGAAAAAGTTTTACTGATACGCGCAATAGAAACGGGAGAGAAGATAAGTGATGTTGGCAAACGCTTTGGATTTAGTCGCTCTACCGTGTCCACAATATGGAAAAGCAAAGAAAAAATCCTCCACGCTGAAGGCGAGGGAAAATCTTCCAAAAAATTAAAGAAACCTATATACGAAGATTTGGATCAAGCTGTACTATCATGGTTTCACCGACAGCGCCAGAATAATATGCCTATCTCGGGACCGCTCGTGAAAGCTAAGGCGGAGAATTTTGCTGAAGAACTTGGTTTAACTTCTTTCAAAGCATCAGAAGGATGGCTCGGAAAATTCAAGCAGCGTCATCATATCAACTATGGTAAAATTCTTCTTATTATTAGTATTATTCTTCTCTCCATTTAACGACAACTCTCTATAACGCCATAAAATGCACAGTCCCTTCAGTGTCGCTATATAGAGTTTACACTGTATTTTAATTTATTTTTTAACGAATCCAGCATTTTATCTTTGCACGTACCTGCTTCCAGTCTAAGCTGTTCAATCGACTTTCCATTAATCGAACATATGACTCTCGAAGTTAAGTTCCCCCGAGCCGTACCCGGATCGGCCCGTGTATCCGGAGTGCCCTGTTTTGCTACACTTATCATGTAGGCGGAGCCCTATTTAGACTGACGAAAAACCTTTTTCCTGAAGAAGCCTTTTTCTGCAACAGATTCCTTAATAATATACACGCAATTCAAAACTTATTCATTCTTTGAATATACATTGTATAGAAGTCAAGAAACAAATGCCGATAAAAAAAAATAAGCTTTGGTTATTTTACAAATCATTATTTTATGTTGCGTTTTTTTGGTGGAACGGAACGCAAACTCAAAACGCGTTGTCTGCGACAATGCCGCAAAAAAAAATACATGCATATTCCCTATCCATGCCTATTTTTTGGAATATCTAAATCAGAACAATGAAGGTGAGTGTTGCCAACAATTTATATAACATAAGGCAGCATTTTCATCAGTTTTAATCGAAATAGGTAAGTAGGTATATCATGATCATTCATCATTTCAGCCGAAAGACGTCCACTGCTGGACATAGGCCTCCCCCAAGCACCGCGACTTCGACCAGTTCCGTGCTTCTCGCATCCAGCAGATTTCTGCGGCCTCCACAAAGCGGCATCCATCTTGTGGGCGCCTTCCAACGCTACGTCGCTCTTAGGTATGTACCTAGAACTATAATAAAATTGTAAGTATTTGGAATTTGGAAAAGAATAACGCGCAATAATGCTAAGGAATCATAATGCCGATGCCGGTCCATTCTCCATTGATCGAAGTGCGTTGGTTATTCAATTATCTGCCTCCCCGCTCGTGTATCGGTATATTAATCGCAATATAACTGCTAAGGGACCGGCAGATGACAAAAATGAGCAACACTGGGCAGGGCTGGTACGGTAAGTCCGTTACGTTTTTGGAATTTTATTTATTCAAGTTGAAGTGCTTAGAGTTCTTCATATTTTTTATCTTTCCAGTTTGCAATCCGTACTTAATTTTTATTTGTTTGTACTTAACTACTTACTTAGAAGGTTCGTAAAGTAATAATAACGTAAATAAGTAATATTATAGGAGCCTTCTCAGCGCCTCCTACATGAATATTTTACATACAAAACGTAGTGTAACTCAGGAAAAAACTATGAGTTTTAAACTATTTTAAATGCATCGATTTTGATCTGAATGGGTTCAGTTAACTTCACTTAAAAGAAACATGTTTTCCCTCAGCATATTTTCATTTCAAATGTTTATGAAGTACGTTTATCTCTGTATAGTATGACTCTTGTATACGTTTTGTGTTAGGGCACGGATGTATCACCCCTAAGATTTGGTCGTTATAGGGCGAGCGCTAAAATGTTGCTCGGTGGCGATTCGCGTTTTTTTCTGATAATTGATCATTTAAATTATCAGTTTATACTCGTACATGCCAAGTGTTACATACCAAGACTCCTCCGTGCCTTGGAAAGCACGCTAAGCCGTTGGTCCTGGCTGTCATACGCAGATCTTGGACAGTCGTTATGGGTCAGAAGCCCGAAAGTCTGACAACCAGTCTTAGCTATCGTATTACCCAGTAACTGGGTTGTGGAAGACAGATAGGCAGTCGCACCATGTAAAATACTGGTATTAAGCTGCATCCGGTTAGACTGGAAGCCGACCCCAACATAGTAGGGCAAAAGGTAGGCAGATGTTGACTTGCAAAGTGATTACAACGTATATTAAACTGAGTAAAAACTTTAAGAAAATAAGGTTTTTACGAATTGCGGTTCAATAACAAGCAATTAATATCTTATAAAATTTCAAACTGTATTTTATGATCAGAGTCCAGTTAGAATTAATTGACCTAGTCCATGTCACTGACATTAAATATATTAGGAAGATTTGTTTCTGTCATTGCTAAAGTAGCATGAAAATGGTTAACATACTAAGAAACGCTATCACCAAGCGTTTATATACAAGTTGTGATACTTATGTCTGTCTCACATATATATATATATAAACCATGTATCATACATGTATTGACGTGTTTTCAGACCAGTATTGTTAACTATTTTATTAAACTTTTTGTCATTTTTGACAAGTTCCCTACAAGTTTTGTGTACAACTAGTCTTTGCAATTGTGTTATGAATAAAAGATGAACGAAAACGTTAGACACGACTTAGAGAATACATGTTTTTTACTTTGGTGTGAACGCGGGGTAAGTATCAACTCTCATTTCCACATTATCTACAAAGTCATGAGGCGCCATCTTTGCGCTCTCTGTTTATTCCGATTGATAGGAAACGGAGCGATCCTTCAGAGGAAAAATGTACCGGCTAATGATTTGCTAACGACGATATTTATATTTTCTAATGCACCCCCAACACAGATTATTTCCTTTGAGGACGTTTGCTGATCAATCGACGGAAGATCTTGCCATGTTAATTGAGCCCTGTGTGATTCTTGGTTAGAACGGTTCTGTTTGAGGATTTTTCAGTAAAAAAATATGTTTTCTGTTTCAAATGCCTGTCTTGATTATTCATTCAGAATATTCATGAAAAATTATCGAAAATTAGCTTTAAAATTTCTTTTGTTATTCAATTTTCCTTTTTTTTTATCATAGGGGGATTTTATGGACTTACACTTGTGTTCTTTAAATAAATACTGATTTTTTTTGAAAAAAATGTCATCACCATGGTTTTTTTTTTTTAAATCGACAAATTTAATAAGCTTTTAGAAATAATAAACAGAATCCAAATCGAGCCAATTACATCGGACACAGATATCACAAATGCTACTCATAAAATAAAAAAATTAGTAACATGAAAAATATTTAAGATTTACTTTATAAGGAGGTCTCCCCTTTTAAAGTTAATTTTCAATAATATTCAGAAGATAACGGGCGTTCACATGACCATGGGCTGCATTGTATATAATTTATTATAAATGCGAAAATGAGTTTGTTTGTGTTTGTTAAGCTTTTACGCTAAAACAGCTGAACAAATTTGGATAAAAATTTGGCACACAGGTAGACCATAACCTGGATTAGGACATAGGATACTTTTATCCCGATATTCCTACGGGATCGAGACTTATGCCGCCATGCCGGTGAAACTACGGGGCGCTGATACTCGTATAAGTAGATGTAGAGTAGAAATGGACTCAGCAGTTTCTAGTAAATAACTTATTGAAGTTTATGAAAGTAATGATGATTAATTTAATATTTTTAGGAATGATTAAACAGAACTCGTATTAATTTCTTAGTTAAAAAAATAACAGTGCTGATATTTCACGAAAACTATATAAATTTCTTGCCCGGAGGTGTCTTCAGATTCCAACTATATTTTTTTGTACTTTTTATCCAACTACTGACATCCAAAACATGGGCTCGTCCGGGATTTGAACCCGGGGCCTCTCGCACCCAAAGCGAGAATCATACCACTAGACCAACGAGCCACTTGTATAAACTAATAAAACAAAGGAAGTGTCTGTAGTTAAATAATGTCGTGCAGAAAACGGCAATTAAGGATTAATTTACTATCATGACTTCATGAGTCACGACTGATAAATTGAAATGTTATGCATCTCTTTTTCTTTCATGTAAATTAGAGTAGACGAAACGGGACAAATAATTATCGTATTATTAACATACATAACATCCCGCTGTATTTCCTCGAAGGTTTAGGCAGAGGCCTCGGATAGCACGTTAAGCTGTTGGCCCGAGCTGTTATTCGTGGATCTTTGACAGTCGTTACGGGTCGTCAGAAGCCCGAAAGTTTGTCAACCAGTCTTACTAACGGGTATCGTATTACCCAGTTACTGGGTTGTGGAGGTCAGATAGGCAGTCGCTCCATGAAAAATACTGGTATCCAGCTGCATCAGGTTAGACTGGAAGCCGACCCCAATATAGTTGGGAAAAGGCTAGGCAGATTGATTTGGTTAGATAAAGGTGTACATATTTCAACCGCATTTCGCCAGTTTAGTGTTTAAGGCGAAAGCGTCAGGTATCCCGCGAAATTTTCTTACGTCTTAAATATGTATTGCTGATTCTAATAATTATGATTCTGTAAAGACATACCTGATTGTTACGGCCGCGAAACATATTTTAATCAAGATACAACCTGACACTGACTTGCAAATTGCAAAAAAAGTAAGACAATTTGAATTTCGTGGGCCACCTTAGGGCAACCATTAAACCCACGTTCGCACGGAGGTAAAAATATCGCGGCGAGATTTTATCTCGCATTGGATTTTCAACTCTCGGTGTTGATCTGACCGTTGAGAATCCAACGGGCTGGAACGCACTCTCGTCCCAGCGCGTTGAAAAACACACCGTTGGATTTTCAACTCTCTGCGCTGAGCAGAATGTTGAAAACCCTGTGCACGAAAAAAAATCGCCGCGATATTTTTACGTCATTGCGAACGTGGGCTACGTCCCATGTAATAGGGGGCGAGCCTATAATAATCAATCGGGCACAAATCCAGACTCCGGTCTGCTACTGAGAAATTCCAGATGGAAAACCCAATAACACTGGCCGACCCGGGGATCGAACCCGGGACCTCATGCAAAGCAGTAGCGCTTGCGACCACTAGAGCACTAACGAGGAATTCAAGTTATTATTATCTATCATAATATCTACTATTGACAACAGTAACATCCAAGTTCCTTTTACTGTAATATGTACCTACTCAAATTAAAAGGGGAAGCATAGCTATATACATGCCCTACGTTGTTTCGTTTAAGTATTATCCTACCAAGTATAAATATTGCAGAAAAATATCAGCATAAACGTTGGAAAAGTATCTATTCAATTCATTTGTGTATAAAACGAATGTTTACAGATGATATTTACTCCCTACGATTCGACGCAAAAAAATTTTACAGACATTAGTTGGATGAGAGATCTGGATTTCTGGGCTTCAACAATAATTATCATCAAACCAATCAATCTGCTTAGCCTTTTCCGAAATACTTTGAGGTCGGCTTTCAGTCTAACCGGATTCAGCTGAATACCAGTATTTTAAATGGGACTACTGTCTATTAGACCTCCATAACCCAGTTACTGGGCAACACGATACCTCTTAAGACTGGTTGTCAGACTTTTGGGCTTCTGACCCGTAACGTCTGTCTAAGACTGACAGTCGGGAACCGGGATCAAAGGCTTAACGTGCTATTAGAGGCACAGAGGAGGTCTGATATGTAATGGATGGTCACCCATCCACGAACCGACCGCGGCAAGAGTAGCTTAACCTTTGATCCTTTGATCCATCATCAAATATAGTATCGTCTTCCTTTTATAGCTTTTAAGAACCATAACGGGAAAACATCGGTGACGTGTTTTTTTCCAGGAACCACATAACAGAGAATGCAAGGATGACTTGTACTACGATAGAAACGGAAACTCAGCACATCTAGCTAATTTATAACCAACTACCTGCGCCCCGCGGTTTCACCCGCATAATCGGAACACCGGAATAAATAGTATCCTATGTCCTAACCAGGGATTTACGAAGCTCCAGTTCCGATTCCGTAAGGTTGGAACTTCCGATTAATTTTACACCTCCGATTCCGACTTCGGGTCCGATAATTTTGAATTAGAGTTATACCGAAGGTCGAAAGTACAATTTGACACTTTTGGAGTCACTGGATTTAATTTAAATAAAGTTTATTCAATTGCCTCATGCTAAATTATCATCTAGGTATATTAAGATTATATTGTTATCGCTAATATTTGACTGATTAAACAGACTGATTAAAGAGACTGATTAAAGAGATTGATTAAAGAGACTGATTAAAGAGACTGATTAAAGAGACTGATTAAAGAGACTGATTAAAGAGAATGAATTATATGTCTATTGTTTCATTAGACCTTCCTTTCACACATCTTTCTTCTACTTCCGCCTCCGACTCCGGTTCCGATTTCGACTCCGTTCCGTTTACGATCAATCAAATTTAAAACCTGTGACTACGGCTCTGGTTCAGGTAAAAGGACTTCTGTAACATCTCTGGTCCTAACCTAGGTCATGGTCTACCCATGTGCCAAATTTCATCCAAATCTGTTCAGCTGTTTTAGCGGGGAAGCGTAACAAACAGACAAACATAAAAAATCAAATCTTTTCTCTTTATAATTTTAGTTTAGATAGTTAAGTTAGATGCGGAATTCCAAACGCACTTCTACAATGCCCGGGCGAAAATTGAAAATAAATAAAGTCTCAATAATCGTACAGTCTAAAAGCCCCCACAAACGTGTCGCGTATTCCCCATCTCTCTCCGAGTAAGTAAAACACAGTACATACATTCTTATTGCGAGCGTATCGGTTCATACTCATAACATGGTATCTGGAAATTATTTGAGACCCAACATCTGCGGCTCGTACCGCTTTGGAAAATAATAAAGTTCCGTTTAAACACAATTTGTATGTGAGATACGACGAATGAGGCGTAATAAAGTGAATTAGGAGAAATGTATTGCAAATAGGAAAAAATAGATGTACGGTTCTCTTTTCCGACAGTCTACAGATGTGATTTTGGCGAGGATTCATCGAAACTTTTGTTCTTCTAACTGAACAGACAGCTGTGCTGCTGGAGAGTTTGTTGCGCCACTTCTTCTTCCCAGCTAATGCACTAGGAAGTGGTGAAGGGTGGGCGTTTTGGGGGACTGTCTTATGTAATTGACGATCGAAAAGTGCTGATTCTCAGCCTAGTTTGAATAAATGACTTTTGAATTTGAATTTGAAACATGTTTGGATATTTATATATTTATGTTATTATTATTCTGTTACCTTGAGTATTTCAATCTGGTAAGCAACTGAATATGGAATACTGTTTGTTGGCAAGAATTTTCAGCAAATGGAAGGGTAAAACAGGGCCCGTCCGGGATTTGAACCCGGGACCTCTCACACCCAAAGCGAGAATCATACCACTAGACCAACGAGCCGCTTGATGGTGGTAGTAATTTGATAGTTATTTCATAGTAATTAATGACAGTGTCACGTCACGAAATCGTAAAGTTTGCACAAGTGTTTACTACTAACGATCAACTTAACGTTTGTACTGGTTTCAGATAGTAGACAAGTGGCTCGTTGGTCTAGTGGTATGATTCTCGCTTTGGGTGTGAGAGGTCCCGGGTTCAAATCCCGGACGGGCCCTGTTTTGATATGCATCGTTTCCATGTCTGCCTTCCGGGATATCGAAATCGTTAATGTTAATGCTTAGTCTTCAATGAACTGCTTAGGCACAAAGACGAGCATCCAAGCAAAATAAACTAAAATATGTTAAATATTTTAGTTTATTTTTAAAGAATCGAGCATTTTATTTTTGCTCGTACCTGCTTTTAGTGTAATCTGGATTGGGCCGTATCTCTTCGTTTTACATAGAGCTAAGCACTGCCAATCACGAAGCGAAAAGCAAAATCCTAGCAAAAGACTCGTTATCAAAGTTGTATCGAAGAAGAAATTCGTATCTGGACTAACAAGCAAATACCCCTTATCTTGATATAAAAATTAAAAAAACAGTAAAAATTCAAAATTCAAAAGTCATTTATTCAAACTAGGTTGAGAATCAGCACTTTTCGAACGTCAATTACATAAGACAGTCTCCCAAAAACGCCCACTCTTCACCACTTCCTAGTGCATTCGCTGGGAAGAAGAAGTGGCGCAACAAACACCCCAGCAGCACAGTCATAAGTACATAACAACCGAAGCTTATTTTCACACGATTCCCTCAGATTAACTCGTATTAATTATTTTCTTTGGAAACAAATTAAAACATCGGCTTCTCTTAACATAAATTATCGCGACGATCATTCGATAACAGAATCGTCATAATTAATCGATGCTTGCTTTGAAAAGACACATCTTCTTGGAACACTTGACCAATGAAATGAAGCAGGTAAGGTATTAATTCTGTTATATTCGCACGCTGCTAGATTATTTGTTTAAAGGCAAGAAGTAGGGTCAACAATAACAGGCCGGTGGGCAAATAGCAAGTCATATTGTTGAAGACTTAGGTACGGTTAGACGCGGCAGGCGTTCCATTTTGTTGGGAGTTGACGAAATACTTAGTCGACGCTCAAGTACCGTTTCGTATTGCTGTAATATTTCGTTTGCCATATTATTCTAGTTCTTTTTATTTACGAGTATTTGTTCTATCTTTATACATTCTGTTATGGTATTTTTTAAATTTAATTTGCAACTAACTATTATATATATTATGTACAAGAGTGTAAGGAAAAAAAATAAGAAAATAAAATAATGGGGCATCAAAAAATACGTCCGAATCGCTGTCAGCGGGACAAGTGCCCAAAAGGCTGGCAGCATTGCCACGTTGGATGGCAATGCTCATTCTTCGGCCTAAGAATTGGCCACCCTTCTGGTCACGTGAAGAATCGTATCCCATTGGTTTTGAATTTATTGGGGCAGTCGTGGCACAGTGGTAACGTCCGCGACTTACGCGTAGAAGGTCGTGGGTTCGAACCCAAACAGGCAATTTACTTTGTGTACATTATTTCATCACCACTGCTTTCAAAACGATGAAGGAAAACATCGTGAGGTATGTCCTAGAACAAAAAAATCGAAGACACGTGACATCCAACGACCGGCGCTGAGCCCGCGTGGTGGATTACGACTCACTCCCTCTCACAGAAAGAGGAGGCCTGTGTCCCAGCAGTGGGAGCAGTGGCTGATTGTGAGTGGTAAATTAGCTATAGTCTAGCTTGGCTCTAGTTTTTAGTCACTCTGATCTGTACCATAAAAATATATTTTCTTTTTCCTATAAGTTCGAAGTTTTGCTAACTGAACATGATTTGATTACCTAAGGGTCATGTGTGTGTGTGCATGGCCGTCATAATCTGTCTCTATCGTCATTACTCATCATTGCCAAGTGCAGTGCTATCAATAAGGCGACAACGAACAACAAGCAATTAAGTTACTGTCATTTATACCAGTTGTGCTGTTGTGTTCAACGATGTAACTAATGAAGAGCAACTGTACAGCACATTACATTATTCAATAGTTGCTATAGGTTAAGTTATTCTAGATTGCCTATACCAAAGAGGGGTAAATTCACACTAACTAGTGTGAATGTTTCACCGTGCAAGTTTACACCTACGCGGGTTTAAAAACCTTTGGGAATTAAATGAAATGAAATGAAATTGTTTATTCTGTAAATAGGATATTGGAATCACTTTTACACGTCATATAAAAAAAATATTAAAAATAAGCTAGATGAGGTCGGCGTTTCCTATCTGGCTACTCTGAGAAGAAAGGCCGAAACAAACTCAGAGGTCGCAGTCTCTTTTAAAGTCCAGACATAATCTTGGTCAAGCCATATGAGGATCATGTAGATCAGTGTCTGAAATGGCCTTTTGAGGAAAGAACACAACGATTTGAGTGGATCTGTCCAGTCAATGCAAGAATTTGTCAGTATAGTGGAGCTCAACTCAGAACTTAACGAGCTCAAATCGACGAACAATACCAAAGAAAGGATATTTGGGTTGGTCGCATCAACTATTCAAACTGCCAGACCATCATTCAAACTAACTGAGAAAGAAAAAATAAATGAAAGAAAAAAATAATAAAAATTATCCAAATATTCACAATAATTAAAATAATATAATACTTTACAAAGTAATCGTGTCATTTTGTATATAATTTTCAACAATGTTAATGTGTACTTATATAAAACTGGTTTATTTTGATGAATAATTAAAATATCAAGTTTTATATATATAGATCTCAATAGATAAAATCCTTTGGATTATATTTGCCGTGTCTATAACTTTGTAGTAGTCAGTACCTGTACGGGCAGGTATTCACGCGGGCCGAATTTCCCGGAATCCGGCGATGATCCGCCGACTCCGATCTTAGCATCTCCATCCATTCAACCACATCACTTCAAATATAAACCCTTACTTACGATCATAAGGTTCAAAATTGTAATTGTTATACTTTGGTGCTTAGGATGTTTTTGATTACAGCATGTCATAGTTGCCTCGATAAGATTGATCGAGTGGGGTAAGGAGACCAGATAATCTGTGCTTGAGATAAAAAATCGGTGACTTGTCAAATTCATCGCATTCTATACTGAGTTTTTGGATCGGCCGTCGATCTTCGGATTGGTCTCGGATGTTTAACCGATGTCGAATGGATTTTGTAACGTTCAAATTATTTGGGAATCTAAAACTTTGCTTTTGGATTATAAGAATTCTGCTCTGTTTGGTCTTTTGGTTTACTGTAAAGATTTTATAACTCTTGGTGCCTAAGGTATATTTCGTACTTCGCTAAACTGCGAACACTATAAAAGCTATACCTACGTATAGTATTTACAGTGTGTCGTGTATTGATTTGTGCTAATCTTATATATAAAATTCTCGTGTCACAATGTTAGTTACCGTACTCCTCCGAAACGGCTTGACCGATTTTTATGAAATTTGCTATGCATATTCAGTAGGTCTGAGAATCGGCTACTATCAATTTTTTTTTTCTAAGGTAGGAACCTACCTACCTACCTACCTAGGTAGGTAGGTAGGTGTAGGTAGGGTATGTAGGTAGGTTGGGTAGGTAGGTAGGTGCGCCGTAGATAAGTACATAGTGCTACCCGTGCGAAACCGAGGCGGGCAGCTAGTATTTATTTATAATTAGGTATATATATTATTTTATTATTTAAATAAATATTTTTTCCTCAATTTTCGCTATTGCACCTACCACTGTTTGTCTCTGCATCACCCAAAGGTTGACTGGTAGAAAATGCCTATGGCATTAAGTCTGCCTCTGTCCTCTGTACATTTGTTTGCAGTCTCAATACAGGTCTGTATGTAGCTTTTATGTTTGGTTTCAGAGCAGGTGAAGAATTGATTTGTGAGTGGAACGTGGAAAATCCCTCGGTAAAATAGTTGTGATAATTGATAAAATGGTTGGATCTGATTAGAGCCAATGAAACAGTGTTATATCGTCAATAGGAGCAAGGAGCATTCAAATATGCAAATGCAACATACTTTTATGAGTTCGTCCTGTTTTTCCTATGATTGTTTAATTTTGTACGGTTTTTGCATTAGTTCTTTCCTATACACCAAGGATGAAGCATTGCATTAAGTTTAGTCTCACGTCTTGGTATCTTGCAAGGCCAACGGTACCTATATAGTGCCAATGACTAATGCATAGTTTAGCTTGCTTGAGGAACTTAAGACGCAGATATATATCAGTGACCTTGAGTGGTTAGCTTGTGTGTTCTGTACTGAGCTCACGCAACGCGTCGTACGTCCAGCCAGTAATAGGACCCGCCCATCAAGGAGCGCTGTTCCAAATTAGACGCATTATTAATTTATTATACATAAAACAAAAGGTATTTTAATAAGACACATATACTAAAAGATCAATACTTAAATTATCTTTAAAATAGTGGAGGTTTCAGAAAAAACACTTGATAGATTTTCCGTGTTTCTCAGTTTTTTATTCGCGTTAGACAT
The DNA here is from genome assembly GCA_947364205.1 of Agrochola lota. Classification (NCBI taxonomy): domain Eukaryota; kingdom Metazoa; phylum Arthropoda; class Insecta; order Lepidoptera; family Noctuidae; genus Agrochola; species Agrochola lota. Next base: position 17,306,435 of record OX376219.1, on the reverse strand, counting down.
AACTTTACAAATTAATTTCACTATGTAATATAAACATACATTTTATACATATATAAATATTCATACATATATTCCTATATTAAGTTATTAAGAAAATGCTCTTATATAACATATATTTTATACAAATCATAAACACTACTCGTTTAGAGATGATTTTCAGTAAAAATCATTAAAAGTCGGTTATCGTCGCCTTAAGTTATATTGAAGACTTGTACTTTTTTTTTGAATATTCAATTACTGTAATGCGCATAAATTAATAAAATAAAAATATAAGATCCTAACTTAAGTAAAACTATTAACAAGCTAAAATATGGCTTCGAAAAATTCCTCGGCATCGCTGTCGACTTGTAATGTACCCAACAGACTAGCGGCATTGCCACGTTGTGTGGCAATACTTAGCCTCTGGCGAAGGTAAAACCCAGCACTTGGTCTTATACTTAGGTTTATCCGTAAGTTTTCATGCCTATGATTAGAATAACTACTCATAGGCATAAAAACTTACGACCAGAATAATCCTGAAAAAGTCATGATTTCATGAAATAGTCATTCAATAGGATTATATGAACTTAGAGAGTTGTATTGATGATTTATATGATTATTATTCTATATATTTCTATATTTGTCACTGCCTCGAATCATATTTAGGTCAACATACAACCACAAATTGCAAAAAACTTATGAAAATTTGAATTTCGTTCGCCTTAAGATGTTCTTTAGGGACTCAACCTTCAGAACCTTGAGTTTCAAAGTGTTAACCGTTCTCATCATCTCTAATATATGTATAAAGGAACCACCATCATAGTTATGTTCTTCTTATATTCATGGTGCTCTAATAGCACCATGAATATAAGTGCATTTCTATCTACTTTTATTTAAATATAGAACACATACACACTATAAAACTGATTTACATCCGTAAGACGTCCCCGTAACAGAATGTCCAGTTGAAAACCAGTGTCAGACACTAGTTGTCTGGCATTTATGCTGAACTGGGCCTATTTGGCGCAGCCGTGAGGCACACAATATTATTTTAAGTTATCTTCATTTTTTCTGTTTTGTTTGTTTTCGTGTGAATATTGTGTGCCTTAACCTGAGTCAAATAAATTTATTTTCTTTCTTTCTTTCTTTCAGATTAGCTGTTTCCAATTTTGCACAAGAGGCCATCTTCATTGCGATTAGTGTCTCAAGTCTTCTAGAAATTGCATGAGTATCATTTTATAATTATATCTTGGCAATTTTAGAAATTTTGTTGTGGGAATCTCCAAAATCCATCTTATAAACTTCAGGTACCTGAGTAAAAGTCAGAAATCAAGTGACATTTCATTAATTATAATCCCAAAATCTGTTTATTTTTTTACTCAATACTGATCCCTGATTCGCAGCGGGTCGCAACATTTCTAACGATAGAAAAGGTAAATTGTATTCTGTCATGTGGATGATAGAGTTGATTATACTTTAATTGTTTTTTCAAAGAATTGGTCATTGTATCATGATTGAAATCCGTTTCTTGCGATACTTTTTGTGTGACTTAAGGATTATTGATGATTATGCGATTACTTGGCGTTAAATGTTGGGGTTTTGATGCAGTCTGCCACCACTGGGTACCGAAGACAACTCATAATATTGTATCTCTTAATATTGTAGTCCCTGTAATATTACTACGATCTCAACTGATTCTTTCGTTTCAGCTCGACCTGTAAGTTTTGAAAATAGAGCTCTCGGTGTCATGAACACTCTAAAGTGGCATCAGTCTTAGAGGCGATGAATCTAATTAAGAAATTATATATTTTTTATTCTAAGCTTTGTGGACTGTAGATTTATTGACCATTTTCTATTTTGTTAAGTACCTGGTACTTGTTGAAACGCCTACACTGTCCTCCCATCCCTATTAACACTGTTATTTGAAAATATTGTAAAAGGCAATTAGTTTTAAAAGAGTAACCGTGGAGTTTCTTGCCGGCTCTTCTCCATAGGAAACGACCAATTGGAACCGTGCACCTAGCTTCTGACCTTTCATAAGAGCCCATGTAGGTTTGTGAATTTGTAATTTTTATCGCTCTTACATTCACATATTTTTTTGTCATATGGCAGTAATAGTTAGAAGGTACTTAATAGAGATCATGACCCAACAGTAACAGTCTTAACCTTGACCCATATACATTTTCGACGTAGCTCCAACCCCTTGATTCTGCGCGGCAATACTCTTTGACTTCATTATTCTCACTTCCTTCTTTCACAAAGCATTAATAAATTCCATATAGCAGTATCATTGTATCATAGAGAATCTCAAATGTTTGATTCATTAACAAAATTTTCAAACATTGTTGCTAACTAATTCATAACAAAGATATCTCCCATTATCTCCCATAAACACAGCACCGTCTTCAATCAACCGACTACAATCTACATCAGCGTGTCTGATCTTCATCGGCAGTTCGCGATAAAGCTGAGAGGGGTGCCTCTCACCCCCTCACCCCCCACCCCTCGGCGTACTGTCTCACGGTATGAGCACGGGTAGATTAACACTCGTGTCCTACTTACGTTAGGGAGTATAGAGGTTATGTAGAGATGTTGGATCGAGTGAAGCTGTTGTCTAATATAAAATTGTCTTTCGCTGTATATTATTTATTTATTTATTAATACAGAGCCATCTAGTATAAGTTTTTAGGTTGCAGAATTGTATACTAGATGGCTCTGTATTAAAAAAAAAACTTTTGACACTTGAAATTGACTTTTTCGGGCAAAACGGTTTTTCGTTTGAACGTGCACGTGAGGATTTCTTCCAGTTTATTTCTACCACAAACCGCGTTAAATAATTTTTCCAAAACTTCATGCCAAAAATTGGATGTGAAAAGTTTCTAAGGGGTATGTGGTCCATTGAGGTCCATTGTCCGTAGTACCGAGTAACAAATGCATACATAGGTAATAATTAGCATCTGCCCTTTAGCGTTTAAAATCGAAGACCAATAACGTATCTATTCCTGTAATGTTTCCAGGAACACTCGTACATGACGTATATGTCATAACGTCCTGAAAACCTGATCAATAAATCCGCCATCAAATCTCATAATGTATACCTATCAGCTGTTGTGACTGGTAGTCCGGAAAAACCTCTGGCAATTGAATCAATTGACTCGATTCGGCACAATCAGTGGCCCCCTACCACCGCAATTTAAGAAATCTGGTGTTATCTCGCCCTCAAACTACCTAATTCTTCCAGCCTTTCATTTATTGCAAATCAGAACAGTTTATCAGTTCACCATGAACATGCATCATCAGTTCAAAGTCAATGGAAACGCCACATGTCTGTCATACAGCTAATAATTCATGATTGTGCTGTGTACCTTATTAATATTCTGAGCGGCCTGGCTTCCTTATACTGACTGATATCAATCGGTTTTATTAGTACCTACCTACATTTTGTAGGCAAAACTTTGTGCCAGCTGGGAGATTTTTGAAGTACCATAGCTATTTTAAATTTGTATCCAAAGTTTTTAGTGGGGCAGTCTGAAAGTCACTCCTGAAAGTATTGGACTCCAACAGAGGATTTTTGTCATAATCACCACGCCTGATAGGTGATTGTAGCAAAGACTTCATAAACAGAAAGAGGGGCAATTGGCCAATTCTCTATAAATGATTTCACTAGAGGAGAGAAATCCTAAAGTCAAACTGATAAATAAATTCAAGGTGAGTGGAATAATGCATTATAATAAGTGTTAAATTAAAAATAGAATCTATGTTCTCTGCTGAGTCTATGTGAATATAGATTGAAGATACAACCGATATGATTACAAAAGATATTACAAAAGCAAATACTCCGCTAAGAATTACTCAGTCTCATTACGGCATCACGCGGAAAATCTTGTTTTTAATTTCTGATCCACAGCCACGCAATAACAGCCGCTATTACTAGCGCTGCAAGACTAACAATAGCATAACAGAAAGACAGGCGGCATAATAGATAGTCTGGTGTGTCGCAATCGCAACTAAGTTAGTGACGTGAGAAGAGAAGAATCATAGTGGAGGTAGCGGTGGTGGTGTGACGTCACCAAGCCGCTTATCTGTGACGAGCGGCGGATGAGCGTGCTGCGTCTCGGATAGATAACGGAACAATGAGGCGAGCGCCGGTGGGCCGCATCGACCGGTGGGCGTGCCCCGACCCCGCCCCGTCAGACAGAGAGCGCCTAATCTCACGGATAACGGATAAACCTAACCCGGACACACCCGTATTGGAGGAGGTTTTAGCGAATGTCAACGCCTAGCGAACGCTATTGGTATCTCGGATATAGGTGGATTAGGATATGTATATAAAAGTTTACCTTAGTTACGTTTCAGGCGCCTGGCTTATGTAGGGGAAGGAGGGGGACGCTGCGGCTTTTCAGTTTCAGTAACTTGACTCCTTAATCTAACTTTTTATTTCTATATGAAACAATACGTAGTTACGTCTATTCCCCTATAGACTTCAACAAAAATAAATATCATACTACTAGACTCCAAAGAAACTATATCTTGTATTCCCATTTAAGTTTTTCTTTTATAAAATAAATCAAGCAAAGAGGAAATACTCTGTTCCGTTATCTAAGATCCCACGCATATATCTGTCTATTTATAATTATAAAACATTGCTAAAGAAGCCACAGACTAAATAAATTCTCTTGAAACATTCTGTGACACTGCGATCCGACGTTTTACGTTGTTTAATTAACTGGTATTCTGTGGCTCTGTAGAAGGCGATAGATATAGAATGAGATAGATAAGTTTATCAGATGTTTAAGATGTTACTGTCTGTTTTGAGAAGTTAATTATAATTAAATTACAGTTATTAGTTACTGGGTGAACTTGGAAGCTAACTAGATATTAGAAGTAGCTTGTTGGTTTTTCTGCTTGAGACAAATTAATCTCTATGAATAATTGAAACACTCTGGTTCTTAAAACCTTACCTAAATAATTTCGTATCTAATCAATGTGTTATATTTTTCAGGTACCTATATAGTACAATAATTACTTTTCATTTACCAACTAGGTCATATTTAAAAAAAATATTTTCAGCTTCCTTAGGGATTATGTGTAGAGCTAATTCTCATGAAATTTTAATATGGCTGAGTAGAAAGTTGAATAAAGTGAAAACATCAGAAACCATAGTAATCTCATGTTATGTTTTTGTTAGCTTCCCATAAGCGCTTATTTGTTAAGGCGAGAACATGTAGATAAGAAGGTTCTCTCAACAAAAGCACTGTTTAAAATTTTCAACTATCCGTTTTACCTAATTAACGGATGCATCTACCATCTACCAGTGGTAACTGATACATACGGACAGTTAGTACGCGCGCGCAAAGTGTTTGCCCATACAATTCTCGTGAAAGCCCACATTCCGCGCCGCGTTATCAGTCATACATTTATGTAACAGCTGTTTGTTATTCTGATCATCATTATTAGAGGAATTAGATAGATACTTCATTAAGCATGTACTGGGTAATGTTACATGGATCCTATGTGCTAGGTGTTACCCCCTAGTCCACTTGGTGTTACCAAGAATTTATATTTTATTGGGATCCTTCGCTATGGTTAATGTGGCACACAGGCTTTGATGCTATAAATACACATTCATTAATAAAAAAATAACGATGAGGTAGATCAAGATGGATTTGAATGAAAACAGAAAGAACGACCTGATCCCACCATGTCCCATTCACTACCGGACTACCAGACGTACTTGGTCGATGTACCTACGGACTAGTCGTACTCAGCGCTTTTCCTGCACATTTATTATACGCACGGCCAAAGTCTCTCAGGAACTCTCTGCCAGAGTCTGTGTTCCCTTCCACGTATAACCCATCAACCTTCAAACCAAGAGCTTCATAGGCCTCATCCATCGTTTTATACCACGTGAGATCGAGGTCAAGAGCTGGCTTATTTCGAAATAAAAAAATATATAAAAATGTCTCGATATGATGAAGGTCAGTGCCCACAGTTTTTATAAAGGATAATGAAAAGTGAGCAAAATCTAATGAAACCTTGTCTCAAATCACTTGCAACTTTTGGTATCAATAAGGACTGAAAAATTGTCTGTAGATACCTAACTATAGTCACTCCAGCACGCATAGCATGACAAGACAAAATGACAGTTAAACAATCACCATCTGTCATTTTGTCTATTCTTCCGTCGACAAAACCCGTTTCTACGGTGGTTACGCGTACAGGTAGAAATCAAGTGGATACAAATTAAATAACGTCTTCATACATTAGCAGTGCCTATATTCGGTTTAAATCACGACTATTCGTTCAAGATCTAAGGACACGATCACACAAATCAAAGCGTCAATCGGTCAGTCACGTAAAACAGTGACCACCGTTACATTACAACTATTTGTGTCCTTGGTCTAAGGCCATTTACATACTAACAAATACATGTGAATGAGATACACCTAGTTTGTAGTGGAGCAGAGGAATCCTAATACCTACATAGGTAATGAATTTATGGAGTGGATGATTGTTAATCGACTTCAAAAAAAGGAGCCCCCCACTAAAAAGTGAAAATTAAAAACTTTTCTAAAAAAAACAACCGACTTCTACCTAAACGAAACACTACAAAATAAAAATAAAATACTTTATTTAGGAAGTCGGTGGCAAAAAACGAATATTCAAAACCAAAGACACCGAAATAAAGTTTTTTTACTTTTCATTTTGTATTGTTTTTATTTTTTTGAAGTCTGTTGTTTTTTATTATACGTATATAGTTAGTGGACAGAAACTTATTGAATCAAATATATTTAGTAGACATAGTAGAGAGTATTTTGATAAAAAGACTTACCTTAATTTAGATAAGTAAACCATTACAGACATCCAGCTTAAGTGTTTGAAAATGGTACTTTTTATCAGTACAGCACCTAAAATATTTTAATGGTTTTTGCCAAGTAGAGTTTTTACGGATAATAATCTACGCAGGATATCATTTGTGTTATTAAATAAGGCTGTTCAAATAATACATAATAGATAAATAAATACCTCAAAGGAATCTTATTGGTATAACCGCATAGCTCCTGTAAATATTTTCGAATCACACTCGAGGTTTTAGTTTATTTTATAATCAAACATGAGTGACGATGTAAAAAAAGGAAGATTGCAGCATCTTTGTAAATTCTTACAATATTGTACTAGAATGATAAGATTAGTTCTACAAGAACGTAACAATAATTATGTAGTTTTTGTTGCCTTACATAAGAAAAGTTTTTCAGTTTCAGGAGTGGGTGATGCTTGTATGGATTAGCGAATTATTTTCTGTCCATTTCCAAGACGCCAGTACAAATAGTCGGTAGTCAAGACAAGTCGATTGATTTTATTATAAAGAATTTTTCATTTTTTACTTGCGGAAAAATAAAAAAATTGTGTAAACCAAAAAAAAACATTTTAAATTTTTTTTATTGTTGAAATAATTGTTTTTTTTTTTCTTCTAAACCTTCAAATTTTTGCAGAATAAAAATAACCCTTAAGTTATTCGAACTTTAAAGTTTTGCTTGGTAATTATTATGCATTAGTAGGTATTCTTCCTACTATTAAAACTTCTGACTTACCTATTTCTGGATTTGTTAACTTAACTACGTCATGAAGAAGAAATACATCACCTCATACGACTTTGATGTGATAAATTAAGTATTTGCGTCTTTTGTTATTTGCGCTATCGTAACGAATTCATTTGTTTAGCATTAAATACTTCAGTCACTGAGTAGGCAGCTGATAATAGTAAGCTATCACTTTTATCTATGGTTAGCTATAGAGTTACGACGATTACCTACTTAAAGCGTGATTTGCTTCTCTAATTTGATAAACAAATATGGCATAATTAGCTGTTTACTGTGGTTTGATTTTGAGAAAATTACCTTTAAATACGAAGCAGTTTTTGATGGAATATAAATGTTATATATAGTTATGTTTCGTCCAATAAATATTGTGTTCATACCTACATAACAAAGTGTGCGATTGAACCGAAATATCGTAATTTTCGTACTTGGTTTGTTTACAAATAAGACAGGTAATATAAAACATACTGTACCTTCATTAGTATGGTACCTATCTTTTTTATGTATAAAATACCTGTTGATCGACGAAATAAATAGTGGTTAACAAATGCAACTGATAAAGTGCTTAATTAATTAAAATTGTATGAATAACATGTTTTTTTGCAAAATTTATTTTTCTGCATAATTTCAGTTTGTATTAGTTTGTTTAAAAAAATATAATCAAATTATTTCCATTATCAAGAATAAGTAGTGGATAAAGATTAGTTTTAATGCGCATTACTGGGATTATAGAAATAAGATAAATAAGAATAATTGTATACTTGAGCATAAGTGCTGACAGGATTGAATTAATCTTTGATAATTTAAGATTAACAGTAGCATAAACAGGTTAATGCACAGATTATTTATTTTAAAGTAATGCACATGTTCTTTTTTAGAGAAACAATATGGCGTCTTCTTAAGTTGTGATACGTTATTCCAACAATCAAACAGTTTCAATCATGTTTTTATATCATGTGTTATCTAATTTGTGACTTTTATTGTCATTTAAGTTTCTTCTTGACAATAATATCAGAATTTGACAATGTTATTCTAGCTGTTCAATTTGTACAGAACAAGCTAAAAGAGAGATCACGTGTTAACTGACTTTTGAAATCCGAAAGAAGCACTCTGAAACCAAACATCACTTCCAAAAAACCTGACCCACTTTTATGACATTACCAACAAGGTTCAAATTCCAATGTTTACTAGATTTTCAGCTGCAATAAGGCTGGTGTTAAATAAGTGTCTTAACAGGAAACTAGAACTCGCTAAAAAGATAAAAGAGTTCCACTTAGGTGTTGATTAACAGCAAAGACAGGTTATTGACTATTGTCATTGTTTGTCGTCATGACAACCGTCGTCGTGTGTGTTCTAAGGTTTAGTGTTAGTAGTACCTACGGTCAGCAACAACAGTCGATTAAAAGCTAGTGTAGATTTGGGCGGGCCGCATCGCAACGCAACGCATTGCAAAAATATTCCTACATTACATTCATACCTACATTTTCTATGAACCAACGCACCGCACCGCACTTTTTAGTATGAAAATACGTTGCACTGCGGCCTCTTGCGGCTGTAATGAGCGCTTGGCTTAACACTTCAGTTGAATAAATATTAATTATTGAGCAAAATATTCATGAAAAATATAAAATTTAAAGAGTATTAATTAACTCTTAGATATTACATGAAATGCTGAAGAATCTTTTTGTATCAATTAAGATGATATGTAGGTACTTGACAGTTGACAGGGGAGAATGAAAGAAGAAAAACTGTTGTACTGTCCCCAAGTAACACAGGATAAGGGCAGAAAGATGATACCGATGATAAGATGATAAATTAAAGTAACTGTGTTATTCGACATTTGTTGCTGACCATACCAAAACGGATGAGTCAGTATTGAGTGGGTGGTTTATTTCTGTCCAAGACTGATTAGTAGGTTTTTATGCTGAAATTACCTACTAAGCCAAGCTACATTAGCTACTAAGCTAATTACCAGCTAAGTTAGTGATTTTTTTTTAATTTTTTTTTAATGCTGAATTTCAGGTTGGTCTAACATGCTGGTTTAGTTTTCAAAGCGTTATAGTTTGTTTTTTTGTTGCGCAAAGGCCTCTCTAAGTTCTTTCAGGAACTTGGGAGTGGTCTGATCCGTGATAAACTAAACTTTTTAATTTAACTGACCGGATATCTTGTTTAGAATACAAATCTGTAACCACTTCAGCCTCAGAGTAGAATATTATTTTATCCGTCATAGACATGATCATCTTGAGAGAATAATTATAATGTTTGCCAGAAACCTAATCCATCCTCGTACGAGCTTAACAGTGTTACAAAAGCTCCTCAAATAACGACTTGTATGCAAAATAAAAAAAAGGATTTTTTAATTGTAAGATTGATCCAATACAATGATGGTTGATATAGCTACACACTTATTCAACAAAAAACTACCACACGAAATTAATAATGGTCACAGGTATAACATCACGACTCTAATCCCCGAAGGTTTAAGCAGAGGTGAACCTATAGTACACCCACAGTTCGCCAGTTATGTGCCCCATGTAATAGGTGGCGAACCTATTGCCATTGGGCTGCTACTGAGAAATTCCAGATAAAAAAAACCCAATAACACTCTTCCCGGCCTGGGAATCGAACCCAAGAACTCATGCTCAGCAGTAGCGCTTGTGACAACGAGCCAGCTTTAAGAAAATATAATCATCATTACACACTCTATTGTCGCCACACACTTTGATGTATTGTTGTACTTAGGCAAAGGCCACATGTTTAACCTGATAGATATTAATCTGATAGAAAAATATCTCTGATAATACATATGTGATAGAAGCAAAGTAAAAATATGTATCTTATAATAAACGATCAATTTATTGCTATATTTTTAAAATTATCATTTAATACTCTTAAATCTTTAAATGTTTATAATAAATATCGAGATGAATAAGGTCGACACGTGGGAGGAGCTTTCGTCTGACGTTTACCGATTGAGCGATTGTCTTTTTTTTGTGGCTATAAATATTTATTTTACTGATCAATATAATAGAGTACCTGGTCCGACAGACGTTGTCCTGTCCAGATTTCAATAGTTTATGCAAAAATCCCACAGTAAAAAGGACGTTAAGTTTTTCCCGAATTTGAAAAAAAACCGGGGTTTTTTTCCAATTTTTCTTAACGTAAACACCTAATTCGGATTATTTCGAAAATTTAAAAACAAAAATATTGCCTAATCGGTCCAGCCATTCTCAAGTGAAGCGATTACTAACGAATATCATTTCATTTATATATAGAAGATATAGGATATTAATGAAACTGTCCAGAATGTTGTATTTAAAGAAAAAATAGTAAAAGAGAGGAAGAGAAAAACATGTAAATTATTAGGTTTAGTGCGATACTTAGGAAGATACGTATATAACTTCTGGTGAAACCTATAAGACGGGCATAATCCTTTATTTGCCACTCTTGGCTATTTAAGAGGGTTTATCCTAAAAGTTAGCAACGTCGCGTATAACTGTCAAATATTGACCTGTTTTGATTCATAACGCAATATTACTGAATAGAAATTAGAAATGTGGCTAACTGCGAACTAGAATATTAATAATGGATTGCAATTATAACATTGAATTTGATGTTGTACCCATTTTAAGTGTAAAAAACGCATTTGGAAACTTTCCAAATAGATTTTTTACATCTAAAACTAAACATTCGGTGTTACGATATTAATTATTGCATTTCATAATCATTATTCTAGTTCGCTAGTTAGCCACATTTTTTATTTCCACACAGTAATATTGCCAAATTAATCAAAACAGTGAAATATTTGACATCTATTTGTGACGTTGTCCACTTTCAGAATAAACGCTCTTAACTCCTCGTTACTTACTATGTCATTGTGTATGTCATAGATATAACAATAGGCACCTTCATCAATATAAATGGAACTGACGGACGCTACTGACGATGTCAAAGTCGTAGCCAAATTCTGGGCTGACTCTATTGAGATTGCCATCGACACGTTAAGAAAAATTAACCATCGACAAAATATCTAAATCTCTAGATGTCTAAATCTAATGCAGGCTATCAACCTAAAAAAAACAACCGACTTCCAAAAAAAAAAACACTACAAAGTGAAAAATTACTTTAATATCGGAAGTCTTTGGATCTGCATTTTCGTTTTCGCCACCGACTTCCGAAATACAAGTTTTATTTTTCAATTTTTAATTGTCTTACCTACCCTAAACAAATTCGTACTTTTACCATTACTTGCTATGTAAATATCAGTGATAGGAAGTTATTATAACAACAACAACATACACTAAGTGAAAAAAATGCGTATTATTGAAGCTAACTCAAAAACTACCCAATCGCGGTGATCCCATATAAATTTTATTAATTTTTATAAAATTTATATGGGGCCACAGCGCTTCCTCTACAAAATAAAAGAGAATACGTAAATCAGCCCAGTAATCACGGAAATATCGATTAACTAACTAATACCTATTTAAAAAATACATAGAGACGAACATAGAACTTCGCCTCTTTTAAAGTCTGTTAAAAACACTCGTAAAGGCTACAAATATCGTATAAAAACATTTCTTAAAACAAAACCTGTAAAGTATCTTATTGTTTTATCCGCGGCACACAAAGAGGCGGTCGATACAAAGCAGAGCTACCTCCGCTGGCCCACTTCTAACGGCCTATTATGCCTATTTGTGCCTCTTTATGCTTTTTTATGTAGGTCCAGATCATCTTTGAAATAATAAAGACGGCAAACTAAAACGATGTCTTGTTTTTCTTTTGTTTAGATATAATAAACATTGTAATCCTAAGATAAATAATACGTAATTTAGGTAACGGCTTACTCAAAGAATTTTAAGGATAAACTATTGTTATTTTATAGTATTTAGCTGGTTTTATTGAAAAATTCAAAGTTAATTAGGTACCCAATACTCAGCCATCTTTATTTATTTTATTTTATTAATTTTATATTTTGTTTTAATTACATTATGCAAGTTACTTTATACCTTACTTTAGTGTTTATAATCTTTAAGCTAATGGTTTCATTAAGTTTTCTGCAAGTCATAAAGACAAGACAATTTTGAATAATCAAAACATTTTTTTAACAATAAAACCATCAATTTGCATAATAATCACCACACTTCTGTACTTATAATTCATTATAAATTATAACAACCTGCCATTACAAAAGCCTCAATAACTCACACAGCAAATGATCATCTCTACTTATCAACATTAAACATTTAAAGCCTTCTCGTTAAACATCCGAAATTAAGAAAAATTAACTTCCCCGGAAGGTAATAATGGCCACGTACAAAATTATGTGAAGCCGTGACAATTTTTTTCTTACATCCCAGAAAGCGGGAAGCCACCGTGATTTATATAATGAATAAAAATGCTCGCGAACGAACTTCGCCATTTTACAAGGATACTGCAATTAACCACACTGATAGCTTTCAAATTACCACATTATTATATTGATGACTTCATAATTTTCTCCCTCTAATTTCCAGGAAAATTTTAACTTTCAGTCGCTCTACCTTAAACTAAAATCTTTACAGAATAGTCTGCTAGCTCTTACAGCTAGATAAATCAAAGAGGAAGAGATAGCAAATAACAAACTAGCGATAGCTGATCATAAAACAACAGCACAAATGATGCTCAAACAAATAACACGAGTAGCTCTCAATAACACGTAATCTAATCGAGATAGCGCCGACACCCCTCAACAACAAATTAGCCGTCACACGAAGCAATCTGTGAATTACAAGTGTAAATAATCCAGAGGACGCCCAACCACCACCGGCACCGTGGGCCGGGCTTGGGTAGAAAAAAAAACTCGTTAAAATAGCGGCTTAAAAAAGAAAAGCGCTGAAACGGGAAGGCTCGGGTGGTATCGGTTTTTCTCGACGCGGGCGGTTCGTTGGGCGGGGCTCCAGCGCCAGTCGCGCGCCGCCGGCCGGCCCGTTCGTACGTGTCGCAGCCTCATCGTCCGTCTGTCCCGCACGGTGCACATGTTGTGTGAATTTTCGGCATGTTGATGTCGTCGTGAATTGACAAGATGGACTTTCAGAGTGCAATGGAGACGTTTGCTGAGGCGTGGGCTGCGGCCAACACTGTGAAGTCGGAAGGCCCTAGCGATTTAGCGCAGGTTAGTTTGAATTCTAGTTTTTTTTTGGGACGTAACTTTAAGTATTTTTGACATAAGCATAAATAAAAAAAACAACTTATTATTTTTCTCACAAATAATTTTGATATTCGAGGAATACTTTGGCCTGTATTTTTACTTGGAAAAGGACTTTCTTCCACGTCATTATACGAATTTAGAAACTTTATAGGTATCTACCAAAAACATTTAAAAAGTTTAACAGTACAGCTGATGATAATTCACAATTATGGGTTTTCTGAGAAATTTTCCTTGAAAACTTAATGCACATTATAGTTTTCTCATAATTAACGGGATCCTGAAAGTTTACCTATATTTATACGGCCGGTGTTAAAAAAATATATATAATATTATTACTATTCTACTAGCGGAAGTAGGTGCTTAAAATGTTGATACCAATGATTAAGTTATTTATAATAGTAACAAAAAAAAAGACACGCTTAACAACAAATTAAAAAGTTTTTGAATATACTCGTATTCCTGATAAATTTGAATGTTTGATCCATCTAAGTTTATGAACGCAAATAATGATAACTGAAGGTGATCCTAATGTACCTGAAATGAACAGTTTTAATACTCTACAAGATTATGAAAACGCGGAAACTCATAATAAAGATGAAGCAGTGTTCCTAGCATTCCTAATTGACGCAAAGACAATAACCCAAGTTCATCCAGATAACAAATATTCATTAGCATTGAAAATGAAGCCGCACTATATACTTGCATATATAGATACTAAGACAATAGGTACTCCGTCGATATTTTCAGCAAGGTCGTATCACAAAGCTATTATATTATAATAATAGATAATTCAAACAAGTTTGCCGCTAAACTATGTCTCAGACTATATTACAAAGTGTTGAATAAATCCGTATTTAAACCCAACAATAGGTTAAAGAAGAAGGTGAAGAAAATGATGATATTGAATCAAGTTATAAGAACACAATACAAAGGAAGAACAGAAACTATTGTTATGAAATGAGAAATCGGTTAACTTAATAGTGACAAATAAAACATAGGTAGGTCTACACTCATCAGTGAAGAAGATATTAATTTTCTACTAGATATACTGGAAGCCGAAACCAACATTACTGGAGAAAAGGCTAAGATGAAGATAATAATATAAAATATTAAATGTCAACGCTAATCAGTTCAAAGTCAAAATAATAATGTCCATCTGTCTATTCATACACTGATCAATATAATACTGTTGTGTGTACTTGAATAGTTTAAATGGATCTGATTGAAGAAATGAGTTAAGATGCTAGATATACTCTTTGATTTGATAAGACTGAGATGAAAGGTGGAAATCACAAAAGATGGCAAAAGATCCTTTGGACGAACAGTTGCCGTATATATTAATTCGAGAAAATAAAACTAACTCCTTATAAATTTTATATATAAACGAAACTTTTAATCGATTCCTTTACTATCAATTTATGATAATCGTTATCCTAAAGCTCCCGCTAAGATAAAACTTGTCCGTCTATTTCTACTTTTTTATTGATTTCTGATAATAATTGACGTGATGTTGACTACGCGAAAACGTCATTAACTTTTTTGTCATTAATATTAGTTTATTTGCTGATAACACTAACTTATACAAGTTTCATAATGACGATTTGGTAGACTTTATTTCTTTGCGATAAGGGGCGTTTTCGAGTGTCTTTTCGAATGAATGAGCATTGGTCGTGTCGGATGTAACGCTATCCGGACTAAAGCCATGGTTCCTTTTGAAGGGTCCCATTGATTTACAGTTTATCAGAATTTCGTGTGGTTTATATGTGAACTCCATACAAATGATGTGTGTGATATTCTTAATTAGTGCCTGTATTTTGGGATCGTTATTAATGATCGATTTCAGTTCCAAGTATAAAGCCAGATGAATGTTTAAAGAGCTTAAGACGGTTTAATGGGTCCACAGGTTACTGCAAACGACGCATGGGATAAGTAAACACTTTATCAAACAGCGTTACTGTAATCTTTTAAACGTTAAACTAAACTATGTAATTACTGACCATAAAGTAGGCAATAGGAACTAATACTGTACCGACTGCTAGTTGGCTACCATGTCGAAGGCCTCTGTAATAACCTTTAATTACCCCAATCGTAATTAAACTAACAATCATCTTTGAGATCTTTTCTAATCGCCGCTATTACTGGTATTCTAATCAGCCGTACTTGTTTGACAAATTATCATCAGTTTTTATTGGATGAAGAAATTGAAACAAGTCAATATTGCTAATTTAAAACTCATTACCTCGCTTCTGGTCACGGGGAAATCAATTAATAATCCGTAAACTTACAAGTATTAGGAAATAGTATACGTAAAAACTAACAGGTGTTTGGGACGAACCTTTTTATATTATTTCTTAAGGAGTATGGAGTAAGGAGGAGTTATAGGTTAGGCTGGAAAACCTTCATGTTCTGTTATTTTTATCATATTTTACCAGCTATGGGAGATGTCAAATCAGTTTTTTTGCCGTTCGTCATAGGTTTTAATTTCATTGATTAGTGTAATGTCATTCTTGGGAAATTAAGAAGAATCTTGCGTTTTTCATTTATGTTTTAAAAGGACTTCATTCTTGAGTTTTATGTACAGGACAGTACTTTCTTTTAATTAACAGGTAGCACGAATCAGTTAAAAAAAATTAAAAAAAATATAAGCAAATCATCTTGTGGGAAACAGCCTTCTTTGCATTCAATTGGGTATTTATCAATTTCAAACTTCTTGAATAGAATAAATTGTAATTATCTGGCTATTCAAGCCAGATAATTACAATTTATAATAGGTAATAAATGGAATTAGTTTCCTTCAGCTTGCGATAATCCAATAATTCCAATAAGTTTTGACTCACATGGCTTATATTCATGACTATTAGCTTGGTAGCAATGCAGTTTGTATATATAGCTATAGATTTTAGATATATCGTTAGGTATTAATTTGCTTTTATTGTATCACGCTCTACAGTTTGGAAGCTGCTAAGCCATTTCCATCAATAAACTCAGCCACACTAAGTCACGGATGTCGTACGCCTCTTTTTTAATAAGCGTCAAAATCCTCGGCTTTTGCCTTCCGCAGTTCCACATATACTACCCCCGTCGCCGGCCTTAGCTCGTTAGCCCATCTCTTCATGGAAAATAAAATAAAAGAAAATTCTGGGTTTTCTAACAAACAATTCTGATTAAGAGTTAATAATAAAAAATAACATATAGCAATGCTCAATCTGACTAGCCTTTTCCCAACTACATTGGGGCGGCTTCCAGTCTAACCGGAATACCAGTATTTAACATGGAGCGACTGCCTATCTGACCTCCATAGTCCAGTTACTGGGTAACACGATAGATATCCCTTGGTAAGACTGGTTCTCAGACTTTTGGGCTTTTGACTTAACGTCTGTCCCGAAAAGATCTACAAATGAAAGCCGGTCAGGCTTAACGTGCTTTCCGAGGCACGGTGGGGTCTCGATATGTAATGGATGGTCACCCATCCTTGAACCGACCGCGGCAAGTGTAGCTTAACCTTCGATCGACCCGTGCTGTTATTATTTAACCACGAGCCCCTAATATAAATAATATGGCAAGGCTCATCTATTATATTGAACTAAATATCTCCTTGAGGGAAATGATACAGTAGGAATAACTTTACCACATACAAACAGGACTTTTTGAAAAAAAAAACCTTGAAAAGGAGAATGGGTTGATCTTAACAAGTTATTTGTGTCTCCAGTCTCTCGATCGACAAAAAAATGCAGTACTTAGACAAGAATAACCAGGAATTAATGTACTAGGTACAAGTTTTTGTTAGCAATTCTCTTGAATTTTAGGTACCCAGATAGATGCTAATACTGTTTCTGGTCACAATTGAAGTCGACAATGATTAAATTATGAACGGATTTCAAACTGTG
Source organism: Agrochola lota (assembly GCA_947364205.1). Classification (NCBI taxonomy): domain Eukaryota; kingdom Metazoa; phylum Arthropoda; class Insecta; order Lepidoptera; family Noctuidae; genus Agrochola; species Agrochola lota. The sequence continues at coordinate 17,288,781 of OX376219.1, read as the reverse complement.
ACCGGTTTCTATTGCATTTGGATGCGGATCCAAATTCTATTGGGAAGGCCTTTGATCTTAAATTTGTAATCGGGGTTAGAGGTCCCGTTAGAAAAATCTTACAGTAGGTGCTACGAACTTACAGATGACATAGTTTCAATATTACAAAGTTATTTATTTTTTATGCGAGACAGCAGATTATGAAAATATTTTTGTCAGCACGATCATGATAAGTTTTTCCGTTTCTTGGACAGTTAAATTTTCCTCTAAATGCTGGTTAAGTTATGAATTCATAAGTTATTTGAAGCCAAGTCGGAAGCCGATGGGCGGCTTTTAAACTCTGACACCAGGTTAGTCACTAAGCACACGAAAAAAATAAGATAAGTTATTTAAAAGTATTTAGGCAGCAAGTATTTAACAGCATATCGCTGCTGCCCAAATGGTGCCTAGTGGTGTGACCGTCGGACTACCAAGTCATAGGTCTCGAGTTCGAACCCAAGGCACGCACCTCTGACTTTTCAGATTCATGTACGTATAGCATAATTATCACTTGCTTTAAAAACGGTGAAGGACTGAAGGAAAACATCTTCAGGAAACAGACATGCCTGAGAGATATTTCTCGACGACATGTGAAGTCAAGTCAGAGGCCCATGGATGGCATAAAAACTCTGACACCAGGTTAGTCACTAACCACACGAAAAAGAAAGAAGTATTTGGGCATACATTAAACCGTATGTTTTCAAATGCAAAAATACTCATTTTAAATTCCCCTCATCTAGTTTGCACCAGTTTAGTGCACAAGTTGTAAATTGCATCACTGTAACGATGGATAAAATGTTCATAATGTCCTACTGTTATCGATATTCTATCATTATCTTGCAATCTAAACTGATTATGGTTTACTTAAATAATAATTTAAGTACGAAAGTCATTGGCGTACTGGTTTTTCTGCGGTCAGTGTTACGTGAAACAAATTAGACTGTACGGTCACTACAAGTATCTACATTTTTAACTGCAAGGAATCTTGATCTATTTATTAGTAATTTGAAATCTGTCGTTAGCTGTGGTCGTTGCACATTAAGGCTATTTCAGTGTAAGGCTTTGTTGTGTTAACACGTGCTCTCGATTGAGTCCGATACGATTTTAATAATCGGGTATTTTTCCTTTCGATTATTTTTTGTGTCACCAGCCTTTTCAAATGTCATTGTGCCAATAACGTTTGACTTACTGTCATGAAATGTTTAGCAATACTTTAATCTACCTTTGTCGCGTTTAATTTGAAATCAAATAAAGTGAATATAACTTCAAAATGATGTTTTACACGTCGAACGGGGTAAGTGAAACTAGATTACGAAACAGTAAGCTTTTTATATTACTAAGCATTATCAAAACAGATCAATGTGGATTGTTACATGGTTGGCGAAAACCACAAATCAAAATAGAAGAACATAGGAACAGTTTCTCCTACGTAATGTCCGTAGTTATTATAGCGTGTCTGTTAAAATCGATCAAATGTGCTCGAATACGATTTTTACCGAATAAAACGATAGTGGTGTTTATAAATATTCGCCCAGTGAGCTAATCCATTATCGCGGATTATTGTTTGAAGCGATAACTAACTTACGGCGACGTATTGCTGTTATCGCGCGTTACGGCTCCGTTCTGGGCAACTTTGATAATAATGTGTGCTATGCTTTGATTGATTTTTAAATTCGATTCCGATCATACAGTTGATTATATCAGTAAAAAGTTAGCTCTTACTGCAATCAATGGGTGAAAGTGATTACCATAATGTATCGCTGTAAGCAATGTGCGTTAAAAAACTAAAGAATTTCACCGCAGTTGTGCTATTGTTATGGTTTTTTATTGAGGTGGTAAAAAAAATGATTTAGTAAGCTTGTAAAGTGAGCCAATGAACAGATAGGCGATCGATAGAGTTGATTTGGTTGTTATTGGTTACTGTGAGCTGGGTGAATAGAGGTTAAGTCGGTAGTTGGTTTAGTCTAGCTTTATTGTATATTTTGCCGTAGACCTAGCTAGAGCATTTTTTTATTAGGTAGTTTTAGTTAAGAAAAAATTAAAAATAGTACAACCTAGTCATTACCTTTTTACTAATTTGTGAGGCAACTTAAAATTAGGACTTTTAAAGTCTGTCTAAAAGATGGTTCTACATATTAAAGTAGGTATGTCAAAAAAACAGAGCAGGGGCGAACTAAGGAAATAAATAACTTGCACTCTTTTATGTCTATTTGTTTGTAAGTATTTATAGCAAAGAATTTCACACAATTATTTCTCATTTTCCGCTATAACTAGTTCAATTAACATGAAGCCTCCGCATTGTTTGCCGATACGTGTACGGGCATCTTATACTAGAAATGTGTAACAAAACATTTTGGTGGACCGTTACTGATTCCAGATGATGACTTAGATGTTTCGAAAACGGAATAAAAAAGGGTATAAGCACAATTACGCCTGTAGACGGCTACATAGAAAGTGGGCGCGTGCCACTACTCGATAAAAACTGCTGAGAGGTTTTAGAAGATAAATAATCCGTGCAATTAGACACGTACGGTGTGTCAGGTGAAATATTCCGTGGTTCAATTTGCGCTGGAGTCGACACAATGCGCCGGAGTGAACCTAATTACAGCACCACGCGCTACCGTTCTCTTTTTGCAGCCTATATTACACCTCGCCATTACTTGACAGGTTCCATTTTTTTTCCATATCATATCAAATTTAATAATGCTAACTTCATCTTTCACACATTTTGTCGCAGCGTGAGAAAGGTCATTGATCATAAATTCTGTGAAATGAACATTACCTGCGGATGCGCAGGCCGCCATTGAACGCAATTGATTGGATATTTTTTCGCTGGCTCATAAAATAATCTAAGTGTATGCTGGACTATTCGGCGCAGGCGCGGGCGGCACGCGCTGCGCTCGCGCCGCTTACGTCGCCGGTAATAGGCTCCATCTCGCGGATAAAGCGGCGACACCGTTACCTTTCTCAAATCACGTACACTATTGTAATATCCAATCGCTCAGAAATGAGATTGCGGCTAACAAGTTATTTACATTGACGTTTTAATATCGACACCGACTGAAAAAACTATTTAAAAAGGTAATTATAATGTGGTGTCTGTAATAGCCACCGTACGCGCCGGCACGCCGCCTTTGTGACGTAGCTAAGCTCAAGATTAATTTTGGCGGCACAATGAACCAGTCTATAGTCAATAATACATGCTTTAATAAGTATCAGTTGCGATATTTGTTTGTCAGTTTGTCAATTGTGAAGTTTCGAAAGCGCGTGCGCAACGTACCGAGCTCCGAGCTGCAGGGGCTGACTCGATAGGATCTTTATTACGCTCGAGAGAAAAAAATGATTAATATAAGGGATCGGCGCGGACGGATAAGTAGTTGAGATTGACGGAATGACGCGAGGTCTGTGACCGGGTGAGGGCGGGGGCCGCGGGGCGCGGGGCGCTGCGAAAAGCCGCGAGGCCGCATTGCGTTGGCGCAGCCAAAAACTAACCATAAATTACTGGCTACTTGCTGGACCGCTGACTACGACACGCGCGGTACTTTTTTGCTACTCCTTCGATCCTGTTACAACGTAAACTTCTCACGGACATCAGATCATTATAGGCATATCTTTAAGAAATTGCTCTGAGTAATGACGTTCGAGAATTATGAGTTGCTTGTGTCGTATTTCATGAGAAATTTCGTATTAAGACATTGTCATCTTAATCGTAACTCGAATGATGTCAAAGCCAGTTTTTGTTCCATGCGTTTCCTAAAATTACTTGTTACTGTTCTTTCGGCGATCATTTTCTTATTAATACCTAACGACCATCCTTTTACGAAAAGAAACTGAATAAAGACGAGTACGGACTCATAAATGTGGAATTTCGGTAGCCCAGGGCTTGGCAGGGTCGAATTAGGAGTTTGCAAATGCAGTTTACCGACATAACGTATCTTTAAGTTTACGATACGATGTTTTTTGTTTATTTCGGTACTTAATAAGATTTCTATTCTCGATTATTTTTACTATATTGCAGTTGGGAATAGTTATGATTGTGCGTCTTCGCGGTTGTTGAATAGAAAGCCTTGTTTTGTTACAATTCATTCATTTAGAGACAGGTAAGTAGTAGTGTGGTAGAGAAATCTAAGGTAGAGTTATCTAATCTAGAGTAGTATAAACTAAGATACTGGCAACGTACAGGCAACTGAAGGAACACGGGTGGGTTTTAGTCAGTAAGAGTCTGACATGCCCTCCCGCTCCACCCAGAGCGAGAGAAGGTATTTAATAATCTCCCACACGAAAAAAAAGTAGAATAGCAAATATACCTAAGATATTACCTAAGTACCTAAATATACAATCTAGTTGATTTAACATTCAGGAAATGGGAGAAAACTGAGGCAACTTCCACGTTGAAGTCCGCCCCTGTGTTAAGTTAAGGGTGCGTGCAAATCGTTGCGAACGTCTACAAGTATACGTAAATATGTTGACGTGAGAGGATCCCCGCCGCTGTAGGCGATCATGATATCGGTATTTAATAATAATAATACATAAGTAGCCAGTGTTAATACACGACCGGGGTCCCTTCGAAAACGATGCCACGCTTTGACAAGGAATAATCGTCCGTAATCGTCTGCTGTTTCCATAATAATACAAAAATAAAATAGCAATGCGGGTGCTCGGCTACTCCTTAAATATTCATTATACTGAACATATCAGACAAAGAGTGGCCGCAGACCGCCTTTCTCCAAGGGAAGGCGACGCTCACTCTAGCGATTACGCGTTTTTTTTGCCCCCCTCATTATGCAGATTCTGGCGAAAAAGGAATAAATTTAATAACACGCGTTCGTGCGCATGCGTTATCGAACGCACTTGCTTCTGATAATCTGCGCGCGCGGCTTCTCGCAATTACAGTCGGCCGGGAGAGCGCTGCGCCCGCGCAGGCACGCCGCCACGCGGACAATACACAATACGTTTTAATTTCAGTTTCATAATATCTAATATGCTACCATTTACAACTGTAATGTAAGCTTAAGTTACTTAATCCGTCAAAAATGAAAGGTGTATTGCATTTGATTATTCGCTTACCATAATTGAAATGATACGGTTGTTTCATTATAATGGATTGATACCTATTATTTACTTATATTGCATGATTAACAACGTAAATGAGATTGCAATCTAACAAACATTTTCTGAGTAATACTATTTCTGGGTTACGAAATTGAGTTGGTAAGTAGATTTAAAACGTAGTTTCCAACTAGAGGACCTAAACGTGCCTAAGCACAAGTTTTATAATGCCTAAAAGTATATGATCTACTGCAGTAAACAAAATCAAAAAAATATACGATATTCTTCAGGATATATGCTAGTAAGATAGTGTGTTGAAAACATAAAACAGCTAATTTGATACATTAAAAAAATATTTTAACGACTAAAAATCATATTAATATACATGCAAACATTCTGATTTTTTATCATATTATTCTACAAGCAACATACATATTACCGTAATAGTGTTTTAATTATTTAGTCCAATCAATAGATTTTTTTTTGTAAATAGATAATTGCTTCATATTTTGAAATAAATTACCTGCGTTGTGTCATCGCGCTTCTCTTTCTTTCCTATGCAATCCGATAGAGACCGTTGTAAGGCTCTGAAAGTGTAAAGACGCGTATGGAAATGCATGTGTGTCTCCCGTTTGCGGCGGCCTAATAAGGATAATCGCCGCACCTGAGGAGTGCAATTAATAATGGGCGGGAGAGCTTAGATCTCGTGGGATCTGCAAACTCTGCTAAAGATTACACTCACACGTACACGCGAGGGTGGAGAATTAATTCGGTAATCACTCAATTACTAATGCAATGAGGCAGTGTAATTTATGTACTTAGCGTATGTAGTAGATAAGTAGCATGGAAACCAATTATTGTTTCTAAAACAATAATTGTTATTTCAATGAATAAATCTTGTTAATAGCATGAATTGTTTATTCGCTGTTCAATTGGCAGCAATTACTGTTTTTGATTTAGGAATTTGAGAGAAAATATAAATGAGAAAATTATCGTACCAAATTCTGATAGTGGGTGGGTATAAGAAATCCATAAAATATTATGAGAAAATTTATTGAAGGTATTGTCTCGTTATTTAAGGATTGTAGCAGGAATGGCAAGTGGTCGGAGATGCGGGGCCGTCGGATGGGTGTCCAAGTAGCGGATCAAGTCGAAAAGAGCCAAAAACTGGCCCCTGCGCCTTAGCCTTGAATGGTTTAGCCCTCTGGACACGAGCAAATAGCTGACGTGGCCCGCGGCCCGCCGCGCCTTGCATACACAATGTGCAAGCACAGAGACACAAGTGCAGTGGAGACGACATCAGCTCGACTTTTTTACAGTCCACTGAAAGTTTCAACAGTATTTTCATCTAACCTCACTGATGATCGATAATGATTGTTTATCCTGATCTATAAAGGCAATCGCAACGGTTTTCTATGATTACCGCTCAAAACGAACAATGACGATGTGAGATACGTCAAAATCGGCCGGTCGTCAATCGCTCGGACAACAATACGTGTCTAGACGGAATAATCTATAAGAAATACTCATCTGAAATCAAATACGAACAAAAAGCGCCTTGTCTAGATTCTATAGATTGTCTTGATGAGAGTGTTATCGGCAATGACGTCTTATTTTCTTAACAATTTTATTTGCATGAAATCGTCTCGACAGCCGGCTGTAGCGAGCCCAGTAATGGAGTATTTCGTATTTGCTTCATTTTTTATTTTTTGCCGGTTCGATTACGCGAACGCGATCTCCTCATCATTCTCGGCGAAATTCGGGAGCGTCTCACCCGTCGAGCCTCGAGATATTAATTATTGATTGACGATAAAGTATGCGTAAATAATGTCTGCACGATATGTTTATAATCTGACTTTTTTCATTGCTCGTATCGATGAAATTTGATAGGGACTGGTTTATCATGAAAATTATAGTTTAGCCTTCCTTCATACGATGTTGCGTACTTTCGAAGAATCATCAATTAGGTAAACTGCACTCAACTCAAATTCTTGATCCTCAAGCCAATTATAAAATGAAATGAAATTGTTAATTCTGTAAATAGGATATATCAGAATAACTTTTATGCGTCATATTAAAAAGATGAACAATAAGCTAGAAGGAGTCAACATTTCCTATCTGACTACCCGTGAGAATATATATATGACGAAAAAACTTAGGTGTCAAAGTCTCTTTTAAAGTCCAGACATAATCGTGAGGACTATGTAGTTTAGTGACTGAAGTTATCTTTTGAGGAAAGAACCACACAGGATTGAGTGGACCTGTCCAGTCAGTGCAAGCATTTGTCAGTAATCGTGTAGCTCAACTCGGAATTTATTAGACTCAGAACTTATTAAGTTTATCAATTCATTTTTTTCCTTTCAAGTTCAGTCTGTATTCTCTCTCTATAACATTCCAGACAATAACTTTCAAGTACCTTCAACCACGTCCTTAGCCAAAAATACATCAAAGATTGCCATTCACTGATATTAATCACGTAGTATGCGTACAATAGGTTGCTTAATTATTGTTTTTAAACTACTTTTGGTCACACAACTTAGCGTCAGCTGTCGCTTGCGCCGGCGCAGCCTGAAGAGCTAGAACACCCCACTTTTAATCCACGCTTAGCAAAAGTTACGTGACTGACTACTGCTACTGGGAACTTCATACATTTTCTGTTTTCATTTTACGTATGAAGAGTTAGGTAGGTAGGAAATGTGATATGCTCGTAAAATGCACTGATAGTGTTTTCAGTGACCGAAAATGTTCAATGGAATAATTAAAAAAAATATGAATTAACCTTAAAAATTGCATTTCTGTGTTCGCAATTTCGCACCTTTTAACTTATGCACCTATAATTTAAGTCCCAATTTGGTAGAAACAGGACAACTGCTTAATGTGCCTGAATATGGAATACCATAATTCAACAGTTTAAAGTCCCATTCGTTTACGATCGCGATATGCGAAAGATAACACTACACGAAGTTGACGCTGGAAATTCCTATAAGTTCATAATTATCCGATCGTTATTTCGCAGTTAACATTACGATTTCTCGAATCGCGTCACTGCATACTTGTGGCATAATTAGGAGGTCCGTGGTTTTAGCTGCGGCGAGCTAAGTGCGTGTATTGTGTTTAAAACAAAAGGGGCTGTAGAGACTACTAGAGTTTAATTTTGAAGTGAGAGTTAGTATTTGAATTGGTTTTAATCGTGGGATAAACAATGGGGAGGGTGCAGCGGTGCATGGAGACACGCCCTGCACATGTGTGCTTCAACTGTTCACTGTTGTACACCGGCCGCAGTTTTGTTTCGGTCGTTCATGGAATAGATGAGTGTCGTCAAGGGCTCGTTACGCGATCATAATTATAGCTTGGTGACTCATTACGCTTTTATTTTATTTCACAATTATGTTGCTTTATGAGTTGAGTTTTTGGCGTATGACTGCATTAAATAGGTACTTAATTAAATTCCATTGCTTCGATTAATATTCTTTATAATTTTATTATTATAGGTGCGTTGTTTCTGAGCTCGATTTTAAACCAATTCAAATAGAACAATAGCAACTATTAATCTTTATCACTATAATCTGCTCATGTATTATTTACACGATGTTACGGTTGCGAGACTATTAGATTATCGATTTTATGTCACACAAAAAACAACTGCATAATAAGGCGCATGTAAATTGTATGTGAACGAGTTATCCCTCCGCTGGGGGTGAGTGATGCGAAACGCGTGAGCAATCATCGCGATCGACTCCCGCGCAGGGAAATGACGGAAACACACTCACACACCCAAACGCACAACACACCTTCAGCACACACACCCACCCCACCCTATGTACATATTAGTAATCCATTGTCTATGCAAATAAATATTAAACACTAGACACGTTATGTATGCAACTCTGTTTTCCACATTTTTTATCGTATTTTTGCAGGAATACAGGGCAATAACACAACAACATAAACTGTATTTTTACTTCATGGTAATGCATAATATCGTTAATGGGGTATTAAGTATAACTATCTATGCAGATAAGTTCGGGTAATGAATTTAACGCTTCTGATAACATCTGCAACTGTAACAAAGACATGCGTGCAGTAAAATGTTATCATGTGTGCGTATGCGCCACTTGTCGTGCACTCCCACGCACACCATTACATACCAGCGTTTTTTCGAATGTATAATAATTGTTTTGGTAAAGGAAGTTGCGGATACAAACGGAATTTAATAACGAAGTTTTGACCGCACGCAATTGATATTACATTCAAAAGTGCAGTGTAAGTATGTGGTTTAATAAGGCCGGTGATTTTGATCTAGCTCACTCAGACGCTAATGTTATTTCATGCGAAAGTGTAAATAGCGTTACGACTCATGAGCACGGACGATAGATAAGCTTTCAAAAAATTATTATCATCGAGTAAACGAAAAAATTGTAATTACAGGGAATTGCGTTAGAAATTGCATACATTTACTCACGCATCAGTATTAAGTAATTAATTCTTCGCCCACCTCGCGCTATCGGCCGACGATCTCGCAAAACGCTCTCATCGAACGCACAACAATCAAAGCTCCGTTGTCTACTGTGAAAACAGTAGCGGCACGATTATAATTTGCGGGTAGTTGGGAAACTCGTCACAGTCGCGCAACTTGTTTATCGATTTATCGGCGGATGCGTTGGCGATTAACATCGCAGGGCTGACCGTTACACAGAGTAAGTTTTTCGCGAGAAAAAAAAAAGCACAATTATAATAATGATCGTCCTAGTATGGGATGGCCAGCACTTGTTTATGCAAATGTATTTACTAATTAAGAGGGAAATAATTTTCAATGTAGTTTGCATGTTGTTGAACGATGGAAAAAACTATGCAGTTTCTACATGGGACCATCTACCGACCCGATCATTGTCACTGGCATAAATAAAAAATAATTAGCTGATAGAGTTGACTGATCTATTGTAATAGCAAATGTATCGATGGCCGGTCGTTGATCGTATCGACCCCATTCATATAGGTATCGACATACTCCCGTAGATTTTTATCGATATTTATTTTATATCGATCCCTAAATTACACTGCAGCAATCTGAATTGATGCATTTCTTGGGAACAATTATTAGCCCGTTACGCATTAAGGCTTGTGCAGACCAGCGCGACTTGTCGCGCGACGCGACACGGACAATACAATTTCTAAGAAAACTTCACAGTATAACAATAACCGGTGTCGCGTCGCGCGACAAGTCGCGCTGGTCTGTACAAGCCTTTATAAGTCCCTTGTTTGTCGAAGTCTACGGCTTTTTAAAGCGGCTTAAATGTGAATAGAGGGCCGGGGAGTGAAGTAAAGGGTTCGTATTCAATGCTGGTTATCGCGTACTTAATCTCAGCGAGCAAATTAGGATTAATTGAACTTTTTCCTTTTAGCTCTGAGCGTCTTTGTGTTCGTGCGTAATTCGTTCAACGTGTCACTCAAGGAAGTATATGGAGTGAATAGGTAATATATATAATCGGATAGCCGTTGCCTTCAGTTTCAGCTTTGAATAGGTATGTAAAGGATCCTTTTATTGAAGTAGATTTAATAATCTTGAAGTTATTTGTGTCATCGATAGATTAAACTTGACTAGAGTGCATGGCTCCACTCTAAAACAAATAATCATTAGATTAGATCATGATAGCAATAAACGCTTATTTTGCTACTGGTTTAGCAAGTCATCAACATTCATAGACAATCATTAGTAATGAGTATTTTTAAACACCTACCTGATTGTTGCTGCAATAGAAAAGCTGATAGAGCTGCATAGTTTCTTCAAGTTCAACATTCAACGTTATTCCAACTTAACAGTTAATTTGTTAGTAGTATTGAAGTTAACTATTATCAAGTTCTGAGTCATTTATGAAACATTGTAAAGTCAAAGTCAATTATAATTCAATTTTTTACAACCTATGAATAAAGAATCATTGCATTATTACGATCTGCTAATTAAGGACTAAGGGACTGCTGTTGCCTTATTTCAGAAGGCTATGTCAAATAGGAGCCAATCCGAGCTTCATTTCGCATATATTTGGAAAACCATTCTAGCCACAGTATCGTTTATTTTATCCTTTAATATTATATAATGCTTCAATACAGCTTCTCTTCAATTGCTAAAACTTGGGTGAGCCGCATTTAGCAAATTGGCCGACATTCTGTAATCAGCCAAAATTCCACAATATATGAAGTCCCGTCTCTGTAACCAGTGCGTTCTGCTCACCATGATGTACTTACTGAGACGTGGACGCTCACGCCGGAGGGTGAGAGTTGCACAGAGAACCATGGACCGTTCCATGCCTTATACATATATACTGAGGCCCCAAACGTCGAGATCCGCAAACGTACGAAGGTTTTCGATATCGAAAAATGAGTTATGGAACTCAAATGGAGTTGGACAGGACACCTGGCAAAGCGCAGTGATGATAGGTGGAGTAAGTCAGTGACCAAGTGGCGTCCGAGGGCTCGAAGACGAAGTATCGGTCATCCGGCGGCGAGATGGGCAGACGACATTGTTACCATCGCGGGTAGAACTGGATGAGGCTGGCACAGGATTGTGGGGATTGGCATAAGAAAAGAGAGGCCAATGCCTGAGCCTTCACCCACTGCTGATAGTGGATGCAGTAGGGCTGTGAATGATGACGATGACAATGATTGCTTCAATATTATCTGCTGCAGTATCAATCTATTTTCTTCATCCTATTCATATTCATTACCAACTTATGAGCTTTTTTTATGGTTTAGTGGAACACCTATTCGCCATTAGCATCGTATCACCTTCTGCCATAATTCCGTCCACTCTTTGTATGTAAGACAATATGGATAAGAAGGCAATGGAATTGGGGCTTAAAGAGATGTGTGGGAAAAATAAACGTGCCGTGCTGATCCCAAAATATATTTAGATTTAAAGGCAAAAGAAAGATGATGACTATCTATGCCTGCTGTAACGTTGTCTATCAAAATCAACCAGGAAACGTGTTTTCGCTACTTCTCTTTTGGGTTTCAACCACTCCTTTATTTCCACGCACGGTGCGTCAGTATTAAGGGGCGAGAGGGTAGGTATCTATAACCCGATGGCGGTTAGGATCCCTCAGGTGTGACGCGACGGAAGCCCGCTATCATTAAGCTACCCACATTTAGTGCGTACACGCACACACATGACGTATTCATGCTGTCCTTGTGTGTGCGATGGGACGGATTATGCAATGAGCTTTTTGTTGACATTTTAAGTTTTGTGCAAAGTTTTTCAATCTTTGGCTGGTTGCTGAAGATTGCTTGGGTTTGAAAGGCTAGTTCTTTAATTCTTGTTGTCTTCTATTTTTGCCCCGTAAGAATTTGGAAAAGTTCGAATATCCTGAATGATTAAAGTGCCCTAATGCGTGGCGAGTGCAATAATAAATTGTTTCCCATAGATTCTGGAATTGTTTCAAGTTTGAATCTCATTATTTTAGTAGTCATCAACACCTGATCTATACTAGTGAGGCTTGATGTCCGAAACATCCTCCATTCTCCTTTATTTGGGAGGATCGGAGACTTGATCTTGTAACTAAAATCTCGCTTCTGGCTCTACTATTTATATCCTTCAGTAAACATAGACAACAATTTCCATTTCCATAGTTTATTTTTCAACTTTGGTATAGAGGAAACTATGATAACGATAATCATGCAAGCTTATATATTTCTCTATCTTCTCTCACATCAACAGACCCATGACATACAGAAGAATATCCGTATATTCATCTTTAACAAAAGCTAATATAAAAACTCGTTCAGTCTAATCCCGACCTGTGCGCACATATCCGTGGATCCGGGGCGACACAGCCCGCTAGCCACCCGGCGAACAATAAAATGTGTACGCGACTAAATATTACTATTTTCACTGCGTTCCGATACACTTAATCGCCTCGAATTGATTCGTTTTTGCACTATCCTCCATACTTTATTACATTTCTGCGTTTAGCTTATGGTCATGCGTATTTTTTTGTCGCTGTCAGCCGTTTTCTATTCTGTTTTTGCATATTCGGTTACTGGCTAGTTTTTCATTCTTGAGTATTCTGTCAAAGGATGGATCCTTGCGATGCTCAAGAAATCCTTTAACTTTTCACTGATTTTGGATCGGCTCACTTAATCACCGTCATCACTACATATGCTATTGCATTAATTTATTCGTCTATCTACACATACAATGAGCATTTCTTCCTCTCCAGAACAAAATAACAACGTTCCTTTCTTTCGTTGTGCTTAATTGTCTTCGTTACCACTATTAACGTTTACATTGTTTACTCAAGACAAAAAGGTCCGTCGCGCGTCGCCTACAAGGTGTCTGCAATTAGCCGGCTATCGTCTGCGATATCTATGTAATTATCTATTACAGTTCCACCCCATCTTTCAATTACTCCGCCAATCACTATACTTATTACCACCATCAGACACCAAGCGGCTTTTTAAGAAACGCCCACATGAGGAATTTGTTCTGAAGTCAAAAGTCGAAGTCAAGCATCTGCATCTAAAAATGTATTTGCAAACGTACCAAGTTATTAAGCACAGGGATTAAATTTTCGTCGATTTTGTCAACTTTTTGTACCGTTGACACACCTCTACAAAAGATACTATCGATCAAGACTTTCTCTTTGTTCGTTTTATTGTAATACTCGGTATCATATCCACACCCAAGTATTAGATTCTGTATATGTAATTTATAAACGACGTTATTTTTCATTGTGAAAAATTGTTAAGCCCAAACTTTTAGCTATTTATGCACATTAATTAGGTAATTTGAATATTTATACAGATTATCCTCTTGAATTGTCAAATAGATGATTTATCTTGTGATGTCATGTACATTGTTAGTGAGAGACAAATTAGCTTCGAGTGTGCCATCTAATTAATATGAGAGGCGTAGGATTAAAGCGGGTTTTTGTTCGATACGTGGTCACACTTCAGTGTATGCTCGTTTACCATTTCAAATTCTGTTTTCTTCGTTGTTATTCCCTTATGGAAAGCTTCGCGTTCTACTTTTTGTTACGGGAATCAATCAGGATCAACAGGTGCATCGGTAATATTTACGACTCTTCCTTAGTCGTTTTTCCGAACAGCATTTGCACTTGCGATGACAGTTCGGTCTTCATTTTGCGCAGTTTCTCGATATTGCACAATTTTACATTTTCCGTTAGTTGTCCAACCTTGCTCATTTTTATTAACTTAATGTCAACTTTCACCGAAAAAAATACCCAATCAGTATCTCCTCCACCAAAGTATAGCACGTAAACAGTCATCGCTTACTTTGGTAACCTGTCAGCGAAGTCCTTGGCGACCCTTCTGCGACACAATTCCGTATGTGCTGACATCAGAAGCTCGGATTGCCGATAGCATAAGTGGCTATATTTAGAATCTGTGCTACTGATTAATGGACGTTTTAGTGGGGCGTGTGTCGGTTATGGCTAAGTCATCTCACGTCGACAATTGACACCGTAACCCCAGGCTTTAAGACTATCTTTCATCACCACCAATTTAGCAATTGTCTACGAAATATAGGAATCAATCGTCATGATTTATATTTGGGTGCTGATATGGTGGGGATTAATTTGCTTGTTGAGTGGTGTTTACGCTTTAAAAGTGGCCTGTCAAAAAGAGTTCGGTAAAAAAGGTATGAAGAAAAACGAAGGTAGAAAGAAGGTAGGTAGTTGAAGGTATGTAAGGTATGTGAATTCAAAACTTTAGCTTATTCATTTGTCTTAGAAAATTTGCTGTCTTACAAAACAGTACATATTCTAATACGGTTTCCTTGTTCTACTATGGAACCTTAAAAATCAAGGCTAAATGGTTTATAAAATAGCCTAATTCCCTTTATTTAGAAACTAGGTTTCTATAGTCCACAAATCAATCTCCATATCGCCGTACTAGTGTTGAATTTCTATCAAGAATCAATTCATAGCATAATGCGATCGTATATCATGTCCATCATAACTAACATGCATAATTAGGCAGTAGCATGGCGGTTGAAACGCACAGATGAATAAAGAAATGACAATTCTTTTTTTATTTTATTAATATGCAAAATTGGTACCAGACGCAAGTCATGAGCGAGCAGCGACGCGATTGAATAATTGATTAATTTCGCGATTTGACTCGGACACCCGTGCTTTGGTGTCCACCTGTCTATTTTATGAGAATTGTGTAAATTTGCTTCTGGAATTTAAAAAAAAGAGTGAATTCTGCAGATTGGATCCGGAAAGAAGTGAATCATAAGTTGTGGTGCAAATGGGTGAAAACTATCTGTAAAAAAATTGTTAAAAGTTTTTACAAAATTCGATATTGTTTGTTAGTTGGTTCCATGCAAATGTAGATGGACTTATTTGGACAACGTTATATAACAAACATTATCCATATTGCACCCTAACCGTGATTTCCTTCTGACTTCCGGATCCAATGGTAAGCACCAAGGATTGATGCCAAAACATCGAGCAATTGGTTTGGCATCGCGAGTGATCAGGATTTTCGTTATTAGGCGAAATCTACGTTACAAGTTGTCAATCATTCACATTAAAGTTAAATGTGTACCAACTTTATAGTTTATTATTAGTTATTTGTACTTGACAAATCTTAAATATAATATACAATATAACACTAAAATATACAATGCCGCCCATGGGTATGTGATTGCCCGTGTTTTTCTGAATATTCATGACAAATTATCGAAAATTAACTTTTAAAGGGTGGTCCATGATTTTATTTTTCATCTTTTCTTATATTTTTTTTTTGTCAGTATCCCGCTATTATTTTATGGACTTACACTTGTGTAAGTCATGGTCCAAAAAAATATCTTCACCTCCCTTTTTTTCATAGTCGAAAAATTTTGTAAATATGTTAGTTATTCCGATAAAATAACTCATAAACCTTTATAAATAATAAACAGAATCCAAATCGAGCCAATAACATCGGAGATATGGCAAAGGTTCCTTAAAAAAATAAAAATTTGAATAACATGAAAAATATTAAAGATAGACCCACCTTTTAATATCTACAAGCATAAAGGAAAAAATAAACATAGGGAAGAGCTCATTGGGCATCAAAAAAATTGTCCGCACCGCTGTCAGTGGGAAAAGTGCCCAAAAAGCTAACAGCGTTGCCACGTTGGATGGCAATGCTGAGTCTTTGACCCTAAAAGTTAGCCAACTCTCTGGTCACGTGAACAATCGACCAATCAACTTTTTATTGTCTTTAAGGAAAAAATAGGTAGGTACGAGTACTACCTACTGTATTAGGTTGAAAATCCGACTCATATTTAAAAGTCAGTTATTTAAATAATTGGTTTTAAAATTAATTGTACGATAATGTGTAGTTTCAATTACTACCCAAGCTAAACGCTAGTTCCTCCATACTTGCACCACGCACGTTATCTGCAATTACTATGCATCGCACGGACTTCGTGCTAAACATGTTAGGCGTACGAGTTTAGTTAATAGTTTACGAGCCATTTTTACTATATTTACCAATATCAAATGCCCCACAGAATACCTAATATGAAAACGGAAACTTAATAAGCATCTACCTTCCTACTAATAAATTTCAAATATCTATTCACACCATTTGCATAATTTTCCATCGTTTTAAATACTGACCGTTTGCGCAATTTGTCTACACTTTTCATTAAACCTAAATAGGTTTAAGAAAGTAGAATGTGATATCGAGATTTAATTAAGATCTAAGATTGCGTAGAAATAGCTTAGACGACATTATCGCGTTAAAATAATGAACAATGTACTCACGTAGACCTAAATAATTACTTTCAATGTAACTAGTTCTAGAATGAAATTTTAACGAAGTAGATTATGTACGCATCGTTTGTTGTTTTCTGGGAAACTTTAAAGGAGGCAGGAGTTAGTTTGTAGTGTCAAATAACTGTTACATGGCATGGCTGCCATAGGAATTGCGGCGAGATTGTATGTCTGGGAAAAGTCTGTCCGTCCTGTTCAAACGTAACGCGTAACGCATTCCGTCCGTTGCGTACTAATATCCCTATTTGCTGCGGTTTAGAGTTAGAACAATAGATTACTGGGCGACGTTGTACAATCGTCCAGTTATCTGTAGCGACCGGCGGATGCGATAGCGGTAATAGTGGTTACTATCGAGCAGATAGATTCGGCTCCTATCGGCCCTACATGGGAATTTATACTCGTATGTATGTGTACAAGCGTAATATAGTTATTTCGTTACACGAAATGTACCATAGTTTGAGATAAGAAGCCATGGGTTTATGATCCCTGTCAGCAACATGTTTCGGAGATTAAACTGTAATAATAAACTGGAAATGTTTGCGATATTTCATATTATTTACAATGTTAAGTGTTGTTTGAATTCCTTTATTCCAGAAATAGGCTATTCTCGGGATCCATTAATTGTGTTAAGTTACAATATCAATTATTTTTTGTCGAGTGACAAGTGAAGATGAGTGATACGTAATATAGTCAGAAGTCGACAAACAAAAGCTTATCGTGCGCTTTGTTCCGATAGGCGTCAAATCGTCGAGTCGTATCAAAGCTGTGTATATCAAAGCTCGTAGTTAAAGTTCAACGCACAAAGTGCATAATCGTAGTAATCAGTTGGAGCCAAATGTCATCGACCCACTTATCTCGTCCGTCCATCCCTTTTACAATTACAACAACAAATGAGTAAGAGCCGTGCACCGATATGCATGCATCGATACTGATGCAGAGGAATAAAATCCTGTGTGAATGAACTCTAATCTCTGTTTTGTGCTTCCAGACTCCGGCGAGATGTAAACGTGCGTACGCACTGATAGATCGCTAGCTATACGTTGTGTTTCAACTTTCAATCGGTTGTCTCATTCGGTTTGTTGATCCGAGTTTTATTGAGTAATCCGATACCGAAACATATGTAATCGATGGGCTGTAATCGAGATGTTTGGGGATAGAATACCATTTATTTGTTATCTTTATTAATTAGAATAACAAAACTTATCTCTGTCACAATGTCAAAGATGCGAAATACAGTCTTGCTGAGCCAAAAAGACCGCACAAAAATCAAAGATTAGTGATGTGCCAAAAATATTTACAGACAACTTTTTCGGCACAGTCACAGAGAGATAACACCGAGTTTAACACCTTAACTGCCAGTCAAATAAAACTGAACCGTTCTGATTTACTATTTTATTACTTTAAGCCTATTCCAAAGCTTGAATTTGTGCGTTCAAAAGCACACCGTCATCAAACACAGGTAGATCTTCTTTCATCTTTACAAACTGCGTCCTTGTAATGTTACCGTTAAACTGATGATCCTGTTTGTAACATTATTGTTTATAGCTGACGTAATGGGATAAACAATAGCCCAATAGCAAGCCACGGATATTTCAGGTATTGTTAAGGTGTCATAAAACACAGGTAAAAGCTACCTCACTTGTAGGAACATCTTAATTGCTTTAAGTTTCACAAATCCGTCAACCGACACGTTTGATTTTTGAGCTTAGTTTTGGGACTGTTTAATTTTTTTGTTTATTTGTGTAAACATGATTTTTTGTGCTGAACTAACTTCTAAAACGTATCTACCCAACAAAGAGATGTCACGCACAATTATCTATTATTCCATTTCTTCAATAACTGTCGGATGTAAGACGTAAGAATATAAACAGTTGATAAATAAACTATATAATTTAATAATTTATCGCCTTCCTGACCTTTTCCTTCATTTGCCTTTAGCTTTGGTTATTATAATTAAAATCCGTATTTAGTTTCGTAATATTATTTAAATGACGTACATTTTTTATATATTCAAGTCATTGAAAGGGCAGACACACACGTCATATCAACTGTATTCAACCCGTATGCACTTTACTTAGAAACTGAACTGTCGAATAATAAGTGCATTGTGTGACCGTATACGTATCACTCGGATTAGTGAGGGGAATACGTAACGTCGATAATTTGCACACCCAATGGAGCGAAGGCAGCGACAGGTGACGGAATTTTTATCGTTGGAAGAATTTATTTCAATTTAACTAATTAGGTTTTTGATGTGCTGGTATTTTTTCTGTGACTTTTCTATCGCTGCGCTCTTACATTCTGCAATCATACGTGCCTGTCGCATTGACTTTAAACAAGAAAAATATCTCTTTCGGCCTCTTAATCTAACCTATAAGAGTTTATCAGATGTCCATTATCGAAGGTCCTGATCGAGGTCAACGACTCCATGTGAGCATATCGACACATCGACAGCGGCGGCAGGGCGGCGCGCGCCACGCACTTCCGACGCGACGGATTTGCCGGAATCGGCGCGGGCGCATCAAACGCGCTGCAAAATTCGGACGGAGGCGCGCGCGCGTGAATCAATTTGAATATTTTTTTCGGTGCCGACATGGGAATGGCTACCTCCCGTCATGGGCATCACACACAATGTTCGCAATATTGCTCAGCGCTCGACTTAACAAACGTTTTTACACAAAACAAAGAATTTTTATAGTGCATAATCTCAGCATGTAGAAGCTTTATGAGTCGTCCCGAATTTTTTCGTTGACATTATACCTCCATATTACATTCAGATGGTCCTTGTCGAAATTAAGGCGCATATTATTAATTACGTTCGTTCAAGAGAGCACTTGTAAAAAGCTACAATTTAATTACGAAAAAATGTCACCGCTTATTATTTTTTTCAGTCGGATTCAGTGTATCCGAGTTTCGTCGAGTTGGAGCCCACACGGGTTTTCTTGCTACCAACATCTCACGTTTTTGAGCAGCCGTAATATTTAAATTGCCGACATAGCTCCTCCGGCCATACCTTGCATGGGAATGTGCGCGGCGGTCGTCAAAACCCGCTTTTACCGAATGCGTTATGCGCTCTCCAAACGCACCGGACTTCGCCGGACTTCGCCGGACTACCCGCGCCTTCCTTGTCTAACCCGTCAGCGAGGTCCGTCGCAGACAAAGAAGTAATGGAGGAAAGTATGACTACTTTTACTGGACGTTTATTACGTTAGCAAACGCATCCCGCCTAAAATTTTGCATGGATGCGTCGCGCATGCGAAAATGTGTACGGGCGCACGTCGGCGGCGCACGGGCACGTACTCAATATTACCTGCCGATGCATATTAATGAAGGAGGAAGTTTTGTCAACAATATCTAATGTGCTCCGCGAACTCGCCGCGGTGCCATTGATAGCTTTTTTGTTTCATATAAATTCGTTTTCAAAGTACTTTTATAGACGGCGCCATATGAAATATTGCAATATTGCATAATGTATGACACAGACAATATATATCTTATTGAAAACAATCGGTGTGATTGTTCACGATAGACGGTGTTCTACAATATCTGTATTCGCTGCAAGTGGTTTAACTGGGTTATTCCATTTAAATCGTCCGCTACTTGAGTATTAATTAGCGATAATCATGATGGCAAATAATCTTCGTGTTGATTACTGACAGGTTTATACTTCAAGTGGAAATATCTCGAGTGGTTTATATCGTTTCCTTGATAAACACAATAATATATAAAAATTCTTTGAATAATGTTATCTTCACAATCGTAATAACATTTATAACTAAATGCTTAAATCGTTATGTTGCTAAGTATACCTATGTATATCTGTTTTCAGGTGTATTGCTTAATTGAATAAATTCAGTTAAGTAGGTACTTCCTAAAGTTTTTACCATTGATATAATTTTAATCCAACTAGCATTGCCGATTATTTTTAGTAGTATTAATATCTGAGACGTTAGGTATGCGATAAGTAAAGATTTTATCGATAGGTATGTGAAAAACTTAAAGCAGGCGTGCCTATTTTTAGAATTTCATTATAATTTTTTCACTATTTCCAATCTTAATGTATCTAGTTGATATTATTATGTTAAGTTAACTATAGCTAACAACTCTTTATGAATTACTGAAACTAAATAATCTTGCAAGTATTTTAATCATCATTTCATAGACTTCTAAGTGAGTAAAATGAGAGATCCAGACAATCCCAAAAATAAAAATATATCCATATACCAATAATGACCATAGACAGATGCCCCACTGTACACCGGAAATACATATCATCGAAGATTGTCAGATAAAACAAAATACCGGCAGAATAGTCAAACACCAAATATTTCCGTTGAAAAGTAATTCGTGTCATTTGTTGAAACAAGTCTCTTAGATAAAGCACGTGTGGATTATCCGTGCCGCAGTCCACAGATATGACGATGTCATATCGTGTTATATCGGCAAACGTGCATTATCGCGCTAAGTCGTGGATTACCGCACTGATTTATTTGTTTTATCGCGTTTTGTCGGAATTTACAAAGAGATCGCCACAAGATTGCGCGTACTTGTTTTTGACTGACAACGTCATTGGATTTATTTTTATCGTATTATATTTATATCATTGTGCTGTTTTATATGATGGGTGGCATTAAGGATTTCTGAGATTGTGAGTGTTAACGAATTCCGTGAAACGTTTTCTGAGTAATTAAGAAGTTAATGCTTAGGTTTATTCACGTCACGACGACGCACGATGACGACATCACACACACACTCATCACACACACACTCATCACACACACTCCTCACCCGTCATTCACTCATTTCATCTGAAACCGCAAGCCTAACTCCAATAATTCCTAATCGCCTGATACGCGAAACACCGACGGTTACAGTTCAATTACCAACTATTTGTTTTTAATTTAAACCCCAAATCTTCACCATCTACTTAACTGTAACCCGTCCAATTTGAAGGCATGCCATTGTGCGTAACGGTGAATGATAGTGAACCAAATCACACGTTTGGACGTGAAGTAATAACAAAAGCTCTGTGAGGGATCCGACTGATTGCTCACACGTTAGCGAAAGCCGAACAAATTAACTTAGCACTTCGATGCCTAGAAACCATTTTGTTTCCAATTTGTGGGCCGCTCGACAATATGCCCTATGTGTTTATCCCGTCCAAAAACAGTGCAAATGACACTAATTACGCCATTGTAGCGGGGCCGTGTTAATAGATTGCTCATACCGGTCTGAATTCTCCTAAACCGTATGATGTACGGTCCGTGGTACGCTGAGGAGTTACTCAACTTACACGTGGATTGGACTACAATTTGTTTGCGAACAGTAGTGCTGTTTTATACTAGAATGCACTTCGAAGCTTACTCAAGCAAAATGCTAGATGCAAATAATAAATAAAACGAACTCGCTTGTTAAAAATGGAGTTTTAATAAATCATCGCTGAATTGCCTTTCGGGTTTGAAATTGATTTTAAGAATAGTATTATCTTGAGAAAAATGTAGATCTTAGCAGCGTTTATGACCATCACCATTCCCTATAGTAGTTTTGTTTGTCAAATGGTGTGTAAAAGCGCACAAATCGACCTATTTCCAATGATTGGATATCGAATGTCCGAATGACGATGTCAATAAATACGTCACTAATTCTATCATGAACTATGAATCTGAACCTTTTGCTTTATGTGTCAGTGTTGTTTGCAAATATCGTCACTGGTTGGAATTTGGACTGTCATTAGGCTGCGGTCTCACAAACCGATTTATTAGAACAAGAACACAGGTTTTTGTAACTTCGTCAGTATTTAGGGTTTACTGTTGAATAAGTGACTTTAGACTTCTAAGTAACATCACATCAGGCATGCTTTTCTTGAAGTGTTAGGCAGATGTGTTACTATCGATTATACATTTCACCAGTTATGTATAAGTCCCATGTAGTAGGGGGCAAGCTTATTGCCATCAATCGGGCACAAATCCAGACTTCTAAGTAATATAAAAAAAAAAAAAAAAAAAAAAAAAAAAAAATATGATATCGTAAGCACTCTTACCTATATCTTATCAATGCGCTAACTTAAAAGGCTGATCCCATTAACTTATTGTAAATGTACAAGATTTCTCACTTATTTTTTGAGACTATCTCCTAAATCCCACTTGGAAAATCGTTTTGTCTCTTTGTGTGTCAGAGATTAAATTCGGAGTTTCATAGCAATTCATTTGCTATCTAGACTAATATAAGACTTCATCGTTCTGATTGAGCACGTGATTCTACTTGTTTGATACTGGTCTCATAATATTTGTTGTTATACCAACCATACCCGTTTAGATATCTATGTTATAAAGCCTATTAGCCTACAGCAGTCCTCAGCAGGACGAAGGCTTCTCCTATTCCACGGCATTCAACTCGATTCTAGGCAACTCTCATCCAGCTTCTACCAACCACCCTGCGAAGATCGTCGCTCCACCTAGCCTGAGGGCGTCCTACCTTACGTTTGGTCCGATTCGCGGCCTCCACTCAAGAATACGTCTACCCCAACGGTCATCGGTTCTACGGCTAATATGGCCGGCCCATTGCCACTTCAGCTTGCTTCATTTACATATGCTACCTAGAAAAATCTTGTAGTCTTGATTAAATTGGTAGCTTGTTCCGTATTACCGTTTTTAATAACTTTTCATCAAACTGCGGGGTTGCTACGGCCTATTTCTTTTTCATGACATTAAATGGCTTTACATCAATGGACTGCGATTGAGTCATGATGATGTTTATTTCTATCATTGATAATCCTACCAAACTTATACATGGCAGCACGTATAACTACAAAGATAGTGTGGAAATTTGTATTAGTTCGTCGATTTCTAAACCTTTCTTTTATACAGTCCGTAACCACTTATAATATATGAAGGTACGGTCTGTAGAATATTATATTCTGATATTCCTTTGCCGCAGTAATAACGCAAAGCAAATAATCTCTGCAATGTAAAAGAGGATTTATTATACACAAGTAAATAACATAATAAATCTGATTTTATGACGAACAAGAGATAATACTGTTAATATGGTAGATAGTAAAAATATATATCCTTCACTGTTTGAAATGAGTGATTAGCACAGATTAAAGAACACACGAGGTTACAATTTGTTAAAGAATACTAGAGGATAGTTTAAACGAATTCTTATCGGATTCTACGAATATTTGATGAAATAGGGGTCAGAATTGCATCATGATGTGGATAAGATTATTTTTTGCGTACACTAATCCGTTTTTTTGTTGGTTATGACTTTTTGTCTTTTGAACACAATTCGTTCAAATCTACACATATATCAATTTAATACATAATATGGCGTTAGTTGTTATTCCTAAATATTATTAAATTGGTCCAATATCTAAATGTTAAAACTATTGAATTAACGATATAAAGTCCACTTCCGCTGTCCAATATTTGTTTTATTATATAGAATGTGGGAATCGGGAAATTGATTAATTATTTCGAGATAATTATTAACAAAAGTTTATTTGATCAATATTCATTGATATCTATTTTATGTACTTTTAATTAGAGACTGTAGCAGAGAAAAATGTAAATGTGAGCACCATGGAGCCGTTTGTATTTTTTTTAAATTTATTAAGATGTTTGTTGACTTGAAAGATCATGGTAGCTGAGATTAGGTCATGCTCGCTTAAATGTCTCGCTGATGGTGGCGAGTCTGTTGGATCATTCGGTTCCCTACAAAATGGTTGAGCTGAATGGTGCTGATCCACGCGTCATGTTCGTGAACGGGCGCCGTCAGTTGTGACTGGTCATCTCTTATCTGCCATGGCTTATTTTTAATCTTATATCTTGAATTGTTTTGATTATTTTTTTGTACATTGTTCTCACATATAGAAGCAACAAGAATAATGTACCCAGGATTTTGTAATTTTCTATATTTAAAAGAGTGTCCTTGGAGTTTCTTGCCCGTTCTTCTCCATAAAGATCTACGTTTTGGAATGGGCAACTAGCTTCAACTTTCTGACTAACTGACGCGACTATTTGACAATTCAAAAGTGCCTGTAAATGTTATAATTGAAAAAAAAAAAAAAAAAGATCGTGAACTATCACAATTCACTAGTAATTGGTTACACTCTTTATTGAAACAATTTCTTGATTATATTTTATATATATTATAAATTAAAGTCGCTTTTCGTGTCTGTCTGTATGACCACGTTGTTCTTCCATTCTGCGCAAATGATTTTGATGCGGTTTTCATCATAATTTAGAGAATTTATTCCGAAATTTTATGTGTATAAAACATTAATATTGAAGTTTCATTATTAAACAAATGTCGATGTGTGTTATCTGGCGAAAAAAAACGTGTCATAATTTGTCACACGATTTATTAATATTACCTAAGATGAAGTGCGACTTATCAACGCTAAACTGCTAAACTTATAACACCCCCATAAATGGTGAAGTGGTAGTGAAACTTATAAAATTCCCAGCAGCTTCTATGTCATCTTATTTCGCGTGTAAGTGACGTCATAGATGTGGCAATTATCGCCTTCAACAAGTTCAATGAAGCGGTTTTTTACTGTTCTATTTTCAATTTTTTTATTTTTTAAAGTTGTTAATTTTAAATAACGTGCATGTATCATTTGATTAATGAAAATTAGCCAATAGTTTGAGGATTTATCTTTTGTAACTAGAACAACTTTATCAGGCCTGAATTTAATTGACTTAATGTTTTTTTTTTTTTGATGGAACGGTAGGAGCCAATTATAATTTTTGAACACTTTTGAACTAAATCAATAAATAGAGTAAAATATATAAATATAAAAAGAAAGGTAAAAAACAAACATTCTGCAATAAAAAAAAATAAAAAAAATGAAATATAAACACACACAAATGATATGCAGTAGTCATACATTCCTATCACATAATTATTCCGGTTTTAAGAATTAAAGCTTTCCTATAAATTTCCAATAATTTTCTGATAATAAACAGTCATAAATAAATAAAAATAACAAACAATAATTTTTGATACTACAGTCGTGTGTATAGCCGTGACACAAATATAGAGTGATCTTTCAGAAGAGAGAATAGAAAGTTGTACTCAGGCCAATTCTCTATTATAAGAATAAACATAGAACACAAGAAAATAAAAAAAATCGGCATATGTTCTGCATTCGCATCACAAAGTTCGCCCCATACTTTGTTCCTTATTCGTCTCAGTTAAAAAAAAAATGGAAATTCATGTTTATAAAGTAAAGCCAAATGAAAAAAAAATATCTTACTGCAAGCAAGAGTAATACATAACATATAGAGATTATGAATTTTATTTTTGAATGTCCAGTTTATGCTGATCTCGCGTTGTAAAGGATTTCCGTACAATGTGAGGTTAGCTTATACTGGAAATGTATATTTTGATGTGTAGCCGTGTGCACCTAAACAGACACTGACATCAGACACGTGTAGATAAGTGAATCAATCACATTATATTCAGACTTGGCTTACTATCACCGGATAAGCTTTATCTATCAAATAAATCTGTGAATATAAACTTTGTATTAATATTCGTTGATAGCAGGCGATTAACTATCGGTGATAATTTGCTCGTTCGTCGTAATATGGTATGTATGAAGGTTATCCCTGTAGGGGTAAGTAGGAGTAACGCACTACACGATTAGCACCTGGTCGACCGAGCCCTGCTCGGATTAAAATAGAGAATTCTTATTTAATAGTATAGAATAGTTCATACTAATTCCATGCTGCCATGATAGTAGGTACTTACTAATTCCATGCTGCCATGATAGTAGGTACTTACTAATTCCATGCTGCCATGATAGTAGGGTACTTACTAATTCCATGCTGCCATGTGATTATTGACATGTTATTATTGTCTTGTTCTAAACTTTGCGACCCAGCTCTGCTTGGGTGAAAATACGGAGAAAACGAATTTTCCCAGATCAGATATGAGACCTAACTAGATCGATTTTTCGCCCCCGTAAACAAACCCCTATATTGCAACTTTCATCGCAATCGTTAGAGCTGTTTTCAAGAAAGTGATTACAAATATATATATACAAATATTGCTCCTTTAATAGAATAGGATAGGATAGGATACGATACTAGCTTTATTTTACTTGCTAATATAATATTAAAATACACAAGGTGTAAAGAACATCCGCGTACAAACCGAAAGAAGTGTTAATATGGGATTATTCCACTTATCCCCATTGACATTCCCCATCAATGGGGATTTGTGTACTTTTTGAAAACGAATCCCCATTGATGGGGAAAGAGGGACAAAAAGTTCACAAATCCCCATCGGTTTAAAAATAAAATACAAACAATATAATTATTATAAAAGAATCACGAATCTTTATTTCTCACGGAAGTAATGGCTAAATTAATAGCCTTAGTGTAAAATATTTCTGTCATGTCATATTACAGTCTAAACTTTATTACAAATACAATCTTTTGGAGATCAACTTTTAAATTAGTTTATGGTAACTTTGTGATTGATTATTTTAGACCAGTATTTTACATGGAGCAACCGCATATCTGACCTCCACAACCCAGTAACTGGATAATACGATAACCCTTGGTAAGACTTGGTTGTCAGACTTTCGGGCTTCTGACGACCCGTAACGACTGTCAAAGATCCACGAATGACAGCCGGGACCAACGGCTTCACGTGCTTTAAGAGGCACGGAGGGGTCTCGGTATGTAAAGATGGTCACCCGTCCACGGACCAACCCCGGCAAGCGTAGCTTAACCTGATGGATCGGCCCGTGCGGCTGTTATTGCTTAGACACAAGCTACAAAAAAAAACAAAAAAATAATAATTAGAAATAAATTTAATCAAAACCTCATAAAATTCACCGTTTTCCTAGAAAAAACATTCGTAAAATCAGCTGATCAACCTAAAACTAGAACAATGAACCGAATTGTATAAACACCAATCTCAGATGTGTGAATGACGTATATCATACGTTTCCATTGCGCAGTGACGAAACTTCCTAAGTCACGGGCGCCGTTTGAACAAGCCAGGTCTCCGACAAATCCTTAAATCGACATGGCTAAACAAACGCTGGATATGGGAACATACCCGCTGCTCGTCTGGATTAGAGGCGCGCTTAAACCCGGCACCCGTGCGGTAGTCAGTGTAAACATGGGTTAAGGGCGCCGCTCCGCCACTTTACCTACGAGACATATTATAAGGTTAAGTTATGGTGTTTTTTTGGGAGAAATTGAATATTTGAGACTTTATTAAGTATAGGTAGTTATTTCGATTGAGAAGATCGAATCTACCAAGGCCCTGTTTCATTAACTCTTTGCTCTTTTCACGAGCAAAACTTACTAGTGCAAGGTTTGCTAGTCAAAAAGGAACTTGTCCAAACGAAAGAAAAATGCTTTGAAAACAAAAGAAAACCGATTAAAACAAGAGAAAGCTTTTAAATGAAATGATGTTCATTCAATACCGAGTAACTATACAATTTTATACATAGACTTGTATAATTGTATTTAGGTACAATAAATTATGTATCAACCTTCTGATTAATGAGTAGTGGCCAAGTGGTAAACGCCCCAACTTACAAGTGGGCGGTCGTTGCTTTACTTTGTGTAAATTATTTCATCACCACTGCTCTCAAAACGGTGAAGGAAAACATCGTGAGGAAACCGGCATGTCCTAGAACCAAAAATTCTAAGGCATCTACCAACCCGCACTGGGCCCGCGTGGTGGATTACGGCCGGCTCGAAGAGAGGAGGCCTGTGTGGGCCCAGCAGTGGGAACATTATAGACTTATTATGTTTATTCTACTAATTGATTCACCCGGCTCCAAAATGTCAAGTTTCTCATTCAAAATTGCGCAATATTTTAAATTCTCTACGCTTTCAATCGCTCAGTTAGTAGTTACTAATCACGCGGTATATCTGGTGATCCTCCATGGAAGGTCAGGGGTCGAATCATGTCCGTGGCACCAGTGACTGGCACTGACGAAATTGGCTCAAAAGCCAAGATAAGTTCGGCGTAAACTATAAAAATCTGCGACGTCATAATAACACAAATCCCGATTAGGATGATACTCACTGCTGTTGCGGTTGAGTAGCTTGGTTTTTTAAAATTATATTGTAAAAAATATTATTACATTAAATAGGGATGTGGACCGGGTAAAAAAAAACTATTTAGTTCGTCAGTAGGATAATAAAAAAAACACATATTTTTTGCTTTATCACATTAATAAAAAAATATTTAGATAAAACTCATTCAAGTTGGGGAGTGGGGCCTCGCTACGTCACAATTCAATATAAAATCTACCGGACAGTGACGTCATGCCAAATTTTAAATCTGTTGATTAAACACAAAAATAAAAAATACGGGTCCAGTATTTTTAGAGGCCTATGCCCAGCAGTGGGATGATGCAGGCTACGGTAACAGTATTATAATTTTGTGTAGTCACATTTTTGTACGCGAATTATAGGTAATCTTCACATTTTTTTTTATTTTTTTTTTATTTTTTTTTTATTGTAAGTTAACTTAATATTAGCATTCAAGGAAAACCTGGCAATTTTTCATGTGACTTTTCACTGTCTCTCTAGTCACTAAAAACTGAAAAGGAAATCTGAAATGTTTTCTTTATTTTTATCTGCTAGCCATAATCGTTGCCAGTTCTATGAATCCGTATGCCAAGCTGATAATTCAACAGTTATACTTCTTATCTACACTAATTGTACGTCTCAATTATCTATTTTTATGCGATTCATACTTATTTTAACATTTTGATAGTATTAGGAGTTACAGTGGAATATTTTATATATGTACATACATTACGTATCGTACCTATTTATTTTGCGCATATCTTAACGATTACACGTACTTTTAAAGCAAAAAACTTTAAAATAAAACATGATTTTTCAGTCATAGAGTATATTTCTAAATCTTTAGAATTATGTATTACGAAATAAATAAATGTAAAGTCGTTTACAAATATTTGAAAGGCGATTTCGCACGACCTACCTATCGCTGAAGGTTATACTTACAAAAATATATTAAAAATTAAAACTATTTAGGAAAAACCACGTCGCTGTTTTCAACGCGTTGACAGCTCAAGAATTAAAAGATAAGCTCACATGGTGAACAAATATGAGTGGTTTCTAAACGCTATCTCGTTTAAATAACTGGAGCATAAATTAATCAGAGCCGTGGTTTATAGACAACAGGGGTAATGCCACGGTAAATGTTACTATCGTACTGTCTGTCTGTGTGTTTGTGTGTCACTTACTTGCCTCTGTATTCGTCAGATTAGACGGGAGTTGGTTATCGCGGTTGCATCATTTGAGATAAATAGTAAGCTAATTTTTGCGGGTCATTTTAAAGTGGTATTTCTTTTGTTTGTTTAACCTTGCTTATTTTTTCATTTCTAAATAGGTTCATATGGCAGAAAAGTATTAATAAATAATGAAATTGAAAATACAGTGTAAACTCCATGTAACGTCACTCTATTTAACGACAAACTCCCTTAAGCGTCGAAATCAATTGGCTTTGGTTGGTTTAGCTTGTCTTTCATACAATGTTTCACTCTACATAGCATTACACCCACTCTCAATAACGACAACAATTGAGTAATAAAAAGTACCTTTTAAGTTGCTAAAATTAGTAAAAACTGCGCAGCTGTGTACGATCTATTGTCGCTTTATTATCCTAGCCCGCAATAAACTCGACTGTCGGCATCATGCATACCGAACTTTCTAAGAAATTCGTTCTTTTGTTTACAATTTGGGAAATAAAATAAGTAAAAAAATACAACAAAATTACTGGTGCAGCAAAAGACGTCAGACAAAAATAACAGACTATACGCAATAGCGTTCATATACCATTCTTTTTTATGCACATAACTACTAACAATAGTCGGAAATAAACTTTTTCTTTTTCTAATTCTGATGTTTCTTCTCTCCATTTAACGACAACTCTCTATAACGCCATAAAATGCACAGTCCCTTCAGTGTCGCTATATAGAGTTTACACTGTATTTATTTCAGACCAAGTACACAGTAATTGGTACGAGTCCATATTATGTTAGAAGGAAATACTTATAGCCATGTTAGTAAATTTTTTATAAATAATAAAAATTAATTTAAATATTTTAATAAGTATTTTTTTATATTTTTAATTGATTTTTATATCGTTTTTTAAGAAATATTTAAAAATGTATTTTATATGTAAAAAAACAATCGTTTAATAAACGAAATAATAATGATTATTTATTTCATAAGCCTAATACATAAGGAGAGAAAAAGGGGTTAAACAATGTATTACTTATGTGACTGAGATCCTTATAGTAATTAGACAAGTACCTACAGCCTGCTCGATTTTGTAAAAATTCAGACATCCGAACTAGGACGTGTCCTGTATCTCAGGTCAGTGTTCTTTCCTGCCAGCTAGGCACATTGTGAAGCCTAACTTTAGATGCTGGAATTTTAGACATGCATGAGCGACCAAAGCCTTAGGATTTGGCTGTCCACTCTGTCCGACACCACGCTCAGAACCGAACCTTTACCCGAGACCACAGGGAGGCCGTTCTTTTTCCAAGCATCGCCTGTCGCCAGTTGGTAAAATAAATAAATCGTTATTCGAAAGCTTATCCGTCTGTGTGTCAGAGTACACAATGGTTTACGATGTTCATGACCAAATTCACGTAACTTTATCAAATTAGCTTAGACTTATATTTCATCTTATTTCTTTATCTCTATGACAGTAGATTAGTGCTACGAAACCATTACCTACGCTAATCAGAAGACGGAAAAGCAGTATAATGTCAAAGTCAAATAATTTATTTCAATTATGCACTGATCTTTGATATCACTGATCTATGAACGTCAAAATTTACAAAAAAATTGAATTGATTCTAGTTGCCCCTTCCAAAAGGTAGTTTTGTATGGAGAAGAATGGGCAAGAAACTCCACCATTACTCTTTTTAAATGTTTTACAATATTTTATAATCATTTAATTATATGTGAAGATGATGCACTTGGAATAAGATTACTATACCACAAGAGGTAAAAATAATTAAAAATTAAGCAATGACGGATCAATTAATTATATGATAGATTCATAGTGCTCACATATTACACACAAATATTCTGAAAAACTATTTTGACGTAAATATTTTTCCATTGGAAAACCATTTTCGTGCCCACCTGCCTTTTTTTTTTTTTTTGATGCTGGGAAATCACCAAATGACTTCTCCCGCTCTGGGCAGAGCTGAGGGTGTGTCAGACTTTTACTGACTAAAACACACCCGTGTTCTTTCCGTTGCCTGTGTGCCGGGGCCGCGACATCCCTTTCGGACAAACCCGCAACCCCAGCAGGCATTGGTCTTTCGACCCCGTCGGTTGATGCTGACATCTCATGACTCTCACATTGCTAAACTGTTTTAGTGATACCTATATCACTAAAACAAATATATCTACTAAGTAAGTGTCTTATATCTTTGAAAATAGTAGCTGACAACCGCTGAGCCCTGTTTGTCAAGCAATTGTTACAATTATGATTTACATATTTGCCGATCTTGTAATCTGATGTCTTACGACTGATGTTACTGTCACCTCTATGTACTTATTGTAATGTACATAGTACGTATGTAATATTGACTGAAGTAGGTAGGTGTAGGATAATAACATGTTAAACTTGAGAAAAGGAGACAAATCACATGCTAGTATCAAGTTAACACACTTTTAACAGATTTTTTAAGTGAAAACTTCTTTAGGTGCGTTGAGCACTTTTTGGGTGAACAAAAATCATGGAACTCGCGTCATCGTTACCAAACGCTTTCCATGACTATATGTATAATGTGTATATATATTGATAATAATAATTCAGAAATAATAATCTAATAGCTTGACAATACAATTCACAAGTTACTTAGTTTTCACTTCCATCGGCAGTTCCAAAAGACTGCCCCGCATGTTTATTTTTCTGAGATAATCGGAGCCAAATTAGTTAGAGGCAGTGATAGCCTAGTTGTGTGACCGTCGGACTGCCAAGTCATGAGGTCTCGAGTTCGAACCCAAGGCACGAACCTCTGACTTTTCGGATTCATGTGCGTATTCTATAATATCACTTGCTTCAAAAACGGTGAAGGAAAACATCGTGATGAAACCGGCCATGCCTGAGAGATATTCTCGACGGCATAACGTGAAGCCAAGTCAGAGACCCATGGGCGGCTTTAAAACTGTTACCAGGTTAGTCACTAACCACAAGATAAAGAAGAATAATTTATTCTTCATAAAGACGATGATAACAATGTAATTTATTAAGCTAAATTAAATCATATCACTTACAAACAAACTGATGCATTAGTTGTCAATATTGCTTTCCAAATATTCGATAAACGTAATAAATCAGCGTGGGAATATAAACAGGATTATCAGTACAACAAGAAATTTATGTTAGTCACTAATAAACCTATTTCATTCATTCGTTGAAAGAGTTTGGTTATCACTAAAAATATTTTCCTATTATTTAAACGATATATGATGCCAACATCTTTAAATTAAGCTAAGTATTAACTGTAAAAAAAAGTTAATAAGCACTCACCCTTTTTAAATCCATAAACTAAAGGTTTTTCTTCATAATGATTGCTTAGCGTGTTTTATCTAACGGAAATGAATAACTAATTAGAAGTAGCCGATGAGATTCACTTAGCTGTTATTATTTCCAGACGATGAATAACAAAACGCATGTTGAAGGTGTGTCCAAGTTTCCAAGATTAGAACTTATGCTTCAATGAAGTTTCATTGGAGCAAAGTTCTAATTTTGGATACTTTATTGAAGAACTTCTTATAATTCAGAATTTTCAGATTAGCAGACTACTACATATAGATATATATACCCTTGAACGCTTTAGAAGACAACATAGAAGGTGTGATGAAAATTACAATCAAAGGTGACGTTTCTATACCAATCTGCACTCCGGCTAACACAAGAAAACCATTTCCCCCATCGGTACTAATTCGTAACATACGAATTCTCGAGCACAAAACCGCCCAGCAAAGCTCAACAAGTCCAGAGCACACACAAATCGTTCCAAATAAATTGTAAAGTTCGGCGAACATATCCATTGTAATTGTGGTACGTGCTAGCCGTGATTGCAGCAAGAGTTAACACATAATACATTACAGTTTATGTCACAACACAATCAGGCTCCGCCGAGGACGAATCAGGCGGCGACGCGCGTAATCTGGGTTAACAGGGGTCAAACGACATCACAAATTCCAATACGATATTAGACGTATCTGTGGCGCGAATCAACGATTCTATGGTCGGACGAACTGTGCGTGCTATTGGCCAACACGCCCCTGCTCTTGTTCGCTTCATGCGGTACATTTTGCACATGCACTTTGATTGTGCACGTCAAATTGCTCAGAATTGGTAAGGGTTAATTTATTGTTGAGAGCAACCAAGTGTACCTCTGCAGCTAGATCATTTCGCTCTTCATCTCTCCTCCAAACCCCTCTTAAGTTTTATGGTTCTGGTATTGAATCAAAAATGATAAGATCATTTGTGATGGAATTTCGGGTATGGTGTGAGGATTCCTTAATTTCAATTAAAAGCTCTGTGC
Organism: Agrochola lota; assembly: GCA_947364205.1. NCBI lineage: Eukaryota > Metazoa > Arthropoda > Insecta > Lepidoptera > Noctuidae > Agrochola > Agrochola lota. The sequence goes on along the minus strand of OX376219.1, from coordinate 17,254,338 downwards.
TCATTTTGTTTTTCTCCGGCGAGATTTTTTATGTCAACTTGGACATTATAACGTGATGAGATATGTCGTGTTTGCACATCATTAACCTTATTAAAACACTATCATTCGTTGTGAGTTTGCCGTTATGTGGTCAAACCGGCGTTCAGTAACAATATTCAATGAATGTAATCAGTGCGGCTCATGAACGTTTTGTATCGACTGACGCAATGGCCAAGTGTCCAATTTGTATCTCGATTCGCCTTAAGTGGTTCGACTTTTCTTAGATTAGAATACATAAAGATGAGTACATTATTTTTCTTGTGAGTTCAGTTGCAGTTTTATTCTCACTTGGTGTTGAAAATATGGTCGTTTTAGGCATTACATTTCTAAATTGAACTACGCAGTCAAAGACTCTCTTGTAAAACCTAGGACCTACATGGATAGGAGTCTATATGGTAAAAATAACTAAGTATGAAAACTGAAATATCTGGATATAAATCTGAAGTGATCCTTGAATCCAAGGACCAGCCAATATAGACTAGACAACGGGAATTTCCAGATAAGATGGTTATCTAACTTGCAAACTGTAGTCCAGTTGTTCTCTACCAGAAGCGAGATATGACGTATGCCTTCATTGACGTCTAGAAACTGGCAGATTTTTTTTTTAAATTGTCACCTTTTGTCGTGACTCTTTTGTTTTATTAGTACGAAGGTAAAAATAGCGATGGTTTCTATTTTGAATACCATATTTGAGTGTCGCACTGGTGCTAATCAAACGAGTATGACCGAATTTGTAATCCGATTTCCAACATGAGTTTGTAACGTGTAAAATGGTTATTTTTGTTGTTTTTACCGTTTTAAGCAGTATTGGTCAAGAAAGAAAAAAAAATATTCGTAGAAATAAGATGACATGACGTTGACGAGTCTTGTCAAAATGTTGACTCTTGCATCTTTCTGATTATCTATAGGTTTTTGGTTGATTAAATTCTTTGATCTGAAACAGGCACAATAAGTTGTATTTTGTACAGTACCTGGGCAACCGAGCTCTGCTCGGGTGAAAATAGACAAAACGAATTTTCCCAGATATAAGATCGATTTTCGCCCCCGTAAGCCCCTATATTACAACTTTAATTGAATCGTAAGAGCCGTTTTTGAGAATGTGATTACAAATATATATATACAAATATTGCTTATTTAATAGTATAGGATATATAGGATGTCTGTGCTCTTTACCGTTAACTCCATAAGAGAATATTTTTGGACTCGCCAAAAACATGACACCAAATACGTCAAAACGTTCTTCATTAAAATCAGATCATGAATTTAATACGGTACAAAATACATGAAAAAAGTACAGTTACATAATGCACAATATAATGTAAGGCAACGGTTCCCTTCGTTTGTCGATGCGTTTCAAATGTCCCTCACGTCTGCCTTTGACAGACACTGTGCGCATACGCAACCATATTGCACCAATGCATGCAAGTGTACCGGCGCAAATTGTAGAATTATTCATTATTATTCGACCTTAATGGAAGCTATGGTGTCTCGTCTAGACACGATACCATAAAAGCATGGATAAGCCTGTGTTCATGTATTGAAATTATCCACTCCGTTATATTAATTGGGCGTACGCAAATTAAATATTAATGCTTAGATTATGGTTTGGAACAATTAGCTGCGATTGGAACTTTATGTATCCGTTTTAGTACACTTGTTTAACTTAGATTGTTTTTGCAACTCATTATTATATGCAACTAAATAATTTTTTTCGTATTTATTGTATCTATCAAAATCAAAACAGATGTGAAAATGTGAAAAACGTGTTTTTACATGGATAATCACGGAATTAAATACAAGTCCACGAGATTAACGAGAGATTAAATTGTTTAATCGTTATCAAAGTCTAAATCTTCTACTAAGAAGTTGTTATCTCAGATAGAAAGAGATAGCCTATCAAAAAATATTTCTGATTACTGTAGATTAATTAGTGATTAGTGTAAGACATGTTTTGATTTTTAATTTAATTAATATAACAGAATTAATTGAATTTTGATTTCATTGATTTCATTTTTGATATGGAAGTGCGGAACTTCATACTTATTTTGTAATATCATCAAAATCGAACTCCCTTAATAAAATGTTCGTCGTAGGTACTTTCAATATCCAAGAAACAATACTGCCTTGTAAAACTTACATTCATTTGTTTTTCTATGCAAAATCTAACGCACACTTTTCTTTCGTAGAATTTGTCAGCGGAACTCAGGCGCAGCAAGACACCGCCTCGCCGTTCGCCGGAGGAGCGCGCGGTGCCCCGCCCCCCCTCCGCCCCCGTGCACCACGAGCGCATCCAGCACACCCCGCACACCCCCCACACCCCGCATCTCTCGCCTAAGAAGGAGGCCTTCAACAATCTGCTGAACAAAGGTATTACTGGTGAGTACACCATTTTATGACTAGGTTTTGAATATTTCGTGGTGTTTAGGCGCGACTATGAATAGGCCTCTTGAATTTTTGTGTGAGGAAAGTTTAAATGGATAGTTAAATAAATGATAGCTTCAGATCACTATTGACAATTTGACATAAGATTGTATGATCTGCTGCACACTTCGAACTGAGTTTAAAACAAATAAAATAACTAGAGCTATGAGCTTGTACCAAGCGGGCAGCCACAAGAAGTCGGTGAACCAACATTTAAAGTAGATTACACAAAGTCTAAACTGCGATTAAACAAGTCACAGAAAAACGATCACAAATGATTTTATCATACATTTTTCTCTCAGCCAAAGCCGAAACGTCCCTCAAACGTCTTTTAAAACAAGTAAGAGTGCATTATTCATAGTCACGAACTGTTCTTCGGCCCCTTTGTATAACTACGGTTCATCTGCACAGTCCTAGTTAATCTGATGCCATTATTGATTCCCCGATATCTTTTGGTCGTTAAATCAAACGTTCGCAGTATATGCGCCAGTGATTTCAATATTTATATGCTTTAATAAAGACTGTCAATGTTTATTGAATAGTTTCTAAGGAGTCACCTCTTGGTGTTAATAATTCTGTGCCGTTTATGTTTTATTGTTATTGAAAGAAAACATTAGTTTGTTCAAGCTAGGCAAGAAGAATACATTTTGTTCTGTGGGGGCCGAATGGTAACGGCGCCTACTTACGTGGTCGTGGTTTCGAACCCAGCCAGGCACTTTAGGTATGTAATTTGTTTCATCACCACTGCTCTCAAAATGGTGAAGAAAAACATCGTGAGGAAATGGTATGTCCTAGAATCACACATTCGATGTGATACCTACCAACCCGAAGTGGGCTTACGTGGTGTCCACTCCCTCTCACAGAGAGCAGGCCGGTGTCCCAGCAGTGGGAACGTTTTAGGCTAATTATGCATGATCTCGGTTTCCTGTACGAAAACTCAATTTTGAGTTAAACTCGCTCGCTTGAGTACTATTTATTTAAAATATCTACCCATCAATTGCGATTATTTAATAAGTAACAATTTCCGTAGAAATTCGAGTTAAGAATCTAAAAAGTTAAATACGATTTGGTGAGGAAATGTCATAAAAATGAATTAAACGAACGATAATATTGATCAGGTGCTACCGATAATCATTATTTTAGCAGAACATCCTTTAGATAAGAAATAATTTTGAGAATCAAAATATAATACGCTGGTAGGTAGGTACAGATGGTAAATAAAATAAACTATATTATAACTAGCAGCGCCCCGCGGTTTCACGCATAAGTCTTGATCCTGTGGGAACATCGGTATAAAAAGTATCCTTTATATTAATTCAGGTTATAAACTATCTGTGTGCCAAATTTCATCCAAATTCGTTCAGTCGTTTTTGCGTAAAAGAGTAACAAACATCCATCTATCCTTACAAACTTTCGCATTTATAATATTATATACTAGTGTTCGCCCGCGGCTTCGTCCGCGTAGAGGTCGGTTGTCCCACGGGAATGTATTACCGGGATAAAATGTATCCTATATGTTAGTCCTCGTTATAAACTATCTGTGTGCCAAATTTCATCCATATCCGATCAACCGTTTTTGCGTGAGTAACAAACATCCAAACATACAAACTTTCACATTTATAATATTATGTAGTAGGAAGTAGGATATAGTAGAACACATTTTCATCGAAGGGGCACTAGATGGCTAATGAGAACGACCCCTAAATCCACGCAGCTAATTTCACGACCAGTTTGGCGCGCATTGGGCATGAAACCCGAACCGACGCGGCATCAACTTCCCATACACCGGACTAATACCCACCGTTCATACCCTACCTAATAATTTCCCATTCATTCTCCTCTTTATAAATCATAATCTCTAAATCTACCGTCTTCTGTCCTTGTCTTTTTAATACAAATCCTTTTTGTTCCGTCCCTTTCTAGTTCTTTTACCCCTTAAATCTAATCCGGGACATCCCGTCTGCCGTAAGGCGCGCTCAAAGCATAAGCCCAAGTGCACACGCAGTGGGCACATATCACATATACAGTGTGCTCCATGCTTAAGATTTTTTTCTTTGTGCGTAGGACGTAAGATAAATTAAACACATAATAGGTATACAGTAAGCATTAGAATTTTAGAATTACGTCAAAGATTTATTGTGAATAATTTTCTAATATTTGAAAATCCTTGAAGTTTTAGAAAACATCAATTTTGGTATTAGCTACCTACTTAGACATCATTTTGAATTTTTTCGACATCACATAACCTTGTGTTTCCTGAAAACATCATTATTCTTTATCGTATTAACATAAATGGTAGCTGAAGTAGTTAAAGAATCTGAATAAGCACACAGATCAAATAAAATTTTATTGTCGGTTGCGCAAACAGAATGAAAAATATGAACAAAAAGACTATTATAAGTAGCGCTAGTAGAGGCGAGCTTGTCCCGCCAATCGGCCGGTGAGTTAATGCCTAATGCCACTAATCGGGCGTTATAAATCATTATTAATTTCGAATCGGGCCGCGCCGCCCGCGCCGCCGCCGATCCGCGCCGATTAGCGATTGCACAATGCCCGACGGATTACGCCCGACGTTGAAGATATATCTTTTTGTCAAATCGTACCTGAGTACCGTCGGAAGATTAAATCTCGTTGGAAATACATTGATTTTTTTAAATTATTGTTTTATTTGGAATGTAGTGCCACAATCAGGAATAGCTATCCAAAAATGAACTAGCTTTTTTGTTGAACAGATGGGAGGAATTCAGCTTTTGCAGCCATTGATGATTCTGAAACCTTCATCCATTCCTCTGTAGTAATAAAAATATTCCTTGCTTCTCTATTACAGGAAAGGTACTATTATGCAAAATATAAACCTTTCAAGTTAAGTTAGCTAATAAAACGGCTTATTTAAATACAATTGAGATTACTATTCATTTTAATAAAATATATGTATTTTACATTATTGATTTCCATTTACCATTAATACAGGAATATTAATGCCAGCCGTACTCTGGAAAATACTTCATAAATATTATTAATTATTTTAAACTTTCGTTACCGTCGTTGCTGACCGTACTTTACACGAATAAGCCAGTTTTATATAGATAAGCCGATTTATATTTTTTATTATACCTTATTATAATCTTTTATTTTATATGTAAGACATAACGTATGTACCTAAGGATGGTTTTATGTTTAAAATGAACGGTATGTTTCTTACATTTATATGCAAATATTCCTATTACGGCCCGGTTTATCGCACAATATGGACTATTAAGTAATAATATTTTGGATATCGTCGTTTGCTGTGTATGTAATAGATGTTATCTTGATTCTATATTTATTTTTAAAGATAAACTTATTTTAATCGGAGATCAGATTAACGAACGGTTTTATTAAACAGAAATGCGTTTGTGGATATTAAAGTCAATATTGATTCTTGAAATCAATTGAGATATATCATGATAGGTCGTAAAATACCATACTTAGGTATGTATTCTATGTAGGTATGTGTCACGTGAGTACCTACTACGAGGTAAGTAAGGTAGTGTTACAAATATCGACATAGTAAACTTTCAGGTAGGTGTAGCTCTTTATATATATATCTCTCAGAATACTAGGTGCCGCAAGAGAGGAGCTCGTGGCTAAGTAATAACTGCCGCACGGGTCGATCCATCAGGTTCAGCTATGCTTGCCGGGGTTGGTCTGTGGATGGGTGACCATCTTTACATACCGAGACTCCTCCGTGCCTCGGAAAGCACGTTAAGCCGTTGGTCCCGGCTGTCATTCGTGGATCTTTGACAGTCGTTACAAGTCGTCAGAAACCACACAAAGTCTGACAACCAGTCTTACCAAGGGGTATCGTATTACCCAGTTACTGGGTTGTGGAGGTCACATAGGCAGTCGCTCCATGTAAAATACTGGTATCCAGCTGCATCCGGTTAGACTGGAAGCCGACCCACACATAGTTGGGAAAAGGCTAGGCAGGTTGATAGGTACCGCAAGAATGAGTTTGTTAAAATGGTACCTATTACCTTTAAAATCTTTATTTAATCCATATGAGCACGTGAACTTTTAAAAAAACGTAAAGGCTTGTGCAGACCAGCGCGACTTGTCGCGCGAAGCGACTCAAACAATGCAATTTCTAAGAAAACTGTACGGTATAACAATAACCGGCGTCGCGTCGCGCGACAAGTCGCGCTGGTCTGCACAAGCCTTAATTCAATCTGCCTAGCCTTTTCCCTACTATGTTGGGGTCGGCTTCCAGTCTAACCGGATACTTACTTAGCCACAAGCTCCTTTAAAAAAAGTAATTAGTTTATTAATAATTTCCTTTTTTAAATCAAAACAATTCCGATAAAGTTGAACCTAAAGAAAAACACGATATGGGAAAACCACATTAGCGGAAGTGGTTTCACACAGTAGGTAGGTATCTGTACCTAGTTTTGGCAGTAGTATTATTCCACACTAATATAATTAAATTATATTTATTTTGCGAAATATAATTTTATACTATATTAGTTGACCGACAGACGTTGTCCTGTTTCCTAGAACTCGATCGCAGCGCCACCTACCGGGTCCAATTGTGGATCTAAACCATCCAGGGAACCACTCAAACACACACAAAAAAAAACATCAAAATAGGTCCCGCCTTTTAGGAGAAGTTCAGTGACATACAGACGTACAGAAGAATGATATAATAATATATTATTATAAATTACCTACTCGCTATTTAATATTGTTAATAAAACTTTTTTTATTTACAGGAAAGGTGTATATCACCCTATCCTTCCATTAAGTACACACACGATTGATTTTTCCTGAAAGATATGAAAAAAACCTTCTATAATTATTAACTTCCACAATAGCCTCAACTTCCTTAAAGCGGAAGAAAAGCTTTACAGACAAAGTTTAATCAATGAGGTTCTAAATGTCAAAAGGTAGGGAGTTAAATACAAAAAAAAATCATCAAATTTATAACTGTCATTATGACGTAGCGCGGTGTGACACGTATTATTAGGGCCAGCACACACGCGGGCGGAGCTTTATCTCCGGGCGACACGAGGCTGATCTGCGCGGGATGATCCGGATCAACGGGATCCGGGGGTGTTGTGTATGTGTGTGTGAGTCGATTGAATGTTCGACTTACGTGCTGTTTCTTTGTGTGTGTGAGTGTTTTTGTAATCTTTTGTCGCGTGTTTTGATAGCTAAGTAAGGTGTTAAAGATTTTCATTTGACAATGTTTTAGTCTAAACGTTAAGTATATCATTTTAGTAACAGATACAGATTCTGAAATAGTTTTGGAATTTCTATTGCGTAAGAAATGGCAAGTTTTAAAATACCAAAATTTAAAATGCGCTTCTTTGACGCAGTTTGAAAGCTAATTATAATTTTATATCTTCCAAATCTGAATGAGATTAGCTATTGATATTTTAAATGCTTTATATAAAACATTCTCTCAAAACGTGACGCATTTTTCCAACATTAAGATACAAGATAAGAATCTAAGATAAAAATGTAAATTCGATCGATTTCCGCGAAACAACAGATTTAGCTCAACCATCCGGTATTATTATGAGAAAACCTTTTTTTTTTAGAAGTGCATAAAATTGCCACGTCTAGAAATGTGGTTTTGCATCTGTGTTAGATCCTACAGCTGTCGATATTCGCACCGCAAGGCAACCCTATCGAATCGCGACCTCTAAAAAAAGCTTTGAACAATCTAAGATTAGCCGATTAACTACACAATGAATAAATTATACCAAGGATATCAATTATATTTATAGAAATGCATTACTCCTCCTGCGTTTATTTTAGAACCATTATAATTAGTGCTCCGCCTTTGCAGTGCTCGTCGGGGGTGAAAGCACCCCTATTCGTGGGGGTGACCCTATGAAAAAGGTTTTCAACCTTGACCGACCGACAAATAAAGAGTCACACATTGTTTTACATAACAAAGTCACTTCATTCATCCTCTATTGTAGTTTTCAAAATTGCAAACACGTTCTGTACTTTCGTTGCTAATTACTTAGTTTTTTAATGTTAATACCTTACTGAAAGCATGTAAAGCCGTTAGTCTCGGCTGGCATTTGTAGATCTTTAAAAGTTGTTACGGGTCGTCAGAAGCCCGAAAGTCTGTCGACCAGTCTACCAAGGGGGTATCGTGTTACCCAGTAACTGGGTTTTGAGGTCAGATAGGCAGTTGCTCTATATAAAATACTGGTATTTAGCTGTATCCGGTTAGACTGGAAGCCGACCCCAACATAGTTGGGAAAAGGCTAGGTAGATGACGTTACTGAAGTAAAAGGTAAATATAGACATATATGAAGCATATAAAACCCGTCCTGCCTCATTGTTCTAGTGGTCACAAACGCTACTGCTGAGCTTGAGGTCCTGGGTTTAAAGCATAACTAAATGTTCATTGCCTCCTACGTAAAAGCTGTTGTTTGTGAAGCTACGGTTTCTCAAAAGAGCGGTAGCGGTGAAGGGTTGGTGTTTTGGGGGACTTTCTTATGTAATTTTGACGTTCGAAAAGTGCTGATTCTCAGCCTAGATTGACTGAATGACTTTTGAATTTGCATTTAACGGCCGCTGCGTCATGAAAATGAAGACAGCCGCAAAGATTTAAATCGTTAGATTCGCCCTACCGGGTCGAAAGATAGTCGCTTTTCTGTTTCGTTTTGGGGTCGGGGTACCTGGTTACCGGGTTGGTCAAAATGTTATTGGGTTTTTTTCATCTGGAACTTCTCAGTAGCAGCCCGGAGTCTGGATTTGTGCTCGGTTGATGGCAATAGGCTCACCACTGTAACATGGGACTTAAAAATGACTAGCGAAATGTGGGTGTACTATAAGTATATCTCTGCCCAACCCTTCGGGAATACAGGTGTGATGTTATGTTGTTTATAAATGTATAAAAGAGAATTTACAAAAAATATTACTTTTGTTATAAAGTCTTAAGTGTTGATTATTACAATAAATATAATATTTTATGAGTTACAAACGTTAGGTGAGTCGCGTCACACGCGCAGGTGTTCTAACCATTCTCTACGGATAATTATGATAATTTAATTTATTCAAATAAATCAATATTTACAAAAAGCTTCGGTTTTATGTACTTGTATTTATTGATTTATGCATCTTTTATCTAGTTATCTTTACCGCGTTAAAAAGTGAGTTTCCTCACTTATAAATCGGGATGTGGTATAATTAATTCTGTTTAAATATCGATAAATATCTTGTAATCGTGTGAAAGTATGCCTGAATTGAATGATAATTGTTTTTATCCTTTACTAGAATCGCAGCTTAACACCGTTTGTATTCAAAGTTATTCCGATCTAAAGTAATGAGAGTGCTTATCAGTTCACCGAAAGTTTTTATATACTAAAGTACCTTCTATGTTAATTAAAAATATTACTCAAACTTGTCTGTAAAATCTACAAACTTTTCAATTCTTCGCAAAAAGCTCTTAAAATCATTTCAAATTTCAAAGACAACGGGTGCAAGGATTAGCCCCTAATACAGTTCAATCTGTCCACACTAGAGCGACCACAAAACGATAAATTCAAAAGATTCCAAACGTACATTTTCCATATTCAAAATCCATAATATTGTCGACCTCGACGTACCGTAGTCCCGTACATCCAGATCTGGCGGTCGCGTAATCCGGCTTAGGACTGATCCGAGTATACATGTGTATGTAGACACCCTACCCTATATTGTTTCGTACGTAGTGAGGATACAGAAGTGTTGCGGTGGACATTTGAATCCACATTTTGTAGGTTAGTTGCATTGATTTTTAAAGCTTTAAAGATTATACTATGTATTAAGTGAAGGAGCTTTAAACACAAAACAAAAATCACTTACTTTTTTTAAATTAGCTCATGATTTCAATCAACCAATCTTGGTACAGTCTAACCTCAAAAGATGAGATTTTGATGTTAGACTGTCCCAGTACTCCAATTGCGTAACACATGATCAATCACAATCTGTATTAAAAAATAAATGATTAAAAAAAAAAAAAAATAAACTGAGAAATTATTTTTTTGAATTGTCTGTTCGTTTATTTGTAATGAATAAACTCAAAAACTACTGGACTGGTTTAAAAATTCTTTCACCAGTAAAATGCTATATTGCGTGGAGTTTGAAAATAATCCCACTTTAATGTACTACCGGGGAAAACGATAAAATCCTATGTGTTAATCCAGATTATAAACCATCTGTGTGCCAAATTTCATCCAAATCCGTTCAGCCGTTTTTGCGCGATTGAGTAACAAAAATCCAAACATACAAATTTGACATTTATAATACGAGTATTAGATAGGATTAGGATTACGCGGGCGAAGCCGCTGGCGGGAGCTAGTTGCTTCTTAAGTTCGAAAAATGTGTCTGCTTAAACAACGTAAATAACGCAATGAATGATGTTGAACTGTCAAAATGAAACCCATTGCTACTGTTAGTGTGTTACGTAATTACCCCGCAGGGTTGGTTGATTGCTGGTTATATTTTTGAGACAGTTGACACTGAAAGTGTAAAACTCCCTCGACGACACTGAGCACACGCCTTGAACATGGTGTTTATAAAATCAACCCTAAAAAATTAATTTACCATCCCTAGGTGGTAAATGAATTTGCAGGCCACGCCGGCATCAATTTAGTAGCGGTAAAGACGACTCATATTAAACTAGACTAAAGTCTGAAGGAGTTTATAAATAAGTAGCATTAAAAAAAAATGAGACTTAAAATAAAAATTATTGATGAAAGTTCTATTCGTAACAAAAAAAAACGGTAAGCCTCCTCTATCGACCAAATATTAAATAGCAATTCAGTGATCTCAATAATTTAAATCTTCAAAGGACAAAATAATGTGACAGATACGACAGTCCCTAGATATACTAGTTCTGACTATACTATACTACCACAACTAAAGACTTAGCATGACCACAATAGAAACGGGTTTTCTTGACGGAAGATAAACAATCACAATCTGTCATTTTGTCTATTCTTCCGTCGACAAAACCCGTTTCTTGGTCGTCATGCTACGCGTGCTGGTAAATCGTACAGCAGTCGTAAACACCAGTGGCCATACAATTATATAAACGATCGATATTATAGCCAGTGTTGATAATCTCCCGATGGTCATCATCTCGGAATTTACGGTTTTTTAGCCTATAAACTATTATTTACATTTCGTAGCAATAATAAAAGTTATAATCTCAAATATTTATGTTGTATTCACTTTATTGATTATTTATTTTATTTGTAGTAGAAATGTTTTTAAATAAACATGATAAATAGATTCGATTTATTGATTAACCACAGAAGTCAAATAAAAATGTACTTATCGAAAACGTACTTCTAATCTTTTTTAGTTTTCATAAACGTAAAAGCTTACTAAACCGCTGATGACGACCACCCAACACATAAGAAAACTCCATTATACTATATAAATTACGTCACAAATCCCCGGCAAGTTATTCAACGAAATCCGGATTTCAGTAATCCGGTAGGAGATGTATCCCGGACCGTGGCCGGCCGCTGCCACCTAATCTCCCTGATCCGGATCACGAGTACTTAGCTCTATATGTATGTTCTACTTAGCTAGCTTTCTACGTGTCCGAGCTCCTCAGGTCTTTGTTAGAAACTAGGATTTTCCAGTGAATACTAGTTTGGACCGGTTCAAACCCGATTTTACTTGTTAAATCCGTTTATTTTTATTACTGGGAACGGACGGACAAAAATTCGGATCTGCGCTGTGTTTGTTAGAATTTGGCGCGTGTTTATTGTTCGCTATCAATTAAAGTAACGGCCAAAGTTCAAAATAACACAATTTTTTTCACTGTAAAAGTGAAAAAAATTGTGCTATTTTGGCTGAATTTTTTAAACTTTTTGTTTTGCATCAATGTGTTTCCGTACCTAATCTCGTGACAAATGTGTCACATCCAAAACAAATCTGTTCCTTCTTAATATATCTGTAACGATTAACTTTTACCTAATTACATGGAGGATTACATTACCCAATCATACCAATGCAATGGACTGGTTATCACGTGCGTCAGGGGCGCGGGGTGGCGGGGTAGGCGAGGGGGGCTCCATCAATCATCTTGAGATAATCTCCTGTACTTCAGCCCAATTTGAGGCATGCACTCGGCTTAACGCACACAAACAGACAGATAGCGACCGGTTTCACGATGAGCTAGCTACTATACGAGATGGTGGAAGTCCGCAAATGATAATCGTTAAAAAATTCTGATTGAACTTTTTTGGAAACTGTTTTTTTTCGCGCATTGTTAACCCTGTGATTTTTTGCTTCAACTTTGTATGAGGAAGGAACATTTGTAATTTAGGAAAATATAATTTTTCTTTTCTTGGATGATGAATAGTGACTGTTCTACTGAATAATATAGGAGAAGACTAAACTCTAAAGTATTTACGGAAAACTAGTTCGAAGCTTACTTAGTTAACTGTAGATTATAGTTCACCAAGCTCATTTCCCCAAGGTCTAAAGTTGTAAATCGTTTGTCCAATTCAATTCGAAAACGAACGATAAACGGCTTCTCATTACATTACACGTAACATTTCAATGTGTGCGTATCATAATGCAAATCCGTTACGATTATTCTTTTGTGTCTGACTTTAATTTGGTTTTAAAGCCACGACTACATGCGTACGTCCGTGTATAAAGCCGTAACTACGCGGAAAGGTTTCCGTGTGTGTTATAATCCGGCGGCAACAACAGAGAGAGGCAATCAGCTGAGCCTCTGATCAATCGATAAAAAATCGTGGCGGTGGAGTTGTGTGGACAAATAAGCGTGGCCTGTAGGCTCTGGTAACGGATGATCCGGACCATTTGTCAAGATTAGGCTTACGGGTCGAGGCGCGGATTGTTACTCCGGTGTGCAGCCCGCCGTGGTTCGGGGGACGGTCAAGCGGGAGCTTTTGTCGTATTACGTCATGATACGAGTGTACAACGAACTTTAACATTGTTTGTCTGTGTTTTCTTCCTTAAAAATACGTTAAACTTACCAGAGTATAACCCAGACGTTATAAATTATGAAACAAACGTCTACCGCATAATCCAAAGCATAATAATTTCATTAGCAGCTCTAAATCTAAATACGTTTTTGAGACAATTCCTCTCATTGTTTAGGGCATCGTAAAAACCATAGAAGTGAGCGGCAAAGGCCTCGTTCACCCTAATCGCGGGACCCCGTCTGGCAGGGCTTAGGGACGGCGCCCTTAACAAAATCTTAATCCCTACAAAGGGTTAGTAATATTATCTTATTACAGTCGCAAGAAATAAACCTTTAATTCTCATGCTTCCTTTAAAATATGGGCGCTATTAAATTTATGTACTGGAAAATAAATAAATAACTTTACATAGCCAATATTGCAGCAATAAATGTGTTAATAAAAACAACAAAAAAAACAAATAACTTTTAAGATTTAAGCTGGCGGTAAAATTAATCAACGGCCATGTTTACGTATTCTAATGTAAGTACTGGAAGGAGCACTAATACAGGATATCTATATTAGAAAATCCCCGTCCAGCCATTACTTGGATCATTTGGAGACGGATCAAAGCAGCTGCTCATATCTTCATTCTGGTGTCGCGGTAATCTGGTGACGGGTTGCAGATACATAAATTTGGCTTCAATCGCACATTCAAAGCCCATTAATCGCGGATTCAGTGTGGACGCACCTTTAATGCATGCGCTGGGTTCAGGGATGTGCCGATATTTATACCTATTTTATGTTATTTACCGCCAAAATGTCGCCTCAGATTTCTGTTGGAGCCAAGAAGAAAAGATATTTATGAAACTTCATGTATTTGCATCACAGTTACTAGTACGTAACTTAGATCAAAGTAATTGTCTCTAGTAAAACAATAAATCTTATTCTATTCTTATTCTCATTGTAGAAGGAAGCGGAGAGGTATCGGAACGAATTAGCTCCTACGAATTTTGCAGTAATGTCATAAAAAATATGGGTACAAATCAGGAACTTATCAAACCTACTCATGTATTTTTATCCATTCAACCTATTTATACTTAAAGGCCCATACCTATTTAAAAACAAACTATGGGACATTAAATCTGAGAGATTTAAAGCTTTTCTCAAGAGGATTAAGCTCCCAAATCATAGTTTCTTCGACAACCCTAGGGGATAAACCCACTACACACACATGGCTACCACTACCGGAGTATCTCAGGAGATCTGATAAGATTCAAATAAGGGATTAGAGAGGGATGCGGCGAGGATTGGCGCGGGACACCTGCGGGTGCGAGCGAGACGGAAGACAGGATTATCCTCGTCGGACCGCGCCAAGTGGTGCCCGTACGTAATATGTGACGCAGTTGCGCAAAGTATGAAGATATAGCTTTGGATTTGAAAGAATGCGAAATTAAGGTATTAAGTCTGCAAGGCTGGCTGCCGACGAGCCGGTGTAATCGCTTGTAGGTTCTGCTTTGCGTGTTTTTATTCAAAAGAATAAATATTTAATAAAGAGTCGCAAGTAAAGGAAGGACTAGTTTTTGATTCAATGTAAGCATGAAGATGAGAACAAGACTTAAAATTTTACTTTACAGTGACAGTTAATCTCATAGGTTATGTTTTTTTGTAATCTCTCGACGACTTTATTGTAAAAAAAAATGAAGCAATGAAGCCAACAAATATTGATACAATACCGCAGGTGGTCTTTATTAGCCCAAAAATAATACATCACAACTCTTTATTTGTTAACAGCACGTGTACATACAAAGGAAAATAAATCCACACATATTTGTATGTTTTCCCGGAGCGCGGGATTAAGGTAAGGCGGGATAGGCGGAATCCCAGTATCCGGGATTGCCACATGCGGGCCTTTTTCAGGATTTTCTCGCCCCAGTCCCTTTTACAATCACTTTTTATTTACAATTCAGCCTACACGAGTCAGGTGTCAGTTGTTTTTGTGTGCACAAGGACCAAGGTCGTGCGTGTTTGTGCCTTATCATATTATTTTTTTAATCGGAAAATCTAGGGCTTTACGTCAACTTACTTGTTTATGCGGACTGCAGACATATATTTTTGCGTTTTCAGTTTCGTCTTTTTGGGTCCTAACATACGCAAACAGGCACAACAGAATTAAAAATCTCATATTTATATCAAAACGGCCAATGGTTCTATACGAAAGGAACTGAATCCGTTTTTAATCTTATAACACGTATTCTTTATTCATGTTTACCTAGGGATATATGCGGCAGGGTTGTCAAACCCCATACATTAAAAAGAATTGAACTCAATCAGGGCTGAAGTTTATGCTTTTTTATTCTTTTTTTCCGTTCCGCTGAACTAATCCGTCGGCTTATCTTCAGCTTGCAGTATAAAGCTACCAGATTTTGATCGTTATAGCAAATTGTGTTCTAATCGTGTGCGGTTAGAGTTTGATATTGTGTGAAGGGATTTTATTAGGGGGTTCTTCGGTAGTCAATGAACCTCGTAGGACCAGACCGCGACCTACCGTAGGGGTTGTAGAGTTGTCGAATGTTTCTACATTCAATGTTTCGGTTTCTACGTCACTTTTTATTGCTCTCTTAGACTTAGAGCGTTTCTTTCGGTAGATTTTGAACTTAGGCATACCTTACCTTATTTAGTCTTCTAACGTTTGGGCTTAGGGTATTTTAATAAAAAGATAAAACAAAAACCAATTAAAGCTGATTTCGCATTAGATAAGTATACAATCAGATCTTAACCCTTTGACAATTCAGCCCCGGTTTTTTTTTAATTCAACAGGATTATCTCAATTAATATGCAAGTCCGTGTCTTCACGGGTGTATGGGTCCCAATCGATTAATTTTAAATCTTTTAAGTGGGGTATTCTTCGAAAACTGGATTATTCGCCCGGCTTAACGTTCGCAATGAGAAAATAATATTTATTCGCGAAATGTATGGGATAAAAGTGCAGTGTATTTATTTAAATAAAATAAATTATTTTATTTATTATTTATTTTTTCATTACAGTTATATTTTTAAGAACTGTACCTACCGATAGGTATTTAAATCAGGTTTCCTTGTCTTTTTCTTCTTTTTAGTGTGGTTAGTGACTAACCTGGTGTCAGATTATTTATGCCACCCATATGAGCCTCTGACTTGGCTTCACATGCCGTCGAGAAATATCTCTCAGGCAAGCCGGTTTCCTCACGATGTTTTCCTTCACCGTTTTTCAAGCAAGTGATAATTATATAATACGCACATGAATCCAAAAAGCCTTGGGTTTGAACTCGAGACTTGGCAGTCCGACGGTCACACCACTAGGCTATCACTGTGAATCTTTAGTTTTTTTTTGTGGTAGTTGTGCCTTATCTTTTATACATTTAAAATACTGTAAACTACAGACAAACTGCTTTTTCTAACAAAAACACTTTTCTCTCTAATATTGTCAAATCTTATCGGAGGCATTCGTCACCACTATGATAAAAATAATAGAATGTTAATTAGATACCTACCTTCTAAAACTTCTTGTTGTACCTTCAATGAATGAAAAAGCGAGATATAATTTTTCGCTTCACAGCTCACACAAATAAAACAAAGGTCACGATTATGTTTTTAATATTATCGGAAAGCAGCCATGTTGAGCCCATGTTTGTTCGTGAGCTCGTTATGTTGGATATAAATATTTTATTCCGGGATAAAGTCGGACCCGGAATAATCCCGAGTGGACGAGTACAAAAAGAGATAAGCCACTAGTACGATTAAGTGTTGAGTTTTTGTAACATTTCCATTTTATTATTACCTACATCGCATTTTTATCTGTAGCCAGATGGTATTGACCGGATAAAGTGTAAAGGTTAACGGATAAAAAACGGGTCACAGATTTTTGGTGTAAACGGGTCAACTTTTTGGTAAATAAACTGTTGTAAACACGTGTACGTTTTTGTAGAGATACCTAACTGATAAAAATAACGTCAATAATTTTTTATACATCTTTTTTAAAATAAGATGGTTTATTAACTCTAAATCTTTTAATATGTTTACACTTATGTAGGAAGTTAATGACGACATATCTTTACTGAATAACACGAGAAAAACTATAAGTACAATGTAATGTAATCAAAATAATCTTAAATTTTAAAATGACACCAATAAATTAGTAAAAACAAAGATAAGTAGGTATTTAGATAAAACTAATGGATTTGGCTCATTAGATGGCTTTTTGGTGACAACTCCAGAAATCGATTTGCCTACAAATAGTTTAACTTCGTGCGAATCGCTTCGAGAAACAATAATATTATGTAAAGTGTCGACTCGCCCGTTTCGGGCGAATCACCAATCTTAGATATATATGATTTCCGTGATAACTTAATACAAAAACAAACAGAGAAATAAAACCTAATTCAAATAAATACGAATCGTTCTAATACTGAAAACGTCACATTTTGAAGGGCTGGTGCACACCAAACGCGAAGCAGCACAGACTTGTTACGGCTTACCGTCAAACTAGTTCGAAAATGTCGGACAAGACTTAACGGATCGCATAGCATTCGCTCACACTACCTTACTAACCTTACAAAACATTCCCTTACATATCTCATCAAAGAAAATAACATGAAATATCACAGTAATTACGAACAATATTTTCATCCGGCAAATGTACGGTTTTTGTTTACCGTCCCGTTTGATGTTGCCATCTTATCCAATAACGTTAATGCTCAAGGTGCCTTTAAGGTACCACGAGTTTCCTTTAGCACGTCAGGAATATCAATTGATCAACGTAATGTAATAACACAAATACTGTGATTCATCATAATGTTTTCGAATAAGTTCCTGTCGGGTTTGTCTGTTAGCTTTTATGACTTCTGTATTAAGGTTGCGATTATCATAATGGTGGTCTTTGACACCAGGTAACAAAGGCGTGACGTCATAAAGTAGACCAGGATTATGTGCTCCATACATGAATCAGTTTTATAATAGCGTTACTTGGAAGTGTTGCCGTCGGCAGCGGCTTGCGGTCTAGGCTATGTGTAGAAAAAAAAACTTCCTGTACTCGTACATGACGTTAGAGCGACTAAAGACGATTCTATTACGTTTGTATTTGTAATAATAACACTCTCTTCTTTATGGACATGTAGATTTGTTTGAATTCAAAAATGGAACGCTAAGAAATTCTCTATAACGAACTGGTCATAATCCCGAAACAACTTCGATTATTGCCAATAAAAAGTACAGTAGCTGCGATTACTCTAATTCTAAAAATCAATATTAAATCACAGTCAATGTTAAACCTACTTAAACTAGATGAATTCCGTATCACTCATACGAGCTATCAATGTATGAATGGTTCCCGGCTCGCCCCGCGGTCCGCGATCCGATCCGCCCGTGCCCGCTTAAGCCAGATTTCAATAGAGTATAATCTCACCCTAATGAATCTCCAATCCGGATTACTGAGGGCCCCTATAATAGACGAGCGACGGCCATTGCAAACGAGTAGGATTTAGTTTAGAAAAAACTTGATTAGTCTAGTGCGCACCGGTTTGAATGCCGAGAGCTGATTAATATTTGAACGTGGCATATCATACTGTTTCACATCTGTTTCATCTTTTGTGCCAAACAAATAATAGACATAATTCCCTCTGGCGTGTTCTATCTCATCGAGAAACATCAAGGAACTATGTCTTAATACAGATGTCTGATTCCGTCCAATAAATTGTAAAGGCCGCACGACACTCGGCTAATCCCATTGGCGGGCATTAGAACGGCTTTGTGCGGACAGATCGCGCTCGCACGCCGAAATTACCTAGCAATTGGTAGCCGCGCCGAATTGCCAGCGGGCTCAGTCTAAATCGGCTGCAGACACTTTTATTGCCCGGCGAAATCCCGCTGACCCGAGCTCGAGCCGATCCCGGCTTCTGTTTTATCCCGGCCCCGCTTAATCCCGGATTTGACGTCGCTTAATCCGAACCCGTGTTGGATATCGCGTCGACACAGGCCTCGCCCGCACTCTTGTTTCTATATTCTCCTATATTGATTTCGGATTTCACGGCGCACCTTCATTGAACTCGCATAAAAGCACGCGTAAACAAAGCAAGAGCGGACCTTTTGGGGATTACCGCGACGCGCACGCTGATATAATAACAAATTAATAATATATTTATATTATGATGGAATAATTCAATCGAGACAAAAGTAATCCATAACTATCGCCCTGACACGGGATTATGGAGCGCGAAATGCATCGCATTCAGATATGTGGAATCAATGATATAAAATTGTATGCAAAAAATGAGCAGATTAATTTGTGTTTTCATTGGGTAGTGCGTTATGCGAAAAATTGAGCGAACGGGAAGCAAATGAAAATGATCGCCTCGTATTATTTTATTCTCGTGGATTGTCGTTCGCAAAGTTCACTACTTACCAACTCGTACTGAAAATTCTGATATTGAATTATTGATGCAATTTCGCTTTGTTTACGTGAATAGAATTTAAGTTACGTTGGCCCGTTACCGATTCTAATGTACTTTGACGATATTTGCATAAATTATTATACAAAATGTACTGTGGAAAAGATGATGATATTAAACTGTTACATTTCGCGTCGACACACGGCGCACAACGGATTTGGCAAAATACATAATTATATTTCGCGTTTAGAAGCCAAAATTATATTTGATGGCAAAGTGAATAGTCGACTATTTCCCATTTTAATGAGGATTATAGTTTCTAGTGCATTTAGTGCACTTCGCGCGGTAAAATTAATTACTAAATCGAGTCTGTCTGCGCTCTAATAGTACGATTCGTTTCAAAGCCTACTGCGCGTACAATTTCAGTAATCCCACCTTTTGACTGACGTTTTAAATTGTCTAACTTTAATATATGTTTCTATTCCTGTTTAGGAAAGTAATTACACAGTTTGCGACTTAATTAAGAATATTATTCGAAGGAAAGGTGATGTTACACTTTTGTTTTGGTAGTTTTTCGTGGTTTGTTGAGACACGGGTTTTCGTAGCACATTGCTATGCTTGTGTCTACGTCGAGTTCATTCGTAAGTACCTATGTTGGTTCCTCTGAACTTTTTATTCGTTCATTCACGTTTCTTATTTTTAGAAAGATGAAAATAAATTTATTAGACCCATGTTAAAGTTAGTCAGGTCGAAGGCTTACTGTGTGAAAGAAGCTTTATTTTTTATTATTGAGAAAAAAATTGATAACTATAGACAATAAAAATGTTCTTCTGGTGTAATTTTTGTTCTTTTATTTATAGTCTGTGACAAATTTTGTGAAGAATTTATCTTTAAGCTCTCGCAGCACAGTATATGCTTTACAATAATAAAAACGTATACCACAATCAAAATATAACCAATTTGCGTCTCAAATCATAATGACCATTCATGCCCACAACTGAACATTAGTACAATTTAGGCGATAATGCTGCTAAGTCCTCGTTCACACTGCTGGTATTACTGGACGACGTTAATTAGTCTGTGGCGTGGCCGCGGCCTAAACAGGCTTTTAACTTTTCAAATGCTTTCATTAACTGCATTGCGATTATTTGGTCTGTATTTCCACAGCCATTGATTGAGAATGGAGGCATTAGCGACTCAGTTAATACAGTTTTAGCCGATTAATTTATTTAAATGCTGATAATGTGTTATTACTGTTTAGTAGAATATGTTGGCGTTTTGTGTTATTTTGAACAGTGTCGTGCTCTATGTTTATTTTAATGAGAGTTTTTCTGAACCTTTGTATGATTCTCAGTACTTTTTAAGCCTGCTAAGAAGCTTTTAGAAAGAAAATATATTGCAGGACTATATACAGATCTGTTCCAGGCTTTTCAAGCAGGAAAATTCAGACGACAAATGAAAAAACAGATGTGAAACTCATTTGCAATTTCACAGAAACATAAAATACATATTCTTACTACATGTTCCTGCCATTGTCCTTATAGAAAAAAACTCGTTATTAACTTTTTCTAACAAGAATAAAATACCTGCCGTAGGTACGGGTGGGTAGACCAACAAAACATGTAAGTAATTAATTACTGAGCTAAATATTTATAAAAAATCTAAAATTTAAAAAGAATGAAGTTATAGCCGTTCCATTTTAAAAGCTGAAACGCCATTCATGTACCTAATCATCGAATAGTTTTGTATCAAAATCAAAATATTTATTTCACATGGGCACATAAGAAACTACAGAAGTTAGGTGCAATGGATATCAATTTAGATTATAATGTGTAAAAGTAACTGTGTGGTTTTGTTACTGACTGTATCTACCGGTAACATGCAAATGGTTCTATCTAACGATGGAAGGTTAGACAGAATACGGTTCATAATCCAATATCCCTAGTGAGGAGTTTTAGTCAAGTGAGTTGGAAACAGGCTCGATTTAGTTTTAACCTAACTTTTTGCTCGCCATTGAAATTAAATTAAGCTTAAAACTTGTGCGTTGTGTTTGTGATGGGGTTTCAGTATCGTTTAATGGACTGAGGACATTTGTATCTACATAGATAGAAAGAATATAGGTTCCTTTTTACTTTATTTAGTGCCATGTGTGATTTGTTTTGTAAATGTAATGGCAAGGTCGCGAAAAATGTTTTCGGAAAAACGAAAAATGCTGAAAAGTGTTTTGATCTCTAACATCTTTCCTCTTGCTTTCCGGCAATGAATATATAAATAATTATATCTGTGGGAGTGATTTCATGAATAGGGACGGAAGAGTGTCACAGCAAGCCGGGGAAGCGTGTGCTATGTGATTTGACCAATGAGCGCGCGAAATGCTAAAGTTGGCCTCAGAAACGACCTTGGCGAGGCCCCGCCCTGTCATGGTCTGCTCGTTTTTTTGAATAGATATTTTCTTTAAACAATTTTGAGACTATAAATAAAGCAAAGCCCGCTCAGCTTTCTGAATGCCTTTTGTGCATATTTATGTTCTGTCAAATTTAAAGTTGGTGGTGAATAGGCAACATATTTTATTCATCCGCTGAAATTTTAGTTTTATCGCAGTCATAAATATTCTGTCTTAAAATCAAAGCAGATACTCCGTAAACAATCGAAGTACAATGATAAGGTGAACTTGTATAGGTCCGTGTCTTACTGACTTACGTGTAATTCGCGCCTAATCTGCGCCCATCCGTAGAGCCGCAAGACGCCGCTTGTTGCTCGCCAGTGGGGCTTCCCTAGACCGAGCAAACTGTATGTATACACGCTTAATATACTGACAGCGTAATAAAAAAAAAATTAAAAAAAGTTGATAAGAGAATAGCAGATGGCTTAAAAAAAAACTAGGACAGTATTTTTCACACATAAATTGCTGGATTGTGAAAAAAAAGAAGAAAACTACAGTCTTTGTCTGCTGCGGGTATAAAGAGGACACAAGAGGGGTCCTGTGTACCATTTCTGTGTCCTTCTTTTGTCCTTGGGATCTGAACGAATTTAAAAAAAAAAAAACGTAAATCTGATCAGTGGTTCTGACTGAATAGACAGAGAGGCGTTGAATTTCATAATAAATAAGTATGTCAGTTTTACCAAATTATAGTTTAAAGTCGTAATAGACTATAGGCTACTGTTTAATGTACAGTAATAACAATATAGGGATTAAATCTAACATCTAGCCTATCTGGCAATAGGATTGAACAAGAAACAGTGTTCAGTTCTTGAGGTATCCCCGACGGCCAGTTTCCTAACCCGCCACAGGATTTAGTTAACCGTCGGACGCACATCGCTGCAGATTAATTATTTATGGACGGCCCCTACTGCCCGAGGGTAAGTTTAGCTCCCAGACGCTCTCCGATTCCTCTCTCATGCAAACTATTCGTCTTAACGCAAAATTGACGCGCAAACTTAAATATTTACAAATGGTATTTACGCTTCAAGCATTAAGGTCGCTTTTACTCTGACTGAATAATTTAAAGGTCCTTTGTCTTCATTGTCCGGCATAAAGATCTTGGGGCTTGCGATGACCACCTTGTCATGGCAAGCTTTGCTGTAAATCTACGTTGCATCTTTGCCGTGGCGTAATCGCTTAAGCTCACTTGAGCTAGTCTCCGCTAAATGAATACCTATAAATTCGTAGACGAGTTCATCGTTTCACAGTGGCTACATTATTATGATACAGACGATGGAAAATCGATAAAACAAGGGTACGTCTTCCCTAACAATACGTATCGAGTTATGCGTACACGTCGTTTTAATCCTTAAGGCGTAGCAAAGCACGTAATATGTAGAAACCTTCTTAACCTAACAGGATTATCGTCGGAGGCAAGCATTTCACGGCCGGATCACGCCTTGCCATCGGCTCGGCTAAGGCACAGATTTTATTACACAAATGAGATTAATACTCAAACGCACATTGTTACGTAAAGCCGTAGACGTTCTTAACTGCTACGTGTTTCGTAGCGCGCGTAGGGTAAGTAAATCTGTTGAGTGGCGTAGCGGATCTACGAAACTTCTGTTTTTAAGACGCAAACATTTTATTGAGATGTAGAGATTATTTCAAATAGTCTTAATAAAAATTGCGATGTTATGTATATGTAGATCATGTACGAATGAATACTATTTGAATTCAGTACAGAACAAATACAAATCAAAGGCGAACGCCGGCACGTCTTCACACACGCGACGTCGCGTCGTGCGATACGAGAATTTCTCAGAGCTCAGATATTTTCGCAGTGTCAATTAAAACGATAACAAACGTCGCCCTCAAAAAGGCCATTTGTAACGTAGAGACAATCATAGCTCCCGGCGTAAACTGACAAACGACGCCGCGATAGCGAACGTCTAAACCGAGCTTTTGAACTTCTTTGACGCGCAGTCGATAAGCGCGCCGCAGCGACAGGTTATTGTGTCTGTAGCGTTCTTAACAATGCTGTTCGTTTTGCAAGTTTTCACCCAGTCGTAAGTGGGTAAATGTGTTACCGATTGACGAGGGGAGGGACAAAAGCTTGAGAGACACACGACACTCATTCACAGCGAGGCGGCGCGTTGCCGCAACAACGGTTAAGATAATGATGACGTTTCCTTCAGCGACGCCCTTTAAACACGCGATTGAATTAATTACCCTGTTGGGGTGTTCGTTAAAATCGTATCGGTCTTATAGAATTCATGCGTTTTGTTTGACAAGCGATGTATTTGTTACTCCGCACGTATTTCAGTATACATTATTATTATGATTAGTACCTTGTCGACCGAGCTCTGCTCGGGTGAAAAGAGAAAAGGCTCATTTAAATATATAGAATACTTCATACTAATTCCATGCTGTTATATCGTTATTCTAAGGTAGCCATCTTGTTCTAAACTTTGAGCGACCGAGCTCTGCTTGGGTGAAAATACGGAGAAAACGAATTTACCCATATGATATGATATATGATATGAGACCTAGCTAGATCGATTTTTCGCCCGCGTAAACCCCTATTGCAACTTTCATCGAAATCGTTAGAACCGTTTTCGAGAACGTAATTACAAATATACATTTATATTGCTCATTTAATAGTATATAATTATGATGTCTACTAATCAGTTAATCGGTAATAGATACATTGAGATAATAATGCAAAATAAATAATTTCACAGTAATTTGCAACATCATTATGGTTCTAATTATTTTTATAGTCATGATTCAATAACCGATGCAAAATATTACTTGTAATAATAATCAACGTGGCAATGCTGCCAGTGTTCTAGGCACGTTTCCGGATGACATGCAGCGACTGAATCCTTTTCTTTTTGTATTTATTTGTATCTGTCATTTAATTTAGTACCTAGAGTAAATAGGTAGTTGTTTTAAATATAGTAAAATAAATAAAGTAAGCATTTGAAAATCACCTCATTTCAAAAACACATAAACATGAATAAGAAAACTCTTGCTACTTTACCAAGACTAACCACAGTGCCTTCCATCAAAAAGCACCAATGAATTAATAAAATGATGTCAAAGGTAGGGTCGATCCGAAGGGATGAATTAGGGGATGAGTTTCTTAATTAAACAAACAAACATGACAGGTATGGCTCCTCCACCAATTGTAAGCGTTATCTTCGCCATTGTCGGCATGTACGCGCTATGTCTTGAATTACAAAACAACTTGATTAACTTGGGTGAATTCTGATGTTGATCGTGCATAAGTTTTACTATGGGAAAGGGAATAACAGTTAGGTTTCGTATTGTATTCCTATCAAACTGGTTTAAGAAAAACGTTAATATTTCAAGTTGTTTGATATATTTTAAGAAAACGGCTGAGTAGGCTTATTGATAAATGAAAATAATGAATGAAGAGTATATAGCCCAGTCTTTATCGACACAAAAAAGGCAAACGTTGCAAACGCGCATGTAACTACGATTTTTTAAATATGTTGTTAAGTCCCCTGAGAGTAAATTTGCTACAATTTGAAGAAAAAAATGCCCATCTTGTTATCTATTATATTAATACGTGAAGCAAAAACTTTTTACCCCTTTTTAAGAAAATTACGCTGACGGAGGAGTATGGAATTTGGCACAGTTAATGCTTATAAGGAGAAGGAGTGCAGAAAGCTAATATGTTTATGTAATATGCATTAGAAATAACTATAAATTAATAAAACAACATTACACACACTACCATGCGTTTGACACGCAAGATGGCTACCTTAGAATAATGACAACATAGTATGGAATTAGTATATAGTAAATACAACTTAAAATTGAAATGAATTATGGTCGAATTTCGATCGCTGGGCGACCACTAGTTATTTTAATCGCATGTACACTTCAGTAGCCTTATTTTCAATTATTAGAAAAACGAATATTTTATCGAAATAAAATATTTTTTTTAGTTGTTGTTTTACTAAGTTGTTTTTTCTCTATAAATACAGAACAGCTAAAACTAAATAGCTCAATCTAAAACACCTACACTACTGCTAACCGGAACTTGTAGTAAACTTAAATCTGAGTATTAAAGTAGGGTATAATAAAGGTTGCAGGGCTTAGACCTAAGCCCTGCGGCGTCTGAGTCCTAGGTCATGTTACCTACGAGACAGGACGGTCAGTTGATACCTATGCTAGGCTTAACTTACTTAAGAACTGATGCAAGTACCTTATACCTAAGACCTAAGTACTTGCACGGATATAAGGGTTTGTGTTGTCGATAATATTTTAGCGGATTTGGTGTTGAATTGTGTCCTGCTCTACATTCAAATAATTCCTGGATTAGTCTTGTTGTGGTTTTCGTTTGATGCTTTTTTACCCGACTGCCCCAGAAGGAGGGTAATGTTTTTTGAGTGTATGTATGTATGTATGTTTATTTCTTTGGCACGCTCTGTAGCCTAAATGGATTGATGGATTTACATATGAGGAGTCGTTAAATTCATCTTAACTGTAGGGATAACTAGGCTATATCATATTTATATATTGGATAAACAAATATAATAAAAGGGGGGAAGGCTTTTTTTGTTGTAGTCCGTATTTTCGATTTTTATAATTAGCTTTATTATTCCTTTCTTGTAAATGTTGACGTTCAAAAGTGCCTTAAATGTACCTAATTGAAATAAATTATTTGACTTTGACTTGTTTTAGATGTTCTTCTATTTATGAATAGGTAGGGACCTAGTGCTACTGGTGGTTTTAATAATAATTTTAAATATTATAAATATAATAATAATTAATAATATTAATAATTTATTTGTCCGTACCTAAATCGATAGGCAGCCTAGTAAGAAATGCGCTTTTCCTTTTTTAATGAGTGTTTTCCATCAACTCTTTCATAATTCTGTACAGTCACATCGAAAAGTAATTTTCGAAAGTAAACAAAAATAAATAAAAGTTTTTCTAAAAGTACATATTTATCCATGTACAGCTACCTACTTAAATATCAGTCACCAATACTTTTTACCACACATCCGCTAACATATTCTTGTCAATATTTTTCCAAGTCTATTCTCTGTTCAGATGTATTTGCATTGTTTAGTCTTGCATTAGACCGTCTGGCCCTGGTCAGGTGAAAGTTTAGGGGGCCACTGTAAAGGGATTAACAGTGGACCGTAGGTGTTAGTCTACATCCTGTCCACCTCTAAATTAAACTGCTAAACTTCATTTTTGAGTTACTGTTGCTGTTGAATTCAATTTGGACGTGAGGGTGGATTTGGGGTAAAATTAAATTAGTTATCTGTGTTATGTAATATATGAGAAGGTAGATAAGTTATTACGCGCTCTGAATTTGAAGACAATCATAGTTTCTTAAAACAATAAATAGCCTAATAGGGATGATGACAAAAAAAAATTTTTTTAGTCCCTTTGAGATTATAGAAAAATATTGGACACATTTTTTTTTTTTACGTAATTTAAAGATTACGGCGATACATTGAGGTAAAATGTGCCATGACGTCACGAGTATGTAGATTTTATACATACTAGTGACGTAGCGACCCCCACTCCCCAACCTAAAATGCGTTTTATCTAAGTAATTTGTTATTAATATGATAAAGCAAAAAATACGTGTCTAATATTGTTTTATTATCTGACTGACGGACTAATTAGAATTTCATTTTTTTACCCAGGTATCATCCCTATTGATTCAAAGTTTCTTTAAAACTCTTGCATTAATGTACACTCACCAGCACTAATATGTATACTTAAAGCAAACTTTAAAAGCGATTTTCTCCTACTGTGTTGATTGTAATTTTATGTTGTTACGAACACAGTATTTTGGAACCCACACTAACATGAAATAGGTCAATATTCCACGAGAAAATCGCATTCGAAGTGGATAATATTAGCGCTCATGACTGAACGATGTGTATTAGTGTAAGAAGAAAATGTTTGGATGAAAGGGTTTTTTTTTTTTTTTTTTTTTTTGTGTATCGTTTTTACACACTCACAAAGAGTAGTATAGCTTGTCCACTTTTATATTACCAAATTACCTAAAGAAATTATAACCGTATTACTGCGTGAACGTAAATGAAGTAGTGGGGCGAGTCATTTCAAACTGGACAAGCTTTATATGAATACTAGTAACATTGAAGCAAAATGGTGTGCAAGGATCGTCGCAGATTTAGTTCTATAGTTTCGACCTAGTTTAGCTAACCCAATGGGAAACAAGCGAGAGTTTATATATGTATCTATTGATATAATCATAGCCTTTTTAATAATATTATAATAATAAAACATCCGTGCTTTCCCCCCATAACAGAACACATAATTGCGTTGTAAATATCGCTCAGACAAAGGCTCCTACTTAATGATGGCATGACACAGTATTTGCTAGGTTTCAGCATCCGGCACGCAGGACTTATCCAATCTAAATAGATCATCGCTCACGAATGGGCCTTCGATCAGCACGCAAATCCAATAGTAGGTTGTCACTATAATTAGCTGTCATGTTATAGAATTGTGTAGGGATGTGTTTGTGATATGTTTTGAAGTGAATGCTGGGTGTGGCAAAAGAAGCATGAAAGTAGTTTTTGATTTTTCTATTTATTCTCAGCCTAGTTTGAATAAATGACTTTTTGAATTTGAATTCTAGGTGCATCGTCTTCACATATAATTATATAACTAATGTACCTATACAAAATATTGTAAACATTAAAAAAGGTATCTACTACGCTTTGGAATGGGCAACTAGCTTCATACTTCTGACTGACCGATTTCTTGACAATTCAAAAGTGCCTGTAAATGGTTTAATTGAAATAAATGCTTTGAGTTTGAGTTACCTAAGTAGGTACTCACCGTACCACTATATCTTGTGAATTTCAGAAATTTTATAGGTAAGGGTCACTCAAATTGAAATGAAACCTTAACATTGGTGTTTATTCTGGCAACCATTTGGTTATACACCGTGAAATTTTAGTAGTCTAACAAAGGACACTCAATGTACCCGACATAAAATACCTCTAGGAGCAATTAAAAAATTGTTACAATATATCATTTTTTTTAAGGTTGCTTGGAAGAGATCGCGGAAAGCGATAAGGCCGCCCATTGTATATTTTGTAGTGTTTGATTAGTATTTTTTTGTTATGTATTTTTGTGGTGTACAATAAAGTATATATAAATAGGCTGCTTTGGGCGGTGTAAAGTTAGGGTTAAAACAGTCAATAGGAACAAAAAAATCCATAACATAATTCTTAGTTCACACCATTTTGTTAGTGTCTATGAGTTTCCCAATTAAGTATGAAACAAAATTCAGTCGTATGATTACTTATTCAATGCTGAAAATGTTTATTAATCCGTCTGAATGACAGCTCAACGAGTTTATATGAAAAACAACTTTTTTTTTTACCTCATCCAAAAATAACTGTAAGAAAAAATAAAGTACTTTATATGAACAACATACATGAAGCCTCCTATCCACACGTTGAAAACAGCCGAGTCAATTAAGCCCCTGTTCTCAGGGCGGGTCTGGATGAGACTTTTAGCGAAATACTTATGCTAACTCCGGAGTAAGTACACACGTCGCTCACGGTTCATTGTTAATGTTTTGTGACTCTGGTAACGTTACTAGAAGGGCCATTTTAACGGAAAACTTGTTTAATAATAAGAATAAGAATAAGAATAAGAATAATTTTTATTGGTCCATTGTTACAAAATAAATTTCAAAAATAATGATATTGTATGCTTACTGTAACTAGAATATTTAACATAGTATTAAAACAGTGGTCCCCAAACTAGGCAGCGCCTGTATCTTGGGAGCCTGAGTTGCGTGATCTTAATTTTAATTCGAAACATTTTTGCGTTAGCTTAAATTTTATTTCAGGATGTTTGAAAATGGACAGAATAGTTAATTAAATACGGGTAGCGAATTACCAAATAAAATAAATTGAACAAAATAAAATAATTCTAAATAATATTATAGTGAGTGTGTGAGAGTGTGTGTTAGCGTGTGTGTTAGTGTGTGAGTGAGTGTGAGTGTGGTGGTGAGTTGCTGGTGTGAGTTTTGCGTGAATGTCTGGCTTGTGTATTTTAGTGTTAACTCACTATATCCTCCGTGTCGTTGTATGACAGGGAGAGAAGCCAACTTTTTATCATTCTTTTATACGAGTGGGTGTTAAGACCTTTCGTATTATAGCGCTTGCTTATTTTATTGTAGATATAAGTGTGTGAGTAAGAGGGGCACCGTCGGGCCAGGAGACTGTTTGAATTAGGAAAAGGGACGTGTAAGATACGTTTTGAAAGCAGGCTTTGGTAGTCAGGTCTGTTTTTAGTAGATTTGTGTGCATGCAGTGCGGCACTGAGTATGTATAGTTGACGTACTCGAAGAACCGGAAATTGGTTGTATAGCAGACCTGTCGGGAACCTAAAAGGCTTTCTAAGCATCACTTTAATTACGGCTCTTTGAGCTCTTTCTATTTCAATAAATATGCTTTTCCCGGCTCCGCCCCAGACGGAGATTCCATACTGGAGTATTGACTGACAAAGACCTAGGTATATTGCTCGGAGAATTTTAATAGGTGTGCAGTCTCGTAGTTTTTTCATGACGTAGATTAGTTTTCTGACGCGGCCCGCTAGCAAGTGTATGTGAGGTTGAAATGATAAATTTTCTTATTTTTATAATAGATCACCCGTTTGAATTGGAAGGCCAGAAATTATTTTTGAAAATAAAGGATAGCTTCTGTATGTTCAAAGCTGAGAAAGCAAATAATTTAAACTCTCATTTTAAGCCTTCTAAACTAAATAGTTTTTAATTCATGAGACAAGATTTAAATGAATAAGAAATTAATGCACCGTTATCATAACAACTAATGAGTTATTTTTTAAGATTTCTCGTTAAATCTAGGAAACTGAGACTCAGATAAAAATGCGACCGTTCTTAAAAATAAGAGCATTGCCCCTCTGATAGCTTAAAAAACATTTTAATGAGACATTGGAATGAAACTCAATTGTAACCTATATAGGTAAACTATTGTCTTAAATATAATAAAGACCATTTATTTGGCTGTGGGGGATCCAGTAATATAATAATACTAGCTGACCCGGCCACGCGTTGCTGTGGCTAAAGTTTTTGTTATATTACATTATAGTAAACAATCTAAGAGGAACAATAAGAGAACATCAGTCACGGAGTCCACTATGCTTTTTCACACAGATGGTATTTGTAAAAAAATATGGTGATCTCCTTATTTGACTTTCTACTACTATAACCCTTTAGTACAATGAAATTATTTACGAACAAAGACGAAAATGTTGATGTTGGTATACAAATTCACTGGATTGAGATTTGAAGGGGAAGTACGTTGAACACAATTAATTAAACTGTTCTTACACTTGATATTAAGCAGAAATCAATACAAAATAAAAATTTATCAGATTTATTATTTCCATTTAATTTTATAACAAATAAGTATATTACAGTATAATACAGTAAATAACATGTGACGCTTAAACTCATGAATGAGGTAGGCAAGGCAGACAGTCTTAAACTTTTAAACATTAATATCTATTTTTTTGAATTATAAATACTTTCAATTTCAATTTAATTTAACACCAATCGGTGCACAATGTTTTTGGTTAACCTGTCTTTAGCTAACACAAATAGATTCGACGGTTTCCCAACACGTGAACACGCAACATATAGTTGCCCATGAGAAAAACATGGATTTTCCAAATCTAAACCACAAATAGACATTGTTTGACCTTGAGATTTATTTATAGACATGGCGAAAGCTAAACGAATTGGAAACTGTAGCCTTTTGAAGGGTATGGTAGAATCTGATGGTATCATCGGAATACGTGGCAGCAGGACCACTTTTCCTTTAAACTTCCCAGCCAAAATGGTTGCTTCAAGAATGTTTCCGGTGATCTTTTTGATGACTAAACGCGTACCGTTACATAATTGAGGTGGATTCAAATTACGGAGGAGAATAATAGGGGAACCAATCTTTAATCGAAGATTATGTGGTGGCATTCCAGGGATATCTAATGAATTTAAAAATTCAATCGGAAAATTTACAATTTCATTTTCATCAACAACAGTATCGATTGATTTAAAAGACATCAGATCGCCTGGTAACAACTGTTGTATCTGGAAGTTAATTTCGTCAACATCAACGTTTTTGGCTGCCAAAATCGCCCGTTGACTAAGCCATTCATGATTCAAATAATTATTCTGTATATCCGGGAAAATACTCTGAATCAATTCATTTTTATCCTGAACAACAGTGCAAAAATTGTCTGGTAGTTTAATGCATTGCGTATTTGGTTGCAGTTCTATTTTACCGTTCCCAATATCTAGTAGTTGTTCGGAAAATATTTGTGCTGATGGATCATTTTGCAATTGTACTCGCATATTTATGGTCAATCGAAGTGTTTCAACACTTCGCCATAAGAATGATTGTTTCAAACATGCATTAATCTCATCCGCGAAAGTAGAGCGAGGTATAACCGGTAAGGTCTGCCGGAAGTCACCAGACAAAAGTAAGATAGCACCACCGAAAAGTTTATTATTGCTGTTTAAATCTTGCATAGTTCTGTTTAATGCTTCAAGTGAATATTTGTGTGCCATTGTGCACTCATCCCAAATTATTATAGAACTCTTCCGCAACACTGCAGCTATTCCACTATTCTTTTTGATGTTACACATTGCATCTGGTTTATTATGAACGTCCAATGGCAGCTTGAATGTTGAATGTGCTGTTCGCCCACCATCCAGTAAAGTAGCCGCAATGCCTGACGATGCTACTGCTAATGCGATTTTTTGTTGCGACCGTATTTTGGCAAGTATCAACGATATTAAAAATGTCTTACCGGTTCCACCGGGTGCATCCAAGAAAAAAAAACCGCCTTGTTCAGCAGCAACAGCCAGCATAATCCGATCATAAATATTTTTTTGTTCTGCTGTCAGTAATGGTTCACTGTTCATGATAATTGTTACTAAACTTCCATGGTCATATTGCTTTTCTCGTTGTAAATCGGTATTGACTAAGTCGGTGGCTGGACGATTAGGTGATGGCATACCATAATGATTAAGTGGTAAATTTGAAATAAAAACACATAAATCCTCGATCAAGACCAATGCTTCATTGTACATCATCTATGTTTTGGCATTGATTTGTTTGTCTAATTCGGTGCAAGATGTCTTCTGTCATACAATTTTTATATTTTTCCCACAAAGTTTGTGCTTGCGAGGGATAACATGTCGTCAAAATAATTGCAAACAACTGACGAATGTTATTCGGTGTTGATGTCAACGCAGCATCAGCAAGCGTTAAGTCCCAATGGTTATCGTCTTCTAGCAATTGCAGTTCACGACATGCATCCTGGTATGTATTGAATACTCGACCATTAACTGTTCGTAAAAATTCAAAAGACGTTGGTCCGGGAACATTCACCAATAACAAACGTAAATAGAAGCACTCACGTTGCTTTGGATGTACCGTGTAAAGTCTCCCCAATGTCTTAGCTTTGAATATGCCTGTAATGGAAGGATGTGGTTTTCCTTGTTTCCGTGGCTCCCATTTTTTACTGGATTTGTTCCATGTGAAATAACGTGGAACATCACCATACACCAATGTCTTCGCGAATTGGCCAAAAACATCAGGTTTTTGACACAATGTAAAAAATTCAGTTAGAGTCGTTTTCGGAGCTTCGAACGCTCTTTGGAGAACATTTTCTTCAGTGAAGTATACACGTTGACCGTTTTCAAGATGTATTGCCAGATGTTGGACAGCAGGATCTCTTTCGTGGATGGGAAAGCTGAGAATATGCCAAATAGCTTCATTGCTGCTAATGTATCTGCCCATTTGGTATCGTGCTATTTCGTCATTTTTATTTATGTTTTGTACTTCAAATATGGCCAAATCACTGCCTTTGTTTACATATTTACAAATATACTTAATTGATTTAACAGAACTGCAAAGCTCAACATTGATATGAGCTTTGTAAGTTTTTGAAAGTAGTGGTGAGTATGGTACCACCCACTGATTATCAAACTCAACTTGATTTGGAAAGTTCGGCAGTCGCATTGTAAATGTGTGGCCACCATTCTCAGTACTTCTGCGGCGATACATTGGATAACCATCAATATCCGTGATCGTGTCATTCGTATGCGGCTTTGGGAAGTTTTTTTTACATTTTCCATTTTCCATGCACGGTGACGTCATGTTGAAAGCACCGCATGGCCCATGGATCATGTGTTTGGTGACAATATCAAATAATTCTTGATCAATTAATGGGTCTGGAATTTCGGCTGAAATTATTTGATCGATTTCTTCAGGACGGATTCTATCTTTAAGCCAAACCAAAATGTGGGCATGAGGCAAACCTCGCTTTTGCCACTCTATCGTATACAGCCAACAACGTGTGATACCAAAAATTGAATATTTAACAATAAAATCAATTAAGGATTTCAATTTTTGTTTAAACACACGTGCAGTTAAATCATGACGATGAATGGCTTGTTGTCCTGGCAATAGTAAAGTTTGTATCTCTTCCCAATTCGGATTACATGTGAATGTAATAAATAAATCCGGTCGGCCGTAATGACGTACGTAAGTCATCGCATCTTGTATGTATTCCTGCATGTTCCGTGGACTGCCGATGTAGCTTGAAGGTAAAATGAAAGCATTACCGATGTCATTGGGATTTAAATTTCCATCGATGTTTCCAGCAACAGCATCTCGTAAGTGAATATATTCTTCCGATCGTAGTTTTGCCTGGTTGAATCGAAGGAATCGCAAGCGTTCGCTTTCGACCTTAGCATACATATCAACAATGTATTGATGGAACAGCTGACGATATCGAAGGATATAATTGTCTTGATGTTGTCTAACCATTATTCGGTGTGCGTAGTAGTTCATTGAGCTAACTTTTTTATTTCTGTAATCACCTAAAAAAATAAAAAATAAAATGCAATACGAAATTAAAATCTATACATACAGTAAGAAAGTAAATAGATAATTGTCAAATTTACCGGTATTTGG
The DNA here is from genome assembly GCA_947364205.1 of Agrochola lota. NCBI lineage: Eukaryota > Metazoa > Arthropoda > Insecta > Lepidoptera > Noctuidae > Agrochola > Agrochola lota. The sequence continues at coordinate 17,219,051 of OX376219.1, read as the reverse complement.
ATCATACTGTTTGATATTAAGGTGATATTCATCTTGTCCTTGCCAAAATATCAATGGATATTGTAGTGCGTCATATGAACGGTGTAGATCCGAAATCGTACTGACAGTGTTGTCTCGCCGTGTAATTTTTATAGATCTTTTGTCAACTGGATCACCAACCATGATAACAGCAACCTCATCAACAGTTGGAGCGTTGAATCTACCAGCATGTTCACCTAATGGTACTTTGTCGGCTTTTATGACGATTTGATAATTGTCATTTTGCAGTCGTGGCGAAACTCTTTTGATCAATTGAATTAGTTGATTGTGATCTTCTAAAAAAATTTCCAATAATATCACAATTGCTCTTTCCTCTGCTTGTTCAATAAAATTATACAGGCACCGAGTCGTCACGCGCTCTTCACAATCGCCCATAAAATAAATTTGAAGAAATTTCGGATTGTTATCAGGCATTGGCATCAGTGATCCGATTTTATGGTACACCTGGCCTTGAATTTTGAATGTAGTTTCAAAATTACGTTCATCGGATGCACGATCGCAAATTTTAGTTGCCCCAAATGACGTCATTTGGAAGCAAGAATTAAATTTGCGTATCTTACGCAAAAATAATTTGGAATCATCTGAATTGCCAGTAAGAAGGGATAATAAAGGCTCCGGCGGAGCGGGTAGAGGTGACAGCACAACTTTTCCTGATGCGCAGCACATGCCGGCTGCTTCATTCCGAAATTTCAATGCCTGACAATATTGACATACTTTATCCATTCCACCGATAGCAATTTTTGAATGCGCTGAGTAGTTAATATCTGGTGCATATTCAAAGGCAAGCCGAACGAATGATGCACGTGTTAATGAGCGGCTGATCCGTTGCCTTTGTCGATCTAGTACTCGTACTGTAGCTATGTTTCGTTCTCGTGCCGCTCTTGTTCTCGTAATATTCTGTTGCAGACGTTCGCCACGCTGTTCTTGAGATTCTTGTGCACGACTTTCTGCAGTCCTGATTCTTTGAGCTGCATTTCTTGTTTCGATTTGTTCTGGTAATTGCTGAGCTCTTTCAACACGTTTGCGTCGTGACCCTTTGCTGCTCGCGTTGTTGAGGTTAGATTTTTTCGGTGGCATTTGACTGAAAATAATAATTTAATCGTTTAAATATTAGAAAGAGGAACTGAAAAACATGTTATCATAGCACATTGAAATAATAAGTGCAAAATATTTTTTTATAGAGGTTAAATAAAAACAATAAAAAAAAAAAATTGTACAACTATTGAAAAAGTGTAGGAAATTGTGTATCATTTTTTCATTGACATTTTAATTAAATTTTATAATTATGTGATAATACTTACATACATATATTCAAATTAAATTATAAAGTTTTGATCAATGAAGCACAAATAAGTAAAAAACAGGATTAATTTCACTGTATTATCTTCATTATAATATGAATTCAATTTACACTTCAGTCTAAGTAACACGTGGCCGGCTATGCTAACACCAAAAATTTAAAAAGTGGAAATAATTGAATTATACGGTATTTCGTTCACTACAAAATAAATTTAATTAATTTTATAGCGTCAACAACACGTGGTAATTATGCTGTTAAAATGTAGCTTATATGACACGTTCGTAGATTTACCATAGCAGCGCCATCTATTGATTACTTACTCAACCCAGTCGACAGGTATCGACATCTGTTAGAATCATTTGGAGTTAACAGATAATTGTGACTGTCAAATAATAACAGACAAATAATTAGCAATAAATTAAAATTGCGACTATAATTTGAGATTTAAACTATCCTATCTCTCAAGTTGGATCGAACTGCACATGGTGTGCCAATTTTATTATAATCGGTTAAGTGGTTTAGGAGTCCATTGAGGACAAACATTGTGACACGAGATTTATATATATTAAGATGTCAGTCTTATCACCCAAAGCGAATGACGCTTAAACCACGCTCAAAATTTCCCCAACATCGCGCTCTCGTAATCTAGTAACTTTATATCTGTGCTTTTAAGTTAAGGGTGCACGTTCCCAAAAGGCGTTGAATTTGATTCAGAACATATCTCTTTAAGCCCTTACATCCATTCAGACAGGTGCGTACAGTTAGATGCCAGTGACGTCATGCAACATTAGATGGATTTGACAAAACGGATTTTCTGAGTGTGCGATTGGTAAAGAAGGTTTATTTTTAGAGTTTAGCAGAAAAATCCTGAACCGATTTTAGTGTATCTGGCAGTATGTTCGAAACTCTGTTTATGTGCGATTTATGCCTTTACACATTAGCAATTCAAAGATCCAAAAGTGCGAGTCTGCATTTCCCTGAAATGAAAAAAAAAAAGATTTTTACTTTACAGAGGTTACTATTGCTGAAAACAAAAGATCCATAATTAAGTAGATCCTATAAAACGAGCTACAAAACTAACTAGTCACTGTTCCGATTTTTGTCACCGCTCCAAGAGATCCCGACAAGAAATCCCGATTTTTCATCATTTGAAAACAAGTAACACTTCTATCTAACAGCAATAAAAACAAAACAAGATCGCGCACTTCACTTGTTTTCCCAATAATTCCTTCGTAGTATTGTTAAGGCTAGACTAAACAGAGCATGAGCTAATTCCTGTTAGTACAAAGTTTTAATTCAGTACTTACACAAGCCGACATCCCGGTCTTGTGTACCAACTCTTTTCAAGTGGTCTTGGCTCGGCTTAGCTTTGCAGCGCGTATTACGTAGTGCGCTACAACAATTATGTATTACTGTGGAAGATTTTAAACGTCATGGTTTATTTCAGCATTAGAGGTAGAAACGAGAACATGATAAGCACAAAATCAATGTATATGTAGGTTTGCAGAGTGAGTATTTTTAAACTTAGTTTTGTACACAACTATGTTACTTAAATAAAGAAAGAAAAGAAAGAAAGAAATAAAAGAAAGAAAAGCAAGAAAGAAAAATGCAAAAGAAACGCACGTTATAAAAAAGAAGACAAAATACACACATACAAAGTAGCTAAAAAGCCTCGTATTCAACAAATAAATTTTTAATTGACTTGATGTCAGGGCAGATCACAATACAAAGTCACTTGACTTTTTGGTGTTTGTCTAAGTTGGATAATACAAGTATTTTTCCATTTTAATAATACATGAAAACAATAGTCATGTTTGTATTAGAATAAGCAGATTCCTTAAAGCATGATATTCCAATTAGCACATTATATCCGCGTGAAAAACAACTAAATCGGATTACTCATGCGCAATTCCTATATCGCACCGATCGGTATTGGTTAAACTACCTCGTTTCTTTGCCGGATGTGTATTTAAGTAAGGGGAAATATTTAAATGAACCTCTAAAAACTTATTGACCTTCTAATGATGCACACTTTTTAAAATAATTGAGCCTCTTTTTAGTTTAGTTACTAAGCTTGGGTACCCCGACCAGACGGGTAAGGGTAGGTTGAAACTGTGACCAACCACGCGCTACATCCAAGTTGGTTGCAGTTACTTGGCTATCTTCTTAGTACTTTTAGATCTTTGTTTGTTACGCTTTCACGCAAAAACGGCTGAACAGATTTAGAGAAAATTTTGCACATGCGTAAACCATGACCTGGAAAAGGACATAGAATACTTTTTATCCCGATATTCCCAGGAGATCCATATTTACATGCATAAGGAACAGGGTGTAAAGTTCACTCATCCAATTTAGAACCACCAGACGGGTGTTGTGTCTGACGGGCAACTGCCCAACGATTGATGTCGGGGAAGTTATATATATGTTGTTCGCGCGGTAAAGTCTAAGTGCAGGATATGCAGGATATGTGTGACGTCAGATCTTTGATGCGTAGTTCGCATGTGGCGATGTAGATGCCGCCATAGAAACGTATGCGGGTGAAACCGCGGGGTGCAGCTAGTAGGACATAAAAACAATTTTAACAAGAAAAGCTAATTTTGAAATTAGAACCAAGTAAGTGCTTGGATGAAAATAAATAAAACAATTGAGCATCTATTCTCTAAATCAGTAGCAATCGTTTGCAAGTCGCATGCTCGCGACAAAGTCGAGTATTTCTTAGCTCGTTCTACTCGTAAGAGCTATCGGTTCGTCTGTCTATCTAATTGCTATTTTATGTAGCGAGTTAATGAACGTTGTATCTTCTAGCTTGCACTGATTTGTACTTCTTGTGCAAAGATTAAAGTAAAGTTGGATAAAGAATTAACGGTAGTGCTGTAATTTTTTGATAGATGCGACAAACCTGTATCTGTTTCATGTTCCATACCAACTTGTATATTTCCTGTCCCTTATGTAATTTTTACCTTTAGAGAAAACTTAAGAAAAACCTTTTAGTGTACATACTTATTGTGTAAATACCTAGTTCAGCTTGATTCTTGTGATGCATTTTTCTAGTAAGAATTTCTATTTTCGCGTTACCTGTACGGCTTTACCTGCCAAATTGCCTACTTCCTCATTTCAGTTTAAAACTTTATTAACTATTTTCCCCGTAAATTCAAAAGGGACAGTCAATTATGAATTACCCAATCATGTCAACCGAAATAAAAGAGTATTACTTTTTTGCGGCACTGCGAGGCCGGCTCGGACACTCGAAGCTAATTCGATTTAATTTTATGCCGGATTCGAGATAACACGTGTGCGAGGATTTGCGGCACACGCGATATGACGTCATAAGTCATTAGTGTTTGGTGACAATGCTTTCAACTGCTTTTGTTTCTATGGAAGTGATTTTGGTCCTTTTTTACGCAGTTCTTTAATTAGGTAACTTTGTCTTTAATCATCCTAAGTAGTAAGTATACTTTTCAAGAAAGCGACATCGCATCGTTTGTATGCAAAAATATGCATATTATACATATTATAAATTAAAGTCGCTTTTCGTGTATGTCTGTGTGACCGCGTGGCTTTAAACTTTGCAACTGATCTTGATGCGGGTTTAACCATCATTAAGAGTATTTATTGCATAAGGTTTATGTGCTTAAAACATTATTATTAAACTTACATATATACATATATGTAAGTTAAAGAAATCGAAATGTTTTGTCAAGTCATAATAAAATAAATTTATATATACCAGGCAAACAATATTCACACAAAAACAAACATAAAACAGAAAAAAACTTCAAATACAAGTTCAGCATAAATGCCAGCAATATATAAAAGTATTATATGGATACTTTTGATAATTAATAATTAATTTACTCTGTCAATATTACAATATCTCGCTTTCTAGAACAACAAAACTTCCAAAATTATCTGCATACCCGGTAAACAAGCTAGTCTACCCAAAATATGGTCCCACCTATCGCATTTAATTAATATTCAATTCCTCGTGTATAGTTTCATAAAGCAAGGGTTTAAACTGACCAAAGGACCGTCTCGGGCGGCGGGCGGCCCACAACTAAACCTCACTAATCCAAGCTGGGTATTAAATCGCTGCCTAGGTGCTAACCTCCAACTACCTTCCAAACTTTGTAGGGTTGACTGAACAATGTTTCTGAAAATTCTATTTGAAAATGGAAAAGATAGAAATTTAAAAAAAGAATGTTGTGAGAAAGTTCCTACGTCTACGTTAAACATACGTTCACTTTTTTGTTCCTACTGTTATGCATATTGAAGATTTTTTTTTTTTTAAACTCAAAAGTTTTCCGATGTCAAATTGCTCTATGATAATAGAGATAATTATAATTTTTGTTGTAAATGGTCATTAGTAGTATTCAAATTCACTAGTTCTAAGATATGAAAATTACCAAACACATAACCCTTTTCTAACGTATTACTTGTAGAACTTAAACGACGAAACGAACGAAAACTTTCTAAACTTACTTTCAGTAACGATTACCGAAACTGAAACTCCTATTCAAAAGTACATAACCCAAAGGCTAACACAGCTTAACGCACCTCCACCCTGTTATTAAAAGATTATTGTGACGCGAAATTTATAATTTCAATGTAACTACCCACTATGTTTTGTGAACCGAATCCCGGAACAGTATTATGTAAATTCAATAACTGCGCGCTCAAAGACGTCTATTGTTTTCAACTGATACTCTAAATCAGTGTTCACCGTAATAATATTGAATATGGGTAATATTTTGGGATTGTTTATTTTTGGGTTTATGGAACTGAATCGCACATAGTGACATAATTGTCAACGCGCTACATTAACTAAAAAAGTCGAGAGATGTCGCGAGACATCCGGTTGGAACACAGTTCCTTTACCTAAATATTATGTATTAAATGATAGGCACAATGAAATAAATTAACAAAGTTTTAGAAGAGATAAATGAAAAAATAGAAACATACTAGCGAAAGTGTCGTGACGGTCAATATGTTACACTTTTTTCGGTCTAGCTCTCATTTGCTAAGTGTGCAAAGTATTACGTGCGGTAAAGAACTTCTTTCCAAAATCAAAGACTTCAACTAAGACGAAAAATGTTCCTCATAAAAGAAAAGTGCGATTTCCATTAAACGCGCCGAGCTATTAAACGGCTATAAAAAAGCGCATCGAAGCAGCAAAAACTATTTAATAACGCAACAAAGCAACGCTACAAAGCGTTGGGCGCCGTCGGCCGTTCCTTCCACCAGGATTAATTATTATTTTAACATTTCAGTAGGTTTTTTGCCGCGTCCGCGAGCAAGTCAAAAGCATTGCTTTCTCGCTTCAAAAGTTGCTAAATAATTAAGACGCCTTCTTAGCGACAGCGATTCGACGTCCAAGAGAGACTAAGTAGGTGATTTTTCAGAAGAACCCCGTCTTGGAAAAGATGTTTCCATTAACTACGTTTTTTTGTGGAACTTCGGTAGACGTCCAGGAAGATTATGTTTGTAATTATATCTTTATTATATACATAGAAAGCTTGTAAAATATGTAACTTTAACCTTATTTTATTATTGATGTTAGGTAAACGCATTTATTTAAACCATTCATATCATATAATATGTATATGCAGATACCCGTGTGACGATGAAAAAATTGTGATAAATTAACTTTGTACCTACAAAATCTAACAAATTCTCTTTCTATTGTCCTAGGTAAAACACTGCCTGTCCATTGCGTGGTGGAGGCAGTAGCCTCGCTTGAAGAAGGCGCATGGAGGCGACGAGCCGTGGTAGAGACTGACAGCTACGTCATCATCCCTGCTGCCACCGCTTTCCACGAGCTTGTGCCTGCCGCCATGATGCGGCTGGGGTACCCTCACGAGTTGGCTGCTTCTGCTAAAGGTATGTTACTTTTGTTGAATTATAGTAAATTTTAATTGGTCTATCAAATTACGTTTGATAAGTTTTTATCACTCACGTCATTAACCGAGAAGGTAATTGTAGGAAATGAGAAACTGAGACGATCCTCATTTTGACCAAAATGCGAGATAATATTAGTTTTTGCAGTGTTCTTTCCCACACATCACAGTTATTCAAAACACCAATATCTAAAACCTTAAATTTCCTTGTCGCCAGGTTCAGTAGTAATAAACAACTGGAAGCCGTTGCCATTCGAGAGGATTTCTGATGGTCCTCTGGCCACCGTCGGTGAGGTTTTGGGGGAGTTGACGACTGTCGCGACCCTTAGGATCCAGCTACTGAGACCACGGCCGACCCCACTGCAGGACATTAAGGACAAACTCCTGCGGCTCTTGTTACTGCAGAGCAGGCCTTTGCTCATGTCTACAGGATGCCCTTTGGATGAGGTAAATTCTTGTTATAGAGAAATATTTGTGTAGTCGTCTGTAAATCAGTCTAACCAGCTAAAATACAAATACATATACGAGTATAGAGTACAAAATTAATTTCAAATTAAGTATGTATTCAGAAAATTGTGAACTTAGAGATCCCCTGAAATATGTTTTTGGAAGAACACGTGCTTAAAAACTGCTTGAATAAAATAGAGAAGTTAGTAAAGTGTATCAAAAACGAAAAAGTAACTCCCATTTTTTTGCAAACGCAACCCCTGTTATAAAAGAATTAAGCCGTAAAAACAGTCGTCATAATCTTCCAACCACACGTACATTCACCAAAGCTTCCGAAAACATCTGTCAAATCAAATTACATCAACCGATTGGGGCGTTAAAATCATCCTGATGGGTGACAATGAGTACACGGTACACCGAGCTAAACCAACATTCACAACGGAACGCCATGTCCTCGGTTTACCCCGGGAACAATACCCCGAACTAAACCTTTACCCTTACCCCTTACCCCCTGTTACCCCTTATTAACGTGGAAACACTGGAAACTCATTGTTTTCCATATTTTAAGCCCGCTTTGTAAGGCACGCTTTCAATCGAGAACATTTATCCTAGTAGGTATTGTTTGTTTTAACGATTTAATTAAAGATTGAGTGCTTATTTGCTTCAGATTTTTGTTATTGTATCGGGTTTGGTAGCTTTTATTCGAGCTTTTAGCGGTTTTGTTGGTAATTCTTAAAAAAGTCCAAACTTCTAAAAAGTACCAGAGGCAAACATTTAAATAATTGTAGTCAAAGATGACTGGCTTGATGGTTATTTGGGATATGTAACTGAAGTAATATTGAAGCGGCAGTGTTCAACAATTTCACAATTATATAATAGTCTAGAACTTTGTTTATATGTATCTCTCAAGGACCATTTTTTGACCAAAATGTCCATATAATTAATAATAATAATAATAATAATTTATTTAGCAAAAAGAAGAAAACAATGCATGTTACGTGACTATTACTGTTAATTAACTTTTAACTATCGTTTAAAACAAGAAAGCACAAACATTAAGAAAACTTTTACATAACAAACAACGATATGAAGGCCTATCTACCAAGTCTACGGCTGCCAAATAGCTTTCATCTGCCAAAGCACATAAAAATAATGGCACTAGAATCACTCGATATCGACGAAAATTAACAAGAATTTCGGATGAAAGACGAAGAGACAGATTATCAAAACTCTTCGATAAGTAGGCGCGCGTTCTTCAATTTGGTCTTTATAATTGCGAGGTGACTGCTAAGACCCTGCTAATAGGGATCATCGCTCGGGGGAAGAATTAAGGAAGCATTTGTTTTCATGTTCGCGGCTCGAGTTCAACAATGAGTGGGCTCATAGACATTTTGATGTCATGTTTTGAGCGTAGGTTGATGTTGTTTATGGAAAGTTGCATGGGTGGATTAATTTAATACCTACTTTATGTTTCATTTGCACTTTCAATTCACATGTTTCTTGATTCAATTAAGTTTATCATGTTTTGGCTAAGTTGAAGTGTTGGCTTTTTTGTTGTATCCAGTTTTCTTTTTATTACTTACTTTTTCATGTCTTGCTTGCTAGTTAAAGATATGTTTCGTTTTCTCAAGTTTTCACCATTATTTTCTCTAAATACAAAATCCAGAACTCATCATACTATATTACGATCTATAAGTCTAATTGTATCCATCCATATCCTATATTTGTCCATGTGAATAAGAAAATTCAGACGAGACTATAAAGAAAACATCTACTCCAAATTTTCAGCAACTCAGTAAGTTCTAAAGAGATTTAAAGCCCTTACTCGTGATAGAGAACAATTTGTCGACGCGATGAGCACCTGTCTCATACGCAAGATCTCCATACATAATAAATTTAATTGAATCTCCGTCTCATCCGCGCCTCGCAAGGCCTTATTATATTTTCTAAATATCCACCTTGTAGCGAACGGGTTAGGGCGGCGGGGGGTTGCCCTCGTCTTGCCAGCTTGAGCCACACCGAAAGAGGGTTAAAAGGAGTTTTAGATGTACGAACGCTTTTGATCTTAATAATACCATAAAATAATGCTTTATAATCTTATTAAACGCGAGGTTAGCGCTCCATGCGCGCCCTCCAACCATAACCGGCTCATGGATATTTCAATTTGGAGTTTGCAGTGACATCGTGTAGTGGCACGGTTAAGTTATACATCATTTTCAAGTTTCATAATATCTTGAAGATAACAAATGAAGATTCAACGGTCTAATAGACAGCTAGAAACAAATTGAAGTTGAAAAGTCGAGTCGAAGTTGGCGCAAATGAAGCAAAGGAACTCGAGACCGGGCAAGATAATCAAACACCTCGAACTTGGAGTTGTTAGCTAAACGCCAGATGAACTCGGCTCTATGATATTATGGTAATTTATCTCACGCCAATTTGGGCCACTTCGATTTTAACTCGAAGCAAACTTTTGGACGCTCGAGGAATATTTTATCGAAGGGGTTTCCCGAGTGCCACCTCGATGCAGGATCAATTTTAAACCATAAATCTTCTTTAAGACTACTTTCTTACTTATTCTCGAAATCTCTTTGAAATTTCAAGGTTCTTTGAAACGGGTTACAATTTAATCACTCCTTCAAGTGTGTGTAAGTAGCGTATGTACACACAACGAAAATAATATAAGATAACACTAAGCCTATTGTGTTCAAAGTTGTCCTTTTAACTACGAGTATATCAAGAAATGTTCGCAATCACACACCGAATTACGTACTTAGGCGGATTACACGTGACGCGAGTTATCACGCGCAGGCGCCAGCTCTCGTAAATCTTCCATGAAGCTGAAACAGACAATATCTGAAAGCAAATATGGCCTCACTATTTAAAAATATAAAACAAAGAAGCGGATTAACGTATCACTCGAGCGCGGCGCTAATACCTCTGACATGATTTATAGGCACAATCTCGATGTGTAATACTTACAGTTAATTTAACGTCTGATTTAGCAACAGTGCGAGCAGGCCTGCGCCTGACAACTCGCTTGACGACGTAATCACTGGCATTGTTCTATGTAATCTAGCGATACGAGCAGATCTCACTTGCATAACTGTCAAGCTGGGTAAACTGCGCGGCGGAGCTATAATCTGACAAGTTCTTTATGATTGACTACTTGCTGTGCGATTAATACCTCTCTAAACATGCATTCCTGTTATCATAATGAACAAATATGTATGTAGTTGTGAAATTTAAACTTCGCATTGGAATCATTCCGAGTCACACGGTTGATTTGATGCTCAAACAGCGGCGTCGGATCGGCTTGAGGCATTTCGGGTGCTTTGTTTAGCGCAGTCGGTGTGGTAACGATGCAGGGAGCACTTAGTCCGCGGCTGTGCCGGCGCTAGTTGAGGGCGTAGTGGGTGGATGCTAATTGTTGAGACGCCCTTCCCGCTCATTGTTTTAGAGCAGACCATGATTGAAGTTTCGTCGGCGCGCGGGAGTGATGCGCACTAACCATCGAGTAAACACCTCACGCCGAGCGCGTCAGAAGCCGACCGCTGGCGCATGACACATGCATTAACAGCCGACCTAATATTTTCATAATCTAATGGCGATGTTCTGTGAAACAATGCTTCGTGTTTATTCAAACAATTATCTCTGTATCTGTTGCTGGTTAGACTGACCTCTTTAAAATAGTCTAAAATTGTTTGCGGTATCTTGTTGTTTTATTTACTGTTCGAGTTACGTTTGGTGACCTTCCTTTTAAAGTGTTTCTTCTTGTTACAGGTAACATTAGCTCAGATATGTCGCGGCCAGGACCGTACGCCGGGGCCACACAACTTTCATGAGCCGTCTGAAGAAATGCGTCGTAAGTTTGAATCCTGGTGGAGTGCTCAGGTGACACCCCGACCGCCGCCATTCAGCCCTCGTCGATACCCATCGCCTGGTCCTAAAACTCGTTCACCTACCTTGAACACTATACCAGACCACTTACATCCAGCGTTACAGACAGTCCAAAGTCAATATCCTACTCAAAAGACTAGAATGCGGACAAGTTTTGATCCTGAATTGGAACTGCCCAAACTACAGCGTTGGTTTTCCGAGAATCAACATCCAAGCAGACAGCAAATACAACAGTATGTCCGAGAGTTAAATAACTTAGAATCGAGGCGAGGACGAAAGCCCCTCGATGTCAACAACGTTGTTTACTGGTTCAAGAACGCGCGTGCTGCGCAAAAACGCGCTGAGCTTCGGAATATTGGTGGACTGAGCTGTCACCTCGGGGTGAATGGGTTCAATAGCAGGAGTCACAGTCCGACAAACGGGTCATTGATGGCCGGAAGTGACACTTACGGTTCTCAAGACCACAATTCAATGAAGAGTCCTATTCTATCTGGCAGTCCGGGAAGATACCCGATGTCTGTTATGTCTGAAGACAATTTATCCAATGGAGGTTCCGACTTAGAAGATGATGGAGGTGACATACATCCAGATGATAGGCCTGAAAGTCCTGATGCACCTCTCTCTTTGATCACAACTAAGAAGCATATCGATCATGACACTGATGATAGGCCCGAAGAGTCGCCCAAGCCACCCGATATCATTAAGGTGAGTTTCTATATCTATATTGATTATAATTATGACAGAGGATTCTAGACGCGATTGAACAGTCTTGAATAATCAATTAATCATGATTAGATTTTTATATGATCACGACGCTACCCGTATGTATACCTTTACTAACAGATATATTGCGAAAAAAATATCTCATTAGACAATATAGGTACTAAAATTTTATTTTTATTGTCACAGGTACATGACATCAAGCAAGAGCCGCGAGATTTGAGTAAGCCTGACAACACAATCTCGCCGCAACGTTCTCCAGCCAAGAACAGCGACAGTTCGCACAATAACAACAGCAATAACAACAACAATGATGACGAGAACGGTGTAGGGGACGATCATGATGGTTCTGATGAGGATGTTATCCAGGAACGTCACTACGGGCCATCTTCCCCGCATCTAGATCGTCTTCCCTTCCCCATGGTGCCTAACCACCCCATGTTCGGCCACGGCATCATGTACATGAGCCAATACATGAGTGGCTTCCCCGGCGTCGGCACAGTCCCCGGAGAAGGCGCCAGCGGCCTCAACCTGGCCCTCGCAGGAGCTTCGGACGAGCGCCGCAAACGCAACCGAACCTTCATCGACCCCGTGTCGGAGGTCCCCGTATTAGAGCAATGGTTCTCAATGAACACCCATCCCTCGCACAACCTGATACTTAAGTACACTGAGGAGTTGAACAGAATGCCTTACAGGCAGAAGTTTCCTCGGCTGGAGTCAAAGAACGTGCAGTTTTGGTTCAAGAACCGAAGAGCGAAGTGCAAGAGACTGAAGATGTCGTTGTACGAGCCATCGTCACCCGGACACTACTCCCATCCGGGACACCCCCACGCTATGGCCGAAAGGAAACTGGTGTGAGCTAACTGCGCTCAATGTTAGTAAAATGTGAGAGATTTTGTGTTTGTGGCGTCGCAGCATATACACGAAAGACTGATATCGAATCGTTTAATGGTGTGCAGTGCCATGTTAGTATTAAGATGACGACGCTCGCGTCATCCTAACTTTAAACAGTTCGTATTATTCAGAGGACTTTATTAGTAACTGTTTAGATTATTAACGATGATAGTTTTGCTTAAGGTAGACTAGACATATTGGAATGCGATATCATTATAAGTTTAAACTAGTAGTATCAAGTTATCTGATAGAGCGATCACATCGTATTGTTTATTGTGTACATAGTTATAGGTACAAAATTACTATCAAAGGACATGTCACAGTTGTTTGTGAAGGAATCTCAATATTTCTAGTAGTATATGTACATAAGAAACTCAAAACTCGGTTTTTATTTATTAAATTTTACAGTAGTTGTATAAATCTGTTGTTAGAATGTAATTAATGGATACTCTCATTAAAAGTTCCACTTAAATTATAAAAGCGAGGTCAAAGTATAGAATGGTATTCAATGTTATTCTAATTATGTACATTATTTGTATAATTAGTATTGAGTCATAGTAATAATAATATTATATTGCACATAGTATACTGGAATCGATATTTCTGATATTATCGGTCGGTGTTCGGCGGCCGAATGGTTACGCACATTCCGTATTATGTACTCCTTTGTTATAGATGTTAATGCTTCCTCAATCCAAAGATCGGTTAGTGTTGTAGGGTGATCACGTAATTGCTGATAATCAATTAGTCTCCCGTTGTACTGGGCAGAGCGCTGGGGTTGCAGTTAGAATAGAATTGGTGGCAATATTAAATCGAGTCGCGCTGATTTAATCTATTGCGAATAATAAGCGGTAAACTTTGATGATGACGGCTCGTTTTGAAGGTTTATGTGCGGGGTATTTCATAGTTCATAATGCCGCTTTGCCTAGTAAATCGGTTTACACCAAACAGTTTATGTTACAGTATTCACGCATTTATCGATTGAGGCTGTTTCGTCACACTCTTGTTTTATAGTTTTAGACGCATCATAGTTGTAATACGACAGTTTGTTTTGTTGTACCCATGTTATGCTTGTTTTCGTGAAGCTGTGATGAAATTTCCAAATATTGTAAATATTTTATTAATGTTAAACATAAGTTTTATTGTAAAACTACGTCACTAGGCTCACACGAATAATTAAAGCATTACCGCTTAGGTAAAGAAAATATTGGCTAAATGTTTATTCGATTCAATTATATAAACGAAAATTTAATTGAATATAATATGAAAAGATGTTGTTCTTTTATTTACATTTTTGTTTCAAGAATAATTTACCTATGATATCAACCTGTCCTAAACACTAACACTTCTTCATCTTTTCCGTGTTAGGGACTAACCTGGTGGCAGAGTTCTTATGCTGCCCGTGGGTCTCTGACTTGGCTTCACATGCCGACGAGAAATATCTCAGGCGGTTTTCTCAAGATATTTTCCTTCACCGTTTTTGAAGCAAGTGTTAATTATACTATGGGCCCATGAATTCTAAAAGTCTGAGGTACGTGCCTCGGGTTCGAACACGAGACCTATGACTTGGCAGTCCGACGGTAACGCCACTAAGCTATCACTGCTGCACTAACACTGAACACTACTCATAGATAATTATGTTGGTACATACATTCATTAGTTATTGCTACCTGTCTAGATTTTTGATAGTTACTGAAGGCAGAAACGACAAATTTCAGGTAAGTAAAAAACTGAATACCTACCTACTAACAAACGTGGGTGTGAAACAGCTGTTTGCACGATTAATCGTAATGAAGTTCATTGCAATTAATTTATCAAACATCATAAAAGTACAAAACATAAATAGAATTAACGATAGCAGACCGTTTTGCTTTATCGAAATACAATGATGGTAATAAAATACCGCAACACTGTACAGTATACAATAATTAAAACTTGCACCACAGAACATTACACTATACTTAGCTTTTCGGCGCCTTCACTTGCATACAAAGCAATCATTTTCTGCACTTATCTTATAGGGAATTTACGAATTTACAGTCGAACGCCACACAATAATATCATACAGTCTATCGCTAGTTTGGTAGTTGCTCAGTATATTCTGGCAGGCGGTGAAAAAGTGAACTTTAACCAAAAGTACTAAATTTGACATCTTGTTGACATTTGCCACTGCAAGCAGCGCCACTACCAAGTACCAAGGTACACTGGGCACCCTCTAAACCATTGTGCAACTAAACATGTGTCAATAGTTATCTCCGAAGCTTCGACGGAAGCGGTCGTCGGGACCCAAATCACCTGTCAAAGTTGTAAGTCTTGGCGTAATCGCCAGTATCTACAGACATCTTTGTCAACACTTCGATCTTTGTGGTGAATGACCGGCTGTTTCGGGGTTCCGCACAATATTAGGCTGGCTATACTAACTAATGTTCGTGCAAGGCACAAGTTCCAAACTTTGACTATGAGACGAGTAACTTTGTAGTTTAGTCGTGGTAAGTATTTTGCACTTGAATTAAAGCTCAAACGAGAGATACTACTTTATCTACTCGTATATTATTTAAATACAATATTTAAGTGCAGAACAACAGTTGATGAAAATAATACCTTCCTACTTCTAAAATCTCGAGGGTAGTAAAGCAAATAACAGAGACAAAGTTGGTTTGATTCCCACACCTAAAATTTTATATTATTAAAAACTGTGGCCTTACGCGCACTGCGGTGTGTTTTGATACCGCAAAATACGTGAAGTATGAAACACTGGAAGCGCGCGCCCTACGGGAAAAAAAACGCACAAAGCAGGATTTTATTCATTGCGGCGAAAAAAATGCATCGCAAGTCACCGCACCGCAGTGCGCGCTGGGGTTAAAACTACTAATGTGGCATGTGAGTCTGTGATGCTATGAATTATGAAAAATAACAAGAGCCTGTACTAATTAAATATATAAGAAACTACACACATTTGCTGCTATAACGTTTCAGTTAGGCGCTGAATCTGAAGATTCTTTGAAATCTAGCTTTATAATTTAGAAATTATAAAGCTAGACTAGATTTCAAAGAATCTTCAGATTTTATATTTCTAGTTGATACAAACTAAAGATGTTCTAAGAACATTTATTTAAGTAAAACATTTGTTCTTGGAAATATGAAGTACACTTTTAGCGCTGATATGATCGTCTTGACTGCAAGAGTGCCGCTCGGCTAGAACGTTCGAACATAGGGCGAAACGGATTATACCAATTAGAGAGATTTAAAGTTCGTTCGCGGAATCATTCTTTGATCGTGCACACTCCGACATTCTTATCCATTCTTTAGCGTATTCGCTTTTGAGTGGCATCTTAATTATTTGGAACTCATTAAGAATTTTCGAGTTCGTAAAGTATTTTCTAATGATAAGTATGTATTTACCTAAAGCATCTATTTACTTTGAAATGTAACTTTTTAATGATGGTGCGAGGTGTAAAATAAGACATTTTTGCTATCGACGTGATACGATTCAGTGTGCGTTTGCTATGATAAATGTCACAGGCATTTTTTTTTTAAATTATGTTATCATTCTATTTGTAAGTTTGGCCAACCTTACTATTATTAGAACTGTTATGAGTTATGTATTTTTGGAGCTTTAAATTGTTATTAAAATGTCCATTTAATCCGGATATACTTACGCAGATTAATATTTCAGCAACAAAACTCATTTAATAGAGCACAATACGTACCTACTACTGAAATAAAAACCATATGGCAATTAATCCAAGTAATTGAGGCTTTTTGCCGATGATACTGACGGCATTATTTCGCGGATCAATCAGTAGAGGAAATTAATATAAAATTAATTAGTAGAGTCTGATAAAAAAAATCTGCCAATTGTTATTTTTAAGGTTTCGGTGTAGCACGTACCTATATCTAAAATATTATTATGAACCAGAATACCCGCGAAATTTCGCGTTGTTACATAAATTTTTAATTAGTCAAGATTTTTAATTCATATTCTTTATGGCAACTCTTTAGGTCATGAGTTATCCGAATATCAAAAACGTGAAAATTGATTCGCTGTTACAAGTAAAGTAAGTATGTCTTGACAACAAACTGTTACAAGTAAAGTAAGTATGTCTTGACAACATAATAAAGTATAAGAATAGACAAAATTACAGATTTTGATTGTTTGTCTGTCATTTTGTCTATTCTTCCGTCGACAAAACCCACAAAACCCGTTTCTTTTGTGGTCATGCTAACGTGTTAGAGCATTTACTGTGTTGTAGTTTTATTGATTTGGGACATCAACAATTCATTATGTATCCAAATTACGTAGGCTAGAATCAAGGCAGTAAGTAGATAGATAGATAATTAGATAAAAATATACTTTAATTACGCTAGAATATTGTACACCAAATAGTTATGTTACAGCGGTCCTATATGTAGTCATTATAAGAACTGAGTTTCCATCTGTAAGAAACGATAAATTAAATTGAATTTATTTTACGCCCAAATTGTAACACAGTTCTTCCATACTTATTATAAATTAAAGTCGCTTTCTCGTCGTTTCTGTCTGTTTGACCGCGTTGTACTTAAGTCCGCAACGGATTCGAAACGGTTTTCAACATCATTTGGAGCATTTATTCCGGAAGGTAAATTACATTAATATTAAATTAATACGATAAATAAATCTCTATGTTTTATCAACTCGTATGGGGTACAATGCGGGTGACCACTGAAAATCAGCGCGGTGCTGTGGGTCTCCCATAGCACAGCGTCATGCTGAGTGGAAGCCTTCTTGTCACAGTCATGCCGTCGAGCTGCCGAGTATTTAAGTTCTGTGTTCGTGAGTATAAATCTTTTTCTTTTTTCGATTTGGCTTATCCTTTTGTATTATTCCTTTTGTTTACAAATAAATTTATTTTTCTTTCTTTCTAGTATAACTTTATTTGGACGTCAGTTTCTAATAATTGTGATAACATTTCAGTATAGCCTAGGTACAAAAAATTACATTACTCATGAAACGCTTTATTCTCTATAACATTGACCTCCAAGACAATCTTTTTATTTCCAAGCCAGTCAAGAAAAATAATAACTTTGTCGTCATGTTAATATCAGTGGGGCATTATGTTTTAATCTAAACAAACTGCCTGCCAGCGGAGCCGGGCATTTATGTTAGTTAACCGTGGATTATGACGGCGTGTAATAACACTATTTATTATATTGTGCCTAGTTAGTGCTTGGTTGGTAAGTTGAAGGCTCGGTAGTAAAAACAAAACATAAGCGCTAAACTGACATTACATTGATTACACTTTATATACCTGGCAACACATATGACAGAATCAGTAGTGCGAGTTTTTTGCGCGGCTCTGCGCGCATTTCCTGTAAGCCGTTTGAATAACATTTTGTTAACAGGTTTTGTATGTTCTACACATAGATATGGAAGAGGGAGGTCTTCTGGTACAGGTATCTATCTCCATACTTAAAAGAAGGCCTCTGCAACTTATGTGTTAAAACCTGTTGATTATGAAATAAACTTAATAACCAACAACGGTGAAAATTTTTGAGCGATACCTACACATACATAGTATAAGAATGCTATAAAGATCTTTTGGCGCTTCAATGACATTGACAAGGGGGCGTTGTTGGTAAACATTTATGAAATGGTATATGGAAATTGTATTGATAAAACAAGATGGCGGCTTTAGTTCCGATTTTTGTCACACGCCAAAAGATTTTTGTATAACTGTTTACATGACTGCCTCGACGACATGACGCAGCACACTCTGCATCAGTGCCAATGATTGAAAACCGGAGCAGGTATACCGTACCTAATTAGCGTGAGATAAACACTGCGGCTCTGCTCTTCAGATCTAATGCCTTGACGGACCCTGGCCCTGTGGTGTATTCCTGACTTAATGATTTTTGTAATACTAAAGTATTTATATTCATAAAGTACTATAAATTTGGACTTGGTAGATCACGTGAAGTCTACTAATAGAACCTCTTCATAAAGTAAAGAATGTACTGCTCTTGATAATGTGTGAATAGACGATTTTTTGAGCAAATCTTACTCTTGAAAAAGTCGGAAAACCTAATTACAAGTTTTATTTTCTCCGGCCACTTAAGGAGAGTTATTAAGCCGAGTGCATACCGTCTGACATGCCCCCGGTACGGTACAAGACAAGACAGTAAAACTCTAAGCCCGCCTCATAGCGGAAAGATTTACTAGAGCAACTTAATACGAGGTAATATCGCTGTCTGTCCTCTGCCTTACAGCCGAGATTAATAACAAATAGGAGCTTGTTATTGTTTATGTTGTTGTTATTATGTTGGTCTTGAAACTATAGTTGGTTATGGTTAATTATGGTCCTATAAAATCAGACTCGTATCAGTTTGGGGAGCAGTGAAAGAGTCTTGACCAGTGACGATCGTAAAGAAGTTGGAGACATCGTGGAGCTAATTACTAATCTACATACATATACGTATACCATTATCATACAGCTCACGAGACAGCAAAAATGTATTTACACAGTCTCCTTTGTCTATGACCAAACTGACATTTGACATGACTTCGTCTGCAACCCAGAAACAGTAGCCTATGTCCTCCTACTGATCATGGTCTACCCATGTGCCAAATTTCATCCAAATCAGTTCAGCCATTTCAGCGTAAAAGCATAACAAACAAACGAACTCACTTTCGCATTTATAATAATAGTTAAGGTGTGTTATTTTTTAGGCCATGTCTTTAATTATCTTGCCTTAGGTAATGTTGACAGGATTGATACTCATATAAAATTAAATTAAATTAAATGGTTAATTCTGTAAATAGGAGATTGGAATCACTTTTACACGTCATATTAAAAAAAAATAGCTAGATGAGTTCGGCGTTTCTTATCTGACTACTCTGAGAAGAAAGGCCGAAACAAACTCAGAGGTCGCAGTCTCTTAATAGTCCAGACATAATATTGGTCAAGCCATATGAGGACCATGCAGATTAGTGTCTGAAATGGTCTTTAGAGAAAAGAACCACACAGATATGAGTTGACCTGTCCAGTCAGTGCAAGCATTTGTCAGTAATCGTGGAACTCAACTCAGAACATAGAGAACTATTACTCATTTAGCAAAAGTTTTCCCAATAATATTTTAGACAAACATACACATAATAATATCCCAGTAATGTTAACCACAGTGGGCCGGCCCCTCGGCCTATCTGCAGGCTTTAGTTATGATATAACAAGGAGACCGGCTTAGCCGGAGCTTACCGTAGATTTTATTAATTGACATGACATTTTTTGTTGACCGAAAATGACAGGGAGGTGGATATTGTGGATAAGAGGAAGTGAGCAATAAGTGATTTGGTTATATGCTTCAAGTATCTGACGGACTTGTTGACAGTTTAAAACTAATAAATGGTTTGATTAAAGAATATAGTTTCTATCGGGTGAGAAAGGTTATAGCAAATTTATAAGATTAAAAGTTCGTTTGACGGCAATCTAACAAAATTGACTTTTACCAATTGTGAAAAATATGCTAATGTGACAAAAATTTGATATAGATCCAAATAAAACGTTAGGCTAAATTTACACAAAATGCTTGAGTGGGCAGTAATTTTATGTACCAGACAAATATCGTCTCTGCTCACCTAGTCCGTAAAAGCAGCGTGAACATTGTTATTACCGTTAATCTCCTTATTTTGACGAAAACCGTAATCGCACTTTCTTTAATAACTCCCTATTTGCCGGGGCCATAACTCAGGGCTGATCTTACATCGTCTTAAGAAGATGAACCACCCCCGGATATGTTACTCTCATTTTCGTTGCCACCACTCTATGTTATATCTGCGCGTCCATATTTGAAGATAAATTTGGCTTTGTGAAGTGTTTTTGTTAGACTTTACTTATTATGATAGTTATTGTTTAATTTATATCGCATTACAAGGTCTTATGTAGAAAATCCTCTAAAATTTTCGAGACCCGGGCTACTAACAAATTAATCATTTAGCCATTTTTCAATATCTATCAGAACGTCAATAAAATTTAATCAGTAGATTTTCCCCAAGAAGTTCACTAAGTGCTCTATGGTTCATCCCCTATAATTATTTTTCAAAAATTCACGAGGGCAAACCAATCGGCACAGATCATTATCTTTGAACAATATCTAGGGAGCTACCTTTGCCCAGCAGTCGGATGGCGCAGACTGAAAGTTACGGTCAGTGGGTCGTCTTAGGCTACCAGCAATCGTCTGGAGAAGCTACCTAATTGTCTATTATATATTGTAAAAGCGAATAAATTAATAGGCCTCCCCTTAACACCTAGTCCAAACATTTTTTAATATTCGGATAGCTCACGACCTAAAGAGGTGCCATAAAGATTATGAATAAAAAAAAACAAAAAATGTATTTATATAAATCTGCGCAATTTTGCGGGTTTAAGCTAGTTTTTATACAGTACACTTTCACCACTGCTAGAAAACCGT
Source organism: Agrochola lota (assembly GCA_947364205.1). Lineage (NCBI taxonomy): Eukaryota > Metazoa > Arthropoda > Insecta > Lepidoptera > Noctuidae > Agrochola > Agrochola lota. The sequence continues at coordinate 17,197,415 of OX376219.1, read as the reverse complement.
TGACACCATACAGAGGTCGTAAAACAATAACCATTTTGATCTTCAGTCGCGTAGTCAGTACGTGTCTTTTTTTCTAGAGGACTAGCGCGTCGCGGTCGGTGTAATCTCGAATCTCCCGCCGCCAATTTATTTTCATTAGTGATTATCCTCGGTTAATTTTATTCCCTACTTACCCCGCCAGGGATCGGAGACAAACGCTCTGTGGTAGGGAGACGGATTTCGTATGACTTTAGAAGATTGATTGAATATTAGTGGATTGGTTGAGTGTTAGAATATTGTTATTTTTAAGAGCTATTGGTTATAGTTATTGGTTTTATTTCACGTTAAGATTTTTTTGTAAAGATTGAAATTATGATTATAAAATGTTATGTTTTTTTAAAGGCAAATTCATTTGCCTTTTGATGCATTTATTATCACAAAATTGTAAATTATTTTTGACGTCATAAAGAAGTGTTAGCAGCTAAAATTCAGTATACAATATAATGGAATTTGAGACGGACATTTACAAATTATTACACATTAACTTATATAACCATTGTGACATTGAATTTAAACTCATACTAATTGTAACTAAATTGACAGTTAATTTAAAATCATAATTAAACAACGTTTATAAGTAAGGGGTATAATTTTTGACACCCCTGTGTGTGCCAATTGATAATAAAACTATAATTTCAAATTCCATCTCCATTCTATCCTCCAATCCGCTCCAGTCAGTATCCAGAGCCACAGTATCTGTGAGTTGCTTAATTCATTTCCACAGGATAATATTATTTTTTTACTCCCCCACTTTTTGTGATGAGCCACGGCTTATTTTTTATTCATTGGGGTGGATACTCATCTCAATTCATCCGCTGTTCGGTTAGATTGAGGTGTAATCAGGTTGACAGTTGCTTTGTTGAATGCGTTTAAATATTTAAATGAAATTGAATCAAAATATGTATTTGTTTTGATGAACAGAAGATGTTGAAAGTTTTTTTTTCAATTATTTCTTGGTGAATGGTGTTGGCAAAAACTAACTGTATGTATCTATATCATACCTACAATGCCCACTGACTGGATAGAAAGTACTGAGAAATATTACTTTCAACAGGAACGCTTAATAAACTCTCCTCCGTTCTTGTGACTGGTCGCCATCTTGCAGTTTCCCATATCTGTTTTTACTACCTACTTCACTGTAATGTTTACGATGAACACTGAATTTTCTCCAAATTCAATTATAATGCTTTACTCTTTTCTAATAGTGTTGATGTAAATAGTGTATCCTTCCCATTCATTAATTTATTTATTCATTCTTTTCTCAAAAATATGAAATAATTTAAAAATAACATTTTCTTTTAAATCTAAGTTCTTTGAGCAACAAGAAAACGCAGCTTTTTACAAGGAATGCGGCCTACGCAGCTACGCCGCCTACGCCGTAGACCGTCTACGTGGAGATGTTTGTATCGCGGTACGAGTCTGCAGTCCGTATAAACGATAAGATTCGTTTCTTCAATAGTCCAAAATGAGCAATTTTTTTTTTTTTTAAAACCTTGCCCCACACTAAGAATTTCTTCCTCTATCGTGGGTGCGTTTACAAACATAGAATCTCACATACACTAACACCCAGACCCGGAACAACTACTTGCAGATCATACAAATATTTGTTCCGTGCGGGGATCGAACCCGCGACACGTTGCGCAGCAGTCGATCGCTCAGCCACTGCGCCAACCGTGTCGTCGAATCGTCATTAGGTGGACTTTGCGTATTTGGGAAAATAAAAGTAAGCATGGTTTCCTTGAGAACATTCTAGTATATTAATTACTCGATCCACTGCAGGGTTAAATTAAAACCTCTTCTCAAATCAATATAGAACCACCCTATCCACCTTACCCATCTAAAATTATCTGTCTAATTATAGAGACTTATGTTATTAAATTGCCGTAAATACATATACAAAGGTCCTAATCTAAAGCAACTCAATGTTCTATAGAAAACTAACTTTATTAATTGAATTCTAATCGCAATTGCATTACTATACACACACGTTGGGCCACATAACCTGCGGGCAACATTTTATTCCTGCTAAATCTGTGCTCGAATTAATTTGTCGCGCAAAATTAACGCATGAGTAACGTCGCCCGCCCTGACATCTAGCTAAATCGCACTTATGCAGCGCAACACCGGGGAAGTATGTGGAGCTGATGTTACCATAATATAGGGTTGTTTTTGTGCGATTTTATGCGTGAGGTTAGACGAGGGGAATTGTTGTGTTGCATTTTCTCCTGTTATGTTGGTTATTAATCTTAGATCTTAGATATCGGAGATTTTCATGCGTATGAAGAGATACATTGATTTAATATCAGAGATTGTAGAAACTTAACATTGACACTGCCCGGTCAAAATTGTTTAAGGTCCATTGTGACTTCAATTACTTCATAAAAAAATATGAGTCGAGGATTTAAAAAATCATTTTAGAAATACAGTGTAAACTCCATGTAACGTCACTCTATTTAACGACAAACTCCCTTAAGCGTCGAAATCAATTGGCTTTGGTTGGTTTAGCTTGTCTTTCATACAATGTTTCACTCTACATAGCATTACACCCACTCTCAATAACGACAACAATTGAGTAATAAAAAGTACCTTTTAAGTTGCTAAAATTAGTAAAAACTGCGCAGCTGTGTACGATCTATTGTCGCTTTATTATCCTAGCCCGCAATAAACTCGACTGTCGGCATCATGCATACCGAACTTTCTAAGAAATTCGTCCTTTTGTTTACTTTTGTTTATGAAGAAGATGAGACGGATGAGCCTGAGCCTCCGCCGAGCATTAAAGAAGCTCTGGAAGCAGCTAAATTATTGGAAAAATACTTCCTTTATAACCAAGATGCCTCAATATTGCTAGATATGAATAAAATAAGTAAAAAAATACAACAAAATTACTGGTGCAGCAAAAGACGTCAGACAAAAATAACAGACTATACGCAATAGCGTTCATATAACATTCTTTTTTATGCACATAACTACTAACAATAGTCGGAAATAAACTTTATCTTTTTCTAATTCTGATGTTTCTTCTCTCCATTTAACGACAACTCTCTATAACGCCATAAAATGCACAGTCCCTTCAGTGTCGCTATATAGAGTTTACACTGTATTACAAATCAAATAAGTAGAACATTAATAATAAATTATATGTAAATAATGATACGTTACAGAAATATTGTTTAGCTTTATAACCCCCCTGCGGGCCCGCGGTTTCATCCGCATAAATCCCGATCCTGTGGGAAAATCTAGATGAAAGGTATCCTATGTCCTTTTCCAGGTCATGTGCCAAATTTCATCCAAATACGTTCCTCCGTTTTAGCGTGAAAGCGTAACAAACAAAAAAACAAACAAACTCACTTTCGAATTTATAATATTAGTTTGGATTTCGATCGAGGTATTTCAGTTTTAAATGAGAACATTTTTGACGGTATCAACAACTCTCGAAACATACAGTTAATTTCGCCCGCGCCACGTTTACCGCGTCCTCAGGTGAAAAGATCCCACGCTATGTCTGCGTCTGGTTTAACTGTTTACTGTTCTGCCGTGCCTGCGACGGCACAAGCGCGGTATTACCCCGAACAATACCTGAGAGTAATGTCAAGAAGATCTTTGTGGTGGAGACCTCAAATCTTGCTGATGAAAGGATTTCTGTTGGCTTTTGGATGTCATTATTATGTTTTATGACAACTACTTGCTAAAATTAAATGAAATGATTTTATTTTCTATAATAGGTTTGTACAAACACTTTTATGCGTCAATAATATTTTAAAAACTAGATGAGGTCGACATTTCCTATTTGACTACTCTGAGAAGAAAGTCTCTCTTTTAAAGCCCAGACGTCATAATCTTCGTCAGATCATGTGAAGACCGTGTAGATTGATGTCTTATTCACTTCTTCTCTCAGGATAATATTAACTCGGTGTGCCCAATGTGCACTGAACATATCGATTACACTTATAGAACTGCCGATGTATTCTGTAAGAATCTCACCTTGAAAACTTAGGTTAAGCGAGCAAAGTGAGCTGTCAATAGGGTCAATCCCTAACATCAGGTGAAATGATAACTCACTTGAAGCTCACTTCACCTACATTTTCGGCTGTCATGCCTGTCTCGGTTGCAGTCAGGAGAGTAGTTGATATTTAGAATAGGACATACTTTCTCTGGGTGTCACAAAAAGGGTGATAGTGGGCTTATGATACAAGTACGAGTATATTGTGATTACCATAGTATCCGGTGCCAGGTTAAAAGTCACAAAAATTTATAACAAAAATTGGTGTCTAAAGCTACGAGTTCCTAGAAGAGCGGTGGCAACCTCCTAGCGTCCGCCATGTACATTGTGATGTGTACATGGCGAATGACGTCACTGAAACGATATTTATGAAAGTAAGTTGGTGTGTTTTCCTAGAGAGCTTAAATGTTTTTTTTAACGTGCACGTCTTTGGACATCGTTCTCACATATACAATTTTAACTTGAATGATGTAACCAATATTTCTGTAACAGTTTCTTGCCCTTTCTAGTAATATGCTTTGGAATGGGCAACTCCAACTAGTTTCATCTTTCTGACTGAACAATTTTTTTTTTTTTTTCGTGGATGGGAAATCATCAAATGACTTCTCCCGCTCTGGGCAGAGCGAGAGGGTGTGTCAGACTTTTTCTGACTAAAACCCACACGTGTTCCTTCCGTTGCCTGTGTGCCGGGGCCGCGATATCCCTTTCGGACAAACCCGCAACCCCAGCATGTGACTGAACCCTTGACAGTTAAAAAGTGCCTGTAATTGGTTTATTTGAAATAATTAATGCTTTGAGTTGGAGTTTGAGAGCGGTTTTTGATACCGTAAAGTCAAACTCCGCTACCATCATTAACATGACAGCCGTCACTGCGATCCATAAGTGGAGGCCACCCCTCTTCTAGGATTTATCGTGTAGTTCCGAATCGAGGGGTACAAACAAAAACAAAGGAACAGAGTGTTCTGATTTTAACACTGTTTTTAATTGTTATTCCTTCCTTCTTCCTAAACGTTTCACACCAAACACAAGACCTATCGCCACCCACCCTTCATTTACAGCGAGAGACAAAACAAGTTAATTTTTAACGAGGACTCATCAAAATTGTTTAATTACATCCCTGAGGGACAGCTAAGCGTGAAACGGTCGACCTAATCAACCGTTTTGGTTAGCAACCGTAACTGCAACAATAAATGGAAGACGGAGCGCCCCCTTGCGACGAAATCAGGAAATTAGCTCTTAAAAATACAAGTTCGTTTCGTGACAGTGAAGTGATTGTTTAAGTGACAATCGTGGGGCAGTTGTAGGGCAATTGTGCGTCTGTTTTTGGGCCATCGTGGTTGCGTTACTCAGCTTTGTTTAAAACTAGTGTTTATCAATATTCGTGTCAACTTTTGATTGGTTTAAAAACTTGCGTAGATATGTAATTAGGTACGGAAGGTATTTTATTTAGATCTCTTTATAATTACCTAGAATATGTATCAGAAGACTTATTAAGTATTTATTTAGGTGCCTGAGTAACAAAAATTATAAAATTTTAAAAACAATTACGCATTGACACATTAATACATTCCGTAACATTGTTATCATGTTACAACACATATGTAACAATGAGTATAATTTTCTCTTCAACAAAAACATTGTTAGGTCAAAAAAGTCTGCCAGATTCACCCCCTCGAAATCTGTCCCCAGGTTTTACACAATACACCTTTCTTGTGATTACTGCAACTCATTTAAAAGAATCTGTCCTCCGTCGAGACAATTGCACAGATAAGTAATATTTTCGCGAGACTTTTTCACGATTTTAATTCGTTTTGTTTAAACTTAACGGAGTGCTGTTTCCGTTGCAATCGCTTTGTTTTTTTATTCTGTGGTTTTAATTTTAGGGAAATTAAATTCATTGATATTTTGGCTCTTTGTTTTATTTTGTGGACTGTTTTCATCGTGATACGTACCGTACGGCTTTAGAATGTTCTGGGCCCCTGTTTTGTTCTACTGAAGTTATATTAGTGATGTTTGCTGTTTATGAGTCATCTGGTAACTTCTTCTGGTCTTCATCTTAAACTGTATATGTACTTCTTCAAGTCTATTCTATAATATATATTGAGACTATTTTCTGCAGAAAACGTGTTCTTCTTCAAACTAATATTTTTGGGGTTTTACAATACTTGTGTGAGTTGACTTTTCAGAGATTTCTGGGAATAGTAATAGTAGTAATGGTAATTTATTTCCCAAAACTTCAGTAAACGTTACATCAATGAGGTCTCGACCCTTCAACTAGGCCATCTTGTATGACAGGGGCCGAGGTCTCTCCAGTTTCATGAACTAGCATGAGAAGGCTTAGACTAAATACAATAAAAAAGAAAATTTAAATAAAATGGAAATTGACAAAAACATAATTAACAATTATTATATGTAAATGTGAAAGTTTGTATGTTTGGATGTTTGTTACTCAATCACGCAAAAACGGCAGAACGGATTTGGATTAAATTCGGCATATAGATAGTTTATAACATGAAATAACATATTGGACACTTTTTATTCCGGTAGTACGTTTTCATGGGATTATTTCGGACATCCACGCGGGCGAAGCCGCGGGCGAAAGCTAGTTATGAATAATTCTAAAACATTTTCTGTTCTGGGAATGAGAGTAGCATGTGTATGGCGATATGTATCATGGGTGTGTGTATGTAGGTGTGTGAATGTGTGTGTAGGTACTGTGAATCGTCTCAATTTCTGAATAAAGTTACACAATAAGACTAACCGCACCTATATAACTTCTCAGACACAAAGATCCGTAGAGAATATTGCAATTATGAGACAAAATTATCATGAAAAATTTGATCAGACATCAAAAAAGTGATTAGTCGCACACATTCTACTCCTCAACCATTTCTATAACAGCGTCATTACAATGAACTGAAACCTCGCAAGTCCTCTCAATTCCTTTATCTCCCTCCGAATATTTTTATAACATCAAGTACTTTCAAAGAAAAATGAACGAATAAAATACACAGATGTGTTAAGCGGAAATGTGCAGCGGTAGCTAATGCGCGGTTTATGCGACAGATAAGACGTGCAGGCGCAAATGTATGCAGTATCTTTATATAGGAACGTAAAACGAAACGTCGCGAGATGAACCAAATTGTTCTGCAGAGTGTTTTGGTGAGTGAGTCATATTTTTGTCTGGTAGGTACGAAGTTAATGCTTTCAGCACGCTTACCATAACCACAATATAAACTTTTTTGTCGACAGAAGAATAAACAAAATTACAGATAAACAATCACAATCTGTTATTTTGTCTATTCTTCCGTCGACAAAACTCATAGAAAACCCGTTTCTATTGTTGTCATGCTACGTGTGCAGATAGAGAAAATTGGTCATAGATTGATAATAGATTCCAGGACATATTGAAATATAATAGTAGATATTTTTTTCATTAATTATGGAGGAGCGAATGGCTAAGTAAGCTCAGCTGCACGGGTCGATCCATCAGGTTAAGCTACGCTTGCCGGGGTTGGTCTGTAGATGGGTGATCATCTAAACCTTCACCATCCACAACCATCACCTTGGAAAGCACGTTAAGCCGTGTTCCCGGCTGTCATTTGTGAATCTTTGAGAGTCGTTACGGGTCGTCAGAAGCCCGAAAGTCTGACACCAGTCTTACCAAGAGGTATCGTATTACCCAGTTACTGGGTTATGGAGGTCAGATAGGAAGTCGCTCCATATAAAATACTGGTATTCAGCTGCATCCGGTTAGACTGGAAGCAGACCCCAATATAGTTGGGAAAACGCTAGGCAGATTGATTGAGTTATGTAGGGCCCTACCAGTAGATGTACCTACACATTACTGCCAAAAAACCAAAAACTGTCGCCAGGTTAACGCTTTTTGCCTTTATCGCGATGGCAATGATTGATTGGGCTTTGCAAATACCAAGCTTAATTTCCATTGGGCCCCAAGATACAAACTAAATAACAATTTAGTGTTACCTAGCCAGTAATATCTACTGAATTTATTCCACCAAATATTTATTTTTTCGATACCTAGTTATCCCCAACACAAAAACAATCTCTCTTCTCAACAAATACTATAAAACAAAGTCTGTACCGTTGATGGCTCAGTAATTAAATTGATATCAGCTTCTTTATTATCTCGGAATAAGAGCAAGTTGTAAAGTGCTACGTCTAACATAGAAAATTCAATAAAAAGCTAAAAGCCAATCTTATCGTGGCGAGAGGAAATTAAGAAACAGCGGCCATCTGACACGGTGGCTCTTTCCAGATCTGTCACTAGTGGTGGGGAGGAGACGAGAAATATAGTATCGATGAGTTTAATTAAAGAGGTCATATTTATCAGGGTTTGAATGAATTTGAGGTTACTTTTGATAACCGTTTGGCAATAGCTTGGCTGATTTATTTTTAGGGATTTTCTTGGCTACTATTTTAAGAAGCCCGAGAAGGTTCAGTATATACTAAGATAACTATCGGCTCGTGTTAATATTAAGATGGCAGGAACACTCCTTTGAAATACCGTAGACCGCAACATGTCTGTTTTTTGGTTATATCTGTGTTCTAGAACGACGTATATAGACGGTACTTATTTCGTCTTCGAAGTATAGTCTGAGTCTATTCATAAATGAGTCATTTCTAATCAGAGCAAAACATGACATTCCAAACCAATCAATTGATCCTGTTACAAAATATTTACCAAATTAATTAATTTCCCAGAATCCCCAAGAGAGTAATCGACAATTTAAACCTCAAGCACAACACTGCACATTTTTAAAGATAGAGTGTTGAATGCGACAGCGACACGACATCGGGTTTCGTCGAACCGCTGAAATAATTCCGCCGAGCGGCCGCCGGGGGAGACGACGGAAACGCACCCTTATCTGGCGCGGAATACCCGCTTTTTAAACAAGTCACTTCTTTATTTGTATTTATTCCACATCCCCCCGCCGCACCGCGCACAACCCCCTTCCGCGCCCGTGTTACCACATGAATAGAGACGCTACTTAATGGGACTTTCAGTTCCTAAGTCATCATGTTTTTAACAATATACTCGGTAGATAAGTAAGGAGGTCGACGCTGGATAATAAACGGAGAAAATATACGTGTTTACTTCGGGGAAATTTGAAAGAAAATCTTGATGTTGTGTCATAAATAAGCCGACATGGTTAGAAGTTTGTTGTGAGCTTTTTATATTGTTTCGTTGCGCGGATATTGTGGCAAATTGAAAAGGAAAATGGTTAGGTGAGAAAAGTTTGGAAGTAAATGATTTCATTAGGCAGTACAAGAAAGAAATCACAAGAAAATCGACCCGTTTTTTCCTCACATAACCCTACAATACAATTACTATCATCCTCTGCCTAGCGTTTGTCCACTATGCTGTTGTCGTCTTTCAGTCTAACCGGATACAGCAGAATACCAGTATTTTACAAGGAGAGACTGCCTGTCGAACCTCCAAAACGCAGTTACTGAGTAACACGTTGAGCTCCTAGCCCTAAGTTCTGAGTTGAGCTCCACTCAATTCCGTGTGGTTTCTTTCCTCAAAAGACCATTTCAGACACTAATGGTGAACATGGTCCTCATATGTCCTGACCAAAATTATGTCTGGACTATAAGAGAGATTGTGACCTCTGAGTTTGTTTAAAGGAAGAAAGAAAGAAAATATGTTTATTTGCGGTAAACATGACGCAAAGAAAGAACAATTACACAAAAAAAACAATTTGGGGGGAAATATGCGTCACATCCACGCAAAACAGGTAATGTCCAACGGCTAACGGCTTTTCTTCTCAGAGTACCTGTCAGATAGGAAACGCCGACCTCATCTAGCTTATCCTTACTATCAATCAATCTGCCTAGCCTTTTGCCAACTATGTTGGGGTCGGCTTCCAGTCTAACCGGATGCAGTTGAATACCAGTACTTTACATGGAGCGACTGCCTATCTGACCTCCACAACCTAGTAACTGGGTAAAGGCTTGTGCAGACCAGCGCGACTTGTCGCGCGACGCGACACCGGTTATTGTTATACCGTACAGTTTTCTTAGAAATTGCATTGTTTGAGTCGCGTCGCGCGACAAGTCGCGCTGGTCTGCATAAGCCTTAATACGATATCCCTTAGTAAGACTGGTGTCAGACTTTCGGACTTCTGACGACGACTGTCAAAGACCCATGAATGACAGCCGGGACCAACGGCTTAACATGCTATCCGAGGCACGGAGGAGTCTCAGTATGTAAAGATGGTCACCCATCCATGAACCAACCCCGGCAAGCGTAGCTTAACCTGATGGATCGACCCGTGCGACTGTTATAACTTAACCACGAGCTCCTCCCTAGCTTATCCGTACTATAATATTATAAATGCGAAAGTGAGTTTGTTCGTTATTACGCTAAAACGGCTAAACAGATTAGGATGAAATTTGGCACATGGGTAGACCATAACCTGGATTAGGATATAGGATACTTCTTATCCCGATATTCTCATGGGGTCAAGACTTATGCGGGTGAAACTGCGGGGCGCAGCTTGTTTTAAATATTTTTTTATGTGTAAAAGTGATTCCTATTTAAAGAATAAACCATTTCATTTCATTTCACGATACCCCTTGGTAAGACTGGTTGTCAGACATTCGGTCTTCTGATAACCCTACTACAACTACCATTCATACAAAAATCTTAAACACCATTTCTCGTAGATAAAGTACTAACTCGGTCATAACTCACAGTACCCACTGTTCCCAGTATATTCGTCTACTGGGTACAGTTTATCCGTTATCGCGCGATGCATTACAGGCAGTAACAATATCATTACGGGGGCTATTCAACATTTTTATTATTGCGTTACTATTGTCTTATGGCGCGACGGGCCCAGATAAGGCGAGAGACTCACGGATGTTTGTTTCGCTGAGCTGTTTTCTTGGCCAATTTTTCTAAAATACCTTCGTTAATTTTAAGAACATGCCTTTCAAACCATTTTTCAGTTATGCTTTAAAAAGAACATTTAGGCATTTGATTGTAACAACAGAATAGAATACATACTGAATTCTGTTGTTGATTGTAACAACAGAATGTATACTGCATTATGTTGTTACCCATGATTCCCACTTAACAATTTGGGCCAACAGCAGCAGATGCTAAGTAGAGCAGTTGTGAAAAACCTAGTGATTTTATGCATAATTCGCCATAAAACTATAACCGTTAGTAGACCAGGTATCATCATCATCACTGCTGGACATAGGCCGCCCAAACACCACTACTTCCACCAGTTCTATGCTTCCCTCATCCAATGGATTCTTGCGGCCTTCACAAGGTCGATCAGTCGGATCGGTCCACCTTGTGGAAGGCCTTCCAACGCTTCGTCTTCCGGAATGCCAGGTATATATGTAAACTTAAATCCAACAAAATTTAAGGACTTTTCGGAGCTCGGCACAATCATTGTCCATCCTTCCCATCCGTGTTCCACAGTTATAACTCGCAACCGCGATACGTTGCAGATTTATGTCTGTAATGTTTGTTGTTTCACCTTCCGCGAATAATGCGCCCGCGCCATCGAGATTTATGAATAAGCCCGTTTGTCTTTACGCTGATTGGCTGATAAAGGGATGGCGAGTAATTTCACGACTCGGGTGATTTAGATTAAGAATTTGGTGTGAAATGTAAATCGTTTGATGTACTTATTCAACCTCAAGTTCTGACTTCGCCATCATCCACGTCGTCTTTGTTGTATTGTGTCATTAAATAGCTTATCTTTAATATGTTTTTTCGCCGACTGTAAAACTGGATTTAAAAAACATGGGTATTTTTTTTCTATCCGTACAGGTATCCAAACATTGTATCATAACTATTTATTTTCAACTTTGGTCACGCTCACTCAAAATCGTAATCCCATAATGATTTTCGAGTCACAAACTATTCCATCACCAATAACTAAAACCGCTAATAAAACAAACAAATAACAATAGAACATCGACCACAAGAGACCGCAAAACTAACATAACTACGCACCGTTCAATTATGCAAATACACACCCCAAGGGAGGACGAAGATCCCATTAATCATTATCTAAATTAATTTCAAACGTTTAACAAAATCTCCTCTTAGTTTCTTAAAGTCACAATAAAGAGGATCGCGGTGCGGCCATAACTCATCTGTACCTAAGATTACTGATCTTTAATCCCCCCTCCCGGCTTCACTTAAAGTTAAGATTTACGAGCCAAGGTATTATATTGCCGCCCCCCAGAAATAAGCTTACGTTTGTGTCTATGAAAAAAGTTTGCATGGCTCGTCTAGTGTTTCGAAATATGGTTATAAAAATATATGCATTTTTTTCGTTTATTGGCGTAAATTTTCTGATTTTCTGGTGATTTTTTTTTCAGTAATTTCAGCCATTTCATGTTACATTTGCTGTAATAAGTTCTAGTCATACCTGATTAGCACCTCTTTCAATTAACTTGAACTTAACCGGAAGGAAAATACGAAAGATAATTAAATTAAGTTACGAAAGCTTTACAATGTTAATCGTACATTTTAATGAAAAAATAATTATTTTATGTATATTTTGTATACCTACTGAATACATACATACTTTTTTGCCCTTTATGACACACAGACCTATATTATGCTTGCTTGCCAGAGGGTTGAATACAAATAGGTACTTATTTAAACGTGTAGGATATGTCCATCACAACTCTAGACCTCAATTAATCAAGACTTTATTTACCCCTAGCTATGGCCGTTTCAAATTGATTTGAAATATTAAAAGAACTAATGCCATAGGTGTCGAGAACTAGCCATTCTTTTTTCAAAATAAGCACCTACTACCAGTACTTTTTTCTTCTTCTATTAAACAAACAGTGGATAAGGCCAGTGTCAAAATGATAAATGTGAGCGGTTCTACCTCTTTTTAATAAATCCATCCGCTGTATAATGATGCAGCAGCTTTTTACCTTGTTACTGAGTTAACTGAAGAAATATTTATGGGTATAACTTTATTTAATATCCCGGCGTCACCCCGCATGCCTCCCTTAACGAAAACTTTTAAGCTACATAAACTACTTGTATATTGCTTACGTGTTGGATTTTATTTAAGATTTTTTGGGTTTTTTTTTACAAGAAAACTTTTTGAATGATTTAGACAAGTCATGAAAATTACCGTTTAAAAAAAATAAAAAATATGGACCTTATATCGTCCGTCATATCTGATAGCCGTTTTTTTTAACTTTTCCATACCATCTTTCGTATGGCATTGACTCGTAAAGAAAGCATGCGAAATAATGTACGTAACTAGCAATAGAGAAGCAAGCAAGTCTCATCCATATTTGTGCTTTATTTACATAAAAAACAGCATCTTTAATTTTGATGACAAAACACTACATAATTTAGCAAAAAATACTGAAATAGTCATGAACATCAACATTCAACATTCCTGAAGAACTGCACACTGCAACTCCCACCCTTACAACTAAAGGCAACACGTAATTAAAACGTCAACTTTAGCTGCACAAAGCTTTTATCTCACAACTTCCGAAACACTCGAACTTTCCTACAAAGGTGTTATTGAAAGATTGGAAATTCCCAAGCAGGCACATATTTCACGAGCTCTCTTCTACCCGGATAATATAAGAAGATAGAGGACAGAGTCGGATATAAAATATGGCGTCCTTTCATGAATCTTATTAAGATATCCTCCGAAAACAGAGAGAGACGTAACTAACCCACATACTCCCATGAGTGAGAGAGACAGACGTATTACTCGGTTTACGTATATTAAAATAATACAGTTATGGTTAAAGAGGTGCGCGAGTCGGCTGAGAATTTATAGTCTCTATGAATATGATTTTCTTTAAGACTGGATACAGTTCCCTGAGAGACGTTTAGTGTCAAACTGCTATTATGATAACACGAGTTATTGCGTGTATTGAGTTAAGAATTACATCTTATGTTCGTTTTAGTGAGATTTTGGGGACAACACTGCAGCGTTTTGTTATTGGGCATGTGACCGCCCGTATTTTTTCTGAATATTCATGAAAAATTATCGAAAATTTATTTTAAAAGGTGGGGTCTATCATTATTTTTGTAATTTTTTCTTATATTTTTTTTTTCATAGTCTCCTTATGATTTTATGGACTAACACTTGTGTTTTTTAAATAAATATAGTTTAAAAAAAAGCCTTCATCTCCGTTTTTTTTTAATAGTTGTCATAATAAAAAATGTTAATTATTCCGATAAAATAACTCATAAACTTTTACAAATAATAATTAGAATCCAAATCGAGCCAATAACATCGGAGATATGGCAAACGCTACTTAAAAAAAAAAAAGAATAATATAAAAAATATTAAAGATAGATAGAACCCCTTTTAAAGTTAATTTTCGATAATTTTTCATGAATATTCAGAAAAATACGGGCGGACACATACCCATGGGCGACATTGTATAAGTCTTTTTAAAGGCTTGTGCAGACCAGCGCGACTTGTCGCGCGACTCGACACCGGTTATTGTTATACTGTGAAGTTTTCTTAAAAATTGTATTGTTCGTGTCGCGTCGCGCGACAAGTCGCGCTGGTCTGCACAAGCCTTAATACTTTACCTATCATCATAAAATATCAGGGCAATAATGATTTACCGTTGTATACTGTTGTGTCAATCAATCTGCCTAGCCTTTTCCCAACTATGTTGGGGTCTGCTTCCAGTCTAACCGGATGCAGCTGAATACCAGTATTTTTGGAGTGACTTCTGACCTTCTCAACCCAATAACTGGGAAATACGTTACCCCTTGGTAAGAATGGTTGCCAGCCTTTCGGGCTTCTGATGACCCGTAACGACTGACAATGATCCACAAATGACAGCCGAGACCAACGACTTAACGTGCTTTCCGAGGCATAGATGAGTCTCGGTATTTAAAGATGGTCACCCATCCATAGATCAACCCCGGCAAGGGTAGCTTGACCTGATGGATCGACCCGTGCGGCTTAATTAGCCACGAGCTCTTCGTTCCTCGTTTTATACTGTTGTGTAATATATTTCAATACCAGTCTTTAAACAAATTAAATTAATTACTATTAGTTTAATTGTTGAACTTAGCTACACAATTGGTCAAGGCTGACAACATAAGTCATGCGTCTAGATCATATTTTATTGAAATGAGAATATGATATTATCCCTTTTGTATCCAACCCCTCGGTCCAACCAGCCGCCTTTCTTTTCAATGACAAAATATACAGTATTTTAAATACTTGTCCTATTTAAATATTAGCTAGAATAGCAGTGATAGGCTAGTGGTGTGGCCGTCGGACTGCCAAGTCAGATGTCTCGAGTTCGAACCCAAGGCGCGAACCTCTGACTTTTCAGATTCATGTGCGTATTGTATAACACTTGCTTCAAAAACGGTGAAGGGAAACATCGTGGGGAAACCGGCATGCCTGAGAGATATTTAGACGGCATTTTAAGCCAAGTTAGAGGCCCATGGGCGGCTTTAAAACTGTGACACCAGGTTAGTCACTTACTACACATAAAGAAGAAAAATATCAACTCCTCTGAAATAGACAAGACCATTGATGTAAGCTCACCTTCATAAAACCTATGAAATACAAACACCAGATTTTTATAATGACATCGTGTTCTTCCCAAGGTAATCACAGTCGCCAAAATACCTGCCTCATACATGTGTGTCTTCATAGGGGTGTCACATAATTCATAAGTTTCTTTCACGTTGCACCCTATCTCGGCTAACATGCAAAATAAGTTCGGATACATCGGTTACCGGAAACCGATAATAAACTTTCAGGACGACGCCTTAGGTGTCACGGGTTAAAATAAAGATGAAAATTCAGTGTTTTCCTATTTTAAGACTTATCTATTATAATGTAATAATCACTATGGGTTGGTTATAAGATCTCTTGATTCTTTCATATGGGTGGGTATAACAAGATTTTCATAATTAATAACGGAAATTTGATTCCATAAAAACCAACCGATTTTGTCCTCGGATAGTGATAACGTTCCTTTGAATTAGGTTTTGTTGTTAAAATTATTCGTTTTTCCTGCTGCATGGGACCAAAATAAAATATTTTCTTAAAAATATTCTTATCCAAATATGCTTTTCCAAATATCATTTGCATTAGCATCGCTTTTTATCGCATTCACTATTCATAGGTATTGGAATTCTTTTTCAGAATAACTTTTATAAAAATCTTAAATTCAATGTCAGGCAACGCACAGCCTCAAACCGCTGGCTCTAGAAGGTATAGCACTAAGGAAGGATTTTCGAAAATTAATTCCCTGAAGGGGTTAAATAAGGTAAAAAAATTGTGTCAAAGATCGTCAGTTTTGCCGATGGGAAATACCATCAGGTACACGGCTTGTAGCTTACCCACTATCTAGACGGACAAAACACTATAAAAAAAAATTAAAAAAGGTTTGATGATATTCTTTTTATGGGTCAACGATGTTTAGTATAGTTACCTGGTTTATTTTTGTACTTAATTGTAATATATCTATATCTAAAAACGATAAACTAAAAAAAAAAAAATCTCAACTCATACTTCAAGTAACTACAAAACTACTGGTCGTTGACCCCAGAAAACAATCATCAAATTTTCTGTTTTTCTTTTATCGGGTTTAGATATATCGATCGATACCCATCACGTCTGCTGAGTTTTGTTAGCTGATTTAATTTGACCCTGTATAATCCTATACTATTAAATGAGCAATATTTGTTATATTTTGTGAATGTGAGAACGCGGTAGGCTTAGTGAACCGTAGATTTATCGACCATCTTCTACTTTTTAAGTACCTGGTACTTGTTGAAAGACCTACACTGTCCTCCCATACCTATTAATACTGTTATTTGAAAATATTGTGAAAACAATTATTTTTAAAAGAGTAACTGTGGAGTTTCTTGCCGGCTCTTCTCCATATGAAACGACCAATTGGAACCGTGCACCTAGCTTCTGACGTTTCATAAGTGCCCATGTAGGTTTATGTGAAATAAAATATTTTGAATTTTGAATTTGAATTTTTTGAATTTTTATATATATTTGTAATCACGTTCTCGAAAACGGCTCAAACGATTTCGATGAAAGTTGCTACATAGGGGTTTACCTGGTGATATCTGGGAAAATCCGTTTTCTCCGGATTTTCACCCAAAGGTCGCCCAAAGTTTAGAACAAGATGGTTACCTTAGAATAATGACATGACAGCATGGAATTAGTAAGTACCTACTATCATGGCAGCATGGAATTAGTATGTACTATGAACTCTCTTATACTATTAAATGAGCAATCTCTATTTTCACCCGAGCAGAGCTCGGTAGACCAGGTACTAATTTCTTGAACAAACAATAATTATAAACAACCTTGCATAACAGTCCCATTCAATCACTTACATATACGTGTCCAACTAAAGCACAGTCACTCCCGCCTCCATTCTCCATCTTGTTCTAAAAATACCGCGAATGTCTCGCTGTCATTCAATTTAGCCGAACGAGGGGTGATATGCAAAAACTCTTCATAGTCGTTTATCCGCACATAAATAACATTAGCAGTGGCTGAGATATCGTGCGAGTGTTTTTGTAATTACCTTATAAATAATCATTCAGTGCGCCGTAGATTATGGTTAGGTTGAGATGATACATGGCGCTCGTCGTGATTGAGGGAGTAAAGTTCGTATGGAGTATAGAGGAATTTTATGATTTTTGTCTCTTTCGTGTAGAGATGTCGGGGCAGAGATTTTTGCAAATGGTACCTAAAACATTGAGGGTTTCCTAGGAAGACGGCCGTCATGAAAATCTGTCACTTTCACCAGTATTTGACATTAACACTTTTGACTCCACCCACTTTTCATAGAACTCATACGCCATGCCGCCATACATATTGGAAGTGAACCCTCCGGGAGGGTTACCGGTGTTACGTTTGGGCTAAAGTTAACCATCGCGGACGGTCAACGGAATTAGGTTTAAAATCGTGTTATAAAATACTGTAAAACGAAGTAAAAAGCAGAAGAAATAAGCAGTACCTTTGTACTCATAATTATGTTTATGTCGAATCTGTATCAATTTTACTGTGTGTACATAAATAATAAAATAAATAAATAAAATAGTGTTTTCAGGGGGCTCTTGTGGCTATACGTAGTTTACAAACTTTTAAATTTTTTGTGAATATTCGAAAACGTGAACAAAAAAAAAATGTTTGGATTTTAAAACCAACGCATATATGCATATCCTGTTATAATACACATCAGATTTTATGTTCACGGTTTACAATGCTGTATTCGCTAAGAAAAACCTACATTTAAAATGAGCCCACCACTAGGGTTCCCGGCATCCCATATGTGACAAAGTGAACCTTCCAGGAGGGCTCCCGGCACTGAACGTGTTAAGGTGTCCAAAAACACTCTGTATTTGGACAGCCGTTATGGTGTGGCGGTTGTCCGCTGTCTTAGGGAACCAAAGTTTTAGTGATAAGAAAACACATCTAATTTCCATGTGAATAATGTGAATTATTTCCAAAGTGAAAGTAGTTAGTGGAAAACGTAAGAATAGGAAAACATGGCCTTAATACGGCCTTATTCCAAGAAGTTGCAAATTGTTATGTTCCTATTCCTAGCACTTGAATTCAAAAGAACGATCTTATAAAAAGATTTTCTCCACTTAACATCATATAATATACTCCCGGATTCCTAAATCGAGCTACCGTGTATAAAGGTCTAAAACATCAAAATAATTATAAGTCAAAAAAGTTTTATATACAATTTTTAAGCCAACATATCGGCCATCATTGGGCGCCGTCGGACCGATATGTAGGTGTCGTTACCGTCGCAGTGTGAAAACGGCCTTTGTTCTATTTTTGAATTCACGAACTTCTAAACAGTCACAGTCCTTTATAAAAAAATTGGCGAGTGGCTCGTGTCAGGTATACGGAAGTACATTAAAAAAAAAAAAAAAAAAACGTATATTGACCAAATAAAGAATCTTTACATTTCCTTAAAAGTAATACAACTATTCCTAATATTATTGTCATAAAGGAAACATAATTTTAATATTTTTGCTTATGGACTCCATACTAGGTCGAGCCTGTCTCATGGAGTCCTTGAGAGTATTTACCAATTTAAAATTTTAGGGTCGATACCGTATTGTATTTATTACATAATGTTTTAAAAATTTAATGTAAAAACAAAATCTTTAAAAATAAAACAAAATCGTGAAAATTTCATAACCTTCATAATCTTAACTAATCACAACACAGTTTCTATCAAAACTTAAAGCAAATGCAAGCGTAATAAAGTCATAAATATTCATTAAAATTATCGCTATATGGAATAAACCGCTTCGCTCGCTCAGCTCAGCATATAAAGCAAAATGTCCTATTCTTTATCCCCTTCGGCAATCATAAGAGGAGATACGGAGAAATATGATAGTCATTATTCAGCGGTGCTTTGTCAACATGCGTTTGATAAATTTATATTACCTGGGTTATACCGTATAATCATTTTTGCCGGTATCTCGTGTGGTGGAGGGGAAAATTGAGCATAAGAGGTGATCTACGTAATGAAGTCGAGAAAATGTGTTTGGTTTTTGAAGTGGTGACCTTTTGGGGTTAGGGAAATCTAGGATCAGTAAGATCTCCCGCACTTGACGGCTATGGCCACGACCGCGGCCACGTAAACTATAGAAAACGATACGAATCGCGCATTTGGTCGCAACGGCCAACTAGCCGCACACCATACACTAGACGGCCATGACTGGCCGGAGTCGTGGCCGTCTAGTGCGCGAGATCCCTTAAAATCTGCTGCCACGACGGCCAGTTGACATAATAGATGAAGGAGGATGATTTAAAAAAAACAGCACCTTATTTGCGTAACACACTTGTAATAATGATCTGAGAATTTAGAAGATATTTAATCCATTGCTACATAGGTTTGAAAAACTCGTCTACTCAACACGTTAGTATCGCAATGAACGTGGGTGAACTGTCAAAATGAAACCCATTGCGATCAATTGTCATTTTATGCGTGTTACGCAATTACCCCGCAGGGTTAAGCAATATCAAGGGGATGGGCGGCAACTGTTCCTTTGTATATGAGCTTTTATTACGATCTAAACCCGAACAAGCATAGCAACAAAATAATGTAAAATATCCTCATTTTTAACTTGAACTTTTAACACTCTTTGGTGGGCCGTTTAATCAGTTCGAAGTTTTTGGACGCCTTATAAGAGTGTAAATGATGAACAAAACCCACAATATCCTTAACTCCACCCAGAAACTGCGAAGAAATCTCGTAAACAACTTCATTCACAAGTAATAGAGCCATAAACCTCTTAAACCGTGCAATAAAGCACGGTTCACATTAATCACGATTTAATACAGGCAATAATTAAAAATCTCATAGGTGCCGCTCGCTGCAACTCATTTAATCGTTACCCCATTTGATGAATGGTGTTATACCTCCCACGGTCGTGGAACCTTTTCACAGTAAACGAAACGAGGCTCCCGATACTGGGATGATACAAAACTGAGGTAAGGTTTGGTATGAAATGGTTCCAAGACGCGAGCGTAGATACGAGTATTAGGAAGCGTTTACACGGGCGGCACGTAGCGTAATAAATAATATAGTAATCAGTGCGATTCCTTACATCCCGCCTCTTATTAGGCGAGAACCTACATTCAACATTCGCTAAGGCCTCAGCTTACCAACACATGTGGGACGGAAAGATTCACCAGAATTTATTGTACTTCGGCTTATGAATCATAAATAAGGAGGGGCTAATTAGAATTGCTGTACGGCTACGGAATACACTTAGATTTTGTTAACGTTGTTAGTAAGCTCAATATTGTGTTGAATTTACGTCTTGTACGCAATTTATTGGATTTTGTTCGTCGTTTTAGGTATGTTGTAGCTGTTGTTAAAATAAGATGGATTATTTTATCAATGTGACTTTTTAGTACTTACTTCATTATTTTACCAATCTGTTTTTTTTTTGTAATTAAATATTTTACCAATCTGACTTTTTTAGTACTTCATTATTTTACCAGTCTGACCTTTTTAGTCCTTCATTATTTTACCAGTCTGACTTTTTTAGTACTTCATTATTTTACCAGTCTGACTTTTTTAGTCCTTCATTATTTTACCAATCTGAGTTTTTAGTACCTCATTATTTTACAAATCTGACTTTTTTAGTTTTTCAATTCATATGTACTTTTTGAGTTCATCTTGGACATTACTGACATCGGTGAAGAAAAACGTTGTGAGGAAACCTGGACTTAGGTATAGTAAATATAAGTCTGAATCGGCCAACCCATCTTGAGCATGCGTGGTGATCAAGCTCGTGCCTTCTTTGTATGAGAAGAGGCCTTTGCTCAGCAGTGGGACAGTAATAGGCTGGTATTCTTTTTTTCCGACAGAAATTGGACTGTCAGAATCACGTAAATGTTTCAGATAAAAATCGTCGTAACAGAATACTTGTTTAAAGCAACGCTTTTCTGTCTATACTCCATTCGAAATAAGATTAGACATTTAAACAAACCTTTTTTACAGTCCTTTCAACCGATTCTGATTTCTACACCGTAGGCATAAGGATGGCATTAAAAGCAAAATAGTAGTTACAATACCAACTGTTTACTGCAGCTGCCATGTGTCATGCCACCAACGCAATAGAAGTCAAAATAGGTAGAATGGACTGTAAAAAAGGTTTTGTTAAATGTCTAATCTTATTTCAAACGGAATAGAGACGTCTACAATCAAACAGATAATTGGATGATCTAATCTTACCAATTGATCACAACAGGATTAATATTTGCATGTAAATTAAATAACGATAACGGAAACCAATACCCATAAGCGTGTGGTAAATGAAAAAATGATAATATCGATTTTCAGATCTGCTCAAAAAAATTCTCGAGCAAAAGCGGAAGAAACGATACTCAAAAACCAGTGCTCAATTCTGGAAATATTATGAATGTAAAGTCTTGTATGTTTGCAAGTTTGGCTCTTTGTTTACAAATGTTTAATTTTTTTTTAAAAATCACGTAGAATTGGGCACCCAGGTAGACCATGACCTGGATATACAAAAATATCTTATATTTTATCCCAGTAGTACTTTCTCATGGCTTACCTAATTTAACCGTTCTATTTGCCATTTTCCGACATACACGCAAATTAAGCCGAGGGCAAAAGCTAGTAAAATTATAATTAACAAAAGTTACAAAAGAACAACACACGGCGCATCTGATAAGGCTGTACGCCACATACTGTGTGCCGATAATTCGGGGAAATTATGAAGTTATAACAAGTTCGCGAAATAAATCTCTTTCGCGCGGTTATCGAAGGAGGCTAGGCGCGACGACTCGCCAGGGTTGCCAGATATTTATCTATGTAATGGTTTAGGGTAATTAATTACGATATAGTTGAGATGGTATGATAAATATTGCTGGTATGAATGAGGGATTTATTGGTTTATGCTCTTGTTCTCTCATCGTTCAGTTTGCTAAATTAGCAGTGATAATTGACGTTCCAAATATACAAATTATTATTTAGAGTAAATTAAAAACAATATTTATTGAGAGAAACTATGAATAACGATTGTTTATTAAAAACTAAATAATAACTGCAATCTGAAATAAAATTAAAACATTTACCCGCAAGTTCATTTCCCCATAAAACGCAGTCCGTTAATATTCGCTAGACAAGAGTGCGAATAAATCACAATAAGCTGGCAACTCGCTAACCCGCCACCGCAGATGTATAAGTGCTAAGGTAAAGAATGGAAAGTAAAGTTGGCGCAATAAATTAATTGGCTCTAAGTTGCGCGTAAGACGGGCGCGCGCGTGCGGGATACACCCAAGTTTAGACTATTAATTTGGGACTTAGACTCCGACAAATATGGATACGTGTGTGTGTTTTCGCATTAATTTCGGTGCGAAGGAAAGAAGTGAGCAAAGTTGGGAATGATTATGATGTAAGCGTTTTAGGGTTAACTGATGAAGATGATGAATAAAGTTGTTAAATCGGTAGTGTTTTAATAATTGGAATATTTATTTATTAAAACTTTATGCACAAGTAAAAATAAAATACCGTACAAAGGCGGACTTAATGCCTGAGGCATTTTCTACCAGTCAACCTTAGGGTGATGCAGAGACAAAACATGGCAGGTGCAACATTAGGGATTGATAACACGAAATTAACTATAAAATACAAGAATAAATACATAACAACAAACAACAACTCTACCCACTCTCTCCCTCTCTCTTCTCTCTTGAATAACTCTGCCAGGAGAAATAACGATCGGTAGAGGAGAAATAACGATCGGTAGAGGAGAAATAACGATCGGTAGAGGAGAAATAATGATCGGTAGAGGAGAAATAACGATCGGTAGAGGAGAAATAACGATCAGTAGAGGAGAAATTGAATCCAGCAAATCACCGCTGGGATGTTTCAGTCAACTTCTTGCGTATATGCTCACGAACCTTCCCTTTAAAAGACAACCGACTGGTTGCCGTCCTGATATTCAGAGGTAGCGCACTCCAAAGAAAGACCGCCTGGACAAAGAAAGAAGAGTGAATGAAACCAGAGCGGTGAGACGAACATCGTAGAAGACGATTGTTGGTGGAACGAAGATTTTTGCTATGGGCAGAGCATAAATATTGAATATGGGAAGTCAGGTAAGAAGGAGAGGTGGGTTTGTCGAGAATAGAGAATAACATAGACAGAGCCCTCACCTCTCTGCGCTGTCGAATGGGTAACCACTTTATAAGCAATCGGTGCGCGGATACATGGTCATACTTACGAAGATTGAAAACGAATCGAATGCAATTATTGAGAAGGCGGTCAAGTTTATTGAGGAGATCTGCATTCAGGTCATAGTAACACACATCAACATAGTCAATTATGGGAAATATTAGGGACTGTACAAGCATTGCCTTTATGTGTGATGGGAGAAGATTTTTTAACCGATACAGTGACCGCAACGTTCCGGTAACTTTTTTACTGACGGTTGTTACCTGCCTTCGCCAGTCAAGACAAGTGTCGACATGCAGGCCAAGATCCTTAACATCGGAGCTAAACGGAATGACTGAGTTGTCAAAGATTACAGGTGGCACAGTTAAGCCATTCAGTTTCCTTGTGCTGTGTGGGGCTCCCTATTATGATCGCCAATAATATTAATAATATAATAATAATAATAGCAATATCAGGATAAGACTCTGCAGAATTTTTCACACAATAAAAACAACCACTCCTGTTATTTCTGAGTAATTTGTGATACCTACGTTCAAAATAGGTACTATATGACGAATGTAGTAAGGTACTCGTACATCAGGTTTTTCTACTTCCATAATATGGTAAACCAAACAAACATAATCATATTCTAAAACCCATAACCATCCATCCTAAAAATAAATTGACCGCGGAGCCCGAGAGCCCTCACAACACTAGTGATTACCATAAATAAGTAGAGCGTCATACTAACAACCATTTCCCATCCCTAGCGTATTGAGGGTGCCATTACGCCCTGATTGATTCGACTATAATGACTTTCGACGAAAGTTTTCGCACTCAAAACGACTGCTTTCGTCAATTTTATGCATTAAGTGCGAAAATGGTACAATAAATTTCGTTCACTGATTATTTCGGCTCACAACTTAGTGATATTAAAACATTTTTAGATTTATTTTAATTGTTACAAAGAGTAGATCCTGTTTTATTTATTGGGCTGTTTGAAGTTGCTTGATGACGATCGAAACACTTTATTGGAGAACAAATTTATAAGGTGCATAATAAATTATCATAATTATGTTGAAACTTACGGGTCCTTCTTTGTTTATGTTGTCAGACAGACATTTTTTATACCAATACTCATCATAATTATGAACAATTTAATAACTCGAAAATACTGCGAGATATTCGCAATGATATTTTTCAGAAACTGCAAAGAAATCGTATCATTTATTTCATATATTACGCATCACCGTGCATAATTGAATTATTGAAAGCATTTTACTCTCATAAAAAATTCAATTCATATTTTCATTCAGTCGAATTACGAGTGATATTTTAACAAAAAAACTATTATAACACAATTCGTCGTAATTAAAAAAGCTCGTATTATAGGTATACCTTCTCGACAACATAACAATATTTGATTAGGGTTATCATCATAATCAGACGTCATCAACTGGGCAAGAGTCGCCATCTTAAGTCACTACAAAGAGCACTTTTGGACGAATATTGGCATAAATACGAGTACCACATTTGGCAAGCGGGTCGATGATCGCAGTATAATGTTGTTCTGTTGCCAATTCTAATGGCATACTATAAAATACCTTTTTTGCATCCGGTTAGACTGGCAGCTGACCCAAACATAGCTGGGAAAAGACTAGGCAGATGATTATGACTTTTAATACATACCTGAGAAGATTTAAAAAAGAATGTAACACTACAAAACAATATCCCTTCTGTGATAAATAAATTAAACTGTACATCATTTTTTTTTTCTAAACTACCAGATGTGGCCGATGAAAAACAATTGAGACACGGAACATCTTCTATCTACCATTGGAATACTTTTATGGCACAATCAATACGCTCTCTTACCACAATACTCACTGAGAAACTTCTAAACACAAATTCATAACAAAACAGCAAAGTGCAGCACGTGGTTTCAGTGGGCGGATACATCCGCGGCTCATCCCCCACCTGTTGCTGATCCGGCTGATCCGCCCCCGCTGGATATGCGCGGATATAGCGGTGGGCGCGGATATATTCGGATACGGCGATATCCGCTCTTGCCACGCCTCGCGACGCCCAACGGGTTAGATTTGTCGTCGGGTAAGATTACTGAAGAACGTGTTATAAGATGTTTAATATAGGTATAATATGTACTACCGAGGTACTCGTATTATGTGTTAGGCAATATTTAAAAACTTCGCATGTATGTTTTCTTTTAAAAATTTGGCAGAGGTATGTATGTTATACAGGTAGAATTTTTTGGAAGCCAGTCTGGGTAATTTCTAATTTCGGGTATTAAAATATAATTCAGCGTTTTTCCCTATGACTTGAAGTTTAGCTTAGCTAAGAATAGAAAAAAAATACACTTTTATACATGGTGGCAGGGACATCGACGCGCAACCTGTTCAAAATCTGCTGTTCCGTTCATTTTGACCGTGTAGGTATTGCACTTTTGTAGGAAACAGCTTTGTTTTTTTTTTTTAATAACTGCTTAAAACTTTCAACACAGGGGGTTCAGAATCATATACTGAATCCATGGTAACTAGGTTGTGCGTCGATATCCTTGCCAACCTGTTTACAACTTCAGCGCGCTAAAGACTGTATGATAGTTTGACCGGGACCACTGTACCGCGCCTTAGGAATGCGCGGCGAGGCGGGGCAGCGTTCGTCCTCACCTTCCGCCTGACGCAGGTCCTCACCGGACACGGTTGCTTCGGGAGGTTCCTGTTCCGCGTAAGGCGGGAGGAAACGCCCGGGTGTCACCACTGTGTGGATCGCCCGGAGGACACGGTGGAGCATACGGTGGAGGTCTGCCCGGCTTGGGCGGAGCACCGCCGTGTCCTCACGGAGGCGATCGGTGGCGGCGATCTCTCGCGTCCGGCCCTGGTTCAGGCCATGGTTCGGAGCGAGAGTGCATGGGAGACCGTCACCTCCTTCTGCGAAGCAGTTATGTTCGCAAAGGAGGAGGCAGAGTGCGCGAGGGAGATGCAAGCTGCACGCCCTCGCGGCCCTAGTCGCCGCAGGAGACGCCCCGGGCGTCGGGAGTCGAGAGCCGACTTCGGGCCACCGTAGGCGCGGGCTTGCGGACGGTAAGCAATGTCCGATAAGGACCAGGCCCGTGTCGACGGCGCGTTGTGTTCCACGCGCGCCTCAAAGAGATGTCAGCACCAACCGACGGGGTCGAAAGACCAATGCCTGCTGGGGTTGCGGGTTTGTCCGAAAGGGATATCGCGGCCCCGGCACACAGGCAACGGAAGGAACACGGGTGGGTTTTAGTCAGTAAAAGTCTGACACACCCTCTCGCTCTGCCCAGAGCGGGAGAAGTCATTTGATGATTTCCCATCCTGAAAAAAAAAAAAAGGCGGGGCAGCGTTGTCGAATGAGCGGCGGGACGCCGTGAGCGTTGATGAATGAGCGGCCTGCACTATCCGTCCCGTCCCACCGCGCAGGACAGCGATTTCGGTCATACGATAGTTTAGTCTAGATCTAAGTAATACGGAGCGAGCTGTAGGCTATTTATCGGGTACTTACAAAGATAAAGTCCAGGCTGAAAAACCGTCGCAGCCTACTTAGAAGCTCGGTCGCTAAAGTGTTGCCGAAATACGTTCAATAAGGTTTCGTCTACCTACTCTTGCGATATTATTACAACGTCACCTTTTAAGACGTACTTGGCATATACCTGGGTGGTTTCAAAACAGCTAGCGACAAGCTACAGCCCAGGTAATTTCTTATCTAAAAAGACTAAGAAAATACCTTTGTGTCCTCTCAATCACCTTCCAATAAGGAGAAAAACTTAATTCTTGGAATCCTAGCAAAAAGTCAAGTCGAGGTAAGATAAATGGAGTGCCTTCAGTGAGAGCGTAGCGACGGATTTTCTCAGAAAGAAATCTCTATGCTGAACTGAGCTTTTCATGCTCAATTCAATAAGAAATTACTGGAATCGTTAACTTTATATTATTATGAAGTTAGGTATGGTATTTACGTCGAAATGCTCCTGTGTGCCTATAAGGAGCTCGTGGCTAAGTAATTACTGCCGCATAGGTCGATCCATCAGGTTAAGCTACGCTTGCCGGGGTTGGGCTGTGGATGTGACCATCTCTAAATACCGAGACTCCTCCGTGCCTCGGAAAGCACGTTAAGCCGTTGGTCCCGGCTGTCATTCGTGGGTCTTTGACAGTCGTTACGGGTCGTCAGAAGCCCGAAAGTCTGACAACCAGTCTTACCAAAGGGTATCGTATTACCCAGTTACTGGGTTGTGGAGGTCAGATAGGCAGTCGCTTCATGTAAAATACTGGTATTGAGATGCATACGGTTAGACTGGAAGCCGACGCCAATATAGTTGGGAAAAGCCTAGGCAGATTGATGGCTCCTGTGTGCCTCTCTCGCTCGTCTCAAGAAGATTTCTCGTCACGTTTGGCGCGACCAGAGAACTGGCTCGTTCGTTGGCCAAAGAATTATTATCGTCGTCATTTAACGTGGTAATGTTGTTTGTCTTCTAGGCACATTGTCGGATGACAGCGATGTGAAGAAATACTTGGACGCCTACCTGGTTTTTTGGGGTCTGTACCTCAATAGGAAAAAAACGGAACCCTTAAAGGGTCACTTCTTTGTCTGTCTGTCTGTCTGTTAAGACCCTTTTTCTCAGGAACGCGTGGAGGTATCAAGTAAAATTCCTTACAGACCTTGCTTCTGGCCAAATATCATGATTATAGGTCAACGGGAACTACCCTATAGGTTTTGATTTATTTGCGAGTATCAAAATATGTCGCATTTTTTATTGCGTTGACTTAGACGCATAATGCTCCAAGGAACCGTAGATTCTTTTATTATTTTTCTTTATTTTTTTATAAATTTCAACTTGATACTTTCACGCGTTCCTGCGAAAAGGTCTAGACAGACATACGGATAACAAACAGCTCCTATAAGTGTTCCGTTTTTTCCTTGTGAGGTACGGAACCCTAAAAACGACATTACTTGCAGGAAATTTCTTCAATCAAAGGATACCTACTCCGTTTTCATTTCAATTAAAGTTATTAAAGAAACCGAACCTCTTAATTAAATAATTGAGCTCCATACGGCCGGCCAGACACCCTTTAAACCTACAAAGGGGTTCAAATGGACGATACAACGAAATAGTTCGTCTAAATTCGTCTTACCTTTAAGACGTAGTTCGACCGACGACAACTAAACTCCTAATTGGCACCGAATCGAATTACAAAACGGGGAATCGAACCCCGATCCTGCACTTAGCACGGATCCTTTTAACGGTTTAGTGAAGACGGATCCCCTTTGCGAGACGATATTTGGCAATTAAGGGATACTAGCGTTTAATTCGTGGACCCTCGGTACGTCTTCGGGTGGTGTTTTGCTTCTCATAGGTTTGATTGAGTTTCAGTGTAAGTATGATTGTTGCGTGATCTTTGAATTCGTCGGTTGATTTGGTGAGATTTGAGAGCGTTTATCCTAAAAGTTGGCAACGTCGCAAATAGCTGTCAAAAATTTACCTGTTACGATTAATATGGCGATATTATTGTATGATGGAAATAAGAAATGTGTCCAACTAGCGAACTAACATGTACACACAGTAAAATATATACAGGTACGACATAATCATAATTATGAGTACAAACTCATAATTATGATTATGTCGTACCTGTATATATTTTACTGTGTGTACATAAATAATTAAATAAATAAATAAAAATAAATAAATAACTGAAAAAAGGAAAGAGAGAAAACATGTTGTAATTTTTTATCCCCTGCCTGAATTCTCACTATCAATATGCCTAGCCTTTTCCCAACTATGTTGGGGTCGGCTTCCAGTCTAACCGGATGCAGCTGAGTACCAGCGTTTTCCGTAGAGCGACTACCTATCTGACCTCCACAACTCAGTTACTGGGTAACACAATACCCCTTGGTAAGACTAGCTGTCAGACTTTAGGGCTTCTGACGACTTGCAACAACTGTCAACGATCCACGAATGACAGCCGGGACCAACGGCTTAGCGTGCTTTCCGTGGCACGGAGGAGTCTCGGTGTCACCCACCACCCACGGATCAACCCCGTCAAGCGTAGCTTAACCTGATGGATCGACCCGTGCGGCTGTTTTTACTTAGTCACGAGCTCCTGAATGGCCTAAATTCTCACTCTAAGAAAAGAAAATTAATTTCTAGTTGAATAGAGTCGTGGTTGGAGATGAGCAGAAGTTAGTACTAATAAGACGTTGGAACACGATCAAAGGATCATACGTACTGACATTATGGTCAGAGTGGTGACCCAGAATAGTTGGGCCGCAACTTGTCTCTTGACACAAGACGGTACTGGCCACTTTGCTGGCCGATAGTTCTAAATTAGCCAATGGTCGATTACACTGCTAATTTAATCGCTGGTTAAGTTCAGGTTACTGAATAGATTTGGCTGGCAAGCAAATATTATGAGTCTTAACAGAAATAGAGAAGGATCTTTATGATCAATCCTATGAAATAATTTTATTGTTCTTGTAATCGACTTAAGTACAAATATTATTTCTGAAAATTGAACTGTAAGTATTCTCTAAATCTTCCTCTTGAAAGTGTTTGCTTAAGAACAGAATTTTACGAACATATTTTTGTTTCAAATGTACAAATCAGTATTAGTCTTAATAGGGATGATGCCTGGGTAAAAAAAATGAAATTCTAATTAGTCCGTCAGTCAGATAATAAAAAAAATATTAGACCCGTATTTTTTGCTTTATCATATTAATAAATAATTACTTAGATAAAAAGCATTTTAAGTTGTGGAGTGGGGGTCGATACGTCACTTGTACGTATAAAATCTACATACTCGTGACGTCATGGCACATTTTACCTCAATGTATCGCCGTAATCTTTAGATTACGTAAAAAAAGAAAAAATACGTGTCCAATATTTTTTTTATAATCTCAAAGACGGACTAAAAAAAAATTTTTGTCACCATCCCTATTCTCGGCATTGAAAAATTTAACTTTTTATTACAAAACTATTATATTTAAATCTACAGTTAAAGTTCGGTGCCACACACCGATCTCCTTGGTCATCGTGCGCCAACCGTCTTTAGAAGCATTACTCGGAAATGCAGTAATGCCTCTTCGATACCGTGGAAAACTGTTAAGGGGCTGGTTAGGGGCTTTCTAAGATACTGATATAATTAGTGCATTGTGCCTCTAACGTCCAATACTAAACGACAACCCTACATCTTCAGTCAACAACATCAACTGACATAGAATTTTCAACCTTATGTCATCAGAGGTACAGAAGATAAAATAGTTTTGAATTGGAAGAAATATGTTTGCTAAGGCATAGACAAGTTTGCTTGAGTTACTGGCCGCATGCAAGAGGTCATTATCATCCAGAAAGCGGCGGTGGAAGCTTTTGAATTTGGAACGTTGGGAGCTTATTAATTCAATATGGCGGCATCGTCTTGTGCATTAGGCCTCCTTGGTTTGACCGGTAGACTTGCTAACGTTCTAGGCAAACTATTACGTTTCGTGTACTGTATGTAGGGACGTTGTGTAATATTTGAGTGATGTTCAATTAAAGTGCTCCGTTGTTTTGACTTAGGAATCAGGAATTAGGGATGTGATACTTATATTACAGTACTTAATTTCCTCAGTCATTTCCTTATTGCCAGTCTAATGGCAACAGGCTTATCAGTAATACAATAGAGAAAATACTAGCACTATGATGTCTGATAATCGTAGTGTTGTTTTGACTTTTGTATTGAAAAAGTTTTTTTTTTTTAAGCACGTCATGGGGACTTCCGACAGAAGTGAAAACTTAAAACTGGTATTAGCGCCATCTACATTCTACAATAGAGTACTACGCCGCGAGCATGTCGGTGACGTGAATCCATAAGTTTACCCCCTACCAAAAATCGCTCATCGAGCCTACAGGAGTTTACTTTAAAAAAAATTGCTGATATTGTCCGTTTAATTTTTACTTTAACATAGAATATACAGCTACAAATGCCATCACAAGCCAAAACACCAAAACGAGGCAGATATGCCAATTTATTGCGTAACCAGTGTAATCAGGGCAGTGCAAAACATTTACAGCGGTAGGTACGGCTTGGCGAATAAATATGGATCTTTTAAAACGCGCCGCCTTCCTAATTGCCTGCAGATGGACCGGCGCCAATTACGGACGACATTTAGCTGGGAGTTCAACTGGGCCGATAAATGGTGCAGATACCTTACTCACTTAGTGTTGGAGCTTGAATGACTAATGACGTCATAAGCCTACATTCAGAACTCGTTATCTTGATGTCTTGATTTTAAGAATGAATCGGAGTAATTAAAATGTCTATACGTGGGTGGATTTTCTGATTAATTTCGTATCAATTGAAGAATGCTGTATGTTATTCATGTATCAATGACAGTTGCAGTAAGCACCGAAATAATTCATGATGATTGCGTATGTCATACATACATTAAAGGCCTTACAGACAGGCGCGTCGCGACACCGGTAGAACATTTTCCGTCGACTTTTTATAGATATTGTTCCAACAGACTCGCGTCGCGCCTGTCTGCGTCAGCCTTAAAGCGTGGCTTTTCCCAGAAAACCACCTGCTACGATCCCTACACACTCGTTTACTTCGTCCACTTTTATACGTCTTGCTCAAATACTAGTAACATAAAGGTGTGTCCAAACATTGAACGGCAAGAGCGCGGCAGCAACACGCCGCGTTTGCAGGACACATTTCTGCCGCGCTCTAGTTATGACCAAACCGACGAATGTTTGCGCGGCAGTACTGCGCGGCACATCCGAGACACGCCGCGCACTTCAGTTGGCAATATCAATCTGCCTAGCCTTTAATAAGTCCGCAGAAATACATCCAGATACAATTAGTGGCGAATGTTTTCTAAAAATGTTTGTGTGCGGCAGTCGTCCAAACACAGCGTGGCAGGCCGCGCGCGGCAGCCGCGCTCGATTGCCGCTTAATGTTTGGACACACCTTAAGAGCGTTTATCCTAAAACTTTGCAACGTCACAAATAGCTGTCAAAAAATTACCTGTTTTGATTAATTTGGGAATATTACTGTATGGAAATACTATAAAATTGAATTTGATGTTGTACCTGTTGTAGGTGTAAAAAAGGCATTTGGAAAGTTTCCAAATACTTTTTTTACATCTAAAACTAAATATTCAGTGTTACGATAATAATTATTGCATTTCATAATCAATATTCTAGTTCGCTAGTTAGCCAGATTTCTTACTTCGTATTTCCATACAGTAATATTGCCAAATTAATTAAAACAGCGAAATATTTGACATCTATTTGCGACGTTGCCCCCTGTCGGATAAACGCTCTTAAAATACAGTCAACATGTATATCTATTTGTATCTGTTAACATATCTATGTAATTGTTGTAATAAAAGTATCGTCTGTAAGTAGCAGTCGTAACTGTAAAACAGCAATGGAACTCGTAAGCTACGATCAGGGCACATTAGCCTTACGATAGTGCACTCTTGATGGTCTATTGAAAGACTTACAGCTGGGCTGTGTGTTCAGCAATACCAACTATGTCTTCTAAAGACTAATGACGCACGGGTCGATCGATCAGGTTAGGTTACCGCGGTTCGTCCGTATATGGGTGACCATCTTTACATACCAAGCTCCGTGCCTTGGAAAGCGCGTTAAGCCGTTGGTCCCAGCTGTCATTCGTGGATCTTTGGCAGTCCCTACGAGTGGTTAGAAGCCCGAAACTCTGACAACCTTACCAAGGGGTATCGTATTACCCAATAGCTGGGTTATGGAGGTCTGATACCCAGATACCCATGTTACCCAGTACCTAGGTTGTGGAGTTTTGATAGGCAGTCGCTCCATGAAAAATACTGGTATTCAGCTGCATCCAGTTAGACTGGAAGCTGACCAGTTGGGAAAGGCTAGGCAGATGATGGTACTAATATTATCAGACTACACCTAACACTGTCCGGAGCTGACTCTTCACTTGAGGTTCGATCATCGGCATCTTAGATCCAACAATTTCGATAGTCACCGTGCCGTCGTTTCTTGATCGATAAATGCTGGTGCACTTACTACTCCGTCAAGGGTAATATGTTATATAAAGGGTAATGGGGTAATTATGTTGGGCTTGCACCCATTTCCCAGCCAGATCTTTTTCTACACTACTTTTACTCCGCCTTTTGCGAGGTTAAACACTTTTCTGACTCTCAGCCCTAATGGAAAAAAATATAGTTCAATGCTTCATTTGGAGTAACAGCAGCATAGCCTGGTGCCTGGACAATTGACACCGTCACATTTTTTCAGCACCAGCCTGCTTTGTTAGCTCTCGCCTATTTTTCTAAGTTTTCTTGTTGTTCATTGGTTGCTACAGTGTGTAAAGCGTCGGTAATGTGCGCGGTAGTTTATGTGGAGCGCGATAGTCGCCGCGACAGAGGTTATTCGTTCCGCTAATGTTCCCTTGCATCTCGTTTGCATTTGCATTGCAGTGTTGGACCAAATATTTGGCCAAAAACAGATAGAAATTATGTTGGTAGAGGTCATAATATGGATGATTGGGGTTGGTTTATACATGGTCGTTTTGTACCAGTGGAGTACCACGAGTGTTGTCTAGGTAAAGGATATAGATGTTACTATGGAGACCTATCTGAGAACTGACACGATATTCAAGGTCCTGTCTATGGCATAAACAAAATATAATGTATGTTGCCCATGTTGTAACAAAGTAGTTTGAAAATGATTTCTTTCAATATCTCTTCAGTTCAGTATAGATTCCAACATTCTACCAGTTTGTAAAGCTAATAATCGACATCGCATAAGCGGGGGTAACTGCAAAATAAACTCTCTCGTCTGAGAATTCTCAACAAAAATAAGGCGCGAAACGTGGCGAGGCGCGAGGCGTGCAGGGGGGTAGGGGGGTGCCTCACTCACACTATTTTCATTTCGTGTAGTGCCACATTTAATTTTGTTGAAATTCTAACGTAGCTTTGCAAAAATGTCAACTTTATTCCGCCTCAGCCCGCGTCTACGTTTCACTCCGCTGCTTTGCTTCTCCATTTTCTGGAATGTTCCACAGTTTCGAGACGGGCTTTGAGAAACTATAACTTTATGAAAACTTATACACGAGCTCTGAAGTAAGACGTGGCTTCCAGCAAAAATTTATCAAAGCGTATTTAATTTTCGTTATGACTTCTCTCTTGACTTTTCCGACGGACAAATTGGGGAACGGTGTGTAATGCGATGTTGTGCAAGGTAAAAATGACGCGGGGAAACTTTGAACGACAGGGTATTGGTTACACAGTGTTTGAACATCGACATTAACAATATGTTTACATCTGAATACAAATTGAAAACGTTGTTACCACGCGTGTAGAAGTTGTTCCAATACTCATATTTTCAGACTTGTTTTTTTCATATGTGTAAGTATAAGATGTTACTTGAGAACAAGACTACTAACAAATACAGTATATACATAACAGTCAGTTCACACCGAAATGTGCCGGGAAGCGACGCTGCGCGCAATTTTTAAGATAGTGATACAAAATATAACTTTATTTACTACTCAAAAAGATACACATTTAATTGAGATAATTGGAAAATGCCTCGCGCCGTCGCGCTGCGCCATGTTGCGCCTCGAGATGCCTCGCGGCGTAGCACGACGTATCACGAAGCAGCGAGGCGTGGCGCGTAGGGCTGCCAGCGACGTCACGATGCGCCTCGTGACGTTGCGCTGCGTCTCGCGGCACCGCGCTGCGCAGAGCGAAACCACTGGCGTCTTCAAGCATCGTCGCATCTCGTCACGTCTCGGTGTGAACTGAGTGGGACACAAAACGGACGCCACAAAACTACCAAAATTAAAACAATAACCACCAACAGATCGATCAACTTTCAAACCATCAAAAATTCGAATTTCAAAAACCAATACCTATCGAATACGTTCGCGGTACAAGCACAAAGCGTACAATCTTATAACCCATCTGAAATTCATATTGAAAGTCGATCGTATAAAGCCAGGAACACACTGTAAAAGGCTGAGCTCCCGTGGGAGGTGGGGCTAAAAGGCCAGGAGCGATAGCACTCATCGGACGAATAAGCCTGTTTCCCGACTGCCAGGTTTAGGGATGCGACATCGACTCAATGCTGTTTTATTCTGCTGCCATCAATACTTAAAACGGTTGTGAACGGTTTAGTGATGTTGCTGTTATCGATATTTAAGAAAAATGTATTTTAGACGATGATTAGTATTTGAATGTTATGATGTTATTTGAGTGATGGGTAGACGTTTACGCTCGAGAGCTGCTTTTACTTGTAATAGTCAGCCTATTAACGCTCACGAGATGGAAGATAAGATTAAAATTCAGATACGAACGCTTATCAGAGCATTATAATGATAAAGATTTTAAATATCTAGGTACCTAATAGTGTACCCAAGCATCATGGTTGGACCTAGAAGTATTGAAAGGTCACGGTTACTCTAGATTGGGACCAATTTAATAATTGATCACGGACACAGTCATCACACTTAAAATACTATCTGCAATACTATTTTAGGGTTCCATATGTTTGGATGAAAACAAGGAACCCTTATAGGATCACTCGTGTGTCAGTCTGTCTGTCCGTCTGTCAAAGCCAATTTGCTCCGAATCTAATGAACTGCTTAAGTTGAAATTTGGTACACATATCAATTTCTGTGACCGAAACACGTACGCACGTACGTACGTTACGTACTACGTAAATAAATGAATTTTGAATATGGGTCACTTTTGGGAGACAAATAAGAATATTTAAAAAAAAGTTTTGCGCCCTGTACCGTGTGACATTTCAAATGAAAGTGCTTACTATGAGGATCTCAAGTATTAATTTTTTTTTCTCAAGTTTTAAAGTTATTTAAGAAAATATATGAAAATTTACCATCCCCCTTATCTCCAAATCTGCGGACATGTACTTGACCAGTTTTTATAAATAAAAAATAAAAAAACATTGTTTTCTAAGAATTCGATAAACAGTATCATCGACAGATGTCTCCTTCCTAATATAAAAGGATTGACATTTGAGTCGGAGGACGGGCGAAGTAGCGGATTCAGACCGAGACAAAGTCGACTCCGAATGGTTTCTCCTTTAATATGGCAAATATTCAGCAGATATTCAAATATATTCCTAATTTCTTATTTGTTAGATCTGTTTGAATACTGAAAGGGGACGCGTCTTAGCTATCCTTGTACCTACTTAAGTGGTAATTGTCTGTACCTAAGGCAGCTCAAGGAATTATGGTTTAAGCACTTAGTATAGATATTCGTCAATGATAGTCAACGTATCGTAAGAAGAAAGTATTTATAGAGTAAAAAGGTATACCTACCCCAGAACTCTAAACAGACAATTTAAATGCTATTTCTTGATGAGCTCTTCAAAAATGGGTATCCTCTAAAGCTTCTTTTCTCATCAACGGCTGTGTTGATCCATTTGCTGTTCTTCGCCTATCTGGGTCAATTAAAGATTTAAGAAGAAAAGAAGATGCCGCATAAATTCAGCCAATTCAGTCTGAGGTTGTTGTTCACACTTGTGTAAGCTCCAAAATTGTAGGTAGCTTCATTTACCAACAACCAATTGTATCTGTAAAAGAATAAACTGGCGCGACGAAAACAATTTCTAAGAAAACTTCACGGTAGAACAATTACCGGTGTCGCGTCGCGCGTGTCTGCACGAGGCTTAATTCAAATTGAAAAACAGCCTGTCATACAGATAAAAAAGACAATAACTTACAAACCACGTAACATCCAGATCAAGGAGTCAATAAAGCAAATTGGCATCTCGTTTCGGGTCAACCGGCTTAGCGGACGAAGGGCAAATCCTTAGTGGGCACAAATAAATACGGACCGAACCTATCATATTTCCCTGATCCCCTCTCGAAGGGTCAGCAATACCTCGCTCTTACAACCTTGTAATACGAGGTTTTGATCCCCAATTGATATGAATGATGTTTTATTGTTTTTTTGGGGTTGCCTTTTTTATTTTGAATGTTTTAGGTTTGGGTGCTGACTACACGAATGAGAGATATCTAACTGCTCTCAAAACGGTGAAGGAAAACATCGTGAGGAAACCGGCATGTACTAGAACCAAAAATTCGGAAGATATGTGACATTTAGCAACCCGCACTGGGCTCGCGTGGTAGATTACAGCCCACTCCCTCTCGAAGAGAGGAGGCCTGTGTCCCAGCAGTGGGATGATGACTAACTATATTGTGATTATAATACTTATTGTTAATAGTTATATAAATAAGTGATTACCTAGCCCTTGTAATCCTGCCTGTAGTATACTTTTCCACATATGAACCAATTACATAACACAATACGGGATCATTATTAAACCATTGCACGTGTTTCGTGATAGCTCAACGCTCCGATCAGCCGAAAGGAAAAAACATAATCCTTTTTACTGTGTTTTCCGTCCAAGACTTAAAAGCACATCAGCATTAAAGAAAAGACCGCCACGTATCCCAGGAAGTCTCCGGAATTTCCACCCGGGAAGTAAAAAGGCCAACAATCTTTCCCTGGCCACTCGAAATCCGGTGGCAGACAAAATTACGTCGGTTAGTTGTAGCGAAATATATCTCAAAATGGACGGAGCAATCCCAAATCTTTAACAAAATAGCTCCCCGGAACACTTTAAGTCTAAGTAAGTGGCGTTCGGCGGTCGAAGATTTGCTGGACCGTCTCTAATGGGCTTTATCCTTATTTATTGAACTTGCCGCCGAAACGGAAACGTTACGAAGTATCTTTAAAGTTTTGATTACGGTTTACATTAGCATCATAGGTGGAAAATGTCCTTCAAGATTGCAAATTCATTGCGAAATTCTGTTTAATTTTAAGGAAAACTAGTCTTGGTTTCCTGATGAACAGGATACTGTGAAGTGTCCAACATTCAATCTATTAGATGTCACTTTTTTTCAC
The DNA here is from genome assembly GCA_947364205.1 of Agrochola lota. Taxonomy (NCBI): domain Eukaryota; kingdom Metazoa; phylum Arthropoda; class Insecta; order Lepidoptera; family Noctuidae; genus Agrochola; species Agrochola lota. The sequence continues at coordinate 17,158,735 of OX376219.1, read as the reverse complement.
ATAAAATACGCATACAATCCAAGCTTTTTATTTATTTACTTTTTCATTCATTGAGGTCCCAAAAAATACGTCCTAAAATCATTTTGCATATTTAGTACCAAAAATACCACTCGATGGCTGGCGTGTATTACTGAAAAAACAAGTAAGTCAACCATTTAGTTTAAAGAAAAAAGTTTTTTATTCTTATATTTTAATGGTAGGTATCGGTCTGTCATTTTTGGAGAATAGCAGCCAATCTAATTATTAGTTCCTAAAAATATTAATTTCACAGTTAGATCTGAAACAATGCATATAAAATAATAAGAAAAATACATGAAAAATATAAATGTACCATTACAATCTAAGGATGAATATGCTATCCAACGAAAAACAACGCAAAATTCTTAAACCTCTCACTCACGTCTCAAGTCCTCAATTCAAGCCAGTGCAGCTTCAAACATTCATTCTAATCGATGGGGCTTATCAGCGAACATCTCGACCTCCCCATTGAGAGCTAACTTAGGGGGAGGGGGAGGTAAACAGGTCAGGACGAGCGCAAACGAGCTCAGACAGGCGTGACGAGTCGAACGTGTCGCGTTTTTCGAAACCTCGGCAGTCGACACCTGTTCTCATTAATCCTAGCACTTAGGATTTTAGGGTATTGAAGGTAAATGATTGTTTAAAATGGTGAGCAAGTAAGATAAAGTTTGGTTTTATTGGTTACCTAAAAAGGGATTTTCGTTGAAAATAAATGTCGGATTTTACTCTGGGTAACTGCCAAAAAATGGGTCGCTAATTTTTTATACGAATTCTAGATTATTTATGTAAAAGGTAAAATGAAATTGAGATTAAAATTACCAAAACCTTTTTAAATTATTTTTTTGGGTGGGAAATTATCAAATAACTTCTCCCGCTCTTCGCGGAGGAGGAGGGCGTGTCGGACTCTTACTGACTAAAACCCACCCGTGTTTATACAGTGTTGCCTGTACGTTGCCAGGGGCCACGGTATCCCTTTTGGACTTTCCCGTGACCCTGGCAGGCATCGGTCCTAGCGGACCCCTTCAGTTATGCTGACATCTCTTTGAGGCGCGCGTGGAACACAACGCGCCGTCGACCCGGGCCTGGTCCTTATCAGACGGCGAGCTAAAATTTACCAAACCCTGGATTTATGTTAGAGTTACAGGACATCAATTAACATCTTAATTCCTTGGTTTACGAGTCTCATATTTGTTGGCAGGTGGATCGATGACTGTTTTCTAAAGGGGAACGTTACAACGTTACCTTTTAAGCATTTGCAGCGTTAGACTATGACCTCAATAATTAAATTTTTCTTCTGAAAGAGAAATGTAGGTCAGATTTTCACATGCAGTAGTATGATTTACACCTAGAATAATTATAATATGTATATAGGTAGGTCAGGAACACGTGTTTTTATTTGTTTTGTTAGTTCTACGGCGCCTATCTGGCATCCAGATAAAGGGATTAAAAACCACCATGGCAACAGAGCATTCATATAAAAATACATAGTATATGTTTTTTTACATAAATAAATTAAATAAACAGTGATGCGGATGAATTTTTCGATGCTATATTTTAGTTTTTGAATAGTTTTAGTTAACTTAATAAATAATTTTGCTATTTTTATTAATTAGGTAGTTTTTTTTTTTTTCTTTTTTTTTTTTCTTTTTTTTTTTAGGGACATTTATAACCGCAATGCGTATGTCAGTCCCATCGTAACCTAAATACATATTACTCATATCTGGGAATTAGGTATTTATAAGTTGTTAAATATAGAAAAATATCATATTGTTCTGTTTTTTATATAAAGACTGTTTAATATGTGACTGAGTATATGAGTGGTGCCAGCGACGATAAAAAAATCCGTAAACGAAATTAAAATTACACAAAATCCTCAAACAAATTGGTCTCTATCAAGAACAACTGTCATGAACTGTGCCAAAGTGGGTGTAAACAACACACTTGACTTACTTCTGACTTTATCTTATCTTTAATTACATGGGGCCTACGCTGTAAAGTGCAGATTATCTAAAAAATATCATTACTAACATGTGATGTTCAAAATATTTTTATTATTTTTATTTTATCTTCACGTTTTCTTGTATTTTACAACACTTGCTTGTAAAGAAAGGCACAAGTGTGTACGTTTAGTGATTCATGTATATTTCGAGGTGAATATTTCTTTGCATTGACGATAAGTCGATAACTAATCAGTGATAAGACGACACCGATAACGGTAAAAAGTACAGGTTGGTTATTATTATTGATATAGGAAAAATCCCGGAACAGAAAAATATCTCAGCAAATAAAATGTAGATAGATTTTCTTCTATGTTTCTTCAACCAATCTGAAGAAAGATCTATTTTTGGTATTTTCACATTTGAATCGCACTAAAAAACCTTTATAATGGCTAATTTTGGAAATGCACATACTAGTATATTTTCATAATCACTTGGGACTTGGTGCTCTGGTATATAGATTGGAGTTAAATAAGAACCAAATTATTATATATTTATTTAATGGATCTCCAACAGAGGCTATACAATTTCATGCAAGTTTACAATCTAAGAACAGGGACAAATAAAGTGTGCGCTTCCAATTATAGGAGACCACATAATCCAGGTAGATACATTAAGTTTGACAAAGCGAAAATATAAAAATAAATAAATCAAAACATACAACACGAAATCACAGAAGGAAACAAAATGAAATACAAAACAAATTAATAATAAAAACATTAAAAATAAAAAGAAAATAATAACCATAAAAGACAACAGTCAAAAATAAGTAATTAAGGCTTGGATATCAAGATTATTAAAGCTTTTTTAATGTAATATCCAATTCATCACGCTTCAATACTTCGTTATACTGCCTAAAGAGCCTTGGCTGTAGTTGTCCACCATCATTATGTAAATGCCAAAGTTCCATTTTAAAGCCACTGATGGAGAGGAGTTAACCACAACCTACTCTAATATTTTTTTTTTTTTAAAAACCTCAACCTGTACATAATGGGCATTCCTACGAATTCTGAAACCCACCTAGTATCGCTAACTTTACTATCTTTTCCATTTCAAAAGCAATACTCACCGACGTCAGTGAAGTGATATTTTTTGTGGACGATATTATATTTCCGTGGACGATATTATATTTCCGTGGACAATATAACTTTTCCGTGGACTACATTTTCACTACAGGATCCATACAACATGCTGAATGTCCGACGATAATATTCGTCATAAAATCGAGTGGTTTAAATATGTGAAAATGTGTCGATAAACTGTGTATAACTTCGCATATTCAATGGCATCCGGTGAGTGTTATGACAATACCCGCTTTAACAAAACTGTTCATTTGATTCGGTTTTTTGCAGTGAAATATGAATGTTTATCGCAACAAGATTTCGATTCTGCTGTGGTAAAAATAAAGGTTATATTTGTTTAAAAATAATCTATTGCTTTACACCGCGGATTGGTGTTTTAAGATAATGTTTGACGACGATTTATAGTGTATCCACGTATGTTCAATAGCACTTTTGACCTACTCTTAGGGCGAATTTCTCGAATGAAACTTAACGCGATCAGCACATAAACCACGTTTAAGAGCTGTCAGTGTCATTACTTTCTGTGTAATATTAACACTGACAGCTCTTGAACGCGGTTTAGATGTGCTGATCGCGTTCAGTTTCATTGGTTAAATTAGCACCTAATACTCTTTCTGTTCCGTATTCAATTAAACGAATTTAAGTAGGCGTCTGATAAGCTTATTTGTTACTTTTCTATTCGGTTTTCATTCATTCCATAACGTATTTCGTATTTCTACATAACGTGTATTGCCGATCAGTTCATAAAATGTATTTCAATGAAAGTGCTGTTAGTATATCGTCACTACTATTTCCCTCCATTACATACATTGATAAGCTGTCCTATCTGTTGATAATTTACCTTACGAAACCATTTTCTATAAACACCATTTTGTGGCTGTAAGCTCTACCTTAGAGCAGAAAGATAAAGAAATAAGATCTTTCGACACTCCAGTCATTCTTCAGTTTTCAAGTGTAACATTAGATATACCTAAACGTCAATCCTCCTTAGATAAAACGTTGCGAAAGGCAAATAACTTTATCACCTGCTTGTAAGCTTATCAATGTTAAAACTAAGGCGTTACGGGTAATTTACTTTAGTACAGAACTCGGTCATGAGCAGCAAGAAGGGTTTGTCTTCATTGGTTCAAATTACGTCATAGTACTTACTCTTATTCTTCAACAAGCTACGCCTCCTGTCGAGCAGAATCTTCTAACTCTCTCTATCTTTATAGGATGTCAGTTCCTTGACCTCCTTTTTTGTCGTGGCCTTCTGATTCTTCTGTATCATTGGGGTGACTCACCCTTTCTGCTTTTTCCTTAAATTTTTTCTCTCAGTGGTTCATCTTGATGTTTCCTATACACAATGCATATCAACTAGGAGTATTTAATTCTAAAACCGGCTGTATGCTGAGAGTTAATTGTGAAGTTTTTTTTATTATTGAATACTTAATATGAAAGCATTTTAATCTAAACATAAATTACCTCCCGTAGCCGTTACCCAAAGATAATACTTTTCAATTAGGTAACTACCCGTTATTACAGATACACAGATTAGAACATTGTTTTATCTTATAGATAATAATCAATTGAGATTTCATATCGCTCTGTGAGATTATATATAATAAAATGGAGGCCTATGTAGGTACAGTAGACAACAACGATGAGTTAAAAAAAAATACAAAGAAGAAACAACCGACTTCCATCCTTCATTTTTCACTTTTTTGCTGTCGTACCAACCCCACACATATTCGAATACCACTACCTGCTATGTAAATAACAGAGACAGGAAGTTATTATAACATCATCCATATTGACTAAGTGGGAAAAATACTTATTATTCAATCTAACGCAAAAACTACCCAAGCAAAGTTAATAAAACATATATGAGACCACCGTGCAAGCTTCCTCTACCAAATGGATTTTTTTTATTTATTAGAAAACAACAATAAGGGCTATTGAGGGAAATACAGAAACAAAAAGCAGATGAACATAGAACCTCATCCTTTTTGGAAGAAGGTTAAAAATAGTGTATGGTGGAGCATTTATAGCAAATCATATCACACGTTTGTAAATGTGTGAAATACCTCCTAAGATATAGTAACGACAAAGAACATGAGCCGGGCAATAATGATATTTATTGCTGTAATCAAATCACTAATCATACCAATTAATGTAGTTTTGATGGTAATCTCAGTTTTATTGGCTCTGAACAGGATAACTGCTTATTCTTGAAATACTTACAAATGTTTAAAAATTGCTTAAAGAATAATTTTGTGGTCGAGCTCGTAGAGGAAAAAGCATTTCATGAAAGTTCGCCATTTCACCACTAGGATCTCAGGGACGTTCAAAATATATTTTTTGTTGGCAATTCAAATGCTTGGGGCATTTGAATTGGTAACAAAATATATATTTCTGACCAGGGTCGGCAACGCATTGGCGAAACCTTTGGGGTTACTGTAGAAGGGACTGTGGCCTATTTGTCAACCATGTAAACCGACTCCATCACATATTCACGTCACAGTATAAATATGGACAGTGTGGAAACTAGGCCTATTTGTTGAAATAATGACCTAAGCTCCATTTAAAAAAACCGCGTACTCAACAAGGCAGTGCAGTTGACAGCACCGCGACAATCGCTTTGCGGTCGCGTCAATGAGCGCGTCTGTGGGAGTGTGCTGTTTCGAACGTTTACTTCGTACTTTCTGGACTGTCCATTTAAATTGTGATCACGTTTTACTTCAGCTAACTGACCAAGAACTATACTATCCTTCCAGATGTGATACTACCAGCGCTTTTGGTATGGCTGATGCCGGCCCTGGTGTCTGCAGGAGTGGTGAAGCGACAGGCTGAAGACCTTGAAGACAGCTTGCCGCCTTTTCGCACTTACGTTATGAATGGTCTACTGCACCTGGATTGTTCGAATCGAGGATTGAAGGACTTGCCTGAAGAGTTGGACTATACTGTAAGTATGAGAAGATAAAAAATAATAAACTTTAGATTCAATCTCATTGTGATGCAGTTTGCATTAAGCTTTGACAATATGGTTTCGTTCAAAGTCAAAGATTTATTTGCAGATAAATATGCTTTTAAAATTACCTAATCACATTGAAAAAGTTATAAAGTCGAATTATGGGTAGATCGAGACAACTTAAAAAAATAAAATAAACAGACCCAAACTAATTTGTGAATTATTATTTCACTGAATTTGTATAGTTCGAATCGATAGGAAGGACTCATAAAATGATTATCATGAAAAAATTACTTGATCGGTATCAGGTTTCTCCTTATCTACATATATTTTCACATTTCTGTTTGACATCTTTCATAATCATTATTCATACATTACATAGTATTTTATATCTATCAAAAATAGTACATTCATATTAAATAGGCAATGCAGAATCTTGAATATAAAGATATATTCATTGTTATTTGAAATAAATAATACAATAATACATAAAATACAATTCTACATACTATGTTTGTTTATTTCAGGCTCAAGTATTGCTGTTATCGAACAACAACTTCTGGACGTTTCCGACACAACTACAGAATTTTTCTCGAGTGGAAACGCTTGACTTGTCAGGAAACCACCTGAGTCATTCCATTCCAAACTATTTACAAAACTGGGTCAATTTACAAACTCTTAATTTATCCAATAACCTATTCGACACCTGGACAACTAATGGACAGAAATATTCCATTAAAAACCTCGATTTATCTAAGAATAAAATAAATGTCGTGGATGACAGAGCATTCACTACAATGCCCAACTTACGTTTCCTCGATTTATCGGAGAACAGAATTAACGATTTGCCGCCCGAAGTATTCTCTGAAGCGCACAAGTTAGACAGTCTCATTTTATCCAGAAATTACTTTTCCGACGTGCCCAGTTTCCAATCTCCTTCTTTGCGAAGTCTACACTTGAGCAGCTGTCAAATCGCAAATATAAACGTCGACTCTCTCGTTGGAATGGGCTCGCTCTTGGAACTCGACTTGTCTATAAATCAGGTTGAAGAGATTCCGGAAAACCTCGCCTCGTACACGCTGCAAGAGCTAAATTTAAGTTACAATTCAATAAATTCATTGACTGATACTAGCTTCTCGTCGTTACCGCACCTAGCGGTTCTGGATTTGAGAGGAAATGAGTTCAGGGATGTATGGTCGACTTCACACTTTTCTTCAAACCCGTTTTTGAGGGAAGTCTACGTGAAAGGAAACCGTTGGAGCTGTGAAGGTTTTAGCGTCAATCTGCTGCTGACTTATGAATTTCTGACAAAGCAGCCAACTAAGATCGTTGATAGAGAGTCGTTGATTTGCTACTCACCGTCGAATGTGACGCAGTTAAGCTGGCAGCAAGCATACATACGGACGTGGCATCCGGTCGAGTCGACTACTCCCCCCTTTACTACGATTGCGCTGATGGTAGGTGTTATTATCGGGATAATTGTGACGTCATGCGTGTGTCGCGGTCTAGTGTCTATAACTAGGTCTGACCAGACAAGGCCACCTCCGGACACCACAACTCTGAATCTCAACGGTACGGCTACCCAGCCTAGAGTCGAATCTGTTATATTACGGGTGCCCTTGGATCCTCCACCGAGCTACGATGAAGCGCTGCTGATGCCTCGCTTGAACTCCTCTTTCCACTCTTTACCAGATTTCGTAGATGAGGAGGAACCGAGAAACTATCGACGGTCCAGATCTATCGGTGATCTGACAGAGACCAGACCAAGGATAGGCGATAGGAGATCTATGAGACGTCCAGTTGAAATACATAACAGAATATCTATTGAGTAGAGGGATATTGTAGCTCGTTTTAAACCCAAACAACATCTCTGTCCCAAAAGTTAGAATGGTTTCTACTTTACCGGTCTAACTAGTCTTGTCGTTTCGACTGTAAATTCAGACCATATATCAATTAGTGAAACCCTATTATTTGTCAATCAATTACGCCGGGCCTGTCAAAAGTTAGGTTATCCAACTACAGGTTAAGAGCGTTTATTCTGAAAGTGGGCAACGTCGCAAATAGATGTCAAATATTTCACTGTTCTGATTAATTTGGCAATATTACTATATGGGAATAAGAAATGTGGCTAATTAGCGAACTTGAATATTGATTATGAAATGCATTAATCAATATCGTGACACCGAATATTTAGTTTTAGATGTAACAAAAGTATTTGCTAAGTTTCCAAATGCCTTTGTAACACCTAAAACGGGTACAACATCAAATTCAATGTTATAATTGCAATTCATTAATAATATTCTAGTTTGCTAGCTAGCCACATTTATTATTTCCATGGAGTAATATTGCCAAATTAATCAAATCAGGTAAATTTTTGACAGCTATTTGCGACGTTGCCGACTTTTAGGATAAACGCTCTCAACGTTCGGTAAGGCTCGGGCTTGTAATTGCCCGTAACGACTGTCCTAGCTAGATACTTAATCGTATTAAATAATATAGGTATTGTAAATAAATTATTTATCTATTATAAGAATTAACTCTAAAACTGAGACTTGCCAATCAATAGGTATTATATAAGATTATGTTTTAATTTAAGTTGTTTGTTAATATAATTACATATATTCTTAAGCTAGGTTTAAATTGATTGTTATGTTGTTTTATTACTATCAATTCCCATCATTTGTCTTTTTTCTTCATAATATTTGAATTTGTAAACTAGTAGTGACATCTGCCAATAGTTCTGAGTAATACCGTAAAGGTTCACCCCCCGGGCCGTAGGTGGTCAGAATGCTGAAGAGAAAGTTTTAAACTTGGAATATAGATGGCGCTATACTTAATAAAAAAACAGCGGCAAAAAGTTTTTCGATCAAACTAATAAAAGTAAAAACAAATGTTAAGTATTCTTTTTTTAGTAAGTAGTTCATAGTTCTATTTACGTATTTTTTTTTATATTTCGTACACCCCTTGTCACCTTTGTGTGATACGGTAACTGTACGGTTTAATTAAAAGCTACACAGGAACTAACAACAACTAGTGTTATCGTACTATACGTCTGTTTTTTTTTGAAAAATATGAATTAAAAATTAATCGGCTATTTTATTCTCTTACATAATCATTTTCACAGAAAACCCTAGGAGTCGGCAAAGTACAGATTACCACGCCCCTTAGCACATACGCTTTCGCCATTCTTATCATCAGTGATAACGTCACGAATTTGAGTCACACAATGTAATCGCACCGGGTGGACAACACGTCTGAAATTAAAAGAATTGTTCCAAAAAAACGACAGATTAAGGTGTTTACTTTAGTACGAAAAGTGTAGATAAGTGAAAAGTACAGATAATGTGAGTTACATAAATGAGTGTTGATTTAAATTGTAAGGACAAGGTATGTACTGTTTCAAAATTGTGAAAATTAAGTGTCCGCCATTTCCACCTGCAATGGAAGATGATCTGAAGGATTTATCTAGTATTAAATAAAATTTCGTTGGTGACATAATCACACCAGATAGTGGCCATTTCCCCGACCACTATAGAATAAGGCAATATAGGTTGGCACTCAACTTGCCAATAATTAAAAACCTGGCTACCGATGTCAACAACCACTTGAAACTGCCACTAAACAGGAGAAAATAAAACTTATTTATCACACTTGTAGGTTTGTCCGTATCTCTCCTATTTATTAAAGAATGTAGTCAAAAAGTTTGTTCTTGAAAAGTTTTCTCTATTTATGTTCTGTTTTAAAACTATGAATCGATAAGTTTCATCTATATTCAGTCTAGCCCTGCATAGTTAATTAGTACCAACATGAGCAACACCTGCCAAATCCCATGAATAGCCCAATTTTTTTACCATTTGTCCTAAATTTACTTCACGCTTTCGATACAGATACGCAAAGTCGACCCAAATCTAAGTATCCTACTGTTTTATCAATAGCTGATAACAAAGATAAAGTTGTTGTATGTACTAATGCAGCGGTTATTCATGGTGATACAAATAGTTTTTTAATTCGATCCTTTATTACTCTTTGTAAACAGTTTTGGAACTTTGTGCGTGACAAGAAATTTTAGTGAGCAGGTGTTCAATATGAATTTGTTTTCCTTCCTTATAATAAATGAAGAAATACTTTGATTAAGACTTTGTTTTACTTTGAGTTTATCTACGTATCATTCATACTAATTCTGCGAAAATAGTATCAAAAAGATTGCAGCCGGTATTATTCTACTGGTAACTAATCGATTTCAAAGCGGTATTAGTAGATATTTAGCAGTGTTCTTAAAATTTTATTGCAACAGTTACTCGCTTTTCAAGCCCAGGTAGATTCCCCCTTTCTGTAACAAGAGATGGGGTTTTAAGAGCGTCGTTCTTAGCCATTGTGTCCTGAAATATCCAGTGATATCCATATTAAGATATGAGAGCTAGAGATAGCTCTCGCTCTTTCAATATTGTCATTAGGCAACTAGGCACACCACATAACTCTGCTGTTATACTTTTCTCAGAATAATTTGTAAGTGATTAACTAACTAATAATGAACTGACGGTTTAAAATTACGTGATGACTCAATTTAGAAAGATACTTATTGATGATTAATGTTTGAAATGTGATAGTAACTGATTCACTTCGTCTGTATTACACATAAACAGATGATATCAATAAAATTACGAAAACGGATATTATTCTTTCCAATGCTCTTGTGAATTCCCGGACTGTAATGTCTGACCGGCTGAAACATAACGTCATGACAATTCAACTCTCAGAATTTATTGATAATGATAAAAAAATTACTAAGTATTTTATTATTTTCAGGCCGTAATGAGATCGAGACGTAATGGTTCAATTACCCATAACACTATGTGTTCTGATGCTGATCAGTATAGCGAACGGAGCAGCAGATTTTGACGGAGGCCTCGGTGACCTCTGCTATACCTGTGTATGCAGTGCAGACAAAACAACCATTGATTGTTCACGCAGAGGTTTGACTGATTTACCTGATGGAGTCAGCAGTCAGGTATTCATGAATTTTCTAAATAAATTAAATATAAATAAAAATACCTTTATTTTAGAAAATTTACCCAATGTGATTCTTAGATTCATAACTTTTGCTTCTACGGTCCAAATAATTACAAACACTTCTGTTTCGTTTATCTAGTAAACAGTGCCTATTCGGACCATGTGAAACAGGGTCTTTGTTTACTCATTGCTCATCTAAACATGTTTCATGATGTCCTTTTAACATTTCTAATCATAATTATTTGGTTATTTACAGGTGACGAAGCTGAATATTTCGAATAATGAAATTTACACATTTCCCAAGAACTTGAATAAATTCTACAATTTAGTCAGCTTGGACATAAGTGGAAATCGTCTGAATGAACTGCCTCAAGATGCACTTAATAACCTCACAGCCCTTGAAGAACTCAATTTATCCAGAAATAATTTTGAATCATGGCTGAGCATAAACCCCAATGAAGCGTTTCATCCAACGACAAACCTTAAGACATTAGACTTATCTTACAATAAATTTAAAACTATGGGCAACTTAGCAAATCGAGAGCTGGTCATTAGTTCTTCATTAGAAACTTTGATACTGGAGCACTGTGAAATAGATTCCTTACACGGAAGGTCTCCCTTGAGCGGTCTAACTAACATCAAAACGCTTAAATTAAACTCAAATCCTTTAATTAGAATACAAAGTATTATATCCTCTTCGTTAAAGAGTCTCGACGTCAGCAACTGTGCTCTTAGCACAATAAATCATAACGAATTAATGTATTTACCATCCTTGATTTACTTGAAAATGTCACACAACTATCGCTTGGAACTGTCTGCAACCGCATATAATTTATTCTCAGACTCTTTAAGATATATTGACATATCATACTGCAATGTATTACAACCAAACCTGCAAGGTTTTCCTAATCTCAGAAGAGCAATCCTCAACCATAATATGATCAGATTTCTGAGCAGTAACGAGTTTGTCAATAACACTATGTTGGAATATTTGGATTTATCTTACAATAATATCGGATCGCTGAAAAGTGATACTTTCCGAGGACTGACATTGATAAAACATTTAGATTTATCTTGGAATGAAATAGCTACTATACCAGAAGATACACTGCTAGAAATGCCTTCGTTAACACAAATGAGATTATCACGAAACTATCTCACAAATCTTGGTCATTTAAAATCTGACTCAGTGACTGTTCTTGATATGAGCTCGTGCGAAATAAGCAGTATTGGTCAAGATTCTTTGGAAGGATTGCAGAGTCTTGTAGACTTAGATTTATCTAGAAATCTTCTGTCACATATACCCGATAGTATATCATCTAACACGTTAAAGTATTTAAACCTCAATTATAACAGAATAAGCTTCGTGAATAATTATACCTTTTATATGCTCCCTCGACTTATTGGTTTAAGTGTAATTGGAAACAGATTTACTACAATCTGGAGGAGGTCGTATTTTGAATCAAATCCGTATTTAGAACGACTTGATTTAAGTGATAACATGTGGAGATGTGATTGTGTTGACGGAAATATGTACGATTTCTATGAATTTGTCACTCTAGAACCTAGTAAAAAAGAAGAATCTTACAACCTCGTTTGTAATAGCCCGATTACATTGATTGGACAGTCATGGTTAGAAGCCTGTTATTTTGTTTGGAATCCCACCGAAAAAATACCAAGTCCAGACGGTTTAATATGGTTCATAACTATAATGATCGTAGGGTTAACTTTATGCCTTCTCTTAGTGAATTGTATAAGAAGATCCATGCACCGTCGCTTAGCTGCTTTACAAGCTGAGAGGGAAAGACAAGTAGAAGAGGCAAGAGATAGGTTGAGGCAGTTAAGAATGCGTGCAGAACAAGAAGCTTTATGCAACACTCCCGATCCTCGAGATCTTATTGCACCACCGTCTTATGATGAAGCTCTCACAATGCCCAAAGTGAGTGCATCCTGTCATTCCCTTAATGAAACTGGTACGGGAAAGACTAAGAGAAAACGGGGTCGAAGGAAAACTAAGTCAAGTGGAGATTTACTGGAAGAAACTGAGAGAAACGGGGATGTTCCTCAGTTAGATGATGTTGAGCTATCTGAACCTTCAAATGATCGGCGACGGCATAGACCAAGGAGACAGATAAGCAGATACGGCAGCCATGAAGTAGCAGAGCTAGAACAGTCACCTGGTGCTCGACGCCGGCGCATGTCTGAGTACAACGCAGAATATGACTCCCAGAATGACGACACTACGACTGTTGAAGTTCAGGCGGAATTAGAAAGACCCTTGCGGCCCCGAAATCGAAGGTATTCTAATGACGACATCAGGGAAAGCGACTTCTGAAAGAGAATTTTGAACAATACGTCCTAATTATAGTACTTATCAATATTATAAATTAAGATAGAATAAGAGTTTGTACACACTGCAAGAATTTTAATACTTATGAGAAATAAATGTGTTCTACCAAATACATTTTATTTTTTCGTTACTGGAAGCCAGAATGAATTAATGTTACAAAAATTGCATTTACTGTATGTAATCTAGTAATCTACTACATATTCATGCAGCGGCTTACACATTTCAAAACTTGATGCAAACGCCATCTATTTACACGCATCCGAACCAACTGCAAATTCACCACCTCGAACCTGCTAGTTTCTATTTTTGAAATAATATTTATATTTCAACCCTAATTAGGTAGGACCTAAGTAAAATCATACATTTTACTTAGTCGTATTTTATCAGTCCGGTCTCCGGTAGGTTTCTTTTGACTCATTCGTTACATTACATACTCAGTGATTACATTATTTAAAGACAGATGTCGCTACTGTATAGTAACGTAGGTTCTCTTTATTGCAAAGCTATTCCACGTAGATAGGTAAAGTCAGGAAAAGAAAATATTAAGCAAATTTATTTCCAACTTAAATTGTCCGTATATTCAAATCACAACTGTTGTATGAAATGGCTATAACACCGCAAATTGACTTACGGTGTGCACAACAATTAATTACCCTGAATGTACAAGTCATTTGACTCAAATGACTTGTACAGTCAGGGTAATGAGCCTGATTGATACATATGAGTTTATCTAAGTCTGTCGCCATATCAACAATGTTAACAGCACTATTGTGTTTCGGCAGTTAGAGGTAAGATAGCCAGTTCCTCTGTGGTTGAGGATTCAGGGTCAAGCTTGCTCCACCTTCGGCCTGATCATTGCTTACCATCAGTTGGTATGCAGGCCAAGAAAATAACGGGGGCGATAAAAAAAAAAAAGTTCGTATTCATAAAGGCCACAGGTCACCTACCCCTAGCTTGAACATCGAGCAATGCAGTTTGTCGTACTATAAAATTTTACCAATTATGTATTTTATACAAATAGTGTTAGCGCATTTTGAACGTATTTGATGAGGTTCGTAGGTATAGTTTCCTTTACCAATAAATTGTGTAAATTTATTAGCTTGAGCAGGCGTGGTCATTAATGCTCGTGCCTTCTTTTTGGAAGAGGCTTTTTTTTTCTTAATTTTTTTTTTAATTTGGGACATGATCAAATAGCTTCTCCCGCTCTGGTTGGAGCGGGAGGGCGTCTCAGTTTTTTACTGACTAGAACCCACCCGTGTTCCTTCCGTTGCCAGTGTGCCGGGGCCACGATACCCCTTTCGGACAACTCGCAACCCCGGCGAGGCGTTTACCCTGCAGTAGGACAATAATAGGCTGGTATTATTAGCTAATTTGATAATATCATGACTTTATAATATACTAGCTTCCGCCAGCGGCTTTACCCGCGTGATATCTTTATAAATTATTACTTAAGTTACTTCGTGATAATATAGCATTCTATTCGTGAAATAATTTTTTAAATCGGTCCAGTAGTTTTTGAGTTTATTCATTAGAAAAAAACAAACATACAAAAAATCTAATATTTTCTCTTTATAATATTAGTGTAGATTGAAACCGGAATCTAACCGGATAATTTTTAATTTCGTTGGAACACCGGAGTCATGACAGTGCTGTCATATGACTCGGGTGTTCTAAAGCGCAGGCCACACTGGGAACGAAGCAGAGTTCGTTTAGCTTCACTCATGTAGCTACCGCGTGTTTTCATACGGTTCACACCGCGACCTATATGTAATAATAATCGAAGTATGAATGTGCGAAGATGGATGAAAGGTAATTTATTTTTATTTTTTTCTCTCGAATGCAATTTGTTTATAATACAAGTGTTATTTTATTTGTTCATTTTCTTATTTCTCGTGTTATATACTTATATGTTTTTTTATTTATTTAACCTAATCTACTTACGTAGGTATGTGTGCCATTTATATATTGTTCTGTACAACGGCTTGGGATTATATTCTGTAATGTTGTGCATGAAAACGTAAATAAATAAATTAATTAAAAGACGTGACAACGTGGCGAAGCTAAACGAACTTCGCTTCGTTCCTGTGGCCTGCGCTTTAGATGTCAGCAGTTGTTATCTTTGTCAAAGCAAATAAATGTGAGGCACCTATATGCCTAGGTATTTTGTATTTAGAACAGGGTCAGGGTCATTAAAACAAGCAAAGTTGATTCAACCATTTATATCGTAAAATAGTTTCGAAATAAAAATACATTAAATTTATATTTGCTTACTGAACTATTTATTGTTCTGTTTTGTTCTTTATTCTCAAAAATTCTGATTTTCATTAAAAAAAAATTGATACGTTTAGTAGTTAACTATTCATTAGCATAATTTAAATTAGGTCAGTAAAAGCATAAAGATACAGAGTAATTAATTTAAAAGCAGCTTCTTAGTTACAAAATAAAATAATTCAAATACAAAGACCTACGAAATATACACTAATAGAATTTACATACATAGAAAATAGTTCAGATTACTTAAAATAAATGGTATCACATTCTTAAAATCTAAATTCAATAAAATTACTAAGGAACTTATGCTTAGCCAGACCATGAAAGAATGAATCTCTCCACAGAAAATGAGAAAACAATAACTAAACATAGCCAGTTGGACCTTACGTTGTTATACATAATTGTTTAGATAAATATTCTCAGGGTAGAAGTAAGTACACAACCATTGAAAATATAACAATTCAAGAATTGTACCCCATTATACTATACACGTAGATAACGTAGGACAAACGTACCGAGCAGAAACAGAACACAATGTTTGTACAACAACATGAATCGGTCGTTACTCGTTGCACCGTAGAGGTGCTACGATATAAATTTCATGTATTACTAACAAGACTTTTACAACTATCATGAACATGGCAACACTTTTTACACGTATAAAAATATTTTTATTACTTATTGCGCAATATATTTTTATAAATATATTATACCACTAACAGAGTTAACATAAAGGCACTGTCGACTACAAACACACTTTGGCAGCAAATGTTCTAGACTTACACACGATCGAATAAATCGATTTCAATCCGACACACTCGAGATTTGACCTAACTACGCACACAATATAATCACAGAATTTCGCCAATAGTGAAGTGTTTGCTGTTTGACACTGATATACACGAAGTATTATTGTCCTTTCAACTGAGGCCGGATTTCAAGTAGTCGGCTTGAGCGCGTCTGACGGAGTTATGATGATGTCTCCAGCATTCGACCTACTTCTGGTGACTAGTACCGGCGTTTTGGGTTTAGGCGTCTCCGTCATCTTTATGCGCACTCGTCCCATATCGGGTGAGTATACCGGAACGTATTCACGAGACGGTGACAAGAAATCAGAATCAGTATTTTGGTCCCCATTTATTAGTGGCTGAGATATATCGGAGTCACCGGTGCCGTTAAGTTTAGGGGTATCATCATCGTTAATAGGTACAAAAATGTCTTCACTGGATAACGAATTGGTGTCCTTTCTAGAATCGGGTGATGCAGGTTCAGAATCAAACGATGTCTCATGTTGTTGTGGTTTATCATCTACTAAATTATTATCTCTTGAACTGCTCTTATTTTGATTTGTGTCCCTCGGACTATCGGTTCTTAAGCTATTATTGTTAGTGCGGTTGACACCATTGCCAAGTTCCCCATTTTCACTTTTCTTTTGAGGTGTCTCGTGTGTCGGGACTAGTTCGTATTTGCCATTAACTTTTTTGTCGACAGGAGCCTCTAAGCCGGCCGGCTTTCCCAGCAGTGATTTATTCATGTCAACCATTTCTTTCGACGCCTTTTCCACATCTCTCTTTTGCTGCCGTAAAAGCCTTCTGTCTCGTCGTTTTCTCATCTGTCCTTTAATTATTGCGAATCCAATTAGTCCCACTAATAATATTACAATAATTGCAATGCAAACATACGTGCCTGTTTTATGCGGTGCTTGATTTTCACTTTCAGCAAGTATTTGTCCGTGCACTTCAGATGCTTGCGTTACTCTTATTTGATCAAACACTGTAGTATCACGAGGTGTGGACGATGTTGCTAGTTTTTCCGTCGATACTTCCTGGGGAGCGTCAACGTTCCAGTTTGGATCACCCTTGTATATGGGTGACATAGGTTCAGGCAAAGGAAATTCAGTAATTGTTTTGTTCTCATCTGGAAAAAATCGATGAACTGACTCTGTATTTAATGGTTCGTAAGCTATAGTGGTTGCTTCGTCGATAATATGACCAAAACCAGAACCTGTTTCGCCTTCAATCAGATCTCCCGATCCTTCAAGCGGATCTTCGGTGTTCAGTTCATTATCAGCAGCTATAACTTCATCAGCTGCTAACAAACCTTCATCAAGTTTTCGGTGTATTTTAGGTTCCATGAATATACTCATTGTCGTATGTTCGGCATCGTCACCATCGCCTGAACCCTCTATCTGGCTATAAGGTGACGGTGATGAGTTATGTCCCACTTTCAGAAACTGTAGTTGATCATCATCTTCTACAGGATCACTTCCTTGTATTACATTGCCGTCGTCTAAATCACTTTTAGCTACGAGGGGCATGGATTTCAAAGCCGTAGTTTCTTCGCCAATTTGAACTGCATCTATGGGCTGGTCACCCATCATCATATCCATAAGGTTATATTCAGTTTTAGGAACTTTGCAAATATCTTTAGATTTTAGTTCTAACCAGGATTTCCCTTTGAACTTAGTAGGTGAAGCACATTTGACATTATCTATGTAAACATTTGCTAGCAGCAAACGATCGCGTGCCAATAAGTTTTCACACGAACAATCCAGAGGGTTTCTCTCCATTTCTAAATGCTCCAGACCGACTAAATGTCCTATATCTGAAGGCACATCTTTCAATAAGTTGTTAGTTAAATCTAATGAACTAACGCTTGAAGGTAAATGAACGAAGGAAAGCTTTTGTATCCTGTTGTTGGCTAGATTTAGGTGCACTAATTTCTTTGCATTATGAAAGAATTTGTTCAACGTCTGGATGCCGTTTGTGGAGAGATCCAGCGTGACAACTTCTGTAAGCCGGTCGAGCTCGTGGTTGAGCTTCGTGATGTTGTTGTGCGACAGGTCGAGAATGTTAATGTTGTGATGTTTCCGGCGGAGAGTGAACTTGTACAATTCGGGGAGACTACTGCAGGTGGCACGGTGGAGGCCATCTCGTGTGGTGTTGCATACACATCCGTCAGGGCACACAGTTGCAAGGGTTGGTGCAACCAGCACGAACAGCGCCAGGAAGCACACCGACACTCGAAGCCACGTCATCTTGACTTGAACACAGCACCTGGAATAAAAATAATATAACAAATTACTTAAGTGTCATCAGCAATTCAAGATAAAAGAGTCATTGATCATGTAATGGGCGTAGTTGATCTTATTCATAATCGTGACGCTTAACGCTTAAATGACTTGCGGTTAATAACGTCCATATGTTTTAGCGTTAATCTGTTACCCGTCACATGGTTTTAAATTTCAACCGCAATGCACTGCAGCCTACACTTGTTTTATAAATATTTATCAATGCAATGCAAACAGAGATGAATAAGGTGTTGTAGGTATGTAGCAGAGGTGTAACTCGTAGGTAGGACGACTGGTCGGTCATCTTGCTATTATATAAATCACAACATCCCTGCTCGCAAACTGTCATCTAAATATAGGACTGAATAACATACGGCGAAACGGTCCCCTGCGGTCTATTACAGTCTCCACCTCTCCAATTATTGCAACTGCAGTAAGCCGGCAATTTGAATCTACGCGCTTCCTTTCATTGATAACGGCATCTGGACTACGTTTTAACACGACGCACGTTTGGACGTCGTACGGTTTTAGTACCGGCTGTACTGCCCTGCTGGCATCGACTGCACTTTATTGTTCTCCACATTCCTAGGTTTTATACAATTCTAACCTTTTAAAACCAAATCAAAAGTTGTACTTAGTTAGTATGTTTTTGTTAACTTGTATAAAGACCTTATGATCTTCATTTTAGCACGCGTGGCAAGTTTATTACACGAGTCTATATTGCGCTTACTTAGTACTAATTTGCTTTGACCTGCAGTTATTATAAATCGATTTGTTTTAATTTTAACTAACGTCAGCATATGTACCCATCGTTTAATTTGGATATTAAACGATTGCCGTATTTAAGGTTTTTGTTTTGACAAACAATTAAACAGGTTCTTTGTTTCAGTTCTTCTATAGTGTCTACTATAAGTACATAGTTCGCCTTTTGATCAATATGATCTTATCTTATCGCTAGAAAATATGCAACAAAAACGCGGAGAAAGCTGTTAAGGGGGGTTAAGCACTAGTAAAATAAACAAATTCTAGATTACGAGCAACTTTGACATGCTAAAAGTCCGCGTATACTATAGTAACATCTATGGACTATTTCACCTTTCTAAAACTCCTAGTTTCTAGCAAATAACCTAAGACCGTTAATGATTCCGAAACTAATTTTAAATTTGTTCTATTTTAGTCCGCGTAATAACATCCTCGGTGCACTTGGCCGCTCGAAGAAGTGGTTCAATGTTACCCTGCCAGGAAGTAGACAGTTACCCAGTTGTGCGAATGTGATGCGACGTCGCGGGGGCGTATTGTGTGGACCCCAGGGGCTAACATTGCGCAATAGAACACGAATATTTTTAGCGTTCGTGGGGACTGACTTTGATTGTTTCAAGGCAGCCTGCAGATTTGAATATTGTCTAAATGGGTGGAATACATAAATTTATAGTTTGAGGCGGATTTAGCATATGACAGGTTAATTCCCACGCGTCGCAATAAAACATTAGCTTCTTCATTGTCGTGTTGTCGTCGGACACGAGTGACTGAAACTTTAAAAAATATTTTTGACAGACAAAAAGACCTTTGCACTTAATAAAAAAAACATCGTAATTTGTATTTTACAATAGGTAGTAGGTACCTATCTACTTTAACTATCTACTTGTATTACTTGGTAAAACCCGATACAACGAACTTAATGGTAATTAGTAAAATGTCTAAAAGCCTATTGTCGCAACCATCATTATGAGGTCGTAAGTTAAAAGCCTCAAAAGTACATAGAAATGTTTCAATGAGGGTAATTACCTCCAGTAAATGAGCCTTGGAATTAACGCTTGTTTAAATTTTCGATTTTTTTTGAAGTGCTGTCAAAAAACTGAAAAAATTTATTTATTTAAGTATTTTTTTTTTTAACAGGAAATAATATGTTAAGTTTTTTTTTTTTTTATTGACTTAACCAAAGACCTTTTATAAAAGTCCTATTCTTAATTTGCGGAAAATAATTATCTTTATTCTTAATAGGTAGTCTGCAAATGATCATTTAAAAATAGTATCACTTATTTTAGCAACATTACACCTAAAGCCGATAATCAACTAATATTATAAATGCGAAAGTAAGTTTGCTTATTTGTTTGTTACGCTTTCACGCTAAAACGGCTGAACGGATTTGGGTGAAATTTGGCACATGGGCAGAAGCTAGTTTTATATAAATACAGAATTCAATTAAAGTCAAACGAAATTTAGAAACTATAATTATAGATAGCGAAGATGTCAATTTAGATAACAGACAAATTAATAATGGAGCGTTTTCTGACACCAAATTATTATAGAATATAATTCTATAAACCTGCAAGACAAGAAACCAACAGTTATCAAATTAAATTATGCAACAACCATAAAAGGGCAATCCAGACCTTTACGCGATATCAGAAAAACAGAGTACCTACACAATCAAATGAGTCACTCATTGATTAAACAGGTTTTTACGTGATATTAAAATTATGGAGATAACCTATACAGGGTTAAATATGAAAGGTCTGACTCACAAATTCAGGGTCAGACACACACCGGGCGACCGTCTGTAATGTCACACGTCTATCACTGCAACTGATGCAGGGTATGATATTGAAGTGAGATTTATAATAATAAAAAATAAAAACGGTTTCAAGTTAGAATAAAATTATGCGCATTTATTTGCGGCCTAGACAAAACAATACTTGTAATCAGTGGCGGATTTGCCCTAAGGCCCAGTAGGCCCGGGCCTAGGGCGGCCAGATATTAGGGGCGGCCAATCTTGACAAAAAATTCACAGATGATAAAAAGAAATAACTCAAAGTAGGTACCTATATATTCTAAACGTTCGCGCACATTATGGCGGGCCGCACTGCACCGCACCTTATAACAATAATGACTTAAAAACATTTAAAAATATGTCCAAATAACTAATTGAAATGCGTCAAAGAATTTCGCCTCGCCAACCCGACTCATAGTTAACTTTTCTGAACCGATTTCGATATAAGTTGGCAATAAAGTAAATTCATTATGTAGTCTATATGATGGGTGCTGAGAAAGGGGCGGCCATGGCCTGGGACCTAGGGCGGCCAAGACTGCAAATCCGCCACTGCTTGTAATGCATCAGGGATTCAGGGCGACGCTTTAAGAGTATGTACGAACGTATTTATCTTTTAAAATTAATGGACAATGCTCAGAATCTTATATTCGATCAAGAAAACTGTCAATCCATATTAGCCTTCATTGAAACCCATTCGGTTATCTTGCGTGATTCAGATGCACAGAGGCCGTCAGAAATTATGTAAACTGCAGTCTTTACCATCTGCATGTTTAAGAGACCCCGACAAGTCTTTAAAAGTGCATCCAATGAAGAGACATTTTCTCATAACAGATGTTAAAACATGTCTGACCTTTAATGTTTTATGCAACAAGCATGCAATTGTCAGAAAGACACGATACGGTGAAGTGTGAATCGCCCAAAAAGCTTCCGACGACGCCTCTTTTAAAGAGTTGCCAATTTATAAACCGCCTGTAAATTATTTTTGATTGTTTTTGCCTTGGCAACTGCATTCGAAGATTTATCACAGCCATTTTACTTAAAAGTGAGAAGTGTATGTTTAAATAAACCTTGGTTTTATGTATGGCGAGTAAATATATTGTTTCGTGGAACATTTGCGTTTTCAATTTCAAAAAAATTAAGCTTCATACCGGACAAAAAATATTTTAATATTTACGAGAGTAACTGTCCCCGTCTAACCAAGACTTTAAATACTGTCTTCCAGTAAGCATCGGCAAAATTCAATAGAAACCATTACATTTTTTCCGTCCGTCAGTCCGTGTGATCAAACATGACATAACAGGCTCGTCACGACATCTTAATACCAGAAACCGAAACGCTAATAAAGTCACCGATATCCGAATTACACCCAAATTCAGATACGATTTACTGACAGCAGTCTTTTTCATGAAGACACCATCAATCATTCTCATATGGGAAGGCTTAACATAACCGCCACCTTATATGGCAATTGCTTTAGCATACAACCCTGTTTGTACTCGTAATGGGATATTCAATATTGAATCCTGAAAATAGTTATTGTTTACTTTCTGTTAAGAAAACAAGGCAGATTGACTTGATTTATGCAACGACCTCTTTGCATGTGTTTGTGCAGTCATACATAATGTGCAGTCAGTCAACCTTGCTACTGTAATGTAAGCAATATGCACTGTATTGTAGTTCTGTTCTACTTGGGAGTGGTCTGTTGCGCTATGTCGCTTGATCTTGTTTATAATAGGGATTTAACTAAAAATTTTTTTTTTAGTCCGTCTTTGAGATTATAAAAAAATGTAAAATGTGCCATGCCGTCACGAGTATGTAGATTTTATACGTACTAGTGACGTAGCGACCCCCACTCCCAAACTGAAAATGCGTTTTATCTAAATATGTTTTTATTAATATGATAAAGCAAAAACTACGTGTCTAATATTTTTTTATTATCTGACTGACGGACTAATTAGAATTTCTTTTTTTTTACCCAGGCATCATCCCTATTATTATGATTTCATGGCCAGTATCCACAGACAAACTGATTTGCATAAAGACCCAACTCAATTTAGCTGTAATTACATAACATAACATCACACCTATAGTACACCCACATTTCGCCAGCCTGGCCTGCATTGTGCCTGTAATTGTTTCTTGATTAAAATTTAAAGAGCCATGCTAAACTAAACTACGTAGAAACTTCTTTATGGACGCAAAAATACAATAAGCTAGTGCTAGTCTTAACCAATAAACGAACGGTACCTAACGCCGTTGAATTGGTCATAATTATGAGGACGAAAGTTTCATAAATATGGTCGATCTAACATAAATACAAAAGGCTACTAAAATAATTTTGTAAAGCTTTCTAAGCTTGCTCTGTTCGCTAAACACAAAGCTATTTATTTGACTTGAAGTTGGAGTTAATGAGTTGGAAACTATGTACTTATAGTCTTTGAAACTGTAAACCCGTAGGTTTTGACGCTTTAGTCAGAGGATTTGATTGATTGCAGTGTGAGAAAAGCGGTAAATTCACTGGTAAGATCCCCGTGGATCATAGAAAGTTTAATTTATTGAGGAAAACATTAAAGTCGTTTTTCAAGTTTCAAGGATCGAATACAAATAAAGAATAATAGGTTTGGTCACAGAAACACGTACATACAAAAATAATTAACACGAGTAATAACAAAAATAAAAACAAAATAAATATCCGAATACTCGAATATACCTAACAGAAAAGATATTTTAACAGTTACTCTTTTGGGCCAGCTTTTTTAAACATACAGAATATATATCTCATATTCTGTATGTTTAAAAAAGCTGGTCCAAAAGAAAATTAAATGCAAACATCACAAGAAACATTCAAACTAGATCCACACCATACCAAACCATGATGACACAGAGATAACGAAGATGGAAACGCCTTCCCCAAAAGAAAGTCAGCCTCCGATTCCGCTACAGATAACCGTAGGGAGAGGCTTACCGGTGATAAGTGATTGTTAACCGTCAAAACACCAATAAATCATGCAGATTTCAACCATTTGTTATATGTATCCGCATCCTCATTCCTTTCCCACGTCACGTCATGTTGTATGGTGTAAGCCTTCAGAGTGGGAGAAGAGAAAATATAGTCAGAGATTTTTAGTGCGATGAAAATTCCTCTTAGATTTCGTCTCGCAAAAACTGCTTAAGGCGACGATAGCCGACTTTTAATGATTTTATACTGAAGATATAAAATCATCATCATTATATATCTTTTGGAGAAATATATGTTAAATTAGAGCATTTTTTTAATAGCTTAGTATAGGAATATTTTAGATATTTTTTATTGTCTAACGCGGATAAAAAACTGAGAATCACGCAAAATATACCAACAGTATTTTTCTGAAACCCTCACCATTTTAAAGATAATTTAATTATTAATCTTTGAGTATACACGGTTTATTAAAATACCTTTTGTTTTATGTATAATAAATTAATAATGCATCTAATTTGGGCAGCGCTCCTTGATGGACGAGTCCTATTACTGGCTGGACGTACGACGCGTTGCGTGAGTTAAGTACAGAACGCGCAAGCTCACTGTCACTCAACGCTAGGAAAAAGGACTTAAGTTTGCAGAAATTGGTTTTAGATAGACATGAAATATTGCTTCTTATCATACTATTGAAATTAATTACGCCTTAAAAGACGAACAAACTCGAAGTAATGTACTCAGTAAGTACTTAGTGTAGCTTTTCACAATGTTTTTCTTTTTCATAATAATGTTTTTAAGTTAAATAAAATTATTTATTTCTTTAATACACACAAATGTATGCGGACTTACTCGTAATGTCAGACGTAGTCATGAAACACCCACCAAAATAAATAAAAGTTTACCTCCATATTGAAATGAAATGAAATTGTATATATAGTCTGTAAATAGGATATCGGAATCACTTTTACACGTCATACTACAAACCTGAATCAGGTTTCAAATGGAATCGGGTTTTTATTATCACTAACATTATAAAACAAAACACGATCGGTAATTCCAAGTCTGAAACAAAAGTCAAGCAAAGCAGCATGTGTTCCACGAGATGATAGATAGCCTATATGGAAGTGCAAACTGGAATTAATTACACGCCCCGGTCATTTATTGGCGCCTGTATTTTAATTAGATAACGTTGATAAGGTAGCTAGCTTCCAAACTAGTTGATAAATGATTGTTATTGACCGCAAAAGGGAATGCTATTAACCTATCTTGGGGCATAAGTTTTAAGTCGCTAATGACATTTACTATAGGAAACATAAATAGCCAATTTTTTGCAAGAAGCGACATGCAAGAACGTCACATTAAAACTTTTATTCTCCTATTTTATTTTAAATTTAATGCCTGGTTTATACGATGGCAGTGACTGGACCCAGTGACTCGGAATTTAGGACCCAGTCAGTGGGTTCATGTAGACGAGATCAGCAGTAGGTAAGTCAGGCGGGGGAAGCTACTGGGCTCGCAAATATACGGGTAAGTTAGTCAACTGGACTGACTTCAGGGCGCAAAGTCAGCACTAACTGGATTGAAACTAGTGTTTACACGAGGCCAGTTGCAAGTCAGCGTTGGATTAACTTTCTGTACTGTTAAGTTTAAAACCTGCTTTTATTTTTGCCAACACATCAGAAATTTCCCGTTTTGTAGATGCCTTGACAAACACAAATACCCAGAAATAAATTGTACAAGTAAATAAAAAGATTTCTTGTGCATTTAATATAACCATATCGCCTGAATAAAGCCTAGCAAGCAATGCAGCAACAGGTCGACATGCGAATAGTCGACCGGCCGGGGACTGAACCCGACACCGTCTGCCCACTCGACTGCGAACATGGGAAAACTGGATCTGAACTATAAGTGCCTACATGCACAATCCTGTGCATATGTAACATACGCCCATGCAACATACGCATGTTAAATGACATGTGGCAATGGATTTATACCACAGAGTAGTAAATATGGAGTAATAAATTTAGTCTTGGTCAAATATTTTCTGAAATTCAATTAACAAAGAAACAGGATTTAAACTATCGCGAGTTCATAGTGATGTAGGCAGGGTACGAAGATCTTTTGCAAAATGCAGAAGTTCAGTAACGGCGTACACTTATGCTGTGTCAGAAGGTATAGTATAGCACATGTCCATAAGGTATTTCTTAGTAACAGCTCGGAGTTTGGAAGTCGGCGGTATGATCCCTCGTGCCTCGGAAAGCACGTTAAGCCGTTGGTTCTGCGCCTGACCTCTCTCCGGTCGTGTCGGATTATGAGCCGTTCCATCGGACTATGAGAGTGAGGGAAGAGTGCACTTGTGTCTGACCACACACTTGTGCACTAAATATCTCCTGCGCCGAAGGCTAGTCTCCTTTGAGATGGGCTGCCATGGCCGATCTGGAGGACTATTATTTATTAATAGCAAGTGACAAGTTCATGGCGTGGCACACCCTGGCCATCAGCTCTGCAGTCAATCTTGTTGACAGCCGAATTTAATCACCTCGGTAAAAGAGCAAGAGCTTCTCATAAAGCTCGCGAGTTGTAAAGATAAGTACGTTACATTTTATGATAGGTAGGTTGCGTACATTATGGCCGTTTATGTCGAGTCCGAATGTGAAATACTGGTTTTAATACAGGTCAGTATGAAAGTACGAAATGCATATTGCATAAAACCACATCCTGCAACGTACAACAGCTGGGTATTAAGCGATAAAATTTAAACCTAAACATAGCTAGCATTTACAATCAGAGGAAGTATTTAAAATACTATGCTGTCGGATACGAGCTTCCTAAACAGTAATACCGCACATACTGATTATCTCACCTTCACCTATAAATATTTAGTTTTTATGCACTTGAACCTCAAGATATATTTATGTTAGTTACAACTCTATCCATTACACCGGCGCGTGGGCCGGCAGCCAATAAATTGTGAGATAAATGTACCGACGCCACAGAGACCCGCGATTTCCCTACCATTACTATAAGCGTTCCAGGAAATAGATTGTATATCACCATGGTTTGCGCGAATCTGATGACGTATTAACAGTTCATTTGAACTCCTTGCTTTAAGGATCAGAAAAACAAAACAATTTTGTAATCCGAACATATATTAGATTCGTCAGGCTGATTGGGAACCCGAACTCATTAATGAATCGAAGAGATTCAATAAAGGTAAAATAATGGCTAACCATATTGATTCAACTGTTATCCTTTAGTGACAAAGTCACAAAAAATTTGTGAATACAACAAAAACAGGATAATTGCAAAACTCGATCGAGCTCAGTGCTAAAGAACCGTCGATTCACTAACTAGGGCATCGCATGTTTTCGCAATACGCGAATGTATCACAATAAGCGTTGCAGGTACATTTTTCAGGCGCGTATTGACTGTTTCATTGATGAGCCAGTTTGTAAATACTCGCGTTCGAAACAATGCTGTTTGATAAGTTCTGTGAATCGCAAAGAAATGAAGTATTCCAGTCTGTGAAAACATAATCGATTTTAACTGGATGTCTACCGCGTAACATTACGTCATTGCTACATAATATTAGTAAATAACTTTCCGTGATCCTTATACCGATACGAAATACATGGAAATAACACCGATAGATACATGCGACCTACGAATGTACAAAGAGACAAAACAACATGTCAAGACCGATCTTCCAGCATATAAATTTCCATTTCCACTAAATCGTTCCATAATTAGGACTTGGAGAACCACGTCCATAACTTAACAATCAAAATAGCATTTGATAGTTCTCAATAAGTTACTATAGATGCATGTCAAGACCGATCTTCCAGCATATAAATTTCCATTTCCACTAAATCGTTCCATAATTAGCACTTGGAGAACCACGTCCATAACTTAACAATCAAAATAGCATTTGATCGTTCTCAATAAGTTACTATAGATGCAATCTTATTAAAGCTATGCAAGACCTAAGTACAAAGGAGAGTGCAATAATCCCTAGAGTTTCTTTGAAGCAATAAAACACCCAATCGGTCCTGCACTTTCCCGCATTAATGCCAACGGTTTTATGCGTCCGCGCATGCTGTCGTAAAAGCCCGAACGTTCTCGAGTGTTACCGAGTTGGCTAGTCCGCCTATCGGAGCGAAGTGTCATTACGAGAAATAGCCAATCATTTGCAATTCATAACTGAGCATCAAGTTCATGGTTGCGATTCTCACGTTACTTCGCTTACTTAAAATCGTAATTAATTCGTATAATTTAAGTTAGTGAATGAATATTCAAGATGTCTTTCCATACGCGCATGTTAACTATTTTCATGACGCATATGCAACAGCTGACTTCTGTTAAGTGAGTGATATCTGATTTGAAATATATTAAAATCATTTAAAATCTAAAGAATATAAAAAGTATTGATACACAAACGAATAGTGGCCCTGAATTCCCATTTCGTGTTACTAGACCAATCTTCGGCATGTCAATGCAGACAAATGGCCCACGCAGTCTCGAAATAATTATTCAACTAGATATTCATAAAAATTATTCAATTTGAAAATAGAATCATAGAAGACATGTATTCGTAGGAGAAGGCATCGTAAATGTTCTAGATAACTACAAGCTCTAATTCGAAGATCTTATTTGTAACGAAAACTAGATTGATTTTAAATGTTTCTATTCTGTTATTATTTTTCAAAGATATTTTTTTTTTTTTAAAACGTTACCCCACACTAAGAATTTCTTCTTGTATCGTGGGTGCGTTTACAAACATAGAAACTCACATACACTAACACCCAGACCCGGAACAACTACTTGCAGATCATACAAATATTTGTTCCGTGCGGGGATCGAACCCGCGACACGTTGCGCTGCAGTCGATCGCTCAGCCGCTGCGCCAACCGTGTCGTCATAGATTAGTTTTGGTTACTGATCGCTCACCATCAAATCTTGCTACGTTGGGCCTTTGTTGGACACAGAGGCACTCTAACTTAGGTACAAGTTGCAAGCTGTTTACTAGCATCTTGGAATATCAAGACAGTGCAATGTCAACTATAACTCAGTTTTCCGCTTTTCCCAAAACAGGCTAGTTTTCATCTATTGATCATTCCGAAAAGGAACTTATCAAAGCAATATCTGATCAAGCTTAAATGATAAACCTTCCAGAAAAGATTTCACCATAGAACGTAAATATCTCTGATATGAAAGTGCTATGGAACCAAGGAACCAGGTGTCACCCGAGAAAGCCAATCCATTTACTGATCATAAGTATAGTTCACTCAGCGATCGATCAACTTTCATAAAAGACCCTTTCAGCATAATCTGATGAATGTCATGTACAAGTACCAGGTAATATGTTATATAATCAGTATTAATTTGCATGAAACCGTCATCATGGCAGTAAAATTGAAAATTATGTAAGTTAAGTAAATGTAATGTAAGCTTGTTGTTCGTGGCCCGGTCATTACCGCTTGGGCGAGTCTCATTACACTGATTGTATTTAACGATTACTTTAGTAATTATAATACGAATATGTTAATTGAAGTGCGAGTACTAGTAGAATAAGTACATGAAAAATACAATGTATTTAGTTTACTCGCTTTCGATAAATTAACGTTTCTTGCAGTAACTTCTAGTTTAAAAAGTAATAATTGTATGCGAACATTTTAAACAACACGAATTCACATTTAATAGCTGTCGGTTAGTTCTTAACCAATTCATTTATAGTAAACATTTCTCACCTCTACAAAAGTGCTTCTTGCGTCTTTACATATCTCAAATTTATAACCGATGACCACGAAGTACGAACTGTCTCAGAAAATCAAAGAGTATTTGATAAACATACCTCCGATTCTAGTAGAAAGACCAGCTAGAACGATCCGATTCAATTAAATCCAGCACAAACTCACAATAATACCGTAGACCGTCATATTTACACAAAGGAGAAGAAGAAACAAGTGACTATCACGAAACTTAAAGATAATGGAAGTCAACAGGCTGACGCAACTCGCTCACTTCAACACATGTAACAATATGCACGTTTCTGCTAACAACACCACATATTACGAACAATCAGTTGGTTTACTCTGAGAAGATTTCGCTGCATTTGAAGTGAAAAGTCACATTTTATTTGCGGTACAAGGTGAGGGAGACAATATTCTAACTGGACTGACGCCAAGAGCTGTAAAGAAAATAAAAAAATTCTAAGAGCTTATTGTTTTGAACCACTTGTACTGGCGTTGAATGATCAGACTTGATTCTTAACCCAGTTCCCTAGTTATTGTTAAAACAATTAAGCCAAGGATTGGCATGATTATCGGTAATGGGATTTGAATTAGTGGACCAGTTTCATTGAGAATCTATTAGCGGGTAAATTGGGTCATTAACTTACTTTTGTTCTTCGACGTGATAACTGCAAGCCTTGATTGCAGCTAACTTAATATCAATAATTGATTATTCAATGTTTTTGCAATAATCTTTCCTTTACTATCCATTAATAACGATGTCATTACTAAATTAAACAAACGTTCGATGTTCTATTGTTTCATTGCAGTTTCTTTGATCAACAAGTCGAAAGTGGGTCAAAGAGTTTAATTCTAGTATGGTTTTCCTATTTACGCGTTATCAATAAATCAAATTAAGGTCGATCCAGTAATTTGTACAGTCTATTAATAGCGCTATCAATATGGAGCTGAAGACATTGACCCCGATTGAATTATCTTGTTGATTGTATTCAATACGGATCCTGTAGGCTATGTCTAATTCAATGATATAATCTTAGATGGTATATTTTTCAGAAATTACAATTCAGTATTGAGAATTGAAGGAAATAACTTTTTGATTCAAAGAAAACTAGGTAATACATGCTTACACACACACTTACGTGGAATCATGACCAACTCGTAACCATGAATTTACGCAGAGCTATCATTAAATCGAATGTCTCCGGAAATTGCCGAGCGCACCCGAGTCTCATCAAGTCATCAATGACGAGAATAAACGTGGACAACATAATTTCCACAGTCGTATCCACAGTAATGAAAATGGACTGCGAAGCAAGGTGTGAGATGGTCATTACAGCTAATTTATAGCTACACAAAGAACACAAGCAACACTTTCTTCTATTTATGGATACGTTTGTAAAATATTTAAAAAGCCGTTAGGGGAATTATCTTTTTCATTGTTGATGGAATAAGACATTTATGTGAGCGGAGGGATGCCAAAACAGCACTTTTATTAGCACTTAATAAAATCTATGGCTGTTTTGTTTACAAAGAACAAGATACAATTTCATGCTGTATTATTTTTTATTTTTTTTTGAGGATGGGAAATCATCAAATGACTTCTCCCGCTCTGGGCGGAGCGAGAGGGCGTGCAGACCTTTACTGACTAAAACCCACCCGTGTTCCTTCCGTTGCCCGTGCGCCGGGGCCGCGATATCCCTTTCGGACAAACCCGCAACCCCAGATGCTGTATTAAGATGATGTTTTCTTTATACTGAAAAACTGAACAATAATTACAGGCAATAGCAAATTCGAAGTCAGGCAGCTCGTAAACATTTATTTAATTTATAGGACTAGTAATATAATACAATATTCAATTACGTAATAAGTTTAGCCATCATCACTTTTATAGACGGAGAGATTACTGCTGAACATCAGGTGAACCAACCGCCATATCATTTCCACAAATAAAAATCGACCGACACAAAGGGTTCGTACCACCGTAGAATACTTAGCAAAAAACGCCAAAAAAAACAAAAAAGCGTTTAAAAATAAAAATCTCTCTTTAATTTATAAATACGCAAACTGTATACCTGTGACGGTTCATGAGATACAGCCCGCTGACAGACAGACGGACGGACGGGCGGCAAGCGGAGGCTTAGTAATAGGGTTCCGTTTAGCACTCTTCGGGTACGCAACCTGGCCTTAACATTGCCCCACATACGCGTCATATAATACTTCTGAATGATTGTGTACTACTGTCAGTTTGCTCACACCCTACTTGTCATGACGTCACTAGCTGATCGAGTACCACTTCATCAAACTGACGACTTACTAGTACAAAGTCGTAAGTTCGTTCGAACGTGCGAATTTACTTTCATCAATCTTCGTGTTTACTCGCGAATTAAGAGAGTAATGCTCACACGCCCGATTTGATCTTCGTACGTTTTCTTGTTTTTTAGCTAATAAACAGAGCATTGCATGTACATATTCTACATCCTTAGGAATAGGTGAGAATAAATATATTTTGTTCGACTTTTCTTACATACCTTTTATATTATTTTATAAAAGGGGCATAGAATGTTTTAATGTCGTATTTTTAAACCTTATCGATAACTTTAGGGGCATCCCTAGTACTGTCATTTTAATGCCAGTTTTGGTGACAGGTGTATTTTTAAGCCTACCATGCTACAACTAATGGGTGGTTAATACCTGGCTAGAGTAGCTTGGAAGTAAATGTAAATTTGAATAAGTATATTATTCTGAGCATCAGACGTCTCTTTAGACACCTCGGTCAATATTCTGCCAGCGTTGACGTATTTCGGTACAAAACGATGACTAGAGATGCATTTTTAAAACAGTACGCGCTAGACAAAACTAGATTTTTCATGCAAAAATAATCGTGGGTCATATTTATTTTCGAAAGAAACGTCTCATTAATGTGCTCCATATATCTGATCAACATAGTTTATATATTATTCATAAGTATAAACGGTACTGGGGTAGGGCGGCGCCCCTCAGGATGTGCGTAAACACGGCTGTTTGCAAACCAAAACTCATATCAGAATTGCTAAACTTTTTCCACTGTTATATGATATGGCGTAAACAGGACAGTGATTTGATAGAAGTCAAGTATAAAGTGGTGTTGTAATGGATTAATTTGGAATATATTTTGGAAGAAAATCAAATTATTCAGTACGTCAATCGGTTACTATGGTACCTACCATTCCATTTGCAGTACTACTACCTTCCTTTGTATCTGTTCTTCCTATGTGACGTTTATCAAGAGATTAATTAAGATTTATCATACGTATGAGTTGGAAAGGCTAGATGTATAACGTCACTCGAAGTTCAAGGCAATAAATAACAAGGTTTTTGTCGCGGTACCTTTATGAACTTTGATACTATAATAAACTTGTGTAAACAACGTAGCTAATTAATATATTTTTAGCAAAATAATGTACCTATGCGTGACCTATGTCATGATGACAGAAATGTATTTATCAATAACATCGATAGTCGATATACTTAACATGTAGTCGCCACGTCACTAATATACGGTCGTTCACAATTTGAAACCTTGATTTTTTTTCTGTCAAGTTACAGGTTATACAGGGTTATACGCAATTACATAGTAACATACCATCTCAAAGTTAAAACAAGGTAAAAAACAGCGACATCATACGATTACGCACACGAAAACAATTATTAAAAGATAATAGGTTTGTATAATTGAAAAACTGAACTTCAAGATAAACGTGAAATAAATACAAGATAAGCAGGTGTTTTTTCTCTCGGAAAGATTTCAATTAAAAGCTGTGTTAATAAAAATGACCGCATGAAAATGTCATATGTCAGCTGCTTGTCACTCCGCCCTTTAAGATAAATGAACCAGTAACATGCGTAAAATAATTCTTGATAGCTGATTTTTGAGTACGTATGATCTTATCTGTGAAATAATCAGTACTGACATTGTCTAGTGTTTGTTGAATCCTGTTACATGTTATAACAACCTTGGTTAGTAGCATAGTAAAAATCATAAAACAATATAAAATCTCAAAGTTTTCGAAAAGTTCCAATTGGGCATTCGAGTAGTAGGATAGCAAAAACATAGTTGGGGAGGCAGTCTAAAACCTAGTCGACAAACTAAACAATAGGGATGTCGATTTTTTTTTTTTTTTGTACTTTATTAAAAAATATTGTACACATATATTTCTTTTTTTTACGTAATCATAAGATTACGGCAATACATTGAGTAGGCAATACGTTAAAATGTGGCATAACGTCACTCCCCGGTAGATTTTATACTGACTAGTGACTTAGCGAGCCCCCACTCCCCCAACATGAACGCGTTTTAGCTAAACCATTTTTTATTAATATGATAAAGTAAAAAATACGTGTAAATTTTTTTTTATCTGACTGACGGACTAAATAGTTTTTTTTTCCAGTCAACATCCTATTATACAAATAAACATAGTTAATGTAGTCATAGTTCCTCATTATTTTTAAAGACATTTGGCAGTTTTTTCAGGAAAGGAGAAAAATTAGTTCACTATAATACCAGGTCACTATCACCAGGCTGGTCTTGATAACAATTATGTGAATACATTACGGTGAGCTGACGACTCGTTACAACTGTTACAAGTAACGTAGGAGAACTGGCACCAAGCCAACTCATAGTTATATGAGACTAGGAGACGCCCCGTAGACTAGGAATCAGTAGGAATGCTAGGAATACCGACTGGTATTTAAGACGAAACAATTAACTAACTACTGCTGGTTTTTACAGGCAGTAGAATTTAGATTTTGCGTAGTAAATAGTTATTTGAATATATTTTATTTTTTTGTTGAGCGAAATGAGTTTTGTTCTTTCTTATTAAGTCTCTTTTTCGTTAAGTTACTTGGCAGATAATATCCTATAAATTCTGTTCCTTTTTTGAATTTATTTGGTAAGTAGTGGCTATTCGGACATCAAGAAATATGCCCGTAGTTTAATTACAAACAAAATTTTATATATTTGGTTTCACACAAATTTTAGGGCTTTCGCACATTATTAACTTAAGGTCATTTCGGACTTCGACAGACTTCAATCACACGTTGCGACGATGTACTTGGCATCACAAAGAGCTACGTTTCGGCTACAGCGTAGCAGTTTCCCAAACAATTAATTTCAGACTAAATAAAACTAATAAATCTCAACTCTTATCATTTGCACGTGTGCTTACATAGTATTCCCATATATGTGTTTACCACACTATATAAACATTTGCCATCTTTGTAGTCTTACAATATTATCAGTATTACACCAAATTACACCAAACATTACGTTATTACTTCCAATTAAACTTGCGTAGGTTATAAAAATAATAAAGAAAAAACTTGATTCATAGATTTTTTGTTGAAATGCGTCAAACATCCTACCAGTTAGATATTATTACAACCGAAGATATTTTGCATTTATAATTCTACGTTGCTAAAGGTAAAAACATGACGTCGGGCGCTTGAACTTCGTATTTTCTTTATTAAATAAAGTAGGTACCTACTTAACTAATCATTGTTGAAAATCTTGCGGGGCAGTACCTAATAAATGTCAAAAATTTGAAAAGTAGATTATTCATTCACTTATCCTCTACTATTAAATGGGCAATATTACAAATATACAGGGTGGCGGGGACATCGACGCGAAAACTGATACCATTGATTCAGTACATGATTCTGAAACCCCCTGCGCCGAATTTATCGTCGGTTATTAAAAAAAAACTGCTGTTTCATAGAAAAGTGTAATACCTACGCGGTCAAAATGTATGGAACACCAGTTTTCTGGGGTGTTCAGATTCATGTACTGAAAACCCATGGTAACAGTTTTCGCTTCGATGTCCCTGACACCCTGTATATTTATAATCACGTTCTCTAAAACGGCTCTAGAGATTTTGATAAAAGTTGTAATATAGGGGTTTACGGGGGCGAAAAATCGATCTAGCTAGGTCTCATTTCGGTGAAAATTCGTTTTCTTCGTATTTTCATCCGACCAGAGCTTGGTTGCCCTAGAATAATGACATGGCAGTATGGAATTAGTAAGTACCTAAAAGTAATTATTAAATGAGCATTCTCTATTTTCACCAGAGTTCGGTCGCCCAATACTTTAGGTAAATGGAATCACATCACAACTCATTCAACACTGAAGTGAAGACTAGAAACAATGACGTGGTATATTGCATTCTATACAATAGCAGTCATTCATAAGAGGTGCAGTGCTCTCGATATATATTTAGTGTGTCTTAAATCTACGACTAGGCCACAGAATAACGTCAGGTTTTTCCATCATGACGTGATGGACAAACCAAAACGTATAAAAGGTTTTTACGGCAATTATCGTACTGTTCCAGATCTTCTTCTTTTCGTGTGGTTAGTGACTAACCAGGGGGCCTAAACCGTAGGCGAAATCCGTAGTTTCGGCTGTCGTTACGGGGGCTTCGTTCTCCGTCTTACTTACAGACATACCGTAAGTGAGAAGGAGAGCGAAGCGCCCGTAACGACGACCGAAACTACGGATTTCGCTTAAGGAGTAGACCCCCTGGTGTCAGAGTTTTTTTAAAGCCGCCCTTGGGCCTCTGACTTGGCTTCACATGCCGTCGAGAAATATCTCTCAGGCAGTTTCCTCAGGATGTTTTTTCGTTCAAAGTTTTTGAAGCAAGTGATAATTATATATGAATTGGAAAAGTCAGAGGTGCGTGCCTTGTTTTCGAACTCGAGACCTATGACTTGGCAGTCCGACGGTCACACCACAAGGCTATCAATGCTATTACTTTTCCAGATGCATACCAACTTGAAAAAAATATTTGATTATCAGAATCTAACCATGACCGCTTCTCAGTACTTACATATCTTTAGAGATTGAGTTAAACCGTTTATTTTCCTCTTGAGCAATCGTTTCACTGAATTTGTTTGTTTTAGCCTTCTTTCCATACCGAGAATAGTATGGACATTGTTCCGAGAAGAATAGGCTATAAAGGAAAACTTGTGAGCAATGTATTTGTAACAATCGTTGATGGACACAAAACAAAGAGGGATTCACGGTAGAATACGTAGGTATGGTAAGCAACGGTGTAGTCAGCAACACAAAATGATCATCAGCATTGGCTTGGCCGACTCCGACATATTGGAGAAAAGGCTCTCGGCATCATCATCATCTGTTCAGCCTTTTTAGGGTTCCGTACCCGAAGGGTGCTATGTGGAACCCTATTACTAAGCCTCCGCTGTCCGTCCGTCTGTCTGTCAGCGGGCTATATCTTATGAACCTAAATAGGTAGACAGTTGAGATTATCGAAGACAGAAAAAAAAAGGTTTTTTGATAAATATTTACAGTCACGAGCACCAATATGTATACACTTAGCAACTTTAAAAAGTGATTTTCTCCTACTGTGGTGATGGTAATTTTATTTTGTTACGAACATAGTATTTTGGAACCCACACTAATATGAAATAGGTCTAATCTCAAAGATGCAATCGT
Organism: Agrochola lota; assembly: GCA_947364205.1. Lineage (NCBI taxonomy): Eukaryota > Metazoa > Arthropoda > Insecta > Lepidoptera > Noctuidae > Agrochola > Agrochola lota. The sequence goes on along the minus strand of OX376219.1, from coordinate 17,121,241 downwards.
TATTCCATGCGAAATTGCTTTTGAATTTTTTTAAGTGGATACTTATTGGTGCTCGTGACTGTACGGTGGTACGGAAAACTTCGTGTCCGAATCGCACTTAGGCGGCTTTTCTATGTTGGGACCAGCTTTCGGCAAAACAATATCCTGATGACGTTCATATTCGGCATTTTGGGGGACTGTCTTATGTAATTGACGTTCGAAAAGTGCTTATTCTTAGCCTAGTTTGAATAAATGACTTTTGAATTTTGAATTTTAGAACAAAAAAAATAAAGAAACACCAAAATAAAAAGTTTTATGGTACCTGACACCTTTATCGTTTTTTAATAATATACTCAATTTAATACTTTATTCAATAAATGGCTGTGATTAACATGGTGCTCTAATGATACAGCTGTTTGGATGGGTCCCAAATGGATGCACCTGGGGATGACTCGATACGGCAGGTCGGTAGCTGAGTGTTTTTAGCGACTCCTGAGTGGATTATTTGTGCACTGCATAAATGATAAAAGGAAAAGACAGCAATGAGTTAATTATAATATGTTGATCAGAAACTTGAGAGGCTTTCTTTTGATATCTGCATGAGAATCTATTGATAGAAATCAGTCAATCGAAAACTTTTTTAAATGAACTTCTGGTTGTTGCAATTATCAATACTTCATGGTCAATTAATTATCAATATTTAGATACTGACAATAACACTAAGCCTAACAAGAAACCTATTAATAAAACAACCAGTTTTTTCAAACTGCGGAAGTCCGAAACACTAACCACAAGACATGACGTAAATAAATTATAAAAATAAAAGTACCAAAACATTAAATGGGGGTCATGCGTGTTTAACGACAATTAAAATTATTTTTTTACTGGTCAGTAGTTTTGTGTCAAGAGGAAACATCCTAAATACTGATAGAACACGCTCAATGACATGCATTTTTTTTTAAGTTGTTTTTTGACCTCTTGCACATTGACCAACAAACAGAATAAGAACAAAACTAAGAACTTGCGCATGCGCGAAGTCTGCGAGGATTGGCTTGTTTCGTAGGTATACTAGATAAGCAAAAAGAGGCTAAAACGATACATGCTCATAGTAACAAACCACGTTCTATTACAGATACTTGTGGATTTTATTCATACGTAAGTATTTGTTGATGTAAAGGGTCACACATGGCCGATAAACGACCCGAAAAACCACTATCAAGATCTGGCAAAATCGGGAAGTCCTCACAATAGAAACGACTTGACTCATATAATAGGTACCAACAACATCAGGAAAATTTGGTTATTGGTTTGGTGGTGGTTTGGTTGGTTGGTTGGTTAATTGGTTGGTTGGTGGTAATTCGTTGGTAATGTCAAATCTCGAATATTGTACCTATTACTAACAACAGTTTATTTAAATACTGCAAGTCAGAGTTAATATAGTATTTCCAAACAATGAACTTGTGTTTGATAGGGATGACGCCTGGGTAAAAAAAGTTAAATTCTAATTAGTCCGTCAGTAAGATAATAAAAATATATTAGACACGTATTTTTTGCTTTATCATATTAATAAAAAAATACTTAGATAAAACGCATTTTAAGTTGGGGAGTGGGGGGGGTCGCTACGACACTAGTACTTATAAAATCTACATACTCGTGACGTCATGGCACATTTTACCTCAGTGTATCGCCGTCATCTTTAGATTACTTAAAAAAAGAAAAATACGTGTCCAATATTTTTTTTAATCTCAAAGACGGACAAAAAATATAATTTCAGTCTTCATCCCTATTGCAGCATTTTCAGATCCCAGACAATGTGAAAATATTAATCTACCTACAAAAATTTGTCCAAACAATTGTAAAGACTATTCAGATGCCTAAGTAAGTAATATAATAATACGCCAGGTATTATTTAATTACATAAAGTTTTATCTAATCATTAAAGGTCGAATTTCTTTTATCTTAATTATTCAAGGTTATCTGGTACTACCTACATTTGCTACCTAAATGACAGTGCCTGTGTGACATATCACATGTAATTATTTACAATTTTATTACAAAAATTACGCAAAGCCAACATTATAATTTAATGTATGGATAGCATCATCAGCACGCGTAGCATGAAAACCATAGAAACGGGTTTTCTACGGGTTTTGTCGACGGAAGAATAGATAAAACAAAATGACAGATTTTGATAGTTTATCTGTCATTTTCTCTATTCTTCCGTCGACAAAACCCGTTTCTATGGTCTATTGTGGTCATGCTAAGTGTGCAGGTTTTATTTAAATTTTAATTCATAAATTGTCAAGTAGGTATTTATGGTCATCAGCACGTCATGGAGTAAGTGATAGTATTAGTATTTATCAGAAAAAACTGCTACGATACAGCTTAATTTATAAAAGTTGCTTAAAGTTAAGATACGTTTAATTAAACGTCAAAAATGTATGGTTAAACGGACGCTAATCATTACTAAATAGACAATGGCTCACCTCGAATCTTGTACCGCATCTTCTGTCCCCTGCACACGTGTGGACTACGGCTACGTCAGCAAACGGTATTCGCGTTGCTGAATTTGAATACCAAATAAATTTAAAAAGTATTTTATCTTTTGTATTTGTTTTTGCCATCGACACGCTAAGAAGACTTAACTTTTAAGCAACGTTTTTATATAAACTCCTTACTGCTACGGAATAAGTAAAGACACTGTCAAATTTAAATTGTTACCATGGAAGCACCTACGTTTAGCTGTAGCTAAATCTTTAAATCCTATCTCCACAAAACCCCGATTGAAGGATCATATTGATGTCAGGATTACAGGTATTAGCGCCTACTTTCCGTGTAGGTACTATGATAACAACATAACATTTCAAAGGTTTTTACAATATATATTTTTTACACACACTCATTATATCTGCCTGATTTAACAAAGTATCAATAACAGCCACAATATATCTTGAAACCGTGTTCAATAATGATAAATTGCACTCTGTAGCAATTAATTAACATAATAATATTCAATTTTTCATTTTATCTGCGTGATTTTTTGTTCAAATATTGGTATACGTTGTCAAAGGAGGTTAGTGTCACTTGAAGAATTTTAAAGCACGGATGTGAAAAACAAGTTTTTGTACAAAGATATATAGACACGGGTAATTGAACATGCAAGATGTGATGTTTATTTACGAGTAAGTAGATAGGTACTATCGAAGAAGTTCATATCTAACCACCGTAAGGACTATTCTCGCTTGCAGCGCTCGGCGACTATAGAATCGGGCCGGTAACAGATGTGGTCATCGTGTTCACGGGATTTTGTTTTGAAAATGGTTAGATATGAGCTTCTTTGATGGTATCTAACGTAAGTACTTACATCTGTGGCGTCAATCAGGTAAAGTTTTATGTCATTGTTCTTTTAATCTTTTTTTTTCCTTCTACAGTACAGTTAGCGTACACCGGCAGGGGTAAATTAATAAAATAATTGTATTGTAGATTCATCTCCACACCTCTCTTCCTTGAATTCGTATATATATATATATATAAAATATAGGTATATATTATAGTAAATATGTATGTATGTATGTGTATGTACTGTTGTACCTATTTTAGTTATAAGGCATTAGATTTTTTTTTTCCTTGTTCGTCTCAAACAGAGCACCTGCCATCTAATCTCTTCACCACCCTTAGTTGACTGGTAGAGAATGCAGGCATTAAGTCCGCCTTTGTACCTTTTTGAGTGTGAAAAGTTTAAATAAATAAATAATTCTTAAATTACTTCCAATCTGTTTAATATTTTACAAACATTTCTTAATTAACAGTTTTTGTGGTGATGGTGCTGTAATGTAACAATCGCCAATACTGCGAAATAAATTAATTTTATTTATAATAAATCCTATCTACCGTCTACAATAATAAATTCCAAAGAAACTTCGCAATTTAACTTTACCTTGTGACCGATATCAGAGCAATTGAACCTAACTAACCCCGGTCAGCTGATAAGTTATGAATAAACGGCTTGTTTATATGAAAAATCACAGCTATTTTAATTAAGTTTCGAGCCCATATTGATACACCGACTACTGACAGATTTTTCTTCATGAATAAGAATTTTTTGCTTAGATATTATGTATAAATAATTCAAATGCTGTCTAAGAAAATAATTGTTTGATTAAAGTATCTTAAACTTTAGTCTTATCGTTTCCAGTTAAAGATAAATAGAAGTGTCAAATTTTAATCTCCAAGTAAAAATTAAACAAGGTTATTTATAGTTACAACATCATACGATAGTCGTGTTACTTTAAGATTCGTGTGATTCTGTGTTTTATAATGAAAACATTTTTACCATTTAATTGTTTTAATAAACTACGTAACTAAGATTTTTTGTACACATGGCTACACATCAAGCTTCAAATTTCCAGTATAAGCTGATCTCGCATTCTATAACATTTCCGTACAATGCGAGGTCAGCCATGTGTACCGTATAACCTACGTATATAGTTTTAATCATAACGTTTTTACACCTCTGTTTTATTAAGCAAAACCAAAATAAAGACTAGAGAAAAAAAACAATAAAAATGAAGGAAAAACTACAAATGCAGAGGAAACAGGAACTGAACTACAAAATAACATGAAAGTGATTGGTCAATTACTAGTGCACGTACGACCTATGATTCTACTTCATACGGCTACAGCTAGTTACAATGTATAATTTTCATCGACAAGAAAAGTGTAAGTGAATATGAAAACACTTTTACTAGGCATTGTGTGCTAATAGATTAGTATAAATGAAACTAATCTGTCGATACACACGCTGAAAGTTGATGGTAGGTACATGTCGAACTGATTGTAATTCTGAAATCGGAAGCTAACTTCGAGTATTTATAGTAAGAAACAAGATATAACCTCAAAGGTTAACCATGTGAAGCTATGCGATTGCGTGAACAAATGATGGATGAATTGTTTGAAAGATGGTATCGCTAGGAATGCCACAGTTGCAGGCCTAAGAAGCTCTGGCGTGAAGATTTGGACTCGTTCCTGACCGATTGGCCGGAGATGGCACCGAATAAGGGAGACTGGAAGAATGTGGGGGTAGAACAAAATAGGTTTAAAAAAATGCAAAAGCTCTGGAACGGATAATCCAAGTTGTAGGAAAGAAAAAGACTTGCGCCGACCTCAACAAAATTGTGATAATGATACTTTATGCCAGGGTCAGGCAAGGCAATAATATCAGCTTATATATACGTGTAGCCCAAGCGAGGAGCTCGTGGCTAAGTAACAACAGCCGCACTGGTCGATCCATCAGGTTAAGCTACGCTTGCCGGGGTTGGTCAGTTGATGGGTGACCATCTTTACATACCGAGAATCCTCCGTGCCTCGGAAAGCACGTTAAGCCGTTGGTCCCGGCTGTCATTCGTGGATCTTTGACAGTCGTTACGAGTCGTCAGAAGCCCGAAAGTCTGACACCAGTCTTACCAAGGGGTATCGTATTACCCAGTTACTGGGTGGGGAGGTCAGATAGGCAGTCGCTCCATGTAAAATACTGGTATTCAGCTGTATCCGGTTAGACTGGAAGCCGACCCCAACATAGTTGGGAAAAGGCTAGGCAGATTGATATACGTGTAGCCCATATGGACGACCGGTTGTAATTATGACTAAATTGTTGCTCGACACTTCTCTATTTATTATGCAGATGGTAATCTGAATCTTTAATTAATATTTATCGCACAACACCGGTGTCAGACAGCACTTCCAGGAAAACATCCTCATCAAACCGGACCCGTATTTTCTCTTATAAACCAAGTATCTACGCAAGATACGATACTAGAAAAAAAAACTGCATTCAACCAAAAATGTCTAAAATGTTTTCACAATTTTAGCAAAAGATTGACACAATTCTGAAGACATCAATTGACGACAGTTAAAGCAACCGCCGCAAAAAATACTAAAGCGGGTACATTAAGTAGAGCACGATTTTTTGCATGCTCCAAACATATTATAACGAAATTCGAGAATACCAGTATACCGTTCCACTAAGTTTAAAGCCCCGAATGCTTTTTTTTTTGCGCAAACATTCCTGGAAGGGAATTTTGGAAATGTGGCCTCCGAAAGTACTGTTATCAACGTTAGATAAGATTCGTTAATCTGTACGAGTATGACGCCATCGAGTATTTGGAATATCCTTTAAAGTACGAACGTGTACAACCACTACTACCAGTAGTACTAAAAATGACTGATTATCTAACCTACGTCACACTTTTTATGGTGAATATCATAAAATTAATTTGACCTGACTCACTGTTGTTTACTACAATTACCACCATTGCCACTGAGATGAAGGCAATTCAACGTTCAGAAAAACCAGTATTTCATGTTACAAGCAAGTTTTGCGAATTACTTGTCAAGTTATCACGTTTGTGCATAATCTTAGATGAACCCATTGACTCTCTTAATATATCTTGAAAATACAATATACTTTTTATATTCGTGATACTTGAAATATGAGCTTGAATTTTTTTTTACAACGGAATATATATTTTTAGTTAGCCCATAATTCACGTTGAAAAATTGACAATTGTTTAAGAACTTATAGTGGAGTTTGTTTTACTAATAAAATCTTGCAGCCAGGTCTTCCAGACGAACTCGGCACTTTCGTTATAAAGTAAACATGATAATAATCTTGAAATAGGGATGCGCAGGCGAGGTTATCTTGCCAACAGTAGTACATATTATCCTATCGATAGTGAATCTTGCATGATGTCATATTGGGACTCAAGTTACAGGCTTTTGCAACGTTTCGTAAGGAAACACCGGTGTGCAAATGTTTAAACATGCTATGTGCGTCCATAAATGTAGTGTGTGAGGCAATCAGGATTAAAAAATTAATAGCGATATCATTAATTGTATTGTATTGTTATAATAACTGTTTTAATTAAGCAGGAGCTCAAATAGATGTGAGAATGATGTAGCAAGGTTTAGAACATACATAAGTTAAAATAAAGTATTCAAAGTCAACGGTTGTTGTAGGTACTGTTTAAAAAAAAACGTATCAATAGAAGATAATGATTACCCTAAAATCTATCGTTTTCAATATCTTCTGATATTGGGTGGAACTGAAAGAACAATAAAAGCTTAGACTCAACCGCATTCAATTCACTTTAATGATCATCAATTGAAGACCGATTACGAAAGTATCTACAGTTTAATGAAACCCAATTGCCCCATGTTCATAATTGAATCCTGATGTGACAATAACAATGGAAAACACAACTTATATAATACACTAAAGACACGTGTAAGTTCCAAGCATTTGAAAAGTTATAAGTGAGCATAAGTTAATGAAAATCGAGAAATTCAGATTCTCTTTCTTTCCGGATATATAAAATAATGGAATGTGTTAAGGCTTGTGCAGACCAGCGTGACTTGTCGCGCGACGCGACACCGGTTATTGTTATACTGTGAAGTTTTCTTAGAAATTGTATTGCTCGTGTCGCGTCGCGCGACAAGTCGCGCTGGTCTGCACAAGCCTTTACTAATAGGAAAATAGATAATCAATAAAACGTGACACTGTGCAAATAGATAAACTATCACAATTAATAGTAATAACCACAAATTGCAAATGAACTTTAGACTCGGTTGACCCCGGATTGTGAACTATGAACTATTGAAGTTGTATCAAACAAGCCGTCAAAGACAAGTCATACTTATTTTTAAACAATAGTGCCTATGAGTATAGTAATATGTATTAATGACACAACAAATATGCTTGTCTGTACGTGTTGTGTATTCATTTATATCGAGCTTATCCATATTTAAATTGCAAATATAAAATTATATTATATTAAAATTTATCCACATGAAAGGAGAGAGTTGATTAAAACAAGCAAGCAATTAAAAATTTAAGGAGATAGCCATCGAAGTGGACCAGTTTATTAACATCTGTTATCATTTTAAAAACTGTTATAAATTAAACGCTAAAAGTAAATGCAACACCCTTTCACGGAACAGATAGTAACCTCGAAGTTTTTATAAGACAAGCTATCCATCACGAGTATTGAGACATATTTATTTTGTTTAAATCTACATTTGAGCTAAGTTTGCTGCTTTCGAAACATTGACTGATATTACACCTAAATAACTATTAATATTAGCTTACCTTTATAATAAAGACGTCATCAGTGTTGGAACATCCCACGTCTTGCACTTCTGCAACAAGAACACTTAATATAAAATTGCGAGTCAACATGAAGGATATTTTTTATCTTGTACTGAAAATAGCAGTTTTATTGGCAAAAATATTGAAGTAATAATAAACACAGCTGTCTATGGTGGAATAATAAAAATATTTGCAAGAGATATATCAAAAAAGCCGAATCAAAGAGTCCATTCAATGGACCCTGATACAAAGGTGAACCCCCGACGAACAGATGTTACGGCGCCTGAGGCAACTATTATTATCAAGTTTTGCAGGTAAAATATCATACGATGTTTACGAGTCATCTTTCTGATTCAGAGAGCAACGGTCGCGTAAATGAGTGAATGAGCATATAACACAAGTCTAAAGACAATATATAAAATTTGTTAAGTCAATTTTCTTCATGCAAATAAATCTAAAACAACTTGTTTTATTACTTAATCAACTTTATAGTTTTATGCACCGCAGCATATATCAAACGTGCTGTGTTTAAAGACGAAGATTTCATAAAAACGAGGCTAATTAAAGTTTTCAATAACTATATATCGGTAAGTGTTTGTAAGTGCAACATATAATACGTATAAATATGCATAGGAACAGGTGTTTTTTTTAACAGGCAATCATATTTTAAACATTTACTTAATCCATTTGATTAAGTATTTCATAAAACCAAAAGCTGTGTTGAATAAAATTAATACAGCTTATAAATAAAGCATGCGTGCCATCTAGCATCCCATTTAGGTTTCAATAACAGGTCATATGTTATCTAAGTTCGGACCGACTTCATAGCTAAGACACGATAGCCTCACGGAGTACCACAGGGAGCAAGCTTGAGCCCATAATTATCAACGTTTATCGTCCGTGGGAACTATACACCAATTTCTGTTGTCCCCTCTCTAATAGAAGAACCACTTCCTATTCGATAAATAGAACATTGTTCCTAATAAGATTAGATAGACCAACTTTTGCACTTTCGTAGCGTAACTTAGTGGGTTTCCGTTACATTTGGTTTAATAAGATATTTGTGTATTTATTGGGTTGTGTGCAATCTGCATTGCATCCTTCCTAGTATAGGTTTCTTTTCGATTTTGAACCGGACCTAGTCTTATCTTCGATCTGTCTTTCGAAGAATCATTTGAATATTTTAAAAATAAACAAAATGTATAGTCATTCTATGACGTATGACGTAAAATTACATGAGTCAATAAGATACACTGAGACCTAAAAAGCCTAGTCTTGGACATTACTAAATGATCAAGATCATAAACCATCTATTCTAAAAAACCCACTAACGTCTCCATTACAAGAACCAGTTTGCATAACACGGTGACGTAAATCAATAAGGTAAAGTCACGTCATAATATCGTCGTATTAATGTAACAAGGTTGCTGATAAAGATTGACTTTGATTTGACTCAAAGTGATAAAGATAAACATTTTCAAAACCTACCATTCTAATGTTTATATATTACTTGTTGTTGCTAAGGTTAACATTTCATAATGGAATTACAGTAAATTGAAAATTAATACAATAACGTTTAATGACTGAAATTGGACCCACAGCTGAGCATAGGCCTCTCTTTTCATGTACCAATGAAATTGGATACATGATTCTAATTGCAAATGGCAATTTAGACGGTACTAGCTACACCGATTTTACGTTCTATTTTATCATTAAAAGCAACCTTTTTTACGTATTATTTTTTTATTTCGTTATCATAATCTACGTATTTTACAATGACCTTACCATGTCAACTTAGCTGATTATTTTATCCTTAAGTAACTATCTATTAGGAGCGCTGACTTCACCTGTGTCAAAGCAAACCACGATAACACATTCAAAGCTATAAAGTTGCTGCTAGTTTGAAACATATAGTATCAAAAATATAACCCAGTAATCCATGTTATAGAAGCCTTAAATTAAAAACTTAATTAGATCTGATAAATTACTTTCCGTGGGTGCATTTGTTACTTGTAATGAAGATTATATTAATACAATTAACTCAGCGTGTACGAAAGCAAATTACCCTCTACCTATGAATTATAATACCATCTGGCTTTGTCGGTAGTTAAAATAACAGTGAATACAAACCGCTGCAAATACCGTACGGGACATAAACCAAAAGAAGCTTTGAGCTGCACTGGCCTCTTATCGCCAAATTCGGACCTCGTTAAGACGAACTCTACGCTACAAAGCGTGTATTAATTATGTTTACTTATGTTAACATATGTGTCCTCAATGCCTAGATATCTATTAGCATTAGTGTTTATCTATTCAAAGGCAACATATCCGATTTCAGTAAACGTACCATGTACAACCTTGAAACATCATGATAAGACTAAAATGACAATTACAAAAACGACATCATCCGTTTTGTGACCACAGTTGTTTCCCGTTTTACATTACCGTTATAATGCAAGTCTGTACCAAATTGGCAAACTAGACGCCGCCGTGTAACAAGCTGAACGAAATACAAAGAAGAAATATGTTCCAGTTTAGCTTCAACAATATATTTATTCAAGTTAACAAGAAGAAACTTTACTATTACTAGCTTCAAGGGTAACTAGTTTATTTGTTATGCAAGCAAAAAGAGAATATGAATGAACCTTCCTTACAGAAAAAAACTTGCTTTTGACGCAACGCAATTCAGAATAAAAAGTAAATAAACTAACTAATAATAACCTTCAGCGAGTACCAATACCGGTTAATCCGGAGAGTTTCATACAAGTGAGATAAAGATATACGAGTTAGTAACGCTCATAGTTCTGAGAAGATTTTACATGCCACAGTGGAGTGGTAAGATCGACGACAGTGTTGGTCAATGACAGAAACGTCCCGAGGTGAAAGTAGACAACTTTGCAAATAATAAGCATGTGGGTGGTATTTGCGAAACAGATCATACAAACGTCAGTAAGAAGCTAATTAATGTAACACTAAAGATTAATGCCTACATGATTTCACTTCGCATTTGATGATGAATGGTGACTATAAATATGGTCAATGGTACAATTATACTGTATCTAACAATGATGAATACAAAGAACAATTTGGAAGTCTCAATATTTAAATAAGTAACGAGTTTGACAACGGATCACGTATAAATGCAAATTTTAATGCATTGTACTATTACAAAAATATGTAAATTGTAACCAAATATAACACAGATCCAATATCAAATGCAGACAATAATAAAAATAAGTATTAAAATGTAACTAATAGGCCGTGATACGGTTTGATAATCAATTTTAGAATTAACTTGCACATTAATATTGATGAAGAAACCACTGCAGCTCATCAACAGGAAGTCGAAGATAACACTTTTTGCGTGTTTTCTGCTACACTACAAATTAATATCCAACAGTATGGCTCATTTCAACTGATTTGATTGCTAGAAAAATTGAATATTAATATTCATTAGCCTTATAATCAGGAATTTATAAACAAGATTTATCTTTATTGGCTTATTGCGGTAAAAAGTAAGCTGAAAATTACTTCTATGAACGTGCTTAACGCAGAACATAATATTGATACATAAAAATTATTAGTTCTTTAAAGTTCTCAGGGGGACGTGAGTGCAAAATTAGACACATTTGCGGTTGTATGTAGCCATGCATTAGTGCGTAAATTGCACTAGACTACGTGTAATCCCATCGGCTGCTCATTAGCCGGTTCGCAACTTGCTGCAGGCTGTCGTGGGAATCTTTGCTAAGTAACATCATCTGTCGATGACTCGAACCATCTTCTGAAACGGTTCATTTATAAGATTGAAGCAAGACGAAACTTAAGTCATTTGTTTTCCAAAGGATCACTAAACTGTCACGGCTGCTGATGGTCTCAGTTTGGTTCGATATATATTTTAAGGACCGAAACTAAATAGTTTACGTATTTGCTTTTAACCTTTACGACTTGTTCTCCCCTAATGGCTATTAATAGATACAGCATTCCACCTTAATGTCGTATTGTCAACTTTTCTAATAAAATACGGAATTTATTTAAAATAAATAATGATAAACAATAAATGATAAAGTTGATAGGCGATCTAGATCTAAATTTCGACCATATTGAATTTTTGATGGACAAGATAAATATTTGCATAGAGAATTCAAACAGATTCTTGAAGAAATGATACCGAAGAAATACAGTCAGTATTAGATAGTGGATACCACTGTAATTGTGAACTAGTAACTATAGTGGAAAGCTGATAAAGATGTTTGCCCACAAAAGGTCAGTGAGGTGACACTACCACTCTGTTGACATACCAAACGCAAATAAAATATCGTGCTAATTATAAGAATTCCTAAAGTAAAGATCAAATACTGCTGCAGATGTCTGTGATGATACAGAAGCAACTGATTATAGAAACTCGCTTATCAATTGCTAGTCATGTTGCGCTAGTTGCAAAAGTTTACTAACTGAACGATGTATCAGATGTATGGCGCTAACAAAATGATAGGATAGGAAGCCGGTTTTTTTTTTAACTAATGTTATCAAAATATCAAGCACGTTACCTCTCACGTTGTTAGATTGTGATATTATCACTCCAGTGGTTGATATCGCATTGATTTAACTCATAGTATAGTGGAAATCAATTGCGAATACAGGTAAAATAAAAACATAAAAAAGTAACTTGTACTAATTAATATAACGCGACGTGAGTAACCTTGCTACTTATTCCAAAAGAATCTATCTATGTTAATACCTCATAGATATAGTCTTATCTACACCGATAAATAATGTTCTTTACTCCAGGATGTTGTAAGCAAACGACACAAATGTTTTTGCTCAACGTATAAAGCAAGCGCTTGGTCAAATCCGTAAACATGAGGTGCAAACCGATGATTATTTCCTGTTTACATAAAAAAGTGAATTTAAAAAAAACCAATGACAAGATCAGTGCAAACAAATGAAAAAATCTTGGCAGGTTAGGTAATTCTTACAGAATTCGTTGTGCTAAAAGTCAGGGGCGTAACTGTAGGTGTGTTTGCTGATTCATTACTTTTATTTCCAGTGACATCGCCTACGAGGTGTATACTTAATGATTTTGGCAAATATCCATGTTTCTAAACTTGGTCATATTTAGCATATTTCTCTCAATAAATGTGTTATACTTTTTTGCAAAATTTTGCCCTCGTGTAACACCTTCTGTTCATGACATCATTCATGTAAATGAGGCTGTCATGGATCACTTTCGATTATATAAGTCAGACCACGTCATTGACAATCATACAGTTTTCTGAGACCACATCCTGTTATAATTCTGACATATAATTGTTTTGTAAGATGGCACATTAGAAGAAATAACCAAATGACTAATAAAACTTTGCGAGTGTTTGTTGTTTTTAGTTACATGAATAATCTTGACAATCTTAGACACTCGATTGATGGATATTTGAATATAATATTTGCTATACAGAATCTTAATAATAGGGCAATGATGCCAAAACCTGTATGTTATTCAAATGTTCCCTTTAAACAAATAATTCTAATGAGTATAATTTAGTTTCAAATATTTCCATAAAACAGCTCTAATGAGTCGTAATCTCGCAAACTTGAATAGTTGTGGAGAAGCACGCGGACAAAAAAGGGTCGGGATGGGGATAGCTACGGCCACAAAAGGGACCCCAGTGTCGGAGGTCTTGTAAACAGAATGTAAAGGAAACGGTTTTTTGTCGGGGAGAATCGGGCGTCAGCGAGTCCGGCTCGGGCGCAGGTAGGAACTTTAAGAATTTCTCTAGCTGTGCTCGCTCGTACCGATATTATCTTGGTTACTTACGAGTACAAACGTTGCTATCTCCGAGCCAACTGTTTGCACAAATATGGACGACCTTCCAGCTTGCATACGTGACTGTGTTACGTGGCACATAAAACTGTATTGCGTTTTCTTACCTTTTTATCTAGAAACCATCGTTTCTTGAGTAGTTTCTGAGATTTTTGTACTCGCAGGAATCCGGAACACTATCTCGCCATTTTTAGAATTACGATGAACTGTACGATATTATCTTGATGCGTTAAACTTTTTCTCAGGTAAGGATAATCCTTATCATGAATCTGTTTTACATTAAAATTACTTGGCATTTACATTTTTAGTCCAATGTTCAAATTTTCTCAACAAAATGCAGCCGATTTTATTAAAACTGTCACGGCAAATATTATTTAGATAGCATATAATTTAACTAAACTACTGTTTAAAATATTCATTAATTTCAGACAAACCAAACAGGTTTACTAGGGAGATATCATCTGTCCATCTGAATTGTGAGTAGTTGTCCTTGGTTAGAGGTCAGCGGACATACAAAATTCATAGTAAGCTAGTCCCCTACTGGTCCCACACTGTATTTAAAGTGATGTTACATTGCCAGACCTTGAATACATTAAGGACCAGACAGGTCAACTGAATTCATGTGTACACCTCTTTAATATTAATCGAGTTGAAAACACACACTTTTTCATTTGGGTCGTGTAAAATGTTTACGTTGTTTTGTTTGGCGTCACTTTTTATGCTCGCTTTTCTCGTTTTTGTTTTGTTTTACTTCATTAATATTGATGTGCTTTTAGATTTCCTATTGACGCATAGAATTTCAAACAGATTATCAATTACGTCAACGATAGTTTTTTTCAACGTTTGCATTATTTTTCATATCATCTTTAGTTCATTGGCATGATCATCGTTTAGAATCAATTTGACTATCATCTTCTTCTTTATGTTCGAATAGAAAAAGAGCTTATATATGTCTAGTATCTAGCAATAGTGAAACAAGATAGGATCTGCATTATGATACGTGTCTTAGGAGTAAATATCTTCTATCTGATTGCAATACAACTTTGTATGCTTGCTAGGTAATTTGAAACACGCTAAGGGTAATAGTAAATTATTTTATATTTTCAAAGATGCCATAGATAGTGCATTGTTTGGGTGCTATTGTGTAGGACGGACGCTTTCATTTTTGTCATGTGTTATATTATCGTCTGCATGTGAAGTCGATGTAAGTTTTAATGAACAATTTTTGAAACTACATGTTTTATTAGTAGGTAAATTTCTTTACCAGTTCAGTTACCGTTTTTACATTATGAAGTTTAATGTTAGTAAACGCGATCCATCAATTCTTTTATAATGTGAAGTGATAATCAACTGCCGGAACTAGACTGATCTGGACGTCATCTAACTGTTATACTTAATGATGATGGGATAACTTCAAAGTTAAAACTAATTAGTTGACAGATACCGCCATTTTATGCAGTATTGAATCAACTGAATGCAGGAAGCCGGACATTGTATACTTTAGACAAATCAACACATTAATCACGGGTACGTATTCCACGGCCTCTGACTGCACATAACAATTAGATGAAGCCATATTTACATTGGAACAATTGAGTGCGTACAACTGGACAATTATGCCAATCACGCGTCGATTCGCCGATGCATTGCTATGCAAAACAATACCGAGTACCAATAACACAATCTAATCAGATGCAATTTGAATTATTTTGAAGAAGTCATAATCATAATAGATGGAACTATAATTCAAGTACAAATCGTTCAAAACTTTGTATGGTATGTTATCGTTGGACACGTCAACTGGTCCTTTACGTGACACACCTATTTAACGCAAATTATTATTACAGGGTTCGTCCTACTGACATAAATTTCCGTCAATGCCAATGCGTCCTTAAAGATAATATTGCAATTTACCGCCCGCAGTAAAATTATTGTACCAGTCACTTTTTATTGTATTAAAATAAAAGATACAATATTTTTCCTGTAGTAAAGTTATCCGATGCACGACAAATCGAATTCCCGCATAAAATCAATCCCGCATCGAGTTAAACATAGAGAAGTCCGTCTAGGACACGTTTCCGCGTCGAATGGAACACGTTTAGCTAAAGTTTGGTTCAGGTCTTTGAACTGCGAAGTCTTGAACTGAAGTTCACGACATCAAACCGTGGTTTCAGGTTATGTAACGAATGATTCCAAATATTTGTCTTTAGTCCTAATAATACATTTATTATCTTCCGTATTCCGGCATTTCTCGCCAGTCGGTCGAGCCGAAAGATACGATGATGTTCACAATGCGCCGACAAATTTGGACGCAGTTTGTCCCACTTTTCGACTAAACTATATATAGCTATCTGACATCGCTAACCTGAGCATGAAAATATTCCTCGCCATTTGCGGAGATAAGTGATCTAGTGAGTGGTGAAGGTAATGGTGGTTGTGGGCTCGGTAGCCACAGCTGATGGAAAAAGAGCGGTATAAGATGGAAGTAATGATGCGGATCACTCTCTGTCGCGCGGTCCTTTTCATCTCCCTCATTACTTGAAAGGAGAGCGCCTTTTATTTTTTCCTTTGACACACTGATCTCGCAAGAATCTGCACGAATTTTTGCGGTCGCACATTGCTGAAATTCTTCCAAAACTGGCTTATAAATCACAGCCAAGTGGAGTGTTATCAATATAATATGCTGTAGATTTTGCAGATAATTTTACGACGGGCGTACGAACGTTTCATATCGATTTTTATCGGTACGAATCGATTAAACAATATAACCCAAACATAATTTGAAACTTTAACCCGATATGTCTGACTAAACAGAAATGACAGTTATACGAGACTTAATAAGTAGACATTAAAACGAACGAATTCGCATAATTATTACCACTTAGAAATAAGCTCAGGAGTAATTTGAGTAATTACGGTGTACGAAATTGTTATTGTGAAATCAACATGCCTGTAATTATGTTAGAATATTTTTTAACCACACAAGTTGTTGTTAGGCGTTTTAAAATACTACGTTTGGATGCTTCTTCATCTACCTCCAGGCATGTATTCTATGTTCTAGGCTTTATTTTAAAAAAGGCAGATATGTAGGTACACCCAGCAAAAGAGATTGCTATGCTTCTCGATACTACGTCGTGTGACCTTTGCGCAAAAATAAGTTGCAGGTGGACAGTGACAGAACATGCTCTTTACTTCACTGAAAAGTATTGAACACCAACTCTTTAGCCACGTGTAACATAAATATTCAAAACTATAAGTATCCCCACATTCTGATAGGTTTGCTCATCACGGTAAACTATTCAAAGTGCGTTGTGAATTATGTTATAAAACCTAAGAAAGTGGCACAAACTTTTAAGTTGTTGGTAGAAAACAAAATGCTCATAAAATTTTATGTTTAGTACTAAAGAAAGTAAATATAGTAGTCAGCAGACAGTTTTGTAATGCATAGTACGATTGTGACGTCATTTTAAGCGCACAATAATTTTAAAATTGTTCAGTGTTGTAGTACTGGGGAGTGTGTTTTCGTCTACTTCAGGAGGTCGTTTAAATGATACGGTTTATGTAATCAGGTTATGTAAGAGTCGGCCATGCGTATCTGCCGTTGTATTGAAATGATCAGAATGTTTGTAATGACTACTGAAGCGACACCGTTTCAGTTACAGGTTACAGTTACACAGTAAGTGATTTCATAATTGATTGAAGAAACCGGTTTTTGCGATCAAGAGTGTTTTCAGTGCAAAAACATCAGAAGTTTTTTTTTGGTAAGAAGCATAGTTTGAAAATACATAAAGAAAAAGTATTTATTGGGGCTCGCACAGTGAGCTGTGTTTGTTTGAATAGCTGATGCTGATGTCCGTCAGGAAGATAATTAAAAAATATTAGACACGTATTTTTTCCTTTGTCATATTAATAACAAATACTTAGATAAAACGTATTTAAGTTGGGGAGTGGGGGTCGCTACGTCACAAGTAAATATAAAATCTACATACTCGTGACGTGATGGCATATTTTACCTCAATGTATCGCCGTAATCTTTTGATAACGTAAAAAATAAAAAATACGTGTCCAATATTTGTTTTATAATCAACCTGCCGGACAAAAAACATTTTTTTTGTCATCATTCCTAATTTCATATTTAGGGGAACTTTCTGTAGTGTTTGTATATTAGTAGCTAGAAAGCGCATATAAACTGACAAAAACTAAATTAAATTTTCATAATAAAATATGCCTACATATAAAGGAAATATCAAGGTTCTGTATCTTTCATTGCGCCTATAAAACTTGCACATTTAAGACCGCTCTCGTGTTCTGTAAGTAAATGTCCAGGCAAACACTAAACGTCTCGATATCTAATCGAATGACCACACTTTAATCGATTCTATGTTTATTGCAGTTTCCAATTCGATTCTCGATATTGGAAAGCGAGAATCAGTATGATTGGAGACCTGTTGGCGTGGGTGGTGGGACCTGTATTGTCGTGCCCAAGTTCTAGGGCTTAGAAATATACCGCAAAGAGTCAGTGACCAACCGACCAAGTTTACCTAGCGCTAATCGAAGACGTTCAATGTGTTCATTAGTACGTATGTTTCTGATAATATAAAAAAGTTGGTCAAGTAGGTACGCACGGCTACACATCAAGCTGTACATTTCCAGTATAAGCTGACCTCACATTTATACGGAAATCCTATACAATGCGAGATCAGCATAAATTGGAAATGTATAGCTTGATGTGTAGCCGTGTGTACCAAAAAAAGCACAAATCGATAAATCAAAGTTTACAACCACTGTATTTACCATACAAACTCCTTAACGAACCACGTTGTTATAAGTAACAATACAAACAAATACAAGAATTGTAAATGACTGGACCTTAAGTGCCAACTTAGTTACAGCTTTATAGTTTGTCGTGTACTTTTGCTGGCAATCAGTACTGCTCACCCACGTACGGCGTAGGCGTTATGTCCCCTACAAGATAGGCTCTACGAACATATTTAACTGTCTAGAGGCAAAGCACTGGATATTATTTACGGGACACGCATGATTTTAAATGGTGGGCAACTCGGTTAAAGTGTGCGTGCGTTTTTTTTTATCTGCCATATTTTATTTGCGTGTAAATTATACTATATCCACGATATAATACTTGATTAGCATGTGACGGCATCTACATCGCCACATGCGAACTCAGATCACAAACCTGACGTAACACAAAATCCTGACGTCACTCAAATCCTGCATCGCGCAATTAGAGTTTACCGCGCGAACGACATTATAAGACTATCCGACATCAATTGTTGGGCAGTTCTACCCGCCAGACACAACACCCGTCTGGTTGGAGGATCCTCCCTTTTCAATAGAGGATGAGTGAACTTTACACCCTGTTCCTCATAATATAAATAAATCACCTAAAATGCATAGTATAATATCAGAAGCAGACGCCATACCGAGCTTTTATGTTTGAAACTGCTAACCTCCAAAAGTGCTGTACGGTTTTTGATTAACTTTTCATCAGACACGATAGACGGTTCGAGTGTAGATACGAAATCTGTTTCACAATTTAAATATCGAGTAAAAGAGCATTATCTTTCCTCTCTACTGTGAGTATTTATACAATGTCGCCCATGGGCATGTGACCGCCCGTATTTTTCTGAATATTCATGAAAAATTATCGAAAATTAACTTTAAAAGGGGGGGTCTAAGTCTTTTTAAGTTTATTATCGATAATTTGTCATGAATATTCAGAAAAATACGGGCGGTCACATGCCCATGGGCAACATTGTATACCTATAATATGTATGTTTATTTATTTAAGCTTTATGTATTTATTTAAGTATATGTTAATTTATTACGTTATATGTGTAGGTTTATTTGATATGTTTTAGTATCAGACTTCGCAAATTCATATTTTTCTCTTTTTGTTCTCACACACTATTGTCTACATTTCTTTCTCATTTCTCCTTTCGCAAGTCTGCTGGAAGAAATTTCTTAAGCAATAAGCAGTACCTTTGTGCTCAAATCATAATTATACCGTATCTGTATGTATTTTACTGTATGTACATAAATAATAAAATAAATAAATACGAGTATAATTAATTGAAATAGTGTGTTGTATATCTGTATATCGAAGAAGCCATGTGATGCTGACCCCCCTGGTTTTCAATAAAGAGTAATTTGTTAGAGTCGTCACCGATACAACGTCACAATGCTCTCCATCAGTTACTATGACACACAAGAACGCCCACATAATTTTATGAACAACACGTATCATTGACTAATCATATGGTAGCTACTACAGACAGACAGACGTAGAAGAGATGCAGTATACACGTGCTAATTTAGGCTCTAATTAATCTCGGTAGTAATTAGTAGTAGAAGCAGGACGGGCGTTCACCGCTATGTCAGACGATCGTTAACATGGTGACTGAATATTTGTAAAACTATGCTCAACTTGTAGTGACGTGGTTTAGAAATAGGTGACGATGGTTATTTTTCCACATTCAGAACTCACGTAGGTACTTATATCTACTCGTCCTTCGAGATATGTTTTATTTATTTAAGTAAAGTATATTTACTTAATTAAACTAAATAAGTAATACTCTTTCATGTTCAAGGGGTGTAATACTTTTCTCAATGAATCTAAAATGACAGCGATTCTACCAACAATGCACGTGCGTTTTAGGACTCAATTTTTTCATACCCAATTATTGTAATTTAAGCTGTCGTTACACGCATGAACTACATCGTTAATAAGAACACTGAAACGCTACATAATTACACTAATTCAAAAAACTATACACGCACTTTTCTGACCAATAGCAATGAACAAACAAGATCGCCTTCAACGGGTAGCAAGATCAAGAACTACCTGTTACATAAAGAGATTAAACAAACTAAAATAGCTCGCGGTTCTCCATACGTATATTCACGCAATAAATGGCTACAGGAGCAATATAGCTTCTTTCAACACTAAGTTCGTGCGTATTGTTTATACATGTGCCGAAATGTTATTTAACAAAAGATAAACAAGGTAAAGATGATTAACTAATAGTTTAGTACTTGTAATACCGAGAAGGGAAACTGAATGTTTCTATAAACTAAGAATGTGTTTACAAGAAGGTTATCGTACGCGTAAATATGGCGCACGCGCGTGTTGAAATATCCTTGACAATAACCCAAAATTATAGGTAGTGCATGAATGCGTGTAGTCTGGGCTAATTTGGGAACAGTTCCTAGTGAATGGCATAAAGTACGAACTGCATATTGTGCGAGGCAAGTGCAATAAACGCTGTTGTAAGTTTTAAAATAATTAGCACGTAAAAAATTAAGTTAGCTTACAATTGCTTATTAGTCTTAAAAGGCTAGATTATAATTGATTATTAAGAACCTGGTTCTTTCTAATAAAGCATCATCATCTGCCTAGCCTTTTTAGCAAAAATTCTGGGGTCTGTTTCCAGTCTAACCGGATGCAGCTGAATACCAATATTTTATATGGAGCGACTGCCTATCTGATCTTTATAATAAAGCATAAGAACTAATTTTAATAAAAAAGTTGTGCGTGTTGAGAGTCGCGTATTTGTAAATAAAACAGACAGTCGATAGGCAATAGAAAAAACTACAGGACAAAAATACAAACATTTTATCTCCAATTCTCCATGCCTCATCTCGAAATTTGCTATTTACATGTGTGAGCAATCATAATATCTACAATATCTAAATAAATTACACCCTACTTACCAAACAAGACACTAACAATATTAAGCACTCCACATTTAAATATAAAAAATGGAACATATTTTACCCCTCTTGCTTTCATCTTCTTCACCACAAAAAATATCAATAGACCTCCCCAAACCGATCCTATAAACATCCAATTTTATTTTACGACTAAACATTAGGCGACTGAAATAAATAAATAAAACATGGCAATAAAAATAATGTCTGACACCCCTCACAAACTCAACCCTCCCTGGTATAATGTCGTAAAAGGGATGCATCTATGTCACCAAATAACTCGTTAACTACCAATGTCGAAACGACAATTGATTATGCCCGCATTTTGGACAATCGAAATTAACCGCCAATTGGGTTATTGATAAACGCCAATAAAGAGTAAAATATGCTATTAAGAACAGTTAGTAAACAATTCTACGTTTCTTCGTAGAATCTGCTTCCGAATAATAAAAACAAGCAATCAATCGTAATATTTCTTCCACAATCTTGATCAGAGTCAAATTGCAGTACACATCCAATATTTTACGAGTTCATACATCCTAATTACAGCCTTGATATTGCAGCTTAACAAGAAAATATTGCACTGTATTTTACCTTACGATTTGTACCCGACCCGCCTACCCGGCTTACCTCGGCCTTATTGAGAAAATCAACGTTCTAGCGAGTTTGACTACTTAAAGCGCATATTTCTGTTATCTACGCGAATATCTTACTGTTTCTGGTAGCTAACGGTTAAAAATATCTTACAATTTACGTACTCACACACATTTTATGCATTTTTATGGAAATTTAAGTCTTTATATGAAACACACCAATGAAACTGAACGTGATCAGCATATCTGAACCGCGTATAAGAGCTGTCAGTGTCAATATTTCCATAGCAATGATGACATTGACAGCTCTTGAAAGCTTGGGTTAGCTTTAAGCTTAGGTTTAGATGGGTTGATCGTGTTCAGTTTCATTGGTGAAATTCGCCCCTTAAAGTTTGTTCGGTTTTCATGTCAAAACTGCCAAACCAATTTAATTTCATCCGGAAAATCATACAATTTTCCAACGAGAACATCTAGTGATACCCAACTAAAAAGTTATTTTGATGTCTTTTCTTTTTTATTAAAGTCATATTTATTTACATTATTTATTATTTATTTACATTATTATTTTTCATTATTTATTTACTTAGTATAATAAAGCTGAAGAGTTTCTTTGTTTGAACGCGCTAATCTCTTTAACTTCCAGTCGAATTTGAAAAATTCTTTGCATTTGATAGCCTAAGTCTTGAGGAAGGTTATAGGCTTTAATATCACGCCACGATCCTCAGGATCCGTGCAAAAAGAAAAAAAGCCAAAGACCGTTCAGCAAAAAAGAAAGAAATAGCAAGGGTGGTACGGGGGCCGAGAGCGTATTATAAAAATGTGGCGAATGAAGCCGCGTCTAGAAGCTAGTACATTTATACGTAAAAAAAGAAAACTCTAACCACTTTCTTCTAATATTTATTAACACAAACAAGAGTCAATACATCGGTATGTCTGTCTGATTAATCTGATCACAAGCACGACAGATTGATCGTCTTCCGATGACAACATTCGTCTAACGAGACTATCATTACGGCGCTTCTTACATTCTTCACATACATTAACTATAAATAGTTTATAAAAACCTATGATTATTGGTCTATTAGGTAAGGTAAAGAAAACACTTTGAACTCTTAAACTATCTGGGTACGAACGTTTTCATTTGACAGTTGCTGTCGTTGCGTCGATAACCTTCAAAGTGTCTTATCATTTTATGTTCTTCAATTTTTATTACCATTATGCGTACGCGATACGATATCACATGAGTTGCTCGAAAGGAAACACTTCAGTACCTACCTCCATATATTTTGTGAACACAGCTGTTTTATTGCTTCAGCTGTCAACATTTGCATGTTCAAAGAACTCGTTTACGTTATTAAATTTAAAATTGAATGTAACTTGTGTCCACATTTGTAATTTCCTTGAAAATAAGAGTTAGGTAGCAGACTTTATAACATCACTTATGACATCATATGTCACAATTCGCGTCAAGAGCTATTTGAGAGTTTAATCTACAAAGACACACACCTTATAACAAACTAGACAAAAATTCTCACTGGTTTTGGTCGATACCTAAAACTCGTCACGTTTGTGCGCCGCCTTAAACGACACGGAAGGAGTTCCTTCCCTACATGGCCACGACTGGGATATATACTGGCTAGAAACAGGTCCCCTGGAACGATAATAGTCCTCGTAATAAGCTGGAATAGCCGTGTGCGTGCTAGCAGTCAACATTAGGGGGGTCCGACGACCACTTATATTACCGCCTGGCAGCTGTATATTGAGTAAAATATTCGCGTATGACTACTTATTTTCTAAATTGATACTAAGCTAAGAGAATTTATGCAGTATTTTATTGCAAAATCATTTGAATAGACTGGTAACTCCACTGTCTAAGCAAAACCCCGAAAAGTTGCTTCAAAACTGGTACAGTTGACAAAATCTGTACCTTAGATTTAATAATCAGTCACGCGACCTACGTATAATAATCACGGGCAAATCATGATAATTACATGCCACACACGGCTAAACTTATAAATAATCAACATGTTCTCGGTTTGACCCGTAACCCGTTTCGCTAATTACTTGTAGAATGATTTCCTGCAACCATTTCAAAGGAAACTATAAAACTCCACAGTTACACCCAATCTTGAGTCAAATTAAACTCATTCTATACATCGACACTTCAAAGGTTTTATTCCAATAGAGTTCAATTACTTTCGAATGATGGACGTTAAACTGAGTTTAAAACTAGCACAGGGAAGTCTTACTGTTAAATCTAATTTTAACGCTAAATTAATTAGCAGTTTATTTTCATTCTACAATAAAGCATGTATGAAGCAAAAA
Organism: Agrochola lota; assembly: GCA_947364205.1. Taxonomy (NCBI): domain Eukaryota; kingdom Metazoa; phylum Arthropoda; class Insecta; order Lepidoptera; family Noctuidae; genus Agrochola; species Agrochola lota. The sequence goes on along the minus strand of OX376219.1, from coordinate 17,096,655 downwards.
AATGGCGCCCGAGTTATCACGAGTTAAATGCAAAAACAAGACGCATTCACGTGTCACGTCGACATTGATCTAACGCTATCAACAGTCACAGTTGACGGATAATTCATATAACCTCTTAATTACTATATTTTCCTATTACAAACAAGCTTGCCGCAAAGAAAAGGTTTAAAACAATATAGACCTTAAAGTATCAATTATAAAGGCGTGAATGAAATGCATGTTTTTAGCTTATAAATCAATCGATAACAGTTTATGTAAATAAATCGCAGATTTTAACAGACACTCGACACTTTAATACCGCTTCTAAGAGCCGAATCTATAGAAAACGGGGCCAAATATAGTCGTCATTAGCACTTATTGACTATAAAATTGATAAATGATAAAGCTGCGCCTGCGACGTTTGGCCATAGTTAACAGTTGAGTTATTAATTTCGAAAGTGGGGGCCTGAAGCGTCTGGATGTTGAAGTGGTCTTTGTTCGAACTTTTTTGTGAGCACTCGACTGTCTTCATTACACTATCAATGAATTCTTTGTTAGACACCCTGGGAAAGTTTTTGAAGATCTAAATAATGTAAGTATGTATTGAACCAGCCATGTGTACTCAAATGTGTGATTTGTTGATACAAAATCAATATTTGTCGCCGAAAAGATATCGTTATCTACGAGTATCATGCATGGATATAGTGATGTCACAACCGCATAACGTTTGTTAAACTTACTGATTATTTTGGCGCATTTAAAACATTTCAAGTTGCATAATACTGGCGGAGAGATATTATCTTGTATCTATTTTAGTATTTGCAGATATTAAATGTGCACTTCTGTTGGAGTTATCAAGATTGTCTTGTTTAAAAATGGACTAAATAAGAAAACAAGCTCAGTTTCATTATATTTATTTTTATCATGCAGTAATTCCATGCCAAATCTTAGCTATATGTTCCCGTTTAAAAACGGCAACATATAGCTTACTGTTAAGTTCCCACGTCTAGCAAATTACGTTCGCAAATCAACTCATGCGCACAAGATCCATTATTGCAGCAGTGGCGCGGTGAACCTAATTTCTTGCACAATGCGCCAAATCTAAACGTGTGGACCGACACATGGCAATTTACACTTCCAACGTTTACACAGTGAAGATAAGGTTTTATCAGCGAACTGTCAACAGCGATATCTGTTCGTGTACATTAATCATATTATTAATTAGTTTGTCGTTCTCATGAATATAATGAGACATCAACTGAATCAATTACAAGTAGTCAACGGTGCACAGTAGCTCCGTTGATCGTGAAACGTGATTTGTGATAAATGTTTGAAGATAAACCAAGGAATATGATTATTTTTATGTAACAATAACTATGTGCCATTTAGGAACTTTACTGGGAAATAATTTCAAGGCTGGCTAGAAGCTCGGTTGATCAAAATTTGTATCCCTTCAGCCATTTGATCCTCGCTCTCATGTGCAGAGGACAGCCACCGAGCAGTTTAAGCAGTAGAGCTTTAAGCCAAGTGTAGGTAGGGTATAATGGAAGCCTAGTGTCGTGTATCCATAAGTATACCCGACACTTGGCTTCGATTGAAAAGAAAATATAGCCAGATGTATTGTCTGATCCGCAGAATCAACCACTTGCTTGGTAACAATCAACATTTCTAATTTATCTATCTTAGATAGGATTCTATACGTCAGTAACAAGGTAGATTGAGTTATTATCGTCACTGCAGTCACCAGGGGCTTGCGCCAACGCATACGATATGCCTAATAAGGGCGTGACGTAAGTACACAATTTCATGTTTTGTTTCGCATTCCTCGCTGGTTTAGTATCTTACGTGCACTGATGACGTACCTAACATAACGCAATGGACTTTACAACTGAACAGTAAACTCGAAATAGTAATAGGAAAATTTGGAAACCGGTAGGTTATGTCGAAAAAAAAGAAGAGTATTATCGATATCAGTGAAAAGATAAGAATAGAATGTTCGGGTGGTGATAGTTGTTTTGCGTATCACTCTTAGAATAACGGAGTTTTAAATAGTTATCGCAACTATTATTATTTTGAAGTCTTCGTTAGCTTTCGATAGCGAAATATTTTCTTCGTGAATTTAATACTTTTATATATTAACCAGCTTACCAACCTTTAATATATTTTTTTTAGGTAAGTAGGTACAATATGACCTTCATAATGACCTTAGTTATGAGCATCACAAATATTTATTACTTATTCAATTTTCAGAAACATGAAACAGAGAATAATGTCTAATTATATAAACATCAAGCCGACAGCTCTGTGTACTTACCTACTCACACAGAACTTTACAAACAATGGAGTTATTCCTTTGTTTTCTGTTTCTGTTGGCGAGACGCACCATGCACCGCACCAACGCAACGCATCGCCCAGTTTATTTAAAATAATGGCAATACTACTTATATTCCACAATAGTCTGGCAACAATTACAATGGCTTCTACGGCGCCCAATCGTCGCATAATGGTCTATGGTATATGACTCTATGACCCATTAAAACGGCCGCACCTTCACTAGAGATGTCCTATTTACGAACCTTAGTGAATAAGCCCATACAAAGTCAGTCACGCGTTGCGTACACGGTACAGCACTAATTTATCTGACAGATCGCTCTTTAGTAGTACATTGCTGGTGACGTTTCAATTTAGATCTTCAAAGCATGACATGGCGGGTAATGTACGAGTATTCAATTAAATCCGTCGTTTGTTTAGTTTGAAATTGGATAATTATTTAAAACTAGCTGTTGACTGTTGAGTCCACGATTGTATACGTATATCTATCATTATAAATTACAGAGAGGATGTCATTTAAGTTATTTTGGGACGTTTTTGTATAGTAGCAGTTCCAAGGTCTGTTAATGAAGGCTCATGACCTTAAGAAGAATGACCATCATTGACATAAATGCAATTTTTTTAAATATTACGATGCAACAAATCTTAACAATAGCAATGAGCTAAGCTGACAATGAATTTAAAAGATATAACACGTTGCAGGAACAAAACAAAGTCTTGGTTTATGTCATGGTAATTCTTCAACATCATTTATCTGTAAAGCCTGTTAGTATCGAAGGTTACAATTCAATTCAATGCAATAGCAATAAACTATTCAAATTCGTAATGTTATATCTTCCTATTGAGCATCTAGGGAATCTACACGATAAGTATATTGCACCAACTCATCTACATATAAGACTGAGGCCAGTTCTACCTCCATTTCAACATTATGGATGATTTTTCACAGCCCTTTGATCATATGCATAGCTTATGTATATTTTTTTGTATATGTTTCAAATCTGATGTCATCACAAGCGAATACCAGCGATCTAGCAGGGACTAAAGAAAATGTCCCAATGATTGAACCCACTTACGTTACGTTAATCTGATTAGATAGCCTGTTGCTACGATTTTGAAATTAAACATTGCAACACACCTACAGAATATAGTCTATATATACTAATTATAGTTTTATACAAGTAGGTGAGAGTGAAAGATAAACCAAATGGTTCTATGTTTCTATTTTGATTCAGGAAGAAATAAGTTCAATACGATTAACCTTGACTCTTGTTTTACTATCTGCATTCTGTAATTTGTATATTATTATATGTTACTCAATATTTATTTTCACTTTTGAATTTATCGTTTTTTCAATGTCTTTGTAGACGTAATTCCTAGAGGAATTACGTCTCGCATTCTTGCATAACAGACTACCTACAATCGGCTGGTAATGGATGGATAAGAGTGGCCAGTGATCGAGCTCATTGGTGAGACTAGCACTGAACTGCTATAGGCTCATGGTGACATTACCAAAAACCATCTCATTGCAGGGTATTCAAAAAATCATCTTTTGAGATTCTCAGTCTCGCTTCTACGTGTAGATGTAGCTCATGTAGCTCTTCGTCTCTTCATGTTTGGTCTTGTTACGAAGTTATTAAAACTTACGATACTAAAGGCCTAGTCAGTTTCATTTTAAGTTTCAGTTTAGTTCCACCATTAAATACAAAACAATCGTGTACCTTACCTAGAAAACTAGTAACTTAGGTAGCAAAAGAAAGTGCGTGTCAAAACTTTCGCTACCAATTTCTGTCTCCTCACAGAAGTACTAAATTCTTATTTGTTTTCCAAAAGACGACAAAGTATCTTACACGATATTTTCCTCATTAATTGTTCTAAACGTAACTTCTACTATCACAACCACTGATAAACGCAAACACGCTTACATCTCATGATACTATGACATGACGATGATTTGATGACGAAATTAAGAAGAACATCATTTGTTATTCGATTTTTGATACAATAGAAGGTACCTAAGTCTCTTCTTAATATAGTAGTCAATCAATATATACTCATAGCTAGTGATAATGGTACAAAACGATATACCTATGTATACAGTCCAAGTCGCTGTTGTGTGACCACTGGGGACACGAGATAACAATACCGGTCCATATTAATATCTCTACATACTCCTCTATTCACCAGTGTATTTATTACTGGCCAGTGGGACTCGATATTATAACTGGGCCACATTTCAAACGAATTTTGATCTACTTTGAACATAGACTGTAGCAAACAGATTTCAATCTGCATTACCTGACATTATTCATCGCATGAAGACCTAATGACACCATTTTTTTTCGCAGCGCAAGCAACCGATGATACAAATTCGCGAGCCAAATTATATCGAGCTGGGGGTGAAAGTAGACGTGCTTTCACTGCATTCAGCGTTCAGATAAAATAATTTTTAACTCGTGACATTCTACCAGACCAGATGATACGCCAAATAAAAGCCCTAACCGGTGTTTAAAATTGATACATAAAGCTTAGTTGTTACAAATGTACCGCCCACTAGCAATAAATTATCATTTGTAATGTAATAACGGTGTTTAAACTAAGAAATGTGTTTGCTCCACATCGACTAATATAAATTGGCAGTGACAAAATTAAACGCTTCGCTTTAGTATTCGTCCGCTTGCAGAGATAAAAATGATGGATGGGAGAGGAGGACGATGCATGATTTGAGACATACCCATTATGCATTTATCAATGTGATTGAAATATCCAAAATAATGTAGATCCTGCTAACTGTTAAGTAAACTGAGGATGGCAACCGTCTACCGCACACAATCATGGAATCAGTATTAAATAAATCGATGGTCACGATCGTCTACTAACGTCATATTATATTCACACGAATCCAACAAGTGTAAAATGTGTAAATACACAATTAAATTTTAAATGTCCTTCGTTTACGAGTATTTGAAATCTAAATTATACCTTATGCAACAAGTCGTAAGAACATTTTGCAATCTCATATAAAGTCTATGTTTTTTATGTGAAATTATCATTTCCGCCAAAAAAATAATGTCGCTGTCGCCATGCGAATCAACTCGTAGGAAAGCTTGACTAAATATTTTGACATAATCATAGATTAGATACAAATAACAATCTCTAAGCATAATATTATTTTGGATAGAACAAAACTGAGAAGATCAGTTTTCATCTTCAAAGAAAGTCAACACCAAGTCGAAAGCTATTTTAGGACACGGATAATCCGAACGATAAAACCATTAATGTAAAGATTACCCCAATTAAATACTAGAAATCTATCACTAAGAACTTTTAGAAATTGATAAAGATGAAACAGCTAATCTATCTGCAGCGACTCTCACAAATGACCCTAGATCTGAGCACATTAGCGGCATTGCTATCGAATATTCAGCGTACACGAGAGGCATGTCAGGACTTATAGGAGTTATAGGTACAGTTTGCCATCCGGCTATTATCATGGCTGCATCGGCGAGTGGAAAGCAATGGCACTCACCTACGACAGCCAGATACGTTAACTTCGTGCGTTGCCATATACGGCTAATTCGAAATTGCTTACTTTGATACGGTTAAGTAGAAACTCATTTTTGTTGAGCTGAGCTTCTTCGTAATGCGTTTGGCTAAGTGATTTGATCGAGGCTTTTATGTTTCAGCTTCTTTGGTCATTCAACTGGTACCTTTTTGAGCCAGGAATCCAATCCTATCCAAGAATTTGTCTGTCATTAAAAGAAAATATCTCATTCGATCGACGAACGCTCTTTAAATGGTATAAAATTCTTCACAGAACACCATGTTTTAATTAATTGCAAAGCATTTGTTCTGGTATTTACACATTATTTCGTAACATAATACAATTTTAATGTTGTAGTCCCAATTAAGGTTACGTAATCAATTTTTAACTGTAATCCAAATACTGACGAAGTTAAACGGACAATAGCCAGTTTTTTTTTTAATCATACGGATAAAAAACGGCGTATCGGCAAATATAATCAAAGCAGGAATCATCGCGAAGTCTGCAATCATGGCGATTCAAAATTTTATCACCGGTAATTTGACTTTCCGTTCCGAATTGGCTTGTAAATAATTTTTTATCGTTTGTACATAGATTAGAATGAAGATTCTGCGTGACTGAGATCTTAAAAAAGCCGATTGAATTTATATGTTTTAGAAAAAGACGACTTGTTTTAAATGAGAACATAACAATTGTATCGCAAACCGCAGAATATACCGAAGCCACGTTTGCACTGTGATACCTCTATGTGCGGCGCATATGCGTCATAATTACTCTCTAAAGGCCTTGTCTGATAACATTGGTGTGATGGACTGCGTCCTCTGTTGGATGTAGGCGCGAGATAAATGCATTCACTCGACATGTGCAACAATTATTGTGTTCTACAATACAACAGCTGAATACCGATACATCGTAGCGTCGCGCGTCGGGGAGGCGTTTCTTGTGAAACTGCACAGATGTTGAGTATAGCTTTGTTTTATTTTCAAGTCAAACAGACGTAAAGTCAACGTCCATTTTCTGGCTTCCGGTGACGATAATAATGTTCGCGAGTATACATTTGTTGAAATAATATGAGTTACGAATATTTCGTATTATGCAAATATTAAGTTCGCGCACGATTGTTGACTCATTTCTCCACTCGAAAATGTCAATTCCGAAATCGTCGTGAGATTGTTAGGTTAGGTTAGTTCAATCATGTTGATCGCGTTAAATTCGGCAAATTGTTTGTCTCAAGTACGGATAACAAAATGTAGGTTCAGTACCGCACTGACCAGCCTTAAAACTCACTCAGGCGCATGATTTATTTTATGAGCACCTCCATCTCGAGGATAACGTTAACCTAAACATGACTACTAAGGTAGTATAAATAGTAGACAAAGTAGTAGTAGTGGAATGTCCACAATATGTAGCTGCAAAAACCACTATGCAACTAGGTACTAAGGAGTACTCCCGTAACCTTGACAATCCCAATGGGTATACGACTTTCTTACTCCAAAACCGATCGCACCTGGCCATCAGCTGTTTGTTACAAGTACCTCAGTCCCCCTATAAAATTCAGACAGAGAGTAGGGTGGTCCAAAGACCGTTGCAAATAACTTAATGCAAGTAGTTTGAGGAAATGAAGCGGTAGGGTTTGCGCATTGCCGGTGGTCAGGAGGTTAACCGTAACCGTTCGCTAATCACGCCACTATTACGAGGATAGTAGGATAGAGGTGCGCCCGCGCAGATTGCACTGTGGGATCAACAGGTTATAAATCTAGAAAAAAACGTTTATATTTTTGTTCTTGAGTATAATGTTGTGTTTGACATAAGATCATTAACGTTATTATTGTAGTTAAATATTAAAACAATGAAGGCTTTTTGCAGGAATTCTGTGTTATGATGAGAAAAACAATGATTTGCTCAATTAGTTATTAACTTTGGTAAACAAAAACACGACAGTTTATACAAAAAATAGCCCTCGTCAAATGACAACGTTAATGAAACACAAACAACTGAAAGATTTGAAGAAAAAAAGCAACTACCTTGGAACCTACCTACTTCAGCAGGAGACAAAATAAACTGCTTAGATCAAATTGAAGCATAAATTCAATTACTTTTTATGTGGCAGTAATTGCACACTTGTTATTTAAAAGGCAATCTTAATCATTCCACGATAAACAATTCAGAAAAACCTAGGCGATATGCTAGTAGTTTTTCTAAGTCTGACTTAGACCGCCAGACTCAAATTGAAAACGACTTATCAAGAAAAAGAAAAAAAAAAGAAAAAATTGTTACAACCAAATCGATAACGATATACATATAACCAAAATTGTAATACGTATATCGTATATAATTATGTAAATCTAGAATTTAAGATACAGTTAGACATTTAGTAAGAGAAGGTACTTGAACCGAACGCAAGGAAATCGTAAAACAGTCATAAAAAGTGGAAAGTACTGGCTAGGTAAGGTACCTATTATATTGATATTTATTAGATTCTCGATAAGATATCTATTTAGCGGTGTGAGATTACTATGGACAGTACTATTAATCGGTAGTTATTCCAACGTTTTAATTATCCCTCCAAGCAATTTCTGATGCATACACACTAATTTGATTTATCTCTAACGTACCAATAACGAAACCCGTTTTTCGAGATTCACGCAAAGCTATATAATATAGAAAAATAAGTAGAAACACGATAGGCTGAACCTTGGACACGTGTGAAGTTTGTGCTCATCCAATGACAAACAAAATTGGACAAACTAATCAAACTGACGTAACAGCAATTAATTAATTACCAACTTAAGTAAGTTATGTAGCAGCACTTAAAATATCAGCCGACAGACACCTATTTCAATAGAATTAAAATTAAAATATACGTAGGTAGGTAGTTGCTAAACAATTGACGCCTTGCTAAATTATTTAACTTGGTTTTCCAATTCCACATGAGTTTATTCAACAAGTTTTTGTTAACACAAGCGTAAAGAAATGTTTAAAAATACTTACCAAGGAGATCGTGCAAATTACAAACTATTCGTATGGTTACTTCGATTCGTTGTCGAATGCACGTTGCAATTCAAGTCCTCGCCAGATTTTTTCCGGATCACTCAATTCCGCTCACTGTCGCACTGTCACTTTTCAAGCACGGCCGGCTTTAAAAAAAAGTTATCACGCCAAAGTGTGTGCCTCCGTGGGAACGGTGCGTGGTGTCGATTCGATGGATCGGTGCGGACTGGCTGGTGGCTGTCGGTCGCACGCCGGCCGCCGACTCCGAAACTCGACTTGTGTTCACTAGACACAGAATAGGGGCATGCTGTGCATAATCGCCACTGTGCATCGATATGATCCAACTTTATTTGGATTTTTTTTCCCAAGTTTGTAGTAAACCTTAGTCAAACAGCCCCATCATAACCAGTAATTTGTTTTTACTTAGCAACTAAATACACCTTGATTAAAATTTGCGGTTTTTCTAGAAGTTATCTCAATCTGACAGTTTATGATACACGTAATTTTGACAAACTCCGTAGCAAAAACCGCTGAAAGCATTGACCGCAACATCGCGTGAATATAATTGAGTCTCACTACTCGGTAACATAAAATATAGTGTTCATCATGCAGTAGTTATTTAGTTACACACTGGCACACATGACGCTGCTGGATTAACACAGTGTCTAATTGTGGGAAAACGCTGCGTGCTCGGTTCAAGATCGTACGACAATCGCGCCACCTCGGCTATTCACGCCTTTTACTAAACACATTTTTTTCTCGTGCAGATGCAATAAACTTTTTGGGATAACACCGTTGTTTTAAAAAACGTGTTTTAAATGGGTATTTATCATTTTTGTTGTTGGACTGGTTTATAATAAACAACGCAACGTCAACAGTTATCAGTATTGGCAAACAACGTAAACACGGAGTCGAGTAATAGATGTCATATTCGATAAATTAGGTTATTGATCTACGTGTATGTAAAGAAAGTGATATTTTCCAAAGAAATTCAGTATTCCATTAACCACTGCAGATTCTAAAAATATTTTGTAATTAGAGAGAGTATTTTTGCAAGTTAGATCGGTTTTCGAAACCGTAGTAAGCAGAGACAATAATCTTAATAATAATAACATTCTTCTATCTTCTTTTTTACATAATAAAATCGTAGCGAAGTCAAAATTGTACAATGATTTTTTTTTTCTCTCGATCTGGGAGCGATTCAAATGCCGAAAATATAGTTTTTAGAATTTTTGTCTGTTTCTCTTAATGTGAGTTCCAGCATCATGCAAATTCTAGCGGACAGATTTTGTTCAAATTTTGCATAGATATACCTTACCTACCCTATGGTAAGGCTACAAATTATCACACTATTTACTATGGTGCTTTACTTATGTTCGTATTTTTCTATAGTCTACCGCAAATTTTAAAAAGACGAGCCAAAAGGATTCCCAACTGTTGATATATTTTGTACTTCTTTTTTTACATTTTGTAATACTATTAGGTACAATGTTCGTAGAACGTACACAGGAAAACATTAAGTTTAGGCCTCGTTTATTATCTATGGTTATAATTTAAAAACAATACGTTAGTAGGTCAGGTATCTGTTAAATGAGGAATTCCGTCTTTTATCTTACAACTTTTATATTATTGTAGTGATAGCTGTTCGTCAGGAATAATCTGTAAGAACGCAAAAGTCAGTGTATCAGTGTTGTGCCTTATGTAGTATATTCAGGAACGCAAGCGTTCAATAAACCTATCTGACCTCCACAACCCAGTAACCGGGTAATACGATACCCCTTGGTAAACTGGTTGTCAGACTTTCGACGAATAAGAACTGTCAAAGATCCATGAATGTCAGCCGGGACCAACGGCTTAACGTGCTTTCCGAGGCACGGAGGACTCTCGGTATGTAAAGATAGTCACCTATCCGCGGACCAACCACGGCAAGCGTAGCTTAACCTGATGGATCGACCCGTGCGGCTGTTATTACTTAGCCACGAGCTCGTCCTTTGGCACTGTATACTACAAATTAGTAAGTAGTAGTACAGTAAAGTTTTATAAAAATGTGCCCGTTATTTTAGTTTATTGTGGAGTCTTACGACTTCCACGCGAACGACTAACTTGTTCCACTATCTTTTAAGAGGTAATTAGGAAAAGATAGATATAAGAGCTCTGGAGCTAGCTATTATTAAATTGAATTTCCCAAGTCTTGGTTTAAAATAATATATCTATTTAGCAAGATTGTAATGCCAAACTACATATTATATTGGTATTTTCACTGGCTGAAATATCATTACTGTTTTTGACATCATTTGACAAATTGGCATAAATAGGTGAAGTTAAGTGAAAAATATACAAAATGGTTGAACTGTTAAAATATTCTAGAAAAGCGCTGAAACATGTAGTCGTGGAAGCCAAACCCTAAAGAAGAAGAGTTTAACACAATTTCACTAACATAATTATTATAGTCTTACTAATTATAACTTCTATTTTTGTATATATCACAACATACAACAGTCCTAATCATAGATACATCAGGAATGCAAGCCAGTCATGGTCCATAGGACCAAACCTATCCACCGATACTCATTCATTGCAACTAATTATATATATAAACATATATACCGCTATACCAGACTATACTATTCAGCAACGGACATCGGCTGTTATGATGATGTAATAAAAGATGCAATTCAACAAATAAAATACATAAGCTAACAAATATTTCTTGCTTTTAATCCAAAATACTAACATGTCATTGGCTAGACTGGATTCAAAATAAGTGGCGAGACACTTATTCGATGAAAAATACTAACATGTCATTGGCTGGACTGAAATCAAAATAAATGGCGAGACACTTATTCGATGATTTCAAAAAAGTATTAGTTCGCAAAGTAAATTTTTCATAGCAGCATTTATGTATTACAACATGTAATCAGTTTAGCGAAGTGTTCCGAGGTCTGATTTAGCAATAACAGACGACATAGTTTATAACTAATTTAATAATGAAGCCTTGTTTTAAATTTTCGGTAATAATTACTGATAATTTACTAGCTGCGCTCCTCGGTTACACCCGCATAAGTCTCGATCTCGTGGGAATATCGGGATAAAAAGTATCCTTGTTCTAATCCAGGTCATGGTCTACCAATGTACCAATTTCATGCAAATCCGTTCAGCCCTTTTAGCATGAAAGCGTAATAAACAAACAAATTCACTTTCGCTTTTGTAATATTAGTTAGGATTGATAATTAGCAACTTTTGGTTGATCATATTTAGTATGTGAGAGAGCTATGTTGAGATTGCAATGGACTACTCCACGTCACTTTAGTTTATAGTATAGTTGAGTCAAATGATTGGCTATGTGACCATGTTGATGTAATCTTAATAGTAACATATGTTTCTTTGGGAGCAGAGGCAATCATGGAAACGATTGGAAACGTATTCCATTTACATAGACTAATATAGGTATTATCTACTAATTTATTTTGTAAACTTCTTTTATTGTTTTCAAATTAAATACAGTTTTAGCCACCTTCTCAGTTTCAGTTTGCATTGTATCCATCTTTATAATTATTATGACGTAATATAGGTAAACATTATTCATCACTAAACTGCTTAGGTAACATTGATTTCTATTCATGTTTTCTATAGGACTAACTGTGAAAGTACTTTCGAAGATGACCTATATTCAGCAAACCGAATTTGCTGGCTGAAGAGCCTAACATAAAAGGGTAACGTCGAGTCCGAAATTGCTTGCGAGCCAGTCTCCCAGAAAGTATTATATATGAGGAAAACACAATCATCGTAAACGATGTCTCTTAGGAAAGAGGGTATACATCAAAATATAGGTAACTTGTTTGCTCAGGAAAATTCGGTAAAGGAGACCGGGAAACCGAACCAAATTAAGTAATGTTTACTTCCGTAAAAAGGATACCCTACTGGTGATGTTTTTCTTGGATCTGTCCGTATTGTTTCTAACAATAATTATTTAGCGAAATAAATTTCCCTTAAACCCAAATATTTTTTGATATTCGGATAGTTCATGACCTAAAGAGGTGCCTTAAAGAAAATGAATTAAAAATGTAAAAAAATATATAAATAATTCCGCGAAATTTCGCGGGTTAAGCTAGTTCAATAACATTACTATTGGAAAGAATATTATTAGCGTTGCACCACTTCAATAATAGTGTATTTGTTTATGAAGAAACCGGCTTAGTAAAGTATCTGAAATAATAATTTAGTTATATCAAAGATACCTTAAATAAGTCACAAACCATTGCGTTATGTTCGATTATTTAAAAGAAAACCTTATTAGAAGTTTTTGGACACTGTAGTTTCTAAAACCATTATTTTATTATCAATATAAAATGCAAATTAAGTCATTACAGAATCACCCATCACAAATATAGGCATTTTGAATTGTAATTAGAGAAATTTAAAATCTTAATTACTTGTAACGAATACAAATAGATATTTTACCGTTAGAGAACCAGTAAAGGACGTATCTTAACAACTTAGAAATAATCAGTGAGCTTTTAAAGTTGCATCGGCGCCGACGGCGTTTATTGGTCAGACAAAAGTCCTCCTGTGGCGCCAAGGCATAATGTACGACTACTAAAAAGCGTGTTAAAAGAACCGTATTTATTTATTTCGAAACTAAAGTCTCATAAAAGAGGGTTCATGCTTAGGTAACAACTATGTTACATTAAGCATATGAGTTTGAATAATTTACCTGTGAAAATCAATTTGTTTGACGCCAAAAAAAACCTTTAAAAAAAACTAGGATATATTTTCTATTTTATTACAGCCGCTCGGTTCGATCCATCAGGTTAAGCTACCCTTGCCGGGGTTGGTCTGTGGATGGGTAACCATCTTAACATCCTCCGAGCTTCGGAAAGTACGTTAAGCCGTTGGTCCCGGCTGTCATTCGTGGATCTTTGACAGTCGTTACGGGTCGTCAGAAACTTATCAACGGGAATACCCCTTGATAAGTTTCTGACGACCCGTAATAACCGACACTGGGTAATACAATAGTATTACCCAGTTACTGGGTTGTGGAAGTCAGATAGACAGTCGCTCCATGGAAAATGCGGTATTCAGCTGCATCCGGTTAGACTGGAAGCCGACCGATTATTTTACGTATACCTAACAGAGGAAATATTTTTGTTAATCTAATTACGGTAAGTAAATTATTTTTTATAGACACCAAATAAAAATACCCTTTTATCATAACGTAGTCTCCAGAGCGTAGCAATAGCGTAGCCGCGTAGCCAAAACTACGCAACAGGCGCAAAAAAAGTTTAACTTGCTTGTAAAGTTCGTTTCGTAAGCGAAACATTGTGTTTATTCCTCGAATTATGTTAAATAATATTGTCTGTCAAATAATATTAAAGTTTACATAACTTAAAAGTTATCTTTTCCTCCTATCTTACCAAGGACTGTGCGTACCGCAAATATTATCTTTAACACGTCACAACTTATTTTGTACAAAATGTAGCTTAAGTTGCGTCATCACGATACCTGCAAAAAACTGTTTATTTATGAATATTAAAAATTTAAATTGATAGTAAAGATTACAGACTTCCGATAAATATCGATAACAATAGAAATTAATGTAGTAATTTCTGAGTATAAGTAGAAACTCATAGTGAACTGCCGCGCTCATAATTTATCGATTTTAAGTACTATAGAGTTTATTTATTTATTTTATTATTTATGTACACACAGTAAAATACATAGAGACACGACATAATTATAATACCGAGTTACCGTTGTCAAGCAAGTATTATTCGATCTCACGTCATTCGATTTCAAAAAAAGAACCCCTAAAACGTCTTTCTTGTATTACTATTTCGTGCGATACCGTTGTTACGTAATTAATCAACTAAAAGCTTAATGCCCCTGATATATCTTCGGTTTGAGATACTTTATTTTACTCAATAAAGAATCGGGGGCACAGCAATGCCCCCGCCAAGTCGAGCAAAACAAACTAACAAGGCCCGTACCATCTTTTCTCGAAGCCATTCAGGAACATTTCCGACACCTTTTTTTTTTTTTTTGAGGGTGGGATGGCATCAAATGACTTCTCCCGCTTTGGGCGGAGCGGGAGGGTGTGTCAGACTTTTACTGACTAAAACCCACCCGTGTTCCTTCCGTTGCCTGTGTGCCGGGGCCGCGATATCCCAATGTAACTTCGTTGTGGATAAAGCTAGAAGAAGCGATTGCCAAGTCATTCTATTTATTAAAGAAACAAAGATGTCTAATATTAATACGGTTCCAGTCACTATAAAATGTTTTTAGTTAACTAATAAGGTAACAATTTATGACAAATTTGTTGGATAGATGCTCCCATAGATAGGTACTGAATAAATTAACCGACTTGGTTTTACATTAGATCTCACAATGTTTTACGGTAGAAGAACTGCGTTGCGAGACATGCATTTTTTTACATGTTATGTTTTTGATGGGATACAGTTATTCACTTCTATGAGGAAGAATATAGTAATATTTATTAAGTGAAGCAACGGTTTCGTCGGGTAATAAAACTAAAATTAAGATATAAAAAATAAAAAAACTGTTGGTAAAATTTACAATTGTAACATTTTCAAAACAGCTTTATAGCCTTTATCTACTAACAATCTACATACGTACTTACTTACTATTTACATTTCGATGTAATTTTCGTGACAATAACAAAGCATAAAGCTATATCTTTGACAGCAGTGGCAAGCAATAAGCAGTAGCTAATAATTTTCTAAATTTAATATTGATAAAGCAAGCCCACCTCGCTGTTCCGTGCTACTAACCTATCTGATTCTATATCTGCAGTAGGTAATTGGATCTCGACAAGTTGTTAATATACAGTGTGTCTGGTCACCGGTGTCCGACCTGTTAAGGCAAAGCAATATGATCAATTTTATCGACAAATCCACCATAATAGATGAAACTTTGCATTTTTTTTGTATCGAGAAAATTTCATTGTGTCGTGTATTCCTTTTTCAGGATAGGTACTCGGCCATATAGTCAAAAAACACAACAACTTAAGGCACACGATAAAGAAAAAGCACTTTTTTTCAATATATCACCATAAAGAGTTGTGACTATTTGAATATGACCCTTTACTTTAAAGATCCTGACAAGTAGAAGGAAAATAACACACTGTATGCGGGGAGCAGTCCATTCTATAGTCCTATCCCTACCTACCTACATACTAGGTACCTTTATCAATATACTACGTATACTTATTTGATCACGGAAACTTCCCGATTGCATCACTTGTTATTGTATCTTTGTTTTGTTCGGAATAATCTTCGGGACTTTCCAAAACTCTGGGTTTTTAAGAAAAAGCTTTGGATATTTTTAGATGTCTGGACCAGCAAGTCGTCAAGTCCTTTCGTACGTTGAGACCTCTCTGGGCCCCAGAGAGCATAGCATAATATTATACCTAACATCTTCGCCAGCCACTGTTTATTTATTTATTTATTTATTTATTTATTTTATTATTTATG
Organism: Agrochola lota; assembly: GCA_947364205.1. Lineage (NCBI taxonomy): Eukaryota > Metazoa > Arthropoda > Insecta > Lepidoptera > Noctuidae > Agrochola > Agrochola lota. Next base: position 17,080,320 of record OX376219.1, on the reverse strand, counting down.
TACACACAGTAAAATACATACAGATACGACATAATTATAATTTGAGTACAAAGGTACTGCTTATTTCTTAAGAAATTTCTTCCAGCAGACCTGCGAAAGGAGAAATGAGAAAGAAATGTAGACAATAGTGTGTGAGAACAAAAAGAGAAAAATATGAATTTGCGAAGTCTTATACTAAAACATATCAAATATACCTACACGTATAACGTAATAAATTAACATATACTTAAATAAATACATAAAGCTTAAATAAATAAACATACATATTATAGGTATATAAATACTCACAGTAGAGAGGAAAGATAATGCTCTTTTACTCGATATTTAAATTGTGAAACAGTTTTTAAATCACGAATGCTAGGCGGAAGTGAGTTCCACAGTCTTACTGCGTGCACAGAGAAGGAATAAGAATAGTAGCTTGTCTTATGAGGATGAGATTTAAGGAGGGATCTAAGGTGTGATCTACACGGAGCGTCGCTAGGGCGAGCGTAAGAAAAACGCTCACGCAGGTAGGAAGGATAAGACGGGTTGTGTAAGATGTTGAAAACGAGACATAAAATCCGAGTGTTCCTGCGAAGGCGGATTGGGAGCCACTTGAGTTCCTTGCGAAGGTGAGAAACATGGTCATACTTTCGTAGACCGAAAACAAAGCGAATGCACAAGTTTTGCAAGCGCTCAAGCTTATTTAATAGCTCCTCTGTAGCATCCAGGTAGCAGGCGTCGGCATAATCTATAATCGGCTGAATAAGTGTTTGTGCCAAAGAAATTTTAGTCTTCAAGGGCAGAAGACTTTGAAGGCTTTTCAATGAATGAAAGGAGAAATGTACTTTTCGACTGACCTCATTGACCTGAGCACGCCACGAAAGATTGGAGTCAAAAATTACACCCAGATCTTTGGCGGTTTCGTTGTAGTCAATGCGAACACCATCGAGATACAAAGGCATCAGAGATGCAACATCAGCCGCATTGCGAACGAATCTGCTGCCTATGATCATGGCCTGGGATTTAGTTGGATTGATTTGCAAACCAAATGACTTAGCCCAAACGCTGATACAAGCCAGGTCATGATTCATAGCAGCAATTGCAGAACCCGCGTCAGCTACAGTAAAATGTCGGTAGAGCTGCAAGTCATCTGCGTAGAGATGAAAACTAGAGGAGATTACTCTGGTAACAAAGTTAATAAATATTGAAAAAAGAAGAGGAGAGAGAACGCTACCCTGAGGAACACCCTCAGTGAGGCTACACCAATCAGAGAAGGACTCCTCCAGGCGAACACACTGAGAGCGTCCCCGAAGACAATGTTATGGGTAAATCTTATATAAATATGTCAGAACTTCAGAACCCTGAAAGTCTAACAACCGATTTAACCTTAGGAATTTGGTATTTGCTAGTAACTGGGTTCCAAGAGCGAGCACACAACATAAGTATTGGTTTATATATTATAATATTACATTTTTCTCATGTATGCGCACTGTCAAAAAATCAATACGTTGCATTTCTGCGACAGAATAATCGCGCGATAAAAAGCCGTATTCCCCATCTGTCTATCGCACTTTACTTCTGGATCTAGGCTTCTTCCAATTTCCACCTCAACAAACGGTTCTCGGGATGTCCTTTCGATTCTTGGACAGTCATGGGCACGAAGACATGACATTACATCGCGGTAACAGTCCCAGTAAAAGTTTTTGAAGAGTTTGGAAATTGGCAGTGTGATGCTCCCGTGCCTCAGAAAGCGCGTTAAATCGTTGTTCCTGCGCCTGATCTCTCTGGTCGGATTGCCGTCCCACCGGACTAGGAGAGTGAGGGAAGAGTGCGAGTACGTGCGTCTGCGCACACACTCGTGCACTATAACATCTTGCACGTAGATGGCTAGTCTCCGCTGAGATTGGCTTCCATGGCCGAAATTCGGTCTGAAGGACTATTATTTCTTCGCGGGTCACAAATTAATACTCAAGCGCATCTGGCAAGACTGGAAGGAGATCACACCACAATAAAAAGGTTATTATAAACGGATGATGATTGTGCAAACACATGTCAAGTGGTCAATAAAGAAGTAATGTTTTAATCTATTGCACTATAAAACTTAAGTGAACGTTTTAAAGACTTTTATGTCTTTACGACCTTCCGTCACAAGTATTTATTTAAAAGTTTTACATTTTACATACATACATGTTATTATTTTATAGCAGCAATCATTTCCTAGTTTGTACTGTCAAGTCTGTTATATGGGGTAAATAAATGAATAAATCGGTTAAGTAATTCCGTAGTCCACCGCAAGCGGCAACTGTCCCTGCCAGGGTTGCGAGTTTGTCCGAAAAAGATATCACGGCCCGCCGGGGCCGCGATATCCCTTTCGGACAAACTCGACACAGGGAACGGAAGGAACACGGGTGGGTTTAAGTCAGTAAAAAAAAAATGGCGGCAACTGTCAGCGACGACGTATCGCCGGGACACGACTGAATTCTAAGTATTCTTACCTATTTCTGTGAAGGCGACGTCGTGTCGCTAGCTACGGAACGTATTTCATTGAAATTCATGGAAACCAGTCGTGTCGCGGCGATGCGTCGCATGCAGTTGCCGCCTGCGGTTGGCTACGGAAAGGTATCTTTAGGGTTATTACATGGGTCTGTTTACTACCGTAACTATAAAGTGGATTAATATTGCCTGCAGCTGCATGCTTTAAAACAGTTTCCGTGATCAGATGTTTCCTATTCTTGAGAAAGGAAGGAAAGGAAATTGAAACCTTTTATTGCAATTTCAATTTACTATCTGCCTACTTTTCCCAACTATGTTGGGGTCAGCTTCCAGTCTAACCGGATGCAGCTGAATACCAGTATTTTACATAGAGCGACTGCCTATCTGATCTATCTGTGTATTGTTACTAGTCCAATAATTATGAACATAAAATATATTGTTACAAGATAGCTACGCGATTGCTACAAGATGCCTACAGACCATAATAATCTGCATTGCGAATAAAAAAATAAACCGGCCAAGTGCGTGTCGGACCACGCACAATATAGGGTTCCGTAGTTGGGATGAATTTATCCCAAGAACAAACTTAACATTGTAGTTGAAAAACATGTTCTCCCATACGGAATGTATGGGAGATCAAATTTAAGTTGGTCGATTATTACTCGTTAACCTGTACAGCCTACTTAGCACTTATAGTTTTCCTTTTAATTTCGTTATATTTACTACTGCTGTGAATTTTTTCACAAGTCCATGTACAACCATTTAGCTAGAAGGGGGGGGGGGGGGCACTTGACTCTAACAAAAAAATGCAAATTAAAAGCTTAATATTTCGCAAACGGATCCCTGAATCTAAAAATAGACAAACTCTCAATATTTTTGAAAGACCTTTCTAAAGATACTAGATAGATGAGGAAAGAAAAAACATCCCCACTTTAGGGAAAAATGATTTTCTTGATTTTATTTTACCACTTTGTCGGCAAGATCAATATGTATACATAAACAAAATTACAGCTTTCTAGTACTAACCGTCTCTGAGCTAAGCCGCGGACAGACAGACGGACATGGCGGAACTTATAAGGGTTCCTTGTTTACTACGGAACCCTAATAAAAAAGAGTCTTATGCCCGTTTTCCCCTTCACTAAGTGACACATAAATTAATCCCTAATTAGACGTGTACTGTTGGATTTTCAACGCTAGGCTCAACGCTGAGACTTGAAAATCCAACAGTGCAGTTTTATTTAGGAATTCATTTAAGTCTCACTTAGTTATTGGTAAAAACGGGCATAAGGCTGCCTGTCCATTGAAACGGAGCGAGGCAGCGGAGAGGAGAATGGCAGCGGAGTGGAGCGGAGTTGTGGACAGTGTCTGTCCATTGATGCGGAGCGAGGTAGCGGAGCGGAGTTTCGGACTGTGCGGATCGAGGTAGCGGAGCGGTGTTGCGGACTGTGCGGAGCTAGACCGAGTTCACGCGACGAGTAATAATTCCCCGCTCCGGTTCCCCGCTCCACTTCTCCGCTTCATTTCCCCGCCCCGCTTCCCTTCTCCGCTTCTCCGCTCCGCTTCCCGGTTTTGTATGAATTTTTAAACTAGTTCGCAAATCCCTGTCCACTGAAGCGGAGCGGAGATTTTATGTAATTCCATTGGTTAATATTGGCACACCGCTACTCCGCCCCTCTCCTCTCCGCTCCAGTGGACAGGTAGCCTAAGAATGCTTATAAATTAAGCTGGCGTAGTGGGAAGCAAACATAAGAAGTTCGATGGCAAAATTTAAGTCGCATCGTCTTGTAGGCAATTACAGGTATTCAAGAAATCTCTCTACAACCTACTAACTCAAACTAATATAACATTAAATGTGGCCACATAAGCAATTAATTTACTGATTAATTATTATTACGATAAATTCGTAGCGATTAATCGATTATTACTAAGGCGTTACTTCTATTGGCGTGTACACCACGCGAACACATTTTCTAAATACAGTACTTGGCTAGTTAATGCCAGGCTGTATCGGTTACCGTGCCTCGATAAATACCACAAATTAAAATAATTGTAACTGACATTAATAAAGACGTGAAGTGCAGTAACTAAGTCTACCTGATAAGCCTATGGTTGTTGGTTCAACACCCAGAAAAATAACATAATTCTGAGGAAAATGTCAGTTCGTGAGGGCAAACATAAACATCTGAGATTTCTTCCAAGGACAGAAAAATATGTAAAATGCGAGAAAACTCTGTAACAAAATTTTCAGTTAATAGGAAGAAATTAAAAACTTAGGAAAAAGTAATTAGCGGCGAATGTTATACGAGTCGGTATACCAAGGGACTAGATATTGTCGATTCATACCTATAAAATAGTTGCAAACTCTGCTATCACTTCAAAATTATTAAAAAACTAGCTGCGCCCCGCGGTTTCACCCGCATAAGTGGGAATATCGGGATAAAAAGTATGCTATGTGTTAATCCAGGTTATAAACTATCTGTATGCCAAATTTCATCCAAACCCGTTCAGTAGTTTTTGCGTGAAAGAGTAACAAACATCCATACATCCATACATCCATCCATCCTCACAAACTTTCGCGTTTCTAATATTAGTAGGATATACATCGTCACCGCAGGCTTTTTGAATGGCGATGACGCACATTGAGCAACAATTTCCCAAAATATGTAGAGTGACGTGTAAACGATAATATTTGCGGTACCCACAATCCCTGGTAAGATGGAAGGAAAAGATAACTTTTAAGTTTAACTTTAATCTCATTTGTCATCATGACTTGCTAGTTCAAGGAACATCGTGGCGGGTGATTTACTACGAAAACTTCCATTCTATATCTTCAAAACTCTTTATCAGTTTAAGATTAAAATCGAAAAATAAATTTTAGTCGTTAAGCAGCGAAAAAAAAAAAAAAGTAAGCTTGCAGTCACTATTTAAAATATATATCGAAGTGTGTACGAAATCTGCTGGGGTTGCGGGTTTGTCCGAAAGGGATATCGCGGCCCCGGCACACAGGCAACGGAAGGAACACGGGTGGGTTTTAGTCAGTAAAAGTCTGACACACCCTCTCGCTCTGCCCAGAGCGGGAGAAGTCATTTGATGATTTGCCATACTCAAAAAAAAAAAAAAGGTGTGTGCGAAATACCTAAGTAAAGGGAAAATCCTGAATCAAACTAAAAGGAAATGCAATCAGAAAAGCATTCCAACATCTACACGTGAAATAACACACAACGTAAAACAGAAAGAGTATCCATCACATGACCCCTCGGTATTGAAAGTGCAACAACAAGTGAGTTGTTTTAACGGCAAGTCATTGCACGATAACAGCGACAATTGTCGCATTTGCAAGATAATGGAAGTGGCTGGAACAGGATAATCTGCTTTAGTGCGACAAAATTACGTGTAAACGACTGGCCTAGTTCAAACAAGTGGACCGTCCTCCGACAAAGACTATGTTACGGTTGAATTATGTGGGATTTTGTGGTGATGCACGTCATTTGTTCTACATAACATAACATCACGCTTGAATCCCCGAAGAATTAAGCAGAGATGTACTATCGAAGAACCTCATATCTAAGCAGTTTGAAAACAAAATCCCGTGAACACGATGACCGCAACTGTTACCGCCCCGGTTCTTTAGCCGCTGAGCGCTGCAAGCAGGAATAGTCCTAACGGTGTATAGATATGAACTTCTTCGATAGTACCTATAGCACACCTTCATTTCGCTGGTAATGTTTAAGTCCCATGTAATAAGGAGGCGAGCCTATTGCCATCAATCGGGCACAAATCCAGCTCTGGGCTGATACTGAGAAATTCCCGATTGAAAAACTCAATAACACTTTGCCCGACCTGGGAAACGAACCCAGGACCTAATGCGCATCAGTAACAATTATGACACCTAGACAAATTGTTTAACAGTATTCCTGACATATACACTCAACAATTATAAATCAATATCGCCTTTAAACGGCTACTGGTAAGCAACCAACATGGTCCAGTTAAGAATGCATGGTCTAATCTATAGGGTTTCATCATGATTTAGGCCTGTCAGCTCTATCTTTGAGACTCTTCGACAAACTCTATGTCACTCTAAACTTCGTAAATAAAGTTCAGTTTGTCATTTGTGTTGTTATAAACACCCAGCAGGAACCTGCGACCTCTCCTGAGACACACCTACCTAAATAGATATCCATTAGTAATGGTCCTTTTATCCGCGCTGGGATGCTTCGCTTCCTTGTGGCCTTGACCAAGACGTCTTGACCTACGGGATTATGTCTGTACTGTCGGTACAGTGAAGGCCGATACAATTGAGTGAGGTGTTCCTCCTCCCCGAATGTTCTACTAAATAACCTTTTTGATATATATATACATCTTTCCTCTCGCTTTCCTACTGTGGGATTGATTTCGTAAAAAGGGACGGAATTGTGTAACAGGAAGCCGGTGTAGCGTGCGCTATTTGATTTGACCAATGAGCGCGTGCGGTGCTAGTTGGCCGTCAGATGGTACCAACCCATTTTTCGAGAGGTTTGTAGTGTCAGCCAAGATGTCAGATACTACACATCTTAAATATACGAGTATGTGACTAATGTAAGGCTCGCTCGATTTTTTAATTTCAATTTATAGGTACACTAGAGACCGGTCCTGCTTCACACGGGTTTTATAACGTGACAAAACGTCAATATTTCTTTATTAGTATGTACGTAGTTTTATAGTAATTCATTATACATACAAACCTTCTAGAAAATAAATTCTCTAAATTATGGTGAAATCCGCATCAAACTCCGTTGCGTCCATTAGTAGAACGATGCGGTCAGACAGACTCGAAAAGTGACTATAATTTATAATATGCATTGATAACTAGGTCATTTCTGTTTCTTCTAGAAATAACTAAAAATAACTTCAGGTCGGAATAAGGACGGATATTTCCATGACTTAAACAAAAGCCGTAGCTACATAAAATAATCAAATGCATTCATTTTGTTGATTGAAAAGCGATGAGTAACAATAATTATTCAAGACATGTTGTAATTCTTTGAATATGTATTATACATATAGGTACCTATGTAATTGTGTTCACGAAACACATATATAAATCATTCGTAAATGAGTTCTTGACGCATTTACTTTGAACTATAAAATGAAGTCATGTTTAGAGATAGTTCATAAGTGAGTAACATGCATCATTGAACATTGAACATTGAACAACGAATAGATTATTATGCAGTACACCTACATCAAAATGTTGGACTTGTGCGGTCAAACAAATATGTCTGTGTTCGTTCAAAACGAAAATACTAGGATGAGGAAAATATTATGTGCCTAAATAATATGCTTTAAAAAAAATGGAATTGCGCTGATTCATTCTAAATATTCATAATTACGTATACATTAAAATACCGCAAGAAATTATTATGTAAAATATACACTAAGGTCCACTTGCACCACAATTCACTAAATGTACCTATTTAGCGCTAAACAAATTTCAAACATCCTTCTATTTCGGTCAATTTTTTGAAGATAACAGAGACTGAATTATGTTTTAAATCATCTAACGTAAATACATTTAGTAATGTAACGTGCAAGTGGGCCTTAGATCATCTAAATGTTAGTTAGTGAACCAATCTATCACTAACTAACATTTAGACGATTTCAAATAATAAGTTCTTCGTTTTCCTTTCTCATTAGACACAGGACCAATGCCAAAACCTTGAGTGCAGCCCCCAAATCGGTAAGCTGTGCGTGGGACGCCCCCCATTTAGATGGACCGGCGACATTATAAAGACGGCTAGGAGAAACTGGATGCGTAAGGCGGCGGAAATCCAAGTTTTGTGGCGGAAAAGCATTTCTTATCCAGCAGTAGGTGCCTACTGCTGACTGTGTTTAGCGAGTTTATTTATTGAATCACTTACTACAAAATTTTGCCATTAAAACTCAATTTCCAATATTTTCCATATAGCTATAAAACTACAGTTTCCAATTGGACATAGTTCCAGTGCCAATATTTCCTACACTCACATTTCACGTGACTCCATATATTTACTACTGTCGATAACCACATGACATTTGGCACCCAATGCGACAAAGTACACATACGATTGCCCGGTTATAATCTAGTCATGACCAGATGAACATGCCTAGTAAAAATTACTGATAGTGAATGTCTAGACCTACAACGAAACAGAAGTGGTACTTTATCTACATCCGGCACTATAGACAATCCTAAGACGATACTGAAAACTACCATATTTGTAAAATTATTGCGAAGACTAAATATCGGCACTAACTGTTATTACTTCACAAGAATGCTCAAAACTCAAATCCTATAATAGTAATACCTAGTTAGGTATAATACCTAGTTATGTGCAGTTTCATACGCTAGTTTATCTACTCTCATACATTTGGTTTGAACCTACTAAATAAAAAGATCAAAGTTAAAGATCAAGAATAAAAAATAATAAAAAAACCAAAATAAAAAAAATGAAAATGAAAATAATGAAATAAAAAATAAAAAATTAATAATGTTTGAAATAATTTACAAAGAAACTAAATTGATGACACTATCGCACATTTATAAATATAACACTTGCATATTAGTACACAGGCTATTAAACAAAGACATACACTCTAAAATAACGTTTACTAAATAAGGACAAACACAAAAACGTATTACTAGACGAAAAAACAACATATGCCTAAGACCACCACGTACTAATTACGGAAGGAAAAATATATTATATGAAGGAGCAGAGTTATATAATAAATTGCCTAATGCCATTAAGGAGATTCAGTCGTTTACTCTATACAAAAAAACCTTAAAGCACCACATCTTGAAAGATTTCACTCGATTTTAATTCAATTACGTATTTATAAAGTCTAGTGCTATTTTCTTCTACAACATTAAATTATTACTTACTTAAAATACATGGTATGTATTTTAAGTAAAATGGCATAAAATACATCTATGTACTAATCTATCTTATCACTTTGAAGCACTACCTAACAAATTAAAAAATATTCACAGTTTGCTACTATTAACAATGTATAATTGCTATTGACTTGCCATCGAGAAACGATATGTAATAGTACACTTAATTTTTCTTGTTACCCACTAAAAATGCTTTTTGTACATCTACTACTTAATAGATTATTTACGAGTACCTACCGTTCTTCATATGTTCATGTATTTAGTAGTAACATTAACTTGTATTTGTCATGATAAGTGAATTGTATTTTTTTTGAGAAATAAATGTCTTAAACCGTAATAAAAGATTCCCACGCAATTCAGTACAACAAAACGTATGAATGGCGCCTGCACCCAGCACATCACATGCGCATGCGCTAGAGCGGTGCCCTGTCCCCGCTAAAGTTTAATTACAAAAGTTGACTCCTCGGTGATATTACTTCTTGGATAAGCCCTGTATCGTTATAGAAAAAAAATTGTGTTATAGCATTATTTTGTTAGAGAAAAAGTGTTTTAATACGATTCTCGATATTGTGTTTATGAAGTTTGTCAATATAAACTCGTTTTGAAGTTTATAATTCGAATATTACGATATGATGAGAGTAGATAAATGAAAATATACGTCAGACTCATTCTCTACTGCTCTTGAAGAACCAGGTAGCTGCGATGTTTTCTGTCAGAGTGGAAATCTATGACCATATTACCACGCTAGATGTAGATATGATACATGTTTCCAATGCTTAGGTATACCAGTTTCATAATAGTTATAGTTTAGCCACCTGAATATAAAAACAAAAAATGAACGAAAGATCAACTATCCTAGTCTTCTTGAAAGACTTATATTTAAACAAGAACTAAAAAATAAACAATTTAGCTTCGTCTAAAACGCCGACCACACAGTAAAAAGTTGGACATGCAAATATACGACTATTTCAAGCGACGTAATCAGAAAATGCCGACACAAACGAGGCCAGTGCATTCGAACGAAAACCGCAGACAGTGCGACGCGTAGAATGCACTTCTATTAAAGCCGCGACACACAATAGGTTTCCGGCCGTGCGAATTACTATGAGAGAAGTCACAGATAACTATCATAACTATCCAGCCACACCTAGCATTGCCAGTAGCCCGATGGCAGCGCAATTTAACAAACCCCTGGTTATATACACTATCGGAGCTCAAACTTCAGAACGGGACTTATTTTCTATTGAAAATGGAATCATTATTCGAATCGAACATAGCGTATAGGTTGATATTGAAAATTAATACAAACTACCAGTGTTAGAACTAGAAAGTCAATCCTGGCAGGATCTTTTAAACCTTGCTGAAACAAACACAATAAATTCTTACCTGGTGTTAGTTTGACACGTAGACAGAGCAGTTTGCCCGCAAAAAATCACAATAAATGTCTGGAGCACCCCTATAAAGTTGCGAATGGTGTGCGCTATACATCGCCGCCGCCGCCGTGTCGTGCCGTAATGATAATTGCAAAATGTGACTCGTGACAAAATATAAGACAGCTAATTGAGCATAAAACTTAAACGTTAATTGTACCACTGGCTGACATTTCTATTTACTACGAGATTATTCTTGGGAATGAGGTAAATGCGGCAGGATATAACTTACTGCGTTTTCCTGGGTCGATGTAGTCTTGTGTTAAGCAATTGCTTACGAGATGTTATTAACTTCTTAGCTCTTTAATCCAAACGGATGCATAACAGTTACATTACATCTTTCTTCTGATTAATTCATTATACTCAATCCGCAGCAGTTTTATTATTTCGCGTGCCGCAGACGATTACTTACTCTTTTTCAATTTAGCTGACCGTTTAAAATCGTAGAGTTATAGTAGGTACATGAATTTGATTGACACACGTAGCTTTAATACGGAAAACTGAAATCTTTCTGGTACTAGTTATTATGTGTCTGTTGTGCACAGATTTAGGAACCCATATTGCTACTGATTAGTCTGCCTAGTGCTCACTGAAACGGCTCCAAGCTAATCTCTCCCTGCACACTTGTTGATATGAAGTAAGTTACCTTAAGATCCTATATTTAACAAAAATCTTAAATTCACTCACTGGTAGATAACGCACGGCCTAAATTGCTGGGTATAGAAGCATCAAAGTTTACAACAAGAGTGTTTTATTTAACGAAGGAAGGATTTTTGAAAATTTACCCCATAAAAATTAAATCTGCCTAGCCTTTTCCCAACTATTTTGGGGTCGGCTTCCAGTCTAACCGGATGCAGCTGGATACTAGTATTTTACATGGAGCGACTGCCTATCTGACCTCCACAACCCAGTAACTGGGTAATACGATACCCCTTAGTAAGACTGGTTGTCAGACTTTCGGGCTTCTGACGACCCGTAACGACTGTCAAAGATCCACGAATGACAGCCGGGGCCAACAGCTTAACGTGCTATCCGAGGCACGGAGGAGTCTCGGTATCTAAAGATGGTCATCCATCCACAGAACAACCCCGGCAAGCGAAGCTACGCTTGCCGGGGTTGTTCCTGATGGATCGACCCGTGCAGGAAGTTATTACTTAGCCACGATCTCCTCTAAAAATTTACCCCATAAAGGGGTTAAATAGAGAATGACAGTTTGTATAAAAGTTAATCATTTTTGCCGACAGGAAATCCAATCGGGCGCACGGCTTAGGTATTATCTAATAAAAACATAATAATTCGCCCATGAAACTTATTAGGGCACGTGCTCTCCTAGTTTCCAATTGATATACCTAACCAAAATGAATGAACAATTATGAATGGATTCATAGAAGCTCTAAAACCGTGACGGTAGCCGGATGTTATGGCACCGCCATAAACAATCATCGAACAAAATACTAATATACATATACATACAAAATATATTGCAATTTAAAACGGAAAGCGAGCAGTTAGTATTGATAAACGATCGTAAAGATATCATTGACCGTATGGAGTGAAAACTTTTATTATAGGAAATTTCAGGAATGTTATTGGTAGCAGTAGGGTATGGCCATTGAAGTGGACTTTACGTCGTAACCTGATGGATAATTACAATATTTATTAGCATCGAAAGTGCAAAACATAACAGTCTTCGGTGTTACGATATTAATTATTGCATTCTATAATCAATATTCTAGTTCCCTAGTCAGCCACATTTCTTATTTCCATACAGTAATATTGCCAAATTAATCAAAACAGCGAAATATTTGACAGCTATTTGTGACGTTGCCCACTTTCAGAATCATCATCATCGGACTATAGCAGTCCACTGCTGGAGATAGGCCTCTCCAATTGTACGCCATTCAGCTCGATTCTCAGCAACTCTCATCCAGCAGCTACCTGCAACCTTGCGAAGATCGTCGCTCCACCTAGCCCGAAGGCGTCCCACGCTTGCTGGTTCGCGGTCTCCACTCAAGAACACGAACTTTCAGAATAAACGCTCTTAAATAATAGTTTTGGATACCTGGGGCCGCACTTGAGTTTCTTACGACATTAGAAATACATACCTACATGAAGTTCGTACGTATAAATATGATGCTGCGCCAAAACCGCACGACACGGACGACACGGTTGGCGCAGTGGCTGAGCGATCGACTGCTGCGTAACGTGTCGCGGGTTCGATCCCCGCACGGAACAAATATTTGTATGATCTGCAAGTAGTTGTTCCGGGTCTGGGTGTTAGTGTATGTGATTTTCTATGTTTGTAAACGCACCCACGATACAAGAAGAAATTCTTAGTGTGGGGCAACGTTTTTAAAAAAAAAGAAAAAGAAAGAAAGAAGAAAACTTGAACTATTCAATTATGGACCAAGAAGAAAACGTAATCCTAACGTTTGTTATGGTTTCACGCTAAAACGGCTGAATAGATTTGGATGAAATCTGGCACATATGTAGAACATGACCTGGGTAAGGACATAGGCTACTTTTTATTCTGGATCGCAGACGAAGTCGCGAGCTACAGCAAGTCTATCATAAATCCAGTTAATAGTCATTTAAAGAATTTATGTTTTAAGAAAGACTTTTGCCTTATTAATGTTGACACGAATGTTTAATGCATAACAAGCTTACGAAAGGAAACAACGTTAATAAACACGTCGAAATACTGATAAAATCAAGTATTCTAACAGTATTGCTTATTATCATGCTACACCATAACATGACCACCACATTAACACTAACAGAGAACTTACAATGGGCCCCATACATCCATGACATTAGTTCCCCTTCTATCAAACAGGGTTCCCTAAAACAATTACCAAATTAGAGAAATTGTGGCTGACATGCGCAATAAATCTTTGGCCCCCTAACGAAAGCAGTGAAACGTGAAAATGTCAAATGAATTAAAGTTTTGAAGTGGTGGAAAATATTTTATGGTGCTACAGTTCAACGCTCATTGGTTCATTTGAAAATTGTACTTGCCCTTACATCAAACAAACAGATTCGATTAAATACCTGGGAGTCTTTGTAGATAACCGTTTGTCATGGTCCACACATCTGAGGGTTCGAAAGATGCTTCGCATCTTTAAGCAACTGGGTAAAATTGCAGATGAGTCAGTTCTAAAGATGATGTACTTCTCTCTCTGTCAATCAGTCCTTAACTACTGTATGGCATGGGGCGCGGCTGGTAAAACCCCGTTAATTAAGGTTGAAAGAGCTCAACGAGCTCTGCTTAAAGTTGCCTATGGTAGACTATTCCGGTACCCCACTAACACACTCTACACCGAAGTTGGAGTTCTTAGAGTCAGACAGCTTTTCATCCTATAAGTCACTCTAAGATTTCACAAAACCTCCATGGGCACTTGTATCCTGTCAAGTCGAAGGGTTCAATAGGAAAACGTTCGATGCCGTAAAACAATCGGTAGAAAGTCGTACAGTTTCATGGGACCGCATATTTACTCAAAAATCAATAACCAACTCAAAATTCTACAACTTACTCAAACTAAATGCAAAACTTCGGTTACAAAATGGCTTCTTACCCTGGACTATGATATGACTGAAAACGTATTAATCTAAAAAAAAAAAACGATATTTATTGTATCTATATCACAAACACACATAATTATATACGTCCTCAGGTCATTCGGTCAAACACCAACAACACCAACACCAACTAAACTATCAAGATTCTTACACCCACACAATCACACCATATCACACATACACTCACCATCATAATCACACACAACAAACATACATACTAATATCTACCTACTGTTTCCTTTTTAATTTTGTTTTCTTTGTGTATTCGTTTTTATTGTGTATTCTAGTATAATAGGAGTAGATTATATGAAATTAGGATATTTATTGTATTGTATATATACAAGATATGTATGTGTATATGTATATGTAAGTATAGCAATTAATGTAAACGGAACGGAGGAGCCTGGATCTCACGACACAGGGAATCCTAGTGTGAGTTCCAGGAATCAACACATTCCAATGTATTTTCTTATACAATAAATGATTCTTATTCTTATTTGTAACTTATGTGATGTGAGCTATAAAGATATATACATTATTGTAAAGAGAATTTTATTCGTGTGCATTGGACATGAGTTGATCCCGCGAGCTACTTATCATATTGATATGTTGCACCTGCGTAGTTTTGCCGTCAGACGTCGAAATAAGGCCTTTCCGCAGGTGAAACAAAAACACCAACAATCCAATTCTAAACAATGGATAAACATAAATGTGTCCTCCTGAAGTTTTGCAGAAGCTCTTACTTGTTTTTGCGAAGTCAATCCTAATTCTAACTAGGAATATCAATGCGAAAGTGAGTTTTTGTTTGTTTATTTGTTACGCTTTCACGCTAAAACGGCTGAACTAATTTGGATGAAATTTGGCACATGCGTATACCATGACCTAGATTAGGACATAGAATACTTTTTATCCCGATATTCCCAAGGAATCGAGACTTATGCGGGTGAAACCGCGGGGCGCAGCTACTTACCAACAAATATTTTAATTATGCGAAAATATATTATCATCGTGGTGAGGTTTTCACTAGCTATCATATCTTTTGTAGCGCAGTACTAGGGGGTACGGCAAAAGATCTTGGGGTAAAATAGTACTTCATACTTCACCTAACAAAAGTTCTAAGTCTTCTTATTTTCGTGTGGTTAGTAACTAACCTGGTGTCAGAGTTTTAAAGCCGCCCATGAGCCTCTGACTTGGCTTCACATTCCGTCGAGAAATATTCTCAGGCATGCCTGATCCTTACGATGTTTTCCTTCACCGTTTTTGAAGCTAGTGATAATTATACAATACGCACATGAATCCGAAAAGTCAGAGGTGCGTGCCTTGGGTTCGATCTATGACTTGGCAGTCTGACGGTCACATCACTAAGCTATCACTGCTGAAGTTCTGTTTAAGTATCTCGAAACATACTCTGGCGCACTATCAGACCCTAATATATGGAAGTTGTAAGTAATACCACAGATGGATACAGATGGGGCACTCCGCAGTTTAGGTATGAAGCCACAAGTACGCGGCGGGCCCGTCTTGCTGGGCCAATTCAGTGAGTGTGTAACGTAGTCAGAAGATCTAAGAGCCACGCGATAGAAAGAGAGGCAACTTCTAGGTTAATACAACTGAAGGTAATTAGCACTGTGAGACATGAATTGCACTTTATTGTGTAGTCGCAAGAGTCTCTTTTTATTATTTAAATTATTTTGCGGAGTGTACCATCTGTATTTTTCTGTGGTAATACCCTAGATGATTTCTATGGATCGTAGCCACTCAATGGAGATTCCATTTTGGGCTGACAATACAACATAAATAGCCGATTCCTAGCCTAAGCCCGTAACATGTATCCCTTAATACCATCCGATGAAGTGAAAGTATGACAGTATTCATTTCACGCTAGTACTTTACGATTAACCGATTAACGGATTAACTAATAGAATTTATCGAGTAATCCAACTTGAAGCCAACCGGTGAAAGCCTCTAAAACATAATTGCTACATCTAACAATCTCGGTAATTGTTATTACTGTACTGTTTATGAGATAACTATATGTTTGTAGAATAAATTAAGTTGGGCGATAAAAAGGTCGGTATCCTAGTGTGTGGTTACGTGTTTAAAAGCTTATAAATTGCCGATGGCAATTGGTAATTTGACTAGAATTATCAAGTTCTAAGAATCTGATAATAAAGTTAGAGACCAAAAAGAAATTTTCACTATGTAAATTATTTTACGCTGAAAGAAATCTGCGTCTGAAATTGTACGTTGGCAGATGTTTAGTTGATTACTAAACAAGTGAAGTTATTAAAAAACTCCCAACACAAACATTTACTCATTTCTCTTTCCTACTTCATCACCAGACCCTGTTCATCATCTAACTATAACTTATTCAGTGAGACCATTCAATGAGCCCAAACACGATATCTGTGATGTAAGTTGATAAGGGAGTTGGGTATTCCGCAAATTCCAGGTGATGTTGCAGTATCAGTTCAAGGTTACTATGTTCTTTAATATCATTTAAGTAACATAATACCAAATTTCAAATCGATCAGACCTGTGGAAGACGCTCACATCCATTCATCAACTAGAAAAGAGCTGATAATCTTCAAACGACGGAACCGATTTTGATAAAACATGTTTAAGAACCATTGCTAGAAAACCTGCTTTCAAATAAAAAAAACACATTTAAATCGGTTCACCCGTTTAAGAGCTATGGTGCCACAGACAGACACACACACACACATAGCGGTCAAACTCGTAAAACTAGTATAAAAAATAATAATACTCTCTCTGCCTATAAAAAATAATAATACTAATACAGATTTAATTTTCTATTCAAAACAAAACCAAAATCTTAATCGCAGGTTTTTAGCCCACACTTATTGAAGCCTATTTGTAACCTATACCAGCTACTAATACTTCTAATCCTTATTTCAATTTCCTGCATTCAGCTCACATCCGTGGAAGATGGTCTCCGTAATTAATAAATAAATATTCAACCAACTTTCTATGGTACAGGGAAACGTTAACAAGGTACGAACCGAGTTTACCAAACTGGGATATATAAATGACCTGAGTGGAAGCCGTTGGGAAACCAATCCACGTCGGAATGGTCCAGTTGATTCAGTGCCACGATAGTCGGGGCTAATTAACTATTTACTTGTAGACGTAGGCTGGGCTGGCCAGTTTTTGAGCGTGTTTTGAGTATAAAATGTAATTATTTTAAGGATTTCCTGCTCGGTATTTGAGAAGCATTAAATTAATCTTAATAATATTAAGATAGGTTCAATCTCAGTCACCTGCAACTTCCTTTCAAAACGTAAAGTAGATAACGCTGCGCTACCAATTCCCTTGGCGAAAAATAAAACAAACGTTACCCAGATTGGCGCTAAGTATTTTCAACATTTAGGTCCCCAATCTTTAAAAAGCTTCTCACAATCTCCTAAAACATCTTGCAACAGTCAAGAAGAAGCAAACGACTAATAGGCATTCTTTGTCAGCAATTTCCATTGTCCTCTAATGTACGGTTATGTACCTTACTTACATTAAAAAGCCGCAATCTTATCGTAAAAGACAAACGAAACAGCTGCACCAGAATTACTTGAAACTCCTTATCTATGACATGGAACGGAAAAGAGCTACTACGAAACTGGAATTAACTATTTTGAGAACTTGTTTGTATACTTAACAAACTAGTATTTGACAAATCTACGTCTTGTAGACGTATGCTTAATTAATGTAGGGGAAACACGGCTATAAAACCAGTGCTTATTTACTGAGAGTGTGACCTATGCCTTTTCACCTTTACGCGTATACAGAACTTAATGATGCTTGGGCTAGATAAAGTGCGTTGTTCACCTCTGCCTCTTGTAGAATGTTAAATATATTGACTTTTAGACTTTCTGTGACAACCGAATTAACTATGTGAAACAAGTGAAGATCGGAGTAACTTGTGTTAGTATACGGAGCGCCTGCGAGCTGTCTAGCAGATGCACATGGTACGGATAATGATAATGATGAGACATTATAATTATGAAAATGTTATAGTCGGATAATAAGTATAGTAGCGTCGAGTGTCAACAGTACATAGTAGTTGACTCTGTAGTAGTAAAAAAAAGTTCTTTAAATGATCCATGGGATCCAGCTGTTGAAATAAGATATAAGAGAGGCAACTTTGATCCAAGACCCATAAAATGCTATCTTAAACTACAAGTCCATCTAACTCAAAGAAATTTCCGCCAAGTGAATAATAGCCGTGACATCACAATTAAAGATTCAGCAGTAAACGCCTTCAGTCCGGGAGGAAACGGGATAGGATGCTATTATGATGACGTCGTAAATCAGCGGATGTCGGCGACAACAAATGCGACACACAACTCACAACTGAATTGTGGAGTCGTGGGCGAGAGCCTTGGCACGACGAACTTGAGGCCTACTAAAGTGCGAATGTTCGGGTTTGAATGAGAATGTTATTAGAACAGGAAACTCTGGGCACATAATTTGGATTCCGGTTTAGGTGGCAACGAGAAATGAGTTGTGGGCGATGGCCTTGGCGCCAGAAAATTTAGGACTTTCTAAGAGAGAAGAAGACGAATTTGGATTTTATTGTAGCTTTGTTTGGGGAAATTTGAATGGTGAAAATTATAACGGTCTCGTGTTTAATTGAGGGAAATTTGCATTAATGAATTGCTTGAACTACTATATGGTAAGGTGTTTAAGACTTTATGATGTAACTCTATTATCTAACCAAAATCGGCTTAAGACAATAAAAGAAAGCCCCTAAATTGCCCGCCCTTCACTAAAGTAGAAACAGAAACTTCCCTATGATAAGTACCTACTGAGATGATAAGCAGCAATTACCGCCCCAATGTTGGCATTGATAGTGCTCCTAAACAAATAGATTTATTCGAGAAAGGTCCATTTAAAACCAAGGCCATTTGACACTGATATAATCGAAACACTGGGCTATAAATGGACACAGCAACAATTCACTAACGTCAAAATCCCCGTTATTATGGCTCAGTCATAAGTACTCAGTAATATTTCATTGCACAGAATGCTGGATCTGATAGTAGGCCTCAAAACAGCAATCCTTTCGGATTCTATAATGCTGTCTACTTGTAAATCGCAATCGAACCGGGTGCCGTGGGAGTAAAACATGGAGTAGATACCTTCATCTATATGTACTTCTACCGAGAGAGATACTCTAATTTTCCGCGCCTTAGGTATGTACGCGGCGAGATGGGAGAGCCGTCACCTTCTTCTGCGAAGCAATAATGCTCGCGACGGAGGAGGCGGAACGCATGAGAGAGAGGCAAATTTCGCGCCCTCACGCCCCTAGCCGCCGCAGGAGACGCTATGGGCGTCGGGAATCAGCCTGCGCTTCGGCCAATGTAGGCGCGGGCTTGCGGACGGTGAGTAATGAGCAGCTCACCGTCCGATAAAGACCAGGCCCGGGTCGACGGCGCGTTGTGTTCCACGCGCGCCTCAAAGAGATGTCAGCACAACTGACGCGGTCCGCGAGGACCGATGTCTGCCGGGGTCGCGGGAACGTCCGAAAGAGATACTGAGGCCCCTGGCGACGTACAGGCAACTGAAGGAACACGGATTGGTTTTAGTCAGTAAGAGTCTGACACGCCCTCCTGCTCCATCCAGAGCGGGAGAAATTATTTGATAATATCCCACCCAAAAAAAAATAATATAATAATAAAATGGGGGAGATGTGCAGGCCGTTCATTCGTCAACGCTGCCGCGCCGCGCATTCTCAAGGCGCGGAACAGTGGTCCCGGTCAAACTATAACTGAAAAGTTCTACGCATGGTAATAATCAATAGAATGATTATGCTTACGATTACGCTTAAATAACCTTGTAGCTTATTTAGGTGCGTGGCCAAAATCGGAAGTAACGTCGCCATATTGTTTTGTCAATACAATTTCTGTAACACAATTTCACAAATGTTTAACGCAACCCGTCAATGTCATTCGGACGCCAAACTATCCTTGTAGCACTCTAAAAGCATATAACCTTTTAGTAGCATCTCTTTTCAAAATTGTAAGACGTACGGGTTAAAAAGGTACCTATATCATTCTGTCATTGAAAGACGGGAGTTGTTATTTCAAATAATTTCGGTTAGGTTTAGTTTAGGTCGTGCCAAATTATTGCGATAGAGTGGTGATCAAGATATCGTATTGCACTTTAGTATCAGCCATTATTAAATAGTGGCCGGTTGAGCAATGCATGCTTGTGTTCACAACCACATCCGCCCATTATCACTCCATTTCTCACTACTCCGTGGTTTAATAACACGTAGGATTCTGAATCAATTTGTCCTATACAATGAACTCGCAGTTATTCAATTCTGTTGAATGCCCTTCACAGTTACTTATCGGTGTGTCCTTGGATAAGCGGGGATCCGTTAACCACATGGGTGGTAAGTGGGATTGACGGATCGTTTAATTGCGGCTAGTAAATATCTTGCGAATAATTTATTTTACCGACAAAGAAGTAACACCGCAGTAAAATATTTATAGAGCCGTCAAAAGCGTTAAGGAAAGTCCTATCTTGTCCAGGTGGGCTGATGACCCGATGTTTTTGTTAGATTATTGGGACGCCCTTTTCGTTTCGTACTGAATAAAGGTACAAGATAAGAATGAAGATCGTGTTCATGTCAATTATTGGACGTCACATAGGACGTTTTATACAGTAATAATGTCGTTTTCTCTTCGTGATGGAAATAATTTGGCAATGGTTGCCTTTGCACTAAACCTTGACAGACTAAATTGCACCCACACCCGAAGTTACCTATCTATCTGCCTCGTGTCAGCTACACCTATTGAAACTATACCTAGGTACAACAGTTTTACCAAAGGAAACCACAATGTTATCAGTGGGCTAATTATAGAGTTACAAAACCGCAACCAAATTGTCACGATATATCAAAACGTTGCATTCCATGATGAAAATGTTTTCCCCAATGAGCTTCCTCAAAACAAAAAACTCATTAATGTTTTAGGTAATGTTAATTACAGCATAGGTACTTCTTTTCCTTTTATATCCCCCGACGCAAAAACAGAGGTGTTATAAGTATTAACGCTGTCTGTGTACCACCGTAGCTCTTAAATGGGTAAAGCGATTTGAATGCGGTTTTTTCATTTGAAAGCAGGTTTTCTAGCGATGGCTTTAGACATGTTTTATAAAAATCGGTTCAGCCATTTGAAAATTATCAGCTCTTTTCTGGTTGATGAATGGATGTGAGCGTCTTCCACAGGTCTGATCTATTTGAAATTTGGTATTCTGTAACTTCAATGTGATTAGAACATAGTAACCTTGAACTGATGCTGCAGCATCACCTGGAATTTGCAGGATACCCTTATCAACTGTTTGGGCTCATTGGAATGGTCTCAATGAATAGATTATACATAGATGATGAATAGGGTCTGGTGATGGAGTAGAAAAGAGGAAATGCTTGAGTCGGGGGTTTTTTAAAATTTTCACTTGTATTACAACGTAGGCAAGAATTTTTCGGAGTCTAATCAGATTTTTTTTACCAACATTTTAATTTGTTTAGGATATTTTTGATCATAATGCGACTTTGGAGACGCAATTTTCTCTTGGAAAACAGTACCTAATTTTTGTATTGTACCACATCTTTATACCAGTCTTTGTATCCAATGAGTACAAGATTCGGTTAGCCAAAAGTGTAGATTTTAATTATTGTTTTTTGATCATAACCTCCTCAACTGCGCGTGCGCACCACATAACAGCGTGCTTGTTAACATAAGACGTCAGACGTTGACCAGTAGGTATGCGACGTAGAACTCTTGAACAGGAACCAAGTCATCTCTCTTGATAAGGACATCCTTTACGTTTATTAAAACAAGTCAGTCTAGTAATCAAGATAAATTGAATTATATGATAACTTCATTTAAAAATCGAAAAGCAAAACAATGATTTTAATTTCATCTTTTCTAATATCATCAACACAAAAACTACTTTTGAGATACACCTCTCAGTATTTAATATCCAATAATATTAATCTCATTTTTTAATACACAAACTAACTAAATTCACGACTAACACCGCGTTGGTCGAAGCGATACATCTTAGGAAATATCTCGCCTTGTTGAACACAAACATGAACAATTTACATGACTTTGCGGCGGCACTGAAAGCGGGAACGGAAAGTTCTCAAACCGTATATCTGTTACTACATGATACTCCAGTTAATTAGAACTACTTTCACTTAAAGGAACATCGATATTTATACTATTCAAAAATATCGTAAAACATTTAGTAAAGAGTCTAGATCCAATTTTATTCGTACATTTCTAAAGGCCAATAAATGAAGAGGTCGGGATCGAGGTCAAAATAATATTAAGTGTCGATGCTACCGAAAGGAAAGTCATATTATCAAGCACAATAAAAGTGTCTGGTACAAAATGTTGTTTCCTTGCGAATCGTCGTCAAAATAAGGACGTCCTGAGCCGTCCAGTGCACCGTCACGTCATCGTAACAGTAAGGATACAGACGGGTTGTTGTGTAGACAAAATAATCCCAGGGTGGGCGCTATCAATCTTCATACGTGGGGCCAAATTAAACTGGGACTCCGTCTCAGTTGGTACTGATGGCAGGAAAAGCAAATCGTGGTATTTTTTTAAATATCGTTTATTTTTTCATCAAACGATAAAAAAAAATACCAGAAAACAATTAATTCTTCCAGGACAATATTATAATTGCGAGCTTATGATTGATCATGATCTTCAATTAAGCAAAATGTGGAATCGATAGCAATAGTAGTTAGGTAAGTACTAGTAACCGATAAAAACGGTGGTGTCGAAAAGACACCAAGGTATTATTACCATAAGGGTCAGTTCCCACCGAGACGTGACACGACGCGACGATGCTTGAGGCCAGTTATTACACACTACGCAGCGCGGCGTCGCGAGACGCATCGCAATGTCGCGAGGCGCATCGTGAAATCGATGGCAGCGCCACGCCTCGCTGCGCAACACAGCGCGGCGCAGCGGAACGTGACTACGTTCGCAGCGAGCTCCCGTCCCGCTAGCTAATAGTAGAGACAAGTCGCCACGACAACTTCAGACTGCGCCTCACGGCGTCGCACAGCGTCACGCGGATTCGCGATACGCAGCGCGCGCCGCTCTAGCATGCCACGCCTACCGCCGAAGCATTGCTGCGTCGTGATGTGTCGCGCTGCGCCTCGAGGCACCTCGAGTCGCAGTGCGGCGTAGCGCGACGCCACGGGACATTTTCGAATTATCTCAATTCAAGTTATATCTTTTTGTGTAGTCAATAAAGTTATATTTTGTTTTTAGTTATAAGTGCACGCAGCGTCGCTTCGCATCACGTCTCGCTGTGAACTGACCCTTAGTGTTCTGATTTGACTTTTCAGTTGCAGAATCCTGAAAACAGCAAAACGTCTGAATTAAATACCTACATCAATTAGATAAGGCAATTTCGTTACCAATTTAGGACGGATTCTGGTTCTGTCTAGATTCGGTCCCAATTAGGAATGAGTGTTTGATAGCTATGAATTGTAATCCCTACTCCTGGCGCCTACCTGAGTACCATCTCACCCTCTTTCCCATAGTACTTAAAGTCACCTCATCAGTAAATTACAATTAAACCTTTACCTGACCCTTTGAAGCTCACTGGTGTTGCGATTATATTTATGTTAAGTACCGCTCGTGGTCTGTACTCATAATAGTACCTAGCACTCGGTGTGAGGTCGCTTTCGTTCACGACCTATGCTCACAGAAACAACACATTTCTCTGTTATTACCTATGGGTAATATAAGTAAAAGCTGTAGTTTAGATGCCAAACGTGTCTGTTATCCTATTACTGGTGTAACACTATTATTCATCGGTACACACGGCTAAACATCAAGCTATACATTTCCAGTTTATGCTGATCTCACATTTCCGGATTTCCGTACAATACGAGGTCAGCTTATACTGGAAATGAATAGCTTGATGTGTAGCCGTGTGTACTATCAAATAAGTTCATAACTAACCACCGTAAGGACTAATCTTGCTTGCAGTGCTCGGCGGCTATAGAACCGCGACGGTAACAGATGTGGTCGAGATGTAGTCATCGTGTTCTTCGATAGTACCACCGTAACGGTTGCTTACGATCATTCAATGTTCACTATAATAGAGGAACGAATATTTTTAACACCTCATGGACAGAATCATCAATCAAAAGTGGTGTAGAGAAATAATAAAAATAAAGAAATTCTAGTCTTAACTTTTCTGCTAGCACTACTCGATGCGCACCCGTATTTCAACAGCAATCTTCGTATTGATATAGTTAGCGGTCGTCTGCGCGACCTTGCGGCCAGGACCAGGACACAATTAGAAGTGTTCCGCCACTGTGCTCGACGCAGGAACACAGGGCAGGCAGCACGTGCCGTCTGACACATCCTTGGCTGCATCCTTATCTACGAAGACACGCGAACGAGGAACTTTCGCGACATTGTCATATCTACTACCTATTAGATTTTTGTATCGTTACACATCTTACCTTCACCTGCACCTTCTATTCTATTTGAGGTATAGCTATATTGCGACTGATGTAAAGGCTACACTATGCACAGCGTACTGTCAGTCGTTCTATACATGCAGTCTGAGGGTCTACTACACGCAGACAATACAATAAGGGTTGCCGCGCTACTGCAGTGCTTCCGGCATGTTCGCAGTGGCGAGAATAGATGGCTTTTTCACGCCATCATGCGCAAGCGTTGCGCTTCCATTATGCGCAGTGTACGCGCCAGCCCCAACAGCATCCTGAAAACTATAGCTGATAGGTGGAACAGCCCCATACTGGGACATTGGATACGCCTACATGCCACTGTGGCGTATTAATGAATAGTCTGTGTCATTTTTCTGGTAGATGTAAGTACTAACATTAGTTTGTAAGTCGTGTGTATACTTACCAACTGGACTATTTATGGGACCGAAATAAAAGATTTAATAATTTATATTGCTGGGCAATTTTTCTGAATTAGGTACCAGGAAACAAGAGCTTGAAGAATGTTTTACCTCGTATATCTTGGTTTCTCTGTTGACGGATCGTGTGGAAATGGTACCTACTTTTTCCATAAGTCGCTAGGCTTTCTACTAAGTTCATAGTGTTTTGCCACGACGCAGGAACACAGGGCAGTGGGCACGTGCCACATGAAGATACATCCTTATCAACTGCCAAGTGGTTGGAACCTGCGAACGAAGAACTTTCGCGACATTATCATACTAAGTTATTCTGAATCTTCGAATTAATCAAGTGGTAAAACGAATTAGTTTTATCATATTTTTACATTACTTACTCGTCTTGACCTGCTAGTGCTACTTAGAGCTTTTCTATCAGCCATGTCTGTGAATAATTTATGTTTAATTCCATTTGAAGAACCCCGTAATCAAAATTGAAACAAAATTAAGCAATTTGTATAATTGAAGTAAGCATCTATAATAACAATAAAGCAAACTCCCACAAGAAAGGAAGCCGATGCAAAAAACACGGAGTTCAATTTCAAATTAAATATTTTATTCTCATCACCAATTTCTAATACCAACGTCAATATCTCTCAATTTTATGAGCTGTTAAGTGTTAATCGTAAAAAACAATTTCTCGTATACAACTAAAATCATTGATGAGTAGTGCTTAAAATCATGTTTTTCAAGTTTTGCTCGGTCATAAAACGCCCCTAAGAGCCTCAAGCGTTAAAAGGAAATTGCGTTTCTATCGTAAATGATAATTACTGTTATGAAGTAAATGCCAAGTAACCCGATTTCTAAAGCGTATCCTGCGCACATTAACATTTAACTGTAGTAAATTAGTAGCTGACCTGATGGCCGCACAATCGTTTGTGTAAGTCATTGCACTCGGAAGTACAACAGTGGCGCGAGTATCGCATGCCTCGATATCAATTAACGTGCTCGATAAGTGTTTTTAACCATTTTAGAGTTCTACGTCGAAACTGGAGCGCAAAAATCTTCGAATGAAGTGATATTGTCGATGCGAAAAGTACTTACTAAACACAAAATGTAGCAACAAGCAACGCTAACAACTTGCTTAAGTAGAATGCAATAAAGCAAGTTAAGTGCTTAATAAGCTAGTTAACTAGGTAATAAGTTTGATCGTCAGTCGTGTAGAAAATATTGACGATCTCGATTGTACTTGTTGAGTAGCGTCTGCAAATTGCCGGTTATATTTAATCGCCAATTAGATTACAGTCCAATCAGGCCATGAAAACAATCATTAAAATGTACCTACTAAAGTAGATAGATATACCTACTAACTTTTACTTCGAATCCGATCTTTGGGTAACGATAAAAATAAATCATATTCTAGTTTTGTGCCAAATATACGCAATATAAATAAAAATCGGCTATACAACCCTGTATAGCCGATTTTTAAAAAACCAGCTCTTTTCCATACATTTTGACCGCGTAGGTATTCGCACTTTTCTATAAAACAACAGATTTTTTTTTTTAATAACCCACGAAAAATTTCAACCCTATTCCCTGCCACCCTGTATATAAATATACGCAATAGAATAAAAACGGCTGCACGCAAATATCCGTGCAGCCGTTTCAGCGTGATTGAGTTATAAACTTCTAAACTTTCGCATTTATAATACTATTTTAGATAAATAATTGGTTAATGAAAATGGTTGTTTTTGTAATAATAATAATAATTCTACATCGGAATATATAAATAAAAAATATAATGAAAGTTACCTATAAGTCACATGAATGATCTTAAACTTTTTATACCCAGCAGTCGCTGACCATGACCAGCTGAATATATTTTACTTTACAAGTAAACAATACAATTTATTATATACGAGTACATTAACTTTATATAACGTGATTTTATTGGGCCTATTTGTTAGTTATCAGCACTTAAGTTAAGGAGGTCAACCACCTGTAGTGTTATCAAAATGAGGTCACATATTACAAATGAGCGGAAAACTGTTCAATAAGTATAAATAAATAAGAGTTATATGAACTATCACTTTCTATGTTGACGTTAAGGTGAAATTAGACTTTTGATAACGGCCTATATCATTTTGCAATATAGAAAGAAGTGCATAATCTAACCAGTTTGAAAACAGAATCCCGTGAACACGATGACCACATCAGTTACCGGTCCGGTTCTATAGTCATCGAGCGCTGCAAGCAAGAATAGTCCTTACGGTGGTTAGATATGAACTTCTTTAATGTATGGTACATACTCGTTTATTGATCGTTCATGGTGCTTATGATCCGATGTTTAGAAAAATTCCCAAAAAAATATGTTTTAACACACAATTATCACCATCTGCCTAGCCTTTTCCCTACTATGTTGGGGTCGGCTTCCAGTCTAACCGGATGCAGCTGAATACCAGAATTTTACATGGAGCGACTGCCTATCTGACCTCCACAACTTAGTAAGTAGGTAACACGATACCCCTTGGTAAGACTGGTTGTCAGACTTTTGGGCTTCTAACTACCCGTAACGACTGTCAAAGATCTACAAATGACAGCCGGGGCCAACGGATTAACGTGCTTTCCAAGGCACGGAGGAGTCTCGGTATGTTAAGATGGTAACCCATCCACAGACCAACCCCGCCAAGGGTCGCTTAACCGGTTGGATCGAACCGTGCGGCTGTTATTACTTAGCCACAAGCCCCTCCTTTTAACACACAATATATTATAATATTCATTTATTTATTGACACAAGCTATTTGAACAATATTAACTGTATTACAGGATCCAGTTTTTTTAACAAACAAATTAATAGGGCACTGCCAGAGCTATAACTATATTTTTTCTACATGTTCAAGATACGATACGATAATATTTATTGGGTCTATTCTACATAAATGTGTTATGCTGTTCATAAGAAATAGTGGGATAAAACAAAAAAGTTAATAACACACTTCAAGTTTATCTGCAAGGTTTTTCACAAATAAATGTACCAATACCTTCTTACATGACTCATACAAACAAGGACCTACGTCATATTATATCTCGTAATAAAAATATTTATAATATATCAGCGTTAATAATCTGAAAGTTACACATAGGTTTGACTTCCTCAATATTCCAAAGGAAAATAGCACTTATTTTAATTAAATAAAGATATGAACTTATGTAGTGCAGGCAATAATCAACAGTAGGTCATCTCACTTATGACGTAGCATTTCTCAATTAGACTCTTTTAAATGCTTTGTTTTAGCTCACTTTGATAACGGTATCTCGGTAATGGCCAGAGGGGTTAGACAAAGTGACATTCTATTAGGGCCACAACAGACTAGCTACTTAGGCAATCAGCGATTTAGCCGCTTTTCAGAAGCTAAATGCCGAATGACCGTCGCAAAATCGCTGTCAATAGCCGATGCTAAAAGTAGCCAGTCTGCTGTGGCCCTTAGCTATAACGATGAACAAAATGTAATGGATTGACGTAAACTACCGAAAAACGTATGTCAGTCCTGCACCCTAATTGCATAACACACTATCAATCACAATCTGAATGATTTTGAAGGATATTGCTAATCCATTGCTTCATATGTTTGAAAAATATGTCTGCTTAACAACGTAAATAACATAATGAATGTTGTTTAACTGTCAAATTGCTAATTTATATGTAGGCTAATCGACAATTCCAGAAATCTATTCGCGTACAAATAAATTAACTACGTCCGAATCGCCGCAAGATTTTTTTTTATTAATTAACAGTTTTTATTCGCCCGTTTCGGGCGAGTAAATTCGTTGGAGTCACCAATAAGCCATTTTTTTTAAATCGTTCTCTGAATATCCTTCTAAGACTTCTTGCATCTCTCCCCTTGCATAGCGACTGCCAAAATCCTTTTATTTATTATGTAGACCAGATTATACATTACAAAACATACACTCACACGCATACATACATTTCATTTATTTTCATAAATTTTCTTTGAATAAAAAAAAAATCCAAACATTTCGTTCAATACAATCATTATTTTCTATTTCTACTGAATGACGACGCGGACATCACTGTTACAGTGCGTATGCTATGAAAATAAACAAGCCACGAAATAACAGATAGAGAGAAGAAAATCGATCTGTTGTTTTCAGTCTTTTCCCCATTGTAATTTGTTTGGGTTGTTTTCGTGGAGTTTTCGTCAACAACGGCATTTCACGTCAGATATCGGAAGGATATTTATTGAAATATAAATAACGTGACCGCCTGTGTAGCAGCCCCGGATCTAGGGGCACCGGGGGAAACCGGGGCACGTGCCCCGGTCGCCATTTTCAGGAGGCGCCAAATTCAACTTTGGAATAAATGAGACGCGCAGAACATATAATCTTTCTTTTTTACAACAGTTTTGACGCCCATGTTGGATTAGGGCATTATCGATCGATAAAATGTGATTAATATGTTGCTGCCAAAATTTTCATTTCCCGAAAACTTGGATTTCGCGCGCTAGCTTACCACATCCCCATAAAGGATTGCCGGGGTGCGGCAGACGGCAACTTTTGCCCCGCTTAAAAAAACTAAATCCGAGGCTGACTGTGTAGGACACATCGACATAATAAAGCCAGTTACACGATATCTTGACACCAACCAATAATACGCGTCTAATATAGGTCATGAAATAATACCTCAATAATCCACAGATAAAGCGAACAGTGAAAGCTTCAAGGCTTGTGCAGACCAGCGCGACTTGTCGCGCGACGCGACACCGGTTATTGTTATACTGTGAAGTTTTCTTAGAAATTGTATTGTTCGTGTCGCGTCGCGCGACAAATCGCGCTGGTCTGCACAAGCCTTTATCGGAACCACGCTGATTTTTGACGCATA
This sequence comes from Agrochola lota, assembly GCA_947364205.1. Taxonomy (NCBI): domain Eukaryota; kingdom Metazoa; phylum Arthropoda; class Insecta; order Lepidoptera; family Noctuidae; genus Agrochola; species Agrochola lota. Next base: position 17,050,097 of record OX376219.1, on the reverse strand, counting down.
TGTGTAACGAGCTTTATATAATCCCATTGTGATATCCCTATAATGAATGTATACGATATACGGCATGGTAGACTGGAAGCAGCTCCCAACACACATAGTTGGGAAAAGGCTAGGCAGATTGATTGATTGTAGGCCTATGTTAAGAAATTGATTTTTGAAGCTAGTACGATATAAAGGTGCACACGTGCAAAACTAGGGCATTTCGTCTCAATACAATTAACCTACAGGCACAATTGAGGTGGCAAATAATTGTAGTGTCCGTTCCAAGTAATAACAATCCCATTGTCCAGTTACTGTAACGGCCAAAAGATTATATGACGCGAATCGTCTGAGAAAGTAGGCCTGTCATTGACTTGAGCGACTAGACCCGTGGTAGACGGTCAGGGGAGCAAAAAACGGACAGTTGTAGGCGGCCTTATTTATATACTCGCGTGCAAGACGTTCATTGCTCCATTTACTTCAGAATTTACTGAACAATGCTCATGTGAAACAGCAATGAATGCTACGCAAACAGTTCGATTGTGATGATTGTGCAGTGGGAGACGGTCGAGGTAGAGGTTGTTTTTATGTTGTTACAAAAAGTCCTATCACAATCGATCTTGTTATGCGTTACAATAGACGATAATAATTATAGTAATTTTGTCTATGTTGAAAGATAAGAAGTCATAGTTTACTAAGAAGAACAAGATTAATTAAATATCGTTACGGGAAAATGTTTTAATTATTATTTGGCAGTCTGTTTCAGGTGTTCTACTTAATATTAATTAATGAGTCATTGTTGTGCAGTTAGATGCCTCTAAAGGAGATCAACTTATTACGGTTAATGTTAACAGCTATACCTTGAACTGTAGAACAATACCTGGGTCTAGGAAGGAAGATACTTAGGTTCATACGGATTAGCCTTGCTGCAAACCATAGTGACTACAGCTGGTAGAAATATTAATGACTAGCAGCGGCCCGCGGTTTCACTCGCATAAGTCTCGATCCCGCAGAAATGTCAGGATAAAAAGTATCCTATGTCCTAATCCAGGTCATGGTCTACCCATTTGCCAAATTTCAACGTGAAAGCGTAACAAACAAGCTCACTTTCACATTTATAATATTAGTTAGGATGTCAATTAATTACCACGTCCTGAGTATCCTTCCCATTCTTTATCCTAACTAATATTATAAATGCGAAAGTGAGTTTGTTTGTTACGCTTTCACGCTTAAACGGCTGAACGGATTTAGATGAAACTTGGCACATGGGTAGACCATGACCTGGGTTAGGACATAGGATACCTATTTCTTATCCCGGTAGTATGTTTCCGCGGGATAATTTCCGTCCTCCAAAAACTAGAAACCAAAACCTAATACATACATAATGTGATAATAATATGACAAGACACACAGTTTATACGGACACGAGATACGATAAAATTACATCTAACTAAAGAATTATGTACCTACTATTATTAAACAAAGGTCAGAAAAAAACTTAGAGAATCTAAGCAAAAGATACAGAAGTCAACCAACAAATTAAACTGCATGCCCATGTAAGTACTAAAACTGATAGGAATATTGAAACCGATAAGCTTTGACGGTCGTGCGCACAGCATTTATCACGTTAGCGGCGCTCATGTGAAATGGGGCAGGCGTTGCTTACTCAACGAAATACTGTGCCACAGTGAACGAAGCCATGCTATAGATATTGGTTACTTATTGTATGAAGGTAAATCGCCACAGGTGCCTATTTATTTATTTATATATACTTTATTGTACAACAGAAAATACATGGCAAAATAGTAGATTGTTTGCCTAGGGAGCAAATAACTATTTTAGAGCGTGTTTCTTTGAATCCTGAGCGCAGCAAGGGATTCAAAGTACGACACTCGAGCTTAAAATTGTGTTGCTCCGAGGTGAACAGTCTACTTTTCTGAACAGTGCTCGGTCGCCCAAAATTAAGAACAAGATGGCTTAGAATAATGACATTCCAGCATGGAATTAGTAAGTACCTACTATCATGGCAGCATGGATTCAGTAAACACCTACTATCATGTTAGCATGGAATTAGTATGAACTATCATATAATATTGAATGAGCATTCTCTATTTTCACTTGAGCAGAGCTCAGTCGACCAAGTACTTCTACTAAAATTAGACACAGACAGGCTAATATTTGAAGTGCTACAACACAATAGAATCAGCTATCGTAACACCATTTTAAACATAAATTGAGAGTATCTTTGTTCACCGGGCGTGTCTATCAGTTCCTTGACTTCAGCACGGGCAATCATACATATCCATTACGATACAACGGCCTGTTGATTAGCAATAACAAGGTTTTACAAAAAATTGCATAGGCCGCCAGACAGTCATCAAAGCTACATAATCGATACAGGAAACTACACACAGATAAATTGAGTACACTTAAAAACAGCTTTAATGATAGTATGTATTAACCGAAACAGTCAGATAAATAAAATCGGTCTACCAAAATCTGTTTATTTTCCAAATACAGTCAACCGAACCTGTATGTAACAATTCGACAGTGCCTCTAAGTCGTCGCAGAAAAGCATAGCGTTTTCGTAGTACAATTATTGCCACAGATTTTAAATTGACCATACCAACAGAAGTCAGTAAATACTGCGTTTAGTTAGAGGTATGGCTTTTCCACTCTGAAATGACGCGCCCCACTATCGCATTACCCATAGAAATCCGCATTACCGTTTACGTAAAGTAGGGCGCGTCATTTCAGAGTGTACAAGCTTTAAACATATTTATATCATCTGTCTCTGTCACGGGAGGGTCTTGTGGCTTAGTAATAACGGCCGTGCAGGTCGATCGATCAGGTTAAGCTACGCTTGCCAGGGGTGTTCAGTGGATGGGTGGGATCGAGGTTGTCATTTGTAGATCTTTAACAGTTGTTACGGGTCGTCAGAAGCCCGAAAGTCTGACAACCAGTCATACCAAGGGGTATCATGTTACCCAGGAAATGGGTTGTGTCAGATAGGCAGTCGCTCCATGTACAATACTGGTATTTTGCTGCATCCGGTTAGACTGGAAGCCGACCACAATATAGTTGGGAAAAGGCTAGAAAAGGTTAGGCAACTTCAAATGATTGCCAGAAATAGAACAATAATTTAAATTCGTCTAAATGTATTTAAGTGATTTGTGGAGCAAGCGGGTAAAGACGATAGCTTCACGTAGCAATTCCCTCGCTCAGCCAGTACAGCACAGGCTTTCAAAGCAAATATCAGAGGTGTTGCATCACATAGGAAAAGTGAACGCTCTCGAGTAACCACCCGTTGTTGTGCCGATAACTGATTTTATAAATATCAGAGCCGAATCACTTCGCACGTAATGTTCTTGTAATGAAGCTTGTAATAGTGATAATTAAAATTAATTACACGCAAATCATAAAGAACGGCGGAGGAAATTAAGTTTATTACAACCAAAAGTAGACTCTTTTTCTTTTCTTTTGCGTTTCCTCGTATTGTGCTGCTGTTACACTTTTAAAGGAAACACACAACTAAATTAAAATAAAGTCTTTGACTAGAAGTTCCGAGAACAGTAGACCTCGCGAGCACAAACTTTTTGCAACAATTAATATACCACGATTAAAGAGAACCATGACAGTTTAAAATCCTTTAATCCTTTAACCTATCCAACTTAAAAAAAAACCTGACTTCAGCTGTAAGATACTAAAAAACATATGGTGGCAAGACGATAATTAAACAGAAATAAACTAACCCACAACTAACCAACTACTATCTGTTAAACACGAGACTACCTTTGGAGCTACTTTACACCTAACAAAACACAGTCACACAAAATGTTCGACGGGACCTAACCATTTGGCGAGCGAGAAAGACAACGCAATCTAGCGGTGCACAGCAGCGCCATCTTCTATCACCTTAATGTAAAACGTTTTAGAGAACTCTGAAAATAATTTTCAGAATTCTCTACTTTTGTGATGAGAAGGTGGTCCCAGGTGCTCCATCAATCCCTACCTAGTAGTTACAGGGCCGAACCCACTGGTAGAAATCTAAAAGTGAGCAATTTACAGCATTTTAAGGAGCTATTCTGCTCATCACGCTGAAGGTCCTCATCAGATCATCACCAAATTTTTATGAGACCAACTTAAAGTTAAACTTAAACCTTTCAAATAAAAAAGAACCATCGAAATCGGATCTCGCAAGGCAGAGATATCCAGTAGCCCCCTTTTTGGAGGAAGTACCCCTCCAATAAAAAATCCCCGACGACAATAAAAAAAATCTATAAAGCCATAAAACCTATACCAAGTTTCGTCCAGATCGGTTGTAAAATACGACCTGTAGAGGAGTACCAACAAACTGACACACGAAAGCAAATTTTGCCAGACCTGAAGCGGAGACGCTTCGCTCGCTCGGTCAATAAGTTAAGTGATGGTCGTAAAAGAAAGAGAAAACGAAATTCAAGAAAATTTTCAAGTATATAGAGAAAATTATAAAAGTATTATATGTATTAAAATCTCTAACGTCTTATTGTTCTTTTCTATATATGTATTATCTGGAGGCACGTGCTTATTCTTTTCGAATTCTCCGGCCGACGACGGACATGTACCTAGATGGCTGTTTAATAAAAAACAATATAATAATACTTAAATAAGCGATTGGAGGAGCTCGTGGCTAAGGAATAGCAGCCGCACGGTCCGATCCATCAGGTTAAACTACGCTTGCCGGGGTTGGTCTGTGGATGGACCATCCACGGATTAGTTCTGTCACTCGTGGATCTTTGACAGTCGTTACGGGTCGTCACAAACCCGGAAGTCTGACAACCAGCCTTACCAAGGGGTATCGTATTACCAAGGGGTTGTGTAGGTCAGATAGTCAGTCGCTCCATGTAAAATACGGTATTCAGCTGCATCTGGTTAGACTGGAAGCCGACCCCAACATAGTTGGGCAAAGATTAGGCAGATTTACTTAAATAAGCGATAGGACAATAAAAGAGGCTCACACGACCTTTGACTTGGGAAGCGAGTAGCGACCTCCATTCACAAAATCCAATCAAAATCTTAGGATCTTTTTGACTAAGTTCAAATTAAGATTGCAGTTCGGGAATAATACATTATGATACGAGTGTGCTGTATTCCATTACCCACTCGGCTAAATTATCGCTATGGGTAATGGCACGCGTTTTTAATATACTGAATTATGAACCTAAAAACGGTTCAATAAGAGCTACTTTACGAGCAAGTGTGTTAAAAAGATTATTATGAGTATAATTTGTTGATACAAGTTTCAATGCTTTCAAATAAACAAGATGGTACCAATTAATTATATTAGCAAAGATCTTCTAATCTTCTAATAGCTTCATTACTTTAACTACCAACTTTCTCTCAACATGTCAATAAAAAATCCTATATTAATAAATACCATAAGTACTTATCAATCACATTCAAATATCCATTGATAAATGTAAGTAATTAATTAATATCGTATAAATATTGTTGGCCGAATGTAATTGATGGAGATTTGATTAAAAATGCGACGGCCATTTTAAATCGATTTAAATTACTTTCACGGTAAATTGACCGAGGGAATGAATGGGTATAGTTCACTTTGTTATTTCGTTTCCTGCTCATATTTTAGAGTTGAACATTGCAAGGACAGTTTAGGTTGATTTAGTAGTTATTCTAGAAGAGAAATCTAGTGACAATTTAGAGTTGAGTTCGCGCAAAATTTTTGATAGAAATGTATTAGTTCTAGCAAAAGACAATGTACTTACGAAAGCAGAACATTGCAGGAAAATTTTGAGAGGCCCGTATTCTGGAACGATTAATATTGATCTAAGTGTACTCAAACAGTCAAACCTGAAAAGTGACGAAATGGCAGATTTTAGTAAAGATCAACTTATCTTTTACAGATCTGAGATGTTTCTCAAACAAAATTGAATCAATGAATGATTCAATTTTGTTTGAGAAACATCTCAGATCTGTAAAAGATAAGTTAAAACAAACTTTAATTTGGTACAGACAAATGTATCAAATCAAATATCTTAAGTTCAATTCGATCTTCCCAATTCCATTTAATAGACAATGTTTGATAAGTTCTCTGGACCAATTGCTGGTGCTGTTCGAAATCTGTTTTATTTCCGAATATCATCCTAATTACCTTCGTAATAAGGCTGTGGTTGTAAATTCTATATGATTTATAGTTTGTATTGGTTTTCAAGTGACAAATGACTGCTCGACCACAACGCGGGTGGTCGGCATCATCGTATGATGCTACCATTTATCATATAAATTTCACTTTATATACTCGTACTTAGAAACTTCATACAAACTGCATCTTTTCTAAATCGTGACTTCATCTGTACATACGTATATCACACTGAAATAATGTAGACATATTAACCTTTCTCTCGGGATTTCCACAAGTTTGAAATGTCACGTGCTCAAACATGTTTTAATCGTTTTCGCAGTCACGAACTGATGCAGATAAGAGATGGAAGAAATAACTTCTTAAATGAGAACTTTTTTTGCTAACATTTGACTTGACTTTCTTCAGGCATACATAAACGGTAGGTACCCTACTTTTCTTAACCGTACTGTAAATACGTGACTCAACCTTTATTATATGCATTTCTTTTAGTACGAGCGTTACCCTGTTACCCAAATTAACGTTCAGGTAATTTTCTTTTTAAATTGAACGGGGTGGTAAAATTGTACTTACGACAGGAATACCTACGTTTTTCGCAATATCCAAGCAATTTTGTCTTTAGTGACATTTTCTGTTTATTCCTCTAAATGTCAGTAATTTAATAAATTGTAGGCCAGATTCGGATTAAATACGAAAGCCGTATCCGTTCTATCCATAAATATGCGTCCTGCAATAACATTCAAAGTTAAAGGCACCATTAAAAGTTGCAGTTATTCTGAAACAAACTGAGTATGAAACTAAACCAATAAAGTGTGGGAATCTAGTTCATTGGTGGAAGTTATAATAAAGCAGGATCAAGTTATCCGTAACATTTCAATCCAGTTGCGGTAATGCAGTGAAGTAACTAATTTAGTGGTTGCGAGAGATATAATACTCATTTGGTATCTGGAAACAGACAGAGCTCTGGTGAAACATTTAGACTTAGTCAATTGTTTTAGTTATTGACTGCCGCTTTGTTCTCAGTGAGTAATGTAATCGTGTGTCGATAGACAGGTGGAGATCAAAGAACTGCTCATTCATCGGGAATCATACACGTATTCCTATATCATGTGGTAAGACTTACTTACGAAAATTAAAAAAATAGATCAAATTGACTGTTGATGGCGGGAAAGGCGGGGTCGCGGGAAAGTCCGAAAGGGATACCGAGGCCCCTGGCAACGTACAGGCAACACTGAAGGAACACGGGTGGGTTTTAGTCAGTAAGAGTTTGACACGCCCTGCCGCTCCGGGAGAAGTTATTTGATAATTTCCCCAAAAAAATTTGATGATGATGATGATTGGTATTACAATGACATCCAGCCAAGTAGTCCTAAGGGCCTAGAAAAAGTGACATTCTATCAGCTATACCGATGATAGACAAGTCAAACATTTATTGGATTGACATACGCTACCGAAAAGTTTATGTCAATCGTGTTGAGAGGCGTTGTAGCAACAGGAAACGCTTTGAAAGCTATGTCCACTTATCTAGGTCCTCTGGTGTTAGAACACGGCTACTAATGTTACCGAGTCACAAAATCTATATATCTTCTGATAATCTTTTAGAAGACGTACAGCTTAACCTTCGAAATTTACAATCTACTAATTATGCAATAAATTCAATGCAATTTCTAAATCATGACTATTTATGACATACTTTTTACTCACATTCTAACCTTTTTTACATTTTACAGTACCCAACTACAACAACAACAACTACATGCAAAACTTCAACGAACAAACAGCACAGCAAATTCTAGTACTCAAATCTGTAACCGAGGCATTCATTGTCAACTATTGACCACACTTCACATTATCTAGGCAAAATACTTCTGGCGAGACGCCAGCACGATCTAGCAAAATTACAGCATTAAATAAGACAACAACCTATAGAACTATAAGCCGTAGTTTTACACCCATAGGAGTGGGAATCCTCTGAAAGCTTGGGGACGGGGTGTTAAAGTATTGTGGTCAGTTGAAACCCGATGACGGCGCGATCGGCAACCGTATCGAGTGTCGTTCCGGTCCGGCGCTCGCCTTCGTCTCGACCTGGCTACTCGGTGTGAACGGAACCTATGTCCTGGTCACGCACTAGGGTTGAAAGATGCTGAGGTTTGGATACACCTTCGACGCTTAAAAGAGAAAAGAGATCTTTGTGAAAGAGCTCGTCTAGAAAACTACTATCATACCAATTTGTGCTACCTAGCAGTGTTGTTGTTGTTTCGTTTTCGTTACAGATTACTTATTATGAGATGTTTCGTTCTTGGGTCTCAGAAAGCTATAAGCATTGAATGTCTATTACACAAAAATCTACAATCTTAGTAAGTATTATCTCAACTGGAGAGTCGTTTCGTAAGCCAATAAAATAATAATATTAAAGACTCTGAACTAGGTATGCGATTATTTGACTATTCTTGTAGAGAAGTTTCCCATTACCAGTACATTTTTTTAGCTGATGAGCAAACGTCCTACATCTAGACTACTTGAAACGCTTCAAACCCAGCGTTTTCAGCGACTAGTGAGTGACCTTGTCCGAAGTTCTTCAAGGTTTTTATATTAGACAGTATTGTCGCGTGTGCGCACTGTGCTCTGGCGTTTATAATTACTTGCCACGTAATCTAGTGCAGAAGAGATGGAATCATTGCCAAGGGCCGACTCTATTTCAAAATATTCAGGTTTTTTTATAGTGTAGTTAGTGTTGGTGCGTTTTGTCTAATGAAAGGAAATAAATATACAGAAATAATTTTGTTACGCATATATTCCTCAAATATACATTATTATTATTATTATATTATATTTTTGTTTTTTTACGCAGCCCGGAGTCTAGTTTTGTGCCCGGTTGATGGCAATAGGCTAGCCCCCTATTACAGGGGACTTTAACATAACTGGCGAAATGTAGGTGTCCTATAGGTACCTACTATCGAAAAACTTCATATCTAAGCAGTTTGAAAATAAAATCCCGTGAACACGATGATAACGCCCCCTATTTGCGTCGATCAATTAAACAAAAAAATACATAAGTAGTAATATTTTGCCGTTTTTGTTTTTTGTTGTTCGTGTTTTTTGATCACAGATGTCTGACCCTTTTCGACCACTAGGAACAGAACAAAAGAAACAAAGATGAGAAAGTTTTTAATTTCAATTTTTACTGTCTTTTTTTTTCATTTACAAAAACAAGGAACACATAAAAAATCTGATGCTACGATACTATAGGTTGATGAGATTACTATAACGGCCGAGCGCTGCAAGCACAAATTGTCTTTACGATACTTAGATATGAAGCTTCGATAGTACACCTCTGCCCAACCCTTCGAGGAAACGAGGTGTGATATTATTTTATGTTTTATTCCTCAAAATAAATGAGCTTTCTACTTCAACGATCTCAAGATTTGTCAACCATTTTTCCTCAAATTACGTAACTTTGAGGCTATAACAGTTATTATAAAAACTTTTACACTAGACTGAAGCTGATATTAAAATAAAGAAATACTGGAAAACTTAAATGTCGATTACATAGGTATTGCTATTTAATAAGAGAGGTTCACTTTCACAAATACTCTACGTAGGTACTTGTATATGGATGACAGATATAATTTATCAAAATATAAAATAGATTAGCTGCCTTTCAACTTCTTAGTAAAAGTTTTACATCACGGCTGGTCCCCGGGCTGGATAGCAGTTGTAAAAGTCACAATTTTCTTATGAAATACAATTAACGACGTATATTTAGTAACCTAATCCGCTTAACTGTTCTTAAAGAGTCATAAAGAACCTTGTAAGAAATCGACACGAGGGCATCCTCAGGATGACGATTGACTTGTTGCGAACCCAGACACGACGAGTTGCTACGTCAAGCGCCGAACGCAGTGATTGTAATTTATAATGGATTTCCGCAAAGTCACGCCTGAGTCAATTAACAATATTCTTATGGTTTAAAATGTCAATTGCATATTTGCAATTGACATTTTAAACCATAACAATATTTTGCAGGGTTATTACCCTACAAAATTCAATTAAGGTTTAGTTCGGAAACATAGCTCCTAGCTAAATCAATTACCATAAAATATCGTACAATGCCCGTAACCCCTATAAACTATTGACACCGAATAACAATAATATCCCTATAAATATCAACAGTCGGATAATTACGTTATTATTGCAAGAAATCGTTTTTTATCAATGGCCAGCTATTTATTGTGGGTCAGTTGAACCAGGGGTCAACTGTTCTGAAGTGAGATGGCCGAGGGGCGTAAACTGAATGATGCAGGTCAATTGGTGCTATTACTCATAGTCAATAAGAATACTTTTTTACTGAGAACTTTTGGTGAGGATAAAAAACGTGGATCAACTGTTAGAGGTCCGCAAAACAATAAGTTTTACATAAATAAACAGCTCTAGTTTTGACCTGAACCAAAAAACAATACACTGACTTTATGGACTCCGGGCACGAGGCGAGTTGCGAGTCAATTCAAGGATTGAAGCCTTGTGTAGACTGCCGCAATAAGGATGTTGAGAAACAAGTTTTTTTTTGTCCGTCAGGTAGATTATTAAAAAATATTGGACACGTACTTTTTCTTTTTTTAGGTAATCAACTATTACGGCAATAAATTGAGTTAAAATATGGCTTGACTTCACTCCACAGTAGATTTTATACTAACTTGTGACTTAGCGAGCCCCCACTCCCCCACTCCCCAACTTTAATGCGTTTATATTTACCATTTTTTACATATAAAATTAATAATAAATATATAATTAATATGATAAAGCAAAAGATACGTGGGTAATATTTTTTTATTATCTGACTGACGGACTAAATAGTTTTTAGATATTCGTACATGAACATGAGGCCATCGGGAGGCGACTGAACTGTCACCTAAACTTACTAGCCTCGTATCCGGAGCCCATTACCGCCAGTGCGCCAGCTTATTTTACAGCTATCAATTCTTTTTTCTCGTGAGAATTGAAGAAATCAATACAAATAATTGTAAATAAAAAATCTGCGATTGTTACTTTTACAAATAAAGAGTCATTCAATCGCCCATTCTTAACATTTCACGTGAACTGTTTAACGTGAAAACGTACAATACAATGATTAACTTACCAAAACAATACACAAACGATTCCTAACAATATGCATCAAGTGAAACAAAAGACTGCCCCAAGCAAACAATTGACTGCGATATGCCCCGGTCGTCAACACACATGTGTTTAATTGACACACGTGCAGCGCACATTGAAGTCACTACAAGTGGTAGGTGCATGCAAAAACATTGGGTGACAGTGGGATAAAAAGAGACTGCAGGCAAGTTTTTTTACGTGACAATACATTTGCACCCTTTATCTAATTTTGTAGGTTCTGCTTGAGTATTATTATTCTACTTAGGTATCGTTATTCTTTCACATAGTCAGTTGAAATCTCTATTAATGAAGAAACACTACTATACCGTTGAGGAATTTAAAGCTGACAAATATTGACAATCGACTGAACTTGTAATAATATGCTTGACGTACTTAAATGAGAAATTATAAATGAATTCACTATATTATGCTTACATGTAATGACTAAAATGAATGAAAGAATTAACAATAATGATTTATTTGAAATAAAATGTTATAATTAAATTACGAATGTTTATTAAAATGTAATGTATTGTAATAATTAGAATTAATATTATAGGTATTATCTAATTTAAACATTTGATATGAAACATTTGCAGTGCCCTACAGGGTACATGACTCAATACTGTGTCATGAAATTTTAATGCATGCTTACTAACCAGTGTTTTACATGTTAGCAAAAAAATAAATAAATAAATAGTACTTGGGAAAGTGCGTGAACAATGAAGGCTTGCCAGCTTTCAATAAATAAGAAATGAGAGAGTTTCCAAAAGATATAAAAAGGGCTGCTGTATACAAAAGCCATATTTACCTTACAAAAAAGCTTGATATAATGTATATCCACGATTTCCAATCGCAGCATCGTAAAACAAACGCATAACCTTTGTCAACTCTCGCGCATTATAATTTAATAACAAAATCACTTTCATCGCCTTTCTCTGGTGACAGAGCTGATGGCACAAACTAACGGGTAGGTAGGTACCTAGCATCAATCAATAGCTATGAAAAAGCAGTCTGCTAGTTAAATGGACAACTTTCGCGTTCAGTACATACTACAATCGTTTGTAGCGAACTAATCACCGACGGTTTAGAGCCCCTGGGCCGCTTTCTGTGCGATGTGGCCTGTAAAGCCGAGTTCACACCAAAAAACTAAACGAACTGAACGCAAAAAAAAATATAATTTTTCATTCATGACAAGCATGACTTGATCCATCGGTGTGCGTTTTCAATCATTTATTTTTCGATGTGGACTAAGCTTTATGTCTTGCTATATTTTTTACTAGCTTCTGCCCGCGACTTCGTCCGGGAGGTTTCACCAAACCTTCAACCTTCCTCAAGAATTCGGCTATGCAATGCGAAAAGGATTTTTCAAATCCGACACGTAGCTCCGGAGATTACCTCCTAAATACAAACTTACAAAAAAACAAATTTTACCTCTTTATAATAATATTAGTATAGATTGAAACGAAAGTAGTACTTAGTCTATCAATCTCGACATAATTAGATAACTATTGCTATCTATTTATTGGTGATACCTATGTATATTATCTGTAGCGGTACATAATAGGTCGATTGTTGATTACTTTTGACAGAAAGGTAATTCGATTGTATGCTCCAAATCAAGATGGCAATTGTTTTTTCTGTCCATCTAAAACTGGACAGAATTAGCATTAAAAGTCCTAAGAGATAACCCCATCAAGAGTACTATTGTATAGAATCAAGTTTTCTAACTGAACAGACAGCTGTGCTGCTGGGGAGTTTGTTGCGCCACTTCTTCCCAGCTAAGCACTAAGAAGTGGTGAAGGGTGGGCGTTTTTTAGGGACTGTCTTATGTAATTTTTACGTTTGAAAAGTGCTGATTCTCAGAATATTTTTAATAAATGACTTTTGAATTTTTTAGAGTTCATAGAAATGCTTAAAAGACCTTTCAAGAGACTTCTGTTTATTTTACTCTTTAATATTTAATCACTGGTAAATATTACAGGTGTAAATCTCACAGACACAATGCATTTGATTTATAATTTTTTAATACTATGTATCTACTTCCAATTTTATTGAGGTTTTTGTATGAATCCACCTTAAATTGTTAAACTAAAACCAGTAAAACGACTCCATCGTTCATTCACATAACTTGATATTTCCCTCTTTATTCCTCTCATGTAACTAAAAAGGGACAAAATAAATTCAGTAAGCTTCAATTATATTGTTTTCACAAAATAAACCGCAGCACACTGTAAGTATAAAATATTGTGGAGGCGGCAATACAAAACGATTATAAATACAAAAGTATTTTTTCTCTCTCTATTTAGGACGGCTTAGAAATTACTGAACCTACAGGCTTAAAATAATCTTTTTTCAAACATGCTTCGAAATTCGAACATTATTTTGACAACTTTCTTCGAGATAAATCGAAATTGCGCTACTGCTCGAATACATTCAATCGCCCGGCTGGTAATGTTTGTATGAAAACTCATATCTGTCGTGTTATTTAAAAATGGAACGAACTTTTTACTTCAGAACATGGCACCCAAGGAGGAACTTATCAAAGATTTAATTTAAATTTCGATTCCGTTTGCAAATCTGTTTATAGTTAAGAAGAAACAAATGAACGTATTGGCGCGTGAAAGAAAATATCGTTGGTCGTCATTGATTCTGGAATTTATAATTAGTTTACTTAGTTTGAATCTCCGCGCATTATTTGAGAAAAGTACTATACAAGCCTTGGCCACAACCAGGCCTTGATGGAGTCACGGACGTTCCCATCCGAAGTCTAAGGATAGATACATAGCTCTTTTCATTCTGAAAAATTATAAACCAGCGATATGGAATCAAATGATTACCGAACCAACGTAAAAAGCTGAATAAAAGTGAATGCGGAAGGCGGAAAGAAGGTGTTGTCGACTTGTCGAGCAACTTGGGAGAGGCTTATTATACATCTTGATAGACAGGTACAGCAGACACAGACACAGGTACATTTTCTATCTTGGAGAGTAAATGTATTCATGGGTAAATTGCTATATAAAACAACACTATTTTACTACCTACATCAGTAATCATAAAAAGGACTCGTTCGTAGTACATTTTATATTATATTATAGCAATTCATCCTTCATACAAAATGCTCGGCTCACGTCCAGGATTCAAACTTGTTCAGCTCGTTTTACTCACTCGTAAAACACCCCGGTTTGATGGGAACTGGATCATCGAGTAGAAAGTAAATGGAGCGCTAATGCTTAAAAGTTTTTTGACGATTCCCATTTAGAATATTTTGAGGGATAAGAGGATACAATTCCTTTTTATCCACTGAACTAACACTTTTACGGTTCCAGACCTCCGATAACGGACTCCTTAGTCAATGCAAATACACATTGGGGATAGTACGTGGAAGAACAGCTCGGCTAGAATAGGTGCCAAAAGGGGCAAAACGATCGGTTGGCCCGTAGCCAGAGCATCCGCAAGAATTATCTGAATGCGACTACACAGATCAAAGTGAATTAACATGAGACATACGGCGCATAAGGTGCAGTGATGGTCCAGTGCTAACGGCCCCGAATTACCAGTTGTACGTCGTGGGTTCGAACCAAGCAGGCGCTTTAACTTGTGTAAATAATTTCGTCACCACTGCTCTCAAAACTGTAAAGGAAAACATCGTGAGGAAACCGGCATGTCCTAGAACCAAATATTCGAAGACATGTGACATCTACCAAGCCGTACTGGGCCCGCGTGGTAGATTACAACCCACCTCTCTCACAGACAGGAGGCCTGTGTCTCAGCAGTGGGTACATTATAGGCTAATTATGATTATGATACGGCGCTGAAACGAGTAGAAGATGAATTGAGAAACAGTTTTCCTCCGTTTAATATCTACTCTTTGCTCTGGGTCGATAGGCATGGTTACAATTGATCGGGGTACGATCCTGTTTGTAACAATCATCGACGTCCTGTCGGCACACCTGCGTTGTTCCTACCTACTTGGTAGGTATGTAGCAGAAACCTATGTGGTAGGAACCTATGGGGGATCTTTGAACTCCCTTAATGTACTGGAGGTGTTGTGTAGTAACGAGTTAAGGTAATGACTTTTTTTTACTTCTCACAGATGGAATGCAACTTACATTTGTTTTATGCGATTTGCCTCTTTGCTCTCTTTGCTGATTGCCTCAGATTTATAATAAGGAAAGATTCTCATTATTCAAACTGTTCAAAATTAATGAAAATATAAAACTTTTGGCTCGGAAGAACATGACCCGATGGGCATCAAAATGTAAATAATCAAACATTATAAACATTACATAAAAACATCATAACTATAGTTATTCGGACACAAAATCAATTTGCAAACAAGAATGAACATATTTACATAAAACGCGTTTGCTCTAATAGCATCATCTATGTTAATTTATACAAGCGCTTTACAATCAATTAAAATTCTAGAGCATGTCTAATTGATGCCATGGTACATAACTGTTGTAATTGCACTATAACATCTCATTCTAATCAATTAAGCTATAAAATTGTCATTGTAATTGTCAAGCAATCAAAATAGTATAAACCCATTAAAAGTAATAAAAAAGACTTCATAATTTTTTATTTTGTCAACTTGTAAGAAAGATGATTACTTGATTACTTTTTAATGTTATAGTAGCAATATTTTTAATACGTTATTTATGTCGCACATCAATTAATGTAATAAAATACCAATAACCAGTTGATTTGTATTAAACATGTTATGATATTCAATAAAGAAAGTTTTCTTAATGATGAGTAATTAAGAATTCGTGAATTCATGTATTCTATGCTATAGTGAAATCATTTATAAGTAGGTAACTTAAAACTAGTTTAACCATCTCTTAAAATCTCTTTATAGAATGTTAAGGTACCTGTTTGTATCATTCTTTACTTTTTTTTATTACATATTTTAGAGTAGGTGGTTCGAATAGTAGCGCGAACATACGAGCAGACAGCAATCTGGTATCTGCCTTGTTAACCCTTAAACAAATAAAGCAAATTAAAAAAAAAAAACCTAAATGGGAAAGATCATAACCGAAAAGAGAAAAAGAAGCATTATAATTAGTTTTTTTGGTATTTAATTAAATATTTCTGTACTTTCATCTCATCGTATTTTTAAACATATTATTTTTTTTTATTTTTTTTGTAACTAAATCAACTAAAACGTCCTTTAATCACTAAGCTCTCTGCTAGCGCTATCCACTTCTGTTAGTGACGAATTCACAATACCTAAAACTGTATGTGATTTTTGTATGTGTATGTTTTAGTGAGTAAGTCTTTGAGGAGCCTTACCAATAAATAAATAAATTATCTATAGAATTTTTATATTGCAGGCAGGGACAAACCAATTATGTTAAAATCCATCAAGCCGCTAAAGAGCGTACCAAAGAAATAGACATATGTTCCTACATACATACAAAAAGGTTTCTATAAAATTAAAGATTACTTAGACGACAAAAAGGCTTGGGAATAATTAAGCTACTCCAATGTACCCCCCCCAAGCAACAAACAAGTGTTTTAAAATCAACGACTAGATGACACTATATGAGTTCATATAATTACTTAGTTCATTTTATTTGACTGTATAAGTCAATTTTTTTTTTTTTACTTATTATTGACATAATCTACTCATTACAGCTTTTTTTTTTAATGAGTTTTAATGTTTTACGTTGCATAATGTAAATTATTTTGCATAACTACCTACTATTGTATAGAATCAAGTTTACTAACTGAACAGACAGCTGTGCTGCTGGGGAGTTTGTTGCGCCACTTCTTCTTCCCAGCTAAAGCACTAGGAAGTGGTGAAGGGTGGGTGATTTGGGGGACTGTCTTATGTAATTTTGACGTTTGAAAAGTGCTGATTCACAGCCTATTTTGAATAAATGACTTTTGTATTTTGAATTTTCATACACTTGAAAATCATTACCCTCCGGGGCCGTGGGGTAAAAATTGAGCGTGCAGCGCAGTACACGTGATAGAAGTGAAACGTCTTAAAAAATAAAGAATAAGAGATATTTAGTGTGACAGCGACAGAGAGAGTTATATCTTTCTTCTCTCTCATGTAACGAGTGTAACTGTAAATGCAACGTGTTACTAAACGTGACGCGTCCTTGAAATTTCACTCTTAATTCTCGTCGAGTTATCCAATCGCCGCGTGCTTCAAAATTTGGTATTTTGGTATTCAACAGCACTCACATCATGGGTAACGGACTCATGCTTGGATCATTAAAAGAATATAATTTTAAAACACTACCAATTAATATTTGTGTACAGCTTGATATTAAACTGGACCCCCTTTTTTTTTTTTTCAGGATGGGAAATCGTCAAATGACTTCTCCCGCTCTGGTCAGAGCGAGAGGGTGTGTCAGACTTTTACTGACTAAAACCCACCCGTGTTCCTTCCATTGCCTGTGTGCCGGGGCCGTGATATCCCTTTCGGACAAACCCGCAACCCCAGCAGGCATTGGTCTTTCGACCCCGTCGGTTGGTGCTGACATCTCTTTGAGGCGCGCGTGGAACACAACGCGCCGTTGACACGGGCCTGGTCCTTATTGGACGGCGAGCTGAAACTGGACCCCTGCAGTGATCAAAACGAATTGTTTTAAATTACTTTTATTTTTTTATATTACTTTAATTAAGATACCCTTACGAGTTAGCTGTAATTAATGACCAAATTCAAATTCAAATTCAAAAGTCATTTATTCAAACTATGCTGACAATCAGCACTTTTCGAACGTCAAAATTACATAAGACAGTCCCCCAAAACGCCCACCCTTCACCACTTCCTAGTGCATTAGCTGGGAAGAAGAAGTGGCGCAACAAACTCCCCAGCAGCACAGCTGTCTGTTCAGTTAGAAGAACAAAAAAAAAAGATTCTATATAATAGTATTCAAACTTATTTACATTACGCAACACAAAACCTAATTTAAATTATTAGCCATATGTTAGCTAGCACACGCCAATATACCACACAAAATCATCGAGAACTATACTCAGGCAGAAATAAAAACTAAACGTAAACAGAACTTAATTTCTAAATAAAAGCCTCCAGGCATAAAGGGCGTGCCCGCTTACATATAGTTCAAATAATAGATATTTTAATTTAAAGCCCTTTAAATGCTTTATAAACTTAGCTATAATTTGTAATTCATACAAAATTAACTGTTAATTATTATGTTTCATTAATTGTAAAAATAACAAAATGTTTATTATTGCGGCGTTTCATATGATGGATCTTGACCCAATTATATGACAAACCCTATTGTATTGTATTGTATAACGTCCTAATTATTTTGATTACAATAAATAAGTACTTTCAGACTTAAGGACTGGCCGGCAGTGGCAGAGGACGGACGTGTATGAAAAAGGGAAAGGGAGGACATATTTATATCCTTCCGGAGGCTTTTGTCCAACCGAGGGACATTATGGGCTAAATACATAGATTAATAATATTTCAAATCTAACAATTTGAACAAAATAATATGAGATTATTTCCCCCTTTTTCCGGATGACATAGGTATTCGCACAAGCTATAGGTACGGCCCAACAATATACCTACCTAAGTGTTAGTGTTAAAGACGTGCAGAAAACTGAGACCTGACCTGACCTGACCTTTACTAAGATTTGTGTTCTTGAATATGTACAATTAACAAACTACGAAATATTTACGATTAACAAACTGCGAAATATTTACGATTAACAAACTGCGAAATCCAGACTTTGGGCTGCTGCTGAGAAACTTTTGATGGAAAAACCCAATAACGCTTTGCCTGAACCGGGAATCGAACCCAGGATTCTACTCATGCTGATAAAGGTAGCGTAGGTATTATATGAAGAAATAACTATAATTGATTTAAAGAAAAATAATAAAAATCGTGCCTTCAAAGCATTCTTTTGCCCTTCCTTTTATTTAATGTCACTTAGATAAAACATCAATTAAGTATTTTATTCGTAAAACACCTCTCTTTAAATTCGAACGCCTAATCCTATAAGACGACAGACAGCCCCATCCTCTAACCTGTGGAATGTTAATGGTACATTTATCAAACCCTTAATATGTACGGAAGGACCAGTTTTTACTTGACACGCGGCAGAGTTAAGAACCAAGTCGAAAAACGTACTGACTTTGACGTTTTTCTCGACATGCAGCGCCGCTTTGAAGTGTCATGATAAACTGATCTTTTTACCGTTACAGATCACAGTATAGAGGAATTAATTTCAATTTATGAGTTTATTTAGGAACATTAATATTTTGTAAATCACTCAGTGTAACAATTTTATACTTAACTTGGAGGATTTATTGCGGTATCGGGTAATTGACGGCACTTACATTTTAAGGTATCGTAACTACACATGATACATGATGTCCTATTACTCTTAAAATGGTTTGACTTTATGTTTTTTCCGTGTACTTAGGTAAAATGTTTTTTTTTTAATGTTTCTGTCGGCATTACCTATCCATCTACCAAATAGATAGAATACGCATCTAGACATACGTAACTGCCTCGTTAGTCTAGTCGCAAGCGCTACTGCTGACCATGAGATTCTGGGTTCAATTTCCGGGTCGGGCAAAGTGATATTGAGATTTTTCATCTGAAATTTTTCAGTAGCAGCCCGGAATCTGGATTTGTGCCCGTTTGATGGCAATAGGTTCGCCCCCTAAAACATGGTTCTCAAACATAACTGGCGAAATGTGGGTTTACTATAAGTACACCTCTGCCCAACCCTTTTGGGAACACAGCCGTGATGTTACGTTACGTATCTAGAATTACAATATTATTTATCTGAATCATGTAATCGCATAATTATTTCCTGATTTGCTACTGACATTTGAGCTTTATAACCTTTACGATAACCACAATTTCCCAGTCAGATATCAAATATTACGCATAAAACATGCAGATTGATATCACAGACCGATGAACTAGTAAAGAGAACAAAACATTCATACAAAATAAACAAAAGACAGTAAAAAACAAATGAATATCCATTAAAGGACCTATTAATACTAGAAGTTCTACAAACAGTAGACTGCGCGAGCACAACCATTTTTGCAACACCACTAAAGCTATTTAAAACGACTGCATTTTGAGGAGCTATTCTGCTCATCACGCCGAAGATCCTTATCAGTTCTTCACCATTTTTTTTCCATTAAAATAAAAAAAAACCATCGAAATCGGATCTCCTAAGTCGGAGATATCCAGTAGCCCCCTTTTCCCCGTTTGTCCCTTTTTTTGGAGGAAATAAGTACCCCTCCAATAAAAAATTCCCGACGAAAAAAAAAATATAAAGTCGAAAAACATGTATTGGTATACATGTTTTTCGACTTTATATTTTTTTTTTCGTCGGGAATTTTTTCTAGTTTCTGGTTCTGTCTGGTTTCGTCCAGATCGGTTATAAAATACGAACTGTAGAGGAGTACCAACACACAGCAAATTTTGCCAGACCTGAAGCAGAGACGCTTCGCTCGCTCGGTCAGTAAGTAGTCAAACAAAAGTGCGCTTCCTAGAGGTATATTAGCTGAAAAAAATTATTGTAACGAACTCTTTACTATCAGCGTTTTTGTTCCAAAAACTGTTAACTAAACGGTAAACACTTCGAAATAAAAACACTTAGCAAGGAAATTAATTCTAGCTGTCTACAGTTACATTAAATTTCCTCTTTCATTTTATTTCACAAAGCTGTCGAACCATCAGAAACGGATTTATTGCTGACCCCACTAGGCACTCAATCTTTATACGGAACCGCTTCACAAGTTATACACTAGGTTCCAGGCTAGAACATTAATCATAAAACCTCGACTATACATTTCATTTCCCAATAAATGATTTAATAAACGTTCTATAGAACTTGAAATTATATCTATTTTATTTGGGAAAACAAATAATTGTACAGTATATATACAGTGAAACCTGGATAACTGGGATATTAAGGGAACTGCAAATTTGTCTCACTTAAACAGGTATTCCACTTACCCAGCGTCTCAGATAGCCAGGTATAAATAAATATGTGTATCATTTACAAAGGGCTCCATTAATAGAGGTGAGAATAGAGGTTATTTTAGTCACTAACACAGGTAATTCAGTGTCGGGACCTCAGCATGAGTTCCAGCTATGGAAGTTTCTCACTTATCCAAGTCCCGCTTAACCAAATTTTACTGTATAACAGTAAAATTGCTAAAGACGGATTACTGTAAGTAGGTACAATTCATCACGTTTCCACGGATAACAAGACCCTCATTTAACATCACGTCGAAGATATAGGTCGCTGAATTTTTGTTGGTATAATACACCGGAATTTCTCCAGTTAATCAGTTAAAGGAGTTTCATGTATAAAGGAGCGCGTCTTCTACTATTACTTACAAACTAACGAAAGGCGAATGCGGCGCACACGCCTCGCGTGTACCTGGCTGGACGTTACCCTTTTGCGGGTTTACGCGCTACGCGTGTTTCACTCCTAGACTGGCTGGAAAATTTGTGTTTTATTCGTCGCTACACGCCAGTTCGGTTTACGCGCTACGCGTGTTTAGCTCCAAGATAGCTGGAAAACACAATGACATCTAGTGTTATTTTCGTCACTACGCCACTGCAGCTTACGTATTTGGTGTGTTTTACCAATATTTTGTTTTCTTACAGTTCTTACGTCTGTTTGAATGGGCATGCATCCGTTAGATCTAGGCTGCTATAGAGAAATTTCTAATAAAAAACCCAGTGACCGAACCCAGCAACCAACATTCAGTCCTATAGACGCCAAATGTAGTAAGCAAGCATGGTGATTAATGCTCCGAGTACCATCTTTGTATGAGATGAGAACTTTGCCTTGCAGTGGCCTGCGCAGACTGGCGGACGAAACGATTTTAAATTTATCAATTGAATTTAATACTATACAATCGAAATAAGGTACTTATATGTATATTTCAATGCTCGGTGATCGACCTTGAAACATCGCAGCGTAGTTTTCTCAGGAGCATCGAAGTGCAGGCTGAAGGATACCGCGGCGCGAGGCGGCGGTATGCGCCGGTATGCGCTGAAGTCTGCCAGTCTGCCACACTCTTTCAAAAGCAAATTTTCGACTGTATAGTCGATAGTGTGTAATAATCAAATCTCGGCAAGCGATGGCTACTCGGCGGATGCCGCGCGTGGCATACCGGCGGATGCTCCGCTAAGCTGGTGGACGCACGAGGTATCGCAGAGGATTTTTCTTGTCAGTGTGCGCTGGCGGATAGAGGAATCTTCCTCGATGCTCTTCCCTGCCGTCCGCCAGTGTGCGCAGGCTCTATAAAGCCGTATTATGTACAACCTTAGTAAAAGGAACGTATCATGACACATTAGAGTCTCGGTTACGGCTATAACCTCATTACTCGGTAACGGTTATCGCCGTGTTATGGCTAAAGCTCGGTAAGTGACGATCTGAGGTCATTAATGATGTACCTTGGGACATGCAGACGACTATCAGACATCGATGTGCGAGTGGTGCAAAGCATAAGAGAAGTAATGGAAGCAAAGAGAATCATATGGTAAGGCTGTGGTAGTATTCTGATGTCTCTTGTTTCTTCATCTTCACCAAAAGATGTAGTAATCGTTTGCATTTTTTCAAAAGCTTTGCCCTTCTATCCTTTAGGACAAGTCATCATCTTCCTGCCTTTGTCCATGTTACATGGTGTCGGCGCAACACGGTTTCTCTTTCCATTCTCCCCTGTCAACCGTCATGCTATCATTCTCTTTCATATAATTCCTCACACAATCCATCCATCTGTTATTTTCATATAAATGTTGATGCATGAAGAGGCAAAGCTAGTCTCCCTTTCCATCCATCAACATTCATGTTCATCACAAGTAAAAACTCTAAAATATAAATTACCTACGAAGATCTATGCTATAGAAGTTTATGTCTATAATATACTATAAGAGCTAGAATAATTATAAAAACTCTATAAATAATATCACGATTGACACTTACTAATTTCTAATCTTCTAAGCTGCTGAGCCATTAACAGCTCATGACAGTAAGGTTACAATTTCTTCAAAATAAATACATAATCTCTTAATCTCATATGACTTGCGCCAGCGCAGTATTCTACGTGGGAGTCGTATCGTCGCGTCGTACTACTTACAACGTAAGTAACAATTAGTAACTGTCGCTATTACAGAAATCACCCCTTGACTTAGTGTGGGTGGCGAGTGTTGGCTACTGGGTGTGGTTTGAAGTTTCACTTCTAAACAATAGGTGATAGAGAAACTAATTATAATAATTATGTAACAGTCGTCAAACACGTTTGTGTACAAGCAAAACTAGAAAAGAACTTATTCTGAAAGTGGGCAACGTCGCTAGTAGATGTCAAATATTTCGTTGTTTTGATTAATTTGGCAATATTACTATATGGAAATATGAAATGTGGCTAACTAGTGAACTAAAATATTAATAATGAATTGACAATATTTGACAGCAATTTGCGACGTTTCCAACTTTTAGGATAAGCCCTCTTAAGTTCGTTAAGTCCTTTGGATTCGTTGTTTTGTACCTTTATATATTAATAAAGTATCGAGGTACGCAGTTATACAAGTAACACCCCCGTAACACTTCAGGTACAACGTCAGTGGCACAAAGTATTCACAGACGCTTAACCAAAAGGAATTTTCAGTCCGCAGATTTTCATTTTGATCATATTCATGTCGACTTTTGTCTTACTGTATAGTATGACAAAAAAACAACGACCACTACAGTCTGTCACGATAATGCCCACATAGGAACCCTGTCGCAACCAGAGCGGCGATAATGACCAGCATCGGGTGGACGATACGAGAAATGTGACTAACTTTATGTGCAAAGAGTTAGTATGTCATTTAGTACACGCGTAGGTACCCATTGTATTACATTTTAATGCTACATCGATACTGCGAGGTGGGTGGTGTTACAGCAGTAGTCTGGAATAAGAAATTCCTTGTTAAAACAATCTGCCTAACCTTTTCCCAACTATGTTGGGATCGGCAGTTTATCCGGATGAAGCTGAATTCCAGTATTTTACATGGAGCGACTGGCTATTTGATCTCCACAACCCAGTAACTGGATAATACGCTACCCTTTCGTAAGACTGGTTGTCAGACTCGGGCTAATTCCTTGCTAGAATCTCTAAAAGAAAAGAGCTGTAACTTAAGTTCAAAATTAAGTATTTTAGGGTTTCGTACCTCAAAAAAAAAAATCGATTCCAACGCACTTCGTAAATCGTTTTAAAGGCGCGCGGAGCTCCGTGAAAATGCCTATTTGTGCTGTTAAATGGTGTAAAAAGCGCTTAAATACGTCAAATTTACTTAAAGAACTGAATAACTTTCAATATTTTTTTTTTTCTAAGATTTAGTCATGTTTTTATTGAAATTTTTAATCCTAACGTCATAATACAATTCGATTTTTCATTCGATTCAACCATGATTCAATATAAAACGTAGTATGAATCGAGTATTTTCCTCACGTTGCTTCTGTGAAGTCACCTAGTCTCGCTACATCTCGTTTTTATGTTCGTAAAGATCAAAATACTTTTCTTTTGCATTACGAAAATATACGTCAAATCAGCAAAACGTACATGCACTTGACATGCGATTATGTCCTCTAGTAAAAATGTTAACGAGACTACCGTAGTGTTGAGGTCATGTTTGAAACCAAAATTGACATGTCGATAATTTCCTAGTAAAAATTATTTAGTAATTATTTTTGTTATTTTTTTTTGATTGTACAATGTTTTATAATTTCTTTATGTCCATTGACGTGGTTTTATAATTTATTTATTTTTTTAACTTGACCTAATTTTTTTATTGAGATTACTTACATACTACAAATTTAGTTACTTTTATTTAATTGAAGTTATTTTCTCTTCTTATTAATATGTAACTATTTTATGCATCAGCTGTTTTATTTCATGGATTCAAGCAAGTTCCGAATGAATATCGATATCGATAAAATAAATGTTAATGGTACGGACTTCTCTTTCCGCTACCGCGTCCCCCGCTAAAAGTGACAGAATGTTTTGTTCGGAATATTGTGCATAAGGCTTCTCCAGTGTTATATACTCTAAGTTAGAAAATTACATTTGCAGTTGGAGAATTGACGTAACCGATGTTTGGGAGAACATGTTTTTCAACTACAATGTTGAATATTTTTGGGATAATTTCATCCCAACTACGGCACCCTTCATTGTGCGTGGTCCGACACGCATTTGGCCGGTCTTTTAAACTGCTATTTGTATATTTATAAGACCATTATACGAGTAGCACACATTTATGAATTTCCTTAAATACGAGTATATATTTTATTTATATAGGCCTCTTTCCGACTTAAAAAGAATCATCAATGATATCTGCAATTTATCGCCTTTTCGCTGCGTGTTGAGAATTCCTAAGTTCACTCCCATTAGTTCGCTTTCAGTTTTTTCATGTATATTTTTCATTATTCATTGCTCAGGCAGTGTTTATTCAAAAACTGCCAACAAAGCTAACAGACTACGGCCGAGTATGCTTTATTTACCCATAATAAACAGCTTCTGAAGTTTGACCATGGATACTAACATGTTTTTCCACTTATTCATTTTCTATTGAAAGTTTATGACAAAAAATACTCAAAGCTATGGAGACACACATCAAGTTATTCTATGTAGTGGGTGCATATAATACCTATACAAACAAGAACAATATTTGTATAATTGTGGGATCTTGGATAAGTATGTCTCTGTAAATTTTTTGGCATTTATGTGCCTATCTAATAAGCTATCTAATTACGTAACACATTTTCGTAAACGATTACGACTAATCTGTTTCATTTTGACAGTTCAACAAAATTCATTGCGTTATTTACGTTGTTGAGCAGTTTTTTTTTTCGAACTTATGAAGCAATGGATTAGCAATCTGTTAAATATCGTGTGTTACGTAATAATTATGGTACAGACCCTAAGATATGTATACTACATTGCCTAACAATAAAACTTATAAAGTTAACGTGCCGTTATTCATTACTTTGAATTATATTATACTTATTTTAATAATCTATATGGCTCTGGTATTTTTTCTCTACCTATCGGGATTGCGTTTACAAATACGAATGTCACATGCTAAATCGACCGTTCACACGTTACAACCGAATTTTTTGTCCCACGCCGCCGCCGACCACGCATTTTGATTACAATTCATAATACTTCCATACTCATATCGCTAACCACAGGGATTTCCTTGTACAACTAACCCACAATATCTGATAACACGCTAGACATTACTCGTAAAAGTTTTCTGTTCGAGAAAATGTGACTCCGCCTCACAGTTCAACGACCTTTTGACGTAACGCCATGACAAACTGCTTGGCGTCTCAGGTCCATAAAAGTATTTCAACTCTTTACACGACAATAGGCTTATGTAACAGCGTCGCATGTAATAATAGATTGGTACGAGATAAATTTCGTTGCTGACAGTTTGATGCGAATTCTATTTGGTAAGACGCTTTTAGCATGAATATTTTGATAGAATATATTTTGTTTAGCATAACGAGTCTTGTGTAGTAGGCAAGTAATTCAAGCCATGATGATTCCGATCTGTGACTATTTAAATTACAAATTAATTTGACTTTTAACTAAATTAATAGGCTAAATGGGATGGCACCCAGTTTTCTTCTACTTCCCTATCTAAATGCGTAGCATATAGTTAATTTAAGTTAAATACATTCACATGATCCATTTGGTGGCGACTCTTGGATAAATAATAACAGCCGCACGGGTCGATCGAAGTTAGCTACCCTTGCCGCGGTCAGTTCGTGGATGGGTGCATATCGAGACCTCTCCATGTCCGGTAATCCCGGCTGTCATTCGTAGATCTTGGACAGTCGTTATGGGTAACCAGAAGCCCAAAAGTCTGACAACCAGTCTTACCAAAGGGTATCGTGTTACCCAGTAACTGGATTATGGAGGTCAGATAGGCAGTCGCTCCATGTAAAATACTGGTATTCAGCAGTATCCGGTGAGACTGGAAGCCGGCCACAACATAGTAGGGAAAAGGCTAGGCAGATCAACATCACATGATCCATATAAAACATAGTATAGGTATCTACGTAACATCTATTTCGTAACAAAAAAGAAGGTTGCACAAGATCGATCGCAATACAGACAGTCATTATGTTTCGAAATAGATTTCTAGTTAGGTTTCAATTGTGACTTGTGACCATGTTCACTGAAGTGACGCCCATATGGCATTCGAATAAAAGATGTAACCTTTGACTTTTCGAGTTCTTTTATTCGCTTCTGTTACAGTGGTCCATATTGAAGTCTTTGACGCCTCTTGTAACGTCAAGTTGACAGCCTTTGAAAGTAAGCGAATATTAACAAAGAGCGAGCGACTCCTTTTTCGACTTAATACTTTTATTGTTTTGAGGTTCCTACTGGCAATGTTTCTGAACTCCGAAGCTGAATCTTTAAATTAAACTGAAGATAGCATGCTCGAAGACCATTGCTTTGCCAGTGGATGTTACGTAAATGATGATGATGGCTATATTTTGTAGAAATAATAGTATTGCAAGAGCTTCCGTTCCACCGTCAATTTCCATGGATGCTTTAGTACTAATGAGGATAAATATTTACGAAGTAAAATAAATCATCCTATCCTAACTAATATTATAAATGCGAAAGTGAGTTTGTTTGTTACGCTTGCATGCTAAAACGGCTGAACGGATTTGGATGAAATTTGGCATATGGATAGATTATGACAAGACAGGATTTGAAGAAGGACATTGGTACTTTTCATCCTGGAACGCAGACGAAGTCGCGGGCAACAACTAGTAAATAATAATAATAAAATACAATCACTAGCCTATCTTCCAAGTATGGTAATAATTGCAATTAAGACTTTAAATACCATTTGACTATCCATATTTAACAAGGAAATATAATATAGTGACACAAAATATTAGACAAGACATAATAATTACGATTTCCTTACGCGATGCAAACCCAAGCTCACTTTACCGTTTCCATATAAAAATTATAGTAGATAGTATAAAATGCAGGATGACGCAAAAAATACTGCTATTATGAATAAAAAATATATTACAGTCATTAAGTCAGATAGAGTAGCTAGTTGTGCATGTATGTGTGCATAGGGTCACTAACCTCGGACATTGTCAACGCACAGTGGACTAGACATAATGATGACGCCGTCCTCTGATAAATTAATAGCACATAAAGTTTACTATGTAATGGCATAGATTAGCATATCGTTCCAGAAGATTGTTATAGGTTTACTGCTCTGTGTCCGTGGCTAAATAATAACAGCCCCACAAGAACGTAGCTACGCCTGCTGCGGTCCTTTTATGGATGGGTGACCATCTATTACATATCGAGACCCCATTCGTGCCTCGGAAAGCACGTTAAGCCGTTGGTCCCGGCTGTCATTCGTAGATCTTTGACAGTTGTTACGGGTTGTCAGAAGCTCATAAGTCTGACAACCAGTCTTACCAAGGGGTATCGTGTTACCCAGTAACTGGATTGTGGAGTCAGATAGGCATTCGCTCCACGTAAAACATCTGCAGAATCGAAGCTGACCCCAACATACTTGGGAAAGGCTAAGTAGATTGATAGCTCCTGTGTCAGTCAGCCTACAATACGGACGGACAGACAGTCATTTTGAAAACAATGGTTTTATCAGTAGGTACGTATTTCGTACTGTTGAAAGAAATGTGCCGACGGAAATAGCAAGATTCCTGGTGTATCGACTCTTAGGCCCGTATTACAGAACCTCACTCAAAACTCAAGCTTAAAAATCGTTTAAAGCCTTTTGATTAGTTGAAACTAGTTTTTGGTAATGCTTGAGTCTTGAGTGAAGTTAGCAGAGTGTACCTAATAGGCACTCGTATGAGAGAATTAGTAGTCCATAATTTGTAGGAGCCGATTATTTTAAATGACCATATCGGCAGCTGTAATATGTAGGGTGACCTAATGTTAGTTTAATAAAAAGAAGGAAATTGAAAAACCTTATCTTTTCACTGCCATTGTCGTTACGTAATTTTATGGGCAGGGAGATAAACTTTTATTTGAATAATTTACTCATTTTTTGCTACTCTTCGTTATCAGTTCCACTACAAATACCTACAAAAAAATTATAAAAAATATCCAGCATGACTAACAAAGACAAAAGTCATGGCCATCAAAAATATATTTCAGACATTTTTTTATTTTATTTATTTCATGTAGTATTTGTTTTGTAATAATTTAATATCCACTTTAAAAACCTTGCATAACAAAATAAAATGATAAAATGCACGATCTGTGTGACTCACATAATGCAAAATTTAATCTATGTTCCGGACCAGTGCGGATACTAGGTCAAATACCCGATGACCTTTACCGCCAATTATGTCACAGTTTCGAGACAAAACTTTTATTTTATTGGCTCTGACGATTGAAAGGCGAAATAGCGGAGTTTTTTGACAAAAACAAAGTGAATGTTCCTAGAGTCACCACGGTCAACGTACAGTCCGGGAAATGAATCGTTTAGAAAATTTAAACACTAATTTGCCGTGTTATAAAAAATAAAAACAAACAAATAAATAAAACCATTTATTTCGGGCGACACCAGGCCCATGGAACAATACCTTTAGCTAAACATACATATTTTTATTAACCAAACCTTGTGTTAATAAATAAGCGTAAGCCAAGAAAGAAGAAAAAGTGAAAAATGGAGACGATGATAGACTTGAGCATTCACTTGTAATGAGCATTCTAGCGAATGTTACATTACAGAAAAATAAATGGGAGCGTTTTAGCGAGCATTCTACTTCTAGCGAGCGTTGTAGCGAGCACTCTTGCGAAAGGACAGTTTTGCTTTGAGCTTTTTGCCGAGCCGAGCCAAATGCAGCACACGCGGCCGTAAAGTCTGACATCTTCGTGAAGAATATTTTTTTGACGAGCATTGACTAGAGCGTTCGCTAGAATTATCTTGAAAATGTTCGTAGCGATGTTTGACTCTATGCTTGGCTCTGTTCGTTGTTCAGTTCAACAAATTAAAAACGGTGAATGCTCGATGTTCTGTTACAAGTGAATGTTCAAGTCTATCAGCACCTTAATGTATCAGTAATGACTTTGTACTTTGTAGCTTCAGACCAAATAAAAGTCCAAGACATAGCGCTGTGAACAATACAGTGAAGCATGCCAAAACTACACCTCCACTCTGTGCATACAAGCTCACACGCACACATTTACAATCAAACCACACCTCACTAAGTGCACACATGTTTACGAAACCGGAAAACCTCACATCACTGTTGACAGTACTATGCCTTGCTTTTTTATTTGGTCTGAGTTTGTAGCATACAAAAAGTTCTTCTCTTGATCCTCCTGAGCGGGAATTCTTATAACATCATTCCGTCTCTGTCATTTTCAAACGAATAACAGAAATAGAACAACGTTTCAAATACGTTTAGCGCTAAATGCTTTTAGTAATTTATGATGCAAGTGCGCCTTAATAAAGGATTGAGGGGTACTAGTACCTTCTTTTTCAAGGCATTGTCAAAGGATTTGTCGGCTCTTCACTTGACCAGAGGACTGGTCTACTGGTCTGTTCTTTAGCACCTTAGTCGTTACCCGTTATAACAAGCTATCAGAAACTGAAGATAGCTTGTTGTATCTTGCATAATTTACATAAGACAACAAAATTTTGATACATTAAGAGTTCTTAATCAGTTGTAAGCGCTTAAAAAAAAACGGTCAGGGAAAATATCGTGAAGAAACCTGCCTGAGGGATATTTCTCGACGGCATTTGAAGCCAAATCAGAGGCCCACGGGCGGCTTTAAAACTCTGACACCAGGTTAGTCGCTGACCACACGAAAAGAAGCAGAATTAAAGCATCGTTCGACCTTTAATGAAATGAGATGTTGTCATATAAAATTAAATATAGTAATGGCATGGTACGTATATACATATACATATGTATGTATAAAATAACGACAAAGGATGGTGATCTCATCATTTCTGTGAACCGTTCAAATATTTGATAAGCGCATAAAACAAAGAACCGCTTTCCTTCCAACGAGTTACTCATTGTTATATTTTTTCCTCCAAATACTTATTTATTTATTGTTTATTAAAACTTTATGCACAAGTAAAAAATACTGTACAAAGGCGGACTTAATGTCTGAGGCATTTTCTACCAGTCAA
This sequence comes from Agrochola lota, assembly GCA_947364205.1. Lineage (NCBI taxonomy): Eukaryota > Metazoa > Arthropoda > Insecta > Lepidoptera > Noctuidae > Agrochola > Agrochola lota. The sequence continues at coordinate 17,018,639 of OX376219.1, read as the reverse complement.
CCTTAGGGTGATGCAGAGACAAAACATGGCAGGTACAGCATACGGGATAGATAGCTCGGAAGTAAATATAAAATACAAGAATAAATATTAATACACATATACTAATACATATATATAAACAAAATAAACTTGTCAAGAGAAATAACGATCGGTAGGGGAGAAAACGAGTCCAGGAAATCAGCGCTGGGATGTGTCGGCCAACCTCTGACGAATATGTTTACGTGCCTTTAAAAGATAACCGGCTGGTTGCCGAGTAGTAGTAGTAATTGCCGAGGGTAAAAGAGGAACTCGTGGCTAAGTAATCCATCCATCCATCAGGTTAAGTTACGCTGCCGGGCCTTATCTTTACATACCGAGACTCCTCCGTGCCTCGGAAAGCACGTTAAGCCGTTGGTCCCAGCTGTCATTCGCGGACCTTTGACAGTCGTTAAGAGTCGTGAGAAGCCCGAAAGTCTGACACCAGTCTTACCAAGGATTATCGTATTATCCAGTTACTGGGCTGTGGAGGTCAGATAGACAGTCGCTCCATGTAAAATACTGGTATTCAGCTGCATCCGGTTAGACTGGAGGCCGAACCCAACATAGTTGGGAAATGGCTAGGTAGATTGATTTTTGGCTGGTTGCCGTCTTGATATTCAGGAGCGCGTTCCAAAGAAAGTTCACCAGGACAAAGAAAGAAGAATGAATGAAGCCAGAACAGTGAGAAGGACATCGTAAAAGACGGTTATTGGTGGAACGGAGATTAAATAAATGTAGAGGAGGAACGAAGATTTTTTTTCTTTTAAATTTACTGTATAAAATTCGAAATGTGCTAATTGCCTAATAAGTATTTCTGGAGTTGTCGATCCGCCCACAAACATAAATTAATTCGTGCGAATCGCCTCAAGACAAAATTATATTATTTAAAAAACTTTTAATAAAAACAAAAATCCGACTTCCAAAATTATTACTTATTTTTCACTTTTTAGTTGTGGTACCTATCCCACACAACTTCGAATACCACTCTACCTGCTATATAAATAACAGTGACAGAAAGTTATCATCATATCATCCAAATATACTAAGAGGGAAAAATACGCATTATTGAAGCTAACTCAAAATTAAATTTATATATTTATATCTATTAAAAAAAAAAAAAATATATATATACGCTACGAACATAGAACCTCCTCCTTTTTGGAAGTCGGTTAAAAAGTGTCGATTCGACCGTTTCGGGCGATTTGATTCGTGCGAATCGACCAATAAGCCTTAGCTTTAATAAACAAAAATGAATCAAAGGTTTCAAACTTTCAAGCCATAGAAATTTCAAACCTACGATACCGAAAGCTGTAAAAGTGCAACGAACTATAGGTACATATGCGCGTACGCACCGGATACAACTCACGCGATAATGTTATCCTCTTCCGAACGATAATGGTCACTTTCACGGATTACATACTTTTTATTACATCAGTTCAGCTGCAGCTATTTAAATGGGTTTATTACTGTTACTGTAACCCAATTAAAAGTAATATGGTTTTAGATTTTAATGACATAAAACAATAATGCTTGGATTTCATTGATATTATTACCATCAAATCAGGGCAATCACATTATGACTTAAGAACGTTTATCCTAAAACTTGGCAACGTTGCAAATAGCTGTCAAATATTTACCCGTTTTGATTAATTTGGCAATATTACTGTATGGAAATATGAAATGTGGCTAACTAACTAAATAAAACATTCATTATGAAATGCAATAATTTAATATCGTTACGAATATTTAGTTTTAGATGTAAAAAAAAGTAAGTATTTGGAAACTTTCCAAATGCCTTTTATACACCTAAAACGGTTACAACATCAAATTCAGTGTTATAATTGCAATTCATTAGTAATATTCTAGTTCGCTAGTTAGCCACATTTCATATTTCCATACAGTAATATTGCCAAATTAATCAAAACAGTGAAATATTTGACATCTATTTGCAACGTTACCCAGTTTCAGAAAAAACGCTCTTAAGAGTTTAACAGCTATTTGGGTCCGCAGGATATTCCCGTAATGTCCTTGAAGTGGCTCCATCATCCATGGTCTTATAACCTCACCTCCATGGGTAAGAAACCAATAAGTTTTTCTTCGTTTTATATCAATTACATCATCAACAGCGGTTCTGTTATCGAAATTCTTGGAACTCATAACATAACTAAGATTACATTGACCCATATCTTTATAACTTCCGCACACTTGTAGAAAAGTACTATGTATAACAATCGTCTATGTCGGCCTTTTCGTAGGGTCGACACAAACTCTGTAGGTAATCACCGTGCTTGCTGACCAAGGACATAAACTGACAATTGATCGCAATGGGTTTCATTTTGACAGTTCACCCAAGCTCATTGCGTTATTTACGTTGAGCAGACGATTTTGCCATACCTATGAAGCAATGGATTAGTAAAATGGGCGTACCCAGCTTTAGGCTCAGGTGGGGGGGGCAAATAAGAAATTTTATAATGTTAAAGATAGTTTAATATGGTTATACTAGAACGAATATGTTTCGTCGCCTATGTTTGGCTCCTTCAAAACCGTCTGGCGATCGAGCCCAAGTGCTTAGCTGCGTTAGCGTATTTTGCACGATATAACATGACCGGCCACAGCGCAATTTTTTCTAAAATTAATGCTTATTATATTGTAATTGTAAAGTAAGTCTTAACGTGACTCTTACATAAAAGTAGGTAGGTACTTAGGCAAACAAAATCCAGGGGGGGCAGCACTTCCCTGTCCCCCCCTGAGTACGCTCATGATTAGTAATATCATTCAAAACTCTCAGATTGTGATAGAAAGTGTATTTCGCAATTAAGGTGCTGATTTCAGGTCTAGTTGAAAACCAGCGTCAGGCACTAGTTGTCTGGTATTTTTGCTGAACTAGGCCTATTTGGCGCAGCCGCGAAGGCACACTTTCCTGCTATTAATCTTACAACGCCCCTTACACTTTTTATTTGTTTTCTTTCTTTTTTAATTTGGTTTTTACTGATAGTACAATATGTTGTGTTTTGTGCCTTTCAGTCTGTGCTAAATAAATGTATTTTCTTTCTTCTTTTATTTTCGTTATTTGATTAGCAGTGTGTTTTATTAGCACAGAAACCAAGTCTTGACCAATCTCTTACTTACAAACCCCCATAGGCAAAAGAGTTGACCTATTCACCAAAACACAATAAAAAAGGACATATAGTGTTAGCCGGAAACTAGACAGAGACTGACCCTACGAAGACTACTGACCCAAAAAACGCAAAAACAATTTGTTTATCAACTAGGTTTACATTCAACTAGGTTTACCAATTTTGTAACAATGGACCAATAAAAACTAGGTTTACAACAAAGACATAACATGCAACATCCATTACAGAATAACGTGTCATATCAGCATCGTTTGCCGTTGAATCATAGCTTATCGCAAACAACTGCTTATTTAGGTCTGCAGATGACGATAATACACAAAGTGGTCCTTTGTTTCGTATATTCAATTAGATAAAATGATTACAACAATTGTTTTCGAAAAAATCATAAACATTTGGACAAATTTGACACTGGCTGACTGGCCTTAACATGCGTTGTCATAGATGGGCTGTGAAAAAAGCGGTTGTTATGAAAACACAATTTTAATCTATACGAGAAAGCCGCGGCGAAAGGCTTATATCAAGGTTTTAGAGGCCAGAGTTATGGAAATCTTGTTTTTTTTTAAAATATTTTAAAGCGAAACATCCAGTTTAAAATAAGATAATCATTTATTTGCTCTTACATGAGTAACAGTACCTACATACAACACAAATTGTCAGCATTCAAGAGATGTTAAAAGTAAAGATAAAAATTGATCATCATGTTTGCCTTAGACAATGGCATGCAAATATTAAATATAACTATGTACAATGTCACTCCGAGTCTAATTATAGTTAAAAATATCATGACACGAATGTCATACAAAAAAATCGTTCTCGATGTAGATAGATATACAGAGCCCATACCATAAATTCCAAAAAGACCATTGCTCCTTTTGATACGAAACGATCCCTTAAGCTGAAAGTGTCAGGGTAGCCCGCGAAATTCAAATTTTCTTACGTTTTTTGCAATTTGCAGGTCAGTTTCAGGTTATGTTTTGATTAAAATATGATTCGCGACCGTAACAAATATGGCTTTACAGAATTATAATCATACGAATCAGCAATACAACTCGCTAAGTTCATATAATCCTATTGAATGACTATTTCATGAAATCAAGACATTTTAAGATTATTCTAACATAACGTGTTGTATTGCCGATTCTTATGATTATAATTCTGTAAATCCATATGTGTTAGGGTCGTGAATCATATTTTAATAAAAGTGCAACCTGACACTGACCTGAAAATTGAAAAAACGTAAGAAAATTTGAATTTCGCGGGCTGCCTTAGCTCATCCCCCTTAATAGTTTCGTAACCGCGCTCCATTGATGTTTTTTAGTATATCAATGCCGCGCTTCCAATGAACAACCGCGCGGTCCCCCGCTGACCACAAAGCCACAACCCAAAAGATAAACAATAATTTATCTGTCAAAAAGTTTGAGTGTACGACAGGATGCCACAAACAAAGAGAAGGTTGTAAATGAATAATAAAGGGACGGAAGCGCGTCAACCTTTCTCATTGTTCGATTCAATGCATGACCGGCAATACATTTAATGTCTCCATTTTAGTCTATCGCGATCGGAGTTAAGCTGCATCAATAATTTTATTTTGTATGCATTGGTCAAATTATTGTGGTAAGATTCGACCGCCAAACAGTGCGATTCTGGCATAGTGTCCTTGCCACTCCACCTTTTTCCTTTATTGACAGGGATAAGTTTCCTGCCTTTTTGGGGTTATGCCAAATGATAAGCAGCAACCTAGGTAACGCAAGCGCTAGGAGTATCATAATGCTATCGTTAGTTAAGGTAATTCAATAATTTAACCATAATTATATGGCTATGCAATTGTGAATTTATCTTGTAGTTTCAGATTTCTAGTTTAGATAACTGTACTTACGAAGAGATTTCTTTACAATTTTATTTCCAACACCAAGCCTCGTCGAATCAGTAAAGTAAGTATTTATGAAGGTAACTAAAATAAAAAGTGTCGACAATAGTTACTCGAATTACTAAAAGTAAGCATGAAAGTGAGCCAGTGGTAAGCAGTTTTATTAAAGTATAACGTTTCATTATTTCAAGGGTCACAGATTTTTTTCGTGCTGGGGAATACCCGAACTGAACTTTTTTTTCGCGAGAGAAAGCGAGAGGGTGTGTCAGACTTTTACTGACTAAAACCCACCCGTGTTCCTTCTGTTGCCTGAGTGCCGGGGCCGCGATATCCCTTTCGGACAAACCCGCAACCCCAGCAGGTACCCGGACTGACCTTACAGTGCAAATATAGGTAGGTAAAATAAGTTTAGTAAATCTAAAAAAAAAATGCTACGGTTACTACGGAAACAACTTTTTGTAGGTAACTATATTTTGCACATCCATCGCACAATATACCAAACACTAGTCTTCAAAGATTACCTACCGCTAACATTAATTTGATATCGCATTCCCGATGTGGGTACTGCGTGCGTTATTATTATATGAAATATTAAACATATTAGGTACCTAATAAGTTTAATCTATCTATACATATAAAATGCTTTGTCCTGATTGATTGACTGACGGATCAACGCACAGCATCCGCTGATCGTAGAGACCTGAAACTTGGAGGGTGTGTTTTTTGTATGACGTAGGCATCCAATAAGAAAGGATTTTCCGAAATTCTACCCCTTTTTTTTTTTTTTTTTGACGATGGTAAATAATCAAATGACTTCTCCCGCTCTGGGCAAAGCGAGAGGGTGTGTCAGGCTTTTACTGATAAAACCCACCCGTGTTCCTTCCGTTGCCTGTGTGCCGGGGCCGCGATATCCCTTTCGGACAAACCCGCAACCCCAGCAAAGCGGGTGAAAAGGGGGGGCAAAGTTTGTATCGGACAACATGATTCCTTGAGTTAATAAAATAAACTTGAAACTTGGCACAAAAAGTACTAGGCTTGCATGAATGTAAGATAGTATTTCAATCATTAGACGTTGTGCACAATTTCTGAGCAGTAACCTAACAAAAAGTACTAGGCTTGCATGAATTCTCTATAGTATTCAATCATTATGTTATGCTACTAATAGGATTTGGATGAGACAGACAGTTTATAACCTGGATTAACACAGAGGATACTTTTTATCCCGGTAATACGTTCCCGTGGGATAATTCCCGACTTCCATGCGAGCGAAGCAGCTAAATCTAGTAAGTATTCATTAAAATAATAACGCTACTTTGTATCAATGGTAAAGAAACAAGGAGTACAGTCGCCGGCATGTAAATAGGCAAGGTTTTGGCGTATTGCGAATGTACACTTAGTGCATCAAAAAAAATTACAGTTTTGTTGCATGTCATTCTATGGTTATTGCCATAAGCGCATCTACGATTCTTGCCAAGTTACGTGCCAGCGACTATACCTTTAAATGGCGGCTACAATCAAATTATACACAACTTTATCATCCACTTATCACACGGTTGACGTTCAAGGAATCACTTTTTCATCAGCATATTCAGTGCACCACTTAAATAGCAGAACACTTCATTTCAGTGTAAAATAAACTATGCAACAAGGATCCCAAACAGCCAAAAAGCAAATGCTTAGTTTCAAGCAGTTTTTTTATGGCCTCTCGCATATCACCCTTAGTTTCAAGCACTTAAGGTATGTCATATTTATGTAAACTGCTGCAATTCTACGTAATTTTGACCATACTTTATTTACAAAGTTATTTAAAGCATACAGCCAACATTTACATAGTATTATAGTGAAGAATGTCGGTACGTAATCCGATCTCCATGTTTCCTTTGAACGGGGCATCGAAACCGGGCCATTCTGTGTACTGACGTAATGCTTTCTCAAAACCAATATTATAGTGTGGCATCACGTACAATACCCCATTTAAAAGATACGGTGCGATTCAATAAAAGATTACCTGGTACTTTTTAATGTTAAATAGTGCTTTGTGGTATCGGATTATTCTGAAACCGAACGAACAGCTGAGAGAAGCATTATGTTTAAATATTAAGTCCATCTTTATCCAGCTGTTTTCGACACTAAGTACTTCGAAGACTTCATAGCGTGGAGACGTCAGTGTTGTTTCAAGTTATAGTAAGTTGTACCTAACCCGAGCACTGAGCAGTACCTAAGGAAACAATGAAGAACTACGTATAGTAGTACCTATCATTCATTTGATACTTGTCTTTTAAGTACCACAAAAACATCTAATAGTCATTAAGTAGCCTCCTTGTTGCAGCGCGTGCGAGGCAGTAGCAACAGTATGCTGCAGATGTTATTTTTTTCTTTTTTTCTTTATTAGGTTTGATCAGTATGACCATGTCACCCTCATAGGGGCATTCTGTATCTATCTACGATTAATACCTAAGTTTACAATTTTGTGTAATTTTTTGGCTGTCCTGGACAAGGGAAGCAGCTAAGATACTGTTATACATGCCAACATTAACAGAATTAAAACCGTTTTGTATGAAATAGTTACGTACTCCTCTCAACCTCGTGCCGGACACATACCGCTAAAATATGAGTGGTATGAGAATACCACTCATATTTTGAACTCATATTTTGAACTCATATTACTCAGAACAATAGGGATGACGACAATTTTTTTTTTAGTCCGTCTTTGTTATTATAAAAAAATATTGGACACGTATTTTTTCTTTTTTTACGTAATCTAAAGATTACGGCGATACATTGAGGTAAAAGGTGCCAAGACGTCACGAGTTTATAGATTTTATACGTACTAGTGACGTAGCGACCCCCACTCTCCAACTTAAAATGCGTTTTATCTAAGTATTTTTTTAGTAAAAAAACACGTGTCTAATATTTTTTTATTATCTGACCGACGGACTTTTTTACCCAGGCATCATCCCTATTGGGTGAATCACTCTTTCTCATTAATAAAGAGAAGCTATTCAACGGAACATGCCCCGAACGTAGTCTGAAAGCAGTAACAACCTGCAGATGGTTGTATCTCGTGCCCTATCCAGAACAAATGGTTGCCTAATGTGATGGTTGTTGACTAACATAAGTCCATAAGATTTTACTAACACAATAGGCACCTATAATTGTATTTATTTTATTATTCATGTACAGACAGTAAAATAGATACAGGTACGACATAATCCTGCTTATTTCTTAAGAAATTTCTTCCAGCAGACCTGCGAAAGGAGAAATGAGAAAGAAATGTAGACAACGGTGTGTGGGATCAAGAAGAGAAAAATATAAATTATATGTGTTAAACTAAAATATTGAAATAAACCTACACGTATATCGTAATAAATTAACATATACTTAAATAAATACCTTTAATATATAAACATACATACTATAGGTATGTAAATACTCACAGTTGAGAGTAATAATTAATTTCTCTGTATTTTTATAATTTGTAATTGTATGGATTAATTTTATCTGAAATAAACTGGTTAATAGTAATTAACCTTACTGATCGTATTTCTTTACTGACAAATAAAAACATTGACTCTTTTCCCTCAACTCAGTGTTGAGTAACCTGTCTGCACCTTTGAATGCAGTCAATCAATTTCACCAAGTCATCGCTCTCGCAGAGTAGTGCCCGGTCGACCACTAGACAGACAGACACACAGACAGACAGTCTGATAGGTCAAGCAACATTTCAATCCACATCAGAAACTTTGTAATATCTCAGAGAACCACTTAACGGATTAATTTGTATGTCATTGTTTTTTTTCTGTTTTGTTTTAAAATTTAAAAGGAAATGTCGAAATGGTGGAGTTTTGTTTATAATTTGGTTAAAAGTAAAGTCATTCATTTGGTCTATATAAGACTCTCTAAGTCGTCTATAAGACTGTGACTGCAGTTTTGAAAATCAGGTTCTCATATTATTTTTAATCTAATTGGTGCTTATTGATGCTCATATATTAATGATAGATACAATATATAAGTAGTTTTTTCCTCCGATCTCCACAGAAAGTGAAGCCCGTTTTTTCAACCGGTAGGACTGCTAGATAATTAATTAATATTTGTAATGTGAAAGAATTAATGATTTTATCTACAACTTTACTTACTTAAACTTACCAAAATTTATGGATTTTATTTTCCTTATTTGAACGGTTTAGATTTTCTTATAAAAATGTTTCTATACCTTCAACCACGCAGTCAGTAAAATAAAACAAGTAAGAGTAAAACTTAATAGAATTTCTTTAACTACTTAATTTCTCGAAGTCAGTCGTAAACAAACAAAGACACAAAGAAACAGGGTGGTCCTCCATTATAATAGCAGGAATGACAGCCACTTTTTATAACCCCACACTAATCTGATTAACAATAAATAATAAAATAAAATTGTGACCACGTTCGGCCACATAAAAATATTCTATGTGCGTAGCTCTGCATTCTATGTCCTATTGAGAAACAAAATGTCTCATACCAATTTTGTTAAACAAGTTTTAAATTAATCATGTTTTTTGACGTTGAATTGATTGAAAATGAATAAATTAGGAAGTTAACTTCAGGAATCTGATTTGAAATTATTGGGGTTGAGATGACTCGGGCCGAGTTGTTTGACCCGAAATTTTATGGAAACTAGTTTTGGGAAGATTGCATTACCTATGCATAACGTGTGCTTAATTATAAATGATGGACATCCAATTGACACTTTTACTAATATTATCAGTTTCGAATAAAATCTATATATTAATACGTGAAGCAAAAACTTTGTACCCCTTTTTACGAAAATTACGCGGACGGAGGAGTATGAAATTTAGCACAGTTAAAGTTTATATGGAGAAGAACTGCAGAACGTTAATATTTTTATATAATATGCATTAGAAATAAATTAAAAAAACATTACACAAACTATCATGCGTTTGACACACACACACTCTTTTGTTTATGGAACAAAACAATACCATAATATAATAATCAGCATGGAATTAGTATAAACTATCCTATCGAACTTAAAATCTAAATTAATTATGGTCGAATTTCGACCACTGGGCGAACACTAGTTCAAATAAATCTGAAACTGAATATTTTTCGGAACATAATCCCTTTAGGAAACCAATGACAACTTATTCAGTGTAAAATAAATGTTAATAAATAAATCATGTATTTATATCGAACATAAATTAAGTGCTAGGTGGCTTGGGGGCTAATAGGGACATCAATTAATTTAATAGATCCCATAACTTTACGGATCTAGGTCTTATCGCAGAGTAACGGGAATCCCAAGAAACGACGACATTATTATCGCCGCAGATTTTAAAATTAGCGGAAATACTAAAACTTTAGCAAAAAAAATCGCAAAAAAAGTGGTAAGCCTACATTCCAAGACGTCTGTTACTACTAACAACACTATTTTTATATTTTACTTTTACTAGAATTGAAGACGCGTTTCAGTACTTCTTCGTCTTTTCATTCGTTGACCTTCTTCCTTAATAATGTAAAAGGTACTTGTTAGAATCAGATCAGAGAAAAAGGACCAGGAGAAGGAGGAAGGTTATTTTGCACGTGTGAAATAATTGATAGGTTTGTGGCCATCAATAAAATATAAACTGCCTACGGTGGATCATTCAAAACAGAAAACAGGAATACAACAATTTATGATTGATGGTAATAGATCACTAACATTATTAACTATACCTAGTTAAATGATTACTAGGTGACGTGTGAAGCAATTTATTTTCAAGAAGGAATCAAAGGCATTATTATACGTATATACCTTCATAATTCAAGTGTACATAATATATTCATGTTATTTATTAAACCTGGTCGTCAACGATTTAATTTTGGATTGAATACTTTACCAGATACAGTTAAGGTACCATTCCGTAGCCAACCGCAGGCGACGTGTCGCCGCGACACGACTTGTTTCTATGAATTTCTATGAAATACCTTCCGTAGCTAGGGACACGTCACTACGGAATTGTACCTTTAAAGGTACCATTCCGTAGACGACCGCAGGCGGCAGCAACAGGTGACCTGTCGCCGGGACACGACTGGTTGCTATGTATTTCTATGAAATACCTTCCCTAGCTAGCGACACGTTCGCCTCCATAGAAATACATAGAAACCAGGCGTGTCTCGGTGACACGTCGGCTGCTGCTGCCGCCGCCTGCGTTCGTCTACGGAATTGTACCATAAGACGCCGGATACATGCATTTAGTGGTTAGCTTGCGTGTTCTGTACTGAGCTAACGCAACGCGTCCTACGTCCAGCCAATAATAGCACTCGGCCATTAATGAGCACTGTCCCAAATTAGACGCAATATTTATTTATTATACATAAGTAAATGAAAAGGTATTTTAATAAAACGCGTATACTAAAAGATAAATTATCTTTAAAGGTTTCAGAAAAATACGCTTAACAGTTTGTGCGTGATTCTCAGTTTTTCATCTACGTTAACATAACTTTACAAATTAATTACACATAATCTAAAATATTCACAGATTGAGTTATTAAGAAAATGCTCTAATTTAACATAAGTATATTTTTTATTTTTTTCCAAATCATTAACACTACTCGTTTATTCGTGATCTTCAGTATAAAATCATTAAAAGTCGGTTATCGTCGCCTTAAGAACAATAGAATTGATTAAATTCCAAGATAGATGTGGAGCTCCAAAGTAAAAGGGAAAACAGCGTTTTAAAGTTCTTTCCATCTTGTCTGCTCTAAATAAAGGGTCCTTCTTCGGTTACAGTTGGTCAATGCCTCTTAGCTTTTTGTCAGTAGGCAACTGTTACAAAAATATGACGATAAAAAAAAAATTGTCGAGAGTATTGGATTTATTTTTTCTTTTTAAACGAGTCAAAAGATTACGGCAATACGTTGAGAAGGCAATGCGTTCAAACGTGGCATGACGTCACTGGCCGGTAGATTTTATACTGACGTGTGACGTAGCGAGCCCCCACTCCCCAACTTGAATGCGTTTTATCTAAACCATTTAGTATTAATATGATAAAGCAAAAAATACATGTATATTTTTTTTTGTTATCTGACTGACGGACTAAATCGTTTTTTTTTTCCCCAGTTAACATCCCTATTTGGCTTGTGCCATGTGTATAATTTATCAGCTGATAAATCCAATTCGTCTTCTTTCAATTTACTTCGTTTCTAAGGCAGAAGTCTGTAATATGAACAATCCATGGCGAAAATATCATTTGTGAAGTTAATTACGCTTATAACAATTTATTTTACGATGCATTGGTAAGTAATTAATCGATGTTACTTTAATTTAGACAGCACTCCTTTCTCTATTAATGGATCATTTTATAATAACTAGTGCAGGTAGCTCCCGGCTACTATGAGACCACCTACAGTGGACCACAGTGGCTATTGCTGCCGTATATGGTTCCTTTATACGATCATGTTACTTAAACCATAGATTAATTCAGATGGGACACTCCGCAGTTTAGATATGAAGGTACAAGTACGCGGCGGGCCCGTCTTGCTGGGCCAATTCAGTGAGTGTAACGTAGTCTGAAGATCTAAGAGATACGCGATAGAAAGAGAGGCAACTTCTAGGTGAATATAACTGTGGGTGATTAGCGCAGTGCGACCTGAATTGCACTTTATTGTATCGTAGCAAGAGTCACCTTGATTTTGCGGAGTGTTCCATCTGTATTAATCTGTTTCCTCGAGACGTTTTACTAATTGCACATTCATTGTTGAAAATGTTTTGGGCTAAGAGCCTAAATCTGAAAATTTCAGAACCATAAGAGATTAAATTTTTCATAAGGAGTTATTCCTGTCTATCTCTGACGGTTACCTCATCCACTACATTTGCCAACAGAAAATAATATCACTTTATGTTTTTACTACAAACTATACGGTACTAGGGACTTGTTCTACCTAGCACATACTTAGAACTCTTCAACTACAACCGCAAAATCATTTAAATAAAAAGCGACTCTTGCGACCACACAATAAAGTGCACTTCAGGTCGCACAGCGCTAATCACCTACAGTTATATTCACCTAGAAGTTGCCTCTCTTTCTATTGCGTAACTCTTCGATCTTCTGACTACGTTACACACTCACCGAATTGGCCCAGCAATACGGGACTTGTAGCTTCATACCTAAACTGCGGAGTGTCCTATCTGTATTCATCTATGGTTGTCGTTTCTAAGCTTATTTACAAATTAATTGCAAAAAGTAAAAGCACATAACTGATAGAAAGTGCAAGATATTTCTCATTGAAGAGCCTGTGAGAACAAAATACAGATATCTCAAGACCGATCACGGTTATTAGATTCATGTAAGGCTTTCATACGAACAGTAATGAGCTTCTAATGCTTCAAGTTATATAAGTGGCCAGGATCAACTGTAGATTTCGCTTCTTCATTTTATTTGAATTAGGAACTACAATTCTTTTTGTTTTCAAGTTGAATGCTCTTTAGTGCAACACATTACTACGGGCAGATTACATAATCTAAAAACAACTTTATTAGTATTTAATTTCTATTGTACAACAAGTGTCAATATACGTTAGTATTGTATATATGTATCAAACATTTATTGATGTTGAGATTCGCCTTCGATATTGGGGTTTTCCATAATCAAAACAAAGGCATTATCTGACGTCATCAAGAATAGAAAACATACACAGTGCGAACACTTATGGTCATTGTTTATTAATCCCAAATCCATACTAAGCAAGCAAGAAGCCTCTGCCCCGTAGAGGGACAGTTAGGTACAGGCCGCATTACTATAATTTGTCATGTTTTTATACAAAACCAACATCGAAGTGCTACACAAACTTCGCAGAATCATTTAAACACAGTTATTATCACACACCTGCTCGTTACTACAAAAATCGTTAAGTACCAGTTATTCTGCAAATCTGCGTATAAACAAATAGGTAGTAACAGGAACTGTGCAAGCGCATACACGTGTATTCCGCTAGGTGCGAGGGTCACGGAGTTCACTTAATATTTACCAAACATACAGGATGCGCGCGTGCTTCGCCGTAGACTTCATAGGTACAGCGCAGTAATGAACACATCCAGTATATCTTATTTCTTTGTTTTACATTAGATGGATATTGGACGAACTCTATCCTATACCTATGTTATTTTCCTTTAAGTAAATATACACTACTATTTTCATAGCAAGCAATGTAATGTTTACAAGTTTAAGTACAATATAACTTGGCAGTTCTGAACTTCGCGCAGAAGGCTGCGCAATAACATTTTGTAGGAGCCAAATGGTGACATGCGGCGAGTATGAGTGAGAGCACATGCGCGAAAGTTCGTCATGCCTACGTTCAGAACTGTCAAGTATTGTATGTAGAGAAGGTTTTCAGGAGAAAAGTTGCTGTGTATAAAGATTGTTTAATTAAAAAGCACAGTAACAAAGGTATTGAAACTTTCCTTACACAAAAGTTAGTACTTCAGGACCAAAGTTAGCCAACTACGACTTTACAGACATGCTAAGCACCAACTAAGTGGGTAAAAGTTATGTAATTAAAAAGTACATTTATTTTAAATCGTAATGGTCTATTTAATTCTATGTATATTATTTTGTGCTCGCCTGTACCTGCGGCATTCATTATACTCTGTACTGATTAGCACTCACGGCCTGCCGGCGCGGGCGCACTATTAGCTCTCGATATAACAACTAATTAAGAACTTAGACACTATGAACTATTCCATGCACAACTATCCTTATTATAATCAAAATATTTTTTTATAAACTAAAAAACACACCTGCTAATTAACGTATACAAAACCATCCTGATACCAGACATTAACTAATTCGAAAGATGCATACAGAGAAACTTCTACAGGTGACATAAAAGAGTCTGTCGTGGTGACATTTCGAACTAAATATCTTACTTATGTAATGCAGACCTATGATGATAACACTACTTTGCCGACAACTGCTAGTAGATTTTGAGTCACCCGCAAGCAGCGTTTTAAACCATTTTTTTTTTAATTCTTTTACTCATTTCCCATTCCAAGTGACCTACGTGCGATAGTGGCGCCCTCATTTTTTCCAAACTCTTTTTTGCCAAGCTGTACTTTTACGGCGTTTCCCGCCAAAATGAGCACAAAACATTCGATGCATTATTCAGGTATATAGTAACGATTGCATTCTTTTGCTAAAAAAAACATTATTCTAAGTTATCAGCTGACATGACACTCAAATAAATTATATAAAATTAAATTGGTAAAGTCACCATAATTCCAATAATCCCCATCGCCCGGATCTCAATTTATTTGTGGTTGGCGAACACATTTTTTTCGTACATTCTCTATTAGTCACCATCTCGGTAGTCACTCCGTAAGGCCTAGTAAAATAATTAGAAAATCTATATCAAACTCAAACTCAAAGCATTTATTTCAAATAAACCAATTACATGCACTTTTGAATTGTCAAGGGGTCGGTCAGTCAGAAAGATGAAGCTAGATGCCCATTCCAAAGCGTAGTAGGTACCTACGGAGAAGAACGGGTAAGAAACTCCACGGACACTCTTTTAAATCATGATATGGTGACAAAATATTGACTACATCATTCATGTTGAAGTTATACATGTGAGAACGATGCAAAACGTTAAAAACGTCCGTCACAAAAATTTAAAAAAAAATAACAATTCAAAAATTAAATTAAATTAAAATAAGCCGTGGTAGCTAAGAGACGACCAGTCCGTACTGACAGCGCCCGTTCACGAACATGACGCATGGATTAGCACCATTCAGCTCAACCATTTTGAATATGAAAATAATAGACATTGACTTTCAGGGGTCGCCATTACATAGGACGATATAAAGCTACTTTAAAAAATTCATGTTACTGTATATGAAGGTAATAACAGGGTACGGATAACATCTTCATTAAAATTTATTAGGTATATAGTTCCCATAAACATTAAACAAAACGTTTATGTTCCTCGTTTTAATGACTAGTATAAAATCTAGTTATAACAGAGCCCCTTAATTGGCCAGGATGAAAGTCGGCCTCTAGTTAGTGGACAAGTGAGAGCAAAAACTCCTACGCAGACAAATAACGCGAAATTATATAGAATAAAAGCTTAGACGCAGATTAGCTTAGGCTTGGAATTAATATGTACAATTATGTTGGAGACGTTTAGACCACCATGTTTAAATGTAGTAATTCCATACCTAGTTAACGTTGATCATTCCCCTTTGAATTTATCGTGAGTGATATTGTACTCGCTGTGCATCGTATTCACATAAAATTATACAATTAATGTGTACAAAATATTTTAAAAGAGTAACGGTGGAGTTTCTTACCCATTCTTCTCCGTACGAAAACTACCTTTTGGAAGGGGCGACTAGAATCAATTCTTTTTTTTTTGTAACGTTCAAAAGTGCCTTTTATGTGCCTAATTGAAATCACTTTAAATATCGTTTTATTTAACTGCACATAGATAGGATCACATGTGACTGCCCATTGTACTGCCATCCGGCCACAAGGTATTGCAAAACCACTTTTTGACATCACCTGAAACGTTACTGCTCAGCTTTCGTTTCAACCTACACTCTCATTGCATAATTTTAATTCTATAAGTACTTTATAAAGGTCACTCGATTAAAAATTAATATAAAAGCGCTTGCATAATATTCGCTTTCTCCGCAAAAAAAAAAGAAAGACATGTAGGTACATCTAGATAGGTAAGTAACTACATACTACAACAGAAACTAAATTACATTTGAGAGTTGTCTCGTTAAAATTATAGCCCCGAGAGTTTGTTTCCTATTATACGATTCGCAGATCAGATATGACAGGCAATCGCGGTGATAGCTGTAGGCTACTAGAACAATGTGCGAAATGGGCACTGTTTGAATTTATTAGATAGTACATATTCGGTAAAGTTCGTAAACTTTCGTAGATATTCGTGAGTTGCCGCTAAAGTTACTTGTGAACGGACACACAGATTCGATCAGCAAAAAAATCTTCACAGATCACAGCTATCGCAGACATATGTAATTAAAATGATTGTATGACAAGATGCTTTAAAATGGTGAGGTTTTATCAAAGTGAGTCTTTTGCCAAACATTTTGGAGCCGACTTAGAACCTAACTGCATCTACCTTTTTCAGGCGACAAACAGTGATAGCTTAGTGGTTTGACCGTCGGACTTAAGTTTGAGCCCAAGGCGCGTGCCTCTGAATTTTCGGATTCATGTGCGTATTGTATAATTATCCCTTGCTTCAAAAACGGTGAGGAAAAACATCGTGAGGAAACCGGCATGCCTGAGAGATATTTCTCGACGGCATGTGAAGCCAAGTCAGAGGCCCATGGGTGGCTTTAATACTAGACACCAGGTTAATCACTAACCATACGAAAAAAAGAAGAAGCAGTAAAGCCTAACCTCACAAAAAATTACTATACCTAGGTACACACGGCTACACATCAAGCTATATACATTTCCAGTTTAGGCTGAGCTCGCATTGTATAGGATTTCCTTACAATGAGAGGTCACCATAAACTGGAAATGTATAGCTTGATGAGTAGCCGTTTGCACAAAAAAAAAAATGGTTTCGAATTTCGATGAATAAGAGGATATTAAATTGGAGAGTCGTTATCAAGACCTTATCACGAACTTGACTCACATAATTACAGAGAACTGTAATCACTGGGCTGGTCACAATTGGCAGATGTGTGTCGTCAGAAAGTGCTTGTTGTATTACACTAGCAACTCGCCAGCTGTGGGTTGAAATATAGAACGTAAATCGATACCCCAAAATTCCCTAAATAAATGAGTAAGTTAGTGAGACCTACCTAGTTGTCGATATTAGTTCAAGCGAAAAACTCCCTAACAAAAATGGATTTTCCCCAAAATTTTGGTGATATAAATATTTAGTCATTCATTAATATACCATACCACGAATTCTTGATTCCAGTTAGACATAAACAAAGTTAATGTCCCTAGATACGACAGATCCAGACTATTTGCCATAAGAGTAATTGATAATGTCAGTGAAATTTATCACTGATTAGTCACCACACCCCCGAAAATAAGAATCAGGCTTATCCATTCCGATCAGAATAGGTACACACGGCTTCAAATCAAACAACACAGTATAAGCTGACCTCTCGTTGTACGGAAATCTTTTACAATTTGAGATTAGCTTATACTGGAGAAGTAAAGCTTGATAAGTAGCCGTGTGTACTAGTCAATAAGATATGATTCACAAGGATTTATAATCACTAAGTACATACTTTCGTAATAACATATATTCGTACTTCCGCAAAAGTAACGGTAGGTAATAAATATACACCATCATCTAAATGGGTAAAGCGATGGATATGTAATGGCCATTTTGATCCCCTTGGACAGAGTTAAGGTAAAAAAACCGCACAAATTGAGGCTAATCACCACTGACCTTTTTGTAGCGTAACGACGTGTAAGTCAATTGTCGATTTCGAAGTCGAATTGTTACATTAAAAATGCTCGCATAAAAATTATAAATCTATTGATAATTTCCTCAAAATTGTAGTGTTTCCTTTTGAAGACTATAAAGATAATAAAAATTAAAAGCCATGTTACTATTTACACCGAAATGTTTTTACCCGAAACCACGCAGGGCCTTGTCGAGAATAGCCTAGACATAGTTTTGTGGGTGATAAGGTGATAACAGACTACAGTCTGTTATCAGTTATCACCCACAAAACTATGTCTATATTATTATATTATATATATATTATTATTATTTATGTTGTGATACTACCAACCACAACATAAATAATTCTTACGCCTCTCAAGCTAATGGTAAAAGCCAATATAAATTACATATAAAACATTTTGAAAACCATTACATACAAAACAACACTGCCCTGCTAAGCCGAAAGGCGTTATCTCAATCGGAGTAAGTTTTGAGAAAATTGAGTTTTTGTAAATTGTAATTTAAGGAAACATAAGGATAAAATAAACTTCTTAGTGTTTTTTTTTTAATGTTTTAAGTTAGATAGCGTTATTTGGCTTATACCATTAGATGCGAAATTGTTATAGCTATTGAATGGTATAAAAAAAACTAAAAGGCCGTATCTCAGAGATACCGCCTTTCGGCTTAGCACGGCAGAACATACATTTAAAAACAATTTTATTAAAGGCTTGTACAGACCAGCGCGACTTGTCGCGCGACGCGACACCGGTTATTGTTATACTGTGAAGTTTTCTTAGAAATTGTATTGTTCGTGTCGCGTCGCGCGACAAGTCGCGCTGGTCTGCACAAGCTTTTATACTAACGTTTAGAATTAGAACCCTTACGTATGTTTGAGATAGTTAGTGCCTCTTCATACATCCCGGTTGCCGGGTACCCGGCAGCGTCGTGTATATACGTTATCTTCCACACGTACCGGCGTAAGATAACGTACTCATCCACATACAATTAGCCGCCGGGTACCCGGCACCGGCTATCCGGCAACCGAGACGTATGAAAAGGCACTTATTTAAATAAATCAATCAATCATTCTAAAATATAGCCATTAAATCTGAATATGGCGGCGTTGCTGAATTTTTACATCGTGGTTTTTCTGCCTAGCAAAGGCAAAGGGATCAATATTGTTCTAATTTAATTTGGTTCTATATTTTGTCGCGACTTAAATAGTTCTTGGAATCAAACTCACTTGAGGAAAAACCTTTTTAGTGCATCAAAAAACTTTTTTTTTTTTAAACAACCGACTTCCAATGAAAACACTACAAACTGCAAAAAAACTTCTATTTAAAGTCGGTGTTCGTGTGAAGAATTTTCAAAATCGGTCCACATTTGACGAAAATATCGACGACACACATAAATAAATAAATAAAAAAATTGTTACATAAGTCGAACATAGAACCTCCTCCTTTTTGGAAGTCGGTTAAAAAGAGCATACAGTTACAGTGTTGTCTATCTTCAGTGACTGGTTTTTAGGGTGTGCACTGCCTGTCAGTCTGTCACTCACAGAAACTGCTTCATATTACACATATATAAAATTGTCAGCAGAAATGCAGTTTTCGCTTAATTAAACTGTTCGGCGTACAATATCGTGACAGCTCAGCTGTTGCTGGTAAAATAATAAGCGGCAGCGAGCGTCGGTGAAAGCTCGCGGAGCCGCGGCGAGCTTTGAAGTTGACCACATCGAGCGATGAAACTGAGGAGCGGACAGTAAGCTGGGCAAAAAATACTAGTTGAATTAATGATAGAAACATTTATCAGCTTATATAGTCACGTATAGTACAAATTCAAGCTTCTTAAAATGCACTAAAGTAGTTAAGTAACGTCAGAGAAATCTTAAATTCATTCTCTGATAGACAACGCACAGCCTAAACCGCTCGGGCTACTCTAGAAGCATGAAATTTTACATAGGATTTCCTTATAAAATAGAAGAAATTAATGAAGGTGAGCGCTAAGGAAGGATTTTTGAAAATTCCTCCCCTAAAGGGGTTAATCTCACAGGCACAAAGCTTATCTATACATATACAATGCTTTGTCCTGAATGACTGACTGACGGATCAACGCACAGCCTAAACCGCTAATCGTAGAGACCTGAAACTTGGAAGGTGTGTTCTTTGTGTGACGTAAACATCCGATAAGAAAGGATTTTTCAAAATTCTACACCAAAGGAAAAAAAAAAAAAAAAAAGGCGGGCAAAGTTTGTATGGGACCACGTGATTCCTTGGTCCAATCTACTTCAAATTTTCCATAAACATTTTTTAACAGAATTAATGGAAGACCTGTTTCGTATTTTATTGAAATTCATCCCCCAACGGGGTTAAATAGGGGTAGAAAGTTATTTTGGGAGTGATTTGCTTCGAAGTTGATATTAATACTCCTTAGTGCTTTTGATTTAAATTACATTTTATTTTGACATATGTTTGAAAAGTCAATCCGATTTTATTAAAAAAAGGTTGAACTCACATATACGCTTGGTGCTTGCAATGCAAATACTCTTTAAAATTGGAATGTCTCGAAAGTCACCGTACTATACATATTAGTACCGCGTTTGAAGGTTCTAAGCTTTACAGAGGTCTGTATTTATTCCTAGGATTCCCCTAACACCATCAAATTACCCCTTGGAATTCAAGAGAGTGCAGTTTCCCATCAAAGTATGCTTCTCAATGACTATACAACAAAGCTCAAGGTCAAAGTCTTAAGGTATCGGGAGTAGACTTGAGGGAAAGCTGCTTCTCCCACGGCCAGTTGTATGTGGCATGCTCCAGAGTAAGCGCACAGAGTAGCCTGGTGATTCTAGCACCCGAAAGAAAAACAAAAAATATTGTTTACAAAGAAATACTGCGGTAGGTGTAGTATTTCGATTTCGTTGTAAAAAGATAATACACCCGTGTAACTTTCGCATATAACCTTTTTTTTTCAGGTTTATTTAATCTTTATATCCCTACACTATAATAAACATTGTTATATTTTATAATTATCCAAACATTTTAACATAATAATTTATATGTTATAACAAAATTAATAACGTAAAAAACCAATTAAAAGTCCTATTAGAACCATTTTCGACTTCTACGCGGACGAAGTCGCGGGCAAAAGCTAGTGATAGTATAAAAGTTATAGGTAAGGTATATTTAAATTTTTGTTTCCAATTGATTTTATTTCCACTTAAACAAACATCAACTATATGCAAGTGTAAATAAAGTTTTAGACTGACTAGTACTGTTGAAAAAGTCATAAAAAATATGAAGTTGTAGCGCAAACTGAACCTTATTCCTAGGTGTTACAGTTGTTTTTCCTAAAGCTCATGTTTGTTTACATGTTTGGCAAATAATTTGCGAACGCAGAGGTACTACATGCGTACTTGCGTAGTGCCAAATGACAGCTTGTTAATTTCACTGGAGCAGTGAAGGATCGTTAGAGCTTATAATCGTAATCGCCACGCCTGGTAGAGGGATTGGTTGTCGCGATAATCCATTGTTATTAGAATTGGAAGGAATATCCTGTGAGGATTGTTATTATCATAATAACCAAGTTTGGCATAATTATGGTTTTGTGATCTCAATTTTTTTTTTTAAGTAAGTAGACCGAAGAATACCTCAGACCATTCTTCTGTGGAATGCGCTTCCTCTTGATACCAGGGCGGCCGCCAGTCGGTATGCATTTAAGTGGAAATTGCGGAGTTATTTACAAAATAAATAGAGTACTGAGAGAGAGAGAGTGTAGAGTAGTCATCTCAACACCTCTTTCCCTTGAATTCGTTTAAATGTATATATATATAATATAGGCATATATTATAGTAAATATGTATGTATTAGTTTGTAACCTATTTATGTATTGTTGTAACTATTTTAGTTATAATGCATTAGAATATATTTTTTCTTTTTTTTCTTTATTCCTCTCAAATAGAGCACCTGGCCTCTAATCTCTTCACCACTCTTGGTTGACTGGTAGAGAATGCCTAAGGCATTAAGTCCGCCTTGGTACTTATTTGAGTGTGAAAAGTTTAAATAAATAAATAAACACCTACTGACGTCACAACTTTATAATCTTGACATAATCCCGTTTTTATATACTGGGACCACACGGCAAAGAACACAGTTCAGCACACACGTAGCTTATATTACCTATCCTAACCTTTAGTACCATTACGATTGTTCTCAGCCAAAATTGCTTTGTTTCCTTTCAAAACCTTGAAGTTGCCACTAATGCATTTTCAAACAACAAGCAATGTCATCTACCTTTCAGCTGACTAACACCTTGTTTAATCTGTAATTAATTAATTACGACAACCAGATAAAATGGCTGAGTCAAAAAACTGGTTACATTAAGCCACTTGTGTCCAAGTTTAAAGTGTTTGACTCTACAAACTGCTTTTAAGTATTTACATATGGTTAGAAAATAGCAAGAGATAAGACATTTGATTAAGTGGATATTTAACTTTTAACCCACTTGTAACTGTTTGAATTTTAACAAATATAAAAGCTTTCTACTTTATATTCGTCCTAATCTCAAGCCTCTTCTGCAGAAATGGGCTGAGCATTGATGAGAGACCATGAAGGTCAGGTTAACAATGTTGTGTTTCTCCAAAACTCATTGTCGATGCTGTCTTAAACGAATGACATTTAAAAAGCACATTGATGACAGGTATTGAACATAGATAATACACTTGGTATTGAATCAGCAACATTGAGCTCAAGAAACGGGATTTAAAACCCAAGATTAATCCATTATTTAGCCAAAATGAACAGCTATGGTATTTTAGTTAAAATAATGGTATATTTGAACTCGATAGAAACACTACTAAATCAGTAAGTACTAGATTGATAATTGTACAAAAATGAATAATGTTTACCCTCAAAACAATGCCATCATAATCAAAATTAGCTCTCCACACCAAACTCAATTCATAACTCTTTGTCGCCGAACAGAAATCTAATATTTTACCCGCGGCCGGAGTAAAGCACCTCGGGCCTGTGATCTATGGATTCGCTACTTCCCTACCAATTTATTACATCCTAAATGAATAATATAAAGACCACTGAGTATTCGAAAGTGGACACTGATTCTAGACTTGGATTTATCACTGGTAAACGTCCTGCCTGTCGATATGTTCTGAAGTTCCATTAGTAATGCAAGCGAAAGTGGTTCCTTGATGTCAATTATAAAGATAAGTGTGTAGTGCATGGTACGGTTAAGTTATGGCAAAATAATGATATTTTTCCTGGAATGGTTAAACCAAACCAAAGAGCTTGTAATGCCCTAGTTGACAGAAGTTTAGAAGAGTTTTGCAATGTTATGTCTTTGAATGTGAAGGATCTACCCTGCAATTTACGAGCCAATTCATGTAGAGGTCTAAAGAAACATCCTTATATACTTACACTAATATTATAAAGAGAAAAGATTTGAGATATTTTTTTATATCTTTGTTTGTTACGCTTTCACGGCTAAACGGCTGAACCGATTTTGATGAAATTTGGTATGGGGATACTTTGGAACCTGGGAAAGGAAATAGGCTACTCTTTGTCGATATATCATGCGGGTCGAGCCGCGGGCGGAAGCTAGTACATAATAAAAGGACCAGAACAAATTTCCCTTCTCTTATAAGCCACTTAGTACGTCTCAGTCTAAATGGTGTATTGGAACTTTTAAAATTTGTACCTACCTACCCAAATCTCAAATATAACAAATCCACTCCCAATATATTTGACCTCTGATCGTATAAATCTTTAAACAAAATCAACATGATTAAACCAATAACATATTAAAACGACAGGAAATCCACACTCCAAAGTTTATTGACAAAGTCGAACGCATCACAAACATTGCACATAAAAAAATCACAACAGCACTTTCTATTTGCTAAACATTCAATCAGAAGGCTGCTAATCGATTTTGACTTTCACGATCCGACTTCCAGCACATTGATAAATCGTTATTACCTCGCTATCGATTAAATGTAGCTTCACACTAGCCGGCATCGAAGACGTAATCAAAGAGATTCCTTTCAAACAGCTTTCTGCCTTTATTTATGTCTATGTGCTTAGTACTAATAGTTTTACAGTTTGTATTAAAGTATGGGAGGTTTTTCGAATAACGGCTTGTTAGCGAGAATTCTAACAGAATTGAGAAGATCATACATAACACACTACGGTTTTAACTCAATTTCTGCACTCATTTGTTTTTTCTGTGTGGTGCTTTTTGCTGAATGTCCCGTAACATATCCTACGTGACTTACAACACGACTTTGCCGACTATGGGAATATATTATTATGGTAGTGCAGTGGCCTACGCGCAACTCAGCATGTTATCTTTTTGTTTGACAGTTGAGGAAAATGTTTGGAAGCTAAATGTTACTAATAAAATTAAAATTAAAGGATAATGCGTAAAGTTACATTCATTTAGGTATTTCTGTATCCTAATCTAGTGATGTTGAACTCGAACCTCTCACACTTAAGTGATGGCTCCAAATTCGAAAGCATTTTCATGAATTCACACCATTCGAATTTGGAATGTCTGGAAATATGTATATTCATTTGAGCTTTTTGGGTGCATAGTCGTACAACAACAGGTTCATCAGGGGTATTTACTTAAACACTTGATCCATAAATTAGTTTTTCCAATGTATTTATTGATTCATTAATACAATTTTTATAAAACTTATATTATGCATGTATAGACGATGTCAATTAGCGCCATCTACCTATCTTTTGTCGAAGCCCAAACTCGAGTACTAATCACATGTCAAGTCAATACACCAAGTCGGTACATTGTTAGTAGTAGAGTGTCAATGATAAAGAACTTTCAATGTTTCGCAAGATGGCAGCACTCCATAAACTTTTCCATAGAAATCACTTTTATGTGTTCTTTGGTTTCGACTTTCTATGTATTTTACATGCTGTTTTTTGCGTTTCTGGTAGAATTGCCTAAATGGTTTCATATGTCGAAACTTTGTTTCGTGAAAATTTATGATTATTTCATTAATTTTATTATAAAGCACACTCATTTTCATCGTCTGGCACGCCTCGTTTTATTTGAAACATTAGAGTCACGCGAACAAAGTTTCATTTGTTTACAGTTTTAGAATAGGTGACATGTGACGGTGTACCGTAAACTACGAATGCGCATATTAAATGTTTTGCATAATTTTTCGAGACAAACGAGCAAATATCAGACTTGACATTGTTCAATTTATTCGACGCACCGGTGTGATGTAGGTTGCTGCACCACAGGTAAAAGACGAGGTTGATAAGAATAGTGCTTTCTCTTTCTGGGCAGAGGTGAATCGCGTGGCGCAGAGGAGGTAGGAGGCCATCTGGGCTCACGTCACTGTTCAAACAAGGCTTGCCTTCCTAGTCTGCGCTCTACTCGACAAACGACGAACGAAACGGCGGCGCGGCGCCATTGCTCTCGACGTATCCGCACGAACGTGACTGTGCCTGGTTTTCGCTTGTTTTTCCTTCATCGATCGTGATAGAACATCTATACTGCGCAGTGTAAAAGGTAAGGTACTTTTAAGTTGTTTTGGAAGCAGTGCATCTTGTTTCGCGAAGTGAGTGCAATCGAAGCGATAGTTTAGTGGGCTAGCTGGAGCTTTCTCGTTTATTTATGCAAAGAATTTACCGAGGGCGGTGTGTACATACAGGCGAGTCGGAGGCTCGCAGGCGAGGCGCGGCGCGCGGCGCTGCCTCCGCCGCCTGCGCACCCTGCGCACGGCGCTCATCATACATTAATGTGTCAATTTTAGTAAATCACGTGCCAGTTTCCTATCGTGTTCAGTGTTTCTGTGACTTGTGTATACTGTTTGTGCCCCCTGGTGTTCCGTTTCGTGCTACAACAACGGTTGTTGCCTCTGAAGACAATAAGGTTACAGTTTCTTTGTGTTGAAAAACTTGTGAGCATTCGTCTTCATTTCTTACGCTGACGCATAACATTACTTACAACTTTAGTAATTCTCCTTGAGTATAAGCGCCTTATCATGCTTGGTACTTATTGTGAAGTAATTCTTTGTATAAAGTTGTGAAATCCATACATTTTCATCAACATTTCAATATTTTACTGCCAACGGCGAAGTTTTTGCCTGGATAAATAAGAGCATTCATAAAGATAATGCTTGTTTCATCGTTTCCTTGAAACAAAACAATTTTAATCGGCGAAGATAAGCCAATCTTTACCAATTAGCCCTAATGTCATCATTCATAGCATAACATAGAAAATAAATATATGTAGGTATAATCAAGGCTTGTAAGGCGCCAAGGAGTTTCACGATAAAAGTTATTTGTTACATTATGTGACTCAACGATGAGTTTCAACCTCAACAACTAATGCCATAATGTATTGAATATAATAAAATAATGTTTAAAACTAACAATTACTAAGAGACCAGGTGACATTAAACTGGAAATTGCATAACGAGTACTAAGAAACTGCAGCACCGGAGCTTTCACTCACAATATTAACCTATTCATTGCACGTCGTGCGTCTGACCATCAAACAGAAAAAAACTTTTGAACGAACTTACTGTATTCAGCTTCGAGATGACGTAACGCAACCGAGTCAAACAGAAGGACCTGTCACGAACGAAATTATTATTTAGGGGAACACTGGCAATAAACTTGTGAACAAAGACCTTTTGCAACAGAATGTCCTCATAATATTAGAAATGTGTGAAGTGTAGACCTATCTGACGACATAAAGATAGTTATTACAAGTGTTAACGTAATAAAAGCTGACCTTCGTCGAGAGTACGTGCCAGAGTGAGTGTCTACACTCAACATTATCATACCCTCATGATTGATGGAGTTAGACCTTCTTTCAAAGGAACTCCTAATTAAATTTGTATGTTGCCTTCTCTTTTTTACGGTTTCGGCTTTCTGACCCAGATGATTCATCGGAGGAAGTCTTAAACCAGTCTGGAAGCCTAGTATGTTATTCATTGTAAAAACTTCTACGTCAATCAGTTCCATTTCCAATAAGCAATAAAATGTTCCATTGTTTTCCAGTGGATAAATCAATGGTTCCATTTAATCGATGCCAATATTTGCTTAGTCTTAATTCTTTCTCCTGACAAAATGTGCAAACAACTGAGCCATTGTTTTTCCCCGTTTTAGCAGTAACAGAAGAAACTTTAATTACGTCGATGTAATTTTACTTTGCTATATCATGTGCACTTGAGTTTATTTTGAGTACAGTCTCAATAAAAGGCGAAGCTTCATTTAAACCTCTCCAATTGATGCTATTCATGTTTTGAATGGGTCTGTCTGACTGTATTCACCCCGCGTTGCAATAAAATCCCAATTGTCCGAGCGTTTCCTGTCATTACAGTTGTTGTCATGGCACACATAATTAAAAGACCGTATGTCATACTGGAAATATGGTAAAATTTTGATTTGCTAACGCTATTTTTGACAATAAACAGCTTTCGGGAGTTCACGGTTCGTTGAATTTTGATCTCATGGAATATCAAATGAGAACTAACGAAGCATGTAATTTGCTAAATGATTGACCTAATTGCGCCCATTAAAGCATGCAGTTCGCAAGAGGGACGTGACATCAGATGGACTAGTATAATTTGTGGATGGTAACAATCAATCGGCTCAATTGATCTAGCGTCCGGTTGCGGATAAAGACAAGGCTATGCGCCCGCGCCGGTGGCGGCAGGCGACGCGATGCGACGACGCGAACTAACACGGTCATGTGATCCTTTACGTTTACAGTGAACGAACAACTTCCAACAGTCAACCAAATGATTTTAAAAACTATTTGTAAAACGACCGTTACCCGAAATTGATCTTAATGTTGAGCATTCTACATTTGTAAATTTTACAATAATTCCGTTAACTTTGCGCTTGTTAAGCCACAATTTATGATCTCGTAAAGACGCTGATTTCCATTTAAAGAGAGCTGATCAAGTCATTACTCAAGCTGAAGTAATAAACTAAAACTTGAAAGTGGAATAACTTAAGCGACCTCTTTTGTTTGTGCTGACCATTTGAAGAAACCAAAGAATTTGTATTCAATGTCTTCAACTTCTGAGCAGAATACAATAGGTTTAGTTTTAAGAAAGATTGTTTCCAGTTTTATGTTATCTTCCACTTCAAATCTCAAGAATACATACGGTTCATATTTTTCATAACAATAAACTGTTCCGTAACTGTATGTTTAATTATACCTTCAGTTAATCGTACGATTAACTGAAGGTATA
Source organism: Agrochola lota (assembly GCA_947364205.1). Taxonomy (NCBI): domain Eukaryota; kingdom Metazoa; phylum Arthropoda; class Insecta; order Lepidoptera; family Noctuidae; genus Agrochola; species Agrochola lota. Next base: position 16,989,946 of record OX376219.1, on the reverse strand, counting down.
ATTAAACATAACAATTATTGATGTTCTGTTTACGCATATATAAACTGCGTTTTCAAAAAATAAATCGAGGTGAATTTATAGAAACTATGCCATAAATGGCGCGTCGTTAGACAACATTATAATATTATTACTTAACAGTCCCGAATTTTGATGCTATGTTTTAGTTTATCGGAGTTCAATAAACTATACTCATTATATGTTTCACACGTGTTAGTTATTGCCACGCTGTGTCGACGCTCCATAATACAGGAGCATCTCAGTTATAACAATACACAAATTCATCTAACATTGGTACCACATTCCCACGGTCATTGAAACGCTAAAATATGAAAACATTCAGAACGTTTTTCATCTAATTTTCTCAACATACATTATAATAAACACTTGGTATTTGCTTAAATTATTAGATTTACAAAAATAACGTGATAATAAAATAAAGAGTTGAAATATCAACAACCGATGCTGCATCAGTCATTATAAAAGTCTCGAAGGCGGTACATCATATAGTTTAAGAAAAAGCTAATGGTGCAAAACGCGTCTACCTAAGGGCAGGAATGGAGGGCCAGTCGTGTTCTGAGAAGTGCACGGGGCATTCCAGACATTCTGCAAGCTGCACGCACGCCGACAAACCTTTTATTCAGCACGCCGCTTGCTTTGAAATAGTTTTATTTGCATTTTAAGGAAATAATTTGGATGATTACGGCTGCGGGTGTTTTACATTTAATGTTGGGATGCGTTTATGCACAAACATGCGCATAATTTATTCATGGCGACTGACGTGCAAAGATAAGTGAAAGAAACAAGCTGCTATTAATTTCTTGCAACTAGTTTCAATGTCAACACACCAATACGAACGAAATAACAACTAAATTGTCGTTCTAGAAATATATGAACACTTTGACAAAGATCACTTGAGTTCTGACAACACAATTAACGTCTTTAAAACACTTTAGTTTGGTAAAACTATTTTTGTTTCTGCTTGTCACGTGGTGTTTGTTATTGTCGTATGTATACCTATCTATGCTACTCGTACGTCCATTCTATTTATATGTCTATTAAGATCCTCATAATTATGATAACTACTTCAGAAAAGATGGAACTGCCAAATCTCGTTTGAAAATTCAACAGCAGACAAGTCAAACATGACGTAAGCCTGAACAAGGATTTATTTGACTTCAAAAAAGCATGCACAGGCAAAAACATGATTTGACCGTGTGTTGTTACTGTATTTTGCAAGTTCTTTTGATAAACTATCTGTACAACAGTTTATTGTACCAATAGTTATAGGTTTCTTTGGTATATTTGCCGTTTGTTGTTCAGAAAAAACATTGTACCTAATGGAAAAATATGAAATAATGCCGTATCAAATTCAGTTTAGTTTTTTAATTATTTCTGTTTCATTTTCTAACTAAGCTTCAATTCCTGCCACACCGCACGAACAAACTTGACATTATTTACTCAACAGCTCCTGGGTTCTTAACATTGCGCTATTCCTAATTGTTGCACGTGCTCAAGAAAGCATTTCTTAGTCCTAAAATAGGAAATAATAGTCGGCTAAAACTTAGCTCCTTCAATTACCCGCATGCCAACGTGTAGAATACACTCTATAGTCTATATATATATCTTTCATAGTTATGTACCTATGTGTAGTTCTCTTCTCATATATGGGCTTGTGTCCGTCACACTTTGTGACTCCGGTGACATCACTGAACATACTGGCATTGTTTTACTACATCCTAATTGAATTTTCTTCTATTCCAACAAAATAAAACGCTCATGTTCCAACTCTATTTGCAATGATGACAGCATCACTCGTTTTGATACTTACCCACAAAGCATTGCAATGAAGTTTATAATTCATTACCTTCCCTCATTATTCATGCTCTTTGTTGTCTTAATTGTAAAAGTATGACGGACTATAAGAGAATTGCTTAGCTATGTTTAAAATTCTGTAATTGTTGTCAAAGTTACTCCAATGAGGAATTGAATAAAATATTAGATATTTTCTGGATGTATGATGCAATGTTTGAAGTAATGGACAAGTTGAAAAATAATAACGATTCCTTAATAGCTTTACAATCTAATAACCAGCACAAATACGCTAGCACCAGTGTAAAATTATATGAGAACCGTAAGCGTACAACTCCACAAGTGAATGTAAGTCGTTACTTCAATGAATATGGGGGCATGTTATAGATTTAATGTATTATTTTAACGACCTTCGAAATCACTCTTATCGCTTACTCAGATAATTTTAAGAAACCGTAGCAACGACGGAAGCTGAGCAGCCTGCGAACGAAGTCGATGACGAAGAGAATTTCACTTTTAAAATCCGGTCTGTTTAACTGAGGTTAACATTTTGGTCAATTAGTGTCCCTCGTTGGAGCGGAATCGCAAAGGTATTTGTTGGGAAAAATTACATTAGATAACAGATATTGAAACTATTTGTGTATAAATACATAAATCTGACTCATCAGCCTCATTACCTAACAGATGGTAAGAATAATAATAATACACAGAAATACATTCTTTTGTATTAGCCTTTAGACTTGCATATGTTGTGAAGGTTACTGGACTAGATTGTATTGAACATCTGTAATTTAGAAAAAAGAAAGAAAAATAAACAAATATTGTGTTATTATACAATTGAATACAAAGCTTCAAATGCTTCATGTGTCATCGCAATTATTAACAACGTTTCCTAGTCCACGCTGGAAATAACTTTTTCCGAAGCGACAATACTTACTGCTTATCTATGAGTATCTATTTATGACGAACGGTTAGAAGCAACAAATACCAATGGTTATTGTGTTTACCGGTTGTAATGTTGCATAACTAATTACAAGTTGTTGAGCCAATCTTTGCACAATAATCACCTTTTGCTCTCAGTTAAATTTTATCACCAACATTGGAAGACGAATGAATACATTCGTTTATAACTTTACTTATCTCAATCAATCTGCTGCTGCTCCGGATGCAGCTGAATATTAGTATATTATATGGAGCGACTGGATATCTGACCTCCACAACCCAGTAAATGGGTAATACGATACCCCTTGGTAAGAGTAGTTGTCAGGCTTTCGGGCTTCTGACGACCCATAACGACTGTTAAAGATCCACGAATGACAGCCGGGACCAACGGCTTAACGTGCTTTCCCGAGGCACGGAGAATTCTCGGTATGTAAACATGCTCACCCATCCACAGACCAACCAAGCGTAGCTTAACCGTATGGATCGACCCGTGCGGCTGGTATTACTTAGCTACGAGCAACTTTACTTATCTCAAATCAACTAAATAGTTAATCAACTGTGGAAATGCGTGTCAATCATAAATGTAACAATTTTAATAATAACCATCTTGGTTTTGATATCCTCGTAATAAATAAAGTATGCTAACTTTACATTTAAGTCCTCAATCAGGGTTTTTCTCCCAATTTTCTTAACAAAACTTCTTTCAGAAACGTTTTAGTTGGCAGGACATTTTTCCGAATGTATTTTTTATCTTGCATCGCGATGACTCTAGCGCATGGTCTACCATAAAGCGAGCCGCCACCGCCAGCTAAACTAAACTAACTTAGTTTAGCTGGCGGTGGACTGCTCTCTTTATGCTGTCTTTTGTCAATAAACTATATCCAGTTACAACAGAATATGTTTTTCCCTATCTTCTTCTTTTCGTGTGGTGACTAACCTGGTGTCAGAGTTTTAAAGCCGCCCATGGGCCTCTGACTTGGCTTCACATGCCGTCGAGAAATATCTCTCAGCATGCCGGTTTCCTCACGATGTTTTCCTTTCCTTCCTATCTTCTTCCTTATTAAGAAATAAGAATATTTTTATAAGTTATAAAAAAAACAATACGTGTCTAATAATTTGTTTACTTTCTAGACTTTAATAAATAGACAATAAAACAATGCACACTGCAATTAAACGCTGGGTACATTAAATCTAAGTTATGCACTTGATTTCGTCATAAATATATCTATTTCAGTTATTGTTATTTTCCCTAGTAAGTAAGTATCAGCCATTTAAATTCCTTTAGCCTCTATCTACCGTGGTAATTCCGATGTACAAACGTGCTTACATTCATTATCGTCTCATTTTCCTGATAACCTGAATAGTCGTGGTTATCATGAAAAACATTGACGGCAGATAGTGAGCAACTAGCAACGAAAAATTAACGTAGAATGGTTTAAAATATATACTCCTTAAAATATGCAAAAACATAATGAAGCCTTAATATCCTCAGACAGACAGCGGGGTTAGAGTCGCGAACTTTGACTCCACCGTACTATTAAATGCAAGAAACATACTTAAACATAATATAGACAGAACATACGACTGTGAAACAAGTTTGTGAGCTGAAGGTAAAGCTATGCATTTTCTTGATAACAGAGATGAAATGATCACAACGCTTAATAATTTAGACGCTTGACTTCTTATCGCCCTGGAATTTCTAGTTCAAACAATGAAGCATTATTAAAACATGATGTTTTTATCCGTAAAATATTTCTAGAAGACAGAGATAAGAGCAACTTAAACAATGGGGTTACAACAACCCTTAACAGAGACTATGACTATTAAAGTGATGAAACGTTAATACTGAAAAGGAATTCAGTCGGATTACGGTAAAAATAATGTGTAATAGAGCTACAATTTGTTTTACGTCTCTCAAAGCTTAATTTGTTATTTAACAAAATAGCTACGTCAGGTTATACATCATTGATCCGCAACGAGCCGTTTCAACGAATCCCTCGACGACAATAAAGCGGTCATGCTTCTTAGATTCCTTGAAACACTATGAAATCTCTACAGAGCACTTCATTCTATGTAATATTGTTATAGTCAACAAATCGTCTCTGATGGCATTACTGTTTTATCATTCGGATACTCTTGTTCGTCAACCAGAAGGTCATGTTTCGTTGAAAATTTACTTCCTCAACAAAGGAATTTATAAATATCTTGACTTTTGTTCAATGTTATTGGAGTGTTCTCAGTGAAATATGTTTAAAAAGCTTCTCTCTTGTCTCAAATTGTTTGTTGAGTGGGAGCAGGACGGAGAGTCCGCCATTCATATACATTACGATTTGTAACCGCACAGCTTGCGTTCCCTCACTAGTTGCATTCGATTTCTCGGTCAAATTGAAAAGCCCCTCGTCAAGTGGGTTCTCATTGAAAACTATGCGTACCTAATGCAGCCGGTTGTTCCGTGGGTGTGTTTTTATTTCTGTAGTTAAGCGTCGGCAGCAATAAGTAATAAGGTAAACATTAAGCAACTGAGGCCACGACTCGTCTAAGCAAGATTCTTTGCTCGTTATAATCGACGTCTAAGCCCACATCAATCGTTTGATGTTCTTGAATAATGTGTGTCACTTCGTTTCTTTTAGTGTTTTTTTTACATTTGAGTGCAAATTGATTGCCTGTACTGTTGTACTTTATCGGCCCAGAATTTCTTTTCAACAACATTTTTAAGTATTTGCTATTTCCTCGTCTCTTATCTCACCGGCGCGGCGTCTTAGTATCTTCATATTCCTATATTACCGTAGTTTCTACAATTTCCACACTTAGTTAATTACGAGTAGGTGTTAGTTGATAACCGGCGAGGTATAATGCTTCAGATAAGAGGCCGTACTAACGGGAGGCTACCGACATAAACTTTATCTTCTAGCGACGGTTTTTTGTTGTTTACCTTTTTGACTCTTGTGTCTACTAAAGTGCTTATTGTACGTGTTTCTGGGAACAATTTGGGTATTATTTTTGGTGTTATTTAGGTGCTCAAGCTCAAAGTTGTTTCACGCTGAACAACGAACCTTGCAATTCTACTAAATTAAGTGTTAAATTGCCAGTGAAGATTAAGATACGTTTGACTATTATAGTATTCAAGTAAATTTATTTTTCGTTGGCTGCAAAAAGTTTTTTCTATTGTGCCACCCTGTAGCTAAATCGCCTTAAATCTATAAGTCTAAGTAGGTCTAATACTGTTTGAAATGGAGATCGGCCAAATTCCACAGAAATATCATTTGTTATTCAACTAAAAGATGCATCCGAAAAAAATTCCATGCAAATATTGAATGTCTGTGTATCTTATTCATTTTGTCTACATAGTGGTATTTGGCACACAATAATAAACCAGTGCAAACCAATGTTTGTGTTGCTTCGTCTATCACATAAAGAGGTGTTTCTCAGCCTTTACGTAAACGAATAACAAAACGTAGATTATTTTTAGATTCGATTTTAGAATCATTTTAATCGATTACTGGTATTACTGTAACCAATGCCGTAGTTGTTTTTTGTGCTTTGCCAGTTACCTTGCCGATAATTGAAGAGCAAGCAAAAAGCTTCACGGACAAAAAAATCTTCTCAGAACTCTTCATCATCTATCTTAGCCCATAAGTTAACTCAATAAGGTACTTGAAAATATGCCATATGGCCATATGGTTTTGCAAATTAGTTCATCACTAAATTTGTGGTAGGCATGATGTATTGAAGCCTGAATACTGATAATTATTTGCCTTATTATATGCACATTTGACGTTATATGCTATGACAATAAACTACCCAGCTACCGTCATTGCTGCACTTATAGAATAATAATTGAGGCCTGCAAAAGAAAAGTCAATGATGACAAATATGTTCAGTTGCACCTTTAGCATTTTTCTCAAACTCAAATAGAGTTTTAATTTATTGACCATGATCACTGATCATACTCATATATCAACGTAGCCATGTTGTTGATAGAAAGAAGCTACAAATATAGCAGTGTTTAAATAAAATATAGATGCACATTAACGTGACCACTTATTCAATGAACAAATCACGTCTAACAGACAAAGACTAAGTTTCTTGTTCTTGTTAAAATATTAGTTTTAGTACAATAGTCAGGTACATTATATTAATATACCGTTTCTCGAAATGCGCAGTTACGCCGATCGATTTTGCATGGACATTCAGATTGGAACGTTGCCCGCTTACAGGCCGCATGTTTTTGGCACGTAGTTTTATATTTCTGTTCGATCAAAACTATTGGAAGATGGGTCTCATTTCCCTTTTAATTTGCGATCTTAATTGTGTAGAAGAGTACTTTTTTCGTTTTCGTCATTTGTTTCAGCATTCGTATCGAGATAGCTAGTCATCATGATCGTATCTTTTATTGATATCGACTTTTCTCTAAGCTTTCTTTTCAAGAATACATTTCGAAACAAAGATTATAGTATTGTATTTGTACCTACATTTCTCTAAATACGGTCAATGCTGTCGCTGCCTAGTGAGATTGTCTTTTGATGATCTTTAACAGTAGCAGCTGTTATGACAAGATCTGTCTTATAATGATGATCTTTAAAAACCCCATGCAGTATTTTCCTGCCATATCTTTATGCAACAATTATTAATTTATTATTCATGATCGCGCAATAAACGTTGAAGTGTGGAAATCTAGGTTACTAATGCGTCGCCGATTGAAACTTCCCCAGCGTTGTGACCTCTTCCCATCGGGCTAGTTAACCTCCAGAATCACGATCGACCTTTTAAATTGCAGGACTCTTTAGTGAGACCGCGCTTGTTTATAATTTGTATCTATTTATAACACTCAGATTTGTATTCAGCTGTAGCAGGAAATAAAATGCTAGCTTGCCGCTGGTTTTTCTAAATAGTCTCTTTCCCCCGTTGTAGATTGGTTTGTAGGCTTGTAGGCTTTTCACAAGTTTGAAAAAAAATCGCGCTTACTCTTTGTTTAATTTAAAATAGATAAGATGATTGAAATAAAAAATTTCTTGGCAGCTGAATTCTAGCAGTTGGATGTCTTATTTATTATTTTACAAAATGCAATAATATGTATTATCAATCAATCTACCTAGCCTTTTCCCAATTATGTTGGGGTCAGCTTCCAGTCTAACCGGATACAGCTGAATACCAGTATTTTAGCTGGAGCGACTACCTACCTGACCTCCACAACCCAGTAACTGGGATACCCCTTGGTAAGACTGGTTGTCAAATTTTCGGGCTTCTGACGACCTGTACCGACTGTCAAAGATCCACGAATGACAGCAGGGACCAACGGCGGTGTCTCGGTATGTAAAGATGGTCACCCATCCACGGACCTAACCCGGCAAGCGTAGCTTAACCTGATGGATCGACCCCTGCGACTGTTATTACTTCACCACGAGCTCCTCGAGATTACTTAGCCACGAGTAATAGGTATTATCATATAATTTAAATAAACAAATGCTTATATGTTTTATAATTTAATCTAACAATATCCATGAAGTATACGTATATTTATAGGTAGGTACTCGACCTGTTTATATAGTCATAAAGTACATCTAGGTACTACATTATGTAATAAGCAAGCCGTGACTCCTACATGTTCAGTGGCGACTACAAAGTGCCTATCGGTACCTGTTACCTATATCGAATTAAAATGTTGTTTACCTATTGAATATACTTAAGTATGTACTACTTAGTTTATCGGAAACTAGGAAAATATGGCAGAAAATGCATTTGATACAGATTGTTTCATGTAATTTATCAGGGAGAGACCCCTGGCATCTGAAAACCAATTCAATTAATCTGCTGGAAGATATCAAGTAAAATGATTTCATTGATTGAATTAGACCGATATTAAAGCAGATTCACTAATCAGTCATAAGTCATTTATTTCATAACAAAATACATTGTGTTGACAATATTACAGTGATGATAAGTAAAATAATAAAAATAAAAAAACCATAAACATAACATTCATATTTAAAATTCATTACGTATTTAAAATATATCAATTAAAGGCTTGTGCAGACCAGCGCGACTTGTCGCGCGACGCGACACCGGTTATTGTTATACTCTGAAGTTTTCTAAGAAATTGTATTGTTCGTGTCGCGTCACGCGACAAGTCGCGCTGGTCTGCACAAGCTTTAATACTAAAAATAATTTATGTCAATAATTCAGTAACAATAAATTAAATAATCACCAACATCCCAGTCTGGATCATGCTTTAAGAAACCTCGAAACGTTACCAAACTTCAAGAAAAATTGCAAGAAAATCGCTAAAATTTAAATTTGCTCTATTGCAAATAAAGAAACGAGAGTAGATATATTATTAATTACAGTTAGTAGTCGTAAATATTCCATCGGATAAAATAAGAAATCAATATTCTGCAGCGACCGTTTACGTGCTGTATTATTTACTTACGAATTAGGTATAGGCAAAGAAATTCAGGGCAGGCCTCATGGGTGTTTGTAATCTGCATTCACAATTAATTTGTCAAATATGTAAACAAACACGAGTTTTAGGAAAAACAATTGTAATGTATAAAAATACACATAAGGTTCAGTTTGGGCTACAATTTCATATTTTTTATAACTTTTTCAACAGTACTAGTCGGTCTAAAATCAACTTTATTTACACTTGCATAAAGTTGTCGTTTCTCTAAGTGGAAAATTCGTGTTTGTTTACATGTTTGGCAAATAAATTGCGAACGCAGATTAGTTAAGTACAATACGGCCGATATAACTTGGCCGGTCTGAACATAGGCACTACGAACTTTCGCGCATGTTCTCTCACTCACACTCGCCTCATGTCACCATTTGGTTCCCAAAAATGTTATTGCGCAGCCCTCTGTGCAAAGCTCGGAACTGCCAAAATATATCGGCCGTATTGTACTTAACTAATACGGTAAAATAATAAGTTGTGTCAAGAAAATGGGAAGGAGCGGGCTTTTTCATTAGAAATTGTATGTGTGTATTTCGAACCAAATAGTACGTTCTGGAGAACTTAGCGTAACAGTGTTCCCCACGGAGCCGTTTGCCATTTCTTATTTATTTATTTTATTATTTATGTACACACAGTAAAATACATACAGATACGACATAATTATAATTTGAGTACAAAGGTACTGCTTATTTCTTAAGAAATTTCTTCCAGCAGACCTGCGAAAGGAGAAATGAGAAAGAAATGTAGACAATAGTGTGTGAGAACAAAAAGAGAAAAATATGAATTTGCGAAGTCTTATACTAAAACATATCAAATATACCTACACGTATAACGTAATAAATTAACATATACTTAAATAAATACATAAAGCTTAAATAAATAAACATACATATTATAGGTATATAAATACTCACAGTAGAGAGGAAAGATAATGCTCTTTTACTCGATATTTAAATTGTGAAACAGTTTTTAAATCACGAATGCTAGGCGGAAGTGAGTTCCACAGTCTTACTGCGTGCACAGAGAAGGAATAAGAATAGTAGCTTGTCTTATGAGGATGAGATTTAAGGAGGGATCTAAGGTGTGATCTACACGGAGCGTCGCTAGGGCGAGCGTAAGAAAAACGCTCACGCAGGTAGGAAGGATAAGACGGGTTGTGTAAGATGTTGAAAACGAGACATAAAATCCGAGTGTTCCTGCGAAGGCGGATTGGGAGCCACTTGAGTTCCTTGCGAAGGTGAGAAACATGGTCATACTTTCGTAGACCGAAAACAAAGCGAATGCACAAGTTTTGCAAGCGCTCAAGCTTATTTAATAGCTCCTCGGTAGCATCCAGGTAGCAGGCGTCGGCATAATCTATAATCGGCTGAATAAGTGTTTGTGCCAAAGAAATTTTAGTCTTCAAGGGCAGAAGACTTTGAAGGCTTTTCAATGAATGAAAGGAGAAATGTACCTTTCGACTGACCTCATTGACCTGAGCACGCCATGAAAGATTGGAGTCAAAAATTACACCCAGATCTTTGGCGGTTTCGTTGTAGTCAATGCGAACACCATCGAGATACAAAGGCATCAGAGATGCAACATCAGCCGCATTGCGAACGAATCTGCTGCCTATGATCATGGCCTGGGATTTAGTTGGATTGATTTGCAAACCAAATGACTTAGCCCAAACGCTGATACAAGCCAGGTCATGATTCATAGCAGCAATTGCAGAACCCGCGTCAGCTACAGTAAAATGTCGGTAGAGCTGCAAGTCATCTGCGTAGAGATGAAAACTAGAGGAGATTACTCTGGTAACAAAGTTAATAAATATTGAAAAAAGAAGAGGAGAGAGAACGCTACCCTGAGGAACACCCTCAGTGAGGCTACACCAATCAGAGAAGGACTCCTCCAGGCGAACACACTGAGAGCGTCCCCGAAGATAAGAACTGAACCAAGCTAAAGCGGAAGAAGAGAAATTGATAGCTTTAAGGATACCTAATAAAATGTCGAAATCCACTGAGTTGAAGGCGCTACTAAAATCAAGCAATACAAGAACAGTAAGGGACTTATTCTCCATTGCCCAGCGGATGTCGTCAGTTACTTTCAAAAGCGCGGTTACAGTACTGTGACCTGAGCGAAAACCGGATTGAAATGGGGAAATTAACGAGTTTGACGCCAAGAAAAATGATAATTGTCTATGAACTAAGTGCTCAAAAACTTTAGAGAGAAATGGAAGAATAGAAATTGGTCTAAAGTGGGTCAATAAAGTAGGATTGTTAGTTTTAGGTAAAGGTATTATGTGAGCCTGTTTCCAAACTGATGGAAATGAGCAAGACGAAAATGAGTGGTTGAAGATGTGAGTGAGAGTAGGAAGTAATGAGGGAAGGATAAGAGTTATCATTCTTGAACACAACTTATCATTACCGACTGCTGAAGAAGTAATCGCAAGTATAGATTTCTTAACGTCATCCTCAGTAACAACGCTAAGCTTAAAGTGAGAACATTGTGGTAACGGCAAACCAGCAAGACTCTCTAGTGTCGCAGCTTTGACAGACGGATCAAGAGAAAAGGGAAGGAGAGAGAAATGCTTATTGAGATCATTGAGGTTCACATCCTTACACAGGTTGGTAGGTGACTTGCCTATGCCTACAGATTTGAGAAATTTCCATACATCGGAGGAACTGCGGTTATTGAGTTGATCGTGGAAATAGCGTCTCTTAGCATCTTGACACAGATGACTGCAGCGGTTTCGCAAGGATTTGTAATAAGAGAGGTTCAGCTCTGAAGGTCTGCGCTTATATCTACTCTTAGCTTTATCCCTGCGAGCCATAAGCTCTTTAATTTGTAGCGTTATCCATGGTGCAGGGTTATGTCGAACTTTGACACGTCGTATAGGGGCATGCTGATCATATAAGTTGAGAACGGTTGCGTTAAAACAATTCACCTTATCACCGATGTCATCGTTCTCGACCAGAGGGGTCCAGTCGAGATCACCGGCATCACGCTGCAAAGCCTCCAAGTCTATACCCTTGTAGTTACGGAGATATAAAAGCTCGGACTTACGCTTGGGAACACGGATACGATAAGAAAGGTAAATGAGATCGTGGTAAGAGAAAGTAGCCGTAAGTTGACCATGGTAAGAAACATTATTAGGAGAGGAAACAATCATGAGATCAAGAAAAGAGGGAGAACAATTTGGAAAATAGTGAGTTGCAGAGAGAGGCAAAACTTGAAGATTGAAAGAAGATAAGAGTGAAAGCAGTTTAAGGGAGCGAGAGTCATTTTTAATCAAGCACGTATTAAAATCACCCATTAAAATAACGTGCTCATACATGGGGCAAAGATCACTGAGAGTGGAGTCGAGAGAATTAAAGTAGTCAATGTGAAGATTAGGACTGTAGAGCACTGCAAGCAAAACTTTAGTGTGATGAACCGTAATTTCAAGAAACAAATATTCAGCCGACTCAGAATACTGAGAAGGAGATGAACTAACCACCCTGTAGGGTAAATCAGCACGAAGGTACATAGCAACACCTCCTCCACCTTTGCCGGTCCGATCGTTGCGGATCAAGACGAAGCCAGGGAGTGAGTATTGATTTGAGAGGAGAGATGGCTTCAAAAAGGATTCCGATATCAAGACAGCATCGAGGTGAGCACTGCTAAAGGATGCCAGAAGGTCAGAATAGTGACCAGGAACACTCTGAGCATTTATGTGAGCTATATGCAGATTCTTAGGGTCATTGGAGAAAAGAGAAGAGATTTTATCATGTAAAGTAAGTGGTATGGAAGAGTCACTGTCCGCACTAACAAAACTAGTAGAAGAAGAGCACGAGAAAAAGCTGTCGTTAAGATCAGCTACATCATCCATGAATAATATACCTAAATAATATAAATATAAAAATAATATATTATAAATACCTAAAATACAAAAGTAAAATAATTTTAAAATGCTAAAAACACAAAATAATTACAGATTTTTCTTTGAATAGAAAAACCTCCCCCACTCGCTAGTAATATTAGCAGAATATTTAAAGATACACATTAAAGTTAAAACAATAGTGTTAATAGAAACAAATAAAAATAAAACAAAAAAAAGGATAATATTTTAACAACCGATTCACATAACAAATAGTACGTAAAATGGAACGCTACGCAATGACGGATGAGTAGGACCAGTGACACTGACATCTGTATAAATCAGTCAGATCGTCCAGTTCATATGTCAGTGTCAAATCATCAAAAATAGAGAAGACTTAATCTTATACCGACAGTAATAAAAATAAAAAGTATAATGATTAGCGGTGAGACAAGTGAAAATTAGTTATTTAACTACCGGCCTAAGATGAATGTGAACATGCAAAGTGGCTAAGTTGAGAAGTGGTGAAGTAAATGGACAGACAAAACAACGAATTTATTATATTACTTGGGCAGACGCGTCTTCCTCGTTCTCTTAGCGGGAGTAGCCAAGATTGCGGCTTTAGGAGATCCAGGTTCTTGAGAATGTGCAGAATCCTCGGTGTCTACTGAATAAGACGGGAATTTGGCTATCAGATCGTGAAGTTCGCCTGCCGTTTCGATCTTCCGGCGGGATTTGTCTGGGCAAATAACGACAATCTTGCCCTCCATGGACCAGCAATTTGGCATACCGAAATGCTTACGAGCAGCTGCAAACACGCGATGCCGGACTTGTGTCAAAAACTCGGAGACGGTGATCCCGGTACCCTTGAGAGCTTTCTTGCTATCCCATACAAGTTGCCGGTGCTCCATTTTGAAGAATCGTACCAGTATGGGCCGGGCCTTCTGCTGTGAGAATCCAAGTCTATGACAAACATGGATAATATTCTTGTCCTTACCTACATCAGTCAATTTCATTTGGTTGGATATGATGTTGTGAACCACATCAATTAACTTTCCGTTATCCTTCTCTGGAACACCATGGAAAAGCAAGACCTTTCTTCGCATGATGGTTTCATGCCTATCAAACCCAGCAGCAAGCAGCTCAATTTGAGTTTTAAACTTAGAGAGCGCCTGACAGACAAACAGCTTAAACTCAGAGAACTCACGTGCGATGGATGCAATGTCTGGTGAAGCTGAAGCGGTACCAGTGGTAGCCTGCTGCAATTTCGCTTCATATTCCTGCATACGGGAGCCAAACAACCGCTCGAGGTCCTCCAAACTGGCAGCAAGTTTAGTGTCCATGTTCAGTGAGTGTGCAGTGAAAGAATGTGAACCAGGTACTGACTTGATAACAATAAATAGCATGTGTGGGGGGGTCAAATATAAATTAAGCTGATTTATTTCATTAATAAATGTAATTAACTATTATAAAAATTTATTTTAGCAAGAGCACTCAAAAATATACGTTAGTGCTATGCCTACCCACAAAGGAAAAAAAACTCTTTCTTTATTCATTTCTTTATTATTTATTTCATTTATTTATTTCTTGATAAATTAATGGAAATAGCAAACGGCTCCGTGGGGAACACTGTTATGCTAAGTTCTCCTAAGATTCTTATGGCCATGCAACAATGGGCACTATCTCTTTGGGAAGCGTAGTAATAACAGCAGAACATCCTCTCTAACAAAACATCAGAAGGCCATTCATGAGTAGATGCTCACAGGCTCTCTATAGCATGAATATAAACCATAATAATTTTGCATCCTCCACGCGTCTATGGTAATTAAAAGGGCTAAACAACTCGTAGCTGACCATAAAGTGTGATCTCATCAGCCTACAGTCTCAAGTGTTAATGCCTCTTAATAAATCCAATGCCAGTACGACGTCCAATTGATTTATTTTAGTCGATGACGCGTGTCAGTATAGGAGCTAGGCGCAAACATCGTCAATGGTTCAAGGACAAAAATAAGGTAGCAACGCGAATTATCACCTGTATGGAAAGGACAAAGCGGGCGGCTATTTTGATAATGTTCTATTTTTTAAGATAAGACGTTTAGCGCTTTAAAGCGATAAAAATGAAGCAAAAAGCTTTATGATTTCAATAGCCTTAAAAGAGCTTTAAAAGCAATAGAACGTAGCAAAAAGGTTAATGAGTTTCAGTTGCCTTTTGCCCTTGAAGTTGACAATAGACTGAAAAGTGCTACATTTTTCGAGAAAAAGTATTTTCCTTTCTTTGTACTAGCTGTTCTAATCGATAATGTCCACATACATAGACAAATATAAAACACCTCTTGAATATTATCTAGCTACCTGCAAGTACCTCGAACTATTATCACGCGCAGATAACAAGCGTTATCATTTGTTTTATCAGCACGAATACAAATAATACTGATCAGTGAATGTACTTAGACACGCCTACTAGTAGAGGTTTATTAGCGTCGAATACTGAAGTTGTAAACTCTATTTGTAATGGAGTCCTACAAGGCATTCATTTACAATGGCTACTAATGAATATTCTTACAAAACACTGGTTAAGAAGGCAGTTTGGAATTACTTTAAGATTGACACATCCATGTAGTAGAGTCACCCATTAAGCAAGGTACAGTCCGCTAAAATTTTAAATGCATGGCATAGTTACGGAGGAGGCGTTGCCAACTTGCGCTGGAGCATAAATCATTGCGAATAATGTATGTAGATTTACGATTCAGCTCATGACCCCAGGAAGATATACGATAATACGATTTGTATTCTTTGAGACCAAATTAGCGTATGAATATTTGGCGCCTTTAGATTTAAAGGCGACACACGGACGGAGGTTGAGTAATGTATGTATCCTTGGATATTTTATTTTGTGGTAGAATTAGTTACAGTACAGTGTTGTGTTAATGTCTATTCCATTGTTAGTTTTATATCGGTCAATAACGTTCTGATTTGATGTAGTTTTGGTTTACAGTTTTTTGACATCATACAGTTATTTTCTGTTTGATATGAATGATAGTACGTAATACTATAGTCATCGATTTGTTGCGGCAAACATAGACACATGCGATGGTGTTTAAAAAATACTTGTTCATGTTATTGTCAGGCACTACTCTTTTAGGGAGTAAATAAACCTACAATGGAATTTATGATTCACATTTTTGTATACGAGTTATTGTTAGTGTTCATTCGCCCCGCCTAGATTTTACTTCTGAAACCTAAACACACGCACATGAGCTAGCATGCAAATGTTCTTTAGGCTCAACTCTTGGTATATTCAGTTAAGTATAAGTTGTTCTAAAATCAGAGAGTTGAGCGTGGGAGCCGACTGCCTGTATAGGATCGAACGCCCATAGCAAATGTATTTAATTTCTGTAGAATGAATAGAAATGTTATTACTGTGAATAAATCTAAACCTCTAAAGGGTTTATAAGCCTGAAGTGTAGAACCGTAGTTATGACGCGATAAATAAGTGAGTGTAAGGAGCCCAGAAGTGGGACAACCGCGGCTTCCTACATGGAGCTGTAATGATGCGTCATCGAACCACGTTTCGTAATGAAATAAATTTCATCATTGACAGTTCAGCATCATAATGTGGTCGAGAACATCACTTCATTGGTATTCCACCGTTTTCGGAACGGTCGAGAATGGTTCACAAGACTTAAAAACACTTGACGATCGTTTTTTTGAACGATCGAACACTTTGTTCACTACCGTATATTTTTTCAGATTTGAAATAGACTTCAAGTAAAAAATTGCCTTTCAACATTTTACTGCTAGTAGTAGTTCTAGTTAACAGGTAATAAACGATAGAGTTCAGGTTTGCCAAACACATAAATACAGATTAGCAATTGGTCTGTTCTAGTAACTGTCACGACAATAACAATAGAATCAATAAATTGAATCGAGTACAAACAATAGGACTTGATCTACAGTCAATTGTTGTAATAACACTAATAACTCTCCGTTTAAAAGTAATGAGCTTATTTTTATCCTTGAAATCGACAGTTATGGAAGAGAGAATTATGTTATTGGAAACGACAAAATGGGAACCCAAGTATGGACTTGACTTCCGAGTATCGATTATTGAATTTAGTTACTTACATTAATATTTATATAGAGATATATAATACAAAAGAAATAGCAATATCCAAGTAATAGAAAAACAATCGAGTTTCAATCAATCTAAAACTTCACAAGCTTGAAGTTTCTTCTGATTCAGAGCGGAACAAATGTTCAAATGTTAGTAAATTCCATCCATTGCTTGACAAATCTGACATAAAATTGCTTCAGTTACTCATTGCAATCCGTGTAATATATTAAATAAGCAATGTACAGCATTATGTGTAATAGTAATACAAACTTTTAGCTAATGGTAATTTCGAATAGCTAACTAACATAAACTAATATTATAAAGAGAAAAGATTTGTATATTTATTTGAAATGAATAAACTCAAAAACGAATGGACCGATAAAAAAAATCACCTGTAAAATGCTATTATTTATAAATATAACACGCGGGCGGAGCCGCTGTTGGCGGAAACTAGTTGTTAATAAATGCAATACATAAACCTTTTTGTAATTAAAAGCATCATAATAATAGTTAGTTATCCTAATTAGCTATCTCATAAAGTGTACATAATAAAACTTGCAAAAAATATTAAAATATATACATACAGTAGGTACAACTATTTTCTTAATGTCCCTCGGTAAACTTCGTGCGTGCAAGGGCAACTGATAGAAATCCGACGACTGACGAAACACGAAGTTTGCCGAGGTACTTTAAGAAAATAGTTGTAATTAAACTCACTCCTTCAGCCTTTCCACGGGGGTAGGCAGAAACTGCAGAACGCCATCTGCTACGATCCTTACATAGGTACGTACTCCTTCTACTACTTACTCCTCCTCTTTTATTTTGTACTCCTTTTGCCTCGTTTACGTCACATCTGGTGAGACACGCACGCCGGTTGCCAGTACTACGCACCTGACCTTTCTGAAGAACATCACCAATAAGGTCACCATATGTCGTCCTAGGGCGTCCTCCCGGCATTTCCACTCACACCTGCCTTGTAAATACCTTTTGTTAGTTGCCTTTCATTCATCCTATCATCATGACCAAACCATCTAAGCATACTCTTTTAAATTTTTGTCACTTCATCTCTTAAACCATTCAACCATCATTCCTCAGCCTAACATCACACATGCTTCGCAAGGAATGCATCTCCACAGCATTTATTCGTACTTCTTTTGCCAAACCCAGCATTACAATTTGACGCGAAATTCCACGTTCGAGGAAAAAACTAGAAGCTAGTAGTAGAACTAATAGTTGCTAAGCTAAAGCCTGTAAAGTACTCAGTTCTAAACTATTATATTTCTTGATACTCCGACATTTCCGCTACGTTAAGTGATGTCATTGCTGTCTTGTCTGTATTGTCATTTGCTGTCTGAATGCCTATCAGCTATTTATCTCTATAATGAAGTGTTGATAGTCTGCCTAAACCCTTATGCAGCTTGGAACACAAAACTAGAGTGTTCCGCCTCTTATCTCTTATAGTAACTTGAGGCAATTGAAGGGAATTGGCTAGAATGAAGTTTAAGGCTGATGACTAAGCACTATTGTACTGAGAATAGAACACTATCGTTTATTACTTTAGCTGATACTAAGACAATTCTGGCTTTGTACGTTTTATTTTACTTCCTGTTTACGGTCCGTGTGGTGCCGGACGTAAAGAATAGTACCATCCCATTTCTTCCCGTGGGTGTCGTAAAAAGCGACTAAGGGACTTACTAGAGAATGGGCAGCAGCGTTCTCTACGCATTTTAACGCCATATTACGATCGCCAACCCGCCTGCCAAGCGTGGCGATTACGGCACACCCCCCCCCCCCCCCCCATTTGGGGGAGGCCTATCATATGTCCAGCAGTGGACGTCTTTCGCCTGAAATGATGATGATGATTTATAGGTAGTTACATTATTAATGTGTGCTTCTGTACAGACTTACGGATAAGCTAAGCTACTGTGGAAGAGTCCATTTCGGTCTTAAATAAGTCGTAACCATTTCCCACTTGTATGTAAGAAAAAAGAAAAATTAATTGACGCTAATAAACGTCAGGTTTAGGTGTTATGTACCATCGTTTCGAACAAAGTTTTATTATTTTTGTCAATCTCGTACCTAAGTTTGATTACTTTCCCAATATATCTACGCGATATCTTGGTACTGTGGTCATGAAAAGAATTCTTTTACCTTTATCAAAAATGTATTACTTCGACCTGCTTGTAATACTTTTAAATACCTACTGAATGCATATTTCACACACGTGACTTTGTTCTTTCCGCAAATTTCATTTTCATTAAGTACAATCAATTTGTTGTGGTACGAATTTTAATTTCGCTCACATTTAATTACGTATATTTTGGTTGTTGTATGCAGTCATTGGAGAAGACTGTGGAGTGAGGACAAATGTATAAGGACAGGTTATAACAATTAACGTTTTGGCCTTCACTTCACTTATATTACACTTGTAATAGTATCAGAGCAAATTTTAAACTTACGTAGCAGTGTGATAATTGAACATAATTAGGTGCCTACGAATAATTAATAGACTTACATTTATAACAAAGGAATAAAACATTTTTTTTTTTACATATTTACCATTTTCTTTGCACTCGAATCGTTTTTAAATCTGCTTTTTCAAGTTTATAGCAAAGCCATTTAAATAAAATTCACCAAGTTTACTAGAAAGTGGGCGTTAACCACACGATCTGAGTTTAGTAACTATTAAGTAAAGTTCCGTATAATCGGACAAGGTAATAAAGGCGCCAAAGCAAACACGACGCCATTTTATGATCGCGCACGATGTTAATTTCACGCCATCACGGGATGTGACCCAGATGACACTAAATAGTGTTAAAAAAGAAGAACCAAGGCCAAATTGGTGATTTTTTTCTGTTGAGTTAAACATCGCCATGGTTTTACATTTAAAAACTTTTTCGTAATGGCGTAGGTAGATGAGATTTTAACTTTCACCTTTTTATGGAGTACATTTTTGTTCTTTAATTTTTAAGTCGTAACTTCGTAAATCAATCGTTTTTCCGATGTTTTTAAAATATAAAATTTATGAGCACAATATTTCAGTTTTACGCTTCGTAGATGATCAATCCATTGTTTTCATAAATTATTAGAAATACAAATCATCATAATTTCTAGCCATTTCATATTGCAAAACAACATTAGGAAAACAATTCATAATCTGAATCATCAGTCAACTAATAATTCTTGAAAACATGCGTAATAAAAGGTTGAAGTAAGTATCTCAAACTTTTTACCCGGTTACAAAACCGGGTCAAAAAATATTATGTAGTCATACTATTTACTATTTACCCGAATATCGTCGAGTTTACCATTTTTTTACACCGAACAACATAAAAACCAGACAAGACTAATAAAAGATCATGAACATTCAATCGCCAAGCACATCAAACCTATAATTTAACCTTTTCGATATGGGTCAATGTACCGTTAGGTTCGCACTTTATACACCTACCGTGATTATACTATAGTAGGTACAATGTCGCTTCATGGGCCACGATTTATGGTGCCATGGCATTTATGGACACAATGAAACGTACAGGCTTTATATATCGCGATGACGGAAATATATCGGTATCTACAGCTATACCTACCTACGTGTAGTTGTACTGTGGCGTCTGTCTGGGATTAGGGAAACAGTTCGTCGGGCTTGTGTTGATTAGTTCGTATGTTCTATGTTAGCCTGGTACTTCAGGATCGTCCTTCTTGAACATTTCATTATCAACACCTTTACCACCGCTCCAGAGCGAATTAACTTCGACTTATTTACAGGCACTCAATCAAATCGTAGCGGACGTTTTCGGAATATTTAATTATCAATTTAATATGCATGTCTATAAGAAGAAAAATAAAGAAGCTCTTGTCTCAGACTAAGCAATAAAGTAGAAAAACTAGAATTATGAACCTAATAAAAAGAATTGTTAATGGCAACCCAATGTAATATTTATAAAGATCGCTGCTTGCCTAGGAAAAATGTCATCTAAATGACAAATTCAGCAAACTTTTCAAAAGCTCCTCACCAGCTAGCTCTCTTAGCTAGCTATCCAGTCTACTGACTGGACAGCTGTAGGCAGGTATAAAGAACTTGAGTATTCGCCGCGTGATCTAAATTACTATAGTAATTATAAACGGGCTACACGCTAGCACGGAGCACAAAATAATTGGTACGGAGAATTTGAGCCGACTTAATGTAGACAGGAAATCATAAGGGATTGAATTGCAGCTCAGTCTGAATCGCTCTACAGACCAAGCAAGCTGGATTATATTCATAATTTAGTTTATTTGTTTGTTTACTTTGTGCGTAGTTTTTACCGGTAAAAGTTCTGAGACTAGGTACCTGTTTTTCTACTTAAAAGTGCGTTTATTCTGAAAGTGGGCAACGTCGCAAATAGATGTCGAATATTTCGCTGTTTTGATTAATTTGGCAATGTACTGATAGAAATAAGAAATGTGGCTAACTAGCTAACTAGAATATTAATAATGAATTGCAATTATAACATTGAATTTGATGTTGTAATCGTTTTAGGTGTAAAAAGGCATTTGGAAAGTTCCCAAATATTTTTTTTACATCTAAAACTAAACGGTATTACGATATTAATTAATGCATTTCACAATCAATATTTTAATTCACTAAATAGCCAAATTTCATATTTCCATACAGTAATATTGCCAAATTAATCAAAAAAAGTAAATATTTTACAGCTATTTGCGACGATGCCAACTTTTAGGATAAACGCTCTTAAAAAGAAAAATGACAGTCCATTCGATGATTAAGTTAATTTCTTCTCTGTTTCACAATCCTCGAAAATGCAAAGGTGTAGGGGAGAGGAAAGTCGGGGAAATCTTATCCTCCACTCCTCGTGGGAATAAAGCTAGAGGGTGAGAGAGAGAGAGCCGTTATGATAGAGTGAGACTAGCGAATCAGTCATACTATTATGTTAAAACCTTACCTTGACGACTAAACAAACATCCCTCTTGTATTTTAACTCCACAATAAGCTGCTGTGCGTGCAAAACCGGTGTTTTGATGTAAAATGATCCTGTAGGAAGTTCGGTACCTACATTTCTAAAGCTTGCCTGCCTGGCCTGTGGTTTTACACACGAAAGCACGCGTGTGTTCCAAATGTTTTGCATTGCACACCATGTTGCAATGTTTTAGGGAAATCGAGGATTATTCGCTCTGAAAACTGAAATATAGTTTGACAAAGTAGAAGCCCCTTTTTCCTTTGTTTTTCCTCAACTTAACGTTAGAAGTTCTTAGAACCTAGGATAAACCATTTAAACATTTAAATTTTCCTCTGATTTTAAAGCCAGCTTATAGTTCCTTCCTCGTAATTCAATTCCGAAAATAACAAAGGAAAAAAGCGTTCGTATTCTTAACAAAATTCTGTTTCTCTTAAGGAAAAACAGTATACATCTACTTGCACATAATTGCACCTTAGTTCACTATGACGTCAATGGAGACAAATAACATGGTAGCGAAAATAACTATAAATATTTCTGAGAAACCATAAATTTTCCTATCAGCGACAATTATTTCTGATATCGGCGATCAAAGTAGTTCGCTACAAAGAGATTTGCTTTTATTGTTAAGTATTTTAACTTTTCTATTGGCTTTTTAATGTCATTTTGTTTCCACGACCGATATAGACCTTTTATCTATTGTTATATTTATTTTAGAAATATTGTAACCAGAAATAAATTCATATTTGTGTTCAATCAATTAACTCATCCTATCGCAGTCCACTGCTGGACATAGGCCTCTCCCAGGCTGCGCCACAACACCCTGTCCTCCGCTATCCGCATCCAGTCTATCCCAGCCACTTTCTTAAGGTCATCGGTCCATCTAGCTGTAGCATCTATTTGTGTTAAGGATATTTTAATGTAAAATTAATTTTTATTAATAACGGATCGGATAAATATTTTTAAATTTTACTATTTGTTCGTGAGCTTCACTTAACCTTTTTTTTTTTTTTTTGGATGGGAAATCATCAAATGACTTCTCCCGCTCTGGGCAGAGCGAGAGGGTGTGTCAGACTTTTACTGACTAAAACCCACCCGTGTTCCTTCCGTTGCCTGTGTGCCGGGGCCGCGATATCCCTTTCAGACAAACCCGCAACCCCAGCAGGCATTGGTCTTTCGACCCCGTCGGTTGGTGCTGACATCTCTTTGAGGCGCGCGTGGAACACAACGCGCCGTCGACACGGGCCTGGTCCTGATCGGACGGCGAGCTGCCCATTGCTCACCGTCCGCAGGCCCGTCCATAATCACCTGGGTTAATGATAATAATTTGAAAACTAATCTCAGTAAAACAAACATAATGCATTTTAGACAGCGAGAAAAGTTACTTAATACAACAAAATTAAATTTAGTATACAAATATAATAAAAGAAACTGAAACAGCCCGATTTTTGGGATTGATCATTGACAAGAAATTAAATTGGAAAATAAATGCAATGTTTGTCATCCCTAGCATCAGGTGGGATGACACTGACAGCTCACTTCACCTAAGTTTTCACAGTGAGATGGTTACAGAATAGCACTTCTGGTTTTCTCGAATTTGAAGCAAAATGAGTATCTACCTAGCAAAATTGTTACCAAACTTAAACTTATGTTATAAGAGAAAGTTGTCTTTGAAGATACGAACCTCAAAGAGAAAACTGCCCAATCTTGCAGTAGCACTAGGTATATGTCACTGTGTATCAATTTTATGTTAAAGCTAATTAAGTAATTTACCTACATATATCATATTTCTAATTACGCGAAGCCCCGTCTGGCTGTCTCAAAGTTGTGAACCAACTGGTTTGTCTGGTCAAACCTGGTACATACAGATGTCCCTACCGTCGCGGGCGCAGCCACCTGGCACATTTTGACATTTTTTCATACATTTAGCTAAACATCTATACCTATTAAGCACAAGGACTGTTCATGTAGGTCATGTAAACTTCTGCATTGATTATTATCTGAGGCAAATATTTGTGATCAACTTCGGGCAATTCAGACGCTTAGGTAGAGTCGCGTAGCGTGTCGCAGTAACTATGCTAGTAGAGATAGAGACGATGTTTTTTCTTTAGCGTTATCATATCATAGACAATATTTTTACGAGCATCACTCAAAATGCCAAGGTACAAAGTTAATAACAGCAAAAAGTATAATTTTTTGCAGCAAATTAATGAGTATTAAGGTTTTAATACTCATAAAACCAACTGCAAATAATATAAAACACGTAAGTTGGTATAAGAAACTCAACAATACTCAGGAGAGTAACAGACAGGACCGTGAAAACAAGGTCCTCGTCTGTCGCACAACAAAACGTACGACAAACAAGCCGACGTTACGTTCATTTGCATTTATTTAGGTAATAATATATGTACGGCAGCCACCTGGCCAGCGACGTAATGTGATCACGTCGGAATATCACTGTATTATGTTAAGTTTAGCAAAAACAAGATTTGGGACACAGGTGGGGTCAAAGACAACTTTTTATGGCAGTTGGACGACAAATGTCCAGTCAAAATATCAACTTTAGACAGATAACCGAGCCTTATTATCATAATGTGGTACCAATTCGAAGACACTACAAACATTTGACTATTTCGTAAATAGAAGAACGGATATAAATACGATTATTGTATGTAAACAATCTCAATCTGCTTTGTAAGCCTGTTGGTATTGAAACGGAGCCAACTTTGCCGAAACACTCTGGATTTCATACCGCAATGCAAATCAATGGACGTCTTGATTTATGACGCTGAAATTAAACTATTCAGAACGGAACATTATAATGTAGATGCTGGAAAAGTCACAACTGAACTAAAGTGAAGGAAATAAGAACCAACATTATTTTTACCAGTTTATATTTTTCAATCCGTTCATTGAAAAATAAAACTACACTACTACTACACACTATACTACACTACTATAGCTTTATTAAATTATATATCGATTGATTTGCGACAATGGTCCTTTTCAAGGTGCTCCAAGGACTTTGACTTGGTTATTGAAAATTCCAGTTCAAAAGTTTTACAAGGTTGGTAGCAATGTCCTACGTACCTAATTATAATGGCAGGCGCCAGCTGGTCCCAACACATGTTCGTTTAAGAACCTTTTCGGCATTTAATTTTCCGAAATTAGGTATTACAATACTTGGGCACGAATTAAAATTATACCAACCTACGGATTTTTTTTTAAATTTAAACGTAGTTAGCTATAACCTCAAAAATCCATTTATGTAAAATTGAGAATGTATGTACAAATAAAGCACAGTGGTCGGTGAGTCAACAAAGTTATATTCATATTTACCTACGTGATATTTTCAAACACTGACTTATGTGTTTATGAAACATTTGTTTTGTGTTGTTATGCCGGAAAATTACCTATTATTGAAACATTCGAAAACATTCCCGATGCTAAAATAATAAATTTCTGTAAACCTTTGTATTAGTAATGTAGGCTTCTAAAAACCACTGAGTCATAGACAAAAACTTATAGCTGAAAACAATTTAAAAGTTTCTCAGTATGTAAAGTCGCAATACATTTTGCTAATTTGATACAAGAATAACGAATCTAAAGGTACGAATTTCGTCCAATCAAATGCAAGAACGACTTCTATGATAAAAACTCTATTTACTATAACAAAGCACGTAGTTTTTCCTGCTTTGTCACTACAAGCCGTCTTTGTTTCCGTCATTTCCTTAATTTATCTTAACAACTGATAAACGCAGAAAAAACGTTACATTCAAAACAATTAATAAAAAAAAAGAATCAAGCTGTATTTGTCAATAGGTAGGTTTTCAAACAAAGAGAGTCTAACTTTCTTTATAAACTGACGTAGGGCAATAAAATGGGCACAGGCGAGGCAAGCGGCAGTCTGGACGTATAATAAGCAAAGCCTTTTTAGTCTGTGAGACTAGGCCACATCGCCATATTGGAAACGAATCAAAATAGTACGTCTATGGTTTCTAGACAGGACACGGCATACGGATCATCGTTTAATTTAATGATATTTGCACTGTAGCTTAGGGGTAATTTAGAATGAGTTCTTTCTACTAAGTAAAAAATTTTGATACCTACATTTGGTCTACATTTTGAAACTGACTTAGGCCCGTATTCACCTCACTCAATAGTTTCAACCAATCAAAAGGCTTTAAACGAGTTTTAAGTAATGTTTGAGTTTTTAGTGAGGTTCTGTAATACGGGCCTTAGTTAGAGAACTACATAAATAGTAATAAAACATGATCTGAAACGGTATTTACTTAAGATTTAAAAATCATGTAAGTCCCGTATTATTTTTTAATTTTAAATAGGTAGTTCAGCTAGCTAGCTTGAAATAATGCTGCATTTAAATAGTATTTATACTTTATGCGATGTATTTACACACACTATTATTTTTGAGACGACAAAGAGAATCAGCGACTAAATAAATGCTCATGACAGCAATAAATCTATAACTTACATAATAAACTACGATTGCTTTGACAATTTAACGAGCGCCTAAAGCAGTCGATTATATTATCTGCAGTCGGTATCGACTAAGCAAATTGGTAGCCATTTTGGTAGAATATTAACGGTAGGCAAAGGCGTGCATTATAATTCGAACGACCTTATTCAGCATTCAAGGCGACCAGAGTCCGACGCAGGTTTAGCTAATTGTCTGTGGCATGTGATGTCTCGAATCGAAATGAAATGTCGATTAATTGTTAATTGATCTTTGTGGTATTATCTAAATTACTGTTATGATGACCACTGCGCTCGTTCAACATCAGGCTTATTTCGATTTTTATCGATTAGGTTTTAAGCTGAACATTCTGGTCTAAGATTTAAGTAACTAAGGAAAATATAAATTTTCTTTGCCTTCCCTTTAACTTTACTTAAAGTTTTAGGACTTATGGTGACTCGCAGGATGTCATCAACAACAAAAAATCCAAGGACAATCGACGCTGTAAAGGCTTTATTTAGTAGGGCACAGAGTTCTCATTACAACCACCACACTTTGGCCTCATAAGCCGTTTACCAAGGAACACTAAACCACATGATTCACCCCACACTTCCTTTAAACTACCTACATTCTTCCGACTTCATTTGGTAAACTACGCATACAATATACATTGGCACGGCAAATTATAGTGAATAAGTCTCACATATCCGCATGAATGCATGATAAACGATAAGCTATAGAGTTGTTTACTTCTAGACAACAAATACCTAAGTTATTTAAAACTGCCAGACCATAACTAACAAACAGCGAATAGTGATTCAGTTTCCCTTATTTTCCATGCAAGGATGTGCACATAGCATTTATTTTAATACCGAGACCCGCATGAAAATAAACCCAATGAATGTGCAATGAAATTTCGTTTCATATTTCTTCCTTAACTTAGAACACGATGCAGTCAGGCTGGGCTAGAACAAGTCTTAGTACTTGCACTCGCTTAGCCACGCCCATCCTGTGCTCGCGTATCGATGCATCGATATAATTTACACGTAGGTACTCGATTATCGATATAGTAATCGGAACGCTGGCTTCATCATTTGGCCAGTGACCCGTGCCATGTGTTTCATTCATTCTGAGTTTGCATTTTGTTTTTGTAACTGGCAACTGGATGACAAACGTGTAGAACTTTCTATATTCAAAATTTCGCTGACGTCATAACTATGAAAGTACAGTCTTGATGCAGTTTTTTTTAATTGGACGATTACATTAATGATTTCAGTTTGCTTTCATTCACTATGGGAATAGGTACCTACACAATATTTATAAGCTCACATCGATAAACAATATCTGCTGACTTCAGGAACTTTTGCTCATATATTTGCTTAACTTTTGTAAATGACATAGAACTAATGTTTATTTGTTTTTGTTACAGATTTTAAGTGAAGAGTGCTTGGATAGCTGAACGAGGCCATAGGTAGGTACGTGTTTATTTACTTGGAAGTTATTATTTAATAGCATTTAGGTCTTGCAGACCTTTGTCGTTTGTTGTCTTAATTGCCATACAGAACCAATAAGTAAATAAAGAAAGACAGTCGGTAAACTTAGGCTGCAACATGATGATTATTTTGAAAGATTAATAATTCAATCGTTGCAGTAGATCAATATCTAATGAAAGAACATCAAATGAACCAATTTCTCAAAGCACTGATTGTTTATGTGTAGGTAATTTGCGCGATGTCCGATAACAGCGAAAACACAGAATTTATTAAGAGACACATATTTACTATTAGGTACTTTAGAGGCATGAGGAACAGGGTGTAAAGTTCAATGATCCTCTATTGAAAAGGGAGGATCCTCCGACCAGACGGGTATCGCGTCTGGCGTGCAACTGTCCAACGATAGATGTCGGATAGTCTTACATTATGTCGTTCGCGCGGTAAACTTTAATTGCGCGATGTAGGATTTGTGTGACGTCAGGATTTTGTGTGACGTCAGGTCTTTGATGCTCAGTTCGCATGTGGCGATATAGATGCCGCTACAGTACCAACAAACAATAATAATATTTCGTGTTCAGTTAAGTAAATAATTGTTATAAACCATTAGACACCGTATTCTATTATTAAATAAAAAACAATGAATACCTAAACGATATTTGAAACTAAGTAAGTAGATACTTATATAAATATTCACTATAACAAATTACCCAACAAACATAAATATAATGTGGTTACCGAGTATATTAAATTAATAAAACATTAGCATAACATGTTTCATAGATTCTCTGGTCTACATAATGCTCAACGAGTTTCTTGAAGAAACTTTATACATATATCTATCGGAAAATCACGAAAAACTTTTGAATTTATAATAACTAATATCAATAATATTTAGCTACTTCTGCTCTATGATTAATAACAGGACAAATTATTTGAAACATTTTTGGATTAAAATATTATTTTTATGAATCGTGAATAAAGATGACTCTAACATTAGGTAGGTACCTCCTTGATGACGGTTATTTTTTTTTAAGAATGACGTACGATATGTAGGTAAGCCTACACATCTAATGAACGCAGGAATAATTATATCAGAAACAAAACTTAGGAACATCGTCTCTAGTACCTAGTCCCACTGAAAGCCTGACCAAAACTGAACATTTCAGAAGCTTTCTACAGCTAATCCTAGCTATTTTGATTTCTTGATCTAAATAACATCAATAAGTTACCAAAGACATGACTACCTATTACAAGGCTAGATTGAGACGAGCGCGGCCGAACCCTGTATTTCAGGATACCAGGTAATATATTTTCAATTTCCTATGATCCTCAAACACAGACCGAAGTATCTAGAAATATAACAATGATTGTCATTGCGAGTAAATAAATTGCGCATGATATTGTAATAGGATAGCATCTGCAGTGCCTATGTAGTATGTACTCACTACATACCACAGACATGTGCTGAGGGGAAAATTATCTCTCATCTAATATCACACATGAATTATTTATATGTGTATTAGTTCCGTACTCGTATTATACTGGGTTTATTTTGTCTTTTCCGTTTATTTATTGTGATATCCGCGGTATATTGTATCTTGTATTGCACATAAAAATTTAACCTATACAAGAAACACGTTATCAAAATGAGCGACTCATTCATTAAAACATAATATCCGTGGATAAACGGTAATCTTAGAGGTACATTATTTGTGATGAAACCAAGTAAGATCCCAATGCCGTTGTTAATAAATCGTAAACACACGATTTAGTAATATTCTAGAGAATATTGTAGACATTGTAGTGTTTATCTGTACCTTCGTCTGTTCGTTAGGCACTAAATCACGTCCTACCCAGCAACAGATGAAATGAAATTA
Source organism: Agrochola lota (assembly GCA_947364205.1). Classification (NCBI taxonomy): domain Eukaryota; kingdom Metazoa; phylum Arthropoda; class Insecta; order Lepidoptera; family Noctuidae; genus Agrochola; species Agrochola lota. The sequence continues at coordinate 16,959,993 of OX376219.1, read as the reverse complement.
CACAGAATAAGCTGCATAGTAAGTAGATACCTACCTATCTAGATATTTACGCGAAACTTTCACTACAATTCTAGGCTTGAATTCTTATATAGATTTAATAAATATGAATACATATAATAAGTAGAGCTTAGCATAAAGGATTTCCCCGTGACGTAAGCAAAATGAATAATCTAAGATACAAAATACATAATTTATCCAGTCAGAAAATCCAAACGTCTTTATGTAGCGCCAATCGGGGAAATCCATGCCCATGCCTTACGCAGAAAACTTGTTACAGTTTAAATTAAAGGCTTGTGCAGACCAGTGCGGACTTGTCGCGCGACGCGACACGAACAATACAATTTCTAAGAAAACTTCACAGTATAACAATAACCGGTGTCGCGTCGCGCGACAAGTCGCGCTGGTCTGCACAACCCTTTAATTCTTGATATGTGACGTCACGACACGATTGATTTAGGTCAGGATTATTGAAATATGTCAGTTCGTCAGACACGGGCTATGCATTTTTGCACGCGCCATCTAGTCACTGCAGCAAGGCGGCCCCCGGCGGCGATTGTATGCAAACTAAATCATTCATCTAACTGCGTACGTTTAATATGCAGTGCCTCGTCCAAGTGGCTTTCGGTATAGTTATTCGACATTGTTCGTGAAGTGAGCTCGGGCCATGCAAATACGCATTAATGATTTATGTTAGGGATGGGCTTATTATGTATCCGTCTTCGTGTCGAGACCGCGGCTCTGCAACCCGTTGAATGGACTTCGCGTGGCCTACAGATTATGTATGCTTCAAGGAAAAAGTGAATGACGAAAGAATATGACGTATGTTGCAGGTTAGTAGTTTCGAGATTTGTATGATGTCAATATTTTTTCAACCGAACACCACAATACCTGCATGCAGGACACTAGGTACTATGTATGCTATGACGTAGATCCGTAGACGTAGACCGTTTATCTGGAATCACTATATTACTGTCGTGATCGTCACATCGTTCGCAGATAACTTTATGAATTTTTGTTTTAATTCCTAATAGCATAGCAATGCCATCAAAAACCCACTAAATAATATTAAACTTTTCCATATACCGTGCAATTAATGAGTAATTTACTGTCTTATTAACGTTATTGACCTGACCTTACCATTTTTTTTTTTAATTTATTTGTGCCCGGTCGCTGGCAATAGGCTCGCCCCCTATTACTCGTACATGAGACTTAAACATCGCTGCAGGAATGTGGGTGTACTATAGGGACACCTCTGCTTAACCTTTCGGGAAATAAAAGCGTGATGTTATGTTATGTTAAAAAGAAATCTATTAATTATATTATTTATCAATGGTCTCAAATCAAATAAACCATCCTAACTAATATTTTAAATGCGAAAGTGAGTTTGTGACGCTTTCACGCTAAAACGGCTGAAGAGATTTGGATGCAATTTGGCACCTGGGTAGACCATGACCTGGATTAGGACATAGGATACTTTTTATACCTATATTCCCACGGGATCAAGACTTACGCAGGTGAAACCGCGGGGACCAGCTAGTATGTTTATACTCGTAAATGCAACTCCCCGTAGAATAATAAACTTATTCGTTGCACAACAGCTAGTTAGCTTTCATAAAGAGCATAATTTTACCAGCATGTGTCAATCTTCTAGGATAGAATATGGGCATCATATTATGGGCCTCTCTTTTAAGTTTTCATTCTATATAATGCCGGGTTGGTACAGATTGGTATACGGTATGGTAGGTATGGTGGTATATTGTTACTTTTTGACGGTTCATTTGTGTTACCTTTCACCAATCTGTACCAATAATGCAAAAAAATCTCTGTTTTACAACATGTTGCTCGGGTTTACGTCATTCTTCAGCAAGTTTAACACCATTTTTGCCTTATTTACGCCATTTTGCCTTAACTACAGCAGTCTTCGCTATTTTTCGCCTATGGCTGCTTTCGATACAGACTTATCATGTCTTGGTTTATGCCATTCATCTTGTTTTTGTCATTCGCCATTCCTCAGTAATACGCCATTTTTGCCTTATAGACGCCATTCTTCCCTTATCTATATCAGGCTTTACTATTTTTCTCCTATGGCTGCTTTCGATAGACTTAACCAAGTGTTGATTGCCCTACAAAGCCCAGTACATTCCTGGCGAGTAATGACGGAGCATTGTCATGTCTAGCTTTGACATAATGAAGTACGAGACAATTTCGTTTTGTAATATATGGCTAAATATAGCAGTAGGTATAAATATGGAATGTAATCTTATCTATCAAAACAAATAAATGTTAATAATTTACTATAAGTAGTTACCTAATGAAGGATGCGAGTTCCTAATATAAAGAGAGCTTATCTAACTGGTAATCCACTTGATAGGAAGTCTTATATTTTATATTGCAGCTGACTCCTACAAGGTTGGCAGCTCATTGACAATTGGTTAAAAAAAAAAAATTTTTTTTTTGGACTCGTAACTACTCTTCTTTATCATGATGTCAGCCCGTCAGCACCTTTGTCAACCTTTCGAAGAAACTTTATCCCGCGTTTATTATTCGCCTGCATCTCTGATACTTAGTCGTCATCGTTCTGCGGCAATCCTAATAATTGTGGGGTCGGTGCAGCATATTACGTATGCTTCTTTGTAAAATGTCTACATTTATATCTGTATTTTTTGTACATAATAAAGAATATTCTATTCTTTTCTTCTTCTCTGAAGTCAACGCCTTTCAGCCACATTATCTTCCATCTTGCGTCGCCCTATCATCTGCACAAATTTTGCCATCGACACTCGATCGACATCAGTTTGCTGAGCAGATCTTCCACACAATCCACTCATCGTTTCTTCGGTGAAAGAAAAGAAAGAAAAAAAGAAAATACGTTTATTTGCATGACATGACGCAAGGAAAGAACAAAACACGAACAATTTACAATTTGGGGGAAAATATGCGTCACATCCACGCAAAACGGCCATCGCTCAGCATAATGCTACGACCCTATGCGAGACAGAGCCCCAGCGCTGATTTTCAGTGACAGCCGGCTCAGCTCCCTTTCACGTATAAAACCATTCACATTCATACAAAAACCCATCCTCAAATGTTGTAATTCTAACTGCCCTGAAATATATAAGTCGGCTGAAACAATTAACTCGAAAGGGAAATAGGTTATGAAAACAATTAGCTCTATTTCAACCTGGTTATCCTTAACAAATAATGAATGAAATTAATAACAAACATGATAACATAATAGAGCATTATTAGAGGAAACTATAAATGAAATAGGAGCGTAGAACGTAGCTTTCTGGGGTTTCAGTTTGAATGTAAACCAAAGACAAACAGTGTGAGTTAGTAGGTGGTACTGAGAACACTGTCTTGGTGACAATTTCATTAGCACATAAATCTATACTGATATTATAAACAGGTAAAATTTGTGTGTTCCAATTCCGAAAATTCTTTCACTAATGTCAAGCTACAGTATTGCCGTGTTATAGGATATACCTTCTTTCGTTTTCTTTTTTCTGACTAGTACTTTCAAAAATATTCAAAATTCAAAATATTTTATTTCACATAATCCTACATGGGCACTTATGAAACGTCAGAAGCTAGGTGCACGGTTCCAGTTTGTCGTTTCATATGGAGAAGAGCCGGCAAGAAACTCCACGGTTACTCTTTAAAAAATAACTGGCCTTTACAATATTTTTAAAATAGAAGATGGTCAATAAATCTACAGTCCACTAAGCCTACAGCGTTCTCACATTCACAAAATAGAAAAGACGAAAAGACTTGATAATAATATGATGTATCCGTTTACCTCAGACCTAGTTATTCTCATTTCTGCGCAAATAAACTTGACTCATATCATCAGATGTTTCTCCTTCTTTCTATGTTACTTACAATAAAATCGTTCAATCTGAACGACTCGTAATTATCTGAACGACATTATATCGCCATCAAAACGACACACTTGATTGACGACCGTCCATTGTTTTGTCTCCCGTGTTTATAACTTTGACAATAACTGAGCTTACTTAGCCTTTATAATCAGTAATCAAGTTGATAAAGAAAGTTTACAGACGCAATAATTAATTATTTATGTGGTAGGTACTTAAGTTGGTACTGTATATGTCAGAAGGGATCGGACTTTTGAGAGCTAACGGTGCTCCCTTCGATGTGCAAAAGTGAGGTTTTATTGAGGTCCAGTCCCAAAATCCCCCGTCTTATATTCCTAAAGCCCCCCGGCCGCGTCTTGAAGGCGATTTCACAACAAGAAGTTGCTGTTTATGTAGCAAGATTTGAAAATAACAGTATTTTGTTCTCAGTTCTTTTCCTAATATTATCTTGATTTTTCCTCCCTGAATAAAACTGTGACCGAATAGCAATATAATTGTGTATTAAGCTCTTTTAAAAGCTTTTTGCCAGACCTTTTCCCCCTCAGTCCTTTAAGATCAAAGTAATTAACTTCACAGCTACCTATTCTTCTAAATTTAGAAAAAAGTTCAATAGCCTGTTTCTGTTTGAAGTCTTCAACAATAATTTAATTAATGTTTTGTTAAGAATCAGTAAAAAAGCCAGGTATAATTATTAGTTACCTACGTTTTTCAGACGTCTTTCAAAACTATGTAGGTATAAATATTCAAACTGATGTTATTTATTTAAATGGTATGAAAACAATAGCTTATTATTGCAAAATATTTAAAACATTGTTTATATAATTTTATTTATTAACCATAAAACGGAGCCCTACATACTTTTAATGAATCATGAAGCATCTCATACGCATACAATAATATAAGTACCTAGTCGACCGAGCTCTGCTCGGGAAAAATAGAGAAAACGAATTTTGCCCAAACATTAGACCTAGCTAGAGCGTTTTTTCGCCCCCGAAAACCCCTATAATGCAACTTTCATCGAAATCTTTAGAGCCGTTTTCGAGATCGTAATTACGAATATAATTATATACAAATATTGCTCATTAATGAAAGTGGTCTAGAAACACAAGACGAAAGCAGGTACATAGTACTAATGGCGTCTTTGTGTACCGCAGCTCGTTCACTTATCTTATCACAGTTGTCACTTATCAGGGATAAAGAGATGCGGTCGCGTCAATTTGATAGTGCTAACATTGTGTTCCGTTCACCTCTTCCACAATAAAGGTAAAATCAATGAACTGCCGTATCAGCGATTTTAAGCAATGTTTCTAACAACAGCAGAATCAAGTAAGAATAAGATTAGATTTTTGTTGATTAGAGAACAAGATAAGATTTTAATTTAGTAACATTTTTCTCTGTAGATATTAGGAATCTAATACGATCGGCATGACCTCGACTTGTAAACAAACATCAATTTAAAGTTATAGCAGCTCGTGAATCATCGTCATCGCTCCGAAAAACCGAATTGTGGTGTCGGAATTAAAATATAAATTGGAGTTAGTCTGTTGGCGATCGGGCGCCGGGTAACACGTCTCCACAAACAGCCGCCAGTCGCGTTACCTCTCGTGATCACGTTATTATCTCGCGACAAATACATTCCCTTCGCAGTGACAATCAGACAGTCAACATAATCTCGTACATTATTGTGCGCCGTGACTTATTGTGTTGTGGTTGATGTGAAAGTGCTACGACTTTCTACAATAAACTAGTCCGAAACTTGTCTAGTTATATGAATTAAGTACCTATTGATATAGGTAATCGAGACTGAATCCACTTGGAAGATTAAATATAATGTAAGTAGAATCTATCTGCTCGTACAGTCATACACAAAGTTGTAAAGTTAAAATAATCTGAAGTGAAGCTTCATACAGCGTTGTAGAACTTCAACTTTGATTGAGAATAAGTAGAGCAGTGTGAACGAGGAACAAATACTTATTTAAAATCTCTACTTTTGAAATAATAACTCTTTCTGTATGTTTTTCACAAAAGTAGGATTTAAAGTTATTAACTAACAATAGCTTGCTTCACGAACTGTAGAAGGAAAACGGAAAAACAAATTGAATAGGATTATAAGACTTTGAGTGTGAATTAAGGCGATCATTTGAATTTTATATTTTATTTGTTTGAAATATTACGGACTTGCAGTTGGTATCCACCTGTTATTTAATATTTGTGGGGACGCTACCTAACCCGCTCTCCCGCTCTACTGCTCTACCATTCTACCTTATACTATCTTTTTATATTATAAATACAAAACATAATAATATACTTCAATAAGTCCTGTCACACAAAGTAATCTCACAAGGGATCGTTATATAGCAATGTGTTGTGTGTCACGACACAGACCGACAGATGGACAAAGCGCAGATAAGATTTCACGCGAACAAAGCTGAACCATCTGTGCACCGTGTGTGTATTAATTGGGTACACGACAATCAAGATACATGCAGGAACATGGGCGTATGCAGGGGGGGGCAGGGGAGGTCAGCTGTCCCCTCCTGGATTTTGTATGCCTGTGAGAGACGCGTTAAGACTTACTTTACAATATATTATGCATTAATTTTTAGAAAAAACCGCAGGTCATATTGCTGTATCATGAATGCATATCACACATGTTATTTATTTTACTACCTATAGCTTAGGATCTCCTGCAGGTGTTTCCCCTACACACTACATGTTGGGTAAAACATGTGCCCCGGCTTTAGAAATTTCTGTTTTACCCCCCCGGGCCAAAAACTGGGTGCCTGGACGCCCATGGGCGTATCAGGTTCAGTATCAGTATCAGGTATCAGTTGTAGGAATATCATATTATATTAGGCAGGGAATATCTACCAACATAAACATATTTTGCGTTATTTATTATAATGTTTTGCGACCTATCCATTCTACGGAGAAACTCGCACACGTGTTATCTTTTGGCATAAAATAACGGTCAAAAGGACAATTTTTCGTTGTTCTAGGTGAAACAACGTTATGTTTCCATATTGTTAGCTCGCCAAAAACGCAATCACAAAAAGAAAAAGTACAAACCATTGTTTCTTAGTACTGTTATTTGTAAACGCGACCCGCGTGTTTTTTTCGTGTTTGGAGAAAATTTCGTAATTGATGTAATATTTGATTTGGCCTAAGAAGTAATGTGATGTTTTTGTTGTTTCCAGAGTTCGCTACGAGATGGGGGCGAGGTCCCGGGAGTTGATTCTGCTCCTGGCAGTGTGTGCGCTGGCACTCAGCGAGTCTGTGAACAAGGTCGCCGGCGACAAGAAGAAGGAAGACGTCGACAACTTCCTGTTCCAGTACGACGACTTCGACGCGGCCGATGACCAGGAAGTGCTGTACAATGAGAACAGACCGTGCCCAAGGGACTGCATATGCACTGTATCCCAAGGATACAGAACAGCCAAGTGCGATCGTCTTGAAATCGGCACACAGAAGTTCGGCGATGACATCACTGATCTTGTCATTGAAAACGCCGACACACGGTTCCCCATTCAGTTGACAGACTTCATCTTCAAGAAACTCGGTCTCCACCAGATTACAACAGTGAAGATTGTAAACAGCTCGATCGATTTTGTTGGACCTAATGCATTCCACGGCCTTCCTAACCTGTATGCAGTTAATTTGTCGAACGACAGACTGAAGATTTTACACCCAGAAACGTTCGCACATAACAAAAAGTTAGTACTGCTGACACTCGCCAATAATCCACTGAAATTCCCCGCTGCAGACTCTCAAGATTATTTCTTAAATACGTCGTCAATTCAAGAGCTTGATATCTCTTACTGTAATATGAAATACATCGCTGCGAATACGTTCACCAACATGCCGGGTGTGATGTACCTGAACCTCGCAGGCAACGACCTGTCCAACATGGATCCTAACACATTCAAGAAGTTACTGGACTTAGAGGAGCTTGACCTCAGCGACAATGACATTAAATCGTTGCCCGATGAGATCTTCTCAGAGAACAACGAGCTCGCCACTCTTCACATTTCAAGAAACCCTGTGGATACCGTATACGGCCTGCAGATCTCCGACTTGCTCACTCTTAACGCTGGACAAACTAACATTCGATTCGTTGGACCCTCCATGTTCAACGGTATGACTTATATTGCCAATCTCAATCTCAGTGGCAACAACATTGAAAAGATCCACAACCAAGCATTCCACAAACTAGTAGAACTTAACTATCTCGACCTTTCTTTCAACGACCTTGACTTCATTTCCAACATTCTCATCAAAGAAAATATTGAACTAGATATCTTCAAAATCTCAAACAATCCCAAGTTGAAACACTTACCCGCTGAAGGGTTCGAGTGCTCTGTTGATCAATTTAACATTTACTTGTTCGATGCATCCCACTGCGGCCTGGAAGAGGTCTACGACAACTCTTTGAAGACTTTCTCAGCTTTATCTGTGGTTAATTTGTCTAACAACGAAATTAAATCTATTGGAACTAAAGTTTTCACAATGTGCCCTAAACTGGTTGAAATCAACCTTTCGTTTAACCAACTCACAACATTGGACCCGAAAGTTTTTGAGAAAAATAACGAACTTGGCAAATTATACCTCCAAGGCAACCCACTGAAAGTACTTAACGCAGAAGTATTCGTCCATACGCCTATGATTACATACCTGGACATGAGCCACGCTGAGTTGACCTCACTATGGAAAGCAGACAAGAACCGCTCACCAACACTCCTCAGTAATTTGACATTCCTTAACGTTTCTCACAACCGTATCACTGAGATAAAACAGACTGAACTCGATCACTTAAACAAACTTAATGCACTGGATATCAGTAACAACCCACTTGCTTGCAGCCACGATTTTGAGAACCTTATGACTTGGTTGAGCAAACGTAAAGTGTCCCCTAACGGGAGCGGAAGCAGCAGCATCGCAAATCTAGCCAAGGACACAAAAGAAGACGACGTGGGCACTTACAGCTGGGAGTTCCTCACCCGCAAGACTTGCGGAAGTGCCGCCGTACATCCCGTGGAGCCTTTGCCGCCCGTCTCTGATGAGGAGATTTGGGAGAGAATTGATACCGACCCAGAGGGTAACTTTGATCTAAAGAACACATTAGATGACGGTAAGGTAGCTGATCCAAAAGACATTTTCTTAGATAATGAAAAGATTGATGATCAAGGCAAAGATGGCGATGATGATGATGACGACGACGCAGCGGACGACGGCGATGACGAGGATGAAGATGATGACGACGCCAGCGAGGACTACGACGAAGAGGAGGACGACGTCGACCTTAAAGTTAAACTTATTGAGCAGAACGCCACTAAGCCGGTCCCACGAGTCAACGATACAACTTCATCACCGATTAACGACGTTCAGATTAATATCAAATTACTTGAAAACGAAATTAGTGATGAAGACTCAACGGGAACTTTATACTTGCAAGCCTCTACTAACATGGAGGAGGAGCATAGCCACTACGGATACTTGTGGCCGATTTCAATCGCCATTTTTGGAGCGCTGCTATTGCTCATTGTCATCGCTAAGGTCGTGATGCTGACTTGCACCAAGCGGACCAAGCAGGTTAGATATAACAGTGCCATAATTGCGGCTATGAACCAGCCGGGGCGCACGAAGAAAGACTGCGGGCTGGTGTACCAGCAGCTGACTGAGGACCTGGCTAGCCCGGCCACGCCCAAGCTCAGCCGCTACACGCCGCTGCACAGCGTCACGGTGAACGCGTCCAACATGTCGTATGAGAGCAGTCCGTTCCACCACAGCAACATCGTGCCAGAGGCCGTCTGAGCCAGGCAGAACAAACACGTACATATGTCAGAGTTAAAACTCTATACTAACAACTGCGTTAACTCTTACATAAGCAGTAAGTGATAGTTGTAAGCGCTAGTCACAGCCGAATACATATCTAACAAACATTTCTTAGTACAGTGCCTTTATGATCACTCTCGAACAATCGCGACAATGTTTTCAATCTAGCGCTTTCTGAATATTAAAGTAACAAATGAAGTCAAATTACAACAAATTAATTTAAGATTATACATATTATATATTATACAAATTAGTTGATAGGTTTATTTTATGTACTTAAAATTATTAAAAATTAAACACTAATCATTGTTGTTTATGTTAACCTTTGAGAGATTCCAACCTTTACCACTGCCTTCTACTAAAATATGAAATAGACTAAAACTATGAATAAAACCAGTCACTAGAACCATAAAAATTTATTCAAAATAACTTTTGTAACAACTTGGTTTCATTAGACTTCGTCTTCGTTTCACTTATAAAAATAAATTTTCAATAATATCCCACTACGTGCGTTATCACGACAATATACATATTCTACACTACATTCGATACATATTTACATAAATATCCAAAACTATACAGTAAAATAATTTTCCACTTATTTACACATATAGAGTATGTAATTACAGTTTCTACAAGCTGCTAACTATTATTATTGACAACTTGCTTTACCTCAAAAAATGGTAAGTGAATCTTCTAACAGTTTAGACAAATCCTCTTCCGTCTGTGGCAGCGGAGTCATACTCAGCAGTCGTTTCTGTAACAAAGGAGGTTTATCGTCAATTTCATTTCAAAAGATACCATCGTCTCTGCTAATATTGGATGCAGGAATTCAGTCGACAGGTAGTTACAGGAAAAACCTTAATGGCATAATAATTATTGAGGAAACTTTTTAATACACCCAGATATATCATGATTGTCAAAGACGTGACCTTTGGAGAAACCAGCTGATCTCTAATAATAGATGATGGGGTTTATTTCTTAACGTTACAGTAATTAACGTTTGCTTAACTATACATTTATTGACGTTTAATCGTCTCGTAGCTTAACGTTAAGCAACGTTTTGAAATAAAACCGAGAATGTCCTCTTTTTTCATTTATATCCTACTGCAGCGCCCCGCGGTTTCACCCGCATAAGTCTCGATCCCGTGGAAATTCCGGGATAAAAAGTATCCTATGTCCCAATACAAGTAATGGTCTACCCATGTGCCAAATTTTATCCAAAGCCATTTTAGCGTGAAAGCGTAACAATCAAACAAACTCACTTTCGCATTTATATAGTTTAATATAGTTAGGACATTAATATAGTTAGGAAATTAGGATTTGGTTCTCAGAATATTAACATCACCTGTAACTTGTCAAAGAATGACGCTGCATAACAGATGACAGATAATGTCAACAAGATTCTTGACACACCTCATTAGTCAACTACAGTACAACTATTTTCTTAATGTCCCTCGGGAATCATCGCATTTGCGAATACAAACGAATGGTAATTTCCGTGTCCATAAATTATTAGATGTGTATAATAATTTCAAATCAGAACTAAGTACTTTATTGTTGTTTTGTTTTGATTTCCGTGTGAACTACACAGGGTGACATACATCGACGCGAAAACTGTTACCATGGATTAAGTACGTGATTCTGAACCATTTCTGCGTTGAAATGGTTCAGAATCACGTACTTAAGGGCGTTGAAATTTTTTATCGGGTATATTTTTTTAAAACCTGCTGTTCCACATATTTTGACCGCGTAGGTATCGCACGTTTCTATGAGAAAGCTGTTTTTTTTTTTTAAATAACAGACAAAAAATTACAACGCAGGGGGATCACAATCATATACCGAATCCACGGTAAAAGTTTTCGCGTCGATGTCCCTGTATAGAGCTGTACTTAGTTCTGAATTCAAATTATTATACACGATACTAATAATTGATAGACATGGAAATTAACATTCGTTTGTATTCGGAAATGCGATGATTCCCGAGGGACATTAAGAAAATAGTTGTACTGTACGTCAATGGTCCATCATCAACCACAGCTTTTCTAACTACAAGTGGGGGTAGGCAGAAACAACAGAACGGCACCTTATATGCTCCTTACATACACTCCTTATTTAACTACTTATCCAAAAATAACTAAACAAAATTACCTGAGGCAATGCTCCTTTGACCAAATTAGGGATATCTCCACTGGTATATCCGAGGGTACTAAGTCCATTTTCAATCTTCATCTGGTCCATATACTTGAGGATGGTGTCTGCTAACACTGAGCCAGCATCAGCTTCCTTCACATTCGAGACATCAGTGCCGAGAATGTTGGCGGCTTCCAAATGTTTGGCTGGATCACTGGGCCCGGTGAAGCGGAACACTGCAGGCGCTGTCATCACGACTGATAGACCGTGCGGGATGATTGGATCTGAACTGGAGTAGGTATAATTTTAATTCACAGTATATATTCATTGCGCTAATTCGAGCAGACATTGCGCTAATTGATGTATCGCATTGTGATTGTGTTTTGTGTGTGCAGGCGGTACATCTTATGGAAAGTGGTTACCACGGTCTGTAAGAACACCCTGCAAAATCAGCGGGTCAAAGTTGAAATATCTCATATCTCTGTAATTTCTCCGGCACTTGTAGTTTTCGAACCGGAATGCTCTTAGGCGGCAGAATTAGATAGTAATCTATTGACACTATACAAATAAAACAATCTAATATTATTGTACTGGACTACCAGTAATTATATGGTAGCTTTTATCCAGTTTCTCATGCATTCTAGGAAAACTACTTCATGTAGATCGCGATTCTCAAACTCAAAAAGTACGAGTTAAAGTCTAGTCAAGGAACTACAAGTGGCATAATCAAGTCAATGTCTTATCGTCGGTTCATTGAATCTTAGTTCAGTCATGTCAATAGTTCGGAAACAGGTCGACGGGCTATTGTCTCGAAGCCGTAAGAACACATTTCTTTCTCCTGACAATTGTCGTGAACGGTAAACATCTGGTAACATCAATGTTTTTTTTACAAGAATTGGCTCATGTGTTGCTCTAAATTACTGAATAGGTCATCGTTTTTAGGTTATAGTGACCGTAACATTAATTTGCTAGTTTAGATAGTGCAGTTTAAAAGAACCTATTAAAATTTAAACAATACAAATGGGTGAATCATAGAGGCCGCGGATTGAGGTCAGTGGCGCGCAATTGGCGAGGTATGTCCAGCTGTGAACTACATCTATTGTATTCTTTATCGAATATGCATTGCAAATTTAATGTGAGGCAGGTCCAGCTGTAAACTGAGATGTTCTTAGTAGTTACAATAGTTTACTGTATAAGGCAAATAATTGACTAATTATCTACTTAATTAAAAATCTTAAAATCACTGACAGGTAACACAGCCTAAACCGCTGGGTCCAGAAGCATGAAATTTAGCACGAGAGTTCCTTTTAATATGAAGGTAAGCATTGAGGAAGGAGTTTTGAAAATTCATCCCCTAAAGGGGTTAAATAGGGGATGAAAGTTTGTATGGCATTTCGTCATTTTCGGCCATGGGGAATCCCATCGTGCATACAGCTTGTTTACAGAAAAAGGTAAAACATTTAATAATTATAATAATATTAAACTAAAGCTCAAAACAATTTTCAAAACCACAGAGACTACCCACATTTCAAAGGAAAAATACATATTACTCAAAACCCTAATCAAAAGGTCAGTTCATCCGCGGATGCAGTCATCGCTTATTATTTACTTTTTCCTCTTGGCACTCACCCGGCTTAATTTCTTGGATTGGCTATTTCCTCTTGATACCAAAAAAATTATCGATGGATAGTTTTAAAAAAAATTATGACCTCGTGGATAAGTAATAACAGCCGCACGGTACGATCTATCAGGTTAAGCTCCGCTTGCCGGGGTTGGTCCGTGGATGGGTGACCATCTACACATACCGGGACTCATCCGTGCCTCGGAAAGCCATTGGTCCCGGCTGTCATTCGTGGATCTTTGACAGTCGTTACAGGTCGTCAGAAGCCCGAAAGTCTTAACTAGGGGTATCGTATTACCCGGTAAATGGGTTGTAGAGGTCAGATAGGCAGTCGCTCCATGTACAATACTGGTTTTCAGCTGCATCCGGTTAGACTGGAAGCCGACCCCAGCATAGTTGGAAAAAGGCTAGGCAGATTGATTTTGTTTCGTTTTAAAAGATGATAATAGCCGGAAAGAGGGCGAATACTGAGATGCCATACAGTCCTGACCCAAAATAAATTGGGATAGGCAGGTCAATGATGATCCTAGTTAAAATAAATCAAAGGCATAGAATATTTTTATTTATCAAATGTACTCTTCTCACCACGTCAAATTATTCACATAGTTACCTACCCATAATCTTTAGGCACAAATGACTTGACGCCCCCTGCAATGGGGTACGCGAGTCCGTGGCACAGATGCACCCCTGCGTTGCCGATGCCGACGCCAGCCATTGTACCCGCCAGGTGCATGGAAGAACGCGCCTCGATGTCATCAGGGTTGTACACTGAACGGGCGAAGTACTTTTGAAGCGTCTGAGAAATAAGAACTTGTTTTTTATGATACCAGGGAAGGTATGTAAAAGAGTCAGAGCAGCAAGGCTGAATCCTCTTTTGGGAGTCGTTACGCCTGGGTGCAAAATCATCGGGACCCAGATGGATATTGTGTGCTATTTAAGCCGTTGAGTTATTCCCAGTGAACGGAATCTAAAAGTCCGCATTTCGCCACCAACAGAGCGAGATTTTCGAGTCATCGATGTCTCTATTTGATTGATTTCGCAATTTATATACAGGGTGTCCAGTGGTAGATTACAAAGTTTGAACAAACGTAGTTTCTTAACGCAACACGTGAGATGGTGTGCGGGGACGTCATTGAAAGCGCAAACGCTACGGATTATTTTGTAGCCATGGAACAGTGGAGTGGAGAGAACCACGTTATTGCCGTCGAGACGTACATTTCGAGTGGTCTTTCGCTGTCTGAAACACGCCGTCGATTTAATAATCGTTACGGTATTTATCGATTATACCAACTGTAGCCACGCACGGAAATGTTGAACGTGTCTTGTGTGCTGCCTTATTGTTTTGAAAAACAACGTTGCCAAGCTGTAACTGTGAATTCGGAGAGATACGCCGAGAGGGTATATGACTTTTTTAGACTGGAACTACAGAATAGTCCATACTTCAACCAGACACGTTCCGATTCCAGCAGGACGAGGTCACAGCTCATACTGCTAATGTGTCCATGAATGCAGTGAGCCACTTATTTCCAGATAAAGACATATCCCGAAACGGCACCATGCCGTGGACACCTCTCGGTCATCAGATTAAAGCCCGTGTGACTTTTTCTTATGGGGATACTTAAAATCCGTTGTTTACAAAACAAATCCAAGCACTTTGACACAACTTAAAGAAAATATGCAAGCCGAAACCAACAGGATTCCCCAGTCGCTCTGTAAACGCGTTTTTGAAGACATGCGTGCGTGCTAGACTCGAAGAGTGTGTCAGGCTCGATGGCCGCCATTTGGAGAACGTGGTTTTGAAAAAATTAAATCCGTATTTGTTGTTTTTAAATTACAATAAATATACTTTGTATTAGAGTTGTAGTTTTTTTACAATTTTTGAACTTTGAAATCTGCCAGACTCTGGACATCCTGTATAAACAGGAATGTCAAAAGCAATAACTATGCAGATCTTGTGCTTATAAAATTTACTACCTACATGCCAATGCCACTTGACACGTGTCCCAGAAAATTTAAGGTAGTACTCTATTCAAATAAGCACTGGCATTGAATAAAGATATAAATAATTTACTATAGCAGACACCACAAATTAGTAATGAATTACATCCTCCATTTGGTGGCATTGGCAGCAGATCTATATATGATGATGTTACGTCAATTGAGTCGGTTATTCCATTCAAACCGGTTTCACCAATCACATCGCGGACGAAAATGTTTTTATCGTGATCAGTCGTGTTTCCTTTTTTTTCTCTCGAGGAGAAACCATTCGGCAACTTTACTGACATAGCTTGTATGTGTCATGCAATTGATAATGCATTTGACTTGAGGAAGGAAAACCTTTGAATAGTGTCTCTGTTTATTGGAAACAGCTAGAAAACAAAATTCCAGCTATGTATCATGTTATGAATGAATCTATTTATACATATTGATATATTTGTATATTCTTATAAATTTTGACTAGTAGATATGAATAAATCGATGCTCTCGAGGACACAGGCGCTTGACCACTTTTCCTAACCGAACCTAATGACGAAATAGATTTGTGTAATATGATGCAACGGAAATGCAAGTAATTTCATCATTATTAGTCTGGGTTACATTATAACATATCAATTTATTATGCAATTACTTATCACTGGGTAGTAGTGCAGCAGCTGCCTGTAACACTAATTTGAACAAAATTATAAGATCTCCCCTTGGAGAGTAAGAAGTTTGTAGCTAAGCATCTTCTCCACACCGAAAGCACCAGTGTCCTTCATGATCATCATTTTTTTTTAGGTTGGGTAATTGTCTGTACGTTGTCAGGTGCCAGGGTATTCCTTTTCGGACATTCCCGCGACCCCGGCAGGCATCGGTCCTAGCAGACCCCTTCAGGTGTTCTGACATCTATTTGAGGTGCGCGTGGAACACACCGCGCCGTCGACCCGAGCCTGGGTCCTTATCGGACAGCGAGCTCCCTATTTCTCTCCGCCCGCAAGCCCGCGCCTACGGTGACCGGAAATCGACTCGGAATTCCCGACGGCCAGGGCGTCTCCTGTGGCGGCTAGGGGCGTGAAGGCGCGAAATTTGCCTCTCCCTCACGCGCTCCGCCTCCTCCTTCGCGAGCATTACTGCTTCGCAGAAGAAGGTGACGACTTCCCATGCCCTCTCGCTCCGTACCATGACCTGGTCCTACCTTACGTTTGCCGATTCCACTCAAGAACACGTCTACTCCAACGTCGTCCTCGTAGTCTACCAGTGTCCTTACAATCGAAGTTTTAATGATGAAAATGGTAAAATCTACTTCTGCTATTGCCCGAATTACAGCAGCAGCATTCGAGTTTCTATGCTATCTTCGCTGCTGGGCAAAGGACTCTCCCAAGTTATTCTTGTTGGAAAGTAGTACATAAACTAACATAATTTGTTTCTTTATTTCAACAATATTTCTGGGCATCTGTGATAATTATTTAAAATAGAAAACAACTGAACATGAAGTGTAAACATCTAATAAATAAAGTTGTCTTACTTGTAAGCAGAATCTAGCCCAGACGTCGGAAATAGGGTTGCTGCCCTGGTACGTCGGTCTCAACGCCGGATTGGGTGGCGCCGGCCCTCTCTCACTGTATGGCACTGCGGTGAAACTCTCCAGCGCATGGCAGAATATATCGAAACCAGAGTAGTTGGATACCTACGAGATATTGAACAATTTAGATGGCCCAGTTCACGACTAAGTAGTCATCTTCATATGTTATCAATGACAGCTGTAAATGTCCCAAACCATTCCTTTCCTATACAAGTATTCAAGTTTATTAGTATTGGGATTATAATATTAAGTAAACGAAAAAAAAAAAATTACATTAGAGTCTCTTGGAGTGAGCGTATGTTCAGTTAGCGAAGGCGTTTGCGTAACTCTACACTGGGTGTATGTTCGACAAACTCCTGTACTGCACCAAAGGCAGATGCAAAAGCAACCAAGTTTTGGTTGTGTTTTAAAATACCTAGCTAGCTTGTAAAAAAAAAACATTAGAAATACGAGGCATATCGATGAAGTTGAAGATGCGCTCACTTCACATACTAGCATTTTTTTTAAATCGACAACGGAGTATCTCTTGGTATGATCTCATCTGATGGTAAGTGATGATCAGGCCGAAGGTGGAAGCGGGCTACACCCGGAATCCTCAACCACAGAGGAACTGGCTATCTTAACTCTAACTGCCGAAACACAACAATGCACGGTGGTTCCGCCTTAGGTCATAAATGCAAAATTTTATCATCAATTACCCCCAATTTAATTATCTATAATGATTAACCGATAAACAAGCTACCCTAAAGTATAAATATGTCACCCATTTTACCTAATTATCACTTATTTTTCTAACTCCGAAGTGAACACATCATTACGTTGCGCTCGCCTTATCAGTAACTCATTAGCACTACTGTTTGTTTAACTGTAAATTCTCAGAATTGCATTGTTTTTGAGTGGTGTTTGTGATATGGATTTCCAAGATCAAGGTATGTTATTACTAATTAGTTATATTTTAAAGTTTTATTTTACTTATTATGACGTATTTTTACGTGCTATGCCACACAGTATTTCTACCAAATATGTATCTTATAGTTGACTTCACATAGACCTACAAAAAATTTCAACCATCATCGAATACTCTCACATATCTTATATTAAAGATTGAACTGTCTATTTTGAAAATATAAAAGGTTTTTTTGCGTGCTTTTGCGTATTTAGTTGCTATATAGCAGCCTCTACGACTGCGTAGGCTCTGGCGTAGCACGGTCTACGAAACATACGTAAATTTTTTTTTTTTTTTTTTCTGTTACTTTGATTAAATGTTCTTTCTCAAGGATGCATTTCTTTGAGATTTGGTGTGTCATAACTGGAACTGTTCCTCAGAAACATCAACACGTGTTGGAAACTATCCTAGCTTCACTGGATAAGGTCGAAAATGTAGACATTAGGAACTTAGATAGTAAGATACTCAATTTATGTAAAAGTCTTGATAGATTTTGGAAAATTGTCTCTAGAAATAAATCACTTTTTTGCATAAGTACTCAGATTGGTTAAATGAAATTGAATGTGTCGAATTAGTAAGGGGTAATGAGAAATGCATTCAAGAAAACGCGAACCAGCCCGGGCCATCTTGCGAACGCGGACGTCCCAGGAAAGATTTTTTAGATTTGTCAGACGGAATCACACGAGAAAAATGTCGCGAGTACTTACAAATACGGACTTACTTAACAGACTTTTACTCAGCTCAGACCCATTTATTACTGGTCTTCGGAAACTTCCCCGTAAGAAAAAGAGCGTTATGTCGAGGCAGGTTTTAGATTTATTAAGAATTAGTTTAAATTGAAATTAGGTTGGTTGTTGTAGGTATTTAACTTAGTTGTGGTTATGATGACGTTTGTAAATAAATTGTAGTTTTAGTTTTCTTGCCTTTTGTTGTACATAATATGTATAATATATAAAATAATACATATTTAATGATAACCCCTTCATGAACAGCGTTAATATCATATCCAGATGTATTTCCGAACGAGGGAGAATAAATCTCAAATATTGACTATTTAAATTGATATTAAACAGTACATATTGTACAGTTTATTGTATATAATGTAGTAAATTATGTAAATAAAGCATTAATGTACATCAGTGAAGTATTTTTTATTATTTACCCTTCAGAAAAAATCCCATTTAACAAATTTAATAAAGTAAGGTATTTATGACCGCGCTTGTAGGGCGCTTGGACCACCGTGCAATGGTACGTAGTAGGTGGCAGCTAGCCAGGCGGACTTAGAACAAGCTCTACCACCAACCAAACCGAGCGGATAATAAAATTTTACCCCCACTGGGAAACGAACCGAACAGGTGGTCTATCACTAGACCACAGGCGGTTAAGCACATTTAACTCTAGCAGTTTGACAAATAATGGAAATTTAAGGTACTTTACTATTTACCTTCTCGGGCATCGTAAGAGTGTGTAGAGGGTCGATCATAGCGAGAATCGGTCGTAGGGCGCCGTGCGATATGCCAGTCTTAGCGTGTATTGACTCGTAGTCGAAAATGCTGACCCCAGTCGTCTCACTGCCTGTACCACTTGTTGTTGGTACTGGAAAAGAAGTTATCTAGATTAAGGTGAAAGGGTCAGGGTAGCCCGCAAAATTCAAATTTTCTTATGTTTTTTGCTATTTGCAGGTCAGTATCAAGTTGTGTGTTTATCTAAATATGATTCGCGACCGTATCAAATGTTTATTTATCGAATTATAATCATAAAAATCATCAATACAACTCTCTTAGTTGATATAATCCCATTGAATGACTATTTCATGAAATCATGACATTTTAGGATTATTCTAACATAAGGAGTTGTATTGCTCATTCTAATGATTTGTAATTCCGTAAATCTATAATTGTTGCGGTCGCGAATCATATTTTAATCAACATACAACCTGACACTGACCTACAAAAAAAGTAAGAAAATTTGAATTTCGCGGGCTACCTTATCGCATCCCCCTTAATTACTGCTGTCTATAATTTATTTCATTTTCGTCTATCGCGCTTCTATAACATATTTCCTGTAAATTGAGAGGTATGGCTCTTGTGATACAGGAACTGCTAGTATAAGCCAGGGCTACATAGATGTTTGCAAGGATGTCGCCAGTCGATGGCCCAGGGCGAGGGGGGGCAAGCTGATATATGGAGGATGGGAAAAGCATGATTTGTAGGTAAAGTCAAGAGTCAAGAGCACATGAAGCGTTACACTTGTAGTGCGAATCTTATATCTACGGCACACAATTTTTGATTTGTGACAAATCAGTTTCAACTCGGTAGTCCCGTTAAGAATTGAGAAATATAATAATTTCCATTTTTGTATGGATTGGAAACGGACCTTTCGGATCGTTTTTCCCAAAACTATTTAGAACTGTAGAGCTGAAACCTAATAGGTATTATGACTGGGCTACCACCAACACAGATACGAATTACGACCCCGGACTCCGAATTAGACCCCGTTATGAGACATGGAACTTTAAAAAAACCGGCCAAGTGCGTGTCGGACCACGCACAATGAAGGGTTTCGTAGTTGGGATGAATTTATCCCAAGAACAAACTTAACATTGTAGTTGAAAATCATCATGTTTTTCAAACCGCAAATTTAAGTTGGTTGAATATTACTCGTTAACCTGTACAGCCTACTTAGCTTTGATAGTTTTCCTTTTAATTTCGTTATATACAAAGTTGATACGACAGAGGGGCTTTCCTTTAAACTGCTTATACTACGAACCATTTTCAAGCTCTGTACCAAAAATCAATGAAATAGGAGCAGTAGTTTAGTCGCAAATGATTTTTTAAGTTTTTGCCCCGTTTGAACACGATGTATCTTTCCTAACAGCTGTTTATGTTACGCATAGGTCATGCACCTTAAAACGATAAATCTGAGTATAACCTACGATGCGTTGTTGCCGCTGTGACGCAAGTCACAAGTACAACCAAATATTTTCGCTAAAAAGATGACAATGCAAACAAGGAAGCAATAAATACACACACACTTGCACTTTCACTACGAGAGTGACAATCATAGCAAAACATCCCGCGCGTAAAAGAAATAGGTCAGTGTGTTGCTATTGCATCCTAGATCCTTGCGATCGGTAAGTGGGGCTTCTGGTTTTTTCAGTGCACCGACGCTATCCTTTCGGAACGTACTTATGTTACGTAACACGGAAGCACCTGCGCCGTTTTCGTTTTGTCGAACTCGCGCGCTGACAATTGTGATTTTGTTTTGTTATTGTGATAGGACACTAAATAAGTTTAAGACAGTATTTCTGTTTTTATTGTGACAAGACACTACATAAGTTTAAGACAGTATTTCTTTTTTTATTGTGACAGGACACGTAACTTGGGATTATTATTATTTAGTGTCAGTGTTATTTTTTTGTGATTGACTGCTTTTATTGTGATACGACACGTAATTAAACTTTGGTTTTGTTTGTGTGTGTGTAATTAAAGTGTTTAACAATGCCTCGTGTAACTTACACGGCGTCAGAATACACTGACATGATTTTAATTTACGGCGAATGCCGTGGAAACGCAGCTTTAGCTCTGCGAACATACCGAGAGAGGTATGGTGACAGCCGCAATTGCCCTAGAAACGCCCGCACCATACAATTGGCAGTACAAAGATTAAGGGACAATAAAAGTATAGTGCCGCAACAGGAGGGATTGCCACCGTGGCAAATAAACGTAATAACATAACAACGCGGTAAATTTGTGCATTCAAGTGAATGGAGGACACATCGAAAATTTAAAAATGTTGTGTTTTTGTTGTGATTGTTGCTGTGCGCGTACCTACTTCAAAACCTTACCTAACATAAAAGCCAGCGCGAGCGGAGGCCTAAGCCGCCGCCCGCGCTACCGCCGCCGCCGCGCCGCCGGACGGCCGCTTTGACACGAGATAACACACGCCGCGCTCCGGCGCGCGCGCGACGTTGCCGCTTTGTTACCTAGGTATCTAAGATTAGTTAAATCAAAGGGTGGTTGCGTTTTACTCTGATTTGTAAGCTATTTAGTTTGTTTGAAAAAAAAAAAAACTAATTTTTGGTGCTTTTAATTTTTATACCGTATCGAATTAATACTAAACACCTATAGAATACGTAGTGTAATTTAATGCCCCTCTGTCATATCAACTCTGTATACTACTGCTGTTATTTTTTTTAAACCAATCCAAGTACCACCATTTAGCTTGCAAGGGGGGGACACTTGACTCTAACAAAAAAAAATCAGTTCAAAGCTTAATATTTCGCAAACGGGGCCCTGCATCCAATATATCCTGAATATAATAGAATCCAAAAATGGTTTTCACAAACTCACATTATTTTTGAACCTTTCTAACAATACCCCACAAAATGGGGTAGAAGAGAAAAAAAAAACATCCCCACTTTACGTGTAGGGGAGGTACCCTAAAAAAAAATATTTTTCTTGATTTTATTTTACCACTTTGTCGGCATGATTAATATGTATACATATGCCAAATTACAGCTTTCTAGTACTAACCGTCTCTGAGCTAAGCCACGGACAGACAGACGGACGGACAGACAGACAGACGGACATGGCGAAAATATAAGGGTTCCTTGTTTACTACGGAACCCGGAAAACCAAATAAGGGTCGTCCAAATAAATAAAATTGGCTTTAGAGGTATGTAGTTTATTTACGTTAAAATACCTTGAATTTGACAAAAAAAAAAATTTTTTTAGGTTCCCTTTGCCCGACACCCTTCTTCCTGTTTCAATATGTCCCGGTACTTATTAGATTTGACAGACTGTAGTTTAGAACAACTTTTAGTATACATAATTTCCTCATGGGAATGTTGATTTGCTTCAATAGACTATAATAGCGCGGACGGACTGCTTGGAACAACATTTTCATTCGAGTTTCGACAAATTCGGCAGCGGGCATGTTCGATCAAGAATGTGGAATTTGGTTGTTCTGCATTTGGCTATTTATTTTTTTAATCTCTAGGGGGAGCACCTGCCCCCGCCCTTGGCAACGCCCTTGAATGTTTGTGAATTTGAAGTGTAAATAAAAAAGAAATTATTATTGGCATGACTACTCGTATATTGTATGGTATAGGCATTTAAATTAGTATTGTATCCGTTAATGATGATGTAAGTACTTTAAGGAAACTAAGGACATAATTGTTATGACCTATTTTATTATAATGTCGCGGTTTGTTGATTAATAAACCGCAAAACAATCAACTTGCACAACTACTAGGGCGCACAACAATGGATTGGTTTTATTAGCTACTAATATGTACAAACATATAATTATATATATATATATATATATAAGTACAACATATTTAAAATTCCCTGTCCGATCCGTGAGAGTGTTGTTAGGTATCGTACAGAGGCCCTTGTGTGAGTTTATTTTAACCATCTCGATTTTACACATCGACCGCGTTCGGCGCTGTGATTTGTCCTTCAGCAGTGAAGGCCAGTGAAGGGCCAATCGGAGCGCCGAACGCGGTCGATGCGTAAAATCGAGATGGTTAAAAGAAACTCACACTAGGGCCTCTGATGTGGGCGCGTTCATTAAGGCTGCGAACGACCCAGCGGTTGAACGCGTCCCGAAGGGTCATGGCCATCTGGTCCGAGGATACCGCACGGTCTCCCGTGAGGCGGCGAGCCTTCTTGCCGGACTACCGCCATGGGATCTGGAGGCAAAAGTCCTCGCGCACATCTGGGAGTGTCGCGAGGAGGCGAAACGCCGGGGCGTAACTCCGCTGCCGCGAGAAATCACGGCACAGTGGACAGAGCTCCGGCGGGACCTCATGGCGGCATGGAGAGTGCGATTGTCGCAAACCCAGCGCTGGGCACGCCACAATTGTGGCGATAAGTCCCCTCTTTGAGGAGTGGCTAGAGAGGCGCCACGGCGTCCTCACCTTCCGCCTGACGCAGGTCCTCACCGGACACGACTGTTTCGGGAGGTTCCTGTTTAGGGTATGAGGGACAGGGTGTAAAGTTCACTCATCCACCATAGAAAAGGGAGGATCCTCCGACCAGACGGGTGTCGTGTCTGGCGGGCAACTGCCCAGAGATTGAAGTCGGGAAACTTGTATATAATTATGTTTATCGTGCGGTAAACTCTAATTGCGCGATGCAGGATTTGTGTGACGTCAGGATGTTGTGTGACGTCAGGTCTTTGATGCGTAGTTTGCATGTAGCGATGTAGATGCCGCTACACCTGTTCCGCATAAAGCGGGAGGAAACGCCCGGGTGTCACCACTGTTTGGATCGCCCGGAGGACACAGTGGAGCATACGGTGGAGGTCTGCCCGGCTTGGGCGGAGCACCGCCGTGTCCTCACGGAGGCGTTCGGCGGCGGCGATCTCTCGCGTCCGGCCCTGGTTCAGGCCATGGTCCGGAGCGAGAGTGCATGGAAGGCCGTCACTTCCTTCTGCGAAGCAGTAATGCTCGCGAAGGAGGAGGCGGAGCGCGCGAGGGAGAGACAAGTTTCGCGACCTCGTGCCCCTAGTCGCCGCAGGAGACGCCCCGGGCGTCGAGAGTCGCGAGCCGACTTCCGGCCACCGTAGGCGCGGGCTTGCGGACGGTGAGCAATGGGTAGCTCGCCTTCCGATTAGGACCAGGCCCGGGGCGACAGCGCGTTGTGTTCCACGCGCGCCTCAAAGACATGTCAGCACCAACTGACGGGGTCCGTAAGGGCCAATGCCTGCCAGGGTTGCGAGTTTATCCGAAAGGGATATCGCGGCCCTGGCACACAGGCAACGGAAGGAACACGGGTGGGTTTTAGTCAGTAAAAGTCTGACACGCCCTCCCGCTCCGACCAGAGCGGGAGAAGTTATTTGATAATTCCGAACATCATTTCATTTCATTTCATTTCATCAAAAAAAAAAAAAAGTATCGTACTTATTCTATGTATTTATGTGTGTTCAAGAAAAAAGTTTAAAAAATCAAGACATATTTTTCAATGGGGAATTTTACATACATATACTATATTGAGTTATTTACGTTGTTGAGCAGTTTTTTTTTTCAAACTTATGAAGCAATGGATTAGCAATGTATTTCAAAACGATTCAGATTCTGATTGATCGTGTATTACGTAATTAGGATACTGGTAGACAAGCTACAAGATAGGCCGCAATTTAATCACCACAATGTGCAGTGGCGTAACTATACCATCTGAGGCCCGTGGCAAATTTTTTGAATGGGGCCCTCCAGCGTCCCAGTAATAATAGTCACGTTAGAATTTAATTTTAATAAACCACTGATGTAAGTAGTTACCCAAAACTATTAATAATATTATGTGCATTTTAGTTAAATATCTAATAAGTTTTATTTTCAAGAGCATAGATTTATACAAATATTTATAATGAAATAACAATTAACTTTCAGTAAGATTTTTTTTATTAATAAAATTCTTTTCTCCGAGACACTGAAACTAATACAACCGATGACACTAAAAGTACTGTCACGTGGATTAGAAAAATTTATATGTAAATCGATAGTTAATGGTACGCGTTGATTTAGTAAGCTGAAAATATGTTAAATAAGATTTATTATTATAAAAAAACAAAAATGTTTTACTTTACCGCAGTTTTGGATTTATTTTAGTGCATTCAATAGGAAATTTCGAAATTTAAGATAAATTTTTTTTACCCCCTATCCCACCATTCAAATAGGCACGTCATACCTACTCTTCCGGCCAAATGACGTTTCTCAGCAAAAATTTCGGTTAAATCGCGAAATTTCCTATCGAATGAACTAAACTTCATCAAAATTCGCGATAATAATAAGATACATAAGTATTTGCTTTTTTATAATAATAAATTTTATTTAACATATTTTTGGCTTACTAAGTCAACGCGTACCAAGTTGATTTTATTCGTATAATGTTAACTATCGATTTACATATAAATTTTTCAAATCCGCGATGACAGGACTTTCAGTGTCACCGGCTTCAAGCCTATTTGGTTTAGAGATGGGATTTAACAGGATAATTGTTCTTAAGCTCTGAAATTACCTGTTACTTTTAACAGGGAAATTTCCTTCTTAAGGTAACTGAATAGATAGAATAATTCATACATACTTCGTAATATTTCAGACAGATAAGTAATTAGTTAACTAACTTTTAATGCAGTAGGACAAGAATTGCTAATTCTTTGTCGCATATTTACATTCATTTAACGTCACTATCACTACTGAGCGACCTTCCCAAGTAAATACCGAGGAATTCCCAGTCATCGACAAAATAACTGATAAATGAACGATGAACGAACAAACGTCAGGGCATGGTAAACGGTGAAATGGTAACAGATAACTGTGAATTCAGTTCCTAGGTTATCTGTTAAGCTGCAGTTACTAGGTATTTGGTAACAGATAATTAATTCCTAGTACATCTCTAATTTGGTTAACAAAATGAGGGAATTCCCTGACCGTCACGTCACTAGCTCGCCCGCGTCAATTATGTCGCGACAAAAAATGAAGCAACCAATGGATGCGTTCTGAAAATCGACATCTTTTTGTTTTGAATTTGTTGAAATTTTAATGATTAGTTAGAATTTGTATATGGTCTTTAGTTGTGCCCCACTTTGATTGATTTTAAGTACTTTAAAAAATTATAATTTTCTTAAAAATGTTAGGTTATTTCTAAGCTCGTGGCCTTTTGGGCCGGGCCCCTCTTGGGTCGGGGGCCCGTGGCATTTGTCATCCCTTGCCACCCTATAGTTACGCCACTGACAATGTGCAAAAAGAGTACGGCCATGTCCTTATTTATCTTAGCGATCGTCGCGCCGATAATCGCTATCATTTGTTCGGGTTACGTGCCCTCTGCCAGCGCGACGACGCGTTCGTGTTCGGGACACAAGATGAACGCGACAATCACTTATATTAGGAGACAGAGTAAAATTTACGTTTTGGTTAGTGCAAAGAAGTAGCACTCAACTTCTTTGCACTAACCAAAACATTCATTTTACCAAAACCCAATCACTAAAACCCAAGCTAATAGAACTTACTGGCAATCATAGGTTTCAAGTGGACATTAACAGGCTTCCCTTTGCCCACTGGTGCGTTGACATAGTCCAGGAGGTCAGCATCGGGGTCGCAAGCGTATAAGTTAGCCGCTTTACAAGTATCTATGACAGAACCGCCACCGACCGCCACGTAACTGTCGAAGTCATGTTCCTTCGCGAATGCTATCGCTTCTTTGAAACTGTTGAATAAGGTAAGAAAGAAATAAGTTTGTAGGTCAGGAATTTATAGCTATCTCACTATTTGAAGAAATTTTGTTACAAGCCAATATTGAATAGTATTATCTGGGATATGGCATGAAAGTCGAGATTGGCAAAGTCCATTGAAATGATATCCCAAGACCCACTAACAAAACTCTGTGTCCTATAATGACATTGAGTTGTTTGTTTTATCTACTAAATGTCTTAAGTGACAAAGTTCAAATTCCATACCAAACAAAATTATTTTAAACATTTTTATCACAGAAAATCAACAAAGACTACATTTGATAATTGAGTAAGTGACAATTAATGTAATTTATCTAAGATTCTGGATTCAAGTATAAGCCCCAACTAATCTTACTCCAGATAATCTAAAAAAAAGCAGCCAGATCATAGTTTTCCTGTGGTAAGGGATTACTGCCTTTCCAAATTAATTGCTAGCAATCACTTAACAGATTAATCCTGAATAGAAATATCTTACAATGAGTAGCTTCTAAAACTTACCTTGTATCAGTAGGCTCTACCCGAACTTTATCAAACACTTTATAATTGACTCCGTTTCTTGTGAGCGAGTCAAGCGTTGCCTTCACAGGGTTCAAGGCAACAACGTTGGGATCGGTCATCACGCATACATTCTTTGAGTTCATGTTGGCCAAGTCCTGCCCAACTTCCCGTGTCACTCCTAATCCATATCGCACTGTAGAGCATTTTATCTACAAATGCAGACAAGTCAGAAAATATTATATTTTTGCTTTTTCTCCTTTGGAGCTTTACTGAATAAAAGTAAAAAAAAATGCTACGAAGCCTGCATTCAAATTGGTAGAAGGCAGCAGATGATGTTATAAGAATTTAGGCATACTTAGTTATAACTACTATATCTTTGGAGTGAAAGTCTTATAAAGTTGACAATAAATGATGTGGTGAGATAACAACTGATTAATGTATCATAACAAATCCACATATACTGATAAGACAGATATAGTTTTAGTTGTTTTGCAGCATAAACCATTACTTTAAAATTGTTATAAATCTAAGAACTTTAAATATTTCAAATACTACCTACTTCAAAAGCATAGTCTTTCTGTGGTGTAGCATTTGATACTTGAATGTTTCCCCGGTTGCCATGAGCTGGACACTGACACCTAGAACAAAACAACAAATATTTTCAGCAAAACAAGTCCCATGAATAACAAATAATTAACTCTTCTAAAAACACTTACGACGCAACGTTGATTGTTCTTAGCAAATCAAAAACTCTTTTACGGTTGCCCATCTTCTCTTATCGTTTGCGACTGGAACAAAAGTCACTGAAAAATATTTATTATAGACTTTTATCTCGGAGCTTATCTCATGAAAATACTGTTCATTTGACAAGAAAGCCGTATCTATATAACTGACTGATGAGTACTGATGTGTGAATACGATTATATCTGTTATGGGTTCTTGTTTTGACATTTCACTACTTTGAGACCTGGGTTATCGATTATTAGGACTTTATTTACTTCTAACTTATGTTTACATTATTTTACGTAATCAAATACAGATAAAAAAATTAAAAAATATTTTGTAAACAAGAATCAAGAATTCCCGCACCTACACGACTGTTATATGTCACTGTCGCTGTCAAATTGTCGATGTGGTTGTCAAAAATGTGCCATTCGTTCAGAAATATAGTTTTTTTAATAATTAAACTTGTAATTTGACTTATTTCTTCTAGGACGTGATAGTGTGCCCCTTTTGCAACAATTAAGCACCCCATAAACCCTAGGCGAAAATTCGTAGGATTCGAGAAAACCCAGTTTTTATGTATTTTTGAATATTCTCCAGAATTTGTCACGAAATATTACTTTTCTCTAAACTCTCAAATTGAATGGCCTTCATTGCGGTTCCATTGGGTACCTTATACTTTAATAAACCTTTCAATGTAACCAAATTTTCTGAAAAATCATCATTCTCCTGCCCTTAGCCCAATTTATGTGGGGTCGGCGCTTCTCTATTAGCCGTCATCTCGGTAGTCACCCCTTTCTAGCCATATCATCTTCCACACAGTCCATCCACCGTTTCTTTGGTCTTCCCCTACTCTTATAGCCATCGACATTCATACTCAAAACTTTCCTCACAACAATTTCCTCATTCCTCCGGATCACATGCCCATACCATGAAAACCGATTTCCGCACAACTTTTCGGTTACCGGTGCCACTTTCAGACTTCCTCTTATGTAGGTACTCATTTCTTATTCTATCCATTCGTTTAACACCACACATCCCTCTTAGCATTCTTATCTCAGCTGCATGCAATTGCCTTTCATTCCTCCCTTTTGTGGCCCAACATTCTGATCCATACAAGACAGCAACTATTCTAAAACATCAACAATAATAAAATAAAGGAAGAAGTTTATTAATCATTTTCAAAAATCATCTGGGTACCTACGTTCTTTAGGTTATCTAACGAAAAAATTACTATGACACTAAGCGTACAAATGACGGAGAAGATAGCTGATTAAAAGAAGACATCTTCATTTAATCAGATATCTAAGAGGTGATGTCGTATCAACTGACATAACGCTCCGTCAAAACAAGTGTCAAATTCAACTTTTCGGACGGGCAAAAATACATCGGGAGTAGGGACAACTGTCAAATCGTGTCGTCGTTCATTCTTTGTTCGGGCTCCAAACTAACCGTATGTCCGTAGGTGATAGGGAGTAGGAAACGACCGTAACTAAGGCCGTAACTACGGACTTCGTGCTTAGGGAGTAGCCCCCCTGTTTCGGGTATTTCTCAGTTGTCGAAATTCGACGGGAAAATCAAATGTAAGTTTGGGGAACTAGTTGACGACTTCTACACAAATAAAATAAAATCCAAAGTAGACATCCAAGTGATGTATTAATAAATTCATACAGATTTCGTTCACATAATACACAATAGAAAAAACTATTTCAACTACAACTCCATAAAGAATAAAACATCTTACACGCTATTAGCATCATTTGGTTACATAACTTTCAATAAGTAACGTACTGACAGGCTAAAATGGCATTAAAATATTTCATCACAATTAGATTTCACAATATATTATTAAATAAATACAATTTTTACATAAGACGAAAGAACATAAAACAGGTTTCAGCATTTACTTAAATAATATCTCGAAATAATTATATTAACTTATAATTCTTTTGCATATTTACGAAGTAATAGGTAAAATGTCTATTTACACGACTGCAGTGTTGCTATAGCTACATGCGAAATTCATTCATGGCAACGATTATAATTATCACAATTTACAAAGATTTCTTCATAGGAAAAATCTTGATACCTACCTTCGTATCATGCGATTGTAATGTGGGACTGTGCAAGCAAAAGATATGATCACAAATATGATTAACACTTCTAAAATTATTGCTATAAAATGGTTAATCAAATGTATGTGTACGCTCACTTTAGTTAATACTAGTGTATGGCAACGCGCGCGGTATGTAGGTAACTATATCGTATATAGGTATTAGCAGTATCACTATTACTATTTACCTAAGAATATAAGTGATCGTTTAAAACTTAATATACAGAAAACCTACAATTATAATTATGGGAATGTGAAGTTGTGAGTACATGGTATCTGCTAGAACGTAACGAAGAGGAAATAATGAGAATATAGTTAATTACATTTGTTTTCTTAACTTATCTTCCGTCGTCTTACAAACGCGAACACCTATTGCTATTATTACGATACTTTCGTCTATTAAAATGTGGAAATTGTTAAAATTTAACATGTAACAACAATTTTCAGTGTTCATCGTCACTTGGGAGACCATAGGCGAACATTATCCTCGTATAGCAACTATAAAGAATTTCTTTGGTCCATATTGAATAACTGGCAGCAGATGAATTAGCTTAAAAATACCGAATGGATCGTTTGATTTTCAAACGACTATACTCGTATAGTATAAATACATTATCCAGCCTATAGTCTCGCAGTAAGAACACAATATCTATAGACAGCATGCACCAACAATCTAAGACACCTCAATATCATCTACTAGAACAAACTAGACAACAAACAGTCACTGGTCCGATAGTTTGTCGCTGATATATACCTATCTCTTTTACTACTCATCACAATTACATATTTGGCAAATCTAACTGAGCTGTAAACACATATCTATTGCTTCGTTTACGCGAGGCGAAATACTGGTGTTACGAAACTAGCATTTTTATTAGCTTACAAACGAGGGCTAAATGTTCTCTATAACATAATTATTGTTATACACCAGCTTGGATAGTATCAACAAGGTTTTGAATATTTCGTAAATAATTAACGTTGGAAACAGTAGTTCAACAAACTACATATTACTATTGCTGATAATCTTCGTAAACTAATATTTTAATATACGTGACACCAATGCTAAGACTCGATTAAAATTGTATAAGCTAGGATATCACATTATAACAAACTAAACGACCCCACGGTACGTCGAAACTAATTTGGTAATTCCAAACTGCGCACGAGCAGTCATTTGAGTTTCTTATATTGTAATTTAAAAACTAGCTTATTATGCTACAATTCTACACAAACAAGTAGAATTACTCAATATACAACACCAATTTTCATTTTTAGTAAGAAATATTTCAGAATTATTATAAAAGAGTGAGCAATTGAGCCTAGACTCTTCACAATCGTCACTTATCAACCAATGTTTACAAAACTATAGAAGTCAATGCAAATACTGTGAGTTTTTGAAATGATTTATGAATTTTATTAAAATATTAGTAAAAAATCCGCGTCGGGACGGACGGTCTACTGGCAATACTTACAATATTGGTGTTATAAATTCTTAGCGACGCTAAAGCAGTAACTAACACGAAGTGAAACTGTCGTAACATCTCAATATAATGTGTAGATAGACGACTGTCCAAATGGGGAATGGTTAAAATGTTTGAGTATGAAAACCGTGTATAATAACAATGACATACATGCTTTAAACGGTAGTATAATACTGAACAATTTATAGTGATGTTAACGTCGTAAAATTAGGTAACGTTGATCGATTGGCTGCTCCAACATAACTATTTTACGTGTGTTTATGCCGTGTATTGAACTGTGATTGTATAAAATACTAGAATAAATAAGCTCGTAGCCGTACAAACAAAATTAAAGCCTTAGGCCAGATATCCAAAGTAAAGTATTTATAGTTGAATTTCGTAACACTTCCACGATCGCTATACATGGGTGTTTTTTTAGTAATTTTGAACACATAATCCATTCAGTCAGACTCATAGCTACATCCCAGCCCTATATAACCAATATTTATGGTTTAATTATCATTAAAAGACGAATATACAATACGATAAGAATTTAATATGTGTCGTAAACACTGAGCTCAATAGACATTTTGAATACAATCCCCAGACTGACTGGAACATTTGAACTTGTCAGTTTTATGGCCTTGTGCTCAGCTTGCTAAGCAGGAATACAATATCAAGCTTGCATTGCTGCGGCTGCTGACGTAATACGTGGTTACTACCGACATAGATTTAACACAGGTTTTCTACGAACATTGGTGTTGAGCTACGTTCCACGGCTGCCAGATGCTTCATCCCTGTCTCTCTTAGTCGGGCAGCATGTGTACGAACGAGACAGGGAACATGCCCCGCCGGCTGGTGCCTTCCACCTGTCCTTCCATCCAGTTGTCGTCTTCAGTGCGTTCGTTTATTACAACAATGACTTCTCCTTCGCGGAATGATAGCTCATCCTCGTTGTCTGCTGAGCAGTCATACAGTGCGCGACACCGTCGCAGCCCTCCCATCTGGAATAATAAAAATAAAAGCTTTTAAATAGATGTCATATAACATGAATCGATCAAGCAGTCATCATGTCGCGGACGACCTTTGGAAAGTTCTTTTCAGTTCAAGAAACCTCAATAACTTACCATAGTGATAGACGCCGAGGGCGATCGCGAGTGTACGCTCGACGTATCCGACACGTCGAGCGAGCGACTATCACTCCTTCGCGATCGTTCACGTGACCGCGAGCTATCGCACGACAACGCCGACTGCAGCCGACTGTCGTCCAAACACGAATCCGTGATGTCGCACAGTTCCAACGACGAGTCTTGACTAGAACATTCCTGGAAACGTGTACATTGACTTATTATAAGGAATGTATTTTCGAGGGAAAAACTATCAGCTAAACTTTGTAGAAAGTCCTAAAGATTGTGAATGTTTGATGCTAAAGTTCGCTTAAAACTGGGAACTGGCTCAAAAAAAAGTACTTAACAAAAAAACAAAAGCTCACGGGTATTCCTATTTATGTTCTAGTTTAAAAACTAGTTTTTCAAATAAAATAATAATTAAATGAAATTAAAAATTAATAGATGATGCAGTGTCATTCATGCAGAACAAATTCACCAAAAGTTAATGTTCCACACTTTTATTAGGAGCCGGTTTTAATATTAATAGCAATAAAAAAATTAACATTATATTAGATGGGTGGCTCCTAATAAATTAATATCTACATAAAATACGAGTACTTCTATATATTCTATGAAGGAGGATCTAAAACAAAGGGGCATGTTTAATAAAATACAAGAAAGCCGAAAGCTGTTAGTGATAAACGACATGCAGTGAGGACGAAATAAAATACCCATAAAATACACATAATTGCAATAAAATGCATAATTTATGGTGCAGGCATAGAAACTGATTGTCAAGAGTCAGGTGCAAAATGCAATGATCCCTCAATTTGCCAACAGAGGGGAATCAAAGCCGCGGATTAAACATATAGTTTGCAGCGTATTACAAAACAAAAGTGTAGGCTTTTATCAAGCGATTTTGACATCTTTGGAGTAGATATAAAAACTAAAGTAGCGTGCACAATTTTGCGGATTACTCCGGTACTGTGTGGGAAGTTATTTGTGGTTTTTAATACTGCACGTTTTAGATTTTGTCGGTGTTCTCTTGACAATAAAATATAATTAAAACAATTATTAATAACAATGTAAGGGCGTAAATCAAACAAGGGTAAGCGAGTAAGTACACTAAGTTCTCTGTCTGTCGTTCGTTACCCTTTTCAGTTTCGCTTTCACAGCCTTTTCCAGGTGCAATCTATTTTTCTTCTGTAGCAAAAACAAATATAACCCTGTACTAATTTAATATCACGTTAGTTGCTATCATTT
Organism: Agrochola lota; assembly: GCA_947364205.1. Lineage (NCBI taxonomy): Eukaryota > Metazoa > Arthropoda > Insecta > Lepidoptera > Noctuidae > Agrochola > Agrochola lota. The sequence goes on along the minus strand of OX376219.1, from coordinate 16,925,618 downwards.
CATTCGTATTAGTATATTTTTTTACCTTTCCAATAACTTTGTCACATTAGCAACTATTGATTTATGTACATTTTTATACAAATTCCGAAATAGTTATTTGATCAATTGTTGTGTCACGCTCTTGCAATCAAATTCGTAGAAAACATTAGATATTAGATACCAAGTTTTTCAATGACATTGATTCAAAAGTGTCACAAACTAAAACATTCTGTCCCACATCCCTCATCCTTCCCTTATTATTGACTATGTGGGAGCGAGACAGTATATTTGCACAGGGGATCGACTGCAAGTTTTGTAGGTAATCAACATTTAGCCTTCAAGGCTCCGGGCGGGCCAGGTCCGTGTTATTAGAACATACTCCGATGTGGTTACGGACTGGACACAATTTACGTACAAAATAGATGCATTTAATCATTTTTCCCCTTCCTGATGGAACACTGAACCGACCGTCCCGGAGCCCCGAAAGTCCTCGCTTTGATTTGTTTTTAGCTTTAGCAAGCCTCCGTCACTCGTTCGAGGTCGCGCACTAACGTACCTACGGCTTGCGTTCACCCAGGTGGACAAAAATCCAGTCGGTACTCTCGGGAGTCCGCGTAAGGTACATTTTAGCGCGCACGAAACGCCTGTAATACTTTTGTAGGTAATTATAGCACTAATTATCTATAGGAATGAAGTATCTGTTTTAATCTGTGGCTTTAGACCCATTTTTTTTACAGTATTACTCTGAAATTAATAAAAAAGTGTTTCTAGATAATCAACATGTCAAAATTAAACGCAAGTCAAATAGGCTGTTGATAATTCAGTCAACTTATCACAGCAGTTGACGCGCACTTGTCAATTTGTTAGCAAATTTTTGAGTTGCCTTTGGTTCCAGAAACTGGGCGTCGGTCTCACTGAAGACTGTTCAAATCTGGCAATGTAGACTACCTACATAACTTACACCCAAGGTATACGGCAGCCGGTTTATTCTGTAAAAGCTCAACGTGTAAAACTCCGGTGAAGTGAACTGTTATTCCACCAGTCGACGTATTATGTAAAAATCAATTTCAAATGGGCTGTCTATAGTGGCAGTTCACTTCAAGCTAAGTTCACTTCACCTAAGATTTCACGGTGAGATTTTTACAGAACAGACCGACTGATGCTCAGGATTGACACTAGTGACAGCTAATTTCAAAACTGTTTCACGGTGAGACATACACAACGGTAGCCAATCTCCCATCTCCCTTACTGTAGCTTTAATAATGAATGTGAACATAAGTAAGGTTCCAGCGCGTACCTTCCTGGGCGGCGGCGTGGGCTCGTCCCGCGCGTGCGCACCGTTGTGCAGCGCGGGCGGCGTGGGGGGGGGGCCGGCCGGCCGCGGCTTGGCCTGGGCGCCTACTGCTGCAGGGACACGACAGCATTCATGTTATTACTCCTATTAAAGTACTGATAATGTTGCTATGTTAGATGGGATGCACGATAGAAGCCAGCACAGTCGGGCTACAAACTCTAAGGAACGTAGATGTTTGGCAGATTAAAAGAAAATTATAATTTTAGAAATCCATCTAGAATTTTTAAACCAAAGCTAAACCTGTATTGTATTTTTTTTTGTAATTTATAAATATACCCTTGATTTTTTTTTAAGCGAGTCCTTTTGCAATAATTACACAGGCAGCCACATTTTTGGAAAATTATCAATTGATAGAAATCAATTTAATTTATACTTCAAAAACTTTCAGTATATGACATGACGTAAGAAAATCTGGAAATTCAAAATTAAATGATAGGAAATGAGTAAATGAATTTTGAATCCAATTTGTTCTTGGAAATAAATCGTTTTGTTACTGTCCATAACATATTATACTTGAAAATGCTATCATTTGGATATGATAATTTATTATGATATAATCAGTAATATAATCCATCACATAGGTATGCAAGTTCACGATCACCTGCGATAATAACATAGGTTACCATTATACCAGTACAGCTGCACTTTTATTTTTTTCAATTCTTTGATAAATAAACAAGATAATGCGTATTATGATACGCAAATATTAGACTTTGGATATGTTACTACAAAATTATATTTTATCTACTCTCATATTCGAATTATAAACTTCAAAACGAGTTTAAATTAACATACTTTATAAACACAATACCGAAATTTAAAAATAGAATCATATTATAACACTTTTTCTCTAACGAAATAATGTTATAACAGTAGTTTATGAAACTGTTGCATAAAGAGGGGTATTAAAATACTCGTTTGATACTATTAAAAACCTCGCCTACGGCTCGGTTTTTAATAGTATCAAACGAGTATTTTAATACCTAGTTATGTGCAGTTTCATACACTACTTTATCTACTCTCATATATTGGGATTGAACCTACTAAATAAAAGATCACAGTTAAAGATCAAGAATAAAAAAATCCCTCGAAATTCAGTACAACTTCACGTATGAATGGCGCCTGCATCCAGCACATCACCGCGCATGCGCTAGAGCAGTGCTGCAGTCCCCCGCTATCGTTCCATTACAAAAGTTGATGGAAACTCCTTGGTGATATTAACTTCTTGGATTTGCTGTATCGTATTAGAAAAAAAATTGTTTTATCTACTCACATATCGTAATATTCGAATTGTAAACTTCAAAACGAGTTTATATTAACATACTTTATAAACACAATACCGAAATTAAAAATTAGAATCATATTATAACACTTTTTCTCTAACAATATAATGTTATAAAACATATTTTTTTTTTCTATTACGATACAATGCAAATTTAAGAAGTTAATATCACCAAGGAGTTTCCATCAACTTTTGTAATGGAACGATAGCGGGGGACTGCAGCACTGCTCTAGCGCATGCGCGGTGATGTGCTGGTGCAGGCGCCATTCATACGTGAAGTTGTACTGAATTTCGAGGGATTTTTTTATTCTTGATCTTTAACTTTTGTTATTTTATTTAATAGATTAAATCCCAATGTATGAGAGTAGATAAAGTAGTGTATGAAACTGCACATAACTAAGTATTAAAACACTCGTGTGATACTATTAAAAACCTTGCCTACGGCTCAGTTTTTAAACATACACTCGTATTTTAATACGGCTCATTACGCGACAGTTTCATAAACTACTATTATGGCATAGAAATTTAATGTTGTTATTGGGTATATTTAAAAAAAACATTGCTTTCGATAGTATATAGGTATGTACATACATGTATCGTGTCCAGTTCTTAAAGAGGGCGTCTTTTTTTTTGGGATAATCATGCCTGCTCCAAGCATCTATCTCATCAAGGCCTATTGTCGTTTCAGGGGATTCAATACGTTAGTGTCTCTGCAATGTAAAAAGTGTAGATATCGTACCGTGCAGCGAGCGCGCGCTGTCGGCCGACGGCGACGGCGTGGAGCGTGCGTGAGGCGCGTGCGGCGCGTGCGACGCGTGCGACAGGGACACTGCAGGCGGCAGCGGGGCCGCGCGCTTCTTCAGGCTGCCGATGTTGTCTGTAATATATCATGTATTTGTTAATACTTATAGTTATGGTATGAAATTAAACTTACGGGTTTACCACGCAATATGCTGTGAAAACGAAAGCACGGACACTACCACTGCCAATCCAAATAAAGCGTTTGGTCCGGCGCGTCAAGGGGGGCTAGAAACGGTTAAGTGCAAGTGAGATATACTACACGTTAGACCGCTCTTACACGAATTTCGCACGAAAACGCGTGCAAACTGATCGCGGCCTTATAGTCAATACTCACAGACGTTAGGTTTCCTAGGCAGCGTGGTGGGCGTGGGCGGCGCGTGGTGCAGCGAGTCGCACGTGGAGGAGCGCGAGCGCAGCACGGGCGAGTCGCCGGCCGGAGCGCCGCGCTCCGTGCTCAGTACCGCGCCGCCCGCGTACGACGGCGGCCGCGACCGCGGACACTTCTTCTCAGGAGTTAAGCTGCCATTTTGCTGTTAATATAAATATTGCCATGTCAGATAAACAGTAAATAGACGTTATTGTGTTTTTTTTTGTGCTGGACTTTACCTGAGAACCGAGGTTATAACTTTTTTTTGTTTATCACAAAAAACAACTCTGTGCGAGCACCCATAAGCCCAACGTTTTCCGTGTGTTACACGGCACGCTGGCGTAAACAGAGTTTCTTTATGAAAATCATGCGAAAATAAAAGTTGTTTCCCAGTTTGATGTACACAAAGAGTAAATAACAATAGTTTTGTGACGGATCTTTTTACACCCTGTAGGTATTACAAGTCATAACGAGCTTTCATAAGGGTAAAAACTGTGTGCTCATAAAATGAACATGCACAGAAAAGAACGAGCATCACTACTGACTTTAAATTGTACAACTTACTCTTTCATCTATAACTGTGTCATCGTCAGAGAAATCTGTTGAGCCGTCATCGTGTGATAAATTCCAGTCTATGTTGATATTCTCGAATATACTCTTCTCTCGTTTATCGACGTTTTCCAACTGAAAAACAACATTTCCATTGAACCATAACATTAAATACCAAAGCACACACTCGCAGGAATTGGCTATCATTTCTAGGAGCGTTTCGGTATCCCTATTTTATGAAAAACTAGCGACCCGCCCCCGCCCCTGCTTCGCATGGTTTTTCGACTTCACAAAACATCATTTCTTTCTTAAATGTAAGTTTGATAATTATGTTTATTATACACATGAACCTTCCGGAATAAATTCTCTAAATGAAGGTGAAAACAAGCACCAAAATCCATTGCGTCGTTAAGATGAACAACGCGGTCACACAGACAGACATGAAAAGCGACTTTAATTTATGATATGTATAGATATATGTAGAAGTAACATACATACCAACTCTAAACATCCAAGGTGCCCATATTGCCTCGCGATCTGTAAGGCAGTCCTGCCACTCGCATCCTTGATAGTAGAGTCAGCACCCGCTTTGAGCAACAACTTCATAGGTTCAGTTCTATCGGTGGCCGCGCACAGGTGTAAGGCGGTCATGCCCTGAGAGTTGGGCTTGTCTAACAGAATTGAGCCACCGTTTTGGACTAGAAAATCGACTATATGTAGAGAGGAACCGTCGCCTAGTTCCCTTGATATCGCTAAGTGGAGTGATGTTTCGCCGAGATCCTGGAAATTGAGTGTTTTTATCAGTTGTGAAAACTTTCAGAATTTTGTACGCTGTGTTTTTTATTTCATATTGCTATTTATTTACTTTCTATGTGGATTCTTCTAATATACGTTTTAGAGGACAGTTTGTTTAGTGCAGTTGGAAAGTACACGAACCCTAAACCAAACCAAAAAAAAAAGGGGCATCACAATTACCATACAGAATTGTATCAATATTTTACTTATTCTTTTTTTATTTCGTTATATTTAAATGACTTAGGCTAGATAGTAATGTGAATGAAGTATCATCAACTGTGATATTTTAGGAGTGAAAAGAAAATCCTTTGTTTATCACATCTATTACAAAATAGCAAAATTTTTCTTCGTAAACACGGACTAATAGTGATTTGAATTAGGAATGTGGATGTATACTAAAAGTAAATGAACAAGTAACAGACTGGCAAGAGAGAGAGAATGTGTTAATTTGGTCAAAATGAAAGTCCAAGATGGCGGCAGCGATTTTCATTAATGTCGTTTCCACAGTTTTCGAGGGTGCTAAAGCCGATAGTGAGGTCAAAATGTAAATCCAAGATGGCGGCTCTGAAAATTTTCAAATTTGTCATCATGGATATAGTTTTTATGGTTTTCAAGGGTGCTAAAGCTGATAGTAAGGTCAAAATGACAATCCAAGATGGCGGCTGCGAAAATTTTCAAATTTTTCGTCATGGGTGTCGTTTTCATAGTTTTTGAGGGTGCTAAAGCCGATAGTGAGGTCAAAATGTAAATCCAAGAGGCGGCTCTGAAAATTTTGAAATTTATCATCATGGATATCGTTTTTATGGTTTTCAAGGTTGCTTAAGCTGATAGTGAGGTCAAAATGAAAATCCAAGATAGTGGCTGCGAATATTTTCAAATTTTTCGTCATGGCTGTAGTTTTCATAGTTTTTGAGGGTGCTAAAGCCAATAGTGAGGTCAAAATGTAAATTCAAATGACGTTATTTGAAAAACAAAGAACACTCTCGCCTTAAAAATAGTTGTTTGCTCCCTAGGCAAACAATCTACTATTGGGTCTTTAATAGTGAAGCGCAAAAAATCAGTGTGCTAGACAGAAAATCTCATATTTTGCGCAACCTGTACTTACAGAACCGGGCAGTGCAGCAGCCAGGTCAGCTCCCTCAGCGTACGCCTGCAGCAAGTTTTGCAGATGTCCGTTATTGACAGCATGCTCCACTTCCGACAGTCGCTCGGCCGCGTCGCAACACGTCTGCGCTGCAAACGCACGGTATACGTACTTCTCGCGGATAAACCGGAGACGGTCCTCCCTGGAAAATTGATTTATTTGTTAGTAGGTATGTATACGGAAATATGAGAATATTTAGTTAGTGAACTAAGAGCGAAAGTTGTGAGATTAGCGGAAATGCTTTAGTTGGTTTGTGGTATTTTTTATATTTTTCTTTCTGTTACTGTAGCAATAGAATTACGAAGATCAATCGATCTTTTTTAGAAAAAGTCTACGGCTAAGTCGAGCAGATCGAGAATGCTGGTGACATTTAAGACGATTTTTTGAGAGATCATGTGGAAAGGTTTGTGAAAGAATATAAATGTGCGCTTCGACTAGCACTATCGAATATATAGGAATCTTTACGCGCCCTAGACAGGTGCAACAGCATTGAGAATTTTTCGTATGCAAAATATTCATATCACTTTGATTATGTGTATTTTTGTCAGCATACTGCATTATTCTCTTTATCAAAACATTAACTTACATGGAACTGTCAGGCGTGAGCTTATCCCTATCATCAAGCGTGTTCTCCATAATTTCGTTGAACATCTGGTTGCCCATATGCCTTGCGAGCAACAGTTGCGACGTACTCAGTCGGTCCAGAGTCAGTGATTGTATACGAGATATGTGTACGCCCAGCTCTCGGTGACTGCCCGAACACTCTATACAGACGATTACGCCAAAGTTTGTTGATAGCCATGTGGGGTCTGGAATGTGAAATAAATATATATTATTTAAGCACACGTAATGGGATTAAATTCGAGAAACTCGTTATCATTATCAAGCCCCATTAGAAAGTCTGACAACCAGTCTTACCAAGGGGTATCGTATTACCCAGTTACTGCGTTGTGGACGTCAGTTAAGCAGTCGCTCCATGTAAAATACTGATATTCAGCTGCATCCAGTTAGACTCGAAGCCGACCCCAACATAGTTAGAAAAGGCTAGGCAGATTGATTGAACCCTTATGACATTGGTGTCTCTTCACGCTGAAATATTCATAAAGCTGTTTCGAATGGCGGCTTCGGTAAAAAAATATGATAAAGGACTTAACCGAATTTGAAGGTTACAGTACCTATCTATAGGGGAAGGAAGTCTTTTATCCATTCAATGTTATTGGACAAGGATAGGGAGTATCTATCAATATGATTATGCTAAAATATTTACATTTTTGCTCAGTAATTTTTTGTCGAATGATAAAAATTACACCGCCAAAATAATTATGCGGATGCCAAAATTATACTTTTTTTTTTTTTTTTTTTTTCTTTATTATGGAGCTTTGTCACAATACTGACTATGTCGCTCCATCATAGCCAAATTTTGAATTTATTCAATTATTTTATATGATTGTAATATATATTGTAGAGAGTTCTAGCCTCATCCGACATAGGCTTAGCTAAAACACCATTTAAAGTACCAACTCCTAACATATTTTGGGAATCAAACCGATTTCTCCTAAGGCGTTCGCCCCGCTCACACTCGATCAAGATATGATGTACGTCCTCGATTATTCCACATTTCTCGCAATTAGGTGAAGGTGTGATACCCATAAGGAACGTAAACTTCCTTGATGGGATGTGACCAGATCGAAGCCTCATGGCAGTAACAATATCTTTTCTATTGAGTGAACAGTTATCTATCCACGGAATTATTAGAGGCTCAGGTTGAATGGTCTTGTACCAGATACCTTTTTCTCTTGATCTCACATCATGAAATTCTTTCCACAGTTCATGACAATATTTTTTAACCAGATAGAAGTTATCTGCGAAATATGGTACTATATCTAACGGAGTACCGTCTATGCAGGCCCTCTTAGCACAAACATCTACCACCTCATTGCCATGTATCCCGATATGAGACGGAATCCACTGCAGTATTACTAATTTACAATTCTGTTGAAGTTTCAAAATCTGATCAATAATTGTGTAAGCTATCGGTGTTCCTCGAATTGTCGAGGTACAACGAGCCACATGTTGTAAGGAACTCTTGGAGTCAGTTAGTATTAGAAACTTACTATGATTTATTGATTGAGTGTATGATAAAGCTTCGCTAATTGCCAACAGTTCCAGGTACATTATAGACACGTTCGTGTCAATACTAAAACCCATAGATATATTTTGTTGAGGGTCATAAAAAGCCGCTCCGGAATTATTATTTTCTTTGGAACCATCTGTGAATATTTGATAAAAATTTGGGTATTCTGTGTTTACGTATTGACAACATAAATCATTTAAAACCAATGGCTGAAATCGTTTTTTTGTTTGATTTACTCCGTTAATGCTAAAGTTAATGTTTTTAGATAAATCTATGTAACTGACCCAAGAGCGATAACCGAACATCTCTAAATTCTGGCTGCAGTGTATTCGTAAGTCTTTAAGGTATTCATGGCTTAAAATGAGTAAAGGCTTGTTCTTCCTTTTCCACAAAGGCATCTGAGGTAAAAAATCGTCCAGCATGTTAACAACTGTATGACTACTTAACAACGACTTACACTTTAAATAAAATTTACCGGCTAAATAGTTTCTACGAATAAATAGGGGCTGGAGACTTAATTCACTACTCATGACATGAATTGGTGTAGATTTTATAAAGCTACCGATGATCCTCATCGCTTGGTTTTGGACTTTGTCGAGTTTATACAAGTTTGAGTGGCAACTGTCTCCATACAGAAAGCTAGCGTAGTCCATACGACTACGTATTAGAGAAATATAAGCGATTCTTAAGTGTTTCGGGTGAACGCCCCAGTTAGCTCCAGATAGAACTTTAAGGACATTGAGAAATCTTGTTGTTTTTTGATGGGTTTCATTTATATGTTTGGCCCATCTTAGAGAACGATCCAGCCAAAGGCCCAAATATTTTACATTTTCTTCTACCTGCAAGAATGAGTTGTTGATTTTAAGAACGCCTATTTCATTATTTTTACCTCTTTTAAAAATACAAGTTTTAGTTTTTGTTGTTGAAATCTCTAAACCGATATCAGCAAGGGGTTTGGCAAGTAAGTTCAATGAGTTCTGTAAATAATAACAAGCTTGAGCTACACTATCTTCAACGGAGTAGACAACAAAGTCATCAGCATATTGTGAAACATGGACATGATCGGAACTATTTTTTTTACATAAATCTATAGTGGCTACATTAAATAGTAACGGGGATAGAGGGTCACCTTGTGCTAAGCCCCTTCCCGTAGTTCTTACCATACGTAAATCGTTTACTTTAATATTTAAATGTCTCTCACGAAGAAACTCCCAAAGGTATAAACAAATCCTATTTCCTACGCCCAGCCGATCTAATGTCAGCAATAGCTGGGTTATATCTACATTATTGTAGGCATTATCGATGTCTATGAAACAACCGACCGTGACACCATTTGTACAAAAACCTTCCAAAATTATACTTCTTTGCATAGTGAGTGTTTACTCACTGCGTTTTATTGTTAAACTAATAATTATCTCATCATTCGTCGTTCCTACGTAATAAGTCACAAGTATGTTTTACAGACATATGTAGAAACAATGTTTATACACAATCTTTGAGATCTATACAGTCATCTTGAATATCTATCTTGCCTACTTTATTATAGACTTTGTAAAATATTTTTTAACCAGCGCCCAGCGGTTTCACCCGCATAAGTCTCGACGCTGTGGGAATATCGGGATAAAAAGTAACCTATGTCCCAATCCAGGTCATGGTCTACCAATGTGCCAAATTTCATCCAAATCCGTTCAGCCGTTTTAGCGTGAAAACCAAACAAACAAATAAATAAAGAAACAAACTCACTTTCGCGTTTATAATAATAATATACCTATTTAGTAAGAATTAGGATAGTTAAGAAGTTAGAATTACTGGCTAGCCACATTGGCTCAGGATTGAGTTGAGTAGAAAAAGGAAGGGAAGGCTTTTCCCCTGCAGTGGGACAACACAGAATAAAACCTACCATTAGTAGAACCGCAGTCGGCACACACTTGGTTGCCAGGCATGGCTCTCACAGCCCGTATGATAGACCGCTGCAGGTCTAACAGCGAGTGGCCGGAGTCATTGCTCTCGCCCGCTTGTTGGTGGAAGGCCCTCATTAAAGCGCCCTCCTTGCAGTTTACCAGGACTGATGTCCACGCTCGCTGTTCGTTCTCGTCTTCAGCTTGAAAGTGGTATGTTCGGTTATCTGTGAATGAGATGCCGATAATATTGTAGCTGCAAGTCTTTAGGGTTCGTAAATCATGTTGAGGTTGCTCAACGAAAGTTGCGAAGAGAACCCAGTAATTACTACCCATAATTGGATAAGATGTTGCATCATAAATATTAAATGAAAGTTGTCTAACTCGTTAAAGTTTTACCCCGTATGGAATGGAAGCCTCAACTTTTATTAACTGCACAAGTTTCTATGTAGCTCGACCTAATAACGTTAAACTCGAGAGGAAAGCTCTAAGTATGAGAAATGATGAATAATTTAACGCTCACATGAGACTAGATCAAATGCCCGTTTATCTTCAGCGGCGACTTTAATTTGGCATGTCAGGAGGTTGACCCTCGCCGGAGTCTTGTTCTCGTCTGCATGGAAGATGTCGAGGAAACCTTCCGCAGTGACCCGGCACCGGCGCTTCTGCCACACGCGCCGCACCTTGCCCTCGGACTTCTTGAGCAAGTAACCACTCCGGCTAACACCGTGCTGCTTGTCGCCCTGCATCTGGTGCAGAGAGTAGCCACCCACGGATGACACCACCTGGAATGCAGACATACGCAAGTGAGAAAAACACGATAAGTGTAAAAAATAAACAAATCTAGCTGTTTTGCAAGCAACAGTACGACTAATGCGCCGCGACTACAAATATCTGGCAAGTCATCGTGATTCTCACAAGTCGCGCGAGTGCTAAATAATAAATTGTAAAATTCGTTACCTCTCTGTCCTGAGGCGCAGCTGCTCGCAGCATGTTTCTGAGCTCTAATAACCTCCGTCTTTCGTCGTCTTGCTGCTGCCTGATCTTCTGCAGTTGTACACTCAAGTCTGCGACGTATACACCAAAGTGTTCAATCGTCTTCAGACCATCTTGAAAGTAATTCGTCTGTGCGTGATAGTACTCCACCAAATGTTGGAGCAGCTCGATCCCTTTCTTCGTCTTTATCTCGTTGAACTTTATCAGGTACTGCAACAACAACATTCAGTTAACACAGGAGCTAACACTTCAACAGGGCCAGTCACAACAACGTTCAAAAATGGAATGGAGCCAGTTCATTGGGCAGACAGAACGACGCCGAAAACATCGCGTGGGCACGAGCATGCTTATTACTTCATCAGAGACCGTGTCTAATGGGACGCGAGACAGACACGAGCGGCACCCGGGACTGTGGAAACGCACCGATATTACTACGTGCCCTTCCGCGAGTTAAAATTATACTTGATGACGCACGCGCACGCGCATTCGCGATATAGTGGATCCAGATTTGTCTTGCAGAGTTGTGTAATAATAATAAAGCTCAGCGCACGACCTTGCACAACTTTCTTGGCGTGTCGCCGGCTTAACTTTTATCTTTTCGTTTGTTGTAGTAACAAGTTTATTACATTCCTAGAACGTACACTTCGCGGCTGTTAAGTTGTTACAAAGCCGGCCGCAGCCGCTGCACGCCGCACCGTTGTTGTATTTATTATAGCTTAAGCGTTAACAACAGGTAAATGCGTGGGTTGTGGGTATGTTGTGGCTGAGGCGGTATTTGCACCGAGTGAGTCGTGGAACAAAGCGAGGGTCAGCGCGTCGTCGGCCCTGCGCGGCGCAAGGCCGGTCGACGACCTGACGCGCGCCTCCGCGGTACCGCACCGACCCTACCACCACAGGGCTTCCAGGTTTCTTTTTTTAGCACTAACAAAGAGACAGGCTATCGATAACTTTGATTGCGAAAGTTCCCTAACGAACCCCTCTTCAAGCTCATCCCTCCATTCAATCTGGCTTCTATGTAGGTAATGTATGTTTAGAATAATTATAACTTTTATTTCAAAACCTCATTAAAGTTGTGAAACACAGCCCTTCCCAACTTTCGCATTTGTCAGACAGTCAGACTTTGAACAAACATCCTAACTAAACCAATGAAGTTGGGTCGGGAACTCAGCGGAACTTCTTAAGGCAGAACATAAGACCAATAGGATTGCTGTAGACCAACAACAAACAAATAAGCGTATAAGTACTATGAAATACCAACGGTTAGTTGGACTTTCCCGCCAATTGAAAAAAAAAAAAAGTTGCATGCATTTTTTTCTATTTACTGCAGCTAGTTACTAACATGTTTTTTTCTTCAGTTGTTTTCATTTCATGAGCTGTCACTTGATTAATTATTTAATCAATTTACACTCGGAGTTTATGTCCGATTGTTTGCAATCCAACGTCGCAGTCGTTATGTCTCAAGCTATATCCCGGAAAAAATGAAGAAAAATAATTGCATTTTTAATAAGTTCTTGATAAGTGGCAAGTAGTGGGTTTTTCCGGCTATGTATTTGCGGTTCCTTGTAAATTAATTCACTGACGATTCTAAGAAAATATTTTAATAAAATTATGAAATGAGTGAGTATAAAAATAATACTTTACATTTATCCTATGTGTTCAGTACAGTCAGTACTCATGCCTATAAATAGGACTGGAAAAACACTTCATAACGTTGGAACTCAATATACAGTGGACTCCAAAACTTTTAGGGTTCGTTTTACAGGTCATTACTCTTGCAAGCCTTGTTTGTAGCGTCACAAACCTATGTTATCGAATGACTCAAGGGTATCGAAAATAAACCTACAAGGAACAAACAATACAGGGTGGCAGAGACATCGACGCGAAAACTGAAACCAAGGATTTAGTCCATGGTTCTGACCACACCTTTTTTTTTTTTGGAGTGGGAAATTATCAAATAACTTCTCCCGCTCTGCGCGGAGGAGCGGGAGGGCGTGTCAGACTTTTACCGACTAAAACCCACCCGTGTTCCTTCCGTTGCCTGTGTACCGGGGCCGCGATATCCCTTTCGGACAAACTCGCAACCCTGGCAGGATTCTGAACACCCCTACATTGACATTTTACGTCGTTTTTTTTTTATCGGCTGTTTCATATGAAAGTGCAATACCTACGCGGTCAAAATGTATGAAACAGCAGATTTTTTTAAGGGGTGTGAAATAAATGAACTGAACCGAATCATGTACTGGATCCATGGAATCAGTTTTCGCGTCGATGTCCCTGCCACCCTGTATATTGTTTTGATTACGTTGTCAATAAAAATATCGTAGACCTTAAAGAGCGTTTAAACAGTAAAGAAAGAAGAGAAGAGAAGAAAACAGAAAGTGCACAACGTCGCAAATAGCTGTCAATTATTTCGCTGTTTTGATTAATTTGATAATTATTGTTTGGAAATAAGAAATATGGCTAACTAGTGTACTAAAATATTGATTATGAAATGCAATCATTAATATCGTAACATCGGATATTTAGTTTTAGATGAAAAAAAAAGTATTTGGAAACTTTCCAAATGCCTGAACCGGTTACAACATCAAATTCAGTGTTATAATTGCAATTCATTATTAATATTCTATCTATTAATTTTCATATTTTCTATTATATTCATTACTGGCAGTTCGCTAGTTAGCCATATTTCTTATTTCCATACAGTAATATTACAAAATTAATCAATTAATTAATTTGCGACGTTGCCAACTTCTTGGATGAACGCTCTTAAACATGTTTATTTTAGTTTATCTCATCGGAAAGCTCGGAATAACTCAGATTAAAGTTTTCAAAAGCTTGTGATTAAATTCCTCCGGAGTGCTGACATGATGAATGAACTAATGGAGAGCTTTCAAACTAGGGCGCTGTCCAGAAACATAATTATGTATCCCTAATAATATCGTTAGGTCTCTAACTAGATTATGTGTTGGTCAGCTACTGATTGCAATTCATTATTAATATTCTATCTATTAATTTTCATATTTTCTATTATATTCATTACTGGCAGTTCGCTAGTTAGCCATATTTCTTATTTCCATACAGTAATATTGCAAAATTAATCAATTAATTAATTTGCGACGTTGCCAACTTCTTGGATGAACGCTCTTAAACATGTTTATTTTAGTTTATCTCAGCGGAATAACTCAGATTAAAGTTTTCAAAAGCTTGTGATTAAATTCCTCCGGAGTGCTGACAAGATGAATGGACTAATGGAGAGCTTTCAAACTAGGGCGCTGTCCAGAAACATAATTATGTATCACTAATAATATCGTTAGGTCTCTAACTAGATTATGTGTTGGTCAGCTACTGTCTTAATGCTGTGTAAGTACCTATGTTGGTTATCAATTCATAACATAGTGGCGTCAGGCCTAATCGTGTTCTTACTAAAGTGAGTTATGAAGGTTAATTATAGCTATAACTGAGCTGATACTTGGGTGCTTCTGCTGAACAAAACTGTAGTCCTGTAAAAGTTTCCTAAGGGTAAAATCAAGGTAGAAAACCCAAGTCATCAATTGTATGAAATTCAGATGAGCGCCATCAAAGTTCCAATCCTTTTATTTATAAGGTCCCTTTCTTTAGTCCAAAAGTTTCTAAAATACCAACATTTAATTTCATCACAGTAATAAAATGCGCCAACACATTCGATTCCTAGACACTTTAAATAAAATTATTTCAATTGTTTTAGCGCCATATTCAGTTAGCCAATCACAGAGCCCGATTAACAGTCGTGATTTAGCATTTCGCCCGTGAACTCAGTCTGGTGCCATTTGGCAAGTTTGTCACAGCTAAAGATATTTACCGAGACATTTGGCATTGCATTCAGCACCACAGAAAGACGCGTATGTTATGCAACACACGATTGGCACTCACTGACAGTTTTTTATGTCCTAAAAGGGACTAAAGTTTTGCTAAAAGATATGGCCCTATTATGACTAAAATGTCACTGTTCCAACTGATGCCTTTAGTTACAATATAAACTTGTGTACCTAAGTGAATCAATGAAACATTGTCTGCATTTGTTCATTCAATCGTGCATTCTATAAATAGGTAAATGCTTAAAATTTTGCCTCATAAGTTCATGGTCATACCTTTAGTCTTCCTATATCTGATTCACATGAATAATTAAGTTTCCTTCTTTATAACAATGATGAGTAATGCATAATCACAATCAGTCAAAAAATTTCCCACTGTTTTTCCAAAGGGGGTGGTCTGTAATCCACCACACGGGCCCAGTGCGGGTTGGTAGATGTCACGTCTTCGAATTTTTTGGTTCTAAGACATGCCGGTTTCCTCAAGATATTTTTCTCACTGTTTTGAGAGCAGTGGTGATGAAATTATTTACATATAGTAAAGCGCCTGCCTAGGTTCGAACCCACGACCTACAACAACTCGTAAGACGAGGCCTCTACCACTGGAACACTGCTTTGATGAATAATGCTCTGTAATAAAATCAGAATACTTAAATTTACGAACATCGATAACGATTATTTTATAGGAAGCGTGTAATATATGCTAACACAAGCATAATATTACTATCTTATCAAAAACATATCGTAAAACTGCAAACATTATGCGTTGCTCGCTTGCTAATAAAATTCGATATCCGTTGCTGAACAGAGGAAAGAAAGTGTAAAGTCTACCTAGTAACTGCAATTTAATTTTCAGGTTTCCATTTGTAGAGAAATATTGAAGGATTTCCAACCAACCCAATTTTTTTTGGAGTACGCTAAATACCTCACAATTAAATTATCACCTTTAATACATGCATTCACTAATATTCATGGTGCCGTCCTATAAAAAATGTAGGGTGCGTTCTATGTGTTCTTCAACGTCAGTTGATTGTCTAAAAAAAAGTAAATAAACCAAAAGACTGAAATGTATCAAAATTGGCACAAAACCTCCATCTTAATGTTGAAATGTACAATAGAGTCGAATTTTGGCAACGTACGTTCAATGTAACTGTAAACCAGTGTCATTGCCAATGGACATACGACCTTTTGCAGCCACAGGTTATGCGCATAACGGCACTAGTGGTGTCCACAATGACTGCTATTGCCACAGCTATTGTATGGAGGCTAACGCTGCAACGCTGCGTAGGTAAATGGCTGTCACGGACAAACATATTGTTACACACGCATTGTTAATTGCATTCTGGGGCTTGCATAGATGTGCGTCTGCGACAGTTATTCTTTCGGTCATTACTCCTGTTGCTAGTCGCGAACAAAGGCTACCTGTCTTGAGTCTCTTGACTGAAGCAGTTGAGCTTATCGCGCCAGCGATGCTCACGGTTTAGCTGATAAAGCCAGTATCTACTCAATTTGCTAGCTATTTATATTCTTTTGTGCAAACGACATAATTAATCTTCGAGTCAAGAATGTTTATCAGAAAACATATCTGCAGCAACAGTATTTCGATTAATTCTGGTAAAAGCTTTCGATAAAACTGGCCGTATCAATGTATTATTGGAACACTTTCAATAAGTTAAAATTTCAAAGGCAATACTGGCAGGCAGTACAATATATCAGCAATAAGTGCACGTGTGAGTGGCACGCTCATTAACAGCTGTCACGCGATCAGTTTCATTAATTAACGTTGTATTAGTTACTGCGGAGCGGACAAGAGTAATGGGTAAAGAATGGTGGACAATATGGACATGGGTTATGTCGGTCGTTCACACACACATTCTAGTAAGTATCAGTGTCAATAGCAGCTTCATTTCAATATCGGTTACGATGGGATCCTATTCGATCATTTATAAGATCCCGTAAGTTTAAACTTCCTGAAAGACAACAGGGTTTATTTTATTTTATTTATATATACTTTATTGTACACCACAAAAATACATAACAAAAAAATACTTAATCAAACACTACAAAATATACAATGGGCGGCCTTATCGCTTTCCGCGATCTCTTCCAGGCAACCTTAGAATGGACAGTGATTTACCTGGACATAAAATGGGGCTGTCGTTGGTGCAAATTATAAGTATACAATATACTAGAATAGATACATAGATAAATACATATCCTAAATAATAGATACATAAATACATACATACTAAATATATACGTATAAGCAGGGAAAAAAAAAAAAAAAAAAAATACACTAGATAATTACAGTTATGAGAACAAGATCACAACGACAAGTAATGTTCCTTCACGAGCCTCTTAAACACAGGTAATGATTGCGCACGCTTTATTTCAACTGGCAATGCATTCCATAAACGAGCAGCCTGGACAGTGAAGGATTTGTCGAAGAAAGTTGTGGAATGTATAGGCATTCTAAGCTTCAAGTTATCTGATGACCTTAAAAATTTCGTGTGGGAGTCGCAAAGAAACTGGAAACGTTCCTTGAGATAGAGAGGGGTGGAAGGGGAAAAAAGCACATTATACAAAAGGGAAAGAATATGAACATTCCGGCGAAAGCGAATTGGTAACCACTTGAGCTTCACACGATATTCGGAAACATGATCATATTTGCGCAAACCGAATATGAACCTTATACAAACATTTTGAAGCCGCTCAAGCTTATCAAGTTGGTCTTGGGTAAGGTCCAGATAGCTGGCATCAGCATAATCAAGGATGGGTAGAAGAAGCGATTGGGCAAGCGCAATCTTGGTGGCAGTCGGTAGAAAATTACGTAATCTCTTCAAAGATGCAGCGGATGCAAATAGTTTGCGGCTCACTTCCTGTAGCTGGGCAGTCCAAGAAAAGTTCCTATCAATGAATATCCCCAAGTTTTTAACTTTCTCACTGAAGGGAACAATTGAATTGTCAAAAGAAACTTGGGGAAGAGTTGTCCAGTCGATCCTTGAGACCGTCCTAGAACTCCCCACCACCACAACCTGCGTCTTTATGGGGTTGACCATAAGTCCATATCTCTTACTCCAGTCGCATATACGGGCCAGATCACGATTAATAGATAAAATAGCCTCGGACAGATTACCAAGAGGAGCTCGCGAGTAAATTTGTAAATCATCTGCATAAAGATGGTAGAAAGAAATAAGTTCTTCGGAGATTGAGTTAATAAAAACTGCGAAAAGTAAAGGGGATAGAACGCCACCCTGAGGTACACCGGCAGAAGTATTACTCCAGGAAGACAACGTCTCTCCTATGCAAATACGTTGCCGGCGACCGAACAGGTAAGTACGAAACCAGTCAATTACCGATGGAGATATGTTAAGAGAGCATAAAATGCCAAGCAAAATATCAAAATCAACAGTATTAAACGCATTACTGAAATCTAATAAAGCTAAGACCGTTAGATTACCGTTTTCCATGGCTGACCTTATATCATCCGTAATATTCAGAAGCGCTGTGGTGGTGCTATGACCAGGACGGAAGCCAGACTGGAAGGGGTTGAGGAGATTATTTTTAGCGAGGAAAGTGCTTATTTGATTGTGAATTAACCGTTCAAGGACTTTGGATAGGAATGGTAGGACGGATATTGGACGGTATTCAGAAAAGGATGTGGGTTTAGACTTTTTAGGTAAAGGAATTATTTGAGCATCTTTCCATGAGTATGGAAAGACACCACTAGATGCAGAAAAATTGAGGATATGACAAATGACGGGAAGGATAACATCCAGCACAGGGACTAACATATTACGGCTGATACAGTCACTTCCTACCGCATTGGAAGTAATCGATAGTATGCTTTTCTTAACATCACATGCGGAGAACTGACTAAAAACAAATGGAGAATAACTGGGAGTCGGAAGTGAAGAAAGATAATTCAGTGTATTCAACTTTATTGTCCTATCAAAATTGGACGAAGCAGTAAAATGAGTATTCATTGCATCAATGTCTATGTCTTTTGGAATTGTATCTTGTCGGATTTTACCGACCCCCAATGATCTAAGAAATTTCCAAACTTTGGATGCGTCCCCATTTTGGACAGAAGTATGAATGTGGTGGCGATTAGCATTCCTACACACCTTATTACAGTGATTACGTATTGAGAGGTATCTTTCCCTGTTAGCGTCATTAGCCCTACGCTTAAATTTAGACTTTGCCGTAACTTTTTGTGCATAAGTGTTTTAATCTCATTTGTGAGCCACGGCGCTGGCAAATGTCTAACCTTAACAGCTCGAACAGGTGCGTGATGATCGTAAAGCTCGATAAGTTTAGCCGCAAAAATACTAACTTGGTCATCGACTGATGCAGAGGCAAACAGAGCAGACCAATCTATGTTGTTGGCATCCTTGCAAAGATCGCCAAGGTTCATACCACCAAAATTGCGTTGCATGAGAATCTTAGCTTTAGCCTTAGGTGGGCGAATTTTGTATGACAGAAAAATCAGGTCATGATAGGAAAAGGCATCGGCTGAACATTGGCCATGCTTAGCGACGTGATCAAGAGAAGAGACAAAAATCAAGTCAAGAAGTGAAGGTGTAGAGTTAGGAAAATGGTGAGTGGCACTCAGCGGAAGAATGGAAAGATTACTGGAAGCCAAAATATTTGCCAGAGAAGAAGAGCGATAGTCTTTTTTCAGAAGACAAGTATTAAAGTCACCCATGATTATACTATGACTGTAAGAAGGGATCAGCATTTCTAAAAGATTTTCAAAAGATGAAAAGAAATTAACGCGTAGAGAGGGACAGTAGTAGACGCCAAGAAGTAATTTTGAATGGTGTAATTCGACTTCGAGGAAGAGATGTTCACCAGCATTCGATGGCGGTGGCTGAACTGACACATTGACAACAGAGTATGGAATATGCGCCCGGAGATATATGGCAACACCACCACCACCACCAACCGACCGGTCGTTTCTTATAAGCTGGAAACCAGGAAGAGAGTAACTAATTGAAGAGAGACAGGGTTTAAGCCATGACTCGGAAATAAGAATAGCATGTACGTTCTTACAGTCAAAGCTTGCCAGCATATCGTGGAAATGAGCCGGAATGCTCTGAGCATTAATATGTATGACGTTAAAATTTTTAGGAACATCAGAAAACTGCGCATTAAGACTGTCTGCAAGAGAAGGAATACTCACGAAACTGTCATCGTTGCTTGTTATTGAGAAAAAACTATTATTATCACTGCTTTCATCGATAGACATAAATATTTACCTAATATAATACAAATTATATAAATATATAAAAAACCTAATTAATAAATAAAAATAAACCGTTTAACAGCTAGTCCACCTGCCGGTTGCGTTATTAAAATTAAATACAAAGAATTACCTACTTACGCAGTCCGGGTAACAAAAGAGTAAAAATAAAAAAAAATAAAAAAATGTTAAAAGTATGGAGAAAACACAAAAACAAAAAAAGAAATAGAAACAAAACATTGAAAAGAAAAAATAAGATTTCTGCCAGAAAAACGGAACGCATCAAATCAAAGTGACATGTGTATTGACTGACACTGACAGTGACAACATTGTGATTCAGTCAAGTCAATTGTGCAGCACACTTTAACTGAAGGTAAAAACAAAACAATAAAACATGATATTACCCGGACATTGAATCACAAAAGAAATCACTTCTTCAAAGCACGCTTCAACCTTGCGGTCTTCGCAGCAGCAACGACCGGTACAGAGGCGTGCACAGCCGACGCTTGATCACTTTGCCCCGGCTCACTGGGATTCGGCGCAATCCTCTCCAATTCAGCGAGGGACTCAACCCGATGCCGTGTATCATTGGGACCAAGGATATACACGCAGCCTGCCTTAGTCCAGCTCTTAGAGACACCGCATCTTTCCCTCGCAGCCAAGAACACATCATGCCGCCCCTTTGTTAGGAACTCGGACATGGTGACGCCTGTAGCCTTTAATTTGGCTTTGGAAAACCAAATTTTATCCCGAACTGCAAGACTGCCTACCTTGAACAGGATAGGCCTGGTTTTATTAGCCACAGCTCTTCCCATCCTGTGACATCGGCTGATGTTTGCAACAGTGAAGTCACACAGCTGTAATTTGTTACAAATCACCTCAGTGATCACCTTGGCAGTGTCCTCCTTCTGCTCCTCATCAACACCGTGTAACAGCAAGATCTTCCTTCGTCCCCGCATCTCAATTTGGTCGACACTACGAGCTAGTAGCTCCACCTGTTGCTGAATGCTGTTGAGAGCCAGCGTGATGAAAGTCCGGAACTTTGTAAACTCCGCAGCCAGGCTGGAAGTTGTGACCGGTGATGGAGGGGCCTTCTGTAGTTCATCTTCAAAGGCAGACATCTTAGTGTGAAACAGCTCCTTTAATTCACTCAGGGTGCTTGCTAGTGAATCCATTGTGATGAAGTGTTGTGGTGATGATGATTGTGAAGTGATAGTAGATTATAAGAGAATAATTGTGAAGAGATAACGCTACACCAGCAGGTACTAACTATGAACTTTTAAAATATAGCATAAATAATTATAAATAATGTTTCTATTAAATTATATTGAATTTCAAATAAGAGCAAATTTTTCTATGTGTAAACGTTCCAACTACCCACAAGCGAAAAAAAACAATGGGTTTCCAATATTGGCAAACCCAATGAACCGAGATGAAACATAACACATCGTACGATACCTGCATAATGTAGAATACATACATATACCTCGTTCAGTATTTTCCTAAAATTTATCTAACAAAATACCTCCATTTTTTACGAGCTGTTGGCCCCAGAGCGATCATTTACAAAGCGTAATGAGAAGGCGTTGCTATACAGCGCAGTATACGTGTACAAAATGACTTATTAAAGTGGTAAGCGACCAACAGGTCCTGCCCACAGGGCGTGTGAAATGAAGCCACAAATTGCTCACCACCAATTATTAATTATCCACCTTTTGGCTTAGCTCGGCTACCGGCCAAATGTCAGTCGGTGTCAGACAGTTCGTGGAACAGTATTTAAAAGGGATAATGTTCCTCAAAAATAAAACAACAACAAACTTGATATTTGAACCCCAATTTGTATGAAGAATTGTTTGTTCCAAGAATCGGGTAACCAAGTCATTTATAATCCTTATACGTTCATGATAATCATCATAAAGTCCAAAATGGATTAGCATCGGAATGTCTTAAAACTGTGCTAAGACGGACGTATTCGCAAAGATAGTGGTCGTATTTTACAGCTATAAACGCAGAACTAGGAGAACGGTATCATAAAGGCATGGTTTATTTCTGCTAATGAATAGTGCAAGCATTTGCTTTGCATGGGCAACAATTTTTTCAGACTTAATGATGGACAAGACACTTTTATGTTAGACGCTATGTTTTGTTGGAAAATAACGGAAAATAAGTAAATTGGAATCGCTACCACATTTTCTTGCGGCACATCCGTAAAAGCACTAAGACGTTATAAAGCTGCCACATAAAACAAATAAGGAGCAAGAAGTTATGTAAACAAATAAGGAGCAAGAAGTTATGTAAACAAACGGTGAGTTTTATTTATATTTGAAGCTCGTGAAGACTTAATTCGAGATTTGTTTGGATCGTTTTTAAAGTTAACTAGGAGTTTTTACGGTACTTTTAAGAACATTTACGATAAATGCATTTCAGACGACTTACCTCACACATTTGCAACTGAAACAGCCGCCTCTCCTTCTCCATCTCATCTGCTATCTCAGCCGGTGTCACCTCACTTCGGATGAGACCGGCTTCCTTCGCCTGCGATTTCTTTTCCTTCTCAATTTTCAGGTACTTGGACTCGTAGTCTTTGGAAGCTTTGTCGAACGGCCTTTTTAAATCCCCCTTCACTCCCCGCAAGTCACCTTTCAGAAGACTATCGATCGGAAACATGACGATGTTGTTTATATTTTGCATCTGAAACAAAAATTAAATAGTAAAATAATTGTTCATAAAAGTAGAGACCCAATGAATAATCCATATCGTTCGTGACTACATGAAATGCATTTTGATTCGTCTGTCTGTATCGGTAAATTCAATAAAAGTTAACAAGAACTGTGACAACCATCAAAGTGAGGTCTCGTCTAAAACTGTGCACAGCTATTACGTTGCACAAGTTGCATTCCTACAGTCATTTACCCGCGATGTGTTGCTTCACTAGCGCAGTTTTGACAGACAAAACACTCCACGAGGTTGCAAATGCATCGCCCGAATAGGCGCCAAACGTCGCGTCGTGCACTGAATAATGATGCTAGGTTGAGAAACCCTAATATGTATTTGGATATGAGTAAGCATCATTGACAGAAGAATATTGAAAGATATCCTTGACCTCAAAACGAAATGTAATTGCTAGCATTCATAGTTAAAACTATCAATATATTTTATTGTAAGAACGCAGTTACATCATAACAACCGTTTAGTATTGTTACCCGAGAACAGAACATAACGAGGCATGCTACATCATTAAGAAAAAAACGTCAGACACAATAATGAGTGGAGCAGATAAAGTAATTAAACAGACGAGAACAAAAAGTCAACACGCTATATGGAAACCCCGTTCATGGAGGGTCGATTATGGAATCAATGAAGCGAAAGCTCTGACAGACGAGACTGGGGAGGCAATGAGGGACAAAGGGTTGATATACACAATGAAACACTTCCTGAACACTGTTGCTAGTCATTGAATGTTCCGCTAATTATATCGTCACACGGAAACTGCGGTCATGTGTACGTTTAATTTATTAAGAGAAACAAAACATCGTAAATCTTTCTATGTAAACGGGTTAACGTTTTCCAAGTTCCAAAACGTCAAGAAATAAATAACGTAAGACGTGTCACTTAATAATGTGACTCTGTTTAAGTAACAGCGACGCAAAAATGTCGAGGACTGTTTGTCTTTAAGTTCAACAGGTTACTAATGTATGAGGTTGAAAGCGGTTTTGTTGAACAGCAGCACTAGGAATAGGTACTACTCACCGATTAAGGGAGAAAACCGTAATGACCGGCAATACTTACTACGATTAGTTATTTATGATGCAATGAATGTAATAAAAACACTTGACAAACTAATAATAGAATCATACGTATATGCAGTATTTAAAAACAAACCACCTAGGTATATTTTTAACTATGCAAACAATGCTGATGCACTAGGAAAATTTGTATTATATTACGAAAGGTATATTAAAAGTATTACATCATATGAAAACAAGGATGCTCCAACTACTCCAAGCATTACATATTCGAGTAGTAACCACCAATCGCTGTAGTGTCTAAATTGGAATTGCGGGAAAGGACAACACTGGTTAATACAAAATCTATTACCGCGATAAATTCACTTTCGACAAGGTTAATAAAGTCAGCGAATGTGTCGCACATAGCTGTAGGCTGGAAGTGCAATCTGGCGCAATCTCGATAACAGCTCGATACTCGTACACAATGTTATCCGCACGCGATACTCCCATCGCGGCACGTCACAAACACGCTCGATTAATCGCGAAACGCTTATCTGAACGCAGAATTGAATTTCCAACAGGTTTCGCTTTCCGCGTTCTGTGAAGTTGCACAAGTGCCACGGGATCAAATTCTAAGGGCACCGTGAGAAATGTCAATGAAACTCACCACTAAGACAAGATTGAAGCCGATAATGCAGTCCAAATCCTAACATTACACTAAGAAACATATATTCATTATGTAATTCAATTCTCTTTTGACATAATAAATTGATAAACCGTGACGATTGATTAATATTTTCATTGATACACTGAACATTATCTCACACAGAATTCTGAGTAAAGGTATCGATTCCGGTATGTCAACAGCATGAATGCATCACATACATAAATATTATTTTATGTGATGATTTTATGAATGGAAGGAAATCATCACTTGATTCAAGTTGATATTCAAGAATTCCACTTAAAACTTTTGATCTTGAAACCGAAAACATAGAAGAATCAGTATAATTCAAAACATATTATCTTGGATCACAAACGCAATATATTGTAACGATAGCCGTCAAGCAGAGTTTTTAATCTAAAACGTTTTCGTGATAATTGCTTCTAAATAAAATGACGAAAACGTTTAACCTAAAAAAGGTTACATATTTAATTAATCTCCGTATCAAACGTCAAAATTAATTAAAGTACAAAATGGGTGCAAAACTAACGTTTTTGCTGTATATACTAGTTACGTGGGGTAACAATGATCATTGTTCGAATTGAGAGCACGTGCGATCCGTACACTTTACTATATTGTATGGTAATTCAAAGTCACACGGTAAAACACCGGTAATGTATGTTACTCATACTAGTAATGTTTGTAGTAGTTTTTTCCCATTATGAGGTAATCTGGGGCTTACCGAGAAATATGAACTGCTTTTGCCGATAGGACATGATCATTGGTAAAACTATCACCGTTTTCAAACGGAAACATGTGATCCAATTATGGTATCCCCCGCATTTATGGTAGGTAAATCTGTTATAACTTACAACCTGCTGTTATTTTAATGTTATTAGGACACTTAGGAGTTATCCTAATAACAGCAATCAAAAGTGTGGGGCAAAGTTTAAGAAAAAAAAAAACATGTAATTTATACCAATACCCAACCGTTCCGTAACTGTCACAGTCATTTGTTTTTCTTTTATTTCGAAATAATTTATTTTATTTTATTTATTCATTTTAACCATTTATGTACACACATATATACAGACAAAAAGAAAAGAGCAGAAAAATACGTACATGTAATATCGATAAGGATTTTTGCCTGCAGCCTACAGGTTTTGTATTAAAAAAATACCAGAAATTACCAACAACTTTTTATTACATATTTTTATTACTTACAAACCTTTTGCAAAAGCATCGAATTGCTTAGCATACGGACGTGCCAAATAAAATTAACTTGAGAATTTTGGACCAAAGCCACACCAAAGCTTAAACATTGGGTTATTGTAATAAACGCGATACTAAACTTTTATTTATCCAAAATAAGCATAATCAAGAGCGGTGGTTGCCCAGGTAGTAACGGCCGGGGACTTTCGAGTAGGCTCGAACCCTGACGCGCTTTGCTTTTACATTATTTCACCACCACAGCTCTCAAAACGGTGAAGGAAAACACCGTGAGGAAACCGGCATGTCCTAGAAATGCCTAGAACAGAACATTTCAAGTTATATGACATCCACCAACCCGCACAGGGCCCGCGTGGTGGATTACGGCCCACTGCCTCTCACAGAGAGGCAGTGAAATAAATGAGCCTATAATGTTCCCACTGCTGAGCCGTGATCCACTAATCTCCGCATTAGAAAACATAAATGTACAAAATTCCTTCTACCAAATTAATACAAACAGAGCAGAAAAACAAAAATGTTACCGGAAGAGAGAGGAGTTCCACAAAATAATTTCGTGAATATGAACTATATGGCGCTCCACTTGAGCAGCTTCCCAGTAGGTTCAACTTTCGTTGATTGCTTCCTCTGCTTTGAAATTAAATGAACTACCAACAATCCCACAGTTCATTAAATTTTAATTTAACGAATTAGCAGGGAACTCTATGAAATTATTTAAAATATTCCCATTGGAAAGTATTAACTTGCATTATGAAGAGTGCATCGCTGTTGATGCACAGTGTTGATGCTTGTGCATAGATAGAATGTGTACTCTAGACAAGACCGTTTTAGTACATAAGTTCCGAACAAGAGCACCTTCTTAAAGAGTCGTAACTTATTTCGCTTGCGAATGTATGAAGAGACCGAAAGAGCGAATGTCGTGCTCTACATATTTGATCAAACACTTTTGCCGAAAATAATTAATTGCCTAATTGCGTAGGTAGTTCCCAAAAGTATAACGAGGTATAAGGACTTAAAAGCTGTTAATAAAGTCTCGTAAATAAATTAAAAATTAAGAGGACTCCGAGCGCGTTTACGAGATCATTTATTTAAACAGAGAGTTACAACTAACGAATAAAATAGTAGAAATGAAGGGAGGCATATGGGCAACGTTTGTTATTAAACATATAATCCGAAATAAAAGTAACGCCCTTTGGGATTGATTTTATATATTTCCGAAATTGCGTTGATCAGGTTCAGTATTAACGACGAACTACGCTATATCGGGAAATCATCTTAGTAAATCATCGTTGTAAAATTGTAACCAACCACTCCGTAATGCCTAAATTGCAGAATCGTGATGTACATGTAGAGCGATAAGTCATAAGAAAGGAATCCACATCAAATGGTATTTGTGTTAATGTTTGATGAATGGATCATAACATGACATGAACACTGCGCAAGCCACGAAACGAATTGTTCAGACAAATATGCGAATAAACCAGACGAATACCCCAGCTAAGGTGAGTTTAGTCATACATTATTATGATTACTGTAACAGACACAATTCGGAGTGGTAAACGGAGCGGAGAGCGGCAATCTCCTCATGCGAAACGCGACAAGTTGTCGAGTCATCGGTGAGTAATTCCGGACAAGTTTTACTTTGGAACGATGCAGTTTCATATAACGCATAAAAAGTATCACATAAAAACAAGTAAGTATACGAGAAAAAATATATCTACTCAGGTGTGGGTACACTAAGAAAATCGACGAGGCTTCATGATAATATACGCAATAATATCGTCTGAAGCCGTATATGAATAACGTGCGTGTACAGGCATAAATAGTGACAAGTTGTTATCCTATTGTCTTCGGATCGGACACACCTATTTTGCGCTGAATTTGTTTGTTCCAGGAATTTATCCCATGTCTTGCTATAGTTTATACCTACGAAAGAGACAAAGAGTCGCGTAACCCTCCATGCCGAAATCAATGAATATCTCCGAATACAATCAATAGGAAGCGGAGGCCTTTGCTATTCGAATCCTGTTTGCAAGCCTTTGAGAAAAGCTTCCCTTAATAATTCAGAATGAGATTCCAATATTTTTGGGACATTTCTTTCAGATATTTCTCGCAAAACATTAGATGATAGCATCGTCAATAAAAGGAATCCAATTACTTGAAACGAAGATAGCTTATGCGTTTCATACATTTAACAGTAAAATATAACTTTACACATGATCAGGGAGCTATGAGGAAGGACAAAGGAGCAACATGTCAAGGACAGGTCGAGGATTCTGCGCAATAGAGTTGGGGGTTCGGCACGTATTACAAGAACTGCAGAAATGGAGCGAGGTTGGACCCTTGTTGAAAATTGTGGTTAACTCTGAAACTATCAAAGCAGTATGGAAAATTCTGACACTTATATGTATTCCTTTGGAAAACGGACGAGATTTTTTAACTATGAGGACTTTCAGTCCTTGAATACTTTAGATTTTCCGGATATATACAGTTAGAATACAAACAAAGGATTTTTCCTTTGTTTGTTGATTGGCAAATTCCAAAAAGTGATGAAACAAGGTGTGTCTTCTAAATTATTAATGATGGAGTTTACTCATAAAATATTGGATATTATGGAATACTTTCTTTGCAAGCGTTTACAAGAAATACATAAGTACACATATTACATCATGTTTTTTTATGGAAATTTTAATCCGTTGCTAACAATTTCCGAGCCCTATTTAGGTTAGCAGCTATTAGAACGAATGTAAATATGCTTATTAGTAAAATAATTACAACCACGAAGTATACCGTAAACGTTTCGCAAAACAGGATTTGGTTTACGAATTTTACGATGCAACATCAACTGTATTTACTGGCTAGCAACACTAGCCTGGTCGTGTCATCACCCTGACCCATTTACAAGCAAATCTGCTGTGCGCCTACGCACCGGTATCTGCGTCAACCGTCAGTTATCGCACGTTTCATACTCAGCATTTAATAGCCTCGCCTTCCAAGAAGGACGATTCGTTAAAATGCTAACATGAAGATCTAATTACACTATTTATAGTATGAGGTAATACTGTGGTGTGTTTTGAAGCACATCCAAAAATATTACTCATCGCAATCCAGCGGCATTCAAACTTGCTAACCTGGTTTGATTATGACTTGCGCCAAGATGAACAGTAAGTTACAGCCCCTATTAGCACCCAAATAGTCTATCCAGTATAGTGATCTTATGTCGATAAACTTGCCCCAGCTGGCGACATTTATTATGTTCACCACTAAGTAGACGGGCTATCCATTATATTGAAGGACACAACATCAATTACCGGAGAGGATTGATTAATGTCAGGCTGATAATAGATTGAATACAATGGTCTATTATTGAAGCGATAATGATGTACAATAATTTTCATACGTGCAGCTAAATGCAAGGAAGAAACCGAGGGGACGGCACAAGTTATAGTGAGACTTGTAATTAAAAACTTATCTTTCAAACTAAATCAATTGGTAATAAAAATATCCAACCTAGGAAACAGCAGAGAAATAACAATCTGCAAGCAGAAATTGCTTTAGCGAAAGCGTCATCGAGAAGCAATAAATCAGTAATGAAATTGTCGCCGTTTTTCAATTAATTTCGAGTTTATGACGTATTAACGAGACTATTCCGGCTGCAGACTTATATTCGAGTCGGGTCGCTCCGTCTCCACAACGAGATGTTCGCGAGACATCCGCCGCAGGCTCCCTCAATAGTATAATTTCCGCTTGCTGTTGCGACGGATTCTGATTACATTGAGATCGAGGGTTGATGAGCGACTTGATACTCTTGTACAAATTCGCACTTTGTCAAGTTCAGACGTTTTGTCGATAAAGTATTTGATTCAAACACTACCACAAAACAGTACGAACCAAGCAACCATGTCGTTCTATAGTTAGCCATAATAAGAGGAAATTGCATTTAAAATGATCGTGCTCTCCAATCCATATGTGGTTGGTTACATGAGTTCTTTTCCACCATTACCAGTATTACCACTGAGGGTAATAATGGCTTTTACTTTTAACAGAAAATACTCTCTATTTTCTTTGCAAACAAGAAAGCCATGGAACTTTATGAAACGTGCGACATTTTAACTTTCTCAGGCAACCGCAAGTTCAATGTTTCAAAGCACGTATGTGTGTTCACCATCATAGGTTCCGATTTACACCAAGTTGTGGTTTGTTTTCTTTTATCTTGATAACCTGTCTACGCAGCAACGAGAAATTAAAAGTGAAAGTTTAAACCTAGTCATCATTACTTTCACTGCCAAGGATATGTTTATCAATAATTATTACTTCGTTTATGTTTAAAATTAATATGATTTGAGGTTATTCGCGTGGCATGAAAAACATTCTAGCTCGTAAATATGTATGATGTCGGTCGATGACCGTATTAGCTACCGTTTCGTGCAAACATATACAAACTGGGACACTATTTGTGAACTGGAAATTGTTTTAACTTTAAAATCAAATCTGTTTAGTTATTGCGTTCGGTTATGAAAATCGATTTCAGCACCAATATGTTCCATTTATTTTGATTAGTTCACGTACACTTCCAATTACAGTTCAGCGTATGAAATTGCTGTCACAACTTTTTTTATTCAAATTCAATTCCCAAAATCATCTTCAGTCAAGTCTATTAAACCAAAACGTGTGGAAATGTTAAATGCATTGAAGCAAACTGATTAGAAAACGAATTTATTTCTTGAAAGACTGTAATATGCAGTATTTTCTCTTAGACAGGTTATTCATTTCTAAAGGAAAGTTAATTTATAAAATCTGTATATATATATTTTGACCTGGATTAGATTCTCAACAGTTATTATTTGTAATATATTGTTATGGAAAGTGAAGCATAGTTTTACGATAACATCTCTCATCAATGCAGTTCCGATTCTTTAGCAGCTCAATGGTGTTCTATTGCAGCCCTCCTGAAAATGTCATCTTCAGAAACTGGTTACCTAATATACCACAAAAGTGACAAGTTTTTAAGACGCTGAAACATGCCACTGGCCTTGAGTGGTTAGTTTGCGTGTTCTATACTGAGCTCACGCAACGCGTCGTACGTCCAGCCAGTAATAGGAGTCGCCCATCAAGGAGCGCTGTCCCAAATTAGACGCATTATTAATTTATTATACATAAATCAAAAGGGTTGTTAATAAAACACGTATACTAAAAGATAAATAATTAAATTATCTTTAAAATGGTGAAGGTTTCAGAAAAATACGCTTGATAGTTTTTGCTTAACTAATAACTTTATAAATTGATTACACTATGTAATATAAGCATAATCTAAAATATTTACAGATTAATTGAAATTGCTCTAATTTAACCTATATGTTTGCCAAATCATTAACACTACTCGTTTAGATGTGATCTTCAGTATAAAATCATTAAAAGTCGGTTATCGTCGTCTTAATGAATTACCACCATACCTCGCCAGCGTATTATTGGTCTCGCTTACAGGTTCCCCACATTTTCTCGTTAGTTGATACAAAAGGAGTTGATAGCAGTTCTATCAGGGTGTATTTGCAACATACCAGTGTCTTCATGAGTGCAGACAGTTCTTTGGTGACGACAGCGAACTTGAAGAATGCGGCGCCGATGTCTGGTTCCGAGTCTTTGCTGAGAGCGTTCCCTCCCAGCCGCTCCAGCGCCCGGGAGAGGTACATCTCGTTGTCCACGTGAGCTACATACAAAAATTGAGGATTAGGACAAGTAATGTAATACGCTTCTAGAATAATTCAGTATGCCAACCGATACTTTATAAACAATCTAAGCTAGCACGTGGATAATTTCAATATCACAAACAGTCGGTCAATAATTGGTAAGTAATTGGATAAAAAATCACAATGAGCCAAATGAGTCTGACTCAAACCAAGCAGAAGGTGAACAAAGGATGAGGATAAAGAATAAAAATGTAGCCAATATAATTAACTAATCGCACAACGCCAGCACAATTTTCTTACAATGAAAAATTCTGTTTCACAAAGTTTCCAGGTTGTTCCACAAAGACTCGTTTTATCTTCCTTGAGCCGGCGGACATTTAATTAGTTTCCCAGTCGGATTTACTTGGTCGCTATAAAGAGAAGCGCCAGTAAAGTTAGCTGCGCTTAACTGCTGCATTACTCGTCCACTGCCGTAAGTGCCTTACCATTTAATTGCAAGACTTTTATTTGATCAACAAACCTTAAAATAGCATAACTGTATTGAATTACGGTTCGTTCTAAGGTGAATATTTTTCAGAAGCCGCTCAATAAGTGCTCCATAAAATAAAAAATTTAAAGGGGATGTCCGCTAATGAGTTGGGATTTATTTTTAGCCGTTGCCGACTTGTTGCTTCCAGATTTTGAAATGGATTCTCGGGAATGGAATATATAGCAACAAATCATGGGTCCAGTTAAAAATAAACATATAATAAAGGTCGCGAACTGATGAGTCTCGGAGATCCGTGTCGCGGCCCACATTTGCCTAGCTCAACCACCGACGCTTTTTGAATATTAAATAGCAAAACACAGACCTCCCGCCATTCAATTTCTCCGTTCTTCTTTAACCTTCCACTTAATATGAGGTTTACATAGCCTCGGGCCAGGTTTTCGTCAAACTGGTCCCCCAAATTGCCAATAACAAGGGATTTTAACATAAAACGAAAGTGATGTCGTGACTTGTAACAGTAAAATGTAATTGCAAGTAGGTGAATGTGAACTAATTTCAATTGTAAAGGCTAACGTTAGTATTGGATAAACAAAGTTCCTACAGACTGTGGAAACTTGGAAAGTAAGCAACAAAATGCTGACTAAAACCTAACGCCTGTGTATAGTTGGATACGTTCCAAGAACGCGTCCTTCCATCCATTAAGGTTTTACAATAAGTAGGTGCCTACTTGGAACTGTGAACATTGTAAGTAGGTATTAGAAAAAGACAAATGTACCTACCTGCCTTTTTCATTGTTCCGAGAAATAAAGTAAACTTATAATAAAAAGAGAGATGACTGATTCATCAACGCGGACTTACTATGTAGAGTCGCAGTCGCAGAGCCTAAACCACGGAAGGTGGGAACATAAATATTTCGATGGTAGGTTCCTTTTGTTACGAGCTATGTACTAAGAAAGTATTTTTAGAAATTCTACCTCTAAGTGGTTATAAAATGCGTGATGAAAATATAGTTACATCCGTATTTTTAAAAGTAAACTAAAGAAAATTTGTATTTGGGCTTTTTGTTAAAATCTATGAAATACGTGTTTCAGGATTTTTGGAAATTCTACTCTTCAATCAATCTGCCTAGCCTTTTTCCCAACTATGTTGGGGTCGGCTTCCAGTCTAACCGGATGCAGCTGAATACCAGTATTTTACATGGAGCGACTGCCTATCTGACCTCCACAACCCAGTAACTGGGTAATACGATACCCCTTGGTAAGACTGGTGTCAGACTTTCGGGCTTCTGACGACTCGTAACGACTGTCAAAGATCCACGAATGACAGCCTTGGAAATTCTACTCTTAAGAAGGTAAAATAGGTTATAAAAGTTTGTATGGGAAAGTTAGCAATATACGAGGACCAAGTCGCTGGCAAAGTGCTAGTATTCCCTAAACCTAAACACTGCATCATTGTGTAGGAATGTTATGATTTTGATTGGTTGTTTTAGCGAGCGCGTGCTCGCGGAGCGCACGACCTTGCCAGCTGCGCCAGCGCACAATCCGAACTCGCACGACCAGTTCCGAGCGTTTGGCTTGACGCGGCGCGCGGCACAGGCGCTAAACACCGACCACAATAAACAAACCCTAGCACGCGATGGAATTGCACTCAATAAACCTGTACTTACAACTTAGAAAAAAACTAAAACATACTACCTATTTATAAAACGCGGCAGCGGCTGAGTGTGAAGAATAGAGCAGTCGAGCACTTAAGTGGATTTAATCTCATTCAGGTTATTTAAACAGAGCTGCGTCGAGGAACTGCATAACACTGTAGTTTATCATTTTAAAATTAGACGTCCTAGCTG
The DNA here is from genome assembly GCA_947364205.1 of Agrochola lota. Classification (NCBI taxonomy): domain Eukaryota; kingdom Metazoa; phylum Arthropoda; class Insecta; order Lepidoptera; family Noctuidae; genus Agrochola; species Agrochola lota. Next base: position 16,891,587 of record OX376219.1, on the reverse strand, counting down.
CGACTAGTGTGTGCGTAAAGAAGATTTATCTTATCATACAGAGTGCAGTAAATACAGCTTTGAATTGAGGAAATACTGCATCGTGTGGAATGGAAATGTTGCAGACGTTGCAGTCGCGAAATAGCTAGCGCGTGCGCTAACACCCCACGGTTCACAATACACTCGTTATAACAGGAAGCTAGAGCAGGTGCGGGGAGTTCCCCCATTATATATCTCGAGTTCGAACCAATAATCTAATATGTCCAGTTACACCGTAAGCCAGCGAAACCAGACGTTCGACCTACTTTCCTTGAAAAGTCGCACATGAAGGGAAATTCATTCGTGACCGGGCACCGCGACTCGAATCGGTTTATATTTCAATTTGTATCTGTTCAAATGCAGAAACCGTACTTTGAGAGGTAGAAGGAGAATAAAAATGATTTACATTTTAAAGCCATACAACTCACAAAGTGTTTTCATTTAATGAAAAGATTGGTTCTGCTTTTTCATAAATTGTAAGGTTAGTTAAATCGTGAATTACTGTGGTTCTAACTTCTGCTTGCTATTTTGCACTCAATTCAGACATTTCAATATTTATATGCGGCGCTCGTTTTATCGTTCGTTTGCTTGGCAGTCATTTATAACAGAAATAAAAGAAATTCTTCATAACAGGAAGGAAATTTATAAAATACTTGCGAACATTATAAATCAATTCGAAATTATATAACAAGTGAATGGAAGTGTTTACAAATAATGCATTAATGTCTGTCTGCAAGCACTATTTGTTGCGATATTTAGGTCATTCTAGTTCAGCGGGTTGAACGGCCTTTCGTCCTAGCAAGCCGGTTCTGTGCTCGGCCTAAGCTATGCATTAGTAGGTAGTTCCTATAGTTTTGAATATTGAGCCCTTTGCACTTTTATGTTTCAATGTGAATAAGCGTGTAACAGTATCAACATTTCCCGAATCGCAAAATAAATAAGCATCCATACCACAGATAATATAATACTACGTCCATACTGTACAATACCTACCTACCTGTAATCAGCGACACAGTACAGGTTACGGCAACAGAAAATCAATATTTAAAAAATAAATTTGTGCCACTGGAAACACATTAATTTCACCACCTCAGGCATCAAAGACAGTTTTGTGTTCCCCGACACGCCTTCTTAGAGGCGAGTTTCATTTTCAAGTATCGAAATGGAATTTATTTTTAAAGTTACCAAACATGCATCGGATATCTCAGCTATTCCAGTCTGCTATTCTTACCGTATACTTCCTCTATTTCTATTTTTAATCGAGTCTCGTTCTCGTGACGGCCTGTAAAACGCGCCACTAGAGACGGGAATACAAATAAACCCCTCAGAAAGTATATTGTCCGGTTGCCGTCTGTTCCGCACTAAAAGAGGACATTATTGGCTTTTCGATTAGGCTAAAAAAGTAGGAGAGTATTTCTCATTTCGCATGCCCGCGGAAATACTCGGGCTGTTAGTATTCGCATCACTTTTGTAAGCATTAGGTAAATAATTATTTAGTAGCGTCAAGTAAAATTGGAAGCATAGTACAGTAGTGCAGAAAAACGATATAAGTCCGAGTTTCCTTTTGTTTCTTTTGGCAGAGACTTGAGACGAAGTTTGTTTACTTAGGTGTAAAACGAGTGTACTACTCACCATTTCCAGAGTTATGTATTGCCTTTATCGCCTTTTTCAACTTCGTTAGGCCATCTCGGTCGAAATCCAACGTCTGAAACAAGATAAAGAAAACATCAAACATGGCTCGCGAGGTCAACATAGCGGTGAAATTTTTTAAATCAAATAATTTTATCGGCAGAAACGTCCGTTGCGATTGCGACATTGGATTCGCTCAAAACTTTTCTACTTGGACAAGCTGTCACCGGCTTAAAGACTCGTTTACAATAGGAGCCACGAGCCATTCAACTCGGTTTGCGAGCACAGCGAACATCTGTCGCCCCAGCCGGCGATTAATCAATGGCCCCCCTGAATTAAGCAATCGGCCCGTACAAAAATAAAACTCGCAACGATTCGGTGCACCTTGACTTCTGTTTGGCTCAAGTGTTCATTTGCAGTCGCCCTGAGCGAACTCTCTGATTGATGTTGATACAGTGCGATAAAGAAACATTATCGAATTTTGTGTCAATGACCTTTTAAAGTAAATGTAAATAAAACCAAAACCAATCTGTTTAGGAATGCAAGTCGAGCGAGACGGTATTATTATTTATGTCATTTGTAACAAAACAATATTTTTCAGTCCTGATTTTACGGACACGTCACAAACACAAGTATCACTGTCAATAATTATTTAAATTAATTCATAACACCTCGCTATTGGAGAACCATAGTAGACGATAAATTATTATCAAAATCGATACTCAAAATAGGTAGTTGAAGTTATATCAATTACAGGGTGCATCATAAGAAAAAACATGCATGAGGATGAGCGAAATAACATACGTAAGTAGGTACCTATTAGCCATAAAGGGTAAAACGACATTAATTAGAATAATTTAATGACGTGGTAACTGCTATAGTGTAACAGATCTTACAACCCTTGTAGTTAAGTTATTATAGCGCTAAACGTGGCGTCACGAAGTAAACTAGCCCGCCCGCAAACATTACCCTGGAAATGACGTTGTTAAAAAAATGTTCACTGAAATTACCAACTTTGGTGCTAAGCACCGCATTAAGACTTGTGCAGACCAGCGCGATTTGTCGCGCGACGCGACACGAACAATACAATTTCTAAGAAAACTTCACAGTATAACAATAACCGGTGTCGCGTCGCGCGACAAGTCGCGCTGGTCTGCACAAGCCTTTATGCAATGCGGTTCTATTATTTATTTCCGTAATATTATTTGTTTAATATAAGTTTCGTTTTCGTATACAAGAGGTGAATGTAAATGCCACCTTTGTCATAAAAGCAGAGGTAAAGAGCTATTACAATATCATCGTCCACGATGTCCACTTAATGGTTGTAACGTCCATAACAACACTTAACTTACATAATCCGCATTTGTCCAAACATAAAGATTATAGGTCCGAGATAACAGAACACAATGAGAATATTCGCTTTCTTACTCGTGACCAGCGACGCATGAAAAGTTGCGTAAACCACGCCATCAGACGCACAAAACAAACGTAAGTCATCGTAATCTCCATTATGATAATAACAAATAATAAAGCCTGCATAAACTGCATTGTCACAATTATCTACTTCAAGCAATATTCATAACGATTACGTCATGTGTTGTCTTTTTCGTTTCATTGCAGTGAAGGTAGTCTTGCATAGCAACGATGTGCGGCACCTGCATTATAATAACGTATAAGATAGCATCTAAAATGGCAACGAGGCTTGTATGCTTAACCTATCACGACATAGTAATAAAGCACAGCTATTTTTTAAACTACGTGCATTTGATACCCGTCTACCACCTGGAACTATTTTAGTAACCTACTTCCGTCACTCAACCAGATTGAACAGTGTTGCAGTAGAAACTGTTTGAAGAAAGAAATGCCAATACCTGAATTATTTAATAAAGTACAAATCATGTTACATGTAATCCAGTGACCCACGCTAAAAGCTTGCTATTGAAGGAAACTAAACGGCCTTTACTCAGGTATAACCGGCCTTACACATTGGGTCGTCGGGCCTATTTAAAAGGGGCCAAGAGAGTAAATCCTATTAACCATTTTACTAAAACGTTTAGCATACATGAACAATGTAGCCGCCGGGACTAGAGCCAGGCCACGCTCACAATAGTTGTTGTTCAAGCCATAGACAAACGCCCCCTTTGTTCTGTCTTCTAACGGATCGAACTATCACCTCACAGTTCTGCACGCTTAACGCTCTGCATAGGATTTCTCAAAATGGGTCACGTCTTCACAGTCACTGCTGCTCTTTGCCGACTGTTTATTACCAGCAATTATTTTTGAAATAAATACCAAATTCTATAAATCAGACGTTTATCGAAATAAGCTTACACTTATACACCCATAAAATTGGATCCTCCCAGTTGTAAACACCCGCGTTTTAGTAACTGAAGGGTTAACAAGGTGTAACATTTCCGAAATTAATTGAGCAATAAAATAAACAGCTGTTCAAAATAGGTCGAGTAATTAAAACGTCAGTCGCATCTGTATAGAGTTGTGATAGTAATAGCAGAACAGTGATTGTTATAACACAAAGCATAGGTTTTCAGCACAGTGATGGTGGAAATGACTCATCTGTGTTGTTACTTAATTTAATGTGCTTTATAGCCGGTAACCACAGTTATGCGTCACGGATGTTTCTTTAAGATATTTTTTGCATTGACAAGTATTATAATATCTATAACTCCAATTATACGTATACACGGTAGGATACCGGCTTGAATTTGAATGGACGTGGTAATTTAATTTGCAATACAACAGCGGCAATTATACGGCCAGACAAACTCATGGGGTATTTCGAAGAGAAAAAGACTCGTTAGAATCGTCAGCTGCAAAAGGGTCGCCCATGGTAAGTGGGTTCCTACAGCGAAAGCGGTTGACCTTGCGTATTTATCCTCCGACTGACACCGACCGCTCGAAAAAAATGGCCGAATTCTGAAAGTTCTTCAGAATCTCTGGCAGTCCGTACAATAATATTTTATTATTTATTTACTTTTTACCCGCCTTCCAAAAAGGAGGAGGTTATATGTTCGACGCGTATGTATGTTTTTTTTATTTTTTTTTATATATGTCCGTCGATTTCTCCGTCAATTGTAGACAGATTTTGAAAATTCTTTTTTTGTATGAAAAGGTATAAGGTTTTGTATGCTCCCAAGTTGGTCCCATAAAAACTTTATTAACTTTGCTTGGAAAAGTTTTTGAGTAAGCTTCAATAATACGTATTTTTCCTATTTTCTAACTTCAATTTTAAATGTGACCATGGACGACCGAGCTTGGGCGCAAGTTACTCTTCCCATCCGTATGGGAGGCCTCGGCGTCCGCAAAATTTCTAGTATTAGTTTACCGGCTTTCGTATCCTCGGTTCACGGCACTGAGAAATTAATCAGGAAAATTCTAGCCTCCACACTGATTGATTTTGATGTGCCGTGCTTCACCGAGGCTATGGATGCCTGGAGACTCGCTTGCCCGAAATCAGATCTACCCGATCATCCATCTTCCCAAAGACGGTGGGATGAGCCGCTCTGCAGAGTAATACAGAACAATTTACTCAATACGTCTGCTACCACTGCGGAGCGTGCGCGCTTGCTGGCTGTGGGTAAGTGGGAATCGGGTCTGTGGCTTCACGCACTACCGTCGTTGAACATAGACACTCTGTTCGACGACAATACCTTCCGCCTCGCTGCTTCCCTACGACTAGGAGTTCCTTGTTGTTCTCCTCATAGCTGTCACTGTGGCGAAGTTGTCAACAGTCTCGGACATCACGGCCTGTCTTGCAGCCGAAGTGCGGGTCGCTTAGCGCGGCACGCGAACATTAACGACATCATCCGACGAGCTCTTGTCACCGCCGGCGTTCCAGCTATATTAGAACCCAATGGCTTGCCACGCGACGATGGCAAGAGACCGGACGGCATGTCTTTGTCTCCATGGAAGGTGGGTAGGCCTTTAGTGTGGGATGCAACCTGTGTCGACACTCTTGCGCCATCCCATCTTCCTGGCTCGGCGTGCTGTGCTGGTGCTGCTGCTGCGGCTGCAGAAAACCTCAAGCGGCGTAAGTATAATAACCTTACGGGTAATTATATTTTTGAGCCGTTTGGGGTCGAAACCCTCGGGCCGTGGGGTCCGAGTGCTCATGGCCGCTTTAATGAAATTTCAAAACGGCTATTTGACATTTCCCGTGACCCAAGGGCTGGTTTTTACTTTGGGCAGAGGCTAAGCATTGCCATACAACGTGGCAATGCGGCCAGTCTCTTGGGTACATTACCAGTCGACAGCGATGCGGATGAATTTTACGATGCTATATTTTAGTTTTTGAATAGTTAAGTTAGAATATAATATATAATTTTGCTATTTTTATTTAGTTATAAGTTGTGATTTTTCCCACTTAGTATATGTGGATGATATGATGATAACTTCCTGTCACTGTTATTTACATAGCAGGTAGTGGTATTCGAATTTGTGTGGGGTAGGTACCACAACTAAAAGTGAAAAATAAAAACTTTTTACGAGTACAAAAAAGAAAAGAACTCAGTTGTTTTTTTTTTTTTTATTAAAAAGTTTTTTGACACACTACATACTTCCCCGAAGGTATGATGTTCTATAAATAATAATTAACATAAGCGGTTGAAACATAAACATAATGCTACGTTTTCAAATATAACTTTGTTTTAAAACGAAATCATCGAACAATTTTAATAAAACAGTATTGGATTTGAAGAGTTATTTCTAAATCGAGGAACTCACAATCTATTTTGCGCTAGCACTAGTTGTACCAAAGCTTTCTCCGGATAAAAACTTTCTCTAGTAATATGTCCCAAGGGGATCTTTGAATCTGACGCCGAGTTTTCCGATTTAGAATAAAACAAGAGTTTTATTCTGAATATAAAAACGGTGGTAAGTAATAGCCTAATAGCATAGCATCTCGTCTACATGAACAGCTACAAACTATTGTTTATTATTATAGGTAAGCATTGTGAGGAAGTCGAGAACATTTTATCACACCGACTAAGTATTAGGATCCTGTTTACGCTATCGGATTACCAAAACATGAACACTGATCTTTAAACGTGTTCGTTTATCGTAGGTTGTTGTTTGTAAACATGTTGAGTTTGATTCTAATCTAATTAACGCATTAACATGTTGGGCGCCAATTACGCTCCATTTACTGATGAACCCATTTATGTTTTCGGTTAAAAGGTCATGTGACGCTTCGGTTGTATATAATGATAACAGAGGATTAAATCCTAAACATAACAGAGAAAAATTCATAAATTACAAGATTAAATAATAAAAAGTATTTATTGGTAAACTTATTCAAATATACAGCAGAAGTTTCGTTGCCAACGGCAGCAGGTGTAAGTTCAACTTTGGCACTAGCTAATCTGTACATTTATTGTGAGGCAAGCAAGCTATGGAATGTATTGCAAGGAATAGAATATTATATCATTTACTACTCCTAAATTCGACAGGTAAAATACAAGTGGTAATCTAGATAGATACACAGTACGAGTATAACAGTGAACCTGTTCGTCAGTGGGTCAAAAAATGGCAAGCCTCAGGCACATCTCAGCTCAATTACTTTTTGTAAGTATTACATTGCATTACGGTCTGTTACTCATTCTTGACTGTGACTTTCATGCTAATTAATTATCAAACCAGTTATACACTCATGTATTTTATTATTTAAACAAACATAATTCAGTTCGTTACGTACGGTATAAATGCTCGTGTGATTTGACGAAGTGACTCATTGTTGGATTTTTCCTAGCATACAAATCTGATAGTTAATTTGTGGGTTTTAGGTACTTATTATTTAATTGTTTAATTTAATATAGATAATTAAGGACTAGTTTTTTTTTGCGAATTCAGTAAATGATATACATTCAGACGTACATCTCAGTTTCCTAAGTACAGACATTAAATATTTACATATTGATTACAGCAATCGCTCATAAACAAAATTTGAGTGTAATAGCACACCCACACTCATTTAAAGAGAAAGTTCATTACAAAATGTACCAACACGGCGAGTAACCACAAGCAGGTACTTTCGCTTTATCACATCTGATCAAGGAACACCAACATGTTATTTTACTCTTCGATAGGCACGAGTATTTTACCTTTTTAGTACGAATGAATGCCCTCGCCTCTGGGCTACTGGATTTTATTTATTATGAAAGTTGATGCTGGTTATGCTAAAGAAATAGGAATAAATTGGTAAATTCATTCAGAGACGATAACTGAGGATGTTTCTAAAGTCCGATACGAATATTATGGTAAAAACCTTGCTGTGCAAGCTCTACGCATACATTACAATCTTCACGATAGTCATAAACGAAATGAGAAAGCTGAGTTGACGACATACTTACTCTATTATGTCGCATCAGCCTATCTGCAGCATACAGTCAAGCTGAATAGAATTCTCGATGACAAAGTTAAAACCTTTATGAAAGGAGAACATAAATTCTGCAGGCTAACTTCCGATTAACTTCGAAGCGAACAAAATGCACAGAAGTTTTATCATCTTCATTGCTTTTGTCTTTTAAATTGCTTCGTTCAAACAGATGTAGAAAGATGTTAACTTCTTTTATGTCTTAAACAATAACGTAGGTACTGCAATTGTTTTCCCCTAATTTGTTTTGCCTGATATTTTTCTTAAACATTTCTAATTCCATGTCGACGGGTGTGAATAGAAAATGTTTTTGTTTATCGCTTTCTGTTCATCCTTCTTGATGGGCGTTTACGAGGTATTCGTATTGTACTCGTATTGCATTGAATTGGTGCTTCTTGTGACTAAGGCCAGGTACACGACCATACTCTTCGATGTTCTATAATCATAATTCTGCCCTGCTAAGCCGAAAGGCGTTATCTCAATCGGAGTAAGTTTTGAGAAAATTTACTTTTTGTAAATTGTAATTTAAGGAAACATAAGGATAAAAAAAACTTCTTAGTGGTTTTTTGTAATGTTTTAAGTTAGATAGCGTTATTTGGCTTATACCATTATATGCGAAATTGTTATAGCTATTGAATGGTATACAAAAAACTAAAAGGCCGTATCTCAGAGATACCGCCTTTCAGCTTAGCACGGCAGAGTTGTCCTCTAACATTACGTTCTGTTTTATTGATTTTAGCCTCGGCTTCGTTGAAGTCCCAATAGAACTGAATCTGATATTCCGCCAAATAATATTTAATATCCCAAAGCGAAAGCCAGTTAGCATAAATTACATGTATAAGTTCCGATTTTATTCCAAGCAAGCAAACGATCAATGATTACAAAGATAGGCACAGCTAAATAAACGATTGAACACAACACAGTATAGGATAGTGCATTGTTTTACAGTATACTTATTTGGCTGGATTGTCTTGACAATAATATGGACATACTTATGTGCCAAATATATGTTTTGCTTGTAAAGATTGATCAAATATTAACAGAGATACAAGCCATAGACGATGCTGCATTTGCTGTCTTTATTAGTTTTCTTTGAGTTTTCAAATCGTATCTCTGATGGCTTCTTCTTAGTACTTTTGTACTAGTCAGTAAACTGTTTCAAATTTTTCTTTTGTGATACAATCTTTCTGTTTTCATCACCAAAATATTTTGGAGCTTGTTAATATTTTAACCACGTTTTACAGTTTCAATGCTTACTAAAGTAGAGCGTTTGATATTCAAAACGCCCTATTCAAAATCTGAAATTAGTCCGCTCTTCAATGGCACCCCAGGTTGGCCTCACACTCTCTGCTGAGTAGCTTGTTCATAACATATGGATACCTACTTATACTACACAGCTCTTGGGTAGAAGGGTTAAAAGCACTACCTTTTCATAGAAACTTTAAAGTATAGTAACCTGGCGTGCTCAAGTGCCCGTAACTCTATCGCAGAGGGCCTGAAGGGGACGAGTCTAATGCATGCTGCTCTACCGGCATGCATAATCGTGTCTGCATTGCCGTGGATTAAACTACGCCATTATTTCTAGGAAACGACTACCTCGGGTATTAGGTATATCTTCATCAAGAAAATGTTCTCCGAATAGAGATAGGTACGATGTCACTGTGTTCTATGAAGTCACCATGAGTCAAATGAAGGACGAATTCATAAAATACATGGTTAATAAGCACGCAATGCATATTAGGAGAACATTTCGGCGAAGAACTTACTGAAAGTTAACTTTAGCATGGCAAGCCCCAATATGACCATGTTTTACATTTACTAAGGTAATTGATTCATTGATTTTATCATTCATCAAACAAGGAAGGAAAAAATGTCTTACTCTCAACTCATGTTATAAACAAACACCGAGGAGATGAGTCACACATGATTTTTATCGCCTACCGCATCTGAGGTGCTTAGTTAGCCGAAGTCTTGGCTATGCACCGCAAGATAGTGGCATTGATGATGACTCATTGGCTGTTGACCTTTTAAGGCCTATTCATACAACGCAAGTAACGCACTATAACTACGAAACCGATAGCAGGGCGGTAAATGGGTTAACAATATTCATATTCATCTAGAGTTTTGACATTAAATACACTATTTAGAAATAAATATAGAGAAGTAGTTTTATTTTTCAAAGTAAAATTAAAACCGTAGAGGTTTCATATTAATTTAGTTATTAAACTGCATTCGATATTTTAAGTATTTCATGTTAACTCAGATAAAATAACTAAATGAATTCCATTCCCTTATGAAACGAGACATATAATCCGGTTATGGAGTACCTATCTACGTCCGTGGCATATTACGGATATTATGGGATGAATGTGGTACAAAGTATGTATCACATTCATCCCATATCCTTCGTGCATGTAGAGACCTTCAGGATATTATGTACAGTATTATTTACATGGATCTATGTATATGTACTATGTAGGTAGGTTCTTTTCCATTGTCGGTTTGTTTTTTCTCGGAACTCACCGACTTTCCAACAGTGATTAAGTACCGATTCGTTTATTCAATTTGTACCCAGTTCATGCTGGCTATATGCCAAACGTTTTAAACGCACGCAGTGAAATGGTATACGATGCTGAAATTACACAAATTAGTTGTTACTTTAAGACTAGACTTTTGGTTTTATTTACTTTAAAACCAAAACGTTTCGTTAATGTGTAATTTCAAACTGTTCTTTGCGTTGCCTAGTGAGAAAGTTTAAAATTTCGGATCTCCCCGTAATGGGCAGTTGTTAGTGTCCTCGATTGCAGTGGGCGGCCATACAATCATTTCCCAATAGTCTAAGTATGCGTCCCTGTCGTCAAAATGTCATCAGCATTCACTGTGCGTCATAAACTCGACACTTCTAAGCAGCAGATAATTGACTTTTGTCGTGTTTCTGGGATACACTGCAATTTATCCCACTCGGTTATCTGCATACGACAGTGCAGCATGTGCCTAGATTGATATGCATAGGACGCTTTTAATATAGTCCTGCATTATTTCATTCCTCTTCATCCAACGCTTAATAAATCAGGGTTTAATAGGACAGGGAAATGATTGGTATTTTAGACATCTCTTGTTCCGAATCCGACAGCTTCTAGCTGCTGTTAGACAAGAATAAGTAATGGCCAAAATAAAATCTTATGTTTCCATGTTAATGACTCGACTTTCCAATACATGATGATTATTATTGATAATTTCCATAATAACGCCTATCGACCCAGTAACCTACGTGCGCTTGTAGACTCGTAGAGCTTACCACCTTTCTATCAGAGTTTGTTTTACTTGTTGGCGGAAACGTGTTCCGATATAATGACCAGTATTCAGTTAGTCCGCTCACGCAGGAAATTCGAAACTGCCACTTGTATTTAGTTTCATAACAGAAAATAACTTGTATCCAGCTGCAATTTACACTTCTATTTGATAAGGATATCGAACATCTATTGTATTAACTTTTGAAGGATATTAAAATGAGTAGATAGTGTAAACAGTGTAGCCACATGGTGTGATAGGTGTTTTATCTAAATCTCAAATTCCTGAAAAAGTGCTGAAGTTTGATTCTATGCAAATGTGAGTTTGCATTTACACGTTTTTTATTGTAGAAGCTTCCGAGAACAATGTAATATCAATACCATTTGGTATTGATCATGAAATGCGTGTTAGAAGAGCATGTTCTAACAATGAAAATAAAATACTAACTTCCGCAGCCTGAAACTTGTTTGTCGATCAGTCGACCAACCGGTCAAGGTTTCCTTTTGCAAGTAGTCGGAGAGATATCAATGTCGAACTTTCTCTAAACTTGTAATCCCGGTTCTGGTGTTCATTATGCGGAATATGTTAATTCTTTGTTTCGTCTAGTATTACGACTAAAATAAAAGTTTTGATAGCGACCGAGATTTGCAAATTAAATATGGATCCATCTTGTTTTATGTTCAAGAAGGTAGGCAGGATAAAATTGCAAGGTGAACAACCGAGGCATTGTGTACTGACAATAAATACTTAACGAGCACAGTTAAGTTTCCACCAGCGATGTGCTAAGAGTAAAGAGAAGATCAGATTGGTAATTCTGGTATTAAATATTCCTTTGAGAGTGCAGACTATTGCAGTATTTCTAATCTTATATTAAGCACTACTTGATCCTCAAGTAGAAATTGAAGAATCAAAATGTCTTATGTGAAATGTCTAGACGGCTATACCTACTTATTACTGGGGGAAGAGGCCACAGATCGCGACAAATTCAACGTCTGTGACTCGACATTTCTATGAAACCCCATGTTATCAAGTTCGCTGATGCTGCCGCGGGCGACCCTAGTTGTATATTTGACTATAAATTTAATTGTAAATTTCGAACCATCTACCACGACTTTCAGGTGTTATTAGATTATTGCCGTTTATGTGGTGCCTACAAACATCAAGTAGGAATCGAAAATGCACATGGCGTGCCTAGATTTTCCCTCGCCTACGTGTTAGTTGGTTATTATTCTTTCGTGCAATTACACAAAAGCTTTTTAGCTTTTTTCTGGAAACTATTTTAATTACTGATGAGTGATGAGGACAATGATTACAACCGATGAATCTCGACTGTCCCGGTAACCGCAAACCGTACATGGAATGAAAAGGTAATTTTTAGGTAGAATTTATCGAAATTTTGACGTAACTACAATTTTTTAACGATCACGTGACCCGTTGGTTGATAACCGTTTGTGTTGTTGCTACCAACTAGAATTTAGGAGTAAGAAACCATCATAATTTGCTGTCAAGTTCAGAAATACAGCTCTAGGCATCAAACCCTTGACCCGGCCTAACAAGAGCCTCTTATAGCGTTTATCGAGGCTCAAGCCCCTAGGCAGTTGACCGTCATGATTAGTTGACAATGATTGCCTGCCACCACACTTAACACGACAACATTGTCGTAGTCTTCATGACCCTCTTACTTATTGTTATGAGGTAGGTATGCGAGATTTTAATGACATAAAACGGAAAAAACAATTTTTATTTCATTCACGCAATGAAATATGCCGTGCGCAGAATGTAATTTCATATAAAACTATATAAAATATATGAGGACCAGTAGTGACCCGGCAGTACTGCCGCGTGCGGCGTTGTTCGGAATCATACCTTTAAATGAGCGTTCGGCAAACCCTGGGCAGACAACCCCGTTACCACCTTTGCGACTGGCACATTTTTACAACAGCATGATGACATGCGTCCTCATGAGCTTTTAGTTCGTACCGATACGACAGTAGAAGGATAACGTTTCAAAAAGTATTTGCCTTTAACGCCAAGAAAGCAGCCGGAAGCCAGGACTCACCTGTACATTGGAATGCTCAACAGATGTCAAGCGTGTCGTCCCCTAATAAGTATTTCCGGTGGTTAGTCATGGTATAACTTCCTTTGTAGGTATTTGCGGAGACAATACCTTCGGTTCTTCGTAAGATTTTATTGTAATGGTATCCGACTCCGAGTAGGTATTCTCATGTCCGAAATGGCCGAGGTAAGGCAGAGCTAGTATCAGTGCGACCTCAGCTTTTAAGGCTTGTGCAGACCAGCGCGACTTGTCGCGCGACGCGACACCGGTCATTGTTATACTGTGAAGTTTTCTTAGAAATTTTATTGTTCGTGTCGCGTCGCGCGTCAAGTCGCGCTGGTCTGCACAAGCCTTTATATGATCAATTGAAGTCCTTGCTGACGGAGGACGGAGGAGCTCGTGGCTAAGTAATAACAGCCGCACGTTTCGATCCATTAGGTTAAGCTACGCTTGCCGGGGTTGATCTGTGGATGGGTGACCATCTTAACATACCGAGACTCCTCCGTTTCTCGGAAAGCACGTTAATCGGTTGGTCCCAGCTGTCATTCGTGGATCTTTGACAGTCGTTACGGGTCGTCAGAAGCCCGAAAGTCTGACAACCAGTCTTACCAAGGGGTATCGTATTACCCAGTTACTGGGTTGCGGAGGTCAGATAGGCAGTCGCTCCATGTAAAATACGGTATTCAGCTGCATCCAGTTAGACTGGAAGCCGACCCCAATATAATTGGGAAAAGGCAAGGCAGATTGATTTGAAGTCTTTGCTGACAAGTGACAAGTGTAACTGGATTATTTGTAAGTGCTCCATCATGATGACTACACCAATTTTACCAAGGAGCATAGTGTTCCAGTAGTCCTATTCATTCAAAGAAGTTCTTTGACAGGAATTGTACCTCAACTTTAGTAAAAAATTATCTAGAATTCTAGAAAAAGGAAATGTTGCTTGTTTAGTTGTTGGCTGGCCCACGAACCACGATAAAAGCTAGAAATAGAGGCTTCAAACTTTTTTTACTTTGTGTGTTGTTACAGATTATGGAGGCAAACGATGTGTTTAGGAATTCCGCTGATGCGTCCCTTTCGTGAGACTTCCTTAAAACGCGAACGAACACACGCGCTGTTTTTTTTTTAAGGTGATAAGTAGGTAGGTACCTACATAGGTACAAACATTTGGCGCCACGTTTTTAAATAGACAAATAACAAGAACTGCATCGGTTTTGTTTTGGTAGAAGTTTCAGTTCCGATTCCGAGGATTGATTTCTTAATAGAGCTTCACCGACAGAAGAAAGAATGGCAAAACCAATTGTTCATTGATGATGATGAATGAACTGAACGTGAATTAGGTACCTATCCGAGATTCAACCTTGAGTGGCTTTTTCAAGCTGCTTGCATTTCATACTCGTTGCATTAGTGTGCGTTTCGAACCTAATATAGGTATTCCTAAATACGACGGGTTGGACCATACCCGTCGTTAAGTCGACCCGTAGTGGTGTTTGACAAATACCTACCTACCTACAGTAAACGAAAAATCTGTGTCTATTTACCTAGTTCATCAAGCAGTAGTAAGTAGTAATGTATACTTATATGCGTAGCGATAGGTGTTTGCAACAATATCGTACGACGATCGGCGTTCGTAATCAAAATTGCAGAAATACGTCGGCAATTTATTGTTCTTGCGTGGGCACAATTTTATCAGGGTGTGTAATATTTTTTTGTTGTAATTATGGGGGCGTTTCCAAGGTCGAGCCGCGCCTACGCTCCTAACAAGCGTAATAACAAGTCCTGAACCGAGTAGGATCTGTATTTTATCAAAACAAGAAGAAATTAACACAGCCACCTAAATAAACACGGCAATTTTTTTTAAGGTAGCAACGTCAAACAAATAGACGTGTTGCAAATGTTAAATGTCTTTTTTCAAGAAAAAGTAATATGCGAATTTATTATTTGCAATGAAAACAAATACCTATCAGCAAGCAAGTGCAACTAGGTACCAAATTTAATAACCTACTCATCCTAGATCGTGGTCAAGTTATTGAGGATTTTATTTATTCCGTTTTCGGT
This sequence comes from Agrochola lota, assembly GCA_947364205.1. Lineage (NCBI taxonomy): Eukaryota > Metazoa > Arthropoda > Insecta > Lepidoptera > Noctuidae > Agrochola > Agrochola lota. The sequence continues at coordinate 16,876,150 of OX376219.1, read as the reverse complement.
ATGTGGTCAAAATTGTTCCTATTGACTACTATTTTTTAACAGGAAGATAATGTTTTCTTATCTTGTCAACTGCTTGGCTCAGATTTGTTGTCAATGTAACGAATTATAATGGCTGTAATTACCTCTTCCAAAGCGCTGATTGTCTGACGACATTGTGGCATGCGGGAAACGAACGTAGAAGTAGTAGGTGAACTGTAATCCTCTCGGGTTTCCTCAATGAATTCACCGATACCAATAAGACCCGGCATGGTGGCCAAACACGAAGTTCCACTAGTTCAAGTCCAAAATTTCACATTCGTTTATGGTAAAAAAATCACACAAAACTAACAAACATCAAAATGCAAATTGAACACATTATCACCTGCAAAACACTTCTGCGCAAATAAAAACAATAACGCATCTAAACACGTCAACTCACAAACCGCCCATTCTCAACAAAGATGAATGAAGTTACTAAATTGATTGAAGGAAGAACGACATAAGATGGAGAACAAGGACCGAATGTTAAATTGAAACTAAGAACGGCACTAGCTTTCTTTAGGTTGCGTGCACTATTTCCGGTGCTTACGTACATTAGTTTTTTAGTTCGGATAATTTTTTCATGAGTAATTTTATACTTTTGTATTTTTTACAAATTACTGAAATCTACCACGTAATTGAAAGCGTTTGCTTTGCGAGGCCTCTTTCATTTTTCAGTCGAATTTGAAAGAGCTGAAATAGATTCTAATGTATGAATCTGAGTTTTATTGGAAAAAAATGCTTCTTTTCATCCTTGATCGCAAACGAAGTCTAGCTAGTAAATAATTATTTAATATTGTTGTTATCTTTTACATAATTTAATTTTCTGGATGTCCTAGATTTTCTTTGATTTTCTACAGTGACATATCCGAACATAAGGCGGAAGTCATACGTGTGGAAACCACTGCCTGTCAAAACATTGAATGAACTGAACGATAAAAATATAATGACGGAGCTGTCACGAGGTATGTGTGTCCTGCTTTTCGTATTTTATAATTTTAAGATTCTTGTTTACCCCGATATTTCTAAGTTTTTATCATCTAAACAGACAAAATAACACACCATAAAGTTTTAGGTCATAAATTATTTCAGAGAAGAATACATTTTGTTAATAATTTACATGTAACTAAATAGGTAAGAAAACAATAAGTACAATTTTTTGCTAGTTTTGTATAGGAAATACGATTTGAAGTTATTTTCATATTTTTAAACATAATAAATTATGTACAATCAATTGGGCTGTTGCTGCACTATTCATTCCACTTGAAATAAAATTGTTCATCTGCCATTCTCATTGCTTGCATTGACGATATCTGGAGTCCATGACCTTTATTATTTATTTCATTACAGAAATTGGAGAAATCTGGTCAAGATTATTTGACCATCGTCCGTTTCTAAATGGTGAAATAAAGTTTATGCTGAAAGAGTTTGAGGTATGCTTAGTTCATTGCCATACTCCAACATAATTAGTCCTCTCTACAAAACAATATTAATAATTGCGAACTGTTCATTTGTAGGAAAAGCGTGGAGATCGGGAAGTTGAAAATTTGTTTGCTATACTTGAAAAATTAACAGATATAAAAGACAGTCAGGCAGAAAAGATTAGAAAGTCAGGTGAAACAGGGCTTCCAGTGTTGAAAGAGAAGTTAGATCAAGCATTCCAGCTCAGTGAAGAGGTTGAAAACGATTATCTTGAATCGCACAAGGTTTTTATATTTATTTAATAATGCTTCGTCATTTCTGATGTGTCACTAGTACATTACTTCCTAAATATACAATGATGAAAGTTATTACCTTTGTAAAATAATCTGGATGTAAAACTTGAAGAAAACATAGTTTTAACTTTTAATTATATGTACCTGGTTTTTTAGTTATTTCTATCTCTTTCAGGTGCATGAACAACACCGACAAGAACTAAAAGAAAAAAGGCAAAAAGAATGGGACCAGTTCATTGATGATATGAACTTCAAATGTCAAAGAGTAGACAACACCTTTGAAGAAAAAGAAGAAGAATTAAGGGATTTGTATGCTGATCTTAACCATAAACTAAATATTGCTAAATAAACAATGGATTCCAAAGGATCACTCGTTGATACCAACCTTAGGATCTTCCCATCAAAGTATTTAATAGATTACCTCAAAACTATACCTATTGATGATAATGTACCTTTAAATATTGCAAGACTGGTCAAAGGAGAAAGTTATGAAGCTAAACTTAAAGCACCCAAAGAAGATACAAAGATAATTCCAGTACATCTTAATAGTAATGATATTGAAAATTTAAATAAAATCAAAGCTCTTATGAAAGTAGAAATTGAAGAAGTCACAGAAGAAGTAGAACAAAAAGATATTGAGGAGACTTCTAAAGAGGAAAGTATAGAGAATGCTGAAAGTTATGAAGAATCTGCCCAAGCAGAGTCCAATAACAAAGCAATAGCTAAAAAGGACTTAAATAAAGACGATGATGAGGAAGATGACAAATTGCATTTAACTACTGCTGATATAGACTGGCTTTATACATATTTGCAACAACAAAGAAATACAAAAGGATGTGGAGACAAAAGTGTTCCATACTTAAATGTACTATTAGAAGGAGCTTCCATTGAAACACCAGAAAACCAAGTTCTTAAGAGAGATCCTGTTCTTGAGGCCAGATGTGTAAAATTGAGGTCTCAACAGGAGGCTAGAGAATATCGGAAAATGACAAAATCTGTAGACAATGTTAGAATGAGGTTTCCAGAAGATACTATATCATATCAATGTAAGTATAGAAAATACACACAGTTTTCATTTTAAGCTGATCTGTAGTACCATTTCAAATACAGGAATGTTGTTAAACAACCGTCCTAGCTTCGCATGGGTAGCACTAAATAGTTATTTATGACGCACCTACCTATCTACCTACCCTGCCTAGCTACCAATCTACCCTACCTACCTACTTACATACCTACCTACCAATGTATAATGCACCAAGGGTAAGTAGGTACCTACCCTACTTACACCTACCTATCCTACAAAACCTTGTCCTGAGAATAACGGAGACAGCAAAAAACGAATGATCTAATTTGGTGCAGCCATTCTCAAGTTATAGCGTGACCAATGGAAATAGAGATTCATTTTTATTCCTATAGATTAATAATGAATGAATCATAAATAAACTTGCTTTTATGTTTTCAGTGAAACAAATGAATCGCCAGTTGATTGCAATTGGACAGTTCATACTTTCGATATTTGCTGGATTCCTATTTGGATTTAGAGGCGTTGAATGGATGGTGGGAAATATAGATTTTGGAGTTAGGCTATTACTAGGAGTAATGTGTGCCTTAGTAATCGCCCTTGCAGAAATATACTTCCTAGCCAAAAAGTTGAATGAAGAATTGAGTGTTCCAGACACAGTACAATTAGGTGGCCCTCCTAAGTTTGCAGAAAGCTCACCATATTACGTGCCGCCAATAACCAACAAGTCTTATGATAAAGAACATCAGGACTAGTTTATGATTTGTTTTAAGTACAAGATATTTGTTATTATTTTGTCATTTAGTATGTAATCCTGTAACTATGTAGGTAACATAGTTACAGGATTAAGAAAAAAGTGTTATAAACTTTTTATTTATCACAACTGTCTTTGATTGTATTAACTGTGTGTGCTCATTATAAAACTAAAAAGTAACCTAAATATAAAAAATATTGCAAATAAGTATGTGAGTATTCCAGAACTATTTCATCACAATTTTAATCATCAATATGTAAACATGACCATGACCAAGCGTTTTATTTGTACTACGAATACCTATGCAAATGATCCAATCTAGCCCATGAATGGTAAAATTTATGCTGAGTCAGAAATATGTCCACATCTGTCGGTGGAAAGCACCTGGTCAGATTGGGCAAAGATCGTAACATACTGGACAACTGCGGCAAGACAGCTGTGTCGATATTGACCGTAGCACAGGTACGACAATCTAGATAGGTGAAGAGAGAGAGCTGGTTATACCAAGCAGTGAGTTGTACTTGTAAGCTTGTAAACCACTGGCTAATAAGTCCTCATCTCCTGCAGACAAAGTATTAGCTATGATCACCACACTAACATAGTTAATTCAGACGGATTGCCGATTCCAGACTAAGTGCAGATTTCACCAAGGAAATTGAACGCGTTCAGCACGTCTAAACGCGTTCAAGAGCTGTCAGCGTACAATATTCCATAACAATTTTGACACTGACAGCTCTTGAACGCGTTGTAGTAGAAATGTTGATCGCGTTCAGTTTCATTGGTGAAATCAGCCCTTAGTCGTATGCCAGATTCGAACCTGAAACCCCGCGAGAAGCGGTTTGACGGGTAGGTAAGGGTAGTATTATATTATGCTTTGTGGTACGGGCACAGTATAAACAAGTAACAGTATTATGTCTTCATAGAAAACGACGCACTTCGAAATCTCCGTGTATATCAGTAGGTACGCAACAGTCTCGAGTGCGCGTGAATTACAGCACGGACGCAGAAGGTTTATCTACTGAGTGGTCGTAAGTAATTATTTTAAGGTCACTGCCGAGATATAGTACTGTATTATACTGAGGTATGGGTTAGTGCTTACTAAGTATACAAAGTAGATCTAATCAGATCTATAACAGCGGATAGATACCTTAGCCGAAGCCGTATTATCTATGACCTTAACTTCCGAGACGCACGCAAAATACGCGCGTGCGCGTGCGTGTTGACGTGTTGTTGATAGCATGGTATAATAATATAATGTTTTATTAGACCATGGTTGATAGTAACCCGCTTCATCGCTCCATACCCTCCGGGCAATCACAGTATTGCCCAAGTACCTATAGTTTTTGTTTTGAGTAAATAAATCATGGTTTAGTTTAGTCTGCAGGATCTAGGTTAGAGTTCGATCCCCAGCATAGGCAAAGTTACAAGTGGCCCTGGGAAACGGGAAGGAATCAAACTTAAGTACGTTCTTTTAGTAAGTAGGTACGGTTATAAACAATGCAAAATAAAAGAAAATAGCAAATAATAAAGCACATTACGGTTTTCCTTTAGGCTGCAGACTAGCGCGACACGATTCGAACAATACAAATTAAGAAAACTTCACGGTATAACAATAACCGGTGTTGCGTCGCGTTGTCGCGTCGTGCTAGTTTGCACAAAGCTTAATAAGTACCTAATAGCCTGGGTTGGGCGACAATATAGCAGGTGAAAAGTTTGTTGACAGACATCACTTCATTATCATTCCCACTTAAAGGACTAGCGCCCAAGGCGTGCGCACAGTACCTACGCTGTGTTTAGGGCGCGCGTTGCATGCTCGTCAAACGCAACAAGATTTCCACATATTGTTGTAACTTTGAACCCCCAGCATGCTCAGTATAACTGTGTTTCTTAAGTGTATTACTGATGACATGGAATTAATCACGCCGAAAAAGAGGTTAAAAAAAAAATGGGTTGTATAACTCCCCTACACGTAAAATGGGGATGTTTTTTTGAAGTGAAACTTCTATATAAACGGGGGGTATTAGGATTTTTCTGTCACAAAAAAGCGTTACGGCCGCGTGGAGGGGGTAGCCGATATATCGCGTGGTGAGAGGCGGCAGCGGTGGAGGGAGAGAATAGATTGGAATCTTAAGTTTTTATATTGAAAAATTTATTTCACTGTTGGGAAGCTACACTATCCCCGGATGACATGGCTATGTTATATTTTCAAAAAAAATTGGGAGCCTTACTAAACTCCAATAATGTAACCCAAGGTGTAAAAAAATTACGTAAAATACATTACATCGCGTGCGCTGCGAAAACTATTGATGATAGAATAAAATAATGTACTACGACTTTGCAGAACACATTATTTGCAAAAAGTGTCGCGACAGCATACCTATGTCTAACTATTACAGTTATGCCACAATAAGTGTTCTTTTATTTTAAAAATGTAATTGAAATGCCGCCGCTAGAAAAGGCTCTTTATTTGTATCTTGGTATTAATCCTTATCAAAATAAATTACATCATATTCAAGAATGCTTCAATACCTTTATATAACTTTTTGAATTATTCAATTCAGACATTCCATTCGAAAGATATCACGAGTTTAAAAATGTAAGTATTAGAAAAAAGTTGCGTGGTAGCCGCTCACCCTGCTCGGCTATCTAGGCAGCACCATAAACAATGTAGGCGTCACTGGGGTACGGGCCGTACGGGAGGGAAGTCAATGTCAAGAAATGAAATGCCGTAGGTAGGGTAGATAGCGATAGGTAGGGTAGGTACTGTAGATAGGTAGGGTAGGATAGGTAGATAGGTAGGTAGGTGCGCTGTAGATAAGTACTTAGTGCTACCCGTGCGAAGCCGGGGCGGGCAGCTAGTTGATTATAACGCAGATGAGCCGAATGAAGATAAAATTTTAATTTGAAGTTTTACGGGCAGGTTTTCAAATTGGATAAGTACATTAACAATCTGACCGTAAAACTTCAAATTAAAATTTTGTTGCGATTCGTTTTGCCACTTGTCCGTTGCGATTCGTTTTTCCACTTGTTCGTTGCCATTCGTTTTTCCACTTGTTCGTTGCAATTCGTTTTTCCAGTTGTCCGTTGAAGTTTTACTTCTACTATGTGTCCCAGCACACATTTCGATGTTTTTTTTCTCGTCTATCCCATGGTGTGGGGGGTCATCGGAAAGTTCGTCCAAATATACCTATTGGGAGTGTATGAAAACCATTTTTGGCTTCAGGGATCCGTTTGCGAAATATTAAGCTTTAAACTGCTATTTTTTGTTAGTCACGTTTTGGATATATGAAAAATTCATGGCAGTAGTACCTACGTATATACCTCCCACGGATATGCCAAATGGAGGGAAAGTACCTTGAATATTGTAGATGGAACATTTTACTGAAAGAAGACATTATTTGAATTTAAAAAACAATTTAAACTGCATTCATAGATATTTAAATAATTACATGGTTGAACCGGAAATCGAACCCGTTACACGAGAAAAATAATCACTTATCATACCTACCGATCGAAAGGCTTCATTCTATGGATTATTTTTTGCTAAATAACATAGTATCACAAATAAAAGGAATTCATAGTGCGTGATCCGACACGCACTTAACCGGTTTTTTAAAGATACCTACTCATCATCATTACCATCATTTCACCTCAAAGACGTCCTCTGCTGGATATAGGCCCCCCAAGCATCGCCACTTCGAACGGTTCTGTGTTTCCCGCAACCAGCAGATTCCTGCGGCCTTCACAAGATCATCGGTCCACCTTGTGAGAGGCCTTCCAACGCTACGTCTTCCGGTATGCGCTCGCCACTCCAGATAGAACCTCTCGGCCCCATCGGCTATCTGTTCTGCAAGCAATGTGCCCTGCCCATTGCCACATATGTTTGGCAATTCTTCGGGCTATGTCTGTTACCCATCATACTAGCTGAAAATGATTTTTGTTTCTATTTTTTACTTTCATGCAATACTGCGCGAAAAGGAATTCTCACGCGCGTTCCATACGCACTTTTTCGTTTTTAATGTTTTTTCGCTTTAGTGGTCATCTAGAAAGTAGTCAGCTTATGGGTATTATAATGAGAAAGACAAGGAAAAGAAATATGTTGATACTACAGTGGTAAAAATTCAGTATTTGGAATGTCGACGATGACTTTTTGTATTGACAGCTCTATTGCACAACAAAATATTGTTTTTCTCAACTGTTCCATTTGATGATTCATAATATTTTGAAGCCATAAATACCGTATGCGTCGTTTATCAACATTCACTCACTTTGAAACTTTATCACAAGTGCGACGTATTACCGTGTCAGTGTTTATGTACCAAGTTTGAACAGCAGGTGAGTCCATATATATGTAAATAGATGTTTGTGCACTATCTGCAGCTTTTGCGTAGTAAAGTAAGGCTTGAATGCAGGGTTGAGCTTTGTCTCATCATGAACATCCTAAAATAAGCTATCTGAAGTGGACTGTAGAAGTCAAACAAAATGGCTTCTAGATAAACAAAATGGTTTTTAGATAAAACATTGTAGATTTTCTTTGTTAATTTTTGAAATAACAAGTATTTAGTAGCTGCAATTACAAAAAAGTAAATGTATTTTTTTTTTGTGGTAGTGAAATTAATAAATAAGTAGATAAGTACTTAGGTACTTTGTTTTCAGTTTTTGGTAGCTATTTGTATTTTTATTAAAATTAATGTAGGTAATATTTTCTCATCTCATTCTAAACATTTGAAAAATACCACACTTCATAATTTCACGAAAATGGTAGTATTGCATCATGTAATAGTCAGTACCTAGTCATCATTCCTGCCCGTATCCTGCAAATTCAGAGGCATTTGATGTGATTTTATTTTTTTAGTTAATTCATAAAAACTTCATTAAGTTACATGATTGCTCATTTTTGTTAACATTTATTTTTTGTTTTTAGAAGAATAAACCTAAAATCATATTTATTTCAGCTATGGAAGACCAAGTTCCATTCAAAGTTTATACATTCTGGAGGGAGAGTGACAAGCCAGAAGTCAGAAGATTTGGTGTGGAGAAGAGTGTGGTCACCAGCTTCCACTACTTGAATGCTAAGCTTCAGGATGTGTACCCTGGACTCAAGGGAAATGCCTACTCTGTAGCTTGGAAAGGTAATTTGATTTTTACATTGTTTACTTGGGGCTGTTTTACCACCTTCAACCCAGTAAACCTGTCATTTTTTCTATTCTTGTGTCAACAAAACCCGTTTCTATGGTGGTCATGCTACACATGCTGGTTGGTAATTACACACATTCCATTTTTTATTTGAGAACAATGGAAGAGTCTCTGTTATCCAGTCTGACACACTTTACAAATGTAAAAAATATGGATTGTGGTAATTTAGAAGTTAATTATACCCTCACGTGTCATGACGTCTCAACGATAATATAATCACAGATGGATAATATATTTAAATTAAAAAAATGGTGACCTCTGAATCATGAATTAGCATTTATTTACTCATTTAAATTCTTAATAATATGTACTCTTCCAACAAGGGCCAGTGATTTTTGTAGGGTTTAGTCAGTTAATATTTTGCACAATATTTATTGACAAATAAAATGACTTTGCTCTCATTACAGTTTTAACTTTAAACTGTAGAATATAATGTTCATTTTACTTTGTCCTATTTAGATGAGGATGGAGATGATGTTGTGGTATCATCGGATGATGAAGTGATGACTGCCTTGCAGGCATTGAATGGAGATGTCATCAAACTCTTTGTCTACTGCAAGGGAAATGAAGTTAAAGATGATGATTGCGACATTGTCTTTACTGCTGTAGCTGGCAATCCTAATGGTAAGTTTGTATTATTAGTTGGTTTTTAAGACAGATGATATACTTGAAAAGATGGTGCAACGGCACTCTTTAGTGGTGCTACACATTTCCCCAGGTCTGCCTATTCAGCAGTATTTGTTGAATTACAAAGTCTATCTGAAGCTATTACTACTACACATAGTATGATTTCATTCGGATAGTGCCGATCGGCAAACTCCATGCAGCATCTACCCTCACTGAATCATGTCTTTGTTAGCTCGGCACAACTTTTCCGGAACGGCTTTTTCCAGAACAAAATCTATTTATTCGATTTTGCCGCCAAATTATGACGCCCCGAACTAGTGTTTGCACCCCCTGACAAGGCAATACATAGATGAAAGTGAGTATAGGTACTTGGAGAGGCCTATAAAAACTGAACTGGCATGCATTATCATAAGCACAAGTGTAAAGAATCATATGAATTAAAAATACTTAGTATGTTGGGAATGAGCATTGTTATATTCCCATATTGTTATGTCTTCAAGTGCACTTATCACGCCCTTTATTTATAGGTCTTATAATGTATGACGACCTTGATTAATTAGAAATGGAATTAAATTAACATATTTTAATAAAACAATGATTTTTAGAACAAGCAGGTACACCGGCGACGCACTTAGGCGTGATGTGCGACTCTTGCGACGGTTCAATCATCGGGTTTCGTTACAAGTGCTCCGTCTGCGATGACTTCGACCTGTGCTCACGATGCGAGGCCGCCGGTTGTCACCCGGAACATTGCATGGTGCGAGTGCCCACGCCTACCATGCCTGTAAGTACCACAGGATGCGCATATCCGCCACGAATCTATGTGATTGTCAATTTTTCATAACTCTTTTGATAACTGATTATTTACGTAGTTATTTTATGTTTACAGCGTACAGTTATTAAAGCTGCGATCAAGAGGTCCCGCCATTTCTTGAAGTCCGTCGCCACCGCTATGGGCGAAGATTGTCCCTACAAGAAGCATCGCAGCGAGAGGGGTGGTGATAGGAAGCACCGTGGGCCCCCCGGCCACCACGGGCCGTACGGAGCTGAGCACGGCCCCCACGGGCCCCACGGGCCTCACGGCCCCCACGGGCCTCACGGCCCCCACGGACCCCACGGTGAGCACCACCGCCGCCGCCAGCGTGTCAGCTGGCTCGACACCTTCACCACCTACATGAACGAGTTCGCCAACCTCGCTGGAGACATCGACCTGACCGGAGATGATGGTAAACCAAAGGTCCCAGAGACTAAAGCACCAGCTCCAGGGCAGACTCCCGAAACACAGGCGCAAAACCCAAAGGAGACCCAAGAGAAGGCACAGACTGGCGCCGAATCTACTGAAGCTCCCAAACCTGAGGCGAGCACCTCTGCACATGCTCAGACTCAATGTCCTTTCAGTCCCCCAAAGTCAGTTAATGTACTACAAATCCGGAACCTTCTGGAAGAGTTTATCCGCGGGAATTATATGCCTGAGGCATCGCAGTCTCAATGTCCTTCCAGTCTCCCAAAGTCAGTTAATGTCTTAGAAATCCGAAACCTTCTGGAAGACTTCTTCCGCGGAAACAATATGGCTGGGGCATCTCAGGCTCAGGCTCCAGCTCCAGCAGCGAACGCTGCTGCCCCCACACCAACTTCAACTAACGACGTGGAGATGGGACAAGGAGACAGGAAGTCGCCTGAGGGTGATGACATCGCCGTCAAGACCGATAGTTCCTCCGCGTCAAGTGTCAATGACTTTGTCAGAGATGCTTCTCCTGACAAAGCTGATGACTGGACTGTGATTAACAAGGAGAAAGGTATTTATAGTTTGATTCGACTTTGTAACCACATGATAAGTAAAATTTCGAATGCTTACTAAGTATGTAAATGTTTTAGACTTGATGGACACAGCCAGTGCTCTTCCCGGAGCTGCCGCTCCGATCGGTTTCAACTTGCCCGAAGAGTTCCAAGAGCGTGTGAAGATCTCCTCAGGTGGTCTGTACCCACCTCTGAACACCTCTACTGCAGGTAATTACTCTTAATAACTTTTGTGCTGTTGACAATTTGTTTAGTGATGTGAAAGTTCATTTTCTGTCTCATTTCCCATGATTTTAAGGGTCAAAATAATAAATTCTAGCCATTCTATTTAGTTTTCCAAGATGAAATTTTAACTGTAACAGATTCTTAGTTAGAAATAGAATGTCTTGTATAGAATATCTTGCATGTTAGGTCATGATCCATCACTATTGACGCATGCTGACCGTTTAGTGATGAATCCTAAAGAGCCCGAAGTGCTGAAGCCTGCCCAGCCGACCGCGCCGCCCGCGCCCGCCGCGGCTGCTCCCAAGCCGCAGGAGAAGCCTGCTGCTGCTGTACCGCAGCCTCAACCTCAACCCAGACAACGCCACCCAAGTAAGTTGTTTTTGAATATTTTCTCTACAGAAAAAGGAAAAGGGTTTGTTATGTTACATGCCATTTCCCTGTAACGAGAAGGGTATCCACAAAAATACAAAAAAAAAGCTTTGCAATAATTCAACCTACCTGTGCCCCCGCCAAAAAAAAAGTATTACCGCTTTGAGGAATTCCACTTAGTGAGATGAGTCTGGTTAAAAGTCTTTTCAACTATTTCAAAACACACATGGAACTTAAGTGCAGGTAACTGTCAGTGACCTCACGGCAGTAAAGTTGCACGTCTCGGCCCATGAATGAGTTGGGCAAGAGACCATTGAACTCAACATTCACAAAACAAACTTATTTATAATATTAGCTCCATTTCTGTATGTTTCTAGTTATTATTTTTTATAGGTACAGAAGTTAGCCTATGTGACTCAAGGATTTAAAAAATAATAATTGGAATGTAATCATATGTTTAAGGGTTATCAGTATCACCTAAATCCTGATGAAAAAATATATTAGTTTATGATTCATTTTGTGAGTAAAAGTAGAACAAAATTATGTTATTCGCTTACAAATATATCATAACTCGGTACTAACCTACTTATCTTTATATCAATATGAAAGTAGGCAGATAGGAATATGAATCATTTCTGTATTGTTTTGGATTAGCAAATTATCTACTTTTATGCGGAACTTAGTCATCGCTGATTTTGTACTAACAAATACTGCGACGTAGGTATTATGATATTAATATGACGCTCATGACGGCCTTGTGTCGCTGTTCCAATTTACTGAAAAATCACATGAAGCCCCGTGCAGACTAGCGCGACGCCACTCTAACAATTTCTAAGAAAACCTCACGGTAGAATAATTGCCGGAGTCGTGTCGCACCATCGCGTTGCGCCAGTCTGCAGGACGCCTAAATCTCTCTTTGATGGACGGTATCGAAACACAGTACATCCATTACCTATTTATTTATTGTAGATTCAACTGTGGGAATTGTTTGTCTACCGAGATTTAAGTGTAGGTATGTACAAAGTAGGTCGAAGTAAACGATGCCGAGGGTCACACTCGCTAGACTTTTTTGTTGCACAACGTTACTTACAAACTATGACACCTAATGGACATAGATACGGTGTTATTATATTATTAAAAATTTACATACAATCTCCTCTGCACGTTTGACGACCATGCTGACTATTTATTTCTACTCTAGGGTCGCGGGTTCGATTCCCACATGAAACAAATATTTGTATGTGTCTGGGTGCTCAAAGTGTGCAAGTGGTACAAGAAAAATCATATAGTCGATGCTACATCATACAATCTACGAGTATATCAATACACACATAATATAAATCTAAGTTGCTTTCCGTCTGTCTGTGTGACCGCGTTGTTCTTCTACACTACGCAATGTATATTAATGCGATTTTCACCATAATTTTGACAACTTATTCCCGAAGTTTAAAAAAAGCCAAATTTTGTCGCAAATTAGTCGTCGTCGTAGAAAAGTTTTTCTCCAAGTAACAAATTTAGCAAGTCAAAGAGCTCGATCGAAGATTTTTCGTAAACTCTTCGATCTAGCTCTTGGACTATACCATACAAATTTAACTCATATCTTCCAAACTATCGATTTACATGATTATCAATGTTTCAAACTAAGACACTACTAAATCTGTGACTTGGCGAAAAATTGCGACAAAATTTGGGGGAAAACAGATCTTCGCTAGGTGCCCTTGCTTTTGAGATTCAATTGGGCCAAATACTTCTGAAAAATTTAAAATGTCAATAAGTTACATACACTACAAGTTACCATTAATATCTGAACATTCATTACTTTATTAATATCTGAGCAGATGCTTGTCACTAATTTCTGTACAAACAACTAACCAAAAATATCTGAACATATACAACGTCAAGAGACACACACAGACAAACACTGAGCTTACCTAATTCGTTACTGCATGATAAAAAGGAATCAGAAACAAACGCTAACTATCTGTGGTATAAATACGATGAAAAGGGAATAAAAATTGTATATAAAATCATTTGTATAGGATACAACGGATATGTTAATGTCAAACTATTGAAAGAAAATACATCTTAGTTTTGTAATGAAATTAAAAATTGTGACAACAAAGATAAAATATTAGTATTTTAAACCAACTTCCAAAAGGAGAGGAGAACATAACCTATGTTCGGGCATAACTCCGTCATTGTAAGGACGAACGCAATTTATTTATTTTTTGTTTGAAAAGATATTACTTCTGAGGTGGGACCATTGTCATCACGTCAGGATCTGATGATGGGATCCTGAAGATATCGAGGGACTCTTCAAATATTATAGGCACACTAATAGCGATTCGGTTATTTATAGTAACTTGTGCAGTTGCTCTCGGAGAGCACCATTTGGTGAAGTGGAACCGATGATGATGAAGACCACAGATAACCACCGTAACTACTTCATAATAAGTATTTCATGGGTTGCGATTCGATTACTTTAATATGGTTGCCAAGCAATTTATGGTTGTCACAATGCATACGGAGAAGTGGAGCTGATCGTGAAATACCAGGAGAACTCCTGAACTGATTATCCCTGCATCGAGAAAAGCAATATTTTGTAAAAGGTGATGAGCAGTTGACATTAGGCTATATTAACTTAGATACATTACAAACTGACTCACTAAAAAGCGAGAAATAATTTATTTTTTACAAAAAAAACAACTCGACTTCGAAAAAAACAAACACTACAGTGAAAAATAACTTAAATTTCGGTAAAGTTTGAATACGGGTGGTATTAAAACTTTACCGAAATTTAAGTTATTTACCTGCGTAGATACAATTGACGTTGTAAGGGTATATAAATTATTGACTGCTCAGATATGAATGAAGTAATGAATGTTCAGATATTCCGATATTAATGGTAACTCGAACTGTATGGAACTTATTGACATTTTAAATTGTTCAGAAGTATTTGGTCACCTTGCCTGCTACAATATATCTGACGGCGACTGTACGTACCACTTCAAATTTTTTATTATGTTGTTTTTTTTGTTTCCACAGAAGCTCATATCGATGCGGCGATCCAGCACATGCTGGCAATGGGCTTCACCAACGAGGGCGGCTGGTTGACGCAACTGCTGGAGAGTAAGGACGGCAACATCGCTGCTGTACTGGATCTGCTTACCCCCGTCAACCCCAAGAAGTAGACGACGATTTCTCTTGCCACTTAAGGCCTAAATATTATTGTTCTTGATTATATTATTTAGGATAGCTATGTTAATCCACATTTATTGACAAATATCTTACAAATATTATTATGTGATTGGTCTCTAGGGAGGCATATAATAATGATTATCAACATCAACAATAGATGGATATAGATTAATAACTTGCTAATTGAGACATGTCAGCCCTATAACTACATATACACATTATTATATGGGTGCAGGGATTAAGATAACAAATACATATATTATCTATAGATTTTGTAGTTCTATTTTCTCTTCTCTCTATCCATTTAAGTATTTACAGATCTTGCGTTTTGTAGATTTAGCATAGTAATGTGATGGTAAAATTATACAATAAGTCCTGAACATAAATACGTATTTATGTATAATATGATATATCCACATTCCTGAAAGCAATTAATACTTATTCTTATCAGTGTGACATTTTTGTTTTTATTTAGTTTGTTTTATTTCCTGTAATGAATAATGAAAAATTTCATTCTGTAATAAAATTAAAAAATACTAATATTATGTTATCATTCAAGTGTGGATAATTCAAAACGAATGTGATATTTAGTTATGACTGAATTTATAGTAGTATCATATGTTTAGTGACATTATTAGGTATATAGTTCTATATATAATACATAAGAACTGTGTGTATTATTGTAATAAATTTAATGGTTATATTAATAAAGGATTTAAAGGGAAAGAGAGTTTTAATACACATATTTTATTTTAGGAATCCATATGAATATTTTTTTGTTTTGACATTTTCTTGCCTCTCATTTAGTAAAGCTTTAGATAATGCTTTGTCAAGTAACTTTGCTGCCACTCTGTAAACAAAAAGATGAACATCAAACTTGAATATCAAGTTAATCCCGGTAGACAAAAACTAAAACATCCTGCACCTCAATTGCTGAATCATTTTGAAGGATATTGCTAATCCATTGCTTTATATGTATGAAAAATTTGTCTACTCAACAACATTAATAATGCAGTGAATGTTGTTGAACTGTCAAAATGACAGATTGTGACTGATCATGTGTTACGAAATTAGGGTGCAGATATCAGTTATTAAATCTTTTCTGGTTATGTTAGGTAACTTTTTAGTTAGGTTGTAAATGTTTATGTAAGCAAAACCAAATTATTTGCATAAACTTACATTCCCTGGTTGATGGCATCTTTCAAGGTCTTGGGTGCAACACTGCCTGGCCCATTCATATCAATTGTGCTGAATTTGCCCCCTATTTCTGTCAAGTTTTCTTGATCACTGTAGCAGCTGGGACTCCCAGTGATCCCCACTATGAGTGATACAACACTGCAACTTTCCTCTTCAGCTGATGGATCTACTACACATTTGTCGCCGATTTTACATAGTGTCACCTGGAAATTTTTACAAAAATTTGAGTTGACCATTACCAAGTAGGTTTCTGAATTAAAGAAGTTGTCATAAAGACTATTTTAATTGAAATACCTGGGCATATATAAATTAGCTAGATTTGCCTGTTTCCAATGATACTGGCGAAAATTGTATGGAAAATGACACAAGGAATAAAAAGTAAAGCATTTTATGCACCATACCAATAAAGGAGCAGTTCCTACATCCAACAGCTTACTGTCGTAAGGGTCATCAGACAACTGCAAGTCTACATCCCCTCCATCCATGAGTATTGCCTTCACACAAGGTATTCTTGTGTTGTAAAGTGCAGCCTTCACCGCCACAGATACAGCATCACAAAGATTGCCGCCACATTCCAATATCTGAAAGAATCAGATAATAAGATCATATTATGCATTACATCAATAACTAATTTACATCCTATGCAAAAGTGTAAATTTACTTGAAAATTAAAAGTCCATTGAGAACCAAAGATCGTTGGACTGATGCTATACAAAAAGTAACTGGTAAAACCTGGATGGAGCAAGCAGAAAAGAGACAAATGGTTGGAGCAGAGCAGGCCTATGCCCAAGAGCAGGCCCGCCGCTTCATCGCCCACATGCAAAATTTACAGTGCCACTTTATCCTCCTATTTACCCTACTAGGCTTTTAGATAGGCATTTGATGTTGAGTAAGTTGTTATGGAAGTGTATAAAAAAACCCAGACTTATTTTTTATATCTGAGGGCCGATTTTTCAATTACAGTTTTGACAGATTGGCCAAATAACAAACTTATTTGTTGGATAAAAGTTAACGGGCGATTGAAAAACCGCAAATGGTTCAAACCTGCAAATGTTGCGTTTATTTTCCATGAAGATCAATAGATGTCGTATTTAAGACATAATAAATACAAATAGGCGGAAATTATGACAATGTGTTCAATGTGTTCCCGGCAAGCCTGCCCAAGAGGGGTCATGACTTACACAGTAACATATCATCTATTAATATTTATTCTTGTTAATAATTAAGTTTAAGAAATAAAAGAGGCTTTATTATCCTAACTAATATTGTAAATGCGAAAGTGAGTTTGTTTGTTTGTTACGCTTTCACGCTAAAACGCCTGACCGAATTTGGATGAAATTTGGCAAATGGGTGAAACCATGACTTGGAAAAGGACATAGGATACCTTTTATCCTGATATGAGACTTATGCGGGTGAAACTGTGGGGCGGAGATAATGAACAGGTGGGTTCTTACCAATATATCAACAAAAAGTTTCCAGCACTGCTTGCCCTCAAATATACACAGTTGTTTTAAATTGAAAGCTTGCGATGATTGGTATGCTCCTTGCATCAAGTTAGCTATACCTATGGCTAACTGCTCACCACCCCTGCCTTCAAACTGTGGAGTAGCATTTGCTGAACTGTGAAAATAAATATCTTTAGCTTATATTTTTGGTTTCCAACAAGAAACACAAGAAAGATTTACCTAGTTTAAACGTGTTTTTAAATGAAATTTTATAGAAACACAGTTATTGCTTTGCTAACTCACCAGTCAACGTTAAATTCAATCTTGCCCAAGTCAGGTTTATCTGGACTTGGGATTTCTATTTCAGTTTTGACTGCTACAAGTAAATCCGTGTTAGCAAGTCGAAGCCTTGCTGATCCTGTAGCAGTGTCGACGAGGTCTGTTTCAAGTTCCATCGGCCGGTAATCAATGTTTGAACGTCCATCGGATCGATAATCATCCTACGCACAAAATAAGATATTGAAAGGATGTTTAAAAAAATAAATATAGTATTGTTTTTGTGACACAACTACACACCATTATTTCATTTTATGCAAGAAAATCTACAGTTATAAGATAGAATAGTACATTTTTAAGGTGGTTATTTTAGGTTATGTTTAAACTTACTTGTACACCGTGAACGATGAATAATTTTTCTGATGGACTAAGTAAGAGCCCTGCCATTTAGACGTCAAAGCGAGTCTTTGAGGAATAAATATCCAACCACAATAAATAATTTAAATGAAAAAGTTGTTTTGATTACACCGACCGTTCACAAAACAAATAACTTTCAGTTTGACTTGACAATGACATTTTGATTTGACAATGACATGAGTGGGAGGTCAGCTGACATGATAGTAGTCACAGACAATAAAAGCCGATAGACTCACCCAAGTCACGTTTATTACAAATTTTGAACAGATTACGACAGCAATTAAGAATAAAGATTATTCGAAAACAAGAGTGAAATCTATAAACTTTAGTAAACTAATATAAGTTTTCACGATTACACACATTTTTAAAAAAAAATTATTGTGGGAAATTATCAAATAACTTCTCCCGCTCTGGACGGAGCGGGAGGGTGTTAGGCTTTTACTGACTAAAACCCACCCATGTTCCATCCGTCGCCTGTGTGCGGGGGCCGTGATATCCCTTTCGGACAAACCCGCAACCCCAGCAGGACGATTACACACATGAAGCCTATTAAGGCACGAAAACGAAACGTACCGGTTTCGCTGATAAAACTTCATGAAAGTGGCGCAAAACAATATATTTGCTAATTAACAAAATAAAATTGGAAATATTTATTAAAACATTTAAAACTAATAAGATTAAACGCTATACCTATTTATATTTACAATGCATGTGCTCGAAAAGAGTGTTATCCGAATTGTGCGGAAAGTGTCACTTTTTTTCACTAGTGCTTTTTACTTTTCTGTTTATTTATAACTTTTAACTCCGTCGTCAGCCCGTCACGTCGCAGAGTTTTTATTATTTGAGAAAAGTTTTACAAATTAGATGATTATGATGATTTTCTTTCTATGATTATGATGACGATGGCGATGGCGATGGCGATAACGATGACGATGGCGATTGCGATGACGATGATGATGACGATGGCGATGGCGATGGCAATGACGATGGGAATGACGATGGTCAGTCAGTCAAAGTCAGTCAAAATCAAAGTCAGTCAAAGTCATAGCATTTATATACGTCAGCAAATATGTCAGATGTTATACGAGTGTGTACACTCGACACCAGTCGGAAAAGTTGATTTTTGACTCGTGTCGACTTACACTCCCTCGTTTCGCTCGCTCGTAAATTAAAGGAATCACCTACTTTCCGCACTTGTAGCATGATGAAATGGGTGAGTAAGTCATTAAAATTATAGCTTAGAATATTTTGAAATACAAGAATGAAAGGGGTCGCGTGTTCAATGGTTATAAACTTATTTTTTATGGCGTGAAAAGCTTTTTCTTTCCACCTCAAAGCACGGTCTAATTACCTTTTATTATGGTATCGTTACCGTACCATGCTAAAAAGGAAATAGTAATTCCACAGTAATGAAGACAGGACAGTCGATTTGTGTGGCTGTTTTCTGCAACTAATCAAAAGCCAACGTCCAGTACTCAGATAATATGAAGTTTTTCCGAGTTTGCCGCAGGTATGCAGCTAGAACACAATGGTGCCGATTGTCTTGTACACCGAACTAAACTAACTAAACTATCACTAAAATTTCTTACTTTTGGCTATGAGAATCTTAGAGCTATTCTGCAAATAAAATTCTCTAAACTAAAAATTAATTTTGAAAAAAAAATACAAAACTAGAATTTAACAATCACGAATCCACGTGATACCCGTGGTTTGCCCTAAACCGTGATTTTTTTTAGAGCCGGATGCGCGCAGGGGGTGCCGCCGCGACGTGTTTTATATGGAATTTTTCACTTTTTGTATGGAAAACATGAAAAAATATTGCGTACATGTTCAGGTTTAGGGGTTTAAGGGCTTTATGAAGGGTTCAAAATTTTCATTATTTTTGTGATAGGACGCACCATTTTCGAGATATAAGCAAAAGAAAAAAAAATACAGTACTGTTTTTGCATGTGAAGTCGAGATGTTGGTGTGAATTTTAGTTCATGACAACTTATTTTATAGCACACCTTTTTAATCGCGATTTAAAATTATTACGTTTAGTCTGGTTTGGTATTTTACAATCAAAATTTTAGGTGAAAAATGTCAAATTCGGAATAGCAAAATTGGCATTTTCACTAAACTAAAAACTCAGTACTATCTTAGTGCTGTCAAACTAAAATATAGTTAAGTTGTGTCACTTTAGTCTATTTCAGAATGGGAAATCGTCGTTAGACAGGAATAAACTAAATTTTAGTGATTTTTAGTCTAGTTTAGAGGCATTTGTGACAAGAGAATCGGCACCAATAGCTTATGGCAAGCATTAAACACTCTAGGAATTCCAAGAACCTATATAAACATCATGAAAGACATTTATAGCAAAAGCTTAAGCCGTGTAAAGCTAGACAGGTTGGGGCCAAAAATTCAAATATGTAGAGGCGTAAAACAGGGAGAACAGCTATCACTTACGATCTTCATATTTGTTCTACAGTTTATAATGAAAGACTTACACTGGAACCAAAAAGGAATCAATATTCACGGAAAATACCTCAGCAATCTTAGATTCGCTGACGACATAGTGCTTTTCTTGAGATCATCTAGTCGATTGGAAGAAATGCTAACAGAACTGTGCGTGACTAGCAACAACATAGGATTACAACTAAATACATCAAAAAAAGAGAATGACTAAAGCATTTCAAAATCCTATTTTAGTAAACCAAACACAGATATTAGAGTGTGTGGAAAACTACCTATATTTGGGAAAACACATTTAATTCAGCAATTCGAGATACTAAGATGAGATTGAGAGGAGAATCAACAGTACATGGAACAATTTCTGGAGTTTAAAATAAAGTTATGGACTCGTGTCTGCTACCTTGCCTAAACCTGGATATACAACAATTATACACGAAATAAAATACAAAAAACTCCACGCTCGATGGAAAGAAGTATTTTAAATATACAGCTGAAAGATAAACAAAAAGCAACAAGCGACGGAGAGAAACAGTTGGAAAAAGTTGGAGGAGGCCCAAACGAAATTGAGTAAATACTATAAAAATTAAAATGTAATAAATGTTTAATGTGAACGTTAAAGAAAATAAAAGCTATTTATTTATTTATTATGCAGCTAGAACACTTAGGCCTTATTGATTATGCAGCTAGAACACTTAGGTTTTAAATAATGCTTGAGTTTTGAGTGAGGCCTCTACACTACGGGCCTTAGAGAAGTGTTCTAGCTAGCATTAGTACCTATGTTAGATCAGTGCAGAAGTCATGCGGTCCATTTTTATTGGTATTAGTAGTTCTTTTACGTTATTAAATAATAGCCTCCATCACTAGTGGTAGGTAGGTACCTACATAAGGCGTACCCTGGACCTTGTCTAACCCTCTGAGTAACTATAATATTTATAGCAGGACACAGGCTAGTTTTCGGTAGGTATTAAGTTCGTGCTACCTATACGAGTTGTCAGCCGAGGAAGCGTTTATGGTGATGTCCATCCTACGCGTTTTTAAGTACAAGCAGTCAGTTCCCGATTCGCTCCTAGCTACCGATGGGGGGCGATCTCGCAACATCCTCTTTTAAATTGCGAGTTATCGTAATTGTTTCATTGTAACAGATTGAGCTTACGTCTCGACGGACTCATGCATTTGAATGTTGGGTGCCTTTAGCGCTACGCATATCGATATGATACCGGCTATTAATTTCAATAATAAAAACCCTTGACCTGAAATAAAAAAAGTTGCGTTAAAAAGAAAGTCTGGTTAAGGAATACAAGGATAGTGCCTCGATCGTTTTAAATTCTATGTGATTTTTTATTGGAGGTAGAGTTTTCGACCCTTGGCATAATGGGGGAAATGCGTGGGGAAGTTCTGGAATTGACGCATCTAATGCAGAGGTTTTCATGGGTGGATTATGTTGTGTTCGTGTTTATGTTGGCTATTAGTGCTGTTGTGGGAGTGTACTGGGGTTTTATGAAGAAACAGAGCACGCAAGCTGATTATCTCCTCGGTGGAAGAAATATGAAAGTGATTCCTGTGTCTATGTCCCTTGTTGCAAGGTAGGTTCTTTATGAAATTCAATGTTACCTCCAAGAGATATACGAATTTGTGTACTTATTGGCTGTTTTGACAAATGTTCCTGTATCATCCATGATAAGAGAATGCTCTATATATAATATTGAATCGACGACCTAATATAATATTGACTTTAGAAACAAATTCGCAAGTTGCCCTACATAGGTCACTGTCAAGGTTATATCCTTATCACATAATTTCCGATTTCTATAAATAATCGGGCAAAGTCACAAACATAAACTAGTATTTTTTGATGATTAAATTCTGTTACTTTGATAATTTAATAAGTGAATACGAAGAAAAGAATCGAAATTTGATCATCTATGCATGGGATCACTTTGCAACCAATAAAAAAGTAGTTGAAACAAACTAAACAACACGCTTTTTACACGAACTAAAAATGATAAAATAATTAAATTGACTCATTGGATACAAGTCAATTTAATTGTTTTATCATTTTTAGTTCGTGTAAAAAGCGTTTTGTTTAGTTTTTTTAAACTACAATTTAATTTTTTACTTTTAATTCTAGTATATTCTTCATTCAGTTAATAACTCTAAAGTCAACGAAGTTTTATTTATTTATTTATTTTATTTCCAACGGTAGTAGGCCCCCAGAACTATCCTGCTACGATCCTTACATACTCTTTTGCTTCGTTTCATTTCCTGTCTGCCAAAATTAGGTATCTTAGTACGCGTTCACACGAGTATTTTGCATTTCTGATTATGGGGTCGACACCTTCTCACTTACCTCACTCACAAAATGTGGTCTTCAAAGTCATCATCTATGCTGTAGCCTGTGGGTACCTACGCAGGTTACTAGTTACTGCATTAACATCACCGACGCAATAAACATCATGTCTGGTGCCTCGAAAATTTTTACACCATTTTCTTTCTTCATCTCAAACGCCTTCACCAAAATTTAAACTTTGCTTCTAGACTTCACCAGTTCAGGTATATTGCTATTATGAATATGTACGGTGGAGGTGCGTCACAAACTACACTAGGCGGATAGAGTGATCCGAAATTGATTTCCTTTCCCCAGTTTCGTATCGGGTATAACCCTGTTGGGGTCGCCGACAGAGGTCTACATGCACGGGACCCAGTACGCGTATATTATAGGGGCGATTTTCTTGATGTCCTTCATCATGACCCAGATTTACCTACCAGTGTTCCATGACCTCAAGATGACTTCCAATTATGAGGTAAGGTATTAAGTCAAGTTTATCTAGTTAAAGGTATCAATTCACCTATTAAGGGCATAGCATAACCCGCAATAATATCGATTTACTATTTTCAGTACTTATCAATCAGATTCGACAATAGAGTGCGATTGTTTGGATCGATTTTATTCGCTTTTACGTTGGTAAGTGATCTATCTAACCAAAGCATAATGATTGTTATGTAATAAGCAGCCATGAATAAAAATAATTTTTGCTTTTCAGATAGGCTGGTTACCCATTGTGATTTATGTTCCAGCACTGGCATTTAACCAAGGTGATATCATGTTATTTTATTATTTTCAGCTTTACTAAGTTTCAGCTATAATTTTTAAGTAGTCAATAGTTTGAAAAAATCTCAACATACGATCGTTCTCTCTAAGATTTGGGATGTTAAATCATTTGTCACTATAGCTTAAGGAGTCCTACAGGGTAGTTTTTTAGCACCACCGTAGACTACCTCTAACTACCCACTTTCTGCATAATTTAAGGGTACGGTAAAGATTAAAATGTTATGTTTGTACCTATTTTTATCCTTGGAACCACAACATCACTATTTCTTTGTAGATGAATCTTTAGCTACAAAATAAATCTTATTTCATTATTTTCTTTCAGTAACCGGTGTTAACATACACATAATTACTCCAATAGTGTGTTTGGTCTGCATATTCTACACAAGTGCGGTAAGTTCTTTGTAGTGCATTGTCATTCTTATGTTTGTGATTCATGTTATTGTTAAATCAAACGAGTGATTCATACACATTCATTGTATCCAGGGTGGATTACAAGCGGTAGTTTGGACGGACGTGATCCAAATTACGGCAATGTTTGGCGCGATGGCCTTGGTCGCAATAAAAGGGACCATTGACGTGGGCGGCCTAGGAGTTGTCTGGCAGAGGAACATGGACAGCGGAAGGATTGAACTGCCAAAGTAAGAAGTAACGTAACAACATCAAAGTACGATGAACTAAACACATAGGTACTAGTATTCAGTACTGAGTACTGACTAGTTCGGTTTGACCATCTTTTATTCGATCTTAAAATTATCCTTAGCATAAAATGCAGAAAGTGATACTAAAGGTGATCTTTCTTAAAGTAAATTCAATGCAACATTAAACAAATCGAAGTACGTTCTAGAGCAGATCTAAATTAAAATATGGGTAAAAATTAAAGTATGTCGAAGGATTTGTTATGTTCTGTCAGAATTGAAGTAGAGAACCTATTTCAGGACATATATTCTTAATTAAATTGCTACCTACTGTACTCTTCCTAGTATCTTTGTAGCATAATTCAACATGATTGCTTTGTGTACTAGACACCCACAATGACTACTCTGATTTTTAAAGGAAACGTTTATCTTGAAGAATTGCACCTCGTTCATACCTACTCGTCATCAGTCGTAACTGCAATATTTATGGCTAAGAATAAGTACGTGAAAAATGTAGATAAAGTTACCTTAAAGTTATACTTTTGTCAACATTATTGGTTCACCAAGCCCTCTTTTCATGATCTATATCTGTAACTGTAATTTCATTTCTTATCATTCTTATCGACGCAGCAGTCAGCACCTCCCAAATTCTCTTAGTGCATTTTTAAACAAAAAAATATTATCTCGTTATGTCAAGTCTCATAAATAAAAAATCAAATAAATTCTCAGTTGGGATCCAAATCCTCTGACGCGGCATACGATATGGAGTCTCGTGATAGGCGGCACGATCTACTGGCTTCAAGCTAACGCCGTCAACCAGACCATGGTGCAAAGATACCTTGCTTTGCCAACACTGCGGGGCGCTCAATGGTAAGTACTAAGTACGAAACAATCAACATTAATTCTTGATTTTCATACGTTAAGTTGAAGAACAAAATACGATCTCGATTCCCAAATGCTAGTTGATATATCGTTGCTGAAGAAGAAATCACTAAAAGCTAAAAATATGTTGTAGGTGCAAGAATGGTTTCAAATAATAAGTAAGACTATTGAATTCTTTGTCTGCAGGGCAGTATTCTTATTCTGCATTGGTATCTCGTTCCTCTATTGCTTCTGCCTCTACTGCGGGTTATTAATATACGCAAGATTTTACGACTGCGACCCTTTACAAACTAAGGTAAGATCTAGTCACATTTACATATTGATTTAGGTCCTAGGCTACATCACAATTGATGATGAATGGGTTGGTAGCCTACTAACACCAATGACTCACATCCCGCAATTGACTCCTCATTGTACGGGATTGAGAACAGTGTGGAGCCAATTTTGCAATTTAAAAATGCATCTATTGAGCCACCATATATCATGTGTAACAAGGAGTGCGGAAGCTTGGATTGAAAGTTTATGTTTCATCATCGTCATGTAGGCAGTTAGGCTCTGAACATCGTCGATGTAAACGATGTAGTAACCATGTCGTGTTGTGGTTATAAGTGGAAACAACTCCAAAAACAACTTGTCTCATTAAATCTTCAAGTATATCGTCATTCAAGACATCTATCTATCTTCTATCTTTATCTTATCTTTTTGTGTCTGTCTGTGTGACTGCGTTATTCTTCTAAACTGCGCCACGGATTTTAATGCGCACTCCAGGGCGGGTTTTACCATCACTTACAAGATTTTTTTCCGGAAGGTTTATGTGAATATTTCAATAGTATGAAAATTCATAATAATTACTATATCTCGATGTTTTTTCATGCCGTGCGATGCAGACACGGGTTCGCTATTCTTAGTTCTTAATAAATAACATCTTGATAATAATTATATTATTTCCAGTTAGCAAAGGCAAAGGACCAACTTCTTCCTCTACTAGTCATGGACATTCTTGGTGAAATCCCTGGCTTGCCAGGAGTCTTCATTGCTGGCATTTTTAGTGCAGCATTGAGGTAAATCTTTACTTTTAATTTTGGCCTGTTCTTTTGTGTTTGAGACACGTATCAACAGCATTATATACAACGATATAAACTTTAACTTTATTTTGTACGGTCTGTTCCCACAGAAAAACCTGATAACGAGTCTAAGGCTGCGTTTCCACCAGGGATGAGTGAGAATGCGTAGCGAGGGATTTGTGTGAAACTAACCAATAACATAGCTTCACTGTCATAGCTTGAGCTAATCTAGCATTGTTATTGGTTAATTTTACGGATATTCCTCGCTACGCATCCTCGCTCATCTCTGGTGGAAACGCACGCCGATATCTCACTAGGACACCATGGCGGCGCAACTATGGTAGCTAAAAATGTATGGTTGGTTCCGCCACCGATTGGACGCCTGGTGAGATACTCACCATAAAGTTGTGATGGTGGTAGCGCGACCATGGTTGCGCCACTATGGTGTCCTAGTGAGATATAAGCTTTAAAGAAGCAGTCGAAATTGCTAGAAATGACTACTTATGATTTGGCTTCTTGAAATAGTAACAAATGACAATCATAATTTTCAGTTCATTATCAACAAGTCTGAATTCGATGTCAGCAGTGGTGTTAGAAGATTTCTACAAGCCGTTCTTCAAGAAGACATTAACAGAGAAGCAGGCTAGTTGGCTCATGAGGGGCGTCGTCATTCTCCTGGGCACACTCTGTGTAGGTAAATACTTGGAGCAACACCCATAGCACTATTTTAAAGAAAAAAAATTTTTTTTTTGTCAGGAAATCGAAGATGGAAGAATGATGAGAACGACGAGGATGGGTTTGGGAATTAAATATAAAATTTTGTGTACAAATAAAAATAAATAATTAAGATTTAAGATCTCATCCTGTTACTAGCATAAAAAAAATGATTTTTGCAGGTCTCCGTGACCGCTGTTTATTTAGCAAACTCAAAGTAATTTATTTGCCAGAAACACGCATAGGATGTTCATACATTTATGAATAGGTGTAAATGTTTCACCATTAACTAGTATATAAAAAAAAAAAAAAAAAAAAATTACAAGTAATTTATTCAATATCGATCAAATTAGATGGATTCAAATTAATTCGAATATGGTATTATTTTGTCACTAAAAAAATCAATCAATGTGCGTTTTCCCAACTAAGTTGGAGTTGGCTTCCAGTCCAACCAGATGCAGCTGAAAACCAGTATTTTACATGGAGCGACTTCCAAAACCCAGTTACTGTCAGTTGTCAGACTTTTGGGCTTGTGACTACCAGTGACGACTGCCGGCTTAACGTGCTTTCTGAGGCACGGAGGGCTCTCGATAACTCCAGTAGCACACGTACGCCACGAAACCATAGCAGCGAAACCGCAGTAGTTCAATTTAACTGGCTCTCGTCATGTTGCGGAATTCGAGTAGCGGAACATGACGCGAGCCAGTTGAATTGAACTACTGCGATTTCACTGCTATGGTTTCGTGGCGTAGGTGTGCAACCGTGCGGCTGTTATTATTTAGCCACGAGCCCCTCATTATGTAGTCACTCTTAGTTCAAAATACCACTTATACCATTAAAATATTGCATTTGCATTCTCTTTGTGTATACCTAAGAGCTTATTCACATGGGATCCGTCATTGACGATTCGTCAAAAATACGATACGTCATGACGGATCCACGTTCACATTGCATTGCATACGGAAACGAGATTTTTCGCGATTCGTCAAAATATCCGAATAGATGTTCACGCTTGATTCGTGATTAAGAGTTCAGTCTTGGACGAGTGCTTCAGCGGATCCGTCACAAAAAAAAGAGATTCGTGTTTTTTCACGAACGTGATTTTTAAAAGACAGTACGTCATTTAAGACGTATGTGTCATTTTTCACGATTCGTGATTCGTGTGAATACGGCCATTTAAAAACCATTGCCGCCGGTCAAAACAAATCACGAATCGTGAAAAATTACGATACGGTAAAAACCACGAATCATCATCCTGTGAATGAGCTGTAATTATGTCTTTGGCATTCGTTATCGTAAAGCGTTAAGACCATACAAAGTTATTTATGAAATCAACAAGTTTTATGATAGTTGTGTTTTTATTAATTTAAGTTTCTGTAATTTCAGGGTTAGTATTTATAGTCGAGAAGATGGGAACAATCTTGCAGTTAACTATGACATTGGAATCTATGACCATGGGCCCACAGCTCGGAGTCTTTACTATGGGGATCCTTATGCCGTGGGTGGACGCTACGGTGAGTTTCAATATAAAATCTTGGATCTATCGTACATTATAAATGTATAGGATTTTTTTAACGTCTGATGCTAAATATATGATTTGAGTTTTATATGACGTCTGACTTGTATCAAATCAAAATGATATCAGTCGAAAAGTTAATATCAAAACAAATTTTAAAAAACCGGCCAAGTGCGAGTTGGACTCGCACACGAAGGGTTCCGTACAGTATTAAGTTCGAGCAAAAAACGCTGGAAAAAACACTTTTCTTATAAGGGGACTCCCTTTAATTTTTAAATGTATTTTATTTTTATTATTTGTTGTTATAGCGGCAATAGAAATACGCAATCTGTGAAACTGTCTGCCTATTACGGTTCATGAGATACAGCCCGCTGACAGACATCGGAGGTATAGAAATAGGGTTTGGTTTGGCACCCTTTGGGTACAGAACCCTAAAAATTAACTTCCTCTGTTGTATTGACATGCTATACGGGAGTATAGCTCATTCCGTAGTAGAAACAATCACTCGGTCAGCAAAGTAAGTTTGGTAGAGAAGTTTAATGTCCCGAATGCACTGGCGTGCCATTATCCTCACTTAAGGAGGTTCTCTGCAACTGTCCTCACTTGAGGAGGATCTCTGCAACTGTCCTCACTTGAGAAGGTTCTCTGCAACTGTCCTCACTTGAGGAAGTTCTCTGCAACTGTCCTCACTTAAGACGGCTTTTAATTCCTTATCCAAAACTTAGCTGTAGCCAGTCTTATCTGTATTATTTACCAGGGTGCTTTAGTTGGCGGTGTGAGCGGTCTGGCTATAATGTCGTGGTGGTGTCTGACGTCCCAGCTCGCCATAGCCAGAGGTCAAATAGTGCACTCACACAAATCTCTATCTACTGAAGGATGCACCTACAACTTCACTACAGTTGAGAATGTTATTGAAGAGTCAGTGTTCACGTAAGTCAATGCTTATCCCTTGACCCTGTATATATAGGTAACTTTATACCCTATATACCCAGGGTCAAATTAAATATCATCCAAATCCGTTCAGCCGTTTTAGCGTGAAAGCGTAACAAAGCAACTCACTTTCGCATTTATAATAGGTATTACTAGGTTCTGCCCGTGACTTCGGCCGCGGCCCTATAACCTTTCTCAAGAATTGGGCTATCTAATGCAAAAATAGTTTCTAAAATTCGACTGGTAGCTCCGGAGATAATCCCCTACATACAAACAAACCAATTTTAACTCTTTATAATATTATTATTAGTATGTATTAGTATAGATGTTTAGACATCGATATCCATCACGTCTGTGTAGTTTTGCCAGCAAATTTATTTCGACCTTGTATACTTACCTACCTTAAAAACAATAAAAGTCTTGCTAGAAATTAGACCGTAGTATGAGCAGAGATAATTCGGTGAACACTGATGGCATTTATGTTTGTTGGCGTATGCGCCTGCACTACTTAATTTTTATTTAAAGAAAAGTTTGACATTGCCACACCACTGTTAAACCCGCGATGGTTTGTGTGGTGTATTTAACCAAATGTCTGTTTTTTTGTTCTTGTTTTGATTAATAAAAAAAAATAAAAAAACATAAATCACAATATATTTTTACAGGCTAATTTAGGTCAGTTTAAGTGGTGTGCTCATCTGTAGCCAAACTAGGCAGAGCGTAAGTGAGTATCCTTTAGAGCGGAAACACACACACCTGAAAGTTACAGGCGGTAAAATCAGTGAAGGAGCGAATTTTATTACTGCCAGATCCTTGCTTGTTTGAATACCTACTATAAACTACACTTACCTACTACACTTTTGAAAGGCCAGCACAATGTTTGTGGTCTGAAATTTCAAGGTAATTTTTTTCCACAAGTTCCTCCACTAGCAAATCTATTAGTAGTTGAAGAGTTTTTTCAGTAGCCGATTTTTTATAGAAACACATGCTTTAAAACTCAAACGCAAAGCATTTATTTCAATACAGGCACTTTTGAATTTTCAAAGAGTCGGTCAGTTAGGCAGAAAGTTGAAGCTATAGTTGCCCACTCCAAAACGTAGATCTCTATGGAGGAAAACGGGCAAGAAACTCCAAGGACACTCTTTTAAATCAAGATATTACAAAATCCTAGGTACATTAATCTTATTGCTTCTATAATATGTAAGAACAATGTAAAAAAAAAAACAATTCTAAATATAAGATTATAAAACAGACTCCTACCGTGAGAATGAACTATAACTGCACTATTCAATCTGCCTAGCCTTTTCCCAACCATGTTGGAGTCGGTTTCCTGTCTAGCAGGATGCAGCTGAATACCAGTATTTTACATGGAGCGACTGCTTATCTGACCTTCACAACCCAGTTACTGGGTAATACGATACCCCTAGGTAAGACTGGTTGTCAGACTTTCGGGCTTCTGACGACCCGTAACGGCTGTGAAATATCCACGAATGACAGCCGGGCTTTCCGAGCCACGGATTACTTAGCCACGAGCCCCTCACTCTATCTGCACTACTGACTCATTTTTATCTCTCTAGTGAGGAAGTAAATCCAGTCCTCCGAGTGTCCTACATGTGGTACACCCTCGCCGGCATGATGGTTAGCATATGCGTGGGCGCCATCGTGTCGCGCATCAACCGCTCGTGGGGAACCCCGCACCTCCCCCCCGCGCCGCGCCTGCTCGCCCCGCAGCTGAGGAGGTTTTACAAGGAACCTCCGCACCCTACCGACGAGCCGTATATTAGTGCTTATGGACAGAATAAGGTTGGTAAAGGAACTTTAGTTTGACGATATTCTTTTCTCATTGCTCACTGCTCGGGGTGCGCTGGACTCGTAAATACTTAATTTAATAATTTATAATGATTCTGAATTTAATTTTAATATTATTGTGCCTACTGTAACTATAAAATTTGTACGCTGCTGGCAAAACATAGAGAGTTAACTGAATTGTTACTGAAGCCCAAATGTATATATTATACAGGGTAGCAGGGACATCGACGCGAAAACTGATACCATGGATTCAGTACATTATTCTGAACCCCCCTGCGTTGAATCATGGTTCAGAATCATGTACTGAATCCATGGTATCAGTTTACGCGTCGAAATTCCTGCCACTCTGTATATCTGTGTTTCACAAATAAATATTCATTCATTCATTCTAAAATGATACACGCAATTAAGAAAGTCACAGGTCATAATCGTCAACGATTGCAGACCAATTTTTCCAAATTCCTGTACGATGTATCATTTGAATCTTATCCTTACCTGCTCAAATAATTATGATTTTGTTACAGGAAGCCTGCCACATCAACTCTACCTCAATAAATATGAAACCAATCACCGAAACCGAAGAAATTAGCTAATCTTATACTTAGTTAAAACCTTATTGATTTTATATTTGTGTAATAAATCGTTTGAGCAAAAAATACTTTGTAGTTCCTTTACTATAACTGCCGCTAATAGGCATTTATTCTAATTCAGAATTTATTACTTAAAATCAGCTAACCTATTTCCTGATTATAGTTAAAGAAGAAAATATTACCTACCTACCTAATAATTCAAATCAATATTTTAAGTATTATATTCAACCTCTTTAGCACGATGCAGGACGTTCTTCAGGTAGTAACTGGCCATTTTAGGCAAAATTATTAAAAGGATGCCATTACATTTTATTTTTATTTATTTTTTCTTCAGTAAATGTTTTAGTTTTATTTTTTCGACCGAAACGGCTTGTACTTTTTTAGGTTCTTCATAATAAAACCTTATTTGTTTGGTATAAGAGTTAATTAATAATTTTATCCTACGAATGACTTATTATTCGTAGATTTTATCAATGCCTTTGAAAATATTCAGGGTTATATCCTTTTTGCCCATATCATGTAAACGAAAGTCACATGTAGGTATAGCAACGAACAACAGTAATGTATATCGTCTGAGCTATGACGTAACGTAAGTATCCTTTGAAGATACAAAGTCTATTTTAGACAAACGCAGGAAATGGTCAATTGGCACAAAAATAGCCCCTGACCATCGAGGAAAATCGCGGGCGGCAATTGTAAAATTGCTTTAGCATTCATTCACACTTTGACACTGAGATGTGCCTTACCTGATTGTGAATAAAGTTATGTATTTGATATGAACAAATAAGGTTAAAATAAAATCGAACCTAAAAAAACTGAGAAATACTAATATGTCTGAAGAAAAGTTACACGTTTCTGCGGTCAGACAATCTCTGCAACATTTTACGTGGTTTGATTATGTATTGTTTATTTTTATGTTAACAATATGTGGTGGAATCGGAGTTTATTTCGGATTTGTGAAGAAACAGGGTTCTACTCAAGATTATTTGATGGGTGGACGAAATATGAAGTTACTACCTGTCTGCTTCTCATTAGTAGCAAGGTAAATATTATGTTTACGATTATTTTAAGTATGTTGTTCTTTGCATAGGTATTTAAAAATATGCACTTAGGTGTGATTATTTTCACCTTAGAATTTACATACCTAATTCCATTCGCATAGTATTCGAAATAAAATTGTATTATGATTTTTGCAAAATAGTAACCCAAGTTGGGTAATCCTGATATCCATTTCCATTCGTCGATGTAAGTTTTTATTAAATCTAATCTATTCAATTATTTTTCAGTTTTATTTCAGGAATATCCCTTTTAGGCATTCCAACAGAGTTATACATTTATGGGACAGCTTATGTGTTCACTTTGATCGGCTCTCTTTTAATGTCAATAATAGTTGCATTTACGTTTTTACCAGTACTCCATGAATTACAACTCACTTCAGCCTATGAGGTAAGATGTTTTCCCACTTATGAGAGAAAAAAGATTTTAATCTTTTTTCTATAAGTTCAGTATTGTAATACTGGCAGTATGAGTACTTAGAAGTAAAAAAAAAACAATTTGTATTTGACAGTTCCAAAATCAAATGGGCCGAATGGGCGCCAATTTGAAAATATTTTTCGTTTGTTTGACTTAGCAAAATAAAGCTATACAATTTTATTAATTGATAACGGGAAAAAAGTATAATTTGTAAAATCGAAGAATTGTTTCCGTTATGGATGTGTGTGAAATTCTGAACATAACGTTTGTTGGTAAGTTTTATCATAACGAATTGCTATCAATGGGTTTAAGTAGTTTTCTCTTGGGTTCTTCTAAGTATAGGCGTTCAATTATATTTAATCTCAATGCCCGAAGTTATAAGTTGAGATAATGCAGAGATGAAATGAATGATCAGAATTAACGATACTTTTATTTCCTGTTTTATTTCAGTACTTAGAACTTCGTTATGATAAACGTATGAGACTGTTCGGATCTGTGCTTTTCAGCGTTTATTTGGTACGTAGATAGACAAACTTAAATATTGTACAATCTTATTATACTTAATTAAATGTTAGTAAATTATTTCAATAACAAAATAACTTTTCAGATGGCGTGGCTGCCGATTGTAATTTACGTACCAGCTTTAGCGTTTAATCAAGGTAATTTCACAGATGGTTCACTTCGCATTTTAGGTATGAAGCTACAATTACACAGAGTCACGAGTCCGGAAGGGATACCGTGGCCCCTGGCAATGTGTATAGGCAACACTGAAGGAACACGGGTGGGTTTTAGCTCTGGGTTTTAGGGTTTTAGTCTGTAAGAGTCTGTCACGCCCTCCCGCTCCGGGCAGAGCGGGAGAAGTTACTTGATAATTTCCCATCCAAAAAAAAGGGGGTCGTCTTGTCGGGCCAATTCAGTGAGCGTAACGTACTCAGAAGATATAAGAGTTACGCGATAGAAAGAGAGGCAACTTCTACATGAATATAACTGTAATTAGCGCTGTGCGACTTGAATTGCACTTTATTGTGTCGTAGCAAGAGTAGCTTTTTATTTAAATGATTTTGTGGAGTGAACCATCTGTATTCATCTGTGGGAATGTAATGACTGGGTTGGGATACAATGTACTATCGAAGAACTTCATATCTAAGCAGTTTAAAAAAAAATCCCGTGAACACAATGACCACAACTGTTACCGCCCCGGTTCTATAGCCGCCGAGCGCCGCAAGCAGAAATAGTGCTTACGGTGTATAGATATGAACTTTTCGTAGGTACAGTACCCAGGTACCCGGGGTTAAATGTGTCCCATTTTGTTTTAAATTATGTTTTAGATAAAGATTGCCACACTATTATGGCCATACCACACTGATACCCCGCGTTCTTACCTAAAGCGATGTTCGGGCAAATACGCGATCGTTACGTTCATGACACTTTTTGTTCGGAAAATCCGAAGGAGCCCTCTATCGGTGCGTCCACGCGTTCAGGTTCACCGATCAAAAAGTGACATGAACGCGATGATCGCTTTTGGTGGACGATGCTCTACAAAGCCATAGCCTGTCTAAGGTGAGAAACCAAAGGCGAGGAGCGATAGCCGAGCGGGGCGGTGGCGACGCTACAAAACAAGGATGTTGACAAAAAAAATATGTTTTATTTTTCAGGTAGATTATTAAAAAATATTGGACACGTATTTTTTCTTTTTTTACGTATTCAAAAGATTACGTCGATACATTGAGTTAAAATGTGCCATGACGTCACGATTATGTAAATTTTATACTTACTTGTGACGTACGACCGTCACTCCCCAACTTTAATGCGTTTTATCTAAGTAATTTTTTATTAATATGTGTCTAATATTTTTTTATTATCTGACTGACGGACTAACTAGAATTTCTTTTTTTTTACCCAGTCATCATCCTTAGGCTGCGTTTTCACCAGAGATGAGCGAGGATACGTAGCGAGGAATGTCCGTAATACTAACCAATAACAACGCTAGCTTAGCTCAAACTATGACCGAAGAGACTATGAGAGAAGTGAAGCGATGTTATTGGTTAGTTTCGCACACATCCCTCGTTATTGTTCTATCGCCACCGCTCCGCTTGGTCACCGCTGCTCGGCGCCGGTTTCGTGCTCTTATTCTAAAACTCGAAAAATTGCCTACTCACTCACCTTTCTGCAGCACTTTTCAATTTATTGAACATTATTTTGCAGTGACTGGGGTCAATATTCATATCACTACCTCGATAGTATGCATTGTTTGCATATTCTATACGTCTTTGGTAAGTACCTAATTGAGTTTTAGAACACTAATGGCCTGGTTCACAGTGAAGACATTATTGGAAAAAAAACAACAGTTTCTGTATGAAAACTAAATAACTTTTATTCGGAAACTGTGAAGCAATCCATAAATATCCCTTTAATTAACGTAGATTTACACAATTTTTCTTTTTTTCAGGGTGGCCTGAAAGCCGTAGTATGGACCGATGTAATTCAAACTATAGTGATGATAGGAGCTATGATCATAGTGGTTGTTAAAGGCACAATCATCGCTGGCGGTTTCAAAGAGGTGTTTCGAGAAAATTGGAATACAGGACGACTGGAAATACCGCCGTAAATATTGTTTCTACCTAATAATAATATGTGATTCTTCTAGGAACTTAAATGCTCTATCGGGGAATGAGGCGATTATGTGCAAGATTGATGTTCTTGTGTATGTTTATTTTGCGAACACCCACATAAACATATTACTGGTAATAGAACCAACTTACCTGGAAGATAATTTTTAGGGTTCCGTAGTAAACAAGGAAGCCTTATAGTTTCGCCATGTCCGTCTGTCTGTCCGCGGCTTAGCTCAGAGACGGTTAGTACTAGAAAGCTGTAATTTGGCATATGTATCTATACATTTTAATCATGCCGACAAAGTGGTAAAATAAAATCAAGAATTTCGTTTTTTCCCCCTACACGTAAAGTGGCGATGTTTTTTTTTCTTATCTACCCCATAGAGTGGGGTATCGTTAGAAAGGTCGTTTAAGATCATTGTGAGTTTGTGAAAAACATTTTTGGAGTTAGGGATCCGTTTGCGAAATATTAAGCTTTTAACTGATTTTTTTTGTTAGAGTCAAGTGTCAGTCCTGCCAGCTAAGTTGTTGTACTCGAATTTGTGAAAAAAAACACAGCAGTAGTATATATAACGAAATTAAAAGGAAAACTATCAGAGTTAAGTAGGCTGTACAGGTTAACGAGCAATAATCAACCAACTTAAATTTGCAGTTGAAAAACATGATCTCCCATACATTCCGTATGGGAGAACATGTTTTTCAACTACAATGTTAAGTTTGTTCTTGGGATAAATTCATCCCAACTACGGAACCCTTCATTGTGCGTGGTCCGACACGCACTTGGCCGGTTTTTTAAAAGGACGGTACGGTTTCGGTCTCACGGTAGGTACCTATTATCGCAAACGGCAGTCAAAAAAAAAACAATGGTACATTTTCACCGACAAGTAAGTGACGCTTAAATGAATCCCTAAATAAAGTGCACTGTTGGATTTTCATTGATTGGCGTTGAAAATCCAACAGAGTACTTAATTTAGGGATTCATTTAAGTGTCACTTAGTGAAGGTGAAAACAGGCATAAGTCCCTGACTTTTACTCATGTCCACATTTCACAGAATTTTTGCATTTAGTTTAGCTTTATCGAGAAAATTATTTCAAAGTCTGTTGTTTTATATGTCAGTCTGTTTGTTCAACGTACATTATGCTAATTTCAGTGTGAGCCCAGATCTAACCGTACGACATACGATTTGGTCTGTTTCTATTGGCTCTACATTCTACTGGATCGGCAACGTAGCTGTGAATCAATCTATGATGCAAAGGTTCCTGGCGTTGTCCGAGCTGAAATCCTCGAAAAGGTTAGTTTATTAAAACCATTGTTGAATTTTTTGTTTCACTACGTAACCTGTAATTTCCTTCCACTTTATCAGAGGTTTAGCAAAAGAGGTCGATCTTTTTATTTAGCAGATTTAGGCCGATTTACCCTATTGCTAAGATACCCGATATTTTAATTCTAATAAAAGAACAATTTATTTCCAATAAGTCATTTAGATTTTCAATGCCATCTGAAGTTTTCTTGGAAACTTCCTGCAATTTGTGTTTTGTTTAAATTAATTAAAAGTACCTACTTTTAATTAATTTAAACACGAAACTAAAAAGCGACAATTTTTTTATTTTAGTCCGTCTTGGAGATTATTAAAAAATATTGGACACGTATTTTTTATTTTTTTACGTAATTAAAGATTACGGAGATAAATTGAGGCAAAATGTGCCATGACGTCACGAGTATGTAGATTTTATACTTACTTGTGACGTAGCAACCCACACTCCCCAACTTAAAATGCGTTTTATCTAAGTATTTTGTTATTAATATGATAAAGCAAAAAATACATGTTTAATATTTTTTTTATTATCTGACTGACGGACTAATCAGAATTTCTTTTTTTTTACTCAGGCATCATCCCTATTAATCATTGGATGTAAAAGAAATGACAAGCTGCATAGGTACCTACATACGAGTATTACATCGTTAATACAAGTCAATTTAATTATTTTATATTGTTTTGTGCGTAGCAAAGCGTGTTTTTTAGATTATTTAAACTATACGGGGTGTCCGGGACATCGACGCGAAGCCGGTTACCATGGATTCAGTACATGATTCTGAACCCCCATTTTTTTTTTAATGGTGCCAAATTATCAAATAACTTCTCCCGCTCTGGCCGGAGCGGGAGGGTGTGTCAGACTTTTACTGTCTAAAACCCACCCGTGTTCCTTCCGTTGCCTGTGTGCCGGGGCTGCGATATCTCTTTCGGACAAACCCGCAACCCCAGCAGGCATTGGTCCTTACGGACCCCGTCAGTTGGTGCTGACATCTCTTTGAGGCGCGCATGGAACACAACGCGCCGTCGACCCGGGCCTGGTCCTTATCGGACGGCGAGCTACCCATTGCTCACCGTCCGCAAGCCCGCGCCTACGGTGGCCGGAAGTCGGCTCGGAACTTCCGACGCCCGGGGCGTCTCCTGCGGCGACTAGGGGCGCGAGGGCACCGCGAGCATTTCTGCTTCGCAGAAGGAAGTGACGGCCTCCCATGTACTCTCGCTGCGGACCATGGCCTGAACCAGGGCCGGACGCGAGAGATCGCCGCCGCCAATCGCCTCCGTGAGGACACGGCCGTGCTCCGCCCATGCAGGGCAGACCTCCTCCTTATGCTCCACCGTGTCCTCCGGGCGATCCACACAGTGGTAACACCCGGGCGTTTCCTCCCACCTTATACGGTACAGGAACCTCCCGAAACAGCTGTGTCCGGTGAGGACCTGCGTCAGGCGGAAGGTGAGGACGCCGTGGCGCCTCTCTAGCCACTCCTCAAAGAGGGGAATTAGCGCCACAATTGTGTCGTGCCCAGCGCTGGGTTGCGAAAATCGCACTCTCCATTCTGCCATGAGATCCCGCCGAAGCTCTGTCCGCTGTGCCATGATTTCTTGCGGCAGCGGAGTTACGCCCCGGCGTTTCGCTTCCTCGCGACACTCCCAGATGCGCGCAAGGACTCATGTGGGTGCAGGAGCCGGTAACCATGGATTCAGTACATGATTCTGAACCCACCAGCGTTGAAATTTTTCGTCGGTTATTAAAAAAAAAACAGCTGCTCTATACATTTTGACCGCGTAGGTATTGCACTGGTTCAGAATAGTGTACTGAATCCATGGTAGCCGGCTTCGCGTCGATGTCCCTGCCACCCTGTATATTTTAATTTTCACTAGCAATTTGTATCGACTTGCTACTATACGCTACAATCTTTATACATTATTAAACCTGTTAGCCACCACCACATTAATTCAAATAATCACCAAATTAATCCAGAGGTAATTCTCATTGGGTTAATTTTCAGGGCCATCTGGGGTTTTCTAGGCGGGGTCGTATTCATAGTCCTAATATGCGGGTACAGTGGTTTGTTAGCCTACGCTAGATACCACGACTGTGACCCATTAGATTCCCGGCTAGCTTTAGCTAAGGACCAGCTACTGCCTCTACTGGTCATGGATGTGTTAGGAGACTGGCCTGGCATGCCGGGGATATTTGTGGCCGGAGTGTTCAGCGCTTCTCTTAGGTAAGTTCTTTAAGCAAGTTTTTCACTTAATTTGAAATAATACCAATAATAGAGTACACAACTGAATTAGAGATGTTCATTTTCGTGACTTGCTAGACTCTTTAGTTTGGGGTAATTATTTGATCCTATGCTATGTAGGTACGTAGGGTTCAGTACGTCCGTATGAAAAAACGGAACCCTTATAGGATTACTCGTGTGGCTGTCTGTCCCTCTGTCATGGCCAATTTGCTCCTAATCTAACGGACCGATTAAGTTGAAAGGGTACAGGTGTATGTATTTTTAAGGTCTTTTGGGAGCAATTAACAAAATTTAAAAAGGCTTTGCAAACTATACCGTGTGACATATCAAATAAAAGAGCTTACTTTGAGGGTCTCAAACATATTTTTTGTACAATTTTAATATAAATAGTCTTATCATTATTTAAAAAAATAGATAAAAAATTACCAAACCCCAGTTATCTCCGAAACTGCTGAGCGTAAATTTTTTGAAAAAAAACCTGAAATTAGTTCTATACTTATACATAGATTACAGGAAAACCTATAAGAAGTCTAAGGTTATAAAATAACATGGTAAATCTCTCAATATTGAGCGTACAAACATACATTTGCAGTTGGAATATACATTACAATGTAAAGTTTGTTCTTGGGATAAATTCAACCCAACTACGGAACCCTACATTGTGCGTGGTCCGTTACGCACAATGTTGGGTGCGTAACATTCCAAACTGCCTTCTATCGTGAAATACCTCTGCTTTTTCTCGCATAAGTAAAACTGCAAACGTTTTTCAGTTCTCTCTCCACGGGTCTAAATTCAATGGCTGCAGTTGTGTTGGAAGACTTTTGGAAGCCATTCTTCAAAGAGTTGACTCACAGACAAACGCAAATTATGATTCGATCTGTGGTGGTTGTTCTTGGAGTCATTTGTGTTGGTACGTATTTGTATTCTATCTACATAGCTACATATAATGTTGCCCACGGGCATGTGACCGCCCGTATTTTTCTGAATATTCATGAAAATATTAATGAAAATTAACTTTAAAAGGGGGATCTTTAATATTTTTCATGTTCTTCAATTATTTTTATTTTTTGAGTAGCGTGCCATATCTCCTATGTTATTGGCTCGATTTGGATTCTTTTAGTATTTCTAAAAGTTTATGAGTTATTGTATCGGATTAACTAACATTTTTTTTTTTTAATTGTTGACTATGAAAAAAAACGGAGACGAAGACAGAAAACAGTATTTATTTAAAAAACACAAGTGTAAGTCCATAAAATAAAAGTGGGATATAAAATTAAAAATGAACAAAAAATTAAGATAGACTACCCAAATTTTTTTTTAAAACTTAATTTAACATGAATATTCAGAAAAATACGGGCGGAAAAAACATGGCCATGGGCGACATTGTATATTCGTTTATTGTTTTTGCTAACAACAGCCTGGATTCAACATAAAGTTACAATTTACTTGCAAAGTTACAATATTGTTTTTATTTTGACAGTTCAATTTTAATTGCTACGTATGTGATAGAACTCACGATAAAATGATTTTCGGGTAATATTAGGTTTTTATTTTATAAAAATCTTTTGAAATAATTTGATTTGAACTCAAAACGAATGGATACTCCTTTAAGATATTACATTAACATTCTTTGAAGCCTGTTTCCTTCGATATCACACTTATACGAATGAATTATTTCCAGGTTTAGTGTATGTGGTAGAAATGCTGGGATCAGTTCTACAGCTGACAATGAGCCTGTCTTCAGCATCGATGGGACCTCTGGTTGGAGTGTTCCTCATGGGAATTTTCTTGCCTTTCATAGATTCTACGGTTAGTAGTTTTCATATATTTACTTACACACTTATCTCTACTTTTTGTCAGAGTTGATTTCCGTGGACGTTCGTTGCGTTATTTCTGTTAAAACATTTTCTCATGAAATCTTTCGTTTATGCTTGAATTGATAATATTAGAGCACGAAAAGGTACGGATGAAAATCGAAACAAAAGCATGAATGAAGACTAAAGTGACTTGCCTATACAACGTGTCCCAAAATTCAACGATACGCGGGCACCAGACGGTGATACATACTTATTTCATTTTATTTGTGTGTGTAAATAAAACTTCGCTTGTTCCTACCTAGATGTTGTTTTTTAATTCTTTGAGTTTCTCCTTCTTTCTGAAACATTTCAATATGATCCTAATTATCAAGATTCTGTAATTTTAGAGTGCATTAAGCGGAGGCATGATAGGATTATTATCAGCGTGGTGGATCGCTGCGCAATCACAACTAGCTCAGGCGAGGGGACTGATGCCGACCAATGAGAAACTGAGGTTCACGCAAAACTGTACTTATGAGTTCGACCCACTTGTTCCTAATGCGGTTGATCCTGAAAGGTTTGTACTTTGATTTGAGTTCGCTCTCTCTTAGAAATCAAGTTACATAATGCCTAGTAATGTAATGTTGTAATTTTGTTGTT
Organism: Agrochola lota; assembly: GCA_947364205.1. Classification (NCBI taxonomy): domain Eukaryota; kingdom Metazoa; phylum Arthropoda; class Insecta; order Lepidoptera; family Noctuidae; genus Agrochola; species Agrochola lota. The sequence goes on along the minus strand of OX376219.1, from coordinate 16,834,101 downwards.
GTTGTTGTATGTAATTTTTTTTAGGCCAGTTATGTTTGAATACGTTTGATACCTCCAGTACATTTTTATTCCAGCTCCTAAATACTAGGATCAAAATAACTAGATTAATTCTGTAGCTATTACTTTCACACTATTATTTTCTTGAAAGGTTTTAGTTTTTTGCATAATTCATGATATGTGAGGTAGGTTTTTATTTATTTTTTAGGTTTTGTTTTGGTTTAATTAGATTAGTTTTTATTTTTCTTGTTATTTTCTTTTTAATTTACCGTGTAATGTTTAATGTGTATGGATCTATGGTCTGAATATAAAGAATTATTATTTAAAATGTCTTTGACATATCTCGGGACCTTAGGGTCCCGGACCTTTTGGAAGGCGTACGAGGGGCCGAAGCCAACTCGCATAGGCCCCTTAGGCATTTTTATGTATTGAGGCACCGACCGACGATTATCCCTGTATGCACTACGCAAGTGCACCCAAGGACAACCCCCGGTTGGTGCAGGACTATTGCAGAACATGGAAACAAAATAAATTGGGCTATGGGCTTAGGTGGCTAAAGTTGACTGGTGACCTGAAACTATGGAAGGACTATGGCCCCTGCCTGATCAATGTTTTATATATACACGGAAAAATGGCAGGGGGTGACTTGCACACTCAATAATGGGCCCGCGAAAACTGTCGCTAGCACATAGTGACGTAGCGACAAGGGGGCAACATGTCCTGAGGTGCTTGAGGAGTGGAGAGGTATTCCACGGCTTTCAGAACAATCCCAGAGCCCGGAAGATGGTCAAGATCCCTACGAGCACTTACTGGAATACTTCCTTCCTCCGAGCACGTTTGCTCTTACGAATCTCCACTCAAGCCGGCCAATTAAGGCAAGAATGAGGTGGGAGCTCTGTTCCTCGTCAGTGTTCACTCCAGCCGGCCAATAAAGGCAAGCCAGAGATGAGGAACAAAATTTCTCCCTGGAGATCGCTCTGGGGGTCGCTACTGCCCAACAGCTCGCCACATGCTGCCCTGCGGGTTTCTGTATCTCTCTTGGTCTGGCCCCTCATCCTAGACCTGTTCCGGCAAAGTAAACTCTACCGGCACAGACCCAGAGTTCGGAGCGTGCAAGCCCCACCACGACGTCAACGTAGAGATACGGCGGTGGTGTTATTATTATTTTAAATGTCTTTGACATATCTCGGGACCCTAGGGTCCCGGACCTTTGGAAGGCGTACGAGGGGCCGAAGCCAACTCGCAGAGGCCCCTTAGACATTTTTATGTATTGAGGCATCAACCGACGATTATCCCTGTGTGCACTATGCAAGTGGACCCAAGGACAACCCCAGGTTAGTGCAGGACTATTGCAGAACATGGAAACAAAATAAATTGGGCTATGGGTTTGGGTGGCTAAAGTTTACTGGTGACCTGGAACTATGGAAGGACTATGGCCCCTGCCCGATCAATGTTTTTTATGTACACGGAAAACTGGCAGGGGGTGACTTGCACACTCAATAATGGACCCCCGAAAACTGTCGCTAGCACATAGTGACGTAGCAACAAGGGGGCAACATGTCCTGAGGTGCTTGAGGAGTGGAGAGGTATTCCACGGCTTTCAGAACAATCCCAGAGCCCGGAAGATGGTCAAGATCCTTACGAGCACTTACTGGAATACTTCCTTCTTCCGAGCACGTTTGCTCTTGCGAATCTCTACTCAAGCCGGCCAATTAAGGCAAGAATGAGGTGGGAGCTCTGTTCCTCGTCAGTGTTCACTCCAGCCGGCCAATAAAGGCAAGCCAGAGATGAGGAACAAGATTTCTCCCGGGAGATTGGGTCCGTGGGGTCGCTACTGCCCAACAGCTCGCCACATGCTGCCCTGCGGGTTTTTGTATCTCTCTTAGTCTGGCTCCTCATCCTAGACCTGTTCCGGCAAAGTAAACTATCCCGGTACAGACCCAGAGTTTGGAGCGCGCAAGCCCCACCACGACGTCAACGTAGAGATACGGCGGTGGGGTTATTATTATTATAATTATGTTTAAATCTTTGTAATTTTTTTAAGTTACGAGTTATTATTTTGTGGTGAATTGAGACACCAATGAAAGTCTGCCCTGTTGTTTTAGTAAAGTGCCATACTTATACCGGATCTCATTCATGTGGTTCACTGCGTTCGGATGTATGGTGACCGTCGGCATCGCCTGCATTGTCAACTTGAGGCGAACCTCTAAAGTGCACCACGATCATCGCTTGTTCGCTCCTTTCATACGAAAGTGGTTGGAGAAAGATAAGGTAATAAGGACAATATTTAAATTTTTTTAACTTGCCCATGTTAAGGTGAGGATGTGCTTTCAGAACTGTTTCAGGATTTGTGGACATTATGACTTTGTTTTATTGCATTACTAGCGACCCGCTCCTGTTTCGCACGGTTTTTACGACTTGAAAAAAATCAAGATTTCTTAGGTAAACGTTAATTTAATATTAACGTATTAAACACATAAACTTTTGGGAGTAAATTCTCTAAACGATGATCTCAAAATCTGTTGCATGGTTTAGAAGAACAACGCGGACATACAGACAAACAAACGCGAAAAGCGACTTTGTTTTGTAATATGTATAAATGATTATGATCGGTTACCCAAACATATGCAAGTGCTTAGAATGGAACAATTTTGTCAACAGCTAAATATATCTGTTAACATTTTTCCCGAATTAAGTAATTTATTATCTGTTTAAAGAATATTATAAGTATACCTATATCGTTCCTAACGACTGGGTACGTGATCTTGATAAAAATCGTTAATACTTATCTAAATCACAGTGGCTTAGATTAAATATCAATTCGTTCTGACGTCATATTGTCTTTAATTGTTTGTCGCATAGTTTTATCTGCTTGATCAAAGCCGCTACTAATTACTTTCCACTAGTAATGATTACAATCTTTACAAATGAATGGTCTTCATTTGGTATTGGAAAATATTTTCTTGACGTAGGCCAATATTCAACACGGAAAACAAGTGGATTGGAAGACCTTAGCCCACTAGTGCGACAGTACAGGATGATAAAAAAAATCTTTTTTTAAGTATCTGTGGTAAATCAGAAAGTATTCAGGCCAAAAGCAATACATATATATATCCTGTACGCCTGGTATCTAACTGCGTAACACATTTTCGGTAAATGATAAGATTAATCTGTTTCATTTGACAGTTCAACAACATTCATTGCATTATTTACGTTGTTGAGCAGGTTTTTTTTGCGAACTTATGAAGCATTGGATTAGCAATCTCGTTCAAAGCGATTCAGATGGTGGTTGATCGTATATTACGCAATTAGAATGCTGGTTTATTCAACCGGTGGAATAGATTTGAGTAGACGTTCTATGCAATTGCTATTTTTTTTGTTGTTAATTAATTCCAATGTGCTGTGTAAGTAACTACTCTTGCAAGGTCTGTTTAGGCATGATTGAGTTCCCAAGTTCCTAAGTAAGATATTTCAAACATAACTTTTGTTACAGATAAACGAAATACAATTGAAAAATATTCAGAAGTGAATAATAGTGTGAAATACAATGAAGAAGTAAAGGATTGTGAGATTTCATCATATTATAATAAGGACAACTGAAGGATGGATAAGGACGGTTGAAGAAGAAGCGAAAAATATAATTTAAAAAAAACAAGTACCTCATAATGTAGAATGTGTATTTAAGACGGTTTATGTGATGCAAAAGGAATATGGGAAAAAATACGGGTTGCCATGGCATATCTTAGTCATAAATTAATAGCCATATTCCAGTATTTTTCATTTATATAACACCAAAATGTTACCCATTATTAAATATTCCAGTGTTTTTCATTTATATAACACCAAAATGTTACCCATTATTAGGTATTTATAAAGTACATATGACAGAGCTAATAAGACAAATAATAAGAATAAAAAGTGTTTATAATTTTTGACGTAATTTGTATTCGTAAAACGTAATTATATCAGATTAGAATTAAAGCGTACGAAATTTTTACACGATATTAATTATTATTATTCAAAGATCATTTAAATCATCATGCCTTTGGTCCACTTAGTATGGGTAGTTCCGTGCTGTGTTGACTCTGAATATACCAGCTCTGTAAAGAAAAAAAAACATAACTGTAGAATGTCTCAATATTTGGTAATTGATTCATCATTGCGCTGGTGTAATATAATCTAGGTACTATTAATTTTATTCTACCCTTACCGTGACTTGTTGATATCGCTGTTGCCCATGGGATTGAGGGTGCCCGTGCATCTGTCACGAGTAGCATCCCTGAGACTTGCGCATTCGTTGGCCAGAAGATGGTTGTACTTCACGGTACTAGCCATATACTCGTAGGAACGGCTGTGGGAACATCCGACTGCCAAGCACCCTGGCATGTTAGAACCTCCATTAGGGTAGAAGTCAGCGTCACCGCAAAGGTCACTGTATCCAAGAACCGTAGTTTCAGTGTGAATCACTTCTACGTATCGAGCATCAGTCTGCACTATGCGGTTGCGGTCTGAATTCCACAGAGGACCAGCAGGGTCCAAAGCTAGAAGAGAACATTCATAGTTACAGCAACTTCACTTTGGTCTTTATATTTGTTTAAGGCCAGGTTTCCCGAGCCTCTAGGCCTTTGAAATGCTACCTCCGCCTCCCCCAAATGCAGAGCAACGTATTTATTTACGATGCGCCGCCGACTATTTCGCGGAAAATCCATTCCACAGCATTGTATATTTTCAGTAGATCAACGGATTTTTTTTTGATCGAGAAAATTACAATTTGTCGTGTTTTGATCCTTTAATTTCCCTCAAACAAAGATGTATCTATGACATTTTTTTTTAAAATTGCTAAAACAGGCAAATTCGGATAAAGAATTACAAGAGTTTATTATAAAGCTTTACCTGTGATTCTGTGGACCCTGGATCCCGTTTCCCTGCCAGCATTTCCAACTAGATGACCACCAAGACTGAAACCTACTAAGTGTACTCTGTTGTATGATACTCCTAATCCAGCGAGCCAGTTCACAAATTGACCAAGTCCTCGGCCAACTTCGGCGGTACCGCCTTTCGCCGTAGTGTAAGATCTGTTGGCGAGAGCACTCCAATCGAGAACAATAACGTTGACATCAGCATTCTGGAGAAAAGCTGAAACATATAAAAAAAAAATACAATTTACGTTTTTAACAGGTTGCTGATGCATGATGTAATTGTAACAACTCTTTAACTCTTATATGAATTTACATTGCTGATTGAGAATAATTATTATTGTTACTGGAATCAGGAGGATTTGCTTTACAAATAATATTACATAGTAATATTTGTTACCTTCAACGAGCATTCTGTTCATGGTGTTTCCGCCGCTACCATTCCACCCATGAGCGAGGATTATAGTGATTTTTGAGAAACTAAAGTTCGAGTTTGATACGGAACCTGTATTACCAAGCACTAACACTTGAGCTGAATTGGGATTGGCCCTGAAAATTAAAAAAATATTTTGTTGTAATAAATCGATATATCACAATATTGTATTGTTAAGTAAAGCATACGATAGGTTTAATAAATATTTTTTTTAACTGAAATCCAGTCAAAACCAAAACTAATATTTAGCAGATTTGTGTCGCTACTAGGAAAATAGGGAAATTCTTAGCAATGTTAATGTGGTATCAACCAGTTTACCTGGTGTAAAGCCAATATGCGTTATTTGCCGGATTTCTGGTATATTCTTCAATAAATGCAAAATCTGCTGGCTCCTCAGCATCAACAAGGTGCATGGTATTATCACCATCTCCCGGGAAGTAGAAGTACCTGTCACCTTTTTTGTAACCCTGAACAGGGTCTCTGAGGACGCTTGCAGCACATGCTGTGAATGAGAGACGAATATTTTTTTATCACGTTTACTACGATGCTTGCAAGCTCTAAGAGTGGCGTGTGTTTTAAAAGTTGCTAGTGATTTGCATTTAGAAGGGCATACGGGACCTTCGTGCCCTTTCTATTCTTCCAGAACCTAGATCTAAGGCAGACATATTGCAAATTATATTGTCTCTATGATTGTGAGTAGAAGAGCGCTTTACTTTGAAATCGATCAGATTAGGTAGTTACATACCTCAACAAGATTGGTATATAGTTAATAACATAATTATTACCGGGCCATGTTTACTCTTATCAGTTCTTAGAAAAGTTTTTACAAATCAAAATATAAGTAGGTCTATCCCGTTTAGTTCCTACCTGCTATAACGACGAATAAAAATAACAAGCACTTCATGACGCACAAGAGTAGCACTATCTGGTCAAATTAATTATAAATCGATTGTTTTTATATTCGATATTTATATACGAGATTTGATTGTAAGATTATTTTCCCTATATCGTGATAATGATATAGGTAGAATGTTGTGCTAAACAAAATGGCACAAAGTTTTCATAGCAAAATAAAAATGAATTGATATTCAATGAATGATAAATATAAATGAGGATATAAATAAAATTAAACCTATTTTTAATGTTAAGCAACGTTGAAGTGCTGTGGTCAGCGCCGGCCCTAGCCTTTTATCAGGGTAGTGCGAGATGGCCTTACAGCGCCCTTTGATCGATCGCTTACATTTCACGTAAATTCTACTTCGGTTTCATGTAGAATAAATTTAATTCCCAAATTATCAAAAATCTACTTTTATTGCAATTGAATATAAATTAAATTAAGTAGTTCTAATAAGTATAGTCCTGCTTCTTTAACGTTATGCAAGCTTACGAATTTACAGTGAATAAAAAGGTCTTTTAATGACTATTTTGGTGTTTGAATTTAGAACACACCAATATATTGGACCTCCATCTCAATGCTATACAACCTCCTTGTAAAAAAATACACGATACACAGGACATGAATATCGCTTCACAAGTTGACCATCCGAATATTAATAATAAGAAAATTACTCTTCATTTTAGTAATTGTTCCCCCTTAAGTGCATTTGAATTAATTTATCTTTCCTTTTGTCTTAATTAAATGTCTATTTTCGCATAAATCTTTATTTTTCTCGTAGTCATGGTATAAAGTATATGTATGCAACTCTTGAATGAAACGGATTTATATCGAGGGCCATGAATCACTCGCGTCCCTCAGAATTCTAATAATTAAATCCGTAGTAACAGAGTGGCTACTACAAAAGGACTACGCCTAAACGGAGTCCTTGCTCACATACTCGTACATCACCTAGTAATCCAACACAGTAGGCAGTAGTAGTCTTACAGCTTTTACATTAAAAATTCACACAACTACACATAACAAAATTAAAGTAGCTTAATATTAACATCAACACCGTTCATTTGTTGTAATAAATCATGTTTAACTAATTATTTGGCCGAACACTGTTTCTTAGAATGCAGGCTATCCTAGTCTAAGAGACAGGGTTATATACTTTTTGTACAGATCTTGCAACTTGTAATGAATTGTAATGTATATTGTAAATGTGTTTCTGTTTTTTTTTTGTCGGTTCGGGCGGCTGGTACGAGTGGGGCACTTCCGACGTTTGGCTCCCAAATTGGAGAGGGCTGGGGCTGTCGCGGAGCTATTGGTTGGTGGGTAAGCTGGTTGGTGGGTAGGCTGGTTGGTGGGTAGGCTGGTGAATAGGTTAGTAGGTACCAATACGAAGCTGGGGCTGGCAGCTAGTATGTTTAGTAGGTTGGTGGGTAGGTTGATTGGTGGGTAGGTTGGTTTGTTTGTGGGTAGGTAGGTTGGTTGGTGGGTAGGTTGGTTGGTAGGCTGATTGGTGGGTGGGCTGGTTGGTGGGTAGGTTGGTGGGTAGGCTGGTTGGTGAGTAGGCTGGTTGGTGGGTAGGGTGGTTGGTGGGTAGGCTGATTGGTGGGTAGGCTGATTGGTGGGTAGGCTGGTTGGTGGGTAGGTTGGTGGGTAGGCTGGTTGGTGGGTAGGTTGGTTGGTGGGTAGGCTGGTTGGTGGGTAGGCTGGTTGGTGGGTAGGCTGGTTGGTGGGTAGGTTGGTGGGTAGGTTGGTTGGTGGGTAGGTTGGTGGGTAGGTTGGTGGGTAGGCTGGTTGGTGGGTAGGCTGGTTGGTGGATAGGCTGGTTGGTGGGTAGGCTGGTTGGTGGGTAGGCTGGTTGGTGGGTTGGTTGATGGGTAGGTTGGTGGGTAGGTTGGTTGGTAGGCTATTTGGTGGGTGGGCTGGTTGGTGGGTAGGTTGGTGGGTAGGCTGGTTGGTGAGTAGGCTGGTTGGTGGGTAGGGTGGTTGGTGGGTAGGTTGGTTGGTGGGTAGGCTGATTGGTGGGTAGGCTGATTGGTGGGTAGGCTGGTTGGTGGGTAGGTTGGTGGATAGGCTGGTTGGTGGGTAGGTTGGTTGGTGGGTAGGCTGGTTGGTGGGTAGGCTGGTTGGTGGGTAGGCTGGTTGGTAGGTAGGCTGATTGGTGAGTAGGCTGGTTGGTGGGTAGGTTGGTGGGTAGGTTGGTTGGTGGGTAGGCTGGTGAATAGGTTAGTAGGTACCAGTACGAAGCTGGGGCTGGCAGCTAGTATGTTTACTAGGTTGGTGGGTAGGTTGATTGGTGGGTAGGTTGGTTTGTTTGTGGGTAGGTAGGTTGGTTGGTGGGTAGGTTGGTTGGTAGGTTGGTGGGTAGGTTGATGGGTACGTTTTACCTCTGGGCATCCTTTCTCATCATGTTCAACAGTTTTCAGTCATATTGCTATGTTACCGATCGGAAAAATTATTCAAATAAAAAAATAAAAATAATTTGTTCGCATCAACTGACCAATGTTCACCTGAAAACAATATTTTCAGACGGGTTGCTTTACATTTTCTCATATTGTCTCCTAGGTGTGACGCTACTGGGTTCTGAAAATTGTGTTATTGTTCGGTATCTAAAATCTATCGTTCAACTACATTATGAAAATCAGACAGATTGCTATGAAACAGTTCGGTGTATTTTTTGTCATAGACAATGTTGCCCAAAAAAAAAGAAAATGAATTAAAGAAAAAAAAAATTGAGAGCCCATACCTTTTAATGTTAATTTTCAATAATTTTTCATAAATATTCAGAAACTACGGGCTGGCACATTCCCATGGGCGACATTTTATAAAAATACGCTCAGGTCAAACGTGACGCGGAAAATTTGCGACTTGACAAGACATAAATATTTCTGTATGCGTTTACGTTTAATGTAAAAGTAGAATTAAAAAAATCTTTCCGGAATAAATTCTACATGATTATGATGGTGAAAACCGCATCAAAATCAGTCGGAATTTTAGAAGAATAACGCGTTCACACATACAAACTCAAAAAGCGACTTTGTTTTATAATATTTAGAGATAAGAGAAGAGAACAGATTACAGATAAAGATTTTTATTTTTTACTTTTTATTCTTTGTGTTGAATTTATAGTGTTCATTATTTAAGTACTGATTAATGAAGACTTATTCATGTGTAAATAAAACTTTGTATGATCATAGTTTGAATTATTTATGGTCACCGACACTATACTGTTAACGCTCAGTCCACATGTGACACGCAAAATGCCTGAAAACAAACTTTTTCGTATCTAATAAAATAACGAAACCTATATACATTTTTAATATATTTATAGTATTTTAGTCAGGTTCAGAATGATCTAAACTAACGGCTTTATACGGTTTTGGCCGTAAAACGATGTGATATGTTTTTGGCCGTGGGCTCTCGTACCACACTAAATTGTTAAGGAATGTTTATTTTATTAATTTCTTTTGAAATACTGAATGTTGGTGTTATTGTTATCCAATTTGATCAACTAGTTTAGTAGCTACGTACATATATTTTCTATAGGCCGTCAGGATTGAGGAGCCACATAAAATGGGTTGTATAAGCAAAATTATACAGTTTTTCCATTTTATTTTTATAGTCAAAATTAGAACACATTTACTACTAAATTTGTGCAAAAAATCTGTTGTAATTGGTTGATTACTTTCCGAGAAACAGCCTGGTGAAATTTATGGATTGTTATAACAAATCAAAGCATTGCAGCTATCTCAAATTCAGCCGTATAAAACCCATTTTTTTTGCACAGGCTAATAAGTACTACTAAATACTACCAAATTTAAAAAAAATATCCGTTGGCTAGTTTTCGAGTTCTAAGGTGGCTAGTCAATTCAGACCGTCAGGATTGACGAGCCACCTTTCACGTCGTATAACTTTTTAAGGGTTTTACTACAAAATCAGCTAATTTACTACTAAATATTGGTAGTACCCTCGTTCAAATATGAGACATGGCTCCTCAATCCATACGGACACCGTTATATACAGATTAGGTAAGTTATTCTATTTCTACAAATGAAATGATGATCGCTGCAAGATATCAGCGGAATTAACCAATAATTACTAACAGGTTGTCTTCAATTTTGTTGTGAATTTAGGTCGAATTCGTAGTGCTTTAGTTCAAGTACACTGAATCATTACTATATTTAGTTTTTTACAAAGGTAGGTAATTCGCTCTTTCCTGCTATATTAGGTTAGTACTAATACTAATATTTAATGTTATGTTTTGACCTTTACTTACTTTGTACGTAATTTTATTGTTATACTAGCGGCCTGCTCCTGCTTCGCACGGGTTTTACGAGAAAACAAAGACATTTCTGAGTTTTACTTTAATATTAACGTATGACTGCTTCGTTGGTTTAGTGGTCGTAAGCGCCACTGCTGAGCATGAGGTCCTGGGTTCGATTCCCGTGTCGGGCAAAGCTTTATTGGGTTTTTCCATCTAGAATTTCTCAGTAGCAGCCCGGAGTCAGGCTCGCCATTACATGGGATTCAAACATAACTGGCTAAATGTGGGTGTACTATAGGTACACCTCTGCCTAACCCTTCGGGGAATACAGGCATGATGATGTGATGTTACACACACAACCTTCCGGAATAGATTCGCTAAACGATGGTGAAAACCTCATCAAAATCTGTTGCGTGGTTTAGACAAACACGAGAAGCGACTTTAATTTGTAATATGTATATAGGATGTAGGTACAGTGGCGGTCAGAAATTCAGCAGCATTGCAGCAATGGCACAAAATTATACCATCAAAATCAGCCTTATGAAGTTAACAACCTCCCGTATATCGCACTCTTTCATCATGAGTCAATCAGAAAGACGGTATATAATCGTAATATTTAAACTTAGGCCCTGCGTCCAGAGGTACGGCACGGCAAGGGATTTTTTTGCGACGAATAGGAATATAACATCAATAAAATTGACATTTGAATGATTTCACGGATACCGCGGCATTGTTGCCGTCAGTATGCGCTTGCATGTAGTGATGCCGAAGAATCCCCTGCCATGCCATGCCCTACGATTGCGGGGTGCTGTAGGTGGAACTCTTAGCGGCCTTTGGGAACGCAGACCCACTTCACGTAAACGCATTCGGATGGTTTGATCGCTTATCAGCAAGCTTGAAAAGCTGTGGAGCATCGTAGGCAACATCATGGCGGTCATGATACGATTCCATCGGGAAGTATTCTGGTTGGTCTTGTCTGCGAGTGGTGATGCGAGATCGTCCTCCATGCCGCTAGGCCACGCTGTCCGTGATACGATAGCGTGACCAGTGGAGCCTTATAATCTTATAATTTGTGTAGTGCCAAGAGCGACAGCCACAGTACGTTGCCTGGAACCAGCTTGTAAGATTCCGACGGCTTTCATCATCTCTTCTCGTTTCAAATGAAGTCGTCGCTACATATCGATGCAAAATTTTTCAATTCCGAATCAGAAATTGTAATGGTTTTGTAAAAACGCTATTACACACTGTTATAGGAGTCCTCATTCACAGTTGATTTTCTATTTTGAATCAATATATTTGTTATCACGTCCTCGAAAACGGCTCTAACGATTTCGATGAAAGTTGCAAAATAGGGGTTTACGGCGGTGAAAACTCCATGGAATTAGTATGTACTATACCTACATGGAATTAGTATGAACTATCCTATAACTATACCTACTATTAAATGAGCATTCTCTATTTCTAACAGAGCAGAGCTCGGTAGCCCAGGTACCAACAATAATACTATAAATATTTTCAAGAAGAATAGAGGGTTATGAGTACAAAATAAAAGCAGCATATACTCATAATAAGCATTTTATTGTGTCATTGTTCTTACAAACGAATTCACTTCATTCTTTAAAAGGAGATAGTTGACATAGTATTGATTGTGTCAGCAAATATGTATACCATTTAGTATGGATAACTCCTCCCTGTATTCACTCTGAATATACCCGATCTGTAAAACATACAATCATGTTATAAAACCTCGTGTTATTAGTTAATTGATTCAGGCGTGCCCTTGTGGAAATCCACAATGAAATACAATAGACGTAGATACGCCGTGTTTGGGTTTACGACAAGTCAATCGTCATCCTGAGGATGCCTCGATGAGAGGCGAAAAACGTGTCGATTACAAATAGAAGTTACTAAATATATCTACGTCTATTGTATTTTTTGTTTCTCGTGTGATTAGTTTAATCGTAACCAGAAATTGACGAATCAATTCATTACGTGTATATTCAAGGATGTTGTGGATACTTTTCAATTGTTATCTATATTTATTGAAACACCTAATCCTTTAGGTATTTTTAGTAGGTCAGATTTATTAATTCATTGCTATTTTATCATCATTAAATCTAGAGTTATGTAGAAGGTACTGATCACACCATTATCTTACCTTGATTTAGATAGGTCACTATTACCCATAGGGTTAAGTTCACCAGTGCATCTATCGCGAGTAGCGTCCCTTAGAGTTGCGCATTCATTGGCGAGGAGGTGGTTATGCTTGATGGAGCTGGCCATGTACTCGTAGGCACGACCATGGGAGCATGAGCTTAAGAAGCAACCAGGCATTCCAGAGCCTCCGTTGGGGTAGAAATCGGCATCACCGCAAGGGTCAGTATATCCAAGTAAACCAGTGTTTGTGTGGATTACTTCTACGTATTGGCCATCAGTAGCCACCATGCGGTTACTGTCCCAGCCCCATAGAGGACCAGCGGGGTCCAAAGCTGGAAACATAATTAATTAATTAATTAAATTTATTGTTATTGATCGTAGATTGTTATAACTTCCTTAGATAATGTTATGAAATGTTCAAATATTAAAGTGTCAGGTGTATGTAATTAACAAAAATGAAGTCAAGAAACAAATGAAGTCGTTACCTGTAACCCTCTTCACCAAGCCTCCTGTTTCCCTGCCAGCATTCCCGACTAGATGGCCTCCAAGACTGAAACCCACTAGGTGTACTCTTTCATAGGACACTCCTAGCGAAACGAGCCAGTTCACAAATTGACCAAGACCTTTGCCAACTGCAGTAGTTCCGCCTTTGGCTGTAGTGTAAGATCTGTTGGCGAGTGCACTCCAATCGAGAACAATAACGTTGACATCGGCATTCTGGAGAAAAGCTGAAACAAAATATAAAATTACAAATCAAAAGTTATTTGAAATAACGCAGATCTCTACTAGATACTATCGGTATGAAGGTACAGATATAATACCTGTTTAAAAGCTGATGCATAGATATAAGAAAGAAGGAGATATGCCCGGTAGTTAAAAATGTATCGAAACCCAATGTTTTCAATTTATCACTACTACCTAGCCACAACTACACATGCAGATCAGTAAACCCAATAAATACGAGGTCCCGCTCACACTTGCAATTTACAAATCAGAACATACTACACAATCAATTATAAACATTATCCCATCAAACACAGCGTGCATTTACCATGCACCGTACAACTCACTTACACGAAAACATCGATAGCTATCGTTGTGCTGTGCAAAAGCCATTTATTTTATATATAAATTATATAAAATAAAAACATTTATAAATATTTTACGATTTGTTGTTTTTCATGATTTTCAATACAATTATAGTAAAATACTTGTCCTGATTTATGAAAAGTGGTTCTTTGATTTATAAAGTTTCTAGTTTGGCTTCGATTTTTACAAGAAACCACTGAACAACACGGTATTCTTAAATGTTATCACGATCGCGTTCGAAAGCGCACTAGTTAGCGGAGACGGCCATTTGCCTGAGCCATGAGCATCGTGATCATGACGCGCAGACACAGACACGCCCCCATGCCACTTCTCAGCTGATGTTTCCTGGGTTTAACAAGTTATAGTAAAAAAAATGTTTTATGAGTACTTTGAGTTATAAAAAATGCGTCTAGCATCTTGCTAGCCTCGCTGACATCTGGCTGACTGGCATATATTTTAAATATGGTCGCAGCATCAGCTATCGACAGTTCGGGCCGACACGGGACAAGAACACCCAGAACTACCGAATTGAAACATCAGTTCAATTGCTTTAAAGTAGGATGCTACATGGTAGAGAGTATACACCCCAGGTTGGCGTCGGGGTAGTATTTTTGATAATTTCTACTGTACTTGGAGTTTATTAAATTCACGTTACCTTCAGTCAGATCTTTATTCATTGTGTTTCCACCATCACCATTCCATCCATGAGCGAGAAATACGGTAACCTTTGAAAAGTCAAAGTTTGAATCTACTACGGAGCGTACATTACCAAACCCAATGATTTGAGCTGTAGTAGGATTCTTCCTGAAAATGAGACCATTACAATTGTTATAAGAATGCGTTTTTCCGACAAAATAATTTCATATACTTCTTCTACTTTTCGTGTGGTTAGTGAGTAGCCTGGCGTCAGAGTTTTAAAGCCGCCCATGGGCCTCTGACTTGGCTTCACATGCGATCGAGAAATATCTCTCAGGCATGCCGGTTTCCTCACGATGTTTTCCTTCACCGTTTTTTAAACAAGGGACCCATACCCCTTAATTGGTGACCCCGACGTGATGAACGTCAACGCATCCCAATTTAGGGGTATGAGGAACAGGGTGTAAAGTTCGAAAAAAGGGAGGATCCTCCGACCAGACGGGTGTGATGTCTGGAGGGCAACTACCCAGAGGTTGAAGTCGGGAAGCTTGTATATATGTTTATCGCGCGGTAAATTCAAATTGCGCGATGCAGGATTTGTGTGACGTCAGGATGTTGTGTGACGTCAGGTCTTTGATGCGCAGTTCGCATGTAGCGATGTAGATGCCGCTACATAATTATACAACACGCACATGGATCCGAAAAGTCAGAGGTGCGTGCCTTGCGTTCGAACTCGAGACCGAGACTTGGCAGTCCGACGGTCACACCACTAGGCTATCACTGAAGTACTTAGGTAGGTATTATATTTGTTTCGGTATTATAAATTACTAGCTGCGCCCCGCGGTTTCATCCGCATGAGTCTCGATGCCTTGAGTATATCGGGATAAACATAATCCACAGCAATAAACAGTATCCTTTGTTCTTACCCAGGTCATGGTCTATTCATGTCACCCAAATCCGTACAGCCGTTTTAGCTTGAAAGCGTAACAACCTTAGTTTAACGGAACCTTTTTTCACATAAATAAAACGTAACTCATGTAAGAAAGTACGTAACGTGTTTTTTTACCTAGTAAAGAGCCAATACGCGTTATTCGCTGGATTTCTGGTAAATTGTTCAATAAATTCTAAATCTGCTGGCTCCTCAGCGTCAACAAGGTGCAGGGTATCGTCGCCATCTCCCGAAAAATAGAAGTACCTGTCACCTTCCTTGTAACCCTGAACAGGTTCTCTGAGGACGCTTGCAGCACATGCTGAAAAAAGAAAAAATTGTCGGTAAACATTAAAAAAATGGTTATATGCCTTATTACTATAAGTATATATAGCTGTTTAAAATTTTCGTATTCGCTCTTTTATACCACATTAGTAAAGTTTAACTGAAACTTGTGTAAATTAGAATTAAGAAAATTGGACAGTGTGGCGTTTCATAAAAACTTTATACAAATATTGAGTATTATTTCGTCTTTGGTTTTAAATTTTCGTCTTCTTTCGTCGTTTTTGCCTCCGACTTCCGAAATGAAAGTTCACTTTCACGTTTTTTCAAACATGCTTGGAAATTCGAACATTACTCGTATTTTGACAAAAAATATCTTCGAGGTAAATCGAAATTGCTGTACTGGTCAAAAACAAGCGAGCGCCCAGCCATACTATGAAAATCCGCATCTGTCGTGTTTAGCGGCCAAATAAATTACTATAAACTCAAACTCAAAGCATTTATTTCAATTAAACCATTTACAGGCACTTTTGAATTTTCAAATAGTCGCGTCAGTTAGTCAGAAAGTTGAAGCTAGTTGCTCATTCCAAAACGTAGATCTTTATGGAGAAGAACGGGCAAGAAACTCCAAGGACACTCTTTTAAATATAGAAAATTACAAAATCCTGGGTACATTATTCTTGTTGCTTCTATACGTATATGTGAGAACAATGTACAAAAAAAATAATCAAAACAATTCAAAATATAAGATTAAAAATAAGCCATGGCAGATAAGAGATGACCAGTCACAACTGACGGCGCCCGTTCACGAACATGACGCGTGGATCAGCACCATTCAGCTCAACCATTTTGTAGGGACCCGAATGATCCAACACATTCGCCACCATTAGCGAGACATTTAAGTGAGCATGGCATACTCTCAGCTACCATGATATATAATGTATTTAAAAAAAAAATACAAACGGCTCCATAGTGCTCACATTTACAAAAATTTTAAAAATGCTTCTAAATTATACAAAACTAATTTGCAATGTATTTGTGAGATTAATAGAATGTTACTACCAAAAAGAAAGAAAATCATTATCCATTGGAGTATTCAACAATTAAAACTTGTTTAAATAAAAAATAAACATTAAGTTTGTAATGTCAGAAAAAATTAAAAGGGGAAGCAACTCTTCCAAACATTAAAATTTTTAACTAGTGAGCCCAAGTGGCTGTGGAGCAGGACCAGCATTTTTATCTATGATATAATCATCCAACTTATAATATGCTTGTCTACATAGTGTGCGTTTAATGCATATTTTAAATTTCTTCTCATTCATTTCAAGAATATCGAGTGGTATTTTATTATAACATATACACAGTACCCCATAAAAGAAGTGTGCACTTTAGACAATCTGAAGCGTGGTTGATCTAATTTGTTCCTATTTCTAGTGTTAAAATTATGCCTGTCACTTATCTTACTATAAAAACTCCTATCTGTCTTGTTAATTAAAAATGTAATTAACTTTTTAATTCAACACTTCAATGGCAACCAAGGAGGTGACTTATCAAAGATGTTATTTAAATTTCGAACTGGGTTAGCAAATAGAGCTGTTTAAAGTAAAAAGAAACACATGAACTTAGTGGCGCGTGAGAATTATTTTTGTTTGTCATTGATTCTGGAATTTATAACAAATTTATTTAGTTTGAATTTCCGCGCATTGTTTAAGAACTGTACTATACAAGCCTTGGCCGCAACCAGGCATTGATGAACGATCGTGAAAATGTGGGCCGAGGCGAAGCCGACGCACACATTCGTGAGTCCATCAATGCCTGGTTTTTACAAATTATTTTATTCAAGCACAAGTAACAGGCTGTTGTAATAAAAATATGATTCATGACTGCTGAATTTTAATGTTTTTATGTTAAAATCTATGGGATCTATTTTTAAATTATTTTAATTTAACCTTTAGCAAATCTGTTAAATGATATTATACATATATTATTTCGTTTTTTTTTAAATTTTAGTTTTATTTAATTATAACAATATAATTAGGCTAAAATTACCTGCTATAGCGACGGATAACAGTAGCAAGCACTTCATAATGCTCAAGAGAGACACTATCAGCTAGTCCAAATAACTATGAAGTAATTGTATTTATTTGATACAACGTGTTTTATATGTGATTAAATCCCTTTATCATGCGATGATCACAATAATACTCGTAATAATGTTTTATCGTATATCGAACTGCTATCAGTTTTTCTAGTTTTATCTCAGTAGTTCAAATCAAAACTTACCTATGATAAATAAATTAGTAAATTTCCATTTTATTCCTATTAATCTATATCGTAATGGCTTCCTGTCCATGACGCCACCGCACCGACGACGCGACGAAGCCCGGACCGCTTGTTTGTGTATAGTGTGTATACGAATGAATATCCGTGCGCCGCACCGCCGCACTATGAAAAATGGTAAAACTTCGATATCAAAAATCGTTTTTACTAATGTCGTTACTGACGCACTTTATTTATTTTTTATAGTTTTTGAGTTGAACTTTAACATAATGTAAAGTAATTTTTAAAATAAAATTTGCTGCGGATACGTGCGGTTTCTGAAGTTATCGTGAAAAGTATGACACACGTCAGGGAACAGAAAACCTCTATCTATTGCGGTTTCAAATGTAGACTACTTAATAATAATAACGCAGGTCCTCACGGGACACGGCTGTTTCGGGAGGTTCCTGTTCCGTATAAGGCGGGAGGAAACGCCCGGGTGTCACCACTGTGTGGATCGCCCGGAGGACACGGTGGAGCATACGGTGGAGGTCTGCCCGGCTTGGGCGGAGCACCGCCGTGTCCTCACGGAGGCGATCGGCGGGGAGTCACGAGCCGACTTCCGGCCACCGTAGGCGCGGGCTTGCGGACGGTGAGCAATGGGTAGCTCGCCGTCCGATAAGGACCAGGCCCGAGTTGACGGCGCGTTGTGTTCCACGCGCGCCTCAAAGATATGTCAGCACCAACTGACGGGGTCCAGCCAGGGTTGCGAGTTTGTCCGAAAGGTATTTCGCGGCCCCGGCACACAGGTAACGGAAGAAACACGGGTGGGTTTTAGTCAGTAAAAGTCTGACACGCCCCTCCCGCTCGGCTCAGAGCGGGAGAAGTTATTTGATAATTTCCAAACCTAAAAAAAAAAAAAAGGTTTCCTATACATGACGCCGGAGCCGGAACCGCAGCGGCGCCGGACCGCAAGATGAAAAAAAATCAGAACATCACAGAATGAAAATGTTAAATCTACGCGGCGACGTTGTGGCACGATGCGGCGCACTATGAAACATCGAGGTCTGTTTCGGATCAAAAATCGATAACTTTTTTATTTTTAAACATTATGTTGTGAAATTTTGCACACGCAACATTAGTGCAAACATGATAAAGGCCCTAATATTAATGAATTGATATTAATAAATTACAAAACATACAGCTAACTATTAATATAAGTAATTCAAATAGTATAGTATGCAATCAGTGAATAAAGGACGGATTTAAAGCGAGGGCCGTAGATGAATCACGAGCAAGTGAAGGATTCTAACGGCTGAATCACGATTCAGCCGTTAGAATCCTTCACGGAGTGATTCAAGTGTTAGAATCCTGAGCGACGCGAGGGATTCATGGCCCTCGATATAAATCTGTTTTATTCAAGAGTTGCATACTATACTTTATACAATGACTACGAGAAAAAGAAAGATTTGAGCGAAAATAGATATTTAATGAAGAAAAAGGAAGGTCAAATTAATTAAAATGCACATTATAATTGTAACAATTACTAAAATTAAGAGTAATTTTCTTATTATTATTATTCGGATGGTCAACTTGTGAAGCGATATTCATGTCCTGTGTATCGTGTATTTTTTCACAAAGAGGTTGTATATCATTGAGATGGAGGTCCAATATATTGGTGTGTTCTAAATTCAAACACCAAAATAGTGATTAAAAGACCTTTTTATTCACTGTTTTCAGTGAATAAAATAAGCTTTTTAGAGGGGGAATGGTATAAAGTATGTTATTGATGATTGTTTATACCATCCCCCCTCTAAAAAGCTTATTTTCACAACGCTTCACAAGTTGACCATCCTAATATTAATAATAAGAAAATTACTCTTCATTTTAGTAATTGTCCCACATTAAGTGCATTTGAATTAATTTACCCTTCCTTTTGTCTTAATTAAAGGTATATTTTCGCTTAAATCTTTCTTTTTCTCGTAGTCATGGTATAAAGTATAGTATTCAACACTTGAAAGAAACGGATTTAAATCGAGGGCCATGAATCACTCGCGTCCCTCAGAATTCTAACATTTGAATCACTCGCTACGCTCGTGATTCAATCATCATGAATCGCTCCCTACGGTCGTGATTCAGTCGTTAGAACACTTCACTTGCTCGTGATTCATCTATGGCCCTCGCTTTAAATCCGTCCTTTATTCACTAATTGCATAATATACTATTATTGTTGTTGTGATTCTGACGATCCCTGTTGAGGTTCGCGTCTTTTTATTACGGTGGATACGCTCTACTCTACCTATAAAGGTGTAAAGGTCATCCTGAACAAACTTTTAACAAATGATTGAACCGACGAAAAGCGAAACTGATAAGCAAAAAAATAATAAAAAGGTAAGTGCTGCCAACTGCAACTGCTGCTACTGTTTGTTGGGCAGCTATTCAAAATTAGTGATTTACATTCATTTAGGAGCTTAGACTAAGGCCGTTTCTTCATTGGTCAGTGCGGTATCGTTTCGGTATAGTATGCTCGGTATACCGAAATGATACCGCACTGCTTTCATTTTTCCTCATTGGTCGGTAAGCGGCAGTGCGGTTTATTATGCTCTGTACGTATACCGACACAATACCACACTGCTTTAATTTACGGACGTGACGTTATGTTGTTGGTATATTTGTGCAGTACTTAAGATTTCGGTACCGAGTATACCGAGCATGCTGTAAAACGCGTGACGTGAGCGGGTACCGGGCCCTTTCCTCACTGGATGTACCGACCGATGAGGAAAGGGCCTAAAAGGTTTTATCTCGCTTTTCATTTCGTCGGTTTAATTTCTTGTTGAAAAGATTAAATTTTTCGCTTTTTCGGTTTCCTATTCATATAAGAACTTACCTCGGCAGCCTTCCGTCTCCATCATCCTTCGATGACAATTATACCCCAGCTAGGTCTAAAGCTCCCATCAAAATGAATGAAATAAGCCCAAACACAATGTAGCTGCTGTAAACTGTAGAAGAGCTCTCTCGACTGTTTGCCATCTCTATCATCAGACCAACTCCAGGTCTCTATCATGTGGTAGTGTCATCCGAACTACATTATGTGGTCCACGATTCAATAGAATCGTTTCACAAGTGAAAATTCAGTAGGTGTAAAATTAATCCACCACTATTTTTACCCTTAGGGGTAGAATTTATTCATTAAATTGAAATAGGTAGTTCCTATTTTGAAAATAAAAAAGAATCTTCAAAACTGAATAATTCTTAATAATATAATAATTCTCCTCTTTTTTTGTCTGTTTTTATTAGCTGTAAGTTCTCCATGTACTAAATAAATAAATAAAATAAATAAGTTCTGCGTGGTATATTAAAACAATACAAATATACGAGTCGAGAACTTCATCCCTTTTTCGTCGGTTAAAAATATTATAGCAGACAAGCTCGAACTCTTACCTAACTATTATATATCTGGGCGCTCCTTGTGTGGCCCCGCATCGCTGCCAATGCGGTGAAGCAGTCGACTGTCTCGGATTCCATGGTCTATCCTGCAGTAAGAGCGCAGGCCGGAGAGCACGGCACGCCAGCATTAATGACATCATCCGTCGTGCTCTTGTCACCAGAGGGTGCCAGCTGTTCTAGAACCCAAGGGCTTAGTACGCGACGATGGGAAGAGACCAGACGGAATGACCATGATTCCTTGGAAGGTAGGTAGGCCTTTGGTGTGGGATGCAACGTGTTTCGACACCCTTGCGCCATCCCATCTTCCTAGCACGGTGGGCTGTGCTGGGGCTGCTGCTGCAGGTGCGGAAAACCTCAAACGGCGCAAATACTCCAATCTTATTGGGACTTATATGTTTGAGCCGTTTGGGGTCGAAACACTAGGGCCATGGGGTCCGAGTGCCCACTTAGTCTTTCAAGACATCTCAAAGCGGTTGGTCGACTCTTCACGTGACCAGCAGGCTGGCCTATTCTTCGGCCAGAGAATCAGCATTGCCATACAACGTGGCAATGCTGCCAGCCTTTTGGCCACTTTTCCTGTTGACAGCGATGCGGAAGAATTTTTTGATGCCCTATAATTGTTCCCCCCCACCCCTTTCTTATATACTTGTACATATTATTATTATTATTTTAAGTCTGTTAGTTTTTAAATTGTTTCTAGTTAATGTAAATATTGAGAAAATAATAAAAATGATAAACTATTACATAGACCTATAAAATATATCTCTAAGTACATAAATGATTTTCATCGTTTTAATGTTTTCATAAGCAACTTTAAAAACGCCTTTCAAAAACCGTGCTACGTTCTTATGACATCAGTTACTCCTTAAATACGAGTATCACAACGATATACGTATGCTCCATGGGGTATTGCTTGCTGCTTCGTAGCTTGCTGGTATTTATAAGTACGTATATTTGCCTGTATTGTCTACCTGAATCATTTGTATGGGAAAAACTCAGGCTGCGAACTATGTGCTCTGTATGTGTGAGTAGGTAGGCACATAAAAAATCAAACCTTGATGCATTTAGCCTTTATCATGGCTAAAATGATCCATTGAAACCGACGCAATTGAGCTTGTTATGAAGTTTTACTGTTGGGAATCTAACAAAGATAATATTTCTAATTCCCTTTGATAATCATGAGTATTGGTCTTAAGCGTTTTTATTTATTGATAGCGTGAAATAATAGCTCTGATAATATATATTTTATGGCATGATTAATGACGACTTTGATTTTAAGATATAAATTATCGGATTGGAAAAATCCATCGCCTGAGGTGGGAATGAAACTTAAAGGCTAGCGCACATTACTGGCGCATCAGGCCGTAGCGTATCGCAATGCAAAACTGCGTCAAAGCACACTAGGAGCGAAAGGAAAAGAGATATCGATAAAATTCAATAAAGTATCCTAGAGAATTGAAAGGGCTTCATAATGATACCATTCTGGTTTCGATATTATTATAATTAAGTGTAGATGTTTACCCTTTAACTCGAGAGAGGAGAGAAGAGCTCGTGGCTAAGTAATAGCTGCTGCACGAGTCGATCCGTCAGGTTAAACTACGCTTGCCGGGGTTGGTCTGTGGATGGAAGACCATCTTTACATACCGAGACTTCTCCGTGCCTCGGAAAGCACGTTAAGCCATTGGTCCCGGCTGTCATTCATGGATCTTTGATAGTCGTTACGGGTCTACAAAAGCCCAAAAGTCTAACAAATAGTCTTACCAAGGGGTATCGTATTACCCAGTTACTGGCTTGTGGAGGTCAGATAGGCAGTCACTCCATGTAAAATACTGGTATTCAGCTGAATCCGGTTAGACTGGAAGCCGACCCTAATAATGTTGGGAAAAAGCTAGGCAGATTTATTGGTTGGTAGATGTTTACCCTTTAACTCCTCTGATTTTAAGTGCCTTAATGAAATAAATCATTTTCAAAGCGCCGGAAGGTCATGGGAGCATGAGTTCTGTGGATTTTTAAATTGAGCCTCTAGTGCACGAACTTTCATACAAAATGTGTGTGGCGAGAGAGAGGAGAATTGTTGCTTTGCCTTGTGGCGCGGCCCGCCCAATGTGTACTGGCACTTAATACAACGTGGTCATAAATTCATGTTCAGCAGAGTCTCCTAACACAGGCATTGGTTGCTTAAAAGGAGGCTCCAAACACTAAACCCTTTTTGTAAACTGAAGCATAAATAAAATAAACTTCAAAAATATAATTTTAATGTTATTGAGTAGAAAAGTTAAGTTACTTTGATTGATTGATTCATATGAAAACCTCTGTTGATTGGACCGGTTCGTTGATTAGATTACAAATGAAGCAGGTGCTGTGGATTGTATCAACTGTATCTCTTGGCAGGGGTAGATAGGTACGTAAAAACCCGTGGTCTATAATACGCAGAAGATCGTTATGTACAGATTAGGTAAGTTATTCTACTTCTATAAATGAAATGATGATCGCTGCAAGATATCAGCGGAATTAACCAATACCTACTTACTGGTTATCGGCAAAGTTGTGAATTTAGGTTTAATTCGTCTTTAGTTCAAGTAGACACTCATTACTATATTTCGCAAAGGTAGTTAAGTACTTAATCCGCTGTCTTTCTTGCTATACTAGGTTAGTACTAATACTAATATTTAATTTTATGTTTTGAATTTTACTCATTTTGTACATAATTTTATTATTAAGGCTTGTGCGGACCAGCGCGACTTGTCGCGCGACGCGACGCCGGTTATTGTTATGCCGTACAGTTTCTTAGAAATTGCATTGTTTGAGTCGCGTCGCGCGACAAGTCGCGCTGGTCCCTACAAGCCTTTATATGGTACAGTGGCGGTCAGAAGTCAACAAAACGATACCATCAAAACCACCCTTTATGAAGTTATGACCTGCTCTATAAAAACATTTCACACACATACACCACCCGTATGTCGCACTCATTCATTATGAGTCAATAGAAAGAGCTCGGTATACAATCGTAATATTTAAACTAAGGCCCTGCGCCCACAGGCGGCACGGTACGGCAAGGGTTTTTTTTTTGCGACGAATATAACGTAATAGTATGACGATAAAATTGCGGCATTGTTGCCGACAGTATGCGCTTGCATGTAGTGATGCCGAAGAATCCCCTGCATGCCGTGCCGTGTAACCGGTTTATGTGTAAGTTTTTAGGGTTCCGTAGTAAACAAGGAACCCTTATAGTTTCACCATTTCCGTCTGTCTGTCTGTCTGTCCGTGGCTTAGCTCCGAGACGGTTAGTGCTAGGAACCTGTAATTTGGCATGGGTATACTCGTACATATTAATCACGCCGACAAAGTGGTAAAATAAAATCAATAACATATTTTTTTTAGTGTACCTCCCCTACTCGTAAAGCGGGGATGTTGTGGGGCATAGTGTGGGGCGTCGTTGGAAAGGTCTTTCAAAAGTATTGTGGGTGTGCGAAAATCATTTTTTAATTCAGGAATCCGTTTGTGAAATATTAAGCTTTTAATTGAATTTATTGGTTAGAGTCAAGTGTGTGTCCCCTGCCAGCTAAATGGTTGTACTTGGATTTGTGAAAAAATTCACAGCAGTAGTATATATAACGAAGTTAAAAGGAAAACTATCAGAGCTAAGTAGGCTGTACAGGTTAACGAGTAATAATCGACCAACTTAAATTTGCAGTTTTAAAAACATGATTATCTCCCATAAATTCTGTATGGGAGAACATGTTTTTCAACTTCAATGTTAAGTTTGTTATTGGGATAAAGTCATCCCATCTACGGAACCCTTCATTGTGCGTGGTCCGACACGCACTTGGCCGAATTTTTATAAATTATTTTGTGATAATAGTTTTTATTATGAGTGTATTGAGAGTATGATTGTGTTATAAAGTGTTATTTTTGTTTTAGAGAAATACCTACTGTGAGTCGTTGGGTGAAGAGATTCGAGGAGTTTCCCGCGACCAGACGGTTTGTAGAACAATTTGATGCGTCATCATTGCGCACCATTCGCGGCGCACTACATGCCGAATGTTTGCATCTCCGAAAACCAGCTAAGAAACCAAGGATAATAACGCAGGTCACAAGAAATATTAATTTAAAAATGAGATTTGGTTAAGAAGATTAGCCAAATCTTCTTTTTGCAGATGCCTTGACGCTCAATAGCGTTAAGATATATAGCAACGGATAGAGCTCTTCAAGGAGAATATTTCTTATTATGTTGATTTTTCTAGATTATTAGTACGTGAGCAGCTACAGAGCTCTAAATGTGAGTGTTATTAAAATTGTGATACTATGTTAATTCATTAACTTTAATTAATTCTGTGCCTTACACACAAATCATCTTTTAGGCCTATAAGCGTCCATTTTAAAACATAGGCGTCCTAGATGCCGTTTTATGAAAAATGTTTTAAAGAATCGCACTCTCCAATAATAGTGTTAAGATATTTTATATGCCAATGGGAAGATCTCATCAAAGGCAATCCTTCGTGTTATTACGACTTCTCTCAATTGAGTGTCCGTTTGGAGTAATAATGAATTGACGAAATACCAGATTCTAAATGATACTTTTATTACTCACATTTAGGACTCGTTTATCTCTCAACGGATACTCAATTGAACAACGGATACTAATAACACGAACACGAAGTTTTACGTCGGTTATTTAAAATAAAGTCAGCTGTTCATACATTTTGACCGCGTAGGGATTGCACTATTCATGAAACAGCAGATTTTAATTTTAATAACCGACGAAAAACTTCAACGCAGGGGAGTTCAGAATCGTGTACTGAATCCATGGTAGCCGGCTTCGCGTCGATGTCCCTGCCGCCCTGTATATTTTAATTTTCACTAGCAATTTGTATTAACTTGCTACTATATCTATACTATACGTTACAATCATGTACTGAATCCATGGTAACAATTTTCGCGTCGATGTCCTTGCCAGCCTATAAACACTGCCTTATTAATACTGTGCCTATCAAACACCATCTTATAAACCTAACAATGTCCACTTTAAAACATTGACATTCTATATGCTGTTTTAGGAACAATGTTGAACTAACAGACGGTCATAACAAAACATCATGCCTGAATTCCCTGAAGGGTAGGCAGACCTATATTGTACAAGTACATTTGGCTACAGAGGTATTTTTAAAACAACGTTTGAAACAAGGTCGTTTTTCATGTCTTTTCGGTGTGAAATTAAATGAAATGAAATTTTATTGTAAATAGAATATTGGAATCACTTTTACACGTCATATTAAAAAAATATTAAAATTAACTAGATGAGTTCGGTGTTTCCTATCTGACTACTCTGAGAAGAAAGGCCGAAAGAAAGTCAGAGGTCACAGTCTGCAGACATAATCTTGGTAAGGCCATATGAGGACCATGTAGATTAGATTGATGATTGTTATGTAGATTTGTTTGCTTATTTCTTCTAAACTATTCTTAGTTTTTAGTTTTTCACCATCATTTAGAGAATTTATTCCGGAAAGTTAATGTGTATAATGTATAAAGTTAATGTGTATAATTTATAAAGTTAATGTGTATAACGCATTAAAAAGTAACTTAGATATAGCATATAAATCTTGTCGCTACATTAGTAGAATGTACCCGTGTGAAACATCCGTGCGAAGCACCCTTGCTTCGGTTCATCCATAAGGCTTTACTAAACCAACTAGTTGCGCCCCGCGGATTCATCCGCATAAGTCCCGTGGGAATATCGGGCTATTAAGTTTCCAAATCCAGGTCATGGTCTACGCATGTGCCAATTTTTTTATCCAATACTGTTCAGCCGTTTTAGCGTGAAAGCATAACAAACAAACAAACTCACTTTCGCATTTATAATATTAGTTAGGATTCATATTTTTTTATACATTTCTTGTCAGAGTAGTAGGTACTTTTATTGTGGTTTTAACTTTGTAGTGACTTATATTGTGGTACCTCCACCAGATTTTAACGAAAATGATTCATGGTGTGGGTACGTGTATTGAACGTTATTCACGGATAAAATAATGGTCTGTACAAAATCTGCAAAACCATTCGATTTTAACTTTCTTGTTTAGCTAATTATGAAATCTATCGACATATACATGTTAAATTGGTTCACCACTTGACATCATAAGGGTAATTCGAATCAAAACAATACATTTTAGTGTTAGACGTATATTATATTTAAGATTGTATACTTATATAATATTGAATTTTAAACTTATAATAAATACATTGTCAATAAATAAAGTTTTAATCCTTATAATACTTCATCGTGACCATCGTTTACTTTAGAAGGGCCAGTTGGCGCCAGTGCTGAGACCGTAGATACCGTTTCTGTAATCATAAGAGAACAATATTAGAAAAATCCGTCAATATTTATTTTGTTTGCCTTGTATAATAATAGGCAATTGATTCATTCAATTTAGGCAATGATGCCTGGGTAAAAAAAAAATGAAATTCTAATTAGTTGTCAGTCAGATAATAAAAAAATATTAGACACGTATTTTTTGCTTAATCATATTAATAAAAAATATTTAGATAAAAAGCATTTTAAGTTGGAGAGTGGGGGTCGCTACGTCACAAGTATAAAATATACATACTCGTAACGTCATGGCACATTTTAACTCAATTTATCACCGTAATCTTCAAATAACATAAAAAAAGAAAAAATACATGTCCAATGTTTTTTTAAATCTCCATGACGGACTAAAAAAATTTTTGGTCATCATCCCTATAATAATCGTAAACATAGACTCGTATTTCAATATAAACCAAATAAGGTTTCATTCCCTTGTCTTCACAAGATTCAATACAAATTGGACATTTAAATGCCCACGAAAAAACGATTGCAATTATGAAAGTTAATGGAAGCTGTTCTCTGTGGTGGCGCGGAGTAATGTATTAGAACAAAGAAACCAATCCAATACTCGAAACTTTGCAGATCAATATTGCCAGTTTATGAAGACGAAAGGTAGCTCAATTTAAGAGGTAACTACTAGTTCTTCTAAATATTTAGATATACATATTATAAATTAAAGTTGCTTTTCGGGTCTGTCTGTGTGACCGCGTTGTTCTTCTATGCACCGGATTTTGATGCGGTTTTCACTACCATTTAGAGAATTTATTCCGGAAGATATGTGTGTCTAAAACATTAAACTAACATGCCTATAACAAAGTCTAAATGGTTTGTGAAGTCGTTAAATTTGTGAGTTAAAATCAAGTTATCACTTACCCTCGTTTTGAAATGATGCCGTTACCCATGTTGAGGGTACCACCAGTGCATTGATTATTCTGGGCTTGTTGGATGTTGGAGCATAATCTGCCGACAAAGTGGTTGGTGCGGACACTGGACGCAAAGAGCTCGGGCGCCCTGCCGTGAGAGCAAGTACTGATCCAGCAACCAGGCTGAGGATTCCTGCCTCCGTTAGGGTAGAAGTCACCGTTAGCAATTCGGTCGAAGATACCGAGGAGACCACCATCAGTGTGTATAGCTTCAACATATTGGCCGGCGTTAGCGTTCAATGCGTTGGAGTTTCCACCCCAGTTGGGTCCGGCTGGGTCCAAACCTGGAAAATACAATTTGTGATTACTCATCTATTGACGCACTTCCCTAGCACTCAAATGTTTGTGAAGATGGACAGATTAAATAAGTTACCTGTGACTCGAGCGGGACGACCGCCTGCCTGACGTCCAGCGCTGCCAACAACGTGAGCACCCAAACTGAAGCCGACCAAGTGGACGTTGTTCCAGTTACCACCGGCGGTGTTGATGAGCCACACGAGGAAGTTTCCGAGGAACTGACCAACGCCGGGAACACCGTTGGTAGCAGTTAAGTAGTTGGAGTTAGCTAGAGCACGCCAGTCAACTACGATGACATTTACATCCTGAACTGCGAGGAAAGCAGATGTGATTAAGGGGTTCATTGCGGTGTTTCCATTGCTGTTCCATCCGTGGACGATGACTTTTAAGCCACGATTGGCGTTGTAATTGGAATTCCAGATAGAGTTAGCATTGCCATTAACGATAACTTGAGCATTGTTGGGGTTTTGCCTGCAAAAGAAAAAATATATGTTGAAGTAAGTAATGCATCCAATGACTTTAAAGGCCTCTTCGGATTTAAGCGATATCGCTGTCGTGCTCGGATAGCGATACTGGTCCGCCTTCTGGTTAGGTTATATATTGGTTGAATCTGAATAGGCCTTAAGACCTCACCCAAATACAAATTAAGAATGAACACTCCTATGTTTTAAGAACTCATCAGTTTAAAATATTTTTTTAACCAACGGTAAATGCTTGCCATGATACATAAGCGTAGGTATAAATGCTTAGCAGTTGCCCGCCAGACACGACACCCCTCTGGTCGGAGGATCCTCCCTTTTCTATGGTGGATGAGTGAACTTTACACCCTGTTCTTCATGTCACTAAACAGGCTTCAAGAGAATTTTTTCTTTATTTAAAATTGGTCCAACTTGATGCACGTTTGATTTAGTAGCCAGCTTAGTGTTTTCAATGAAGACGTCAGAGTTAATATTACGCGAAAACATAACATTATCAAACTATAGAAGAGATTGTAGAGATTCACAATAAATACCTAGAGAAAAACCAGTACTGGTTGTTGGCACCATTTCTGCTCAGAACTGCCTCATTCACAGGTTCCTCCAGGTCCACTAGTTGAGGGACGCCTTCGCCATCAGGCATCCAGAAGTAGCGACTCTCGCCTTCCACATAGTGGCTGTTATCACCGGGAATAGAAGGGATAGCGCCGCCAGCGCACACTGAAAATCAATCATAAATTTTAGATTAAATTTTTCGGTAGCGTTATTGAGAAAAATATTTGAATACCGAAATGAATACTGAATGAGTAGTTGTTTCTTTTAACTAACAGTTGACTAACAGTCTAGTTCCTAAATAACGATATGTTTGAAAGTATGTCCTGGCGCATAAAGATTAAGGTGGTTATTTTTTAACTCACAGATTATTCTAAAAAGCCATATAACCATACGTTCAATTCCTACGACTACGTAAAAAACTTACACGCAACCAAAGCAGCCAACACTACCAGAAACTTCATGGCTTTCAGTAGAATTAAATCAGGTGGAGACGAAATAGTATTTATATGCGTTTTAATCTTACGTAACCATCAACAGATATTGTGTAAAATCTTCAATGATTATGATAATGCTTAATGACGACTGTGATAGGCCGAGTTGTTTGTTACCTACTCTATATAATTATGACATAGGTAGTGAAAAAGTTGGTGAGTTTGTTTGTCAGGATATTTTCTAAAACCACTGCTTAAATGAAAAACATCGAAATCCGACCGTATCAAATTCAAGGTGAGTAAGAGTATAACATATTATTTAACAATTAGAAAAACTTTATGAGTTTATTATTTTGTTTGCCTAAACCGACGAAAATCTAACAAGCCCGATTTGACTTTTCTCATTATACATGCCGCAATAACTTTGTATGAACGTCTACGTAAGAAATCGAAATATCAAATTCATTATCCTAATGAATCACTATGTTATCCATTTACTATAACAATGCGTATCATTCGTAAGCTCCAAGTTTCACTTTTTATTAGAAAAACGCAGTCAAAAACACGAATTATTCGTTGATTCATATTCCGACAGAACGTTAATACAATGTCATGTCTTTGGTTTCGTTGCTGTAGTGTTGTGACCGTTTTTAAGGCTTGTGCAGACCAGCGCGACTTGTCGCGCGACGCGACATGAACAATACAATTTCTAAGAAAATTTCACAGTATTACAATAACCGGTGTCGCGTCGCGCGACAAGTCGCGCTGGTCTGCACAAGCCTTAAGTCGTTTTTTGACGGAATAAAATCGATATACTGAAAAACCGATAGGTACTTTTACAAACATAACATTAAGAAAAGAGAAAAACGTATAATTACTGTATTATTAAATGTTTAAACATATTAAAACAAAATCGATGGAAAGAAAATTATAACGGAAGACTTTAGAAGTGATGTACATTCTGACAATATGATGGAAAATGAATTTATTATAATGGTAACCGACGAAGCCTGTTCAACTGATGATATATAATTTTTCTGGATCATCCGAAGTGACGAAGGTGAATACTTTTTTTACAAAAGTGAATTTATTTATTTACACGTCGTGATCATGATGATGACGTGTAATAAAAAGATATGCCTTGAGAATCAGTTTTAAGCAATGTAGGTAAATTATCGATTACAAACTCTAATTATGATAAATCGAAATATCTCAGGAATCGGTTATTAAAGCAACCGATTTTTTTTCCCGTCACTACACAAAATATTTTGATAGGAGTCAAATCGGGCTTCATTGTCTCACGTATAGTATGGTGTCGTTTTCCGACACCCAACCAACGCCTTGGGCAAAAGCTAAATTTGTAGATACATATCAACGTAATTAATCATTTATTCTTTTTTGTGATATTATCTACAAATTAGGAATCCGTAGGGAAGAAAACATATGGAATAATAATACAACGGGGTCCACAGGACAGTGGTGATCCAATGGTATAGTCGTAGTCAGAATTCATTTTCGCTTGTTTTTCTTAACAGACATGTTCAAAAATTAAATTATGGCAATAAGCATAGAATAATGACATGCAATAAAACTGTATTTTTAGGGTTCCGTAGTAAACAAGGAACCCTTATAGTTTCGGCATGTCCGTCTGTCTGTCTCTCTGTCCGCGGCTTAGCTCAGGGACGGTTAGTGCTAGAAAGCGGTAATTTGGCATATTTATACATCATCATGCCGACAAAGTGGTAACATAAAATCATGAAGAAATTTTTTTCTCGTCTTCCCCATATTGCGGGGTATTGTTAGAAAGTTCGTTCAAAAATATTGCGAGTTTGTGAAAACCTGTTTTGGATTCGGGGATCCGTTTGCGAAGTGTCCCCCCCTCTGCTCGCTAAATGGTTGTACTTGGATTTGTGAAAAAATTCACAGCAGTAGTATATATAACGAAATTAAAAAGAAAACTATCAGAGCTAAGTAGGCTGTACAGGTTAACGAGTAATAATCATCCAACTTAAATATGCGGTTTAAAAAACATGATCTCCCATACATTCCGTATGGGAGAACATGTTTTTCAACTACAATGTTAAGTTTGTTCTTGGGATAAATTCATCCCAACTACGGAACCCTTCATTGCGCATGGTCTGACACGCATTTGGCCGGTTTTTTTTATTGCATTGGGTGTACTTGCGCGGACTTACTCCCAATACGCCAAAACTTGCCATGTTACGTTTCGGCGACTTTAACAGGACCTACGACTCTCGCGATCTCTCATGCATGCCGGTTTCCTCACCATATTTTTCTTTACCGTTTTTTAAGCAAGTGATAATTCTATAATACGCACATGAATCCGAAAAATCAGAGGTGCGTGCCGTGGGTTCGAACTAGGGCCTATGACGTGGTAGTCTGACGGTCACACAACTAGGTTATCACTGCTCACTAACTATTGCATTGCAATCATTCTTTTGCTTTGCAAAAGCGTCTTTTTTATGTGAATACGTCTTTCTTCATCGCTTCACCCGGAATGACGGAGGAATTGGCTATCTTACCTCTAACTGCCGAAACACAATAATGCTGGTAACATTCTATTGTTGTTATGGCACCAGAATTAGATAAGATGATGCTAGCCAGGCGAAATTAGAACAAGCCCTACCACCACCAAACCGAGCAGAAAATTTTGCCCCCACTGGGAATCGAACCCGGGACCTCTGGGTTGGAGAAAGGTGGTCTAACCTCAAGACAGAGGCGGTCTTGTCATCCAAAGTGCAACAATCATTGATTGGCACAGCCGCTCACACCATGTTACCGATTATTTGCAGACACATAGTCCAGGTTTATAACTATGTTTTACGTAACTGATAAGGTCTTAGATTTTGATACACAAAAACGTAGGGCATTGGATAAATAAGTAACAAAAAAATTGTGGTCAAAATTTACGTACATGCACACTAGGAGCTGCAAACGAAAAAATATGTTTGATGCTTCACACCCCCCACCCCAGATCCGTCCGTTAATGCGCTGTGACCAGGGTGTGGCCCACCTGACGGCCCTGACGCCTCTAGCACATTTAGTCTCAGCCTCTAGTGTGCAAAGTTTCTTACAAAATGTGGAGAAACAGAGAGAGACAGAGAGAGAGAGGAGAACAGTTGCGTTGCGCAACAATTCTCTGTGTTATTACGTAGAAAAATTTAGTTATCTTCATTGATTGATTCATAATTAATACTTCTTGATTGGTTCAGTTCGTTGAATATACATATTATTACAAATGAAGCAGGTGTGTAGGTTTCCTACCATATTGTCAGGGGTGAGTAGGTATGTAAAAATCCCGTGGTCAAATTACACGTAGTAGATCGTATACAGATTAGATAATTATGTTATTGTATTTCTATAAAATAAATTATCATCGCTGCAAAATATCGGCGTAATTAACCAATACGGGTTGTCGTCAAATTTTAAATTAAGGTCGACTTTGAAGTGATTTAGTTCAATTATACACCGAAGCGTTATTATATTAAGTTTTCTATAAAGATTGGTAATTCTCTGTCTTTCTTGCTATACCTATTAGGCGGGTACCATAGAAATATAAATAACAGGAGAAGAGGCATGGGGTCTTGTCTGTGTCCGCGCGTAATGCTCACAATGCTCATGCCCCAGGCAAATGGCCGTCTCCGCTAACTATTGCGCTTTCGAACGCGATCGTGATAACATTTAAGAATACCGTGTTGTTCAGTGGTTTCATGTAAAAATCGAAGCCTATCTAGAAACTTTATAACTCAAAGAACCACTTATTATATATCAGCACAAGTATTTTCCTATATTTG
Source organism: Agrochola lota (assembly GCA_947364205.1). Classification (NCBI taxonomy): domain Eukaryota; kingdom Metazoa; phylum Arthropoda; class Insecta; order Lepidoptera; family Noctuidae; genus Agrochola; species Agrochola lota. The sequence goes on along the minus strand of OX376219.1, from coordinate 16,799,943 downwards.
TGTTGAAATTCATGCAAAACAACAAATCGGAAAATATTTTTTGCGTTTACTACGTTATTTTAGTTTTCATATACCACAGCGACTGTACTATTATTGCAGTAAATACATTGCTTCTTTATCAGTACCTAAGTATGTTGCTAAGTGACTGAACAAGCAATGTAAAAATCACAAAACGATATTTTCTTTAAGCGGTTGCACATCGTTAGTACGTCGTGCCGCAGCGTCTTGCGACGGGTTAGTGATGTGGTTGTGCAGATCCACTAACGTAGGCTATCAACAATAATGTCGATTGTCGTATAAATTTATATGACTATTAAAGTTTATTCTTCAATTTGTCAACAGTTATAGCCTGATTGGAAGACCGATGTGAAATCTTGTTTTATACTCATTTAGATTTTCTCATAATGTTGAATTTTTTTTATTTACTTATTTTTTTTTTTTTTACTTTCTTATTGTTTATTTATATCATCTTAGTATATGTATATCGTTATTTATTTATTACGTTTTCAGGAACTCCTTAACATTTTAATAAAATAATAAAAGGGAGAATCGATATTATGTAAAATAAATGGCTTTTGCACAACGATAGCGATCGATGTTTTCGTGTGAGTGAGTTGAAAGGCGCATGGTAAATGCACGCTGTGTTTGATGGAATAAGGTTTATAACTGATTGTGTAGTACGTTCTGATTTATAAATTGCAAGGGTGAGCGCGACCTCGTATTTATTGGGTTTACTGATCTGCATGTGTAGTTGTGGCAAAGAAGAGGGGATCTATTGAAGACACTAGGTTTCAATACATTTTCAACTACCGGGCATATCTCCTTCTTTCTTATATCTATGGTGGGTACTAACACTAACATTTAATTTTATCTTTTGACATAAGCTTACTCGATCTGTACTCAATTTTATTATTATGAGTAGACCTACCTACATATACACTTGTTAAAAATTTCGAAATTAATAGGTAGTCATACCCTGCGTCCTCACCAAAACCAATGTCACGCGAATACGCGATAACGCGATCGTTTACCTGAAGGTCGCAGCTTATTTCAAAATTCAAAAGTCATTTATTCAAACGAGGCTGAGAATCAGCACTTTTCGAACGTCAAAATTACATAAGACAGTCCCACAAAACGCCAACCCTTCACCACTTCCTAGTGCGTTAGCTAGAACGAAGAAGTGGCGCAACAAACTCCCCATTTCTCATTTCTCTTTTTTTTTTTTTTTTTTTCTATTTTTTTTTTCTCTGTTACAGTGAAACTGCACTAATGCCCCTGCTGTCCCTCGTGGGAACCTGTGTACTTTAGGGGTATGAGAAACAGGGTGTAAAGTTCACTCATCCCCCATAGAAAAGGGAGGATCCTCCAACCAGACGGGTGTCGCCAGACAGCTGCCCGGAGGTTGAAGTCGGGAAGCTTGTATATATGTTTATCGCGCGGTAAACTCTAATTGCGCGATGCAGGATTTGTGTGACGTCAGGATGTTGTGTGACGTCAGGTCTTTGATGCGTAGTTCGCATGTAGCGATGTAGATGCCGCTACAGTACCTTTGTGTAATAACTTTTGTTGGAACACTGGTACTCATAACACAAGTTAGATCTTACTTTGAGTACCAGAGTTCAAATTACGCTAGTTTTGAAAATGAAACTGGTAACACACCTCTTAGCGTTACTAGTGTTATTGTTCACTTTTTTGCGAAATAAAGGAATTATTATTATTATTATTTAAAAGCGATCGTCGCATTCATGTATCTCTGTTTGTCCGGTTTTCCGAACAAAAAGTGACAAAGAAACGCGACGCTCGTGTACTCGCGCGACGACGGCTTTTAAATGGGACACTGGGAAATAATGATGCTTCATTTGAGATAGGTATTCATATTATAGACCAATCACGACGGGACTATCTTGTTTTGTTGAGGAATTCCTGTGGCCACCTTCCAGCTCTACCATTATATTCTGGAGTCCACCTTTGGCTAAAGTACTTGACGACACAAATCAAACGAGACCAATGACGACGGGGCTATCTTGTTAAATTGAGGAGTTCCTGTGGCCACTTTTCGGCTCCACCAATGAACACTGGGCTCCAACTAGGACCACTACTAGAGGGTACTTGTCAAGAAAATCCATCTAACGAGACCTGTCACAACGGGGTTATCGTTATCATTATGCATAGTTGAGTAATTCCTATGGGTAAATTCTGGCTATATCAGTATCAATAGACCCTGGACTCCACCTTGGTATATAGAAGAAACCGAACGGGGCTATCTTGTTTAGTTGAGGTGTTCCTATGGAAAACTTCTGTCTGTATGATCAGACTAGCTCCACGGTACAAATTATTGCAATATCACCGAAGGTATAAAGACACCTATGCCAATTTTCCGCTCAATCGGATGCCAGGAAGTGCTTGGAAAGTGCGAAACGAAGAAAGTTCACATGATTGAATAAGTAACGTCGAGTGTATTGCCTTCTTACGTCACATATCCACAATTATTCCTTTCAAAATAAGGGAAAAAATCCTGTTAAATGTTTCTTATCTAATATAGAATTGATTTAAAATCAAAACAATAGCTACGCACCCTAATGTGTCGATTAAACTGATAACGGTTTCGTACGTCATCACAAATCGTACTATTATTACGTGAGCAGATAATTTTTTGCGCAAATATGCTTGGAAATTCGAGCATTATTTTGACACCCTTCTTCGAGATAAACCAAAAATGCTGTACAGGTCGAATACATGCGACAGCCCGGCTTGCTATGTTTGTATGAAAATTCATACTTGTAGTGTTTAGCGGCCGAATAAATTATTACTAAAACTCATATCTGTCGTGTTATTTAAAAATGGAATGAACTTTTTACTTCAGCATATGGCATCTAAGGTTACTTATCAAAGATTTTATTTTTACGATTTGGTTTGCAAATAGAGCTGTTTAAAGTAAAAAAAAAAACTAATGAACATATTGGCGTGTGAAAAATTATCGTTGTTCGTCATTGATTCTGGAATTTATAATTAATTTACTTAGTTTGAATTTCCGCGCATTATTTAAGAAAGGTACTATACAAGTCCTGGCCGCAACCAAGTATTGATGGACGATCGTGAAAATGCGGCAATGCGCTGCAATCACTAAACTGAAGGCCAATTCTCGTACATAAAAAAACGTTCACATTCAAGTCGCAATCTGTCAAACTTGTCAAAAATGTTGGTAAATAGATTGTATTTTTGACAGATTGCGAATGAGATGCGAATGCGAATGTTCTTAAAAATTACGGATCTCGCCCCTCTGATTTTAAAGTTGTTCGCATACGACCAGCAGAAAGACATCCGATTTTTTATCAAACTCTGAATCTATAACATACAGAAAGAATTTTGTTTATGTATCATAAAAATATTCAATGAAAGGATAACACGCATCATCTTCCTCTAGTGATTATTTTATGTTTGAATTGTTCGAAAATTGGCAGTAATAATACGCCTATATCAAATTCAGAGTCAGTTGATTATTTATAAATTGCAATGACTTCTTTACGTCATTGATCGACTTAATCCATTAAAGAATGGGCGCGTATTTTCAATATTAGCTATCAGTGTTTTTAATAAATTTGGCACCCCTGTGGTTTTTGAATTTTCACCCTTCCATTCCAAATAGAATTCGGAATAGAAAAAGTTAACAGAATATGATTTATAAACGCTTTATTATATAAGTAATCATTTCCGCTAAAAATAATACTTCCTATGATGGGTATGATAGCAGAGACTGTCCCTTTCTGATTTTGGTGGCATCAATGCACCTGTGAACGTGTAATATTGTTCACATGCAAGGATCAAGGCATCATACATCGACAGAGTATAAAAACTATACTAAATACATTAAAGCCCAACAGTATTTAGCCATATTGTTTTTAGCTATCTATTCTCTTGGCGGAGTAGTAGGTATAATAGGGCACGCTGAAAGTCAACAGTTGCGTGTTTTTGCAATAATCTTATGCGTATCACTGATGTGAATATCGCTAATCACTTGTTTTGCCACCAAATAATCATAATTATTACCAACCAGCCAGCATAATTCTTGATACACATCAGTGGTGCTGGGGAGTTTGTTGCGCCACTTCTTCTTCCCAGCTAATGCACTAGAAAGTGGTGAAGGGTGGGCGTTTTGGGGGACTGTCTTATGTAATTGACGTTCGAAAAGTGCTGATTCTCAGCCTAGTTTGAATAAATGACTTTTGAATTTTGAATTTTGAGTGATACGTTAGGAAGTAAGTAGGTACATATATTGTGTTACCTACACCATATTTTTACGAAAATAGTTCATGTTGTAGGTAAGTGTATTAAAGGTCATTCACATATAAAACTGGTGTGTACATTAGTCTGTGCACTGTACAAGTGTGCAGGTGAGATCTGCAAAGCCATTCACTTGTTACTTTCTTGTTAAGCTAATTATCAAATCTATCGACGAAAACATGTCAAAATGGCTCATCACTTGACATCATAAGGGTAATTTGAAACAAAACAATGCAATGTCAATATATAAAGCTTTAATCGTTATAATTCTTCATCGTGATCATCGTGTCTTTTAAAAGGGCCAGTTGGACCCAGTCCTGAGACCGTAGATACCGTTTCTGGATCCACGTGGTGGATAATGGCCCACACCCTCTCACTGAGGCAAGACCTTAGTTTCGGATTTGGAAACATTATGTGTATAAAGGGTGATGATGAGGCTTTTTTAAATGTATTATGTTAAACTACTGCATTGCAATCATCCTATTGCTTTGCAAAAGCTTCTTATCATATTAAATGCAACTATCATTGATTGCCACGCCCGCTCACACCATGTCATCGATTATTTGCAGACCCAGTTTTACAACAATGTTTTGTTCGTAACTAATAAGGAACGGAATTAATTTGATATATAAAAACGAAACACAATAAAAAAAAAAAATGCGTTCAATATTACGTACATCTTACACATTTTTGCAATCAATTGGGCGTGATTTTATGTGTTGTTTTGTTGCGAATTTGTCTCGATACACAAAAAAAATAAGTAACGGATCAACAGCACCTAATCCAAACTTACACTTGACTCAATTTTAATTGATTGACTCTAATGGCGTTCGTTTAATTATGCTTTTGTTAGTATAATAATGACAGGTGACATCAATTCGCGCTTTTTTCAAATCATAATTATAGTTATAAAATATGGATATATTTTCCAGCTCTAGTTTGTTCATAAAAATATTGTCCTGTATAAAAATTGTGGCGTTTTGTAAAAGTTTTAAAAACAACAGACATCTGTGACTTGGGCATTTTCTGGCATTTACGAATAAACAAGTCTAGAAGATATTACTGTACTTCACCTGCCATAATGTGTATGTATCTGTATAATCCAGCGACGATAGCTTCTCTCCTCTGTAATGCGAATATCCTGTTAAGGGTTGGGGTATTCCTCGAAGCACACCAACTTTGAAACGCAGGAAATTAAGCGCACCAAAAGTATTCCTCGAAACGCACCATTCAGGCGCGCTAACAAAATCAAATTAAAAATTTTAAAATTTGATTCCTCTAAACGCACCAACGATTAAACATAGAGAAGAGCATGAAGGAGTCGTAATAATTGATATCGATAGACGTTTTAAAATTCAACTGTCAAGGGTTCCGTACCCCTGTAGCTAAAACTGAAACCCTAATGAATACGTCATGTCTTGTGTTTGTAATTTGCATACTTTGTATTTAAACCGACATGTGAAACACAAATCAGATGGGCTTTTCTTTCGAATTCAGTGCAGACAGTTACAGTTCAGGTTCGAAATTATATAATATATTGTTTATTAATGATTAATGTTGTGATCACATGTGTGGTCAAAATAATCTCTTATCAGGTTCACGATGGCTGCCAATCCATTATTGGATTATCTCGTTAATATGATTGAAAATCATAGCGATAAAGTAATAATTGCACCCGTTTTGAAACGATTTGGATAGTTTGGCGATAGATAAGTTAAGTTATCTGATGTAATAAATGATTCAATAATGATATGGCAAAACGAATTTGCACAAAAGATACTTACTATTTGTTTCATAATGAAAATAATGAGATAAGTTCACAAATTTACTGGAGCAGGTATGCGCACTAGATACGCGAATGTGAGAGTGGGAGCGAGACAAAACACTGGACGTTATTGTGTAGGTACTACGTTTTGGGTAGGTATATAATTAAGTAGGTATTTAATTATTGATGCCAACTTAAATATCTTCTTATGTTATTTATTTATTTATATTTATATATACTTGCGACTATACTTGCGTGGCTTTTGCAGACCAGCGCGACTTGTCGCGGGACGCGACACGAACAATGCAATTTCTAAGAAAACTTCACATTATAACAATAGCCGGTGTTGCGTCGCGCGACTAGTCGCGCTGGTCTGCAAAAGCCTTTATTGTACACCACATTATACATTACATAAAGAAAAAGTAATACACTACAAAATATACAATGGGCGGCCTTATCGCTTACTGCGATCTGTTCCAGGCAACCTTGGAATGGACAGTGATTTTTTGGACATGGAATGGGGCTGTCTTTAGTGCAAATAAAAGGTACCTATATAAGTACAATAAACTTTATTAGATACATAGATAAATGCTATATAACAGATACATAGATACATACATACATACTAACTATATAAGCAACCAAAATAAATGACGAATATTATTACCTACAGATAACGATAAGAACAAAATCATAACGACAAGTAATGTTCTTTCACGAGTCTTTTAAACACAGGCAACGATTGCGCGCACTTTATTGGAACTGGTAATGCATTCCACAAACGAGCAGCCTGGACACTAAGGGATTTGTCAAGGAAAGTTGCGGAATGCATTGGTATTTTAAGCTTCAAGTTATCTGATGACCTTAATAATTTCGTGTGAGAGTCATAAAGAAACTGGAAACGTTTCTTGAGATAAAGAGGGGTGGAAAGGGAAAAGAGCACATTATACAAAAGGCAAAGAATATGAGCATTCCGGCGAAAGCGAATTTGTAACCACTTGAGCTTCACGCGAAATTCGAATACATGGTCATATTTGCGTAAACCGTATATAAACCTTATACAAAAATTTTGAAGCCGCTCAAGTTTATTGAGTTGGTCTTGAGTAAGGTCAAGATAGCTGGCATCAGCATAATCAAGGATGGGTAGAAAAAGAGATTGTGCAAGCGCAATCTTGGTGGCAGTCGGTAGAAAATTACGTAGTCTTTTCAAAGATGCAGCGGAAGCAAACAGCTTGCGGCTAACTTTCTGTAGCTTGGCAGTCCAAGAGAAGTTCTTGATCAATGAAAATCCTCAAGTTTTTAGCTTTCTCGCTGAAGGGGATAACTGAGTTGTCAAAAGAAACTTGGGGAAGAGTCGTCCAGTCAATCCTTGAGAACATCCTAGAACTGCCCACCACAACAACCTGCGTCTTTACGGGGTTGACCATAAGTCGTCCTCTTGCTCCAGTCGCATATACGGGCCAGATCGCGATTGATCGTTAAGATAGCCTCTGAAAGATTTCCAAGAGGAGCTCGTGAGTAAAGTTGTAAATCATCTGCATAAAGATGGTAGGAAGACATTAGTTCATCGGTGATTGAGTTAATAAAAACTCGCGATATACTTTAGTACTTTGTTTGGCCTGACCCGGCGCACCAGAGAAGAGCATTTTTTTCACATCCAAGCGTACAAAAAATCGACACTAGCATAGCAAAGATCCCTGATCCCGAGCAACAGCACAGAAACGGAACAGCCCCATCAATACACGGAACGCATTATTATATTGAACGCGATGGGCACCGTAAGATTTATCAGTGTAATTTACCCAAAGGTTGCACGTGTAAAAAGAGGTGCAATATGCACGAAATAAACTTTTTTTCACTACTCTAGAACAACGTGCAAACCTGCGAGCGATCATATTAGCTCTCACCGACAGCGCCCTCCTTTCTTATTCAATATACTCATCATGTCTGAGGTCAGCGGTCAAAAGATGTCCCACTTTAAATACCCTGACAAACGATATTCCGTTCAACTTGACCGGAGGCATCGGATCAGAACATCGACCGCTGACACCAAAGACCATGAATTGAGCAAATACTTTATACAGGTACAGGAACAGGTATTTGGACTAAGTACTTTTTTTTTTTTTTTTTTGTGGGTGCGAAATCATCAAATGACTTCTCCCGCTCTGGGCAGAGCGAGAGGGTGTGTCAGACTTTTACTGACTAAAACCCACCCGTGTTCCTTCCGTTGCCTGTGTGCCGGGGCCGCGTTATCCCTTTCGGACAAACCCGCAACCCCAGCAGGCATTGGTCTTTCGACCCCGTCGGTTGGCGTTGACATCTCTTTGAGGCGCGCGTGGAACACAACGCGCCGTCGACACGGGCCTGGTCCTTATCGGACGGCGAGCTGCCCATTGCTCACCGTCCGCAAGCCCGCGCCTACGGTGGCCGGAAGTCGGCTCTGGACTCCCGACGCCCGGGGCGTCTCCTGCGGCGACTAGGGCCGCGAGGGCGTGCAGCTTGCATCTCCCTCGCGCGCTCCGCCTCCTCCTTCGCGAGCATAACTGCTTCGCAGAAGGAGGTGACGGCCTCCCATGCACTCTCGCTCCGAACCACGGCCTGAACCAGGGTCGGACGCGAGAGATCGCCGCCGCCGATCGCCTCCGTGAGGACACGGCGGTGCTCCGCCCAAGCTGGGCAGACCTCCACCGTATGCTCCACCGTGTCCTCCGGGCGATCCACACAGTGGTGACACCCGGGCGTTTCCTCCCGCCTTACGCGGAACAGGAACCTCCCGAAACAACCGTGTCCGGTGAGGACCTGCGTCAGGCGGAAGGTGAGGACGCCATGGCGCCTCTCAAGCCACTCCTCAAAGAGGGGACTTATCGCCGCAATTGTGGCGTGCCCAGCGCTGGGTTGCGACAATCGTACACTCCATGCCGCCATGAGATCCCGCCGGAGCTCTGTCCGCTGTGCCGTGATTTCTCGCGGCAGCGGAGTTACACCCCGGCGTTTCGCCTCCTCGCGCAACTCCCACATGTGCGCGAGATGTGGCGACCCCTGAAGTTTATAAAATATTATACTGCTAACTAGCCAGCGAGCTAGTTCCGATTGATATGGATTTATAATATACTAAAATCCGTTCTACTTTGTTATTCGATCTCTGTCTAACTGATTGTTTTTATAATTTGAGGGCATGCATTTTTTTTATTACTTGAGTATAAAGTAAAAATTAGTCAAGTCAACGACTACGATTGTCATCAAGTTATTCTATTAAAGATATGTGGTAATAGAGTAAGGTAGGTATTTAATAATAATAAAATCAAACAGACTGCTTTAATCGTTTTATTGTACACAATGCCTGTCGATAGTTAAGTAAGTATCAAGATTTGCCATTTATTTTGTACTTAGAAATAAGTAATCTGTCGACCGTAGTTTAGTAAGGATATGTTCTATCCCGCAGGTTGTAAATACCCCTCCTGTAAAAAGTAAAAAAATAAAATATAATAATAATATATAGTAAATTTATGGAAAATTAGTTTCATCGATGTGTGTGCACTAATTTATGAATGAGAATTTTTTATCCGTGATTCCCCGTAATATATTATACGTATTTACGCACTGCAAACGCAACTAGTAGCTGCTTTTTTAAGGCAAATAGTGGGCAGTTAATGGCGCGCACAGATATCGCCATGTGAAATAATAAAAATTGCAAAGACTTTGAAGAATAGAGAATTTGCCATTCTTTTGCTCCTTCTTCTTTTCGAGTCGGTGGAAAATATATGAAATATAATTAATATTAATTATTATTATTAATATTTATTTATGTTAAATAAATTGTTGGGCCCAGTAGGAGGCCACGCCAATCGCGCCATCAGTGGCGATTTTAGTTCCGTACCTCAAAAGGAAAAAACGGAACCCTTGTGGACAACGAAGTGATCCTCACTTCGTTGTCCGTCCGTCCGTCCGTCTGTCTGACAAGATCCTTTTTCTCAAGAACGCGTGGTGGTATCAAGTTGAAATTCCCTTGGAGCTCTAAAAAAAGCACGCGACATATTTTGATACTCGCAAATAAATTAATCTACAGGTCACTTCCCGTTTACCTAGATTTATGAAATTTGCCAAAAAGCCATAGAAAACCATACCAATTTTTTTTTTTTGATATTTCATACTTTTTGACGTTAGAGTATTGACCGTGACGTATATCAATGTATGAGAGAACATTTCCATCGATAACGGTTGACTTGTTGTGAACCCGGGCACGACCTGGTGTGTCAAAGCGCCGAACGCAGTGTGTGTGTTACTAAATATACGTCGTCTATTGTATTTTATAATGAATTTCCGCAAAGTCACGCCTGAGTCAGTTAACTAAAGTTACGTTTTTTCTTGGGATACATTCATCCCAACACGGAACCCTTCATTGTGCGTGGTCCGATACGCACTTGGCCGGTTTTTAGGAACTCAGAAGTGCACGTGTATGGACACTCCAACATGTGTGACATGGTTTGCTCAGGAGCACCGCATTCGTACTGAATGGGTATTGGTGGGATCTATTCTTATTTTGCTAGATTGTGCTTGCAGCGCCCTACTTGGGTCCATAGTCGATTGATTGCTTTCTACTTAGGCCACTGCAGGTCACGTCCGGGTGGCAGATGCTCCTGGGGCTGAGTCGAAGTCGGCTATAAGTTCGCTATTAATGTGCCGATTAGAACCTATCAAGAATCAAGCCTCGACTTATGAGTCACAATTAGTTATCTATTGTTCGTAGCTCTCTTCGGGTGTCAAAACTTTAATATAAAGAATGAATGAAAAAAAAAACACTATATTAAGTAGGTAGAGATATTGACTTACCCTCGCTTCATAACATTTATATTGCCCATAGGGAATATAGCACTGTAGCATCTTCCTTGCAAAGCTTGCCGAAGATCGACGCATTCTCTTGCGTAGAAGTGGTTGGAAAAGACGGTGGCGTCGAACAGTTCTATGGCGCGGTTGTGAGAACATATATGGGTAAGACAACCCGGCTGAGGGTGCCGACCACCGTAAGGGTAGAAGTCAGCGTCACCACTTGGGTCGAGGATACCGAGGGCAAGACCATCGGTGTGAATAGCTTTAACATATAGACCGCTATTGCCGCTCAACCTGTTGGAGTTAGCATGCCACTTATAACCTGCTGGGTCCAAACCTGCAATTATGAAGATAATATATTTTAATTTTGGTACTATAAACAATTTTTTTCTTTTAATTGTGGTAGCTTACAATGTTCTATAAATTTACTCTTGGTAGGTACCTACTTACTATTTTTATATGGACCTAAATGTGGATTTATGCATAATTGACCGAGCGAGCGAAGCGTCTACGCTTCAAGTCTACAGGTCGTATACAGGTTTTACGACATTATAGTTTTTTTTGTCGTCGGGGATTTTTTAGTGGAGGGGTACTTCCTCCAAAAAGAGGCAAAAGAGAGTTACTGGATATTGGTCAGGCCTTTTGAGATATGTATAGGTAGTATATTAATCGCATCAGCACAAAAAAAAAAGATTTATTGAAAATGGTTGATATAATAAATGGGTTCACTAACCGGGGTCACGAAATCGTAATGAAAAGATAATGTTTTTATTGTGGACTCAAGTGGTCGTCAATGTTTTATGCAAAGTAAATTCTTGTATAGAAGCGGTATTATCGTTTATATGAAAAAAAAGTTACAATTCGTAGTGGTAATCAAATCTATACCATTGGCCCTGCAGCAGGTTCACACCTGATTCAAATGCCTAGTTTTAAGGTGGCTTATTCTTTTTAAAATGGTTTTAAAAAAAAACTACTTGAAATGGAATGCAGTTTTTGGTTGCTTGTCAGTGTGACTCTAGTGATGTTACTCAGGTTGGATAGGTATACTAATTTTAGGATTTTACACTGATATGGTTTTGTCACAAAAAGTTATTTAAAATGGGCTATTTACCATGTTTTAAAAACAAAAAACATGATAAATATCGCGTTTTAAAATAACTTTAGTAGTATATTGATTGTTGCAAAAAGTTTTTGCTCGCGAGGTGTACTATTCGCAGGTCTACTAGTAAATAACATTACTTCGTCAAATTCAAGGCGAGATATACCGAGGAAATCATTTGAAAAAAAAATAGAAGGATTTTACCTATTGATACCTACCTAAAAATTTAGAAAGGTTCACCGACTGCCTCTAGCAGCCAGAACAGAAGTGAAATAAGAAGCTTCTCACGTGAAGTTTCATAATTTTCCAAAAACCCCTTCGTTTTGCCAAGGTTTTAAGACCATAGTGAAAGAAATAAATAAATCTAACCTGTTATACGGCCAGGGCGACCCCCAGTCTGCCGTCCAGCGATCCCAACAACGTGAGCACCCAAACCGAACCCGATCAAGTGGGTCTGGTTCCAGTTACCACCTGATGAGCCAGGCGAGGAAGTTTCCAAGATGTTCGCCTACACTGGGTACACCAGTTACAGCAGTGTTGTAGTTGCTATTGGCGAGAGCGTGCCAGTCTACAACGATTACATTACAATCGGTAACGGAGAGGAATGTAAAAGGGTTCAACGTAACGTTTCCGGCTGGTTTCCAGCCGTGAACGATAACAATCAAAAGCCCGTTGCCATTGTAATTGGAAAGTGTGGGTTTCGACTGAAATGAAAAAGTAGTTACTTGTAAGTAATGTAGGCTTCAGCAATGAAGAGATAAAAGAATAAGTAGATGATTATTTTTGGGAACACCTTGCTCTTCACTTATTTATTTAAAATGAAGCGTTATTAATACCTTTAAACAATAGAACGTCTGCTAAAGCAATGAGTAATTGAAAGGTGTTTAAAAAAAATACGAACCGAGTATACAGCCAGTACTGGTTGTTGGCCCCACTCCTGGTCTTTAGCAACTCTTCATCGACTGGCTCGTCGAGGTCCATTAGTACGGATGTGCCTTCAGCATCAGGCATCCACACGTAGCGGCTCTCCCCTTTATTGTCCGTCGGGATAGCATGGCCGGAACATGCTAATTAATAATAATGTATATTTTCATTTTATTCAAGTTTTCGTATATGCTTTTCCCATCGCCCAAATAATCAATGAATGGACAATGAATGGTCGGATGATGGCCTTACAGACCAAGCCATTCTAACACTAACTGGAGTATTCTTGATACGAAAAAGCTTGCTATAACGTTCTTCCAAAAATAAGCATTGCATCAGCATTGCATTTTACCATTCGTAAACAAATCACAGTGTATCAGGTGATAAGATTATACTTGAATAAGATATAATGTGTCCGTGTAACTGGAATTTATTGGACTCGAAAATTATCCACTTACAAGCTAAGAGGGTCGCTACTACCACGAAAGTCTTCATTCTCTTCTTGTCTTCTTGTGTTTATTGTATAGTTAGCTTCCCAGTTTTTATAAAAAAGTGTTATCACATGTTGATATAAATTAATCTTAGTATCTATACTCGTACACATTATTAATTAAAGTCGCTTTTCATGTCTGTCTGTGTGACCGCGTTGTTCTTCTAAACTACTCAACGGATTTTGATGCAGTTTTCACCTTCATAATAAGAGAATTTATTTTGGAAGGTTTATGTGTATGATACTTACATTAATATTAAACTTATAACTATAAGAAAACTCGATGTTTTATGGAGTCGTAAAAACCGTACGAAGCAGGGTTGTTCGCTAGTTGTAAATAAACGATTAAAATTGTTGAAGTTTAGGGTAAGTACTTCCGAAACAATCAGCAATTAATGAAGTCATCCAAATAATAATAAATTAAGTACTGATGACTTCATTTATTATTGTTTGGGTTGAGGAAAAGGGAATACTTTAAAAAAATCGAGTGAGCCTTACAGTAGACTTCGCATATTATCTAGGCAATCTTGATAATAATTGGAAATAATACAAATGTCATCTGAATGAATAGAATAAAGATAAGCCTCAAGCTTTTAAGAAAATACTTATTAAAGTTCCATGTTTCTCAGTTATACTCAGACAGAACTGAGCGTAAACACTAACGTCAAACACGAGTCTAAGATGTCAACTTTGTATTTAAAACTTTTCTGTGCTCTAAATAAAGTTTATAATACAATAACGAACTCACAGGTTTGGGCTTCGACTAAAGTTAGAACTTGTGTTGTAATAATACGGTTTGTAGAGACAAACCGTCTTATTACAACACAAGTTCTACTACTACCAGTACTTGATACCGACGGAATTAATTTGTACATTTTCTATGTAGATGTAAATTTATACACTTCTAACGGGAACTTTTAGGAAACAATAATAAGATTTATTAATTTAATAGCAATTTAATCGTTTTAACCAGATAATCAGATTAATTATAAACCTTTACAAAATATTTAATATTCAGATGTTAGTCGCAATAAGTTTACAGCATTAATTTATCTTATAGTCCGTAGTTTAAAAAGGCCAGCTTGCTCCTGTCCTGAGTCCGAAAATACCGTTTCTGTAAAGAGAATAACTCAGTTGATAAGTCATCATCATCATCATTACTTCAACATAACCAATTTATTTGTGGTCGGTGCAACATGTCCCTTTGTTCCATACTTCTCTATTAGACGTCATCCCGGTAGTCCCCCCTCTTTAGACATATCTTCTTCCACACAGTCCATCCATCGTTTCAACAATTAAAAAAATGTGTTTTCAGTACCGTATGTACTTTCATATGTATTTAGTAAAAAGCTATTTTGACATTACAAACAGACACTTCAATTTAATTTATTTGTATGTATAGATTTACTCAGTATGAATTTCCGCGCATTATTTGAGAAAAGTACTAAACAAGCCTTGGCCGTAACAAGGCATTGATGGATTGATGGTATTCACGATCGTCCATCAATGCCCTAGTTGCAGGCCGCGACAGTAATGTACTAAAAACTAGAATATTCTGGGTCCAAAGAAAAAACCCAATTTATGCAAGTGCAACACAGAGAAAACAGGTGTTTTAAGGAACTCACCCGCGCTTGTTGACGATGGCATTTCCCATTTGGAGGGAACCTCCGTTGCAAGTTCCAAGCTCAGCTTCCCAAACATTACCGCATTGTCTTCCAACCAAGTGGTTGTGGCGGACGGTGGAGGCGAACAGCTCCGTCGAACGACCGTGAGAGCAGGTACTTACCCAGCAACCAGGCTGAGGATTCTTACCACCGTTAGGGTAGAAGTCAGCGTTAGCAACTGGGTTCATGATACCGAGGAGGTTACCATCGGTGTGGATGGCTTCGACATATTGACCAGCGTTATTGCTCAATGCGTTGCCGTTGTTACCCCAGCCAGGCCCAGCGGGGTCCAGACCTGTAATCAAGTAGGTTTATTAGTTGATTTTAAAGTAATTTATCCTGATAATCAAGCTATATAATGTGTGTTATCTGTTATGCAGAAATATCTTCTTCTCTTCTTTATCTTATCTATAAACATGACAGGAAACTCACCAGTAACACGGGCAGCACGGCTACCAACCTGACGTCCAGCACTTCCGACAACGTGAGCACCCAAACTGAAGCCAACAAAGTGGACCTGGTTCCAGTTACCACCGGCGGTGTTGATGAGCCAGTTGATGAAGTTTCCGAGGTGCTGGCCTACACCGGGGACACCGGCGGCAGCAGTGGTATAGGCAGAGTTAGCGAGAGCACGCCAGTCAACAACAATGACGTTACAGTCCTGGACTGCGAGGAATGCAGATGTGATGAGAGGGTTCATGGCAGTGTTGCCGTTGTTGTTCCATCCGTGAACGATAATTTTCAAAGGTCGGGCGCCATTGTAGTTGGATGACCAGATTGTGTTGGCATTGCCGTTAACAATAACATTGGCATTGTTGGGGTTTTGTCTGAAAATATTTTATACAATTTAGTTGATCTTTTTAAATATAAAAGGCAGTTTATAGTCTGTAAGTTAAGGATATGGAGAAACTTTAAGTAATTAAATATTATTTTAATCGTTTTATAACGAATAACAACTAATTAGTTACTAGCACTGAACTAAAATCTAATATTTAGATGTTATATAGTCATTAATCTTGATAGAAAAACATCAAAACTAGCCAAGAATTGAAATCACCGATTACCTGGTGAACAACCAATAGGCGTTGTTAGCTCCGTTTCTAGAGTTCAGCAAAGCTTCATTGACAGGCTCGTGGAGGTCCACGAGGACAGGTGTACCTTCACCGTCAGGCATCCAGATGTACCGGCTCTCCCCCTCCACATAGTGGCTATTGTCTCCCGGGACGCTGGGAAGAGCGTTGCCGGAGCACACTTGAAATTAAATCAAAAACATGATTTTACACCGCTGAAGAACTAAGAATATCGGAACAAAACAATTTAAATTAATGCAACGTCTCGATGTAGTGAAACCTTGAAGCCGTGAATACCATTCTAAATCAGCTTCCTAAATGAATGTAAGATGAAATAGGTATATCACTTCTGGATTAAAATAAAATTGTTGCGGTGTTATAGATACATTGTAGATATTATTTGTAGAAAATAAGTTAATAAATGTTGAGTACTAACAAGCCACTAAAGCCGCAGCTACTACGAATATTTTCATGTTCACGAGATAATTTGTCACTGGTACAGTAGGCGACTTCGTAGGGGTTTTTATAAAAAATCGTGTTATCGTAGTACTCGTACACATGTGCAAAATATCAATACATAATTACGGTAATCTGTTGATACATTGCACAGATTTTTTTAAAGATATGTAGTTTATCTTTCATTTACCATTCGCGTTTTAAGGATTCCGTACCTCAAAATGAAAAAACGGAACCCTTTTAGGAATACTCGTGTGTCTGTCTGTCCGCCTGTCACAGCCAATTTGCTCCGAATCGAATGGACCGATTTAGTCGAAATTTAGTACACATATGTGTTTATGTGTAAATTAATGAATTTTGAATTTTGGGTTACTTTTGGGGGGCAAATTAGAAAATAAAAATAAAAAGTTTTGCAAACTGAACCGTGTAACAAATCAAATGAAAGGACTTGTTGCGAGGATCACAAACATATTTTTTTATAATTTTAAACTATATACTTTTAAAGATATTTAAGAAAATTGATGAAAATTGACATGTTATTTTAAAACCATAGACTTCTTATAGGTTTTCCTGTAATCTATGAGTAAAGAACCATTCTCCGCATTAAAAAAAAAAATGCAGAGAATGGCTCTTTACAACCAATTTTTTAAACGATAGACTTCTTATAGGTTTTCCTGTATTCTATGAAGATTACAGGAAAACCTATAAGAAGTCTATGGTTTTAAAATAACATAGTAAATCTCGCAATATTGTTGTTGTAATGTTAATTTTGTTCTTGGGATTAAGGACGCGTTTGCAAAATTGATAGGTAGAATAAATAGAATCGAACTATTACACTGACACGGGTCACACACACCTCGTACGCACGGTTAGCTGCGGGAATAGTAGTCAAGTGAACTAATTTTGATACTTTGGAAAATATATTTTTTTTTCTTATTTCTTTATAATACATTGGTAACTCCAAAAAATATTTCGTACTGTTCTTTAAATTTTTACTAACCTCCGGACTTGATGGAGTGACCTGAAGGTGTCCTTCGGTGACTGCTACTGGAACTTCTTGACGAGTAGAATTAGGTGTGCCGAGTATCGGCTCGTTTTGTTGGTTATGATGAGACCTAACCTCCGGACTTGATGGAGTGACTTGAAGGTGTACTTCGGTCACTGCTACTGGAATTTCTCGACGAGTAGAATTAGGTGTGCCGAGTTTGGGCTCGTTTTGTTAGTTCAGATGAGACCTTACCTCCGGACTTGAGGGAGTGACCTGAAAGTGTATTTGGGTGACTGATACTAGAACTCCCTCAATAAGTAGAATTAGGTGTGCCGAGTTTAGGCTCGTTTTGATAGTTATGAGGAGACCTTACCTCCGGACTTGATGGAGTGACTTGAAGGTGTACTTCGCTAAATGCTCCAGTAGCAGTCACCTGAGTACATCTGCAGGTCACTCCATCAAGTCCCAGTCGAATAGGCATTTATAAACCGTACTTACTTTTGAAATAAAATAATTATTATAATAAAAATATTTTGAATATTTTGTATTTGTACAGCGATCTTTTTCCACACGAGCCGCTGCAAACACGCAAAGCACAGGGTCCACTCACGACAGCGGCCAAGCTCGGACTGAGGTTTCTTTCGACATATTTGTGCAATAAATCAAAACAGACCAAAAATAAAATAACCCTTAAGGCAATCAATTAAGATTCATCCGTAATAGCAAAATAAGTGAAAATGTTAGTTTCGGTTTTTATTTTGTTTTGCGGCTATTTGTGACATTTTAAAACATTTTTTTCAAAATTTTTAGAATTTAATATGTCTGCCTACTAATAGTATTTTTAGAAATCTTAAAATATATAGATAATAGAACAAAAAATGTACCTAAATTCAATCCAGTATCTTAATTTTTTTAAATTTATCTTTAATTTTGTGGAAAATGGTAACGGAAGATCGTTTTTACAATACAAAAAACTATAATTTTGAACAAAAAAGTTGCAATCATTTGAAGATGAAGAACCAACTTATATATGGTAGTTATTAGTTATATTTGATTCGGTTTAGTTTTGTCACAAAATGTACTGAAAAACATCATAATTTTGTCCGATTTGCAAACGCGCCCTAACTACGGAACCCTGCATTCTGCGTGGTCCGACACGCACTTGACCAGTTTTTTCCATTAAACATACGCCAGGTTAGACGATACCGTGGCCCCTGGCAATATACAGGCAACTGAAGGAACACGGGTGGGTTTTAGTCAGTAAGAGTCTGATACGCCCTCCCGCTCCGCCCAGAGCGGGAGAAGTTATTTGATAATTTCCCTGCCAAAAAAAAAAAAGGTTAGACGAAGCTTTGATGTTATGTTGACGATTGACTGATGTGGGGCGTATTTTGGCAGAAATACTAATGTCGTAGGTAGGCATTTTTCTGTGGGACACTGCAGCCGACATTTAGGCTATTTTTGTGTTACAGAACCGTGCCATTCAAGCAATAATTTATATCCTAAGTTGTAGGCATTCACTGATTTAAGGAAATAAACATAATGGCAGTCGCATCGCAAAAGGGTTCCGTATCACCGTAAAATATTTAGTTAATATATGAAAATACTAAATGAAGAATATCATAATTTTTTCATCTTAAATTAAAAAAATCGCAACGATAAATTTGTATTTCATAATGATACTATGAATTTCAAAGTTGATATTTAAATAACATACCTTATAAATCGGCGTTTTTATAGTTTGTTGATTATATATAATATGGTACATGATATTATGAAGACTAAAATTCCTAACTTGTTTAGCTGTTGCGATAGAGCTCGTAGAAAAATGTAAAATTTTACGGCACCCTATTTCTTCATTTTGGAAGATAAAAAAGAACAAAACTTATATTTGTACTCTACTCGATGAGCTCTAGACAATGACACACCACATGCCAGGGTAAGATTATTTTAGCATCAAAAGTGGCAATAGAAATACACAATCTATGAACATTTCAACTGTCTACCTATTACGGTTCATGAAATACAGACCGCTGACGGACAGACAACGGACGGACGGCGGAGGGTTAGTAATAGGGTTCCGTTTGGTACCCTTCGGGTACGGAACCCTAAAAAGAAAATTAATCTATATTCTAAACACAGTGACATTCATAGCATAAATACTAGAAACAAAGATTTACTTATTGTGCCCATGAATACAGGCTCCATAAAATAAGTAATTCATTTAAGTGCCAACGTATACGTTTTTATAACAAACTCTCAAGTCCTGTACGCGTAGCATGACGCTTTCTATTTCTACGAAGAATAGACATAGCTCTTTCTATACAAAGTGACATTTCGTTTCTCCATTTTTGACATCGCGCCGTAGAAATCTTTCTACAATCTGTCATTTTGTCTTACGTTTCTAACAATCTTTGTCTAGGTCCTTTATACGTAGACTATTTCAGAAGAAAGTTTTCTATCCCAAACTGTCAAAATCACACTGAGAACTGACAGTTGTCCAAAGTAGTGAAGACAATTTGATTTTGTAATCGCCATGCTAAAGACAGTGGAAAACTTTCTACTCGACGGCCGCAAAGTACTCGTATACACGGTTATCTACAAAATCTTAAAATCAAGATTTTACAGAAGAACGTTTTGAATGCAAAATTGTGATAATTAATAGAAGAACAAAGCTATCTTCTCCTATTTTACATAAAACAGATTAATAGGACCATTACCAAGGAAATGGTTAAGGCCAATATTACTGTAATATTTTTTGTTCCAAAACACGGAACTTCATTTTAAGAATAATAAATTGTTGTAGTTGTCTTTATACTCGTATAAGTAAAAATAGAGAATCAAACAGAAAAACTCCTATGACAAAACAAACAATTCTGAGTCGAATTATGTCAGAGTGAATTTCGTAAAAAGTGCAGTTGACTCTTTCTACTTTGCTGCCGTCGTACTGTCTACACGGAACGTCGTTTTTGTCTACTCTTCCGTCGACGAAACGGTGCTCATGCTACGCGTGCTGTTATAGTGCATTACTGTCGGCCGGCATTCTTGCGGCCAGCAATTAGGGCATTGATGGACGATCGTGAAAATGTGGGCCGAGACGTAGCCGAGCCACACATACATGGGAGTCCATCAATGCCTGGTGGCGGCCAGGGCTTGTATAGTACTTTGCTCAAAAAATGCGTGCAAATTCAAACTAAGCAAATTAATTATAAATTCCAGAATCAATGACGAACAAAGAAAATTATTGACGAGCCAATATATTCATTTGTTTCTTCTTTACTTTACTGCAGCTCACAATAACAGGTCTATTTGCTAAGCCAGTTCGAATTTTAAATATAATCATTGATAAGTGACCTCCTTGGTTGCCATGGATCGAAGTAAAAAGTTAGTTCCATTTTTAAATAACACGGCAGTTATGAGTTTTTTATTTGGCCGCTGAAGACGATAGTTATGAATTTTCTTAATAACATTGCCGGCAGCATAATCGCTTGTTTTTGTCCAGTACAGCAATTTCGATTTAGCTCTTTTCAAAATAACGTTCCAATTCCCAAAGATATTTGAGATAAAGAAACGAGTCTCAATAAAAAATCATTTGTTAAACAGAAACTCTGTCAAAAAGGTTTCTATTAAGTTAAAGGTTATTTGGACGACACAAAGGCTTGGGATTAATTAAGCTACTCCAATGCTAAGTGTAGGTACACTACTAGTCCAGGGACAAACCGATTTTGAAAACCCGAATTGAAGAAAAATACCGAAAATTTAGCATAAATTATAATTTATGCTAAATTTTTCTAAGTAAATGAAAAAAAAATTAAGAGAACTCAGGGAAAGCCCCGAAAGAGGGGAAATAGTCGTTTTGGGAGGTGAATAATGATTTTTACGATTTGTGGCTAAGCTACATCTCCTATCGGAAAAAGTTAAATTTAAATTGAAAAAATTCCGAATTTTCAGACCAAAAATTTGGAACGATGACATAAAAAAATATTTCTAATAAAAATATTTTTATTTAAATATAAATTGCTTTACCACGTGCAAATACTCTAAATTAAAAATATATATTGTATATATATTTGTACACAATATTTTTTTAGTTTTTCTCGTGTTAAACAATATTTTTTCACACAATGTTTTTTTTATTTCATCGTTAAGTTGAGGTTTCAAAGAACAAAAAAAGCACTTGTAAAGTTAAAAATTCGGCTTTTTTTTCAATTTTAACTCGTAAAAATACAAAAATGAATATTTCACGTAAAAAAAAAATCCGTTTGTACACATACAAATCTATATTTTCAGTGATTTTCATCGAAATCGAATCAATTTCTTGCAGGAAAAAATTTAACACTAAAACATCGTTTCTTTGCGTTTTTCTCCATAAATAGGTTATGTTGGAATTTGGTATATACAAAAGTTGGAGATATTTTGATTAACAACAACTTTCACATTTAACTTTTTCCGATTGGAAGCAGCCGCAAATCGTAAAAATAATTATTCACCCCCTAAAATGATTATTTCCCTAACTCACTTTCGGAACTTTCACCGAGTTCTCTAAATTTTTTTTTGAAATAATTTGTGCAAAATTTTCCGACCAACCACATACTACTAAGAATTTTTTTTTCTAAGTCGAGTATAAGTGTTTTAGAATCAATATATTTTATTCTTATCTTTATTGATTTACGTGACATAACTCATTATATTTTTTATGACATTTAAAGAGAAAATTTACTGCGACTGTGAGTTCCATGCAGGCTAGATTGAATACAAAGAACTAAAGATTGAAGAACTGAAGACTTTATAAGTGGTCTGGCGGTTTGGAGTATATTGTGTATGACCTACGCAAATGTCCTGCGTGTTCTATGTTCTGGTAGCGCCATGTGACGGCTGGTTGAGCTCTATAAAAAAGGGTGGTGCTACTCGATGACTGATATGCACATGACGTCTGTTGGGACAGGTCAACTCAAAGCTGCAATGGCTCTTTCTTCAAAAAGCCCTTCCAGACATGGTTCTGCATTGTTAGACTCATAATAAATCCTAACAATATAATGTTTAGACATCTTTCTTTTTTCTTTTTGTGTGATTAGTGAGTCAAAGTTTTTATGCCGCCCATGGGCCTTTGACTTGGCTCCACATGTCGTTGAGAAATATCTCTCGGGCATGCTGGTTTCCTAATCATGTTTTCCTTCATCGTTTTTAACGTTGTGTTTTCTTCCTTGCGGAACAAATGGGTTTCAGGAAAAATAGATCTATTAACAACGCATGCGCACGCACGCACTTTCCTCAAAACGGTACTAAAAGGAATGGATGGTAAAAAACATGTCTCAGCACTTCATGTGGATATGACAAAGGCCTTCGACTCCGTCAATCATGAACTATTGTTAAATAAATTAGAAGTGTATGGAATACGGGGAAACGCAAGAGATCTCATAAAATCGTATTTAAGTAACAGACAACAACAAACTGAAATATCAAGCATTAAACAAATCACAAAAGTCGAAAAGAAGAATTTGTCAACACTAATAAAAGTCTACAAAGGTGTACCACAAGTGAGTATTCTAGACCCTCTGCTTTTTATTATTTATATTAACGACCTTCCAATATCCATCAAATCTTCCATGGATCTATATGCTGATGATAGTACTGCAATAGTTGTATCTGAAGACCCTACGACACATGAACATGAAATGAACGATACGCTATCATCTATAGTTAACTGGCTAAATTTAATAATTTAAAAAAACATATATAATGACTTTTAAAAATAAAAATTCAAAATTAAATAAATTCAATATAAATTATGACCAAATAAACAGAAAAAATAAAAGCTACAAAATTTCTAGGACTACACATAGACTCAGACATGACATGGAAGACACATATTGATCAAGTATACAAAACTAAGTCGATATTCATATGCCATCTATATGCTTCGTAAAGTGGTAAATCAAAGTGCACTTCTATCTGCTTACCACGCTGGTTGGTTCGACACTAAGATATGGTATAATGTTTTGGGGGAATGCCACTGAGAGAGAAACTGTCTTCAAAGCTCAAAAGAAATGTATCCGGGCAATATGTGCTTTAAAACCTACAGATACTTGTAAACCACATTTTATAAATTTAAAAATATTGACATTCCCATCGCCGTATATCTATGAACTAGCATTAGACATTAGAAATAATATAAACAAATATGAGACGCTAAAAAGTACCAGACTTGCCAGTACGCTTCGTGCAATACGCCATAGAACGGTTATGTTTGACAAGAGTGCATTTTGTATGGGCCCTAAAATATATAATAAATTACCTGATAACATAAAGGCAGTAAATAAGTAAATCATATAAGAATAGATTAAAGACTTATTTAATTAATAAAGCTTATTATAACGTTAATGATTATTGGAATAATACATGTAATTACATTTTTTAGTTAAGAAATAATAATAAAATTATATTACGAGTATAAATGAATGTCATAAATACCCCAATAATTATATTTGCTATAGATAAGTGTATAATTAATAATTTGTACACCTATTAAGGTATGGATATGGTTAAAGATCTTCAGTTTTATGTGTCACCTCATGTACCTACCCATATTCAAGCAAATAAATCATTTGATTTGATTTAATCGACTTCCAAAAATGAGGAGATTCTATGTTCGTAGCGTATGAATGTTTTTTTTTTTTAAGCAAGTTATAATTATACAATACGCACATGAATCCGAAAACTCAGAGATGCGTGCGTTAGGTCCGAACACGAGACCTATGACTTGGCAGAGGGTCATACCACTAGGCTACCACTGCTTTTTGGACATTCTTCTGGAAGTTCTTCTTAGGGATTAGTCAGCTAGGTAATGCCGGAGCCATATATACTCCTTCGAGGATGGCATTAAAAGCAAAAAAGTGGTTACAATACCAACTGTTTACTGCAGCGGCTATTTGTCATGCCACCAACGCAATAGAAGTCAAAATCGGTTGAACGGACTGTAAAAAAGGTTTATTTCAATGTTTTATCTTATTTCAAATGCAGTATAGTTTTAAAATATTGACGTGTAAAAGTGTCTTAAAAGACACTTTAGTTACACTCTCACACTCCACATACTCTCACTTCTACATATAGAAATAAACATTTCATTTGATTTCATTACTAAAGGAATTAATATTAATATTGTGATGCTGACTGCATCACCAGTTAACTAAGATTCAGATAGTCATCATCTTTCTGTCCTTGTTCGATGATACGTGGGGTTGGTGGAACACGTTTTCTTCTTCCATTCTCCCCTGTCAAGCGGCAAGCTATCATTCACTCCCCCTTCTTCCCTTCCTTGATATTTTTTTTTTTTCTTATGCAACTCATGACACAGGAAAGGAAACAAAACGTAGAGCTGTTTTATAAAAATAATAGGGGTTTAAATACTAAATTGCCGTTTTAATGAACTTTGAATTAAAACTGAAACTGCATGGTGTGAGATTCCCGATTGAAACTTTTTTCCCAAGATAACTATAGCATTCAAAATTTGAAAAATGTACAATATTCGATTTTTTGAGTTTCAATTGTTTTTTCATTCAGCTTCTTAAGTAAAGATGGATACATTGAAAATTAGAGTAACTTGCATACGAGTTCCGACGTGGAACTAACGCAGCAGTAGCAGCTTGCAATATCAATGTTGTTTTTGAGAGGATACGGCTAATAAAAGCACCGAGCGTTTTTGGTTTAATCGCTTTCTTAGTCGAAACTTCGACTTGATGAATTAACTAAGGTATTAATTAAAGTAAATAACGATGAATTGAATGTGATGGTAGAAGCCGATCCGTATCAAACTACCAAGGAATTAGCGGTATGGTTTGATGCTAGCATACCCACAATATTGACCCATTTGCATAAAATCAGTAAGATAAAAAAAGCTGGAAAAATGGATGCCCCATGATTTGACTGATCTGCAGAGAGAAGTGCGCGTTGAAGCTTGCCTTACCTTGTTGAACCGGTACAGAAATAAAGGGATTTTGGGGCGAATTCTACGTGTGATTGAAAGTGGATTCTTTACGATAATATATTATTTGAAGTTCAGCTTGTGGCCTTGAAAGATCACCATGGCTAGAAATAATATTTATGTTAAGATTAATGTAAGAATAGCGAGCCAGTAAACATATATTTTGGTACTGGCATTCTAACACCTATGCAATAATAAATCTAATAATATTGAGGTATGAATTCGAGTTTATCTATAGAAGAAATATAAATGTAAAGACCACAAGCTCACCATCGTGAGTTCTTTGTTTATATTATGCATTCCATATTCTTAAATTTGACAACTGCTACACACTATTCCATAGACTAAATATAGAGTGTTTCGTGCGACGCTGCGGAATAAGCGTATCGCGTTCCATTTGTAACTTGTCTACCATTATCTTCACTCTAAACGTCAAGTCCTTAGCGAGGAAGGAAAAAGCGTGAGCAGAAAACGCTTGGATTTTGTCTAGGCCCCCCGGGTCCTCAGAGTTCTACCGCAAATGTATCTGTGAATGTATAAAGATCTTCCCATGAGATGGTAGGAATGTACAGACAATGAGGGTAAATACTTTGATTAAATAAAATATTTTACCCAAGAAAAAAAATTGTTTGAATTTTTCAGTACAAAACGACAATTTAACCTTTTTTAACTTTTTCGGAAGAGTTACTTTCCGCTGGGTTAGCTAGATCTCTTAGGATATTGTATCTTATAGGTACTATTATGCTCGATCGATTCGACTAGCTAGATGGTGCTACGAGTAGCATACATCAATTTCAGTAATCGGTAGGTGTTTCGAAAAATTCAATGAAATCCTAAAAACTTAGGATGCGATTTATTTACTGATTGCAAAGAAGATGAAGATCGACTAGATCAGTTATTTTGCAAGCTTTTATTTAAAATGCCGTGTTAGTTAGTTAGTCAAATCTTGCAAGCTGAAACACTTATCTTATCTTACGGAGTTGAAATTTTACATGTTAGAAAACAATGCATTTTGAAGACAATAGAAGAAGAATAGAAGAGAGAATAGAAGTTTCAAGACAATGCATTTTTTTATAATGCATGACCTGATTCTACACCCGGAATTGGCTCCAGACGAAGGAAGTCCACAACAGTCAACGGTCCATACACTGAATTTAATATATGCATTTAATTAGGACAGTCCGTTCTAAAGTTTACCATGACCTGGCTGCTGCATCCAGGATTGGCTTCAGACGAGGGAACTCCTCAATAGTCAACAGTAAAACACGAAATTTTATTAACACTTTTAATGATGATAGTTCGTTCTAAAGTCAACCATGACCTGGCTGCTGCACCCAGGATTGACTCTATACGAGAGATCATAAACTAATTGATCTATCCGAAGATATTGTTGGAGCTCCTGAAGATTGTAAAACTGTCTTTGGATTGTATAAATTCAATCTTTTATAGTACCTATTATATTATAATTGCATAGCACATGTGTGAGCACTATTTACCTACTTTAAAGCTACTATTTACTGGGTACGTCTTTCATTGACTTGAATGTGCCCTAGAGGCTGAGAGTACCTATGTCATGCTCATTCAAATGTCTCGCTGGTGGTGGCGTGTGTGTTGGATCATTAAGTTCCCTGCAAAAAGGTTGAGCTAAATGGTGATGATCCATGCGTCATGTTCGTGAACGGGCGCCGTCAGTGGGGACTGGTCATCTCTTAGCTGCCACGGCTTATTTGAATTTATTAAAAAAAAAACATTGTTTTTGTTTTTATATTTTTATTACGGACGCTTTTAATGTGCACGTCTTTCTTCATAGTCTCACATGTATAATTACAACATGAATGATGTAACCAATATTTTGTAAAAATATTCTGATTTAAAAGAGTGTCCGTGGAGTTTCTTGCCCGTTTTTCTCCATAGGAACCTACTACGCGTTGGAATGGGCAACTAGCTCCATCTTTCTGACTGACTGACCCCTTGATAATTCAACAGTACCTGTGATTGGTTTATTTGAAGTAAATGCTTTGAGTTCGAGTATGAGCTAGAAGCTAAAAAAAAAAAAAATTTTTTATCAATATGTCACATCAGTAATGAATGACTTTTATCTTTTTAATAAAGCATGATGAAAAAATCGCTTTCATATCACGGGCGTTAATAATTTTTCGTTTATCTCTAAGTAAAATATATTACTCATAGATAAACACATACATAAATGGCATTCTTTTAAAAGCCGTTACTGGCGTACTAGGTTGTCACAAGACCCCTCTTAAAGCCTCGTGCAGACTGGTGCGACGCGACACCGGTAATTGTTCTACCGTGAAGTTTTCTTAGAAATTCTTTTGTTGGAGCCGCGTCGTAGCGCGTCGCGCCAATCTGCACGAGGCTTAACTGCGGAAAGCAGATGAAGCTGGACACGTCAGGTGCATCGCAATTTAGGAAAATAATCAGATTAACTTTTTTTTATATCTTGGACAAGATAGTAAGTAGCCCAACAAGTAGAGGCAGTCAAGCATATAATTGTGATCTCCTCTCCACAGCTTCCTTTAGGGTGAAAATCTTTTGAACACGGCGCATGGCCAACTTGTTTCTAATGCTTAGGGCGTCCATAGATAGCAGCGTTTTGTTTTATGAAAAACATTGACTAACATTTGGCCAATGAGTGCTTATGATTGATGACTATAAATTTTGGCGAATTGGATTCAAGTTTCGAATAATCTTCTGATCGATTGACTGCCTAAAAAACTAAATACTAACTATTATACTTAATTCTACAGATTTCTTTGAAAGGTAATTCATTAGTAATGATTTAATCAATTCCTTCTACTGTTATCCTATTATCAAAAAAGCGTGGTCGTTCTGGTCATGTGGCGAGGCCTTAGACCACGAAGACGTAAATACGTAACGAATACTCATTATTAGGAGCGTTTAATCTGAAAGTGGGCAACGTCGTAAATAGTTAATAGCTATTTGCGACGCGACGTGCCAAACTTTTAGGATAAGCGCTCTTAATATTAAGTAGTTGGTACCTTCCTAAGTGGTAGTAAATTACTTATTTAATCTTTGGTTATAGATACCTGTTTGTTGGTAATTATAATGCAAGTAGAAATAAATTGGATGGCAAAAATGGGATGAGAAATAACAATTTGAACAAAATTACATAAATTACAATTAGTAGGTTCTACATCATGTATATTTTAGCTATCGATATGTTGTTTGTGTTTTAATTCGTTATCTTTTGCCAGTGTGCCATATTTGGAAATTCAGAATATAAATAATTTTAAAACGAAATGAAAAAGTAATAAACGGTGCTTTAAAAAATCTTATTTATTAAGGTTGATCGAAAGCGCTTCTTCTTCTTATCAAACTTCTTTAAATCTTTAGCCCTGAGCGAAGGGTTGCTGCCAGTTCGTCTGGAAGCTGTAGATACCGGATTGACTGTAAAAGATGAAATGTTTAGTTAGTATACCTAGTAGATATAGTACATAATGGGCTGGTGCCTGCTTTTATACGTCCAAATGCATATTTTACGTAACGTTTCGTTATTAAATAGCTATTATTAAATTCAATTTTACTTTTAATTTACTCAAGTTTACTTAATTTGTGTAAAAAAAGCAAAAGTTGCACTAAAACTATTTTACTATTGACTTGAATTTTTATAGTTGCACATATTCTTACCCGCTCTTATTTCCGAGACCACCGAAGACAACGCCCTGATCACCAGAGCAAGTCTGAGTAATAGCTTGGTCATAGTTTTCACAGGCTGTACCGACGAACCTGCTGCCACCTTCAGCAGAGATAGACTCAGCGTAGAAGACGTAACCTAAGATGTGGGAGCAGCCTGAGTCAGCACCGCAGCTGGTCTGATAGCTGCCGCCGTTGGGATAAAAGTCAAGGTCTCCCAAGGGATGGTCGTAACCAAGGATGCCAGCAGTAGTGTGGAGAACCTCAACCACTCCAGCTTGTCCAGGTTTCAGAATTTCAGGGTGGTGGGTCCAGCCGACGAAGGAAGGATCAATAGCTGTTTAAGAAAAAAAAAAAGATTAAAAAGTTGTAAAACTTGTCATAATTATGCTTAAACTTTGATAGCAGAAAGTGAATATTGAAGCCAGAAAGATAATTGGTTTTTTATATTATCAAATAATACCATAATCAGAACCCTAATTGTAGAAAAGAGAAATCCAACTAACCAATAATGTGAGGAATTTCCCCATTGACACGTTCTGCTGTAATGCCAGCAATATGTCCACCCAGCCCGACACCGACGATGCGGATATTATTGGGTCCGTAATTGAACGACGAGGACAGGAGGTTGATGAACAATGCGATGCGTTCAGCGACTGCGACAGCGTTGCTGAGTCCCTGGGTGTACATGCTTGACACCGTGCTCCAGTCGATAGCGAGCAGGTTCACGTCTTGAGCGGCGAGGTGAGCTGGAATACAGGTATACAAGGTGTAGTTGAAATAACTGGAAACCTGAAAAGAGGTATTTTCCGGGATCTTTACTATGGGGATACTTTACGCATTCTGTACCTGCAACAAACTACATTGAGCCAAAAATATTGCTAGGAAGCGACTTTTATTGTTGTTGTAAAAAGTCGATTTATGGGTGCATGCAACATGTGTTGATCAAAATTACGGTGACTCTCGGCTTCGATATATAAAAATAACTATGTAGAAGTAAACCAAAAATAAAGTTGGATCTGTCACGTATTCAGGCTGGTAGCAGGTTACTACTTCAAATTCAATAGATATTTTAAATAAAACAATAACCTGGAGTAACGAAGGCATTGAAGTTTCCGGTGACACTTTCACCATTGCTGTGGATGGTCATGATGGTGAGACGGTTGGGAAGGAAATTGGACGCCATGATGGAGCCTGGAGCGGGCACCAGAGGCTGACTCAGTGATGGATTTTGCCTTAAAACGTGAAACATAGG
The DNA here is from genome assembly GCA_947364205.1 of Agrochola lota. Lineage (NCBI taxonomy): Eukaryota > Metazoa > Arthropoda > Insecta > Lepidoptera > Noctuidae > Agrochola > Agrochola lota. The sequence continues at coordinate 16,769,468 of OX376219.1, read as the reverse complement.
TAATTAGCACATTAACCAAACAACAAACCTATTTATTTCTGTCAAATATTTTTTTCTTTTCAATACACCTATTTTCTTTCTTTCTTTCATTGCTTTAAATCGCTCATCCCAACTATATAATATAAAATATTTAAATATAGAATATTCTAAATATAATGTATATAAATATCCTACATATATCCTAATTAATGCGAAAGTGAGTTTGTTTGTTTGTTACTCTTTCACGCTAAAACGCCTGTACGGATTTGGATTAAATTTGGAAAATTGGTAGACCATGACTTGTGTTAGGACATAATATACTTTTTCTCCCGATATTCCCACGGGATCGAAACTTGTGTGGGTGAAACCGCGGGCGCAGCTAGTCATAAAATAAAATAATGAAAGGTTATAAAGTTATAATATTTAGTTTATAGTATTCATCCAAAAATCCTGTCCCGTTGAAGCCGGACTTCGATCATTACATTTTTGTTGTTTTGTGTACAAACCTCGTGAATAGATGGAACACGACATCGTTGTCCCCAAGACCGGACACTGTAAAAAGAATAAAGTAACTTTAGTATGTGTTTGTGCGTTTTTCTCATGAGATACCAACTTTGCGCTACGTGACTTTTGGAAAGGCTTGTATTTAACAGAGTAATGGATTTTTATTCACAGATATTTATTTCAACACTCAATACTTTATATGCATTCCACAATGTGTACTCAGGTGGTAACTTAAAATTACATGTGATCACTATGAACCCTGTCGGGCACAGCAAAATAGTAGGAGAGAGGAAGCTTTGAAAAACTTAGCTTGTAAGTCTCCTGAACTAAATCTAATATTATTGTTGTTTTTTAAGAGCGAAAATACACATGCAATGTAAAATGGAGCAATCGCTTGCATGCCAGTTACACTGTGCAAACTAAATGTCACACTGTGGATATAATAAACGTAGACAGTGTTGACATTTACTTGCACAGTGTAATTGGCATGCTAGCTACTGCTCCATTTTACAGGCATGTGTATTTGCAAGGTTGCCTGGAAGAGATCGCAGTAAGCGATAAGGCCGCCAATTGTATATTTTGTAGTGTATTACTTTTTCTTTATGTAATGTATAATCTGGTGTACAATAAAGTATATATAAATAAATAAATAAATAAATATTTTCGCCACAGTAAACTACTGTAGTACTAGGTAGGTAGGGTAGGTAGGTATGATAGATTTGATATGTTAGCACTTATATTTCATCGTTTAAAGGCTTGTGCAGACCAGCGCGACAGACACCAGTTATTGTTATACTGTGAAGTTTTCTTAGAAATTGTATTGTTCGTGACGCGTCGCGCGACAAGTCGCGCTGGTCTACACAAGCCTTAATTCGTTTAAACTATAATAGCATTTTCTCAAACATACTTTGAAATTCGAACATTATTTTGACAACCTTCTTCGAGATAAATCGAAATTGGGGTACTGGTCGAATACATGCGAGCGCCTGACCGGTAATGTTTGTATAAATCCTTAACTGTCGTGTTATTTAAAATTGAACTTTTTGCTTCAACACATGGAAACCAAGGAGGTATCAAAGATTTTATTTAAATTTCTTGCAAATAGATCTGTTTAAATTAAAGAAGTAACAAATGAACATATTGACTCGTGAAAAAATATCGCAAATCATTCCTTACTTAATTTAGATTTGAATTTTTGTACATTTGTGGTGTTGTATAATCTTTTTTTAGTGTATCAGATACTTTGCTTTGATTGTTCCGGTTTAAGTAAGTGAACAATAATGCGTCGCTATGTTCCGTAAAATTTAATTTTCCACGGTAGTAAGTTTTTTTTTTTTGCAAAGTGAGTAAATATCATATCCTATAGGTCTAAACAGCTAGAAATGGTTTATGTAATTCTTGTGTTTTTATATGTTGCGTGAATTTTAATTCTGTCTTATGATATAGGAATAAGTTAGATTTTAGGTTTAATCCAGAATATTGATATTAAAATCTCCTCCTATAATGATATCAAATTTATAATAACTAATTAATATTTAGATATTTCAAAATAAGTTTCAGTTGGCTATTAAAAACGTCTTCGTCACTTTTATTCCAATACATAGTAACTAGTAGTCATTTTGTAGGTAATTCAATACACTTCTAGTATACTTATTAGAGATGTGTCCCTCACTCATGAGGTGCCTCGTTTGAGGTACTCGTGATCGCAAATTGAAAGAGTTACTCGAATTTCAACAATGAACCAACTCACTCGTTCACGCGTCCTCACTTAAAAATTGACATTGACATTATTGACGCGAGTACTCGCGAGTGAGTATTGAGTGAGCTTAGTGAGTGAATGAACCGACTTTCATAATTGTACATACATCGACGTACGACTCCTCGCCTCAAATGAGGGGTACCTCTTGAGGACCTCGCGAGGTAAAATGAGGTACTCCCTCAACCTCATATAAAAATGATGAGTTACCCATCACTAATACTTATATTCGTTTATTTATTTATTTATTTAAACTTTTCACACTCAAAAAAGTACAAAGACGGACTTAATGCCTTAGGCATTCTCTACCAGTCAACCAAGGGTGGTGAAGAGATTAGATGGCAGGTGCTCTATATGAGAGGAACAAGGATAAATTAAAAAAAAAAAAAGAAAAAAAAAAAGTATTCTTATTCATTATAACTAAAATAGGTACAACAGTACAAACTTAACTTGTTTAACGATTTTTTATGCAATTGGTGTGTTCCTTTATGATGGAACAAATGAAATTTTACGGCAGTTTCAGATTCAGCAATTTTATAACCATTGAATTGCATAATGGCCATTTTTGATATTTCTAGTATTAACTGGATATATCAAAACTTAATCTCCTCTCTTGTTTTGTCGTTGTTGGAATATACCTACATTATAAATGATTTTTACTATTAGGCATTTCCCAAAAATAATAAAGGCTGCTTTTAAACAATTTGGTCGGTATTAGCATATCAAATACCTACGAGAGGCCCGTTTTTATAACTGGAACTCTAAAAGTAATTCTAGAAATTAAATAGATATTTATTTGATTTGTAATTCTGGACCTTAGCGTTGCAAATAAAGTAATTAGTACTTATCGCACATAATTGCTACACCAGGTAGGTACCTACTTTATATTAGGACCAACAAAAAAATTAACTATGTGCAAATTAAATAGTATTCAATCCTTTAGTAGTCAATTCTTTTGTCTAATCAAAAGGATGGACATTCAAACTGATAAGAACTACAGTAGCGGATTGCTATAATAATATGTATAAATATAATGATAAAGAATCGTATCATGGCGAATAATGTACACAGATTAGATTGGTTATAATTTATGTACATATAGATATAAATTAACCTTGATTTTGTAATTTTGTTAATTAAGTACTTATTCAGTAAGACTCAAAACTAGTTCGTTCAAAAACAAAGAGTCGGAAGCTCTTATTGTAATACAACTTGTTTTTACTAATAGCTTGTTCAAGTGTTTATACGAGTACAATGAAGCCGTCATTTAATCCCAAAAAGGAATTAAGCGTAGATTAGCATTTATATAAAATAATTTTGTTGTTGTTTCCACTTCTTTTCGTAAGAGCGACTCAGATTTCTCTTTCTCTCGCTCGTTATTAGTTTCTAGATCAATTTCAAAACATTTTATTTGCTTTGTTTATTTAAAAAATAAATAAAGGACATCTTAATTTTCTGATAAGAAATTCGACACATTTTGACACAAAAATCTGTCATATAAGTTTAGGCAATATTTTCTTGTTTTGTAATAGTCATTTGGACGTTCATAGGCTTATATTGACTGATTATATCCCCATCTTAAAAGGATTTTTTTTGATTTATCTAGATAATGCCTGACTGTCTGAAGAATTGAATATTTCGTGATGAATGAGGCCACTATCTATTATAAAATCAAAAAGGTGTGTAGCACGCTGATATCATTATCAGCTAATGTACTGGTAAATTTGCCTGCATTAGAATTTGTTCTATCGATCGACTACTGATATAAAAACTTCTAACTAGAAAGACTGACAGATAAATACAAAATTAATTAGTTTTTTTATATGTTACGACACACGCACAATAATGCTCAACACACACGCACAAAACGGGTGAGAGGCGGGCGCGGGTCGGGACTAGTACGTGTAATTCCTTGTATTATATGGATATCAGTACACAAAACGCGTGCGCGGGTCGGGCGCGGAGCGGGTCGGGAGCGGAGCCGCGCACGCTTTTCATGTGTTGACATCCATATAATACCCTTGTATTATGTGGATGTGTGAATTACAATATATACAAGCCCGCCGTAGTCCCGTCCCGACCCGCGCCCGACACGCATCCGCTTTGTATGACACGTGTTAAGCTTGAAGCCACATATCAATATTAAGGCTCGGTTATGATGTTCGAGATAACTACTAAAGAAGGGAATGAAAAACAAAGGCTGTCAAAGCAGCGGGAATTTGGATCATGTTATAAAATCCCATAAATCGTATTGACGCTTTTCTATTTTCAAATTCAATCAGGCTTTTTAATGTTCCCAGCTTCCAAGTGCTGAGAGTCAAGCCTCCTCTCCGTGAGAGGAAGCGGTCTTTAATCCACCACGTGAGTCTCAATTGCGGATGTCACATGTCTCTAATTTTATGGTTCTAGAGATCGTGCCGGTTACCTCACGATGTTTTCCTTCACCATTTTCATGGAATCATGTTGCCATAATCATACGCAGATGGACGAATGATAAAACTTTAGTCCTTAGTAGCACGTGGGGTCTTAGCTTTGGAGGCTATTAGCTATTGTTAGTTGTGTTTACTGAAGTTTGACTGATACTAAATTGAAAAATGGAACTGCACTTCGACTTCTTCCTTAACAGTGTACGGCTTTGGCCGAAAATAATGTGTGATTTTTTGTGACCTTGGGGTGACTGAAGCGCCACCCCAACACACCTTGACCTACTGTGACACAGAACCGCATGGTTGTCCTAATTTGTCCATCATAGGCTAGATTAACTTTAGATTCCTACCTGCAACAGCAGCGCACAGGATAAAAACACACTTCACAAGCGCGACCATTTTTCACAAACTAACTCTACCAGATTAACCACGGATTTATATTAATACAAGTTATCGTAGATTACAGGACAGTTAATCCCATATAAGATAATTGTTAAACTTGTACAATAAAACTTTCAAAACCTAGTGATAAGAAACTACCATTATTGTTGCTGCGGAAATTCAAGGAAAACCAGATACGAAGATTCATATCAGAGATTTCTGGAAATGCAATTAATTTTTAAATCTTTAATAAGCCAGTCTGTTTCATGTCCTGGCGAGAGATATTAAAGGATTAAGTGTATTTACTGGATTATTGATTAAATTCAGTCATAAGTTAATTTTGTCGATGTTCGCATTATTGTGAAATGATGCTCTAACTAAAACTATACGTATAGCCCTATTAGCGAAGGTCGAGTAATATTTGTATTGCTGTCCAAGTACGTTATATAGATGCATCCCCCACCCACTGATACCAATCTAAAGTAGATTATACATTGTTTTTCTTTCATTTCCTCTTTTAAAATTATCCATTTGTTTAACAAACGATATGTCCAGTGGGCGGACCACGAATGATCTCATTTTTTTTCTGAAATCCTAACTATCTGATTACTATAGAGTGTTATGCGTCCCTGGAAACACGCTCGCAAATCGCCATTGTGATAAGGCCCTTACATCAGCATATGTACGTTCGTATCTCATGATAGTCATTGTTTTCCTTAATTATATCTTTATCAATTGTTTAAAATATATTTCTTAAACAATTGATAAAGATAATGATAAGATATTTTTTAAACGTAGATAAGTATCGAAATCGTGTTATATTCTTCTTATGACGTCACTAAGAGATTAATTCGTCGTATCCGTAGGAAGTAGATATCTTACGATTGTACGGCTAACAAGAGTTAAAGTAGGCTGTAGGTATTTAGTAAGTCTCGAGATTTAGGTCTTTATCTTCCTAAAAACAGTTTGTAGGGAACTGGGTAAGTAGACTGTATTAAAAAGCAGTTAATAAAGCGTCTTGGAAACTATTTTACAATGGTAATGGACCTTTTTATTTACGGATGGTCAAACAAAGTGGACTTCTAGACTGAATAAATACATTTAATGCCCAACTGAGTAACATACTCACATCCACAACCATGTCAAGTAGGTGTGATACTCCCTGGCCGCGTCACAGTGAAGTAATCAAAAAACATGTTTCTAGATAAATTGTAGATGCTCGCCCAACCGTTCTGTGGCCGTAATGGCGGAGTTTTATCACAACAGCTGATTGGTTGCGGTGGCGCGTACGCCCGCGTTGGAATGTTGGATTTAGGCGACTTATTTATGATATAACTTATTGTGTTTTTAATAAAATCGCACATAACCCGCACATAGTCTGGTAATTTAATAGTTTAATAAGTTACTAATTCGAAAATAGATTTGGTTTTTAATACCTCGCAGTAGGTGCAAAAAGTAGAGTATTCTCCTCGGGGATAAAGGTGTCTTCGTCTTCACCTTCGTAATCCCTCGCTGCCCTCAGGATTCTAGTCCTTCGTTTCACTCAGGAGTTAACTCAGAGCTCTAGAATCCTTCGTTATGTTCGGGATTCAAAATAGCGCCCGTGTCAAAAGACACTCCTTCATCCCCTTAGTGTATAATCTACTATTTGTTGGCAGCGCTCCCTGGCTGCGGCACCACCATAAACCACATCCGGAAATTGCATACACTAGAGTTTTTCGCATTTAGTTCTACCCAAAAACGTAATAATATTACGGAATGGTGTAATATTTTAAGAGAAAACATCAAATCAAGATTAAGCGCATCAGCAACATCAAAACTTAAGAACTTTTCTTTAAATTTTTTATGATTATAATTTCCTGAGTTCCATTTATTCAAAGCCTAATCAATTTCTGGTTACTTTACAACGCCATCTAGTCGCTTAATGGTACTCTTAAATCAGTATCAAACTCCACTGAAACTTTACAACTTTAGTTTTATCAGTTAGAAGAATAAATATATCGCAACCATTTGGTTAAATTAGCCAGCTAATTAGACGCCTAGGCCGTTCATTAAACGCCAGCTTCAATAAAATAGCTGAAGGACAACTAGCCAAAACCCATTGAGCGCAATGTTTAACCAGATGGCTGGATGTCGTGTAGTCATTTAGTTAAACTGGGTGAAATAGGTTATGTCAGAACTGTTACCAACCGCGGCAGCGGCCGGCGATCGTTATTTTCAAGTTCCTCGCTGAATTTTTTTCACCGTTTAATCACTCGGCTGTCTTGGTCGTCACCTTCAAAGGGCTGACTTTCAATACGCCAAGTTGTTAAACGCTGAATGATTCTAGTTCAATTAACTATCGGCCTAAGCATCCAATTTGCTGGCTAATTTAACCAGATGGCTGCGACAGATACATCGATCGTGATAAAACTCATTAGGGGCTTAGGACTGCGATGAGCTCATGAAAAATTATATTTTCATTTGTTATAATATTGTTTTATTCTTGATTAACCTAAGTGTTGAATGCTGCAGGGAAGAGGAGCTTGTGGCTAAGTATTAACAGCCACACGGGTCGATCCATCAGGACAAGCTACGCTTGCCAATGTTGTTCCGTGGATGGGTGACGATCTTTACATACCGAGACTTTCGTGCCTCGGAAAGCACGTTAACCCGTTGGTCCCGGCTGTCATTCGTGGATCATTGACAGTTGTTACGGGTCGTCAGAAGCCTGAAAGTCTGACAACCAGTCTTACCAAGGGGTATCGTACTACCCAGTCACTGGGTTGTGGAGGTCAGATAGGCAGTCGCTCCATGTAAAATACTGGTATTCAGCTGCATCCATTTAGACTGGAAGCCGACCTCAACATAGTTGGGAAAAGGCTAGGCATATTGATTGTTGAGTGTAGGGGCGATGTTATGTTATGTTTTTAAAATCATCATTATGTTTAGGTATTTAATTAAATTTGCAACTAAATAATCCTTTAGATAATTATCCAGGTGTTTATCTTACCGACAATTGTCAATCACTTATTATGATTAATTATCGAAATAACTTAGGTAATTATTTCGATAATTAATTATAAATGTCATATTAATACATTTGTGAAGTGACGATGAACATACTAACATCTTTTATTTGTTTTTCGATTCTTGGTCTTGGCTATGGTGAGTTTTTATCTTTATTTGAGGGTTTGAGGGTTTGACTCATATTGTATTGTGGTCGATTTTTCCTCTAATAACTTTGTGTCAATTACAGCCTCTATAGCCATAAAGACCTCTAAAAGATGCTCGGTTTAAGATTCATGTTATCATGTCATATAGGTTAAGAACGGGGGAGATGGCCGTATGGGAGAGATGAACAATGCCAATCGAAAAATATATGACTGCTACCCTCAGACCAAATAAAAAACCAAAACAGACCGCTGCGAACAATACAGTGAAGCATGCCAAAACTACACCGCCACTCTGTACATACACGCTCACACGCACACATTTACAACCTTTTACAACGACACTACAATCAAATTACACCACACAAAGTGCACACATGCTTACGAAACCCGGCTTCACTTCAATGTTGACAGCGCTCTGTCTTGGTTTTTTATTTGGTCTGAGCTGCTACCCCACAGATGACATTAATTTCAATGTAATTCGCTTCACCTTACGACCAGAAACAAGAAAAAAAAATTGGAAAATCTAAATTTTTTATGATATAAGTTACGGAATTCACATAATATACGGTCCCAAAAAGGTATGAAAACATTTGCCTTCTTTTGTATTTTTATTGTGTAGTAATTAACTTTTCCCATACACGTGCAAACGATCCATTCCAATGATAATCCATTTTTTTTATTGTACTGTCCATCTGTCGGGGTGATGGCCACATAAGTACTACTACTGCCTAGCCTTTTCCCAACTATATTGGGGTCAGCTGCCAGTCTAACCGGATGCATCTGAATACCAGTATTTTACATGGCATGACTTCCTATCTGACCTCCACAACCCAGTAACTGGGTAATACGATACCCCTTGGTAAGAATTTTTATTTTTTTTGGGGTTGGGAAATTATCAAATAACTTCTCCCGCTCTGGGCGGAGCGGGAGGGTGTGTCAGACTTTTACTGACCAAAACCCACCCGTGTTCCTTCCGTTGCCCGTGTGCCGGGGCCGCGAAATCCTTTTCGGACAAACTCGCAACCCCGGCAGGCATTGGTCCTTACGGACCCCGTGAGTTGGTGCTGACATCTCTTTGAGGCGCGCGTGGAACACAACGCGCCGTCGACCCGGGCCTTGTCCTAATCGAATCGAACCAGGGCCGGACACGAGAGATCGCCGCCGCCGATCGCCACCGTGAGGACACGGCTGTGCTCTGCCCAAGCAGGGCAGACCTCCACCGTATGCTCCACCGTGTCCTCCAGACGATCCACACAGTGGTGACACCCGGGCGTTTCCTCCCGCCTTATGCGGAACAGGAACCTCCCGAAACAGCCGTGTCCGGTAAGGACCTGCGTCAGGCGGAAGGTGAGGACGCCGTGGCGCCTCTCTAGCCACTCCTCAAAGAGGGGACTTATCGCCACAATTGTGGCGTGCCCAGCGCTGGGTTGCGATAATCGCACTCTCCATACCGCCATGAGATCCCGCCGGAGCTCTGTCCGCTGTGCACGCTGCTGTCGAGTTACACCCCGGCGTTTCGCCTCCTCGTGCAACTCCGACATGTGCGCGAGGACTGTCGCCTCCAGATCCCATAGCGGTAGTCCGGCACCCCTTGGTAAGACTGGATGTCAGACTTTCGGGCTTCTAACAACCTGTAACGACTGTCAAAGATCCACGAATGACAACCGGGACCAACGGCTTAACGTGCTTTCCGAGGCACGGAGGAGTCTCAGTGTGTGAAGATGGTCACCCATCCGTAGGCCAACCTCGGCAAGCGTAGCTTAACCTGATGAATCGACCCGTGCGGCAGTTATTACTTAGCCACGAGCTCCTCAGGATGGCCACATAAGCTTAACATTTGTACTGAATCCATGTTAATCGTTTTCATTGCGTCTCTTCCACCGTGTAGGTATGTTGTAGGATCATGAAACTTTTACCGAGTAAGAAGACACTTGTTAAAGCGGAGGCAAAAATAAAAAAATGGAGTTGAATGACTGCTAATATCATGAAATTCTTAGCAAACTATAAGTTTTAACCTCTCATTATCTGGATCTATCGTCAGCAATTTTGGTTATGACAAGACTAAAAAAATTTAGGTACCAACGGTCTGAGACAACTCACTAAAGGCCTAGCGGTCGAAGCTCCCACCATTGGCTGCACCCGATTGTTCTGACCAATTTCGACCTCGCCCATCATCCCACCCACCGGTGTAATTTCAGCAGTTTGGTGACGGTAGGTGAGGTGGGAGTCCTATCACAACAATAGGCTTCACTAATAGCGAAGCCAAATGACGGCGCTAAAAAATTACAATAATAGAAAGATATTTAGTGAAATATACTTACTACAATATCATGAGATGACCTTTTTATTTAGAATGCTTCTCTTTCGTTTTTCAGGCCTGCCAAATCCTCAGTCTCAAAAGCTTGATTTAGAACACGAGGACCTTTATGGCACAAAAACCCCTGGACAGGATGATCTGTTGGAGTCATCGATGGCAGATGGTGACGTCAGTAAAGCTATGAGATATGATCCAGTTCAGACAAATGTCTATCACTTATTTACAAGGTATTATTTGTTTATTTTTCTAGTCTGATACCAACTAACGCACATTATGTTATGCGCAAAGTGTAAAGTTACATGCACTGCAAAAAAAGTTTATAATCAGAATTATGTTGTGACGCCTTGCACGTATTGCGTTATGTCTGTACTTACATTAACAAAATAGTGAGTACATGAACATCTTTTATTTTCAGAGATAATCCAGTAGTAAGTCAGCCTCTCCTTTTGAACAACCCTACTCTTCTCCAGACAACTAACTACAGAAGCGACAAACGTACAATTGTTCTCGTTCATGGACGGTCGGAATCTGTTATTTCTGATTTCAACAGTGTACTTATTCCGGGTATGTCGTTTATACTTTTTAACAGTTAGGTATTCCATTTTGACAGTCTGATGTTCAGCAGTTTCATCACTTATCTCAGGGATAAGGTTCTTTTAAGTAAACCTAAAGTAATACATGAAATACGTACCTCTTGGACGTCGTGCTAATATTAATTCTACTTAAGTAACAAGTAATCACGAACTAATCAGTTCTATAAAAAATGTAACTAAAAAAGTGTATTCGTATCTCATTTCCAGTGTTCCTCGACGCTGAAGATGTGAACATCATCGTGGTAGACTGGAGCCTCGGAGCCAGTGCTATTGATCATAGGATCCTCATCCGTAACACCATTGCTTCTGGTGTAGCGGTGGGAGCGTTCATAAACTGGGTGAACCAGGAGACTGGCTCTACTCCTGTCATGTACCACATTGTTGGACACGGCGTTGGTGGTCACCAGGCTGGTGTTATTGGCAGGAACGTTGATGGAGATATTGAGTACATTACAGGTGAGATTTTGACGAGACAAGTTGGAAAATAAAGAGCCAGGGAAATTGAATTAAGAAATTTATGTGGATAATGATGATGATAGATCACAAAAACAGTAAGATTGACCATTACAGTAGTTGGTGTGAAAAAAGTTTCAATATGTTTTCAGCACTGGACCCCGCTTTCCTCGGTTGGGCGAGCCACCCCGAGCGCTTCGACGCTAACGATGGACAGTACACCGAAGTGATTCACACGAACTATGGCATTAATGGCTTCTTAGCAGACCTCGGTGACGTCGACATTTACCCCAACGGTGGTATATCCATGCCCGGCTGCGTCACCCACGCTTGTGACCATGCAAGGAGCTACTTTTATTTTGCGGAGTCTATCACTTCAGGAGGGTTCACTGGAAGGCAATGCTTTACCTACTTCGCTGCTGTTTTGAACATGTGTGACGTTTTGCCTGGTAGACTAGAGATGGGAGGACTAAAGCCTAAAATTGGGTAAGTATTTTGGAATCATAGTTATTTTGAAATGACCCTAGAATCCACATTTTTTTTAAATCTGGTAGTTACCCTAAAAATCTTTTAACAACTCTTGGTCTACTGGACCTAATATACTTTCATTGTAAATATGGATATAATCTCAATGCTAGTTCGTATTGTAAAATAATGTTTTATTTTTCAGGAGAACTGGTGTGTTCTGGCTGGAAACAAACGCCTCTCCTCCCTTCTCTCAAGATTGAAGAAAACAACACAGAAACACTCAAAATTATTTATTAAGTCTACTCACTTGCATCACAAAGTTTAAAGCAATAAATAGGATACTGATTCATTATAAGCATAAGAACTGAAGTTTATAACCTAAGATAAATGCGTTTTTGTATCTAACAATGCGCATGAGTAAGTTATCACAATTGATTAGGATGTTTTAAGTTTTTAGGACCCCTTCTTTGCGAAGACTCTGTTGGGTTTTCTTGGGGCAAGGAACTGCTTGATTCAGTGGAACTGACTGGTTTAACTGAAGTACTATTAGTGTTCGGGGCTTCCAAAAGACTGCTGAGTAATGCAATGCTTTGCTGTGCAGTTTGATACACTCCAGCAAAGAACTTGTTTGGATCAAATTCAACATCCTCACCATCTTCACTGCTGTCATCTGTATTGTCTTCTCCTTCCACGGCTCTGGAATTATGTCATACACTCGAATAATCATTTCAAAATAGGTACTCTTTCATTTGTGGAATATATCCTTATTTCCTCGAAAATATGTTTCGGAATGTTATTTTTAATATTATTCCATAAGTTGTGATTATCACGTTAATCCAAGATTTAGATATTTAAATAATATCTTTACCAATTGATAACGATATCGATAATCGAGGGCTTCAAGGCCACCTTCATAATCCACAAACACAGCATTATTTTTTAAACTGTTGACGAAGTAATTAATCGTAGGAATAACCTAATAACCTTGATCATGAATGAATGCATCGGCAAGCAACTATGAAGATTGGGCTATAACATACTCGTATTATAAGTAAGGCTATTTACGTAACTTAAAGTCAGACCTAATCACCGAAAGCAGTTATAGCAATTATTCCTACTGTTATAGATTCCATTTTCTATAGTACTTCTAGTTCTATGGTACTTAGTTTCTTTCTGTTTCGAATGCTGACAGAATCATCTATTTCAAGAAAATTATATTTATTAACTTACGTTTCTTTCGGTGGCTCCGTCATTTCCATCAAACTCTCGTTAGCCTTAAAGCAGCCTAGTGGAACCTTCTTTTCGGACACGAAGATAGTCCCAGGTTCAAGGTTGACGCAACCTCGCAGACCATCGGCGGTAGGAGCCATGTGAGTGAAAGTGGCGCACATTTGGAAGAGCACGCCCATCACAAGGCATAGAGGATCTGGGTTTGATGCTGTAACAGAAATAGAAACCATTTTAGGAGACATAGTCTGAGTTTAAATGAAATAAAGATACATAAAACGTTATTCTGTTAAAAAGGGAACCAACTCGTAGGTAAGATGACGACCTACCTATAGGTGTATGAATTATTTCATATTCTATAATCGAAAAATTTATGTAAATTAATAAAACTATACGTGTCGTAGGGCAGCACGTATTCTGATAAAGGATTCGAGGTGTGTGAGAGTGTACAACTTTAGAGGTTTATTAGAATTTTACAAGTTTTACAATTAAATGAAAGAAAATTTAAAACTCATATTAAAAGTACACTTTGTAAACATATTACAAATTAGAGGATTATATCCAAGATAAGAATGCTTGGAAACATGCTGGTCCAGCTCCATAGGATAATCTAGAATCTTGACAAAATCAAACTGGTTGCTAATTTAAGTTGTATAAATTATTATATTTTATTATATGACACTGATTTTACATTCTGTGATTACTTCCTCACACACTGACTTATTAATTGTAACTTTTTTTTGGAAAATCATCTATTTTTACAATGTTTGTAAATATGTGAGAACCATGTATCTATCACATAAGTAATTAATTTATCTGTTGTTGCTCTCTTTAAAAAAATATTTTTACCTATATTGTGGTATAGTAATTTATTTTTAGATGCATCGTCTTCACATATAATTATATAACTAATGTACCTACATATACAATATATTGTAAAACATTTTAAAAGAGTAACGGTGGAGTTTCTTGCCCATTCTTCTCCATACGAAAACTACCTTTTGGAAGGGGCGACTAATCAATTTTTTTTTTTTGTAATTGTTGACGTTCAAAAGTGCCTTGCAAGGGCCTATTTGAAATAAATTATTTGACTTTGACTTTGACTTAGTAAAAGCCTTTTACGAGTATCAGTCTTTTGGTGTGACAGGACACCTTACGTTGGACAGCTCCATAACCAACCGTCGCTGAATAGGAATGTTTTACTCGGTGTGAGGTGAAGCAGTAGTACTAAGGCGCCATCTCTACGGACGAGTCAAAGATTTAAATCGTATCGAGTAACGAAGCCAAGTGTGGGTTACTCTTAAGATAACTAATATTACCAAATTAAAAACCAGCCAAGTGCGTCTCATATCACGCACAATGAAGGGTTGCATAGTTGCGATGAATTTATTCTAAGAACAACCCTATCCTTGTAGTTGAAAAACATGTTCTCCCATACATTACAACTGCAAATATAAGTTGGTCAATTAACTTGTAGTCTACTTAGCTATGATAGATTTCGTTTTAACTTCGTTATGTATACCACTGACGCGAATTTTTTCACATATCCGGGGGGGGGGGGGGGGGGGGGAATTAGCACTTTGAAGCTTAATATTTCGCAAACGGATCCCTGAATGGATTTCATACACCATATTTTAGATAGACGAGAAAAACCTACCCTAAAAATGTTTTATGTAATGATTTTATTTTACCATTTTATACCGTATACCCATGGCAAATTACAGCTTTCTAGTACTAAGAGTAGAGACTCTTAGTATTACAAAGCTGTAATTTGTCCGTCGGTCTGTATATCTGTCCGCGGCTTAATTCCTCTGAGTTAAGCCGCGGACAGATATACAGACAGATGGACATGGCGAAACTATAAGAGTTCCTTGTTGACTACGGATCAATGGAATGAAACATAATATAACTTCACTAGGAGCCACAGCTTCCGGAGTAAATGAAAACAGAAAGGAAGTGCAAGCCGCGAGAGTAACAGGCACTGCATTCTACTTTCTCGCGAATTTATCCGAGAAACTTCTAGATGCAAATATAGGTGATTGCAGCTGCTCAGGTGGCGGAACAACTTTCTTTAGAAATGCGGGCGAGCGCCCTTATTGAAAGTTCTATTCAAACAAGCCAATAGATGTGGTTACAAATTAGAAAATTATTTAAAGTAAAGAACGTGTCGTTCCCAATAGATTCTACAAAATAAGGTACTCTGGTCGGTGAAAAGAATTTGAAAACATTAAGACACCTTTATAAAAATAATTAACGTACCTTGGATTTTTTCATAATCAACTTTCTTTCCGTGTGAGATTTGTACAAAGAAGCCTTCATCCTTTGAAAGATACCTCATGTGGATGCATTCTGAAAGTTGTAAAGAAAACATTTGTTAATATTTATTACTACAGTATTTCAATCGTGTTACTCAGTAACTGGGTTGTGGAGGTCAGATAGGCAGTCGCTCCATGTAAAATACTGGTATTCAGCTGCATCCGGTTAGACTGGAAGCCAACCCCAGCATAGTTGGGAAAAGGCTAGATAGATGATGTGATTTAAAAGATGAACCCATAGAAAAATAAATTATTTTCTCCAGGCAATCAAAAATTACATTTCTCATACATTATTTGATGTAAATAAGTTCAATTATCGCAATTTCTTCAATGTTATATTAAAGAAATACGTACTTGCTCCTGATGGGTCATAGGAGGTGATGTTCTGGTCGATGCAGCAAGCGCAGGCCGGACCCTTGCACTTCCACTTGCAGGACGGGTCCTCACGAGGCTCTACAGCTGCTGGTACTGCTGGGTCTAAGAGCTTCTTGGCATCTTCTAGGTTCAGGTAATCTGTGAACGAAATAAAAACGAAATTTTACTTAGTATTTTTAAACATTTGTGTTTATAATCTTAACGCTATTTTAATGACTGACGGACTGTCTTGGTTTAGTGGTCGCAAGGGCTACTGCTCAGCATGAGGCCGTGGGTGTTTTCCATCTGGAATTTTTCAGTAGCAGCCAGGATTTTTTCTGAGTCTGGATTTGTGCCAGTTTAATGGGAATAGGCTCGCCTCCCATTACACGGGACTTAAACTTAGCTGGCGAAATGTGGGTGTACTATAAGTACATCTCTGCCCAACCCTTCAGGGAAACGAGGCGTGATGTTATACTATTTTAATTACACATTACATTTTCTGATGGCAATTATAGTACTCGTATATTTATCATTACTAGTGGTCGCCCAGGGGCCGAAATTCGACCACAATTCATTTAAATGTCATGATTCTAAGGTAGCCATCTTATGTCAAACGCATGGTGGTGTGTGTAATATTATTTTATTAATTTAATTTATTTCTAATGTATATTATTTAAAAATATTAGCTTTCTGCACTCCTTCTCCATTTAAACTTTAACTATGCCAAATTTCGTACTCCTCCATCCGCGTAATATTCCTAAAAAGGGGTTCAAAGTATTTGCTTCACGTATTAATATAATAATTATAAAATTAAAATATATTTTATAATTATAGTTATTGTTGCTGGTTGGCTGAGGATTTTTTTTTGTGTACCTTCATATTTGGAGTGGAGCTGATAGGTTTCAGCCCTGAAAGATCTTATGATAGAGTTTATGGTCGAGATTCAGATGGAGGTAACAATGAAAACTTGAACTAGATTCTGATCTAGTTTGAAAAACTTTTCTCTTTGTAACATGCGACCCGTATAATATACGATTGTGTTGGACGTAATCCTAATTAGATTTTATTATATTGTTAGGATTGTTACGCTTTCTAATCTTAGGTACGATGAAAGTAGATATCTATTATAGGAGTTGCACGCTAAGACAATGCCTAGGTCCCGTATATTATACTTTACCTTTTACCTTTTCATGACTTATCAGAGCCCAAAAACAATATCCTAAATAGGGTAAAGTAATAAACAAACGAAATAAAATTTAAGAAGAGAAAAATATTTTACTAAAACTGATTTTTTTTTTCCACTTGGGCACGAATGGAATGAATCATCATCATCATTTCAGCCAAAAGACTGCTGGACATAGGCCTCCCCAAACGAGAGGGTTTGCCATAATCGCCACGCTTGGTAGGCGGGTTGGCTATCGCAGTATGGTGTTAAAATGCATAGAGAACGCTGCTGCCAATTCTCTAGTGTGTTCCTTAGTCGCCTTTTATGACACCCACGGGAAGAAATGGGATGGTACTATTCTCTCCGTCCGGCACCACATGGACAGCCACCACGGGCACCAGATGGAACGACTACATGAATAAAATGAAGAATATTATGCCAGAAAAGCCAGAGATTTTTTAAATTAATCTTTCTTCCTTTCAGTAGTTAATATATTGCTGAATATACACTCTTATATACTTCTACAGTCACTCACTTCTATATACTCTTAGATATTCTGACTCTTTTTCTGGAAAACAGTACTGCAATGAAAACTATGGCACATGGCTTGAATACCTGCTTTCCTAACAATAACCTTCACTAAAAGATAGTCTTTTCGCGACAAATAACTACACGTCAGTTTAAAACACAATCGTAAAGAATGTACTGTAAGTATGTAGTGTATATGTATGTTTAAGGAAAAAACGTTCGTCAAATACAGGGGACGCCGTGACAAGCCAAAAAAATATCGTGTCCAAAAATTGTTTGGTAGTTCTAACTTTCACTAGTTGGGTGCGCTTACGCCTTTGTTTTGTTTATGGTTCACTGTTACCGTAGATGATGGAACAATGTCTATTTTGCCTTGTTATGTAAGACATGTGTCACGGAACGTACGTTTTCTTTTGTTTTTGATTGTAGATAAATTGTTTGTTGCTCTGGGTATGAAAGCGTGACAACGGTTTCTGTTGTTCTCGTATGCTAGCTTAATCGATTACTGTTTTGAATATAGTTATTAGAAGGTACACTGCCACTCTAATTGACTTTTGCTTCCTGATTAATTGAATGACTGTCTTCTCGTTGATCATGAACGTTTTCAAGTTGTTCACAATATTTTCAGAATATCTTGCTTGTACAGTTATTAGCGGATTTTTATCAAAACTGAATTATAAGTAGACCGCTACATTCAGAATTTCTTCCCATTTCATATTTACAGTTATGAGAGATAATTATGTGCACACAATTATCTCCGCATGCTTTATTTAGTATTTAGGTCAACTAAAACAAAACTGAAATAAATATCTGGCGGTCTGCTTACTTATTTCAGCCTCTAGCAAATGTTAAATGTAAGAGAAGCATGTACCATCAAAGAATCGAAGAAGTTCATATCTAACCAGTTTCAAAACAAAATCCCGTGAACACGATGACCACATCTGTTACCGGCCCGGTTCTATAGCCATCGAGCGCTGCAAGCAAGAATAGTCCTTACGGTGGTTAGATATGCACTTCTTCTATGGTTACCTATATTAAGAGATACAATTATGTACCCTTACTCATGAAGAGTAAAAATTAATAACTTTTACACCCTCTAGGCTCCTAATAGGTACTAAGTTTCTAAATTATGTTTACAGAGTAAAAGTTGGCACTTAAATGAATCATGTCATGATTAAGGCAAACAGTTAACGTATGCATATTCTTAAGGTTCTTCAATTATCTAAGCGTGTTCTTCGGGGCTCAGGCCAAATAAAAAATCAAGACAGAGCGCTGCGAACAATACAGTGAAGCATGCCAAAACTACACCTCACTAAGTGCACACATGTTTAAGAAACCGGCCTCACGTCCATGTTAACGACGCTATGTCTTGTTTTTTTATTTGATCTGTGCTTCTGGGTACATTCATTTTCTGGGATGAAAGTTCCAGTCGTATGTTCAAGACTCATCGAATACAAAATATTGGACGTTTTTAAAAACCTTTGTTAATTCCCACTGTGCTGTTTTGCCTTGCAAACATTAATTTACTATTGTAATGTTTAAAATGGTTCACGGTTTATTATAGCATGCTATGAAGGAACCTATCGTCGACAAGCTATTATTCAAAATTCGAATAAAACTATACTTAATAAATTAAAAACTTTTCAACTATCCGCTCTTAGGACGACCCACTGACCCTAGTTTCTCCTGGAAACATTTTTCTACAATGAAGTAAAACACATGTAGGTACCAAGTTCCTTATGTACAACGGTTCATTAAATTATAACAAATAATTAATGCAATATTCATTCACACCATATCTGTTATTCATTAGACGCAACCTTAATAGCTTCCTGTCACACACAGCTGTCAATCACAAATACATTAATCACTGCAAGCCAATTGTTGCTCTAATACATACACTTTCTAATGAGGTACTTAGAAGATCAAACGTACTTACCCAAAATGTTTGCACAGTGCGCAATCGCAAGTACAGCGAAGAGCAAAGAAAGTGTGAGTTTGACCGACATGTCGATCAGCTGTCACTGTCACGGATCTCGGTGTAAAACGAACGAAAAAGTCGATTTATTTTATACCGCGCTTTTTAAAGGAGCTAGGCTCGTGTGCTTGGAGAAGGCGACCGTCGCAAGCGTCGGCAATACACTGCTCCTTCCCAGAGATCTCGCTCCGGCCGTTTCACCTCGCTCACAATAGAAGGTGAAATTTAAATAAAGCATAACGCAGTATTATAACGACATGCATCAGTGAGATGCAACGAGAAAGCGGCTGTCATACTCCCCCTAATTCAGCCATGTTTGTTTTAATATTGGGAAAACTACAGTATTTTGTTTATGGACTTTTAGTACGTACTTAGGTATAATGTAGGAGCTCGAAACTTGTTTGTTCGCTTTCTCCCAGTCGTTATAGAGGCTTCGATGTGTTTATAAGGCAAACAATAAAAGTGGTGACTGGTGACTAATACGTTTCATATAATAATGATATTGTGTTTAGAGAAATTTAACTGTATGTACTTACGAAACTACTGCTAAGCACTTGTGCATAATTTTAGAACTAATTTGCATGAATTTAATTTCTAGAAGGGTTGTTTATGAGAGAGAGGTTTTATTTTTCTTAGTAACTTGTAGAATTTTTAATTTTAAAATATTATTGATACAGTCGTTATTGGGGTCTATATCGGCGTGAATGTAATTAGCATAATTTGTTTTGTTTTTAATTAGGTAACCAAACTGTATTATAAGTCTATAACCAATGTTAAGTAAGCGAAATCAATTTAAATATGTAGTTAGCTTACACGATGTCTATGAAGACGATGGTACCTATAGTCTTTAGTTACGTGATACAATATCAAAAGAAAGTAGTTAATAAATTATTATGGTTACATTTACATACACCATGGGAAAATTTCTGCGAATTTTCTAGCCAGTATAAAAAGAAATGATAAAAAAAAACCCCAAAAACTCAAAAGAGTCCGCGCCACCACTCAAGTCCGATAGACGCGGCGCTATTGTCTATGTCATTGCATTCAATTGCATTTTTTTAAAATGTAGTTCCACGTTTTTCCACCAGAGTTTAGCGGTGGCGTGGACTCTAGAATCAACTGGAATCGAATCAATGGCTTAACTTGTATATCATGTGGTACTATTCTGTATAGGTATAATACTACACTGTACATTAAAGCAAATAGCAATAATATCAGTAGTAGTAGTAGCAGCTTTTGAACTCACAAATATCGAGGCGAGAAGAGAAACAGAATAAATCAACTTTAAGCACAGAACCCATTTTATCTTGAATTTTTAGGGCAGAGTTTTCAATAGATAGATTACTTTTATTTGAACAGTCATTTTATGACAGTTTTACAAGTTTTCTATACATAACCTGCTATATTTATTCTTTAGGCAAAAGTTATCTGACGATTGAAAAATTGGCCCTTACTGAAAAATACAGCGTACGAGTATAATTATTAATTTCAACAACAATAATTTACGTCATGAAGTCAAACAAAAAAAAGGAGCATGTACATAGAAAGCTAGTGTTATTCTGGTTCGTCTGCATGTCCGTCTGACGGTCCACAGTGAGGTGCGCGCGCGCCACTGCCCCACTTGCGGGTCGTTGTCTTGAAGACGTTGTAGACCACGTTACGTGATAGAACTGGCGATGGCAGTTAATTGTTACGTGGGTATAAAAAACAGGTAATTCGCGCCCATCTAGATTTAAACAAACCTTTCAATACTATCTTTAGGCAGAGGGCAGAATGGCTTATCTACAATGGATTATTATTATTCATATTAAGTGGTCATAGTAAAAGGAAATAGGTAACATAGGGTTGATGACAAAAAAAAATGTTTAGTCCGTCATGGAGATTATTAAAAAATATTGGACCCGTATTTTATTTTTTATTTTTTTACGTAATCTAAAGATTACGGCGATACATTGAGTTAAAATGTGCAATGATTTCACGAGTATTTAGATTTTATACTTATACGTAGTTGTGGCGTAGCGACCCCCACTCCCCAACTAAAAATGTGTTTTATCTAAGTATTTTTTTATTAATATGATAAAGCAAAAAAATACGTGTATAATATTTTTTTATTATCTGACTAACGGACTAATTAGAATTCCTTATTTTTTACCCAGGCTTCATCCCTATTCTTGATAATTTCTTAAACGATTTAGTAGGTAGGTAATTCATCAATCATTTAATTATTTAGTCAGTAAAGTATTCATATTTTCTTAATGAATACCATTGTATCGAGTATCTTCACAATAATAAACTTGATTCAACCGAGTGCCTTTGCAATAACATTTGATGTACTGTGACGCACGTACGTATTTCCAAGTTTAGGAACGTGCAAGCTGTTGAAGACCAACCTTTATTAGCAATCAGCTATTAAAAACAAGATTCGTAAAACTTTAATTCATAAAAATAAATAAAGGCCAATTCAGATTAGAGATAACTTTAGATCAGTTATGCATGTATTATTTTCCGGTAAGGTTTTCCTGAAAATCTATCATTGCCAAACAGTACCAGAAGCCTTCAACAAATGTTTTCCGCTATACATGACTACAACCTACCTCGAACCTATGTATGGAATTTAATGGAACATAACTTGATTCCGGGATAGCATACATAACTGTTTTTGTAACAATATTCGAACATGCTTTTCGCCGTTTACAGCTGCTAAAAAAATCAAGACAGGCAAGCGTAACTAATTAATTAGCAATAAACTTGATAACTACGTATAATTATCGTTTATTGACTTTAGTTTTCATTTCGATACTGAAATACGCTCGATTGGAGGTAGATAAATATCAATATGCTTCTTTTTAGGGTTCCGTACCTCAAAAGGAAAAAAAACGGAACGCAAGGTTCACTCGTGTGTCTGTGTGTATGTCTGTCTGTCCGTCTGTTATAGCCAATTTGCTCCGAATCTAATGGACCGGTTAAGTTGAAATTTGGTACACATATGTATTTCTGTGACCCAAACACGGACGTGTAATGTAAATAAATAAATTAGGGGAGGGACACAGGGGCACATTAGAAAATTAAAAAAAAAAGTTTTGTAAACTGTACCGCGTGACATACCAAATGAAAGGGCTTATTGCGAGGATCTGAAAAACATTTTTTTCCCCCGCCCTTATCTCGAAACTACTGAGCCAAAAAAAATTGAAAAAAAATCGGAGAATGCTTCTTTACTCATATATATTACAGGAAAACCTACAAAAAGTCTATGGTCTTAAAATAACATGGTAAATCTCTCAATATTGTTCGTACAAACTAACATTTGCATTTGGAATGTATGGGAGAACATGTTTTTCAACTACAATGTTAAGTTTGTTCGTGGAATAGATTTATCCCAACTACGGAACCCTCGATTGTGCGTGGTTCGACACGAAATTGGCCCATTTTTTGGGCTTCTGATTAAATTCAGTTTAATTTGTAATCAAACCTCGTGTCAGCTGATAATTTTGATCAACTAATGTATTGTCGACGCTACCTTGCATCTTGCCTTGCCTTGTAATTATCGCTAGTATGGACGCAAAATGATACGCGATCATGCTAATCTTTTAATAAATTGATACACCAAAATTATTCAAGTGTGGACAAGGCCTAATAAACAACAACTACTACAAAACGAAATAACACTTGACTTAAACGTTACCACAGCACCAAAGCTTCATGTATATGACGCCGGAGCCACACTGGAGCAGCATCGGCGCCGGACTTCAAGATGAAAAAAAAAAAACACTATCTGCAAAATATACGCGGTGCCGCGGCGTGGCTGGGGCGCAGGGGCGATATTCATTCGTATACACAAACATGCGGTCCGGCGTTGCGCCCGGTGCGGTTCCGGCGTCGTGTACAAGAAGCCTAACTGTGGATCTTACCAGTGGTGGACTTAGCCTGATGGGACCCGGGGCGGCAAAACTAAATGGGGGCCCCGCCCAAATATGCAGAAAAGTTTGATAAGTAGTATATAAGAGCATGCGAAGTGACCTAGAAATTTTAAAGCTCAACTTTTTTGCACCCTACGTTTATATTTAGCATACGTAGGGAGGCCCCCAACTGCCTTTTATATACTGAATATATTTTGGCCTTATTTGGGCCTTTACTCGAGATTTGGGGGCCCCCCAAGACCGGTGGCCCGGGGCGAGACCTGCACCTGCCGCCCCCCCTTTAGTCCGCCAGTGCATCTTACAAGTTTTTATAAAAAAGAGAGTTTTACGTGGGAAGTTGAATCGACGTGTATTTATAGGAAGCAGTGGCCCAATTACAGAAGTAAGAAAGAAAAGTTGAATATCGATTATGGAGACCGCTTTCAATGCCTTAGTTGGCTTTCGAGTATTTTTATTGCCTCCTAAATTACTCACTATTAAATTCAGGGTTAATAAAATATGATCTATAGGTATATACACACTTTAAACGTTTTTCGTTAACTTCATACTGGTCATTCATCTTTGGTGTAGAAATATTTTATAAATAATCTAGTTTAGTTTTTGAATGATTTAAAATTATGATAAACATTTAAACACATAAATAAATGAACGACTTGAGTGAAAACTAAAGCGATGAATGCAAATGTTTGCTTTTATTGGCCTTCGATTGCTCTTGGGGTTTTAAAATGTATGAAAACCTAATCCTTACTAATATTCTATATACTCCCAACTAATATTATAAATACAAAAGTGAGTTTGATTGTTTGTCACGCTGTCACGCTGAACGGATTGACCGGAATTTGGCACACGAGTAGACCATAACCTGGATTAAGACATAGGATTCTTTTCCTCCCGGTAGTAGGTTCCGGTGGGATAATTTCCGACATGCACGCGGGCCAAGCCGCTGGCAAAACAAAGTACTATCATTAAAATTTACCAACAGACTGATTACATAATTTATTAACTATAATTTAAAAAAAACCTAAGAAACTCTCACTTCTAAAAATAAACGCAACAATACGTAACTAAACAAAATACATACGCACATTACACACTAACATATAACACAATACAATATATTATGGCGCCATAAAGGTTACACCATAGCCATCAGCATGGACCCGCTGACGATGGACCACAGTGTAAACACGTGTATACGTGTAACAAGAGTGGTCAGAATTCGATCCCATCCACTTTCTCTGCGGGAAAGTGACCACTCATGGACCAAATGCCAGTGGTGAACGACCCGACTGGTTTAGTATGGACGATGTGAATTGGCCACTGATGGCCGATTCCTATAATTTACGGACCGTTATTGCTTAAATTAAGACTTTTGCTTGTATATTTACCAATAATGAAACAAATCAAAGGTCTCGCATAGTACATTTTCCCATATGGAAGTAGCTATCACAGGTAAAATTAGCTTACGGATTTATTTATATGTCCAGTTTGGCAATAAAAAAGCTACCATTGGTAATATAACGATTCGTTTTTGTTCAAAGAAACCGAGCATGAGTCGGTTGGCTATTTTGGGAATAAGGTATTATGAAAATGATTACTAAACAGTAGTTATAAATACTTTTTTTTTGTATTTTAAAGGAGATTTGTCTAAACTACTACCTGGTTGAATTGATTTTCATTTAATTGTATAAGTTTTGTTCTTATTTCCTATTAAAATTTATTAGTCAATGCCAAATGAAAAACAATACACAATATTTTTAGTCTTCCATTCAATTTATTTTAATTTTATTTACGACTCTTTAGTGCATTAAAGTTACTTCGATGAATTTATTCTTTGGAACGTAAGGTGAAGTAAACCGGATCTTATATTTTCATAGCTGAATTTATTACTCTATATTTAAACCTTATTTATTTTATTTGCTTAAATCGGTTCGCGGAAGTTAAACGGGACACAATAAAATATTTATTGTTATGACGTCTTTAGACATCAAGCGCGCACGAAAGCGTAACAAACCATAAATAATGTAATTTTCTTTTGAATGGAAAGCTGTTTGTAGTTGACGTGTAAATAATTCTATGGTCAGGTTTTTATTCCGCGCTCCCAAGAGCTTTAAAATGAATTTGTTTACGACAATGCATAGCGTCACTATTGTATCCAAGAGCATCGTTCTACACAAGACGTTTCTGGAACTTACGAAGAAATGAAACGCATGTCTGAGAAACAACCACTGTTTCTACATTTCCATGGAAATGATGCTAAACGTGTTTTTTTTTTAAATTTAGTTATGTAAGGTTCTGTAGTGAACATATTTGGATAAGAAAAATGCCTTTGCAGTTGGCAATTTAATTAAAATTGTTTATTTTTAATAAAGTACCGTGATATACACCAACTGTTGGTACAATAAAGTAACGCTCGAGACTATAAATCATATGTTAACAGAAATAAATACGTCAAGCAATTATAAAAATTACAAGCAAACAAAAACAATTGCATCCGTCAATTAACCTAGCGCATCGTTTTCACACCCCAAAAAAGCTCACATTAAGTGCCTATCATTTCCTTCTCAAGTAGCGCTGTAATCAACACTTCGAATGCCGACTTTACTTGACACTGAATTCTACATACCCGACCAACTGCGTCTCTGCTTTCACCCATCCTTCATCGTTCGTACAAGAGTGAAAGAGAGGTCCGACGGACAGTTTTCCTTTCTCACCCACTGTTATACGTCACTGCACATTTCTCCCGGAGCGACTCGAGGCTTACAACAAATCAGTGTTGCTGTTACTACGGTGTCGTCTGCGTTTTTAGATCCATAAAGTGTGAACTCGTAATATTGTAATATATTATAATATTGTACTCGTAATATATATTGTATTTATTAGTCCGTGGATTGAATGTGTCGATATTTCGAGTGTTGAATTATTTGATTAATTATTGAAAATTTTGACTAGAAGGTAAGATTTTACTTTAAAATTTTTGTTGTTTTTCTATCCAATATTTTATGATGAGATCTTTCAAGAAAAATATTTCTGGTAGCAATTTTTAACATAAAATAAAATATATTATCATTTTTTCAATCCAATATATATTTGTCTATCAAAATAATGTACACTTAAGAAAGTTCAGTAGCAAAACATACATATTTATGTAAACACGCTTGCATAAATCTTCTCATAAGTATCGGTTGCAATGCGCAGTGGAAAAGACTTCAACGCGCTACTAACTCAGCATTCTAGGAAAATTATGTTTTCCAACTCAGATATTTTATTTACGTGTGTTACTTAAAATATTTAGTGAATGCAGACTGTATTAGAGAAAAAATTGTTGATGACGTAATATAGAAGTTATATGCAACATATAGGTATAGTAATAATGATATTTATTACAAATAATCGACACTTTTCCTTGCATGTCTTGTGTGTCTTCCTGCTATTTTTACGTATATTGTTATATCTCTTAATATTTGCAGGCAGGGAGCCAGTCTTCAGGATGAAGCTGTCCCTGGTTTTTGAGCTGCTCCTAATATTCATACTCTTAGCCTTTGCCGCTTCGAAGAGTGTCAGTAAGTACCCTGGACTATACATCACTAACTAATCAATAACCATGTTCATATTAGTCAAGCGTCAGAATTTAATTTTCTAACAAAAAATTGTGTACCACTGATTGATTGCTGTCGTGTCCATACCTCGAACGCACTACTAGTACGGTCAGTAAACGTATCAACATTTTGTATGCTCAATACAAAGTAGAGGTGTCCTTTTAAAAAACTGTGAAAGTCGACGAGCGACCGGTTGTCATAATTTTATTTGTGTTTAATTACTTTCAATAAAACATCGTATAGCGTGTAACTCGTATGAGTATTGCTCATTTTTTGTTAACGCGATGAACACGTGAATCAACTTATGATATTGCTGTGCTGAATATGTCATACGTTTTTCACAAAAAAAAAACATAATTTGTCCAAGATTGTATTAAAACTTTGTACGGAAAGTATTATATGTATTGACTAAAGCAGTTAATTAGTCACAATGCTTTACAACGACGCAGTTAATCTTCTTTCAGTCAATTGCAAAACGTGATGAATGAATCAATCAATCAAATACTAAGCTTATAGTTAGTCAGAAATGCTAGCAAAAATAGGCTCTACGTATGTATCTTAGACTAGCAGCGCCCCACGATTTCACCCCCTTAAGTTTCGATTCCAAGGGAATATTGGAATAAAAATTATTCTATGTAGTAATTCAGGCTATAAACTATCTGTATGCCAAATTTCATCCAAATTCGTTCAGTAGTTTTTTCGTGAAAGAGTAACAAACATCCATCCATCCATCCTCATGAACTTTCGCGTTTATAATATATTAGTAAGATACGTATAAATCAAACGGCATAATGTTTGAAATCAATGGCGCTGTGTGTACAACAATACCTAATTTCCTTCAACCGATTAGACAATCAATTGAGAAAATTTACGTCACATGCATTACTTTTAGGTAAAGAAAAGAACAATGTGAAGAAAGGGATCCAGACCAGGAATGAAGACGATAAAATTGAAGAGAACAACATAAACAAATACTGCAAATGCGTGGAGGCTTATTGCAACTGCTGTCGGGAGTTTAGACTGCCTGTTGTTGAACTAAATGGACCAGGTAAAGCCTTATTAAGTATCTGATAAAAGACAATAATGCCCTTAGTATAGATATAGAGTTTGATTTCTAAGCTCACTAGGTTTTAGACAGTCGGTATAGAAATTGGACAGCTTATCAATTTTGAAGGCGATACTTATGTCTTAAGTGAAATCTGTCGAATAATATTTAACTTATCGATACTGTGTCGACTTTAAATTGAGCTATGAATATTTAGTATTAGATATTGTCTTTCCATATGCTCAAATTCATTTAGAAAATCGAACACAACGCGCCACCGCCTGCGCCATCTTCACAATAAATATTCATGAACGTAACCAATTTCACATCCACATTTCTGACCTCTCTCCATTTAGTTGCTAACGGAGAAAATTGATTTTTCAAGAATGTTCTTTTACGCATTAAAAGCTGTTATGTAATTTCATTCATGCGTTCTGAACTACTCGTAAAAGGCATAACTCGTAAAAGTAAGACGAGGTCAGTTACAACATTTGCACTGATGGTAAAGTC
The DNA here is from genome assembly GCA_947364205.1 of Agrochola lota. Classification (NCBI taxonomy): domain Eukaryota; kingdom Metazoa; phylum Arthropoda; class Insecta; order Lepidoptera; family Noctuidae; genus Agrochola; species Agrochola lota. The sequence goes on along the minus strand of OX376219.1, from coordinate 16,740,795 downwards.
CGGAATATTGAACTGAGTCATTTCCAGTATGGAACAAACGTTTCGGATCTTTGACTTCGAAATTCCGTTGAAGCTGACGAAATCTATAAAAATATCAAATATTCAGTAGCTTATCAAACAAATTCACCTTTCATTACGAATTAAGAAAGTAGTCATAAATGTTGTAATCGATCCCAGATCCATAGAGATTACATACTAATATTAATTAAATATATTTTGTATTCTTTCAGGATGCGCCTCCTTGATGTACCTCAACGGTGACAAAATGTCCGTGTCGTTAAGTTTCGGAAAGAAGGTCATAACTAACCGGACCCTGTCGAGTAAGTTTTTATGTTTGTTTTCACTTTTGATTTTAAGCTGCTGAGACTTTTGCCATAAACCTCACGTCTCTAACGTCGGCTAGAATGAGATTACTGTACTTTGACACAGTGATTTATTACAAATTATGATTTACTTAATATTATGTTATTTTCATAGGCCGCAAGCCCAGCCCTGTCTGCATGCCACTGCCAGGCGGTGTGTCCAAGTTTTGTGGACGAGTATACAACATCGCCCGAGCTGGTGAAGAATTCAGAGCTTGTCTGGGCTTAGAGCTTCAATCGAAGAGTACAGTGGAAGCTGCCGTTCGAGTTTCCTGCTTCAAATTTGGTCCTAGGGGCGTGACTTCTGAGCCAGCTGACCCATTGCCTTTAGTTCCTCAAGATGAGAAGGCTGAAGACGATGATGATGACGATTATGAAGATGATGATACATTCGGACTCGGGGCCGAAGAAGATGATGACGACGATGACGACGATGATGACGATGATGACGGTAGGTGTCCCATCAACAACTTCAAAACAAACACTATGTTAAAATAAATGAAGTTGAAATTGTTAATTAATAACCGACTTTTATATTTTCCAGGTACACTCGACGCCGTCAACGACGTAGACAGTGCCGATTACACAGGTTTCAGTCTTCTCGGAGAAGATTTATTGGGAGACCTGTTTGGATCTACAGGTGGAAAGAAACCGAACAAGAATAAGAAGAAGCAAGCACCTGCCCTGTCTACAACGACAACCACTAGACGACCTCGACCCTCACGAAGGCCTTCGAGGAGACCTGGCACCAGGACTACAACACCACGCCCAAGACGCACTACTACTGCAAGAGTAACTAAACCTTACGCTGGAAACAGACGACCAACTCGCAGACCTAACAGGAGACCGACTAGGAAACCAACTACGGAAAGTACTTCTACATCAATTCTCACGACGACAACCACTACAGTTAGACCAAGTTCACCAGTAGTATCAAGTTCTGTTACCGCTGCTATTCAAACAACAGAACGTAGTCCAGTCATGAACACTATTCAAGAGCAATCACTTGCACCAGTTTCTATAACGTCTGAGAATCCCACGTCAATCTTATTGCCCAGTGGAACTACTCCTAAAAGTGTAAACGATTTTGAAGATCCCGGTCTAGAAATGTCATTAGCACATATCACTGGTCAATTATCTGCGATGCCTGTTACGCCCATGATTTCAAATCAAGGCAAAGATTCAAACGAGATGAACAAAGAAGAAGAACCGGCCAACTACGAGAAAGTGATTACAATTACCCCTAAAACACCGTCAACCATTTCTTTCATCCCTACTTCTGAGGAACCTGTTAACGATGACATGATTCAAATTGTACAAAGTCTTGACTCCGCTTCCGCAGAAACCATGCCTGAAAGAGAAACGATATCTGGAGACGAAAGTAGAGCCCATCTATACCAATTTGGTCCACCCGTCCCAGAAAGTTATTATGATGGTCTCACCATACCTCAGAAGAAGAATAGGAACAAACAATTTAACATGCATGATTTAGATGTACTTAATCTGGGTGAGATCGGAGAGACATTGGGCGATGAACTGGGAATATTTGGTAAAAATAAGAGACAACATAGAGACAACAAGGACACGAAAGTTCACGGTGGAAAGGATCAAAGCACGGACTACAACGACTTTGTTGATGACTTTAGTGAATTGGCTTTGATGATGAGGAAGTCAAATGACAATAAGAACAATAAAAATAAGAAGGATAGGAGAAGACAGAATAAAATGATGCGCGAATGGTCACAAGTATGACGTCGTTAGTCAAGCTAGTTCTAAGTAGCTCTAGACATTATTTATTTTTGTTCTTTAACTTATTTATTGTGTGTGTTGTAAATAGAAAACTTTTGTATGAGATAATTTATTTTGCATGAATGAGTAAAAACTTTTCAATTAAATGTCTCTGTTATTAATCCAAATATCATATCCCATGATGATCGAAAATTATAAAAAAAAACTGAATTATACATTGTTGCAGTGTATTTTTGCATGTGAAGATCAGCTGATTCAGCTCATTGGGTTTTGATTTAATGAAAAACCAGAGACAAATAAAACATAAATAAAAACAAAACCTTTCAAACGTTTAAAAACAATAGAAGCAATCACTGATTGTTATGGTCTATTAATTACCAAATTTGTTACGTCCACATTTACTAGAGAACAAAGTTATATTGCTTAACAATAATAAATACAAGATCAGCCAGATAAAGGCTATCGGAAGGACACAAATTGGTCCTGCCACATCATATTGTTTGTTCTAGTCATTTGTTTTACAATGCGAAAGATATGAGTACTTCAGCAATGATATTTATTGCAATAGTTTTCTTAAACTTAAGCATTATTGCTAATGTAACTTCAAGAGGCGCCCAAAAATAACAATAAAAAAATGAGCTAATCGCAGAACATTGCAGTTTCTTATAACACACGAAAGAGGCCCATGCTTCTAAAATATCTATATTAAGTTCAGTATTAACATTATAATGCAGATGATCATGTTCTTAAACATTTTCACACTACCTTGTAGGTAGAAATCCTTATAGTAATCAATACTGACTGTAATGTTTCGCTTCATTACATGCTTGCACTCAATAAATTATGTAAAATTATAGTCATTAATGCATAGTCAACTAACATTTATATAATGTGTGATGTAATAAGCTTGCACAAACTGTTAAATGAAATCGAAGAATGCATAATGAATATTTCATACCTTATTTTTTCATTTTTGTGTTCAGTTCGTATAAGGATAAGACGTTTGTTATTTTTTTCTCTGGTATTAAAATAAACAATAATATATTAATCAGTATATGCAGTGACTTATTACACAATCCCTTTCATTACTCAGCTTGCACCAACATTAAATAATAAACGTTAATGTAATTTATCAATACAAATTCTTTTCACGTATCCATATCGAAAGTACCTACGCAACATTATATAGTTTTAAATTTCAACTTTCTCTCGTACTGACATTAAAATTTAAAACTTGTTCCTATCACTGACTGTACAGCTTTAAATAAACATTGAATGTTTAGTGGTCGACCGTTAAATACTCCCGGTTACTTGCTACGCCTACAATCCGTAATGAGGAGTCAGGCTTAACTGTTCAACTTTACTTATATTGCTCACAGAAAATGGGCCCTTCAGTGAAACTATTTATATTGCTAATGATATCCACCTGCCATTTGGGATTGGGTGAGTGATTTCATCTTACAAAAATAATATTACTTAAGGAAAAGTCTGAGATTTATTATTATTATTATATTTTCTTCCAGGTGACAAAGCATATAAAGTTATAAAATTCAAAGTGCCTCAAACGATATGGAGGCAAGCATTGCAGCCGACTCCTGTACTAAGATCTCCAGTTACCATTACTGTGCCTATTAACGTTCAGGATGAAGATGTTGAAGACGATGACAATGAGATTGAAGATGGGGTTGAAGATGAAATAGAAAACGAAGTCCCACCAGTCGCTGACGCTGTTGTTGAGACTGCCAATGTAACTTCAGTCCTCCAGGATCCAGTACCAGAAGTCAGTACTGCAGCACCAGTTGCACAGAATCCAGTTCTTCAAGATGAAGTAGCAAGTCAACAACCCGTGGGAGATGTTCCTGGTCAAGTCATAAGATTCCCTTGTGCGTGTCGAAGTAGACAGTGTGGATGTTGCACAGGCGCTCTTATGGACCGATTCAGAATGAAAGCGTGTGGAAACATCAGTTTTATACCAGAGGACTTTGTATTCGACGTGAGGATGAGCATCAACAATAATACTGTTGTCCGACGAAGAGTTTCAGGTGAGAATGAACATTAACGTGGGTTTAAGAAAGTTTCTAGTCTTTGGTTTTGAAACATAGTTTAGAATACAAATAAGGTTTCTATGCAACGAAGTCATAAGCAAGCTATTTAAAATCAATGGCATAAGACAAAGGTGCTAATAGAAAGTCATTTCAGCCAGCGACCCGCCGCCGATATGCTTCAATCCTAGAAGAGCTCCATTTGTTCGAGTTTGTGCTGAAATATCCAATATACAAATCAGAAACAGAAACGCTCATGCCTGTTTAGACATCAATGCAGATATTGGAGGATTTCCAGTTTACTCAGCGTCCTTCAGATGTTTCAGGTAATTTTTTAAATATACCCAACTGACTAATAAGCAAAAATCATCAATTATCAATCTATTATTATTACCTTTACAGACTTGGAGCATCTGGAGTACAGACAGGATTAAAACCAAGACCAGTCTCATCAGGACCGAAACCAGTCAGTCTGTATGGCAATAGCGACAATGACGACGATGGTGGTGGTGGTGGCTTCTTAGAAAACGCCGCTGGCAACGTTTTCGGTGGAGACGGTTTATTCGGAGGTGGAGGCTCTAGCGACGACGGCCCTTTCGATGGAATCGGTGACGCCTTTGGAGACCTATTCGACGGCGACTCTTAATCAATTGTGATTGTAACTTAACATACCAGTATTTTAGTATCGTACAAATAATTTATTATTTAGTTAAGTCTATTTATTGTTACCAATAAAATACATTCATAAAACTGAGAATTTTAATGAAATTTGTACTAAAGTGAAGGAATCTGAACTCAATGTGAAAGTGTAAATAATGAGATAAACAACAGATCTTTCTCTGCCCCTGTTGAACCGGTTTACTGCTGTGCATGTGAATTGGAGTGTCGTTCTTGTTCAGACGATAGGCGCACGTGCAGATTCGCGCCATAAAATCGAGGAAAATGTGTTTAGTGATATTTTTAATCGCGGTATTTTGTCTACAAAATATACAAGGAGGTAAGATTATTCAATCACTAATTTATTTAAATCTTATTTACATTTGTGAATTAATTGTAACAGTAAAAACTAACTTTATTGCAGCAACATTAGAAGATCATGTAAACAATACGAAAGGGTCACAATATTTAAATGGAATGGAAGTTCCAGACGATTTCTTGTTGATGATAGATCATTTACGGAGTAACTCGTCACTGGCGACCGCGTTGTCTAGACAGAACCAGGAAACTCAAAACGGGACCTCTTCAACCAACAGGCGGTGTGAGTGCGACAAGGGTATTTGTAAATGCTGTACTGGTTACTTCTTGGATTTACTGAAGCAGAAGGCTTGCATGCGAGTGACGTATCACCCGGGAGACTTTGCTTTCGATGTGGCTATGTCACTCAACAACAGGGTACTCTATGAAAACTCTTTGTCAGGTGAGCTAACATTTATAGTATTCAACTATGATAATTGTGTTGTTAAAAGTACAATGACCTGTAAAATCTTCATATTTTTAATTTCCGAGAAATTGTTCTTTTATCGGAATGATAATGATGATGGCAGTTTTATTCATGATAATACTTTTTTTTAATACTGAGGTAAATGCAATAAATTACCTGAAAAAAAAAACTAATAATGGCAACGAACCCAATTTTTTAGAAACATAACAATATTACGGAATATATTTCAACAAATCTTGGGTGAATGACACGCGGAAGAAAACCCAGTAACTCCTCAAGAAATTTCTGGGATTGGTACTTATTTATTTTAACTAGATAACCAGACTTCCTCCAAGTAGTTTTTTTCTAGAAGTTGTGTCATTGTGTAAGTAAGAAAAAAATATTATAATTTTTCAGGAAAGAACCCCAGACCAATCTGCATAAGTCCACCAAGAATCAACAATTTAAAAGTCTGCGCAAAGTTCTACAATGTATTCTTCCCAGGACGTAACTTTCACTTCTGTTTGGCAATGACAGGACAGTGGCGCTCGTTCGATCTCTTCAATTTCGCTTTTGACTGCCTCCGGTGAGTGAGACGAGTATTTATCGAATAAAGAAATTAACCATACTTTCTACTTACTATGTATGTGAGCTGTAAACTTCCGTGATCCGTGATTAAACTTCTGTGGTTATAAATCTTAAGAACCCTATTAAGCTTGACATAAGTATAACTGAGTCTAATTCTCTACATGTTATTTTTAGGAATAAATTTCATTGGATCGTATAAATCGTTCCGTATGTAACGTACCGTTCGTAACGCAATCAACTCACCCTATGGTTACATGGTTGGCGTTGCGTTGTTTACCTACAATTATTACCCAACAATTATTAAAAGAGTAATTAAGTAAGAGAGAGAGAGTGAGTAATTCAATTATTAGCATTTCCCTGATAAAATTGCCTTTTAAGCACATTATCCTGGGCTACAAAACAACGATGAGTACGTAACTACTTCGTACTTTTTTCTCACCCTTTAAAAAAAACTCTTTCTTCCTTGAATCGACTCTTTCTCATAAATCGGTTTCGACGTTTCGTTTAAAATGCAAATGTACGGAACGCTGTTACTAACTCACAAATCTTTCATGTTTCTGTAAACGTACTTTCATAATTTATTGCATGTAATGTAAGTAATTTTGTACCTAAAATAAATAACAACTTTTCTGCAAATAGCCGATGTATACAGAAATAATCATGCAGAGGGTCATTTACCTCGGAATCAATAAATGCTTATTCAAAAAAAGTTGAGGCTTTTCCTAACTTACGTAATATACCCAAAGCTTATCTTGGAAGAAAGCACACAAGCAGTTTAGATGAACTACGAGTATTTAGTGTTTAAAACAATGGAGATAATAATATATCGAATCTCCATGTGTTGTATTTTCGTCGGAGCTTCAAAGTCTTCGCCTACCTAATTGGGCTGGGCGAAACTCGCGCCCATACTTTTCCAATTCTCCGGCCGGTCAGGAACGAGTCCAAATCATCACACCAACGTGTCTTAGGCCTGCCTCGGTGACTACGCCAATAAATTAAACTATTCTATCCTCAGGATGGGAGCTAATGGGATAGCGATGGTGAAGCCGTACGACGATGTGGGAATCCCGATAGCAAACCCACAAGGAGGACTTGACGCAGTGGTGGATGCAGGAGAGGATGACATCGAAGACTATGACGAGAATGTTGTCAGATCGATACTAAGTCTGTTCGACCGGTGATGGGAAAATGGAGAAGATTCTGGTGTTTGTGAATGTGAATAGGAGAAAAGTTATTTATTAAATTATTTATTTTGCATATTTGTTTGCTCTCAACCTGCAGTAGCTTGAAATGTATGACAAGTTATTATGTCAAGCTACTAACGATCGGCAACTTTAAGTAGGTACTGTAGTCAGCTAACAATAATTAAGTACCTAGATGTCGATTTTCAGAACTGCAGTGAAAGTTTTGTAGACGGCAGAAGTTTAAAGTATAATAAGATGACTATTAGAAGTAGAAATACTGCTATAATCCTTACAGAACGATTTTGTAGACAGAAATTGTCTACCTCATGGCGGTGGCTAATTTAACTTCGTAAACTTCCTAGTCGCTCTATAAATGTGTAACTGAATTAATGCACATTATGGAAGTAGTTTGTCCAGAATCGTTTACTGAATCAATTTCTGTCATCTTAAGTAATATTATAAATGCGAAAGTGAGTTTATTTTGTATGTTTGTTTGTTACGCTTTCACGCTAAAACGGCGGAACTGATTTGAATGAAATTGGCAAATGGGTGGACCATGACCTAGAGAAGGACATAGGCTACTTTTCATCCTGGATCACAGACGAAGTCGCGGGCAACAGTTAGTAATATTATAAATGCGAAAGTGAGTTTATTTGTTTCGCTTTCACACTAAAACGGCTGAACGGATTTGGATGAAATTTGGCACATGCGTAGACAAAGACATGGGTTAGGACATAGAATACTTTTTATCGTGATATTTTTACGGAATCGAGACTTATGCGGGTGAAACCGTGGGCGCAGCTAGTTTTTAATATAGGTATTTTTTTATCCCAAAAATAATTAAAACTACTTAAATTACAGTCACACTTGCGCTGTACAGTCAAAACAAACAAAAATGGACGAAGTACCTACTACTCTAGACCCTTAAACGTGTGCGACAGTGTGCGTGCGTAGATTTATAATGTGACCACAATTTTCTCCCACAATGAGTAAAAATTCTGTGTATGTATTATGATTATATTATAATATATTAATCCCGGGACAAGTTGTAGATTCGGAGCAAAAGATCATTTAGTTAGGAAAACTGTATAGTTATCATATCACGCAACGAGGTGGCTGACTACAAAATGAGTTGGTACGACAGTCGACAACGTCATAGCATTTGCTGCATGTGTGGCGTAGGTGCTGAAGGCCACTGTGACTACACATGGACTGATTATCACAGAGCACAGTTCGATTTCTGGTATTCAGACTACATAAAGTTTGATTACCATTTAAATGTCGCTCGGCGATGCAATAAAAAGAAAATGCGGGTCCTAGATCCTAGGCCACGCGATCCTAGGTGGCGAACCAATGGCACGCGTGCCACCGATGGCACGCTTCAAAATAATATGAGCACGCCACCGATCGAAACGGTTCATTTAAGTTGTTGAAGAATTTAAACCCCACCCCTGTCCTAGGCAAAGAATATCAAACGCTAGGGTAAACAAAATATAAGATAGAAACGTTACTAATTTATTTCTAGATTTTTAACTTACATATAATATAAACTGTCGTTTATAGCTGAAGCATAATTTTGGTGGCGTAAATGTTTTGAACACCGTAGGAACAGCTGCTGGTGGCAGAAATTGGAACAGACAAGTATCTAGGTACGGATGAGAAGTGAGCTACAAGACCCTCTACAATTACTTTAAAAAAAGGCAGGTATCATTCTATTCATTATCATTATTCATCATTCTTCTACATTTATACGTATATCTGTAATTTTTATGTTCAACATATAAAGACGACACGGTTGGCGCAGTGGCTGAGCGATCGACTGCTGCGCAACGTGTCGCGGGTTCGATCCCCGCACGGAACAAATATTTGTATGATCTGCAAGTAGTTGTTCCGGGTCTGGGTGTTAGTGTATGTGAGTTTCTATGTTTGTAAACGCACCCACGATACAAGAAGAAATTCTTAGTGTGGGGCAACGTTTAAAAAAAAAAAAAAATAGTATTCTATCTAATCTGCATTCGGAATTTATTTGCCAAACATGTAAACAAACACGAGTTTTAGCAAAAACAACCGTAATACCTACATATAAGGTTCGGTTTGAGCTACAACTTCATATTTATTATGACTTTTTCAACAGTACTAGTCGGCCTAAAATCAACTTTATTTATACTTGCATAAAGTTGATGTTTGTTTACGTGGAAATGACATCAATTGGAAACAAGGTTATAAATAGACTTTATACATAAAATAACATCACGCCAGTAATCCCCGTTTGGTTAGGCAGAGCTGTGAACCAATAGTACACTCACATTTCGCCAGTTATGTTTAAGTCCCATGTAATAGGGGGTGAGCCCTATAGCCATAAACCGGGCACAAATTTAGTCTCCGGGCTGCTACAGATAGAAAAACCCAATAACACTGCTCTACCCGGGAATTCAACCTAGGATTCTATATATCTATTCCTGTAAGAAATATGGTGACTATAGATGTTAACTAATAAATAACCATAGCTGTAGTTTCAATGCAGTTAGGCAGTTGAACTATAGACATCTAGCGGTGTGCACATGAAACTTTCCCATGACTTGGTTAAGTGTAAGTATTCAGAGTATCAAAGAATGCCAATGCCTGAAAATATCTTTATTAGTCTAATATTTGTCATTGAGGAAATTTGTATTATTTGCAAGTTAGTCTTGAAGAGATGCAACCTTGAAAGACCACACACTTCTTTTTTAGAGTTCCATAGTAAACAGTGAACCCTTATAGTTTCGCCATGTCCATCTGTCTGTCTGTCTGTCTGACCGTCTGTCTGTCCGCGGCTTAGCTCAGAGACGGTTAGTACTAGAAAGCTGTAATTTAGCATATGTATACATATTAATCATGCCGACAAAGTGGTAAAATAAAACGATTTTTTTTTTAGGGTACCTCCCCTACACGTAGGTAGTGGGGATGTTTTTTTGTTTCCTCATCTACCCCATGTTGTGGGGTATCGTTAGAAAGGTCTTTCAAAGATATTGTGAGTTTGTCCAAACCATTTTTGGATTCAGGGATCCGTTTGCGAAATATTAAGCTTTTAACTGAAATTATTTGTTAGAGTCAAGTGTCCCCCCCCCCCCCCCTTCTAGCTAAATGGTTGTACTTGGACTTGTGAAAAAATTCACAGCAGTAGTATTTATAATCAACCAACTTAATTTTGCAGTTTGAAAAACATGATCTCCCATATATTCCGTACCGGAGAACATGTTTTCACAAAGTTAACATTGTAGCTGAAAAACGTGTTCTCCCACGTTTTTCAACTACAATGTTAAGTTTGTTCTTGGGATAAATTCATCCTAACTACGGAACCCTTCATTTTGCGTGATCCGACACGCACTTGGCTGGTTTTTTTTTTGGGTGGGAAATTATCAAATAACTTCTCCCGCTCTATGCGGAGCGGGAGGGCGTGTCAGACTTTTACTGACTCTTTTACGAAATCCACCCGTGTTCCTTCCGTTGCCTGTGTGCCGGGGCCACAATATCCCTTTCGGACAAACTCGCCACCCTGGCAGGCCAAGACCACGCACTGACCTTGACTTTTCATAAAAATAATCATGCTCATATCCAACTTGAATCCAGCCATCATTTTGATGTCAATAACAGATAATCACGGCGGACTCACTTTCGTTCAGGACTTATCGGTGCTTAGGTAGGATCTAGCACGACAGTAGTTACCTCTATTCGTGTAGAATAGGGGTTAATTTATAAACGTTGCTTAAAGTAGCCTTCAAACGTCAAAAATGGTTGGTTAAACAGTTGCTAATCATTATAAATAAATACCAAAATTGGTATCTTTCTGTAGGCAGTTGCTCTTTGGGGGTACGCCCCCAAAGAGCAACGACCGAAAAATTATAATCAGTCAGATAGTTTTATATAAAAGTATGATGTCTAGGTATAATATTATAAAGAAAGTACCTACTCATAGCACGTAGCTTTCAGCGACTGTCTAGCTTGACAGATCGGCGTCTGATCAAAGGTCAGAATAACTTGTTAAGTCGCGGTTTTGGACACACTTACAAGAGCATTTGTCATGCGCATCATTACTCATTTTCACATTAATGAACATGCGTGAAAATATATACGTGAAAATACCTAGCCATTATCCGAACAGTGGTGGTATCGCATCGATCCGATGCGCAGGAGTTTCTCTCTAGAAAGTCCCGCAAGTCAGTCGCTCGCGCATCACATACCTTGCATACAAATACTGAGTTACCTTTGGAAGTATCGACATAGGGTATCAGAAACCGATCATTTGAATTTGGTCCCTAGAGGTGTGGAGTATAACGAACTTCAGTCAAAATGAAAACGAAAATGTTTGCGCTGTTTGTTGTTCTGTGCTTTGTTCAATTTGGTTCAGGTATGTGCACTTTTTTTTCTTAATTTATTCGTTTTCAGGCATGAGTGAATTTAGTTTGAATCCTAAGAATGTCTCTGTCGTGCAGTTTCCTATTAGCATTATATTGAGGCAGAATTTACATAACGATACGGTAGTTAACTCAATTGTGTTACTGTGTTAGTGGACGATTTAATCCTACTAAATGATCAATTAGACAAAAATATTTGCGGCTAGTTTCTAATCATTCTTTTTCTCTTACATTTTTAGGCGATGCATCTAAGGCTATTCGGCATTTCAACAATAAAGAGGACAATTCAATGGATGTGACTGACTTTTCTATCTATTATCATATAGACTCGAACACGGTGAGTGGTTCCTTCATAAGCGTTTCTTTAGGTAGGTAAGCCAGCAATCGATTCCTGGCACTATGACTATGCTTGTTACAAGAATATAGATCCAATATTAAAAAGTGCCTCGCAATGACATTTTAACGCAGTCAAAATTGTATATCGCCGAAGTTTTTCGGAGATGCGTACTGGTTAGACTGCAGCGGAGATGTGTGCTGGCTAGAGCGAAGATATGTGCTGGTTAGAGCGAAGATGAGTGCTGGCTAGAGCGGAAGTGAACTGCGTGCGGCGTTGGATGTTGTGATGAACGCACATTCCTTCTTGTCTCAGCTGCGTGCTGTCGCCAGCTGCGAGGCACAGCTCACATCACCGCTTTGTACCGCCGCCCAATTCAATCTCGGCGACGCACAGCTCACATCTCTTCCTTAAACATATGATACATCTCCGCTCAGTGGTATACTCCGAAGCTGAGTGGAAACAAGAGGTGTCAATAATGAAATTCTATTGGTTGTTTAAAACACATCTCCTCTCCTCTCGTCTCGTTTTGTTCTTTGTCCTCTACTTATAGATTGTCTTGCTAACTTTAACATTATCTTCTTATTTTCCAGACAATAAGAAAGATGATGCCTCGTCCCTGGTACCAGCCTGGCTGGAGACTACGGCTGCCATTCAGAGGCGGGAAGTGCGATTGTGACGGACTCAAATGCAACTGCTGTTCAGGAATGCGCATCCCAGCGTTTAACTTTGATAGACAAAGTATGTATGAACAGAAAACTATTCGATTTCCAAACATGAATTTCATCTTTTCAGAACAGTGTGAAAAGAAAATAATGTCTTTGAAAAGATGTAACGCGCTGCTGGAGTCTGCTTTGTGTCGCCTAATTAAAATGTCATACGTATAACCTATCTAATGACTTACGATACCTACCTCTGATTTACTCTGCGGGTGTGTAGTGTTATGATATGTTACCTTAACTTATTAAAATACGTTTGTTTTTTACAGCCTGCGCCGAGCTGACTTTTGATCCCACAGAAGGATATTTGAACCTTGAAGTGAAAATGAACAACGAGAGCATTTACCACAAATCTTATTCAGGTAGGTACCTAAAGATATTTATTTAACTTGTATAAATGAACGAGGAGCACTAGAACAAATGGTCCCGATTTAAAACTCAAAAGCTCTTAAATCGTTTTATTGATTTTCTCATAACGATTATCCTCATCAAGAACGAAAAGATAATAGGCACTTCAACAATTTAAGTATTTCAACATCTTTTTTTTCTTAATTTTCAGCAAGCAACCCGCCGCCATTCTGCATACCCATCCCGATTCCGTACGTGCCCATCACTATTCTGGACATGTGCATTAGACTGTTCGACATCACTATCGACTTCACCAAGATGCACGTCTGCATGGATTGGGACACTAGAGTTGACAAAGCTCCAGTTCTGGTAAGCTCGGAATAAACATAACATGTTAAACACATAGATTTGAAGCAGGTTAGCAGATGTATAAATATCTAACAGGCAAGTTCGTTAAACGGGAGATAGAAATCATACAAGTAGAATTTATCAACAGCTCTGTCCGTGGTCTGCCAAAAGAAATTACAGCGTGATGTTTGTGGTACATATTTAGTAGAGCTTGCAATTAACTGTTTGGTAGTCGATTATTTCTACTGTTTTATTTGTTGCCTGATAGAAAAAAGTTTTCATCAGATATTAGTCTAGTAGAATAATAATGATTACAAAAACTCCGCATCCCAGAGGTGCTTTTCATCATAAAAAAATTACCAGGTTGGAAAATCAACAATTTGATATTTCAATTTCAGATCCTTCACTTTGACTGCATGGACTTGGGTCTCGGTGGAATAAGTTTGACGAAGCCAAACACAAATCAAATTACAGGAGGAAGTGAACCCAACGAGCCACCACAGCTCAATGGAGATGTTTATGATCCGGTTACGGAAAATGCCAGTGTAACCACGCAGCATTCTGTATTTAATAATAGTGTTAAATATATTTAAATAATTTATTATAAATGATTTCTTTTTCTTCCACGAAAAGAAAGGCCTCCTCTTATCTTACGATTCTTGCCGTCTTTTCCTGGACCTTTTCTTTTTAGTGAAAAGCAAAATTGTGATTGATTAATGAAATAATAGTTAATCAAGACTGACCATAATGTCTCAGATGGAACGCCTATGCTTAACCTTTCGGAGAAACAGGCGTACTGTCATTGTTGCATGTTATAATTTTAAAAGTTTCTGTTAAGTATGTGAAATAAGTTTCATTGGGTCAGATTTTTATGTATCCGACTACAGCCAGTACCTTTTTGCCGGTCCATACTTATTAATACTTTAAAAAAAAGTGGAAATAAGTTTCATTTCGGAAATCGGTGACCTAAAAGACAGTCTGGGAATTGAGCGTGAGCGCAGAGCGTTGGCTGTCCGCTGCGATATGTTGGCTCGCAGATTTGCGAAATGCACGAATGAAGTAAAGGCTTCACTATTTACAGCGTACTGTAGACAGTACGATGTAAATAGTGTGCGGCTGATCGTTCTGTACATGCAGTCTGTGGGTCAACTACTCGCAGAGGGCATACAGCTCCCTGCGCCTACAATACAATAATGCTTTCAGGGTGTTGATGGGGTTACCGCGCTACTCCAGTGCTTCCAGCATGTTCGCAGAGGCGAAAAGGGAAGGCGAGCAAGGGTTTCACGCCATCATGCGCAGGGTACGCGCCAGCCCCAACAGCATCCTGAAAACTATAGCTGATAGGTGGGACAGCCCCATAATGGGACATTCGATACGCCTACGTTCCACTGTGGCGTATTAATCAAGAGTTTATGTTAATTTTATCATAATATAATATTAAATATAATATGAATTAAGACCCTCCTCCTTTTTTTGAAGTAATTTTCAGACAATTTCAATAAGTCCAAACACGGCTAGGACACAATATATTGTTTTATTACGGAGTTGCGGTGCCTACCTTACCTTCCGGCCTCATCATCAGATTCGTTTAATGGTACTATTTTGATCAGAACCATTGCTTCGTCATAGTCGCTGAACTATCTTATCGAGATAATTATCTTATCGCCAACCGTGAAATACTTATTATGGAGGAGTTCCGGTGGCCATCTGTGGTCTTCTTCATCAGTGGAAATATTGATAAAAACCGGCCAAGTGCGAGTCGGACCACGCACATTGAAGGGTTCCGTGGATGGGATAAATTTATCCCAAAAACAAACTTAACATTTTAGTTGAAAAACATGTTCACCAGACATTCCGTATGTGAGAACATGTTTTTTCAACTGCAAATGTAAATTGGTCGATTATTACTCGTTGACTTGTAGAGCCTACCTAGCTGTGATGGCTTTCCTTTTAATTTCGTTTTACATATTTAAGTACCTACTACTGCTATGAATTTTTCCACACATCCAGAAACAACCATTATGCGGGCAAAAGACACACACACTTGACTCAAAATTTGCACTTTAAAGTTTAACATTTCTCAAACGGATCCCTGAATCCAAAAATGGTTTTCACAAACTCACAATACTTTGGAACGACCTTTCCAACGACACCGCACACAATGGAATAAACTAGAAAAAAAATCATCTCCACTTTAGGTACATTTAAGGAACCTAAAAATAAAAATATAAACATGGTTTTATTTTACCCCTTTTTTGGCGTGATTAAGTAACCATACCAAATTACAGCTTTCTAGTGCAAATAGTATTTGAGCTAAGCCTCGGACAAATAAACAGACAGATAGACGGACATAGCGAAACTATAAAGGTTCCTTTATGACTACGGAACCTTTAAAATGGGACCACACTGGAAATATCCTTTCAGATAAACGAGCCATAAAGTACTCGCATAACATGTGTAACATCCGATATCTTGGCTGCCAGTAGGTACCAACCTCTCGGAAAATGGGTTGGTACCGTCTGACGGCCAACTCTAGCACCACGCGGGCTCAAAAAAGCGAAAAGCAAAAAGCGACGGAAGTGTGTAACAGAAAGCTTCCTGTTACACACTTCCGTCGTTTTTCACGAAATCATTCCCACAGATTGCAGGAAATCGAGAGGAAAGATGTTGTATTACACATCAAAAAACAATTGTGCAAATCGGTTTTAAAACGACGGAGTTCTGAGGTAACAAACATTTAAAAAGAAATACTCTACTGAAATAGTCGACTAAATGATCCGAATTCAGTACAAAACCGACTTACAGCGCTACACTATGGTTCACAAGATGTAAAGATGACTTTGACATTTGATTGGTAGAAAAAAAATAAGCAAGCGGGAGGTGTGGAAACCGAAAATTTGAGGGTTCTAACTTATTTTTATGTATTTCTATTTGTAAATGTAGCAAGTCTTCCCCAAATTTAATGGTAATTTAGTCTTCCTTTACCTTAGATTCTGAAGTGCACTTTAAATGGGCGATATTGATGATTATTATGATGGTGACGGGTTAGTACTGTTCGCATGTTAGATAGTGTTATGGTATTAATTTTACATAACTCCTGTAGATATTATTGATTAATCCTCGTAGTTTGTGTTACGGACTGTTGTCGTCGTTGTTTATTTGGTATTTCCTCCTTGAGTAGTGGCTGAAATGTGACATTGTACCGGCTTTTAATTGACACTTCGTGTCTTGAGTTGTATGTGCATCGCGAGAGCTCAATAATCGGTTAGAATGAAAACATGTAATGCTCCTGAATATAAATCGATGGTCATCTCGCTCAGCTTTTTGTAGATTTTGTTTGCAACAATCTCACAATTTAGACCATCACTGTAAGTAGACTATTTCGTTGATGTTTCACTACCTACCATAGTAGTTGTATATTTGAGAACACTTTCATAGTATCTATCAGTGAAGTAATGACATAAAACACGATAGCCAGGTTTGTAGTTCTATTTTAAAATTCATTAGAAGCGAAAGAAGTAACAGTATATATTAACATTTTGGTGTTTTTACTGGGATTTCATACTTCAATTCCTACTTATATTGTGAATGTAAAAGTGAGTTTGCTTGTTTTTCTTAAGAGGATAAAACTTATACAAATAAAATACAGAAGTGAAATGTAAAACAATATTGAATAATTAATATAATAACATTTTACCCTCAACAGACAGAAGCTAATAAAGTAATAAAGTTAATAGAATATATGGTCTATTATTACCAATAATAAACAGTGATTAAGGCCGGATTCCGCCAAAGCGGAGATGTGCGAAGCGGAGAGGAGAAGAGATGCTTAACAGCCAGGGTGTATCCACCAAAGCTGCAGATATGCGTACTGGCTGTACACCAGAGCAGAGAGATGTGGGCTAGAGCGGGCGGGTGGGTTGTGCGACGCTAGGGAACTACCAGTGCCCCTGGCCGCACGCCACTCACACCTCTCGTCTCCGCTGCCCGCCGTCGCCAGCTTTCGAGGCACAGCTCACATCTTCGTTTTGTTTGTGCTAAGCTAATATAAGACATCTCTCCTCTGTGCCCAACCACATGTCTCCTTTCATCTCGTTTCCTCTTTGGTGGAGTCCCTGCCTAACGGTGGACTTTCATTTTAATTCTTGGCAAACTTCAAATTCAAAAATATCCAAAACTATATTTACTAAAACATCTTCATTATAGGAGAATGGATTCCTTGGGGGCAACACCCGAGGTCATCTACAACTGGGTTGACGTCACATCAGACTTCTTCAGTCATATTCAAGGTAAATATTGTACAAATGTTTGTTTTATTTTTAGTAACTACTTCTAAACCTACTTGTAAAACTAAGTATGTATGGTTTGTATGGTCTGTTTCAAATGCTTTTGAAACAGACCATACAAACCGACAAAAATGCAAACAAATGGATCTGAAACCATACCTCTGCGGGTAAATGCGTAAGACACTTTCAGCAGGTATGGCTTTCATTTTGACAGATCAACAGCATTCAATGCAGACAACATTTTTGAACGTATGAAGCAATGGATTAGCAATATCCCTCAAAATCATTCAGATTGTGATTGAAAGTGTGTTACACAATTAGGGTGCCGTATGCCAATTTTCAATTACAATTGAATAACCACAATTCAAGCCACAATTCTTGGGAAGATTGTTGAGATTAAATTTTGATAATTAAATTTCTGTTACTTACTTCCCTTTAGTGAGATTAGTGCATAAGAATTTAACCTGAATAGGGTTTGTTGACACTTTCATCGGATACTTTTGGAACAGACAGTACAGGGACAGTGTATTTTAGATCTTCAACTTGGTGAGTTACTTCACGATGGCCACTTATTTGGTCTCTTTGAGGCCATGTCGGCAATCGAGATGATGGACCCCAAAATGGATGCCGGCATGCTCTGCAACCGAGGGAATCCTAAACCACTCAACTTCCAGCAAGCTGTTGCTGTAAGTAATTTTTTATTTATTTAAGTATAATTTTTCTTATAATATGATATTGAGATTTTGCCACATTTGGTGCAAAAAAAGATACTTGCTTATGTTATCTATGTATACATAATATCATAAATTAAAGTCGCTTTTCGTGTCTATCTGTGTGACTGCGTTATTTTTCTAAGCTACACAATGAACTTTGATGCAGTTTTCACAATTATTCAGAGATTCCGGAAGGTTTATGTTTATAATTTATTCATATTAGACGTACATATAATAAAGAAATCTCGATGTTTTATCAAGCCGTAAAAACCGTGCCAAGCAGGGGTGGGTCGCTAGTGTTGTATATTTTACTTGTTTATTATCATCACTATATTGATCATCACTTATTCCTTCTCTGTACAAGAAATTACCTCCCCTAACAGTAGAATAGTGAAAAATACAACATTAAATACGTAGTCGGGCCATAAGTTCTGTCACATAGGTAAAATTTCGAATTTAGAATGCAAGCCGAGGAAAATATTATGGGCATTCGAAATTTGAATATTTAAAGAAAATAAAAACAAAGGGTTCCTGGAATTTTGTTCATTTTCTAAAATGGAGTGGAGACAGAGTCGCAGTAATTGCATTGCATCGTTGCGGTCACGCGCCAACTGAGATTTTCAAACTGCTGAAAAATTTGAAAATTCCACTGAGATTTATTTATCGTACTATCAAACGATTCAGGGAAGATTCAAGATTAGAAGATAAACAAAGGAGCGGTCGACCTCGTACTGTTCGGACTCCAGCGGACATCAAAGCAATGAAGGCGCGAATCCAACGAAATCCTGTCCGCAAGCAAAAAATGTTGGCTCTGCAGATGGGACTAAGCAGAACTACTGTTAAAAGGGTGTTAAATGAAGACCTAGGACTGCGTGCTTATAGAAAAAAACAGCACATCTTCTTAACGCACGGCTGAAGAAAATCAGACTCGAAAGAAGCCGGGTTTTGTTAAGGCGGTACGCGGGAAAAAAAAACCGCGAAATACTTTTTTCGGACGAATTTTTTTTTAATGTTGAGGATAGTTTCAATAAACAAAATGATAAAGTGTATGCACACTCTAGTGAAGAAGCGAACAAACGTGTGCCACGTGTTCAGCGTGGTCATCACCCTTCGGCATTCATGGTTTGGCTTGGGGTGTCCTATTTGGGTCCAACGGAGGTGTTTTTTTGTGAAAAAGGAGTGAAAACCATTGCCCTCGTATATCAAAACACAGTCCTAACAAACATTGTGGAACCTCTTTCACAAACAATGTTCGAAAACAGGCACTGGGTATTCCAGCTGGATTCTGCGCCGGCTCATAAGGCGAAAAGTACCCAAAACTGGCTCACGACCCGTGGAATCGACTTTATCAGGCATGAGGATTGGCTCTCATCCAGTCCAGTCTTGAATCCCTTGGATTACAAAATATGGCAGCACTTAGAGCAGAAGGTCTGCGCTAAACGGAGAATGGAGTCACTTAAAGCATCCCTGATTAAAGCAGTCGCCGATATTGACATGAATGTCGTGCGTGCTTCGATTGATGACTGGCCTTGCAGATTGAAGGCTTGTATCGAAGCAAGAGGAGGACATTTCGAATAATTTTAATGTGGTATAAATCTGTATTTTATACCCTTTTATTTGATATATAAATGGTTGTAGTGCGTAACTCATTGTGTCATTTATTTAACTTTCCATATGTGACAAAACTTATGACCAGACTACGTATAAAACAGAACTACTAATATTTGTAAGATTTATTAGTCCTGTATTCCAGAATGTTTAATAATCTTGATTTTGCGCATAAAATAAATTTTAACATTTTTAACTCAACTATTTACACTAGGTTCTAAATTAAAAGACTAAGTCGCTAACTGTACAAATAAATTACAATAGTACTTAAGTTTCAGTTGGGTAGATTAGATCAAATATCAAGTGTACAAAATATAATATTAACATTAATATATTTCTTTCTTCATTAATCTTGATTGATATTGATTCTTGATTGAGGTCTTTCGGTTGAAATGATGATGAATCTTGTTTTAAAACTGACATTTAATACTTATTTTTTAACTGAAAAAAATCACGACTGCAATAGAATTAGAACAATTGATTGGTCCATTGCAACAAAACAATCATGTATCCTTACTGTAACTAGCATGTACTGTATTTAACATAGTAATTTGAACAGTGGTCCCCAAACTAGGCACTGCCTGTATCTTTCCAATTAGATATTATAATCAACATAGTACCCATAGTAGGCCTAGTCTACTTTTTGTATACTTATATTGAAAATATTTTTGTTCTTTCACAGACTGGAAAGTTAAAAATAGATGATCTTGAGCCAGCAGAGCTAATAGGCGTCATTGATGCCACAATGGCCTGCATAGTCTCATGGTTGGAAGGACACTCATTAGCTCAGACTGTTTTCACAAACCTCTATCTACATCAACCTCATTCTATTGTAAATAAGACTTTGAAGGCATATTGTATTGCTATCTACAAACTATTGGATTGTATCAGGGATTGTATTAACAAGTAAGTTTATTTTATTGTTAATTTGTGGCCTGAACACAAACACTTTTAATGTAGAAAAGGAACGTTAGTTGCTCCACTTCTTCTTTTTTATAAGCACTAGGTAGCAGTAAAGGGGATATTAAAAGACCCTTATTTTAGTATTCAAACTCATTAGTGAATAGAGCGAAATATCAATACTATAACGACCAAGATTTCTTATGAGAGCCTTTCTGAGTGTCCAAACTGCCTCAATACACTTTTCTTAATCCTTAAAACTCCCATCCTTTTTCACTCCACAATGCTTCCTAAAATTAAGTTGCCTTAAATTAAGATGCCTTCATCATATTATTCAGCCGATATGATGATGTTGATGAAGGCATTTTACTTATTAACAGGTTAACCTTGGAAAACTTTGAAAGGTACAAGTTATTGATAAATTTTCGATGTCCTGTAAATTTTTGGTGAACATACTTCGGTAATAAATCTTTGAAATAAAGTTTGAATTTTGAATTAAACTTGATATCTTGCTTAATGACCGAAACCCCAACTCCCGCGCGTATCTACTCTCGTACTGATGTAAGTATTACTTTCCTCTATGGCTTGCACTCATCGACATTTATACTGATCCTCACTCTATAGACGCATGAGCCGCGGTTTGTTGAACACTGAACTAGGGTATCGACAACTCTTTAGTTGCCACACAACTCTTGAAATTTTAACTAAACACATACATTTGCTTTATAACTTTTACCTTGGTACTTTCATTTACAGTCCATCAGATTGGAAGCATAATATTATCTTACCAAATAATCTCCCACATTTCCAGGGCCCAAGTGTTTGAAGAGGAAGATTTCCAACCGATGGGTTACGGTTATCGTCTGGGCTCGAACCCGCAGTCAGGCAACACGTATGATGCGCGTCTCGAAGTCAGTGAGCAGAAGTGCGTATTGATGCTCAGAGAACAGGAGGAAGAACTCAATAAGAAAGCTCGGAGTTGTGATGATGAGGTGAGGGTATAAAATTATATATATTTGAAAAATATTAAAACAGATTGCTCTATTAGCCTAGCCAATTTTAAAGAAAGCTTTTTATAGCCCTAATTATGTGCCCATTGACGGACTGAGATATTACTAAACTAATGTACGATAGCTACTAAAATTTTTGATATTATGTCATCAGTCTTTATCAGCAAAGAGCTGCTTTTTTTTTGCTATTAGGTGACCGAATAAGCCTTTTCATCCTCTTTACTCTTAGTTGCCTTCAATGTAAATGGAACAAAACAAATCAATAGGATGCAAGCCTACATTATACAATGTGCCGCTACAATGGCGACATTAATTTAACACACGGGACAGTTATCAAAAAAATTATAATAACATAAAATATTTCTTAAATTAAAACAAATAATTTCCGAACGCTTGCCGACATCCGGCTCCTTCTTTCCTTCAATTTGTCTACTCTTTTTATTCGTTTTAATCGATGCGATGTTATGATCCGTGACCCCGGCAAATGACCTCTTGCGCTACAGTTCTTTAAGTACAAGTCGCTCCAAGATGCTATTTTAGGAAATTAATAAAAAAAACAATAAGTAATAACATTTAACGAAATTAAAACATCTTCATACGAAAACGCGAAACCGTATGTGACTTAAATTATTGTCGACTTTAAATCGGCTGTATGTTGTAATGATTGAAATAACTGTTTTCAGGACAATTTATGGGTCGCCTTGCAAGCCCGCATCAGGTTCACGAGAATGTTCTTCCAAGCGCTCCTCATGATTACCAAGAGGGACTCCCAATCCGGAGCCGATTGCGTCGCTCTGCTCAACGGCTGCACCGAGATGATGAAGGTCATCATCAAGACCGCGGGGAAAGGCACACAGCCTGTCGAGAATTGTGAGTTGTATGATAAAGCTGTTATTTTACTGCAATACCTTAAAAATATTTTAATTTAATTTTGTCACAAATTGTAAATTATTAATGTTTGTATGCCTTATATAAGGTAGATTGTTCAAGGATCAACCATTTTATTGTTACATCTTATTGTTATTGCAATGGTGTCAAATGCAAATTAACTTTTTAGCCTCCATTGACAACTTAAGCAGTCACATCAGGAATATTTGTACGAAACGCTGTGGTTGATGGATTCAGTGTAAACTTTTTGTTTATTGAATAAGGGTCTGGGTTGTTAATTAATTTAAATATTTGTTTAGTAAAATGTATGACCATAACATTGTTTTGTTATCCAAAGTGCTTGTGCGCGGCGAGACGGGGGGACAGCTCATTCTTCAACGCTCATGGCGTCCCGCCCGCCCCTTGCCTCGCCGCACATTCCTATGGCGCGGTGCAGCGGTTTTGGTCAAACTATAGTACCATAATCGTCTACTTTGTTTGATTAATCTTATTGTTTCGTGGAAACTTAACAACAATTAGTAAACTCATATACTTTGACAATGATTTTTTAATAATTATTTTTGGGAAGATAACCCTCGTTCATAAGTTACTTTGCCATTCCAGCCGACTCCCCAAACCCAATGGGGTTCGAGCCGATGATCAACCAGCGCCTGCTCCCGCCCACGTTCCCGCGCTACACTCGCATCAAGCACCGCGCCGAGGCGCTGCACTACTTCGACGAGCTGGTGGGCAGGCTGCGACACGCCTGGAAGATTACCTCCTGCACTAACTTCCACACTGCGCTGGTAATATAAACATATAAAAAATATAATTCATCATAACCGTCCGTTAATCCATTGTAAGGGTATAAGCGACCTGCTATCTAATACCGTAACGTTCCGATATAACATTTTGACAGTTCAACAAAATTCATTGCGTTATTTACGTTGTTGATTTTTTTTTTGAACTTATGAATCAATGGATTAGCAAACTCTTTCGAAGTGATTCAGATTGTGATTGATCGTGTATTACGCAATTAGGGTGCTATAATGTTATGCTTAGCATATGAAGTATTTTCTCTCTGGTTGCAACAGTATCTGGCATGCATAGATATTCAAAAGTTTAAACCTTTCTGCAGGTGTTGTAAATGCTGACTAACCACTTAGACGTTCGGCCCGCGCGACCATGTATGGTGCGTGACGTCTTGGCGCGCGGCTGCCGTCCCGCGGGCGACCAGGATGCCTACCATGATCTAATTAAAAACGATTCAAAAGCAAGGCATTTCAGTTTAGGTTCTTAAACTGCATCGCTTCAAAGTCGTACCATGACGTCCAATAAACTCAGCGGCATTTGGATCGTTAAAAGTGAATGAAAGATCGCAATCTGTGGCTGAACCGCGCGGCCGCGTTTGGAACGTTTTTGGTGAAAACGAGACAACGCTATTATTGTCATATAAGTTTGTTTCGCGCACATTATTTAGTGTCAGACACGTTCAGAAGCAAGTAAAATTTTATTTGTTCTTAACTCAGTATCATTACTTTAAAGTAAAACAGACACTCAACAGTTTTTTTAAGATTCCACGTTAATACGGTAACTATTGTTAAAATAATTCTTAGTCAAACTAGATATTTATTTACCTTTTGCCATTGATGTAAATCAAAGATACGCCAACAGCATCAAAAAATGACCGCATTTGTGCTTAAGTTGTCATCTGTCACACAATGACGTAGGGAATTGTCGCTGTACCGTCAGCATACTAGTTTTAAAAAGGGTACTTAATTTTAAAACAAGGTTGTTTTGAAATAATAAAATGTTTGTCTTTATCAATGATATTATAATTGAATTGAATTTGAAAGCAGAAGCGGTAGAGTTTATAAACAGGCTGATTAAAAAAATCAATAAAAATATTTAATGGATCTTTGCCACACCCTCGCGACATAGGAAAATGGTACGATAACAGTTCGGGTCGTCTTGGCTTTAATAAGGAAGCGATAGAGGTTTTAGAAAAAAAAAAAAAAAATGTGATCCGCGAATATTCTGCACGTTAATTGCTGACGAGATGACTCTTCGCCACCAAACTACGTGGACTGGAAAGAAGACTGCAGGCGTCGTAAATTTCGGTGCTGGCTCGGCAAAATCGTGCGAAATAGCGACTCAGGCGTATGTATTAATATTAGTATGCATGAACGAAAGCTGGAAAATCCCAGTGGCATATTTTTAGGTAACGGACTATCAGCTGAAACTCGGGCAAATTTATTGAAAACATGTTTGAGTGAATGCTACCATGTGGGGGTTGATATTGTTGCCATAACTTTTGATGGCTGTGCGGCTAACATAACTGCAGCCAATTTACTAGGTTGTGATCTAAAACAACCATCACATCTAAAAACAACATTCAAAAATCCTGTATATCATTTAGAAGTAGCTATCATGATGCTTGTCACATGATTAAACTGGTTCAGAATTCCTTCGAATCCAAAAGGCTTATTTATGATGGGTTTAGAAGGGAGATTCGTTGGCAGTTGTTGAAAAATTTAGTGAAACTACAAAAAAACGGGTATCCCCTATAATAATATTAATAATATTCAGATCTATATCTTATTTTCTTTAAAACCTCTTTTTTTAATTGTTGTCTTAAGTGGATTTTTCTTGGCGAATCAAATATAGAGTCATTATCAGAAATATAAACATTCTCAAGTGGTGAACCCATCATTTCATATGTGGGTTCTACAAATGATATCTGTAATTAATAAAATAGTATGTAGGGAACTTTCTGAGGCAGTCAGATTTAAAAACTTAAAGATCGATCTAGATTGATCTTACTACACGGACAGATGTTGGCAATTAGCTAAATCATACATTCATACCTAAAAGATGGTACAACATTTTTTTTTAATTTTCTCCGACCAGCTTGTGTCAAGTAGAACATATCATCATTAAAATGTGCTGAACAAATGCGACTGTATTTGGTTGGCAACCATTCATCGTCTCTTTGTTCTTCTTGGATTATTTTAATCCATTTTTCTTTAACACCCGGTTCTTGTGGGAACCTAACAGTTAAATACAAATAGTGATTAAACTACATTTATTTAATATTTTTAATCTGTCTGTCTTTTACCTTTTCACGCGTTAAGGCTGAACGATGAAATTTTGCACTGCGCCTTTATTCGCGATTCTTGCCCTGGATTCCCTCGACATGCTTGAGCAGGTGAGGAATCTCCATATCCTCACTCTCATAGTCTGGCGGGATGGCAACCCACCACGAGCGGAGAGAGATCAGGCAAAAGACCCCACGCTTTATGTGCTTTCGAAGCACATCGCGTTTTATTAAATTGTTTATGTACTAACCTATAATTTTGTATTCGAAAACATAGTTGCAAAGAAAAGATAATCTAAAAAACAAATACATTAAAAAAATCCGGCTTTTAAAATATTTTAAAATTATAATGTAACCTCCATACTTCCTAAATTCTTTTAAACTTTTTTTGTCAACGCTACACTACCCTATCGTTCGTTGTCATGGGAACGAAATTTTTGTTATATGTCATCATCCGTCATAATATTTATTTTTGAAATCGAAATAAATTTGAAAAAAAATTACTTACGCATGAAAAGTAATACCTTTAGCTTTGTTTGTATTTTTGGAGTTGTTGTTACATTTCCTGTAGGCACAACAAGGCATATTTGTACAGCTGTGTGTATTAAAAACGAGAAAGTTACTCCGATGTGTCACGAACTATGACGAATGAGGAAATGATCTAAAATGAGCGAATTCGCTCATTTCAGAAGTGACACTTTTCGCGCGACGTAAGTATGGTGAGGGCGTATCCATGATTTACATCAATGCCTTTTGCTATTTATTAAGTATAGGAAAATATATTTTTTATTTCGACCTAATAAAACAAATTATGTTTCTGTTTCTAACGTACCAGAGTAAACAAAGTTGTGTGAGTTGAGTTGGGGCATAGTGGGCATAGTGTGAGGCAGAATCTTCCTCAAAAAACTCAAATAAAAGTAGTTCATCAGAAATCTGTTAGACAAAAACTAATGCGGTTAAAAAAGGCATATAAAATAGGTATTTTAGACTTTAAAAGAAAGATTAAAGCTCACTTACATTGGTTTTTGTAAAATTCCACTAAAATAGCACTAAAAAACTTTATTTTCGTCAATAATTCACCAAACGTTTCAGTTTATGTTAGAGAAATAGTAACTTTTATTGAATCGCTTATTTTGACAGTTGAGCGTTTCATTTGATCTGCTATATGGACGTCATGGTACCAAACAAGAATGAATGAAACCAAAACTTGCGACTCAGTTTGGGACAATCGCTGTCAGATGGCATGGCCTAAATTGAATCGTTAAACTTACGTCATGGTACGAATTAGAAGAACAGTTCAGTTTAGGTCCTAAAATGGATCGCGCTAAGAGCTCGTGGTAGGCATCCAGGCCCTCTCCGTCGTAACTAAAACCTCTATAGCTGCTTATCCGTAAAAGCTACAAGTAAACATAAAACTACGAAAAAAATATTTGAAAACTACAGATCAAACTTATCTATTCTTATAAAGGGTTAACTTAATTCTATGATACTCAAAACGAGCTTAAAGACAACATTAGAGCGGCCATTTGTTTTCGGAACAACCATACTTTGATGTCAGAATTAGACTCGATTTATCAAATAAAACTGATATGTAACCATCATTGTAAAGGACAAATCTTCTAGTTTATTTGGATATATAACACTCGTAATATAAATAAAACAAACAACAGTACTTACGACATATTCGCAGACACTTTCAAAATCACTACACGACACACGCGCGTCACTTATGTCAAGTGCAGAAAAAAACACACTGCCATCTCATATTTTTTAGTCGAACTATTTCATCAGCTATCCATATGATTTGTCAAACTGTCAAAATAATACCGCATTTTATCACCAGATGGAATTAAAGACGACTCGTCGCTTTGGATAGCGTCCTATCTAGAACGTTAAACTCGACTTTTTTTTCGGATAGTGTGCTATCGTTTGACGTCTGAGTGGCTAAAGGATTGTCAATAAGCAAACACTTCATAGTCTCTTCTGCCGATTGTAATTTTTACAATGTCTTGCATTTTATCATTTTAACACTACAATACATGAAGACGGTTGCCTGCCACTGGTATTGCCGCCGTTGCTCGTATTACTTTATACTCGTAATTGTCGGATCCAACAGAAAAGTTGTAATTCTCATAGTAAGCATAAAACTTAAAACCACTCGAAATTGAAAATTTTTTTTTGCTCCTCACAGGATTTCTTCATGGAGTTCAGTCGCCAGCGCGCCTGCATCCTGTCCCGCTCGGCGCTGCAGCTGCTGTACCTGAGCCCGGCGCCGCACCCGCTGGCCGACATCCTGCGCGACGCCGTCAAGAGCTTCGTCAACCCGCCCGCGCTCACGCCCAAGTCGTCCATGGTCTCTACGCCGCAAGTAAGTTGCTTTAAAAGTAAGCCGAGTTTTTAGGCTTGTTTAGCGGAACTTACACGTAAAGTTAAGCAAACTTTCAGAATATTTTTAACTTTATATTCTACACACAAGCCTGTCTCTTCTTTGAGTTTTTTTTTCATCAGGCAAACAGTGCTTTTAAGTTTGTATAACAATAATGATTAAGTGCTTTAAGATCCGTATAGCTATGATTTAAGACAGGGATCAATGTTCTTAAATGCTTTTTAAAAGGATTTTAGTTTTTTTAACTGTCGGGTTTAATTCTACTAACATATCTTGTAAGTTAATTGTTACCAACACTGAGTTTGTTATTAAATATATTTATTGACTTGTTATAGGCGCGTGAGTTCGTGGAGAACTTCCTGGCTCGTTGCGTGCGTCCGTTCGCGGTGTTGTTACAAGTGTGCGGACACAACCGCGCGCGACAGCGGGACAAGCTCGCCTTACTGTTGGACGAGTTCGCCACCTTACAGGAAGAGGTAATGTGTTGCTTGTAACTAGGCTAATGACCTATGTTGTGGTATTGTTGCAAGTAAAAATCGCGTCTTTATGTCAAAATATGCGTAGACATTTCCCAATAATATTGTTAACTATTGGTCTATTTGCAGTCAAATCAAATATTTCAAAAAATTAGTACTTATTTTATACGGGGCGACTGCCACTTGTCCTACATAAATCGAGAAATAATCTGCGTTATTTTGTCGAGCCAGGCGAACATACACTTTTTTCGCGATTTCAGTGTTGGTCCCAAAGTACAAGTGGTTCATAATGATGAGAACCATGACCCCTTTTGAGGTTTTTATTACAGTTACACCTTGTATGTATGTAGGCGG
This sequence comes from Agrochola lota, assembly GCA_947364205.1. NCBI lineage: Eukaryota > Metazoa > Arthropoda > Insecta > Lepidoptera > Noctuidae > Agrochola > Agrochola lota. The sequence goes on along the minus strand of OX376219.1, from coordinate 16,711,610 downwards.
GATTAGCTATACTCCTTCAAGAAAGACTGGTTCTTAGTCGCCCTACATCGCGAGAAGAAGAAAGTGAGTAGAGAGACCATAGGGGCTCTTAATAACAATAATAATGTATGTAGGCGGAGAGTGTGGACGCGGTAGTGAGCGGTGCGGCCGGCACGGGCCCTCGCGCGTGCTTCAGCACGTGGGTCTTGTACCACGTGCTACGGGTCATGATCGCGTACCTCTTGTCCGGATTAGAGCTTGAGCTGTACAGCGTGCACGAATACCATTATATTTTTTGGTGAGTTGGCCTTTTATCTGTTCAGAAGTACATACAACACCACACATCATCACATCCACAGTATAAATAAGTCAGCAGTCGGCAGTGATCTTGAAATAATTGCCTACGGCCGCTCGGTAGATAAACCTTCCGCGTTCGTGCGTTACTGCCGTACAGTCGATACTGTCGCATATTTTAGGTCTTATCGAAGCCCGTCGTTTCGGCCGTTTTCAATTAATATAATACTGTTACTTATTTATATTGTACCACATCTGACACACACATCCACATAACGTCTCTACTATAAATTTCTGGCTACCCCTTCTGGTATAAAAGGGAGACGTTATCCGTCTTGAGGCAGATCATCTAACATTAGTATCAAGCCTAAACCATCGAGACAGTTATTGTATTTTGAACTTTATTCCGAGCTCGGTTAAGTTCATAATACAAAATTGATACCTTAGACTTGGGTTTGAGAAGTTTAACTTTCTCGAAATAAAAATAAAGTTTGAAATTGAAAAAAATGCTTGTTAGAAAGAACTGTGAACTGTTCAAAGAGTTAGAAAAACGCAGTTGTAAAATACTCCTGTAAAAGACTAGCCTAGACTTACTGCACGAAATGTTGCTTTCCTAACTAGATATTTAATAAATAAAAAAATATAATTATATTATTTATATATTTTATAAGAATTCCTTCAAATAACGAACCCCATCTTTTGCCACACTTTCTCTCTATCACCAAAATTAACAGCCCCATTAATATTCCAGGTATCTCTACGAGTTCCTATACGGCTGGCTAGTATCAGCTTTAGGCCGTGCTGAGAATTTAGCAGATGACGCAGCGAGGCGAGACAGCAGGGATTCGCGCAAACAACGCAAGAGCAAGAAGAGGGTCCGACCTTATGCAAGAGAGGGACTGCTGTGCAATGTGATGCAGAATATGTGCGGAGGGTATTATAAGGTAAAGCTTCTTTTAATAAGACATGTATCATCATATTTAAAATTGCGCAAACACATGCAAAGTATTCTTAACTACGCGATAATCTCAAACTCTTTACTGCATGTGGTTTTTCCGTTTCTAAATTAGATATCTAGACTAATGTTTTACGGTTTACGGGTTATCCTAAGTTAATGTCACATGCTTGGTACTCAGACAGCCTAGTTTGTAAAAGAAAAAACTAACCGAATCAAAAGTGACACTTTGTCACGACCCACCAAAAGGTTTCTTACAGGCCAACCAAGTTTCGTTTCAGCCAAACACAGTTTCGTTTCAGATCTTAAAAACTTTTGTTTCGGCCCAACAACCGTTCAGTTTCGGCTCATCAAAAGTTTGTTTCCATCCCTCAATGTAAAAATCATTATGTTAGTTATAATTGGGTAGTCTGCATAATTTACCGAGTATTCCCGCTGCTGAATATTTGGCTTTACAGCCGCGGGTGGGCCCTAGCCTGGTCAAGTATATTTCTCCAACGTGACCTATTCCGGCTTTTTTTCTTCAAATTTCTCACTCCAACAGTTCTTAAATCTTGGTCTACGCCATCCGGCCATCTGAGCTTGGGCCGCCCTCGACTTCTCCGGCCATCAGTTTTACTATCCAGTAAAAGTTTGGGTGCTTTAGTCTCGTCCATTCTTGCGATATCTGGCTATCAGAGTTTAGTGGTATGAGGATCAGGGTGTAAAGTTCACTCATCCACCATAGAAAAGGGAGGATCCTACGACCAGACCGGTGTCGTGTCTGGCGGGCAACTGCCCGAAAGTTGATATCGGATAGTCTTAAATATGTCGTTCGCGCGGAAAACTCTAATTGCGCGATGCAGGATTTGTGTGACGTCATATCTTTGACGCGTAGTTCGTATGTGGCGGTGTAATCGCTACAAGAGTATCTAAAAAATCTTTTTAATTTTCCAGGCCCTCGTCGCCTTCAAGCTACAAGGCAAGATCCGCCAGCCGCAGTCGGAGTTCGACAACGAGGCAGTTCGCTACAAGCACCGGTTCGCGCCTCTGTCCGTGCTCACCCCGCCGCAGGTGCACTACCACGAGTTCTGCGAGATGACGCAGCCGCTGCAGTGAGTCAACTACTATCTATGCATATTATAAATTGAGATCGGTTTTCGAGTCTGTGACCGCATTTTTCTTCTAAACTGCGCAACGGATTTTAAAGCGGGTTTCAGCCTTATTTAGATAATTTATTCCAGAAGGTTTAATTGTATAATACAAATATTAAAATTACATTAAGGCTGGTTTCACAGCTGTGCAGGAGACCCGCACGGGCCGCCCGTACACGAGACCCGCACGGGCCGCCCGTACACGAGACCCGCACGGGCCGCCCGTACACGAGACCCGCACGGGCCGCCCGTACACGGGAGTATAATTTAGAGAAATCTCTATGTTTTGTCAAGTCATAAAAACCGTGCGATACAGAGGGTGGTCGCTAGTATAATTTTTAGTACCATTTATGTGCCTTGTTGAGTTATGCAAAAGTAAAATGTATGGAGAAGCTGACTTTATTTCCTATTTTAGGGTTGGCCCCATTGTAAAAGTTGTTAATAATGATGAGTTTAATGACTCCTTAAGAGATTTTCAGTTATTTCAGTCACACCTTCAACCTTATATGTATTCGCGTAGCGTTTATTTTTATCTCTTTTCTAATTTACTTACAGATACGAGAACCCAGTGATACTGTATCTCGGTGGATGCAAACACTTCCAGCAGGCTCGGTCTTTACTTGAAACCATCACAACCCCTGATCAGGAGGTAAGCAGTCACAATTTACATCTGATTAAATATCCTAACTAATATATATTGTATTATAAATGCGAAACTGAGTTTGTTTGTTTGGTACGCTTTCATGCTAAAACGGCTGAACGTATTTGGATAAAATTTGGCATATGGGTAGACCATGACCTGGAAAAGGACATGGCTACTTTTCATCCTGGATCGCAGATGAAGTCGCGGTCAACAGCTCCTGTTTTTTCATAGAAAATGTTCCCAACAAACTGCAAGAACGCTAGGCTATGGAAACTGTGATAAACAGCTAGCTAAGGCTTTAGAATCGAGAATAATAGACCAAAAGAGGGCCTAGTACGAGTTTTTATACTTACTCGATCGTTAACGTTACCTTCAATTCAATTTTGTTATGAAAATATAGCGCTCTCTGGTGACTATAACGGGAAACACAATTATTCCATACAAAGTGAACATTCACGAAATTCACTCAGTCTGAAAGTCATCCTATGCAATTTTCACGTGATTCTAGTCTCATACCAAAACATTTTACTATTTTAAGTTAAGTTCGAGGATTGAGCAGGCAACTACAGGGTCAAAAAAAGTTAGCTAGCGAAACTCCGCAGACGGTATCGATATCTAAACACGATAAATCAAAAAAGAAATTAATAAGATGATATTTGTTTTTGGGGTTATCAGCTGCTGGTAGAGTAGTCATTTAAAATATCAGTTTTTTTTTGTTTAAACTTCACAGACGTGACGGGTATCAATATCTCAGCACGATAAAACGGATTTTATCAACTCACACTTTAAGTAACAACACTACCGTTGCGCCACTTCTTCTTCCCAGCTAAGCACTAGGAAGTGGTGAAGGGTGGGCGTTTTTGGGGGACTGTCTTATGTAATTTTGACGTTTGAAAAGTGCTGATTCTCAGCCTATTTTGAATAAATGACTTTTGATTTTTTGATTTTTTTACCGGTCATTGACCCCAAAAAACATCAAAGGTTTTTATGTTTTCTAGTTTGGATATCTGTCGCGGAGTTTCGCTAGCTAACTTATTTAGACCCTGTATATGTATCACAATGTCCTTATTTAATTTAGTTTTTCATGATCATGGTGGTCTAAAAATGTTTATCAGTTTTCAAATTAGGTTCTTTAACACACTGTGTGCAGCAAAGTCCCAAATGCTATATCTAGGTACTTGTTACTTTTTAATAGTTGTGAAGCATCTATTCTAACAAAAAGAGTATTAATTACTTTTTGATGATGAAACTATTTCTTAATTTAAAAGTTAAATTTGTACGTTTATTTGTGTAAAAAATAACAAATATTGATTCAAGATTGAAATAAAATGCCAAGTTTAACCCTCCAACAGAGGGCTGAAATATTACTTCTCTATGAAGATGGCTTGAATATTAGTGCTTTATCGCGAGAACTAAATATATCTCGATTCACCGTGAGATTTTGGATGCGGTGACATGGCTAAGAACGGTAAATAACTGATCATAGAAGCAGTTCAGGACGACGACTGATACTAACCACCGTGCAAATAACTGACATGGTTCGATATTACGAAGAGCACGCACGGCTTCACACCAACTAGACTATGTGCCGTCATATCGGCAGATTAATGCTATACCTACTAGTTATTAAAATAATAAACTGTTGTTAGAATTTAAAAATATATATTCTTTAAAAAAATAAATATGTTTTGAATTTCTATATGATTATTTCTTCCTATTTTTGAGTTTTTCGTAAGGCTTATATAGACTGGCGCGACTTGTCACGCGTCGTGTCGCGTCGCGTTTCTGCAATATTATCGCCATGCAACACTTCACACTGGCGCGCCACAACAGTGCGACACCAAAGGAACATTTTATATGGCGTCTCGCGTCCATACCACCGCAATAACGCACACGACGACACAAGAGAGTATTTTCTGTGTCGCGGCGCGACAGGTTGCTGCTGTGTGTAATGTCGCACGCGTTTTCATAGAAATTTTTCTATGAATATAATATCACAGAATCGCGTCGCGTGACTGTCACGCCAATCTGTACGACCCTTAATAAGTTCGACCTCGCTTGGTTTATTTTATTTCTATAAAAGCCAGTATTTTTTTGGCAAAGGGCTCCCTACTTTCTTTTTACCTCCCTCTGTCCAGAGCTGCCGAGGGCCAATGGCTCCAGTAAAAATTTCACCGTTTTCTAAAAAAGTTTTTCTATACTTTATCCTACATAGACGACGTGTCAATACAAATATCTATGTTCTTTAACTAATCAAATCCTTTAACATCGACCTTGTGACATAGATGTGTGCATGCAATTATAAACCTTAAGGTGGTAAGCATTTTCAGACCGCGACTGTACGTCTAGGGAGCCTACATCAACGGCACAGGTCATGCCTAAACAGGTATCTCCAGACATGCATATTTGCATACATGTATATTTTGGCACTTTGTTAGTGTATATAATCCGATGTCTAATCATAAATCATAGAGCTTCTACCATAATAATAAAATAACCGCATTCCTTTATTTCAGGTTCAAGATCTTCTGAAGGTAGCCAAAACAAACTTCGTAGTATTAAAATTATTAGCTGGAGGACACAAGAGGGACTCGACAGTCCCTCCGGAATTTGACTTCTCAGTACATAGACATTTTCCTATTATCAAACTAGTGTAGTTTTAGACATTTTTTAACAGGAGATTTATTTCAAGAGTTGATACTTGCGACCTAGATTATGAACAAAGCAGCAGCTGTCAAGTTGACTCGGAGGTAGGTGTTTGGCTAGTCCCTTCATCTGATATTTTATTGGTCAGTAATATAACTATTTATATCGATTATATAGTATCGATGTTTTGCCTACTCATTCAATCACTGGATAAAAATATGAATGGACAGGTCTGTGCGTTAAAAAATTGGTCAATTCACAGTTTTTGCTGATAATGAAGTTGAGTGCAATTAGACCAAAATACTCTAAGTAGACCGAAGTTTCTAGTGGTTGGAATTTCATGGGACTTTTTGGTTGACTTCCTCGAGGTTTGGAGAATAAAGTTAAAAAAGAATTGACGCGGATGTTTATTTTTCCTCATTCTTTTCTGAGTAACTTGTATTTCGATGAATTCATGTTTGGCAGAATAGTGTGATTTGTGCAACCATTCACCACCTGTCTGGTCTGTCTTCTTTTTACAAGAATTCCGATTTCGTCGTTTTTTTGAACATTTCGGAGGGTGTCTTACAAGTGGGAGATGAAAATTTTGGTGAAGGTCAATTAAAGGTCATCAATTAATCTGTAGACAAACCGGAAACTGAAGTACACCGAGTACACTGGTTTGTCAAAACAAAACAAGGTTAGTCAATTGACGCAAACTGAACACGGTTTTGGGTGACATGTACTGCGTATTCGAATTAAACACTGAAACGTAAATACGCTATTACGCGATAAAATTAATAAGAAAAATTAAGTACATAACTCTGATACTAATTAAGGGGAAAAAAGACATCGACGTGATTTTTTAAAACTTTACTGAAATCATATACATCAGAAAAGCCCCATGAAAATTCGTCCACTCTAAAACTTTGTTCCACTTTTTTAAAGCTAATTACGCTCGACTAGTATAAAAAGTCTTGAATCTTTTAGCTTAACCAGTGTATTCTTGAAGTCTATTAAGTTAAAGTAAGAAGATGTTTTTACGCGCTATAGTTTATTTATCAGAATATTTTATTGAAGTACAGATTATGCTATGAACCCCGATAATGTAACATTATGTAAATTATTTGTATTGCTTTACTGTAATTATTATCGTGTGTATAGACTGAAATGTAAAATCAACGTGATTTTTAAATGTGCAATAAAAATCATTAAAGATCAAAGGTTTTATTTTACCCTTTGCGTAATTATTATACTTCTCAAGCACATTTTCTGCGTAATTAGACAAAGGTCACGGTCAAGGTCAATTGAAGTCATTAATGAATTTGTAGACAAACATCCTGCAAGGAGATACATATTTCGTTATTTTTGAGCTAGGACGTCTAGTTTTCTAGAAATTGCGAAAAAAATATATCAAGGTAATATCCATTTAGGACGCCACTTACGATAACAACTGCCTGAATTAAATACACGACGTACCGACGCTTCGGAGATTTTCATGTTATCTTGTAAAATTCAGTTGCTGAATGAAGTTAAATCCAAAAAGGTCATGCTCAAGGTCAATTGAGGTCATCCATGAAACTGTTAACATCTCGGGGTGTGTTACACAATGGGGAGATGATCATTTCATTATTTTTTACCTGAATCGTCTAGTTTTTGAGATATTTGAAAAAAACAAAAAAATCCATATAAGGACGCAAATTACGATTACGCAAAATCCAGATAAAGCTCCTTACTTTTTTCATGGGGTCACTAATCAAATGAAAAGTACTAAGCCGTTATAAAGTCAAGGGGGCCACCAATCTAACCGAAAGGCAGGGACAAACCCTAGACAGTGGTCAAAATAAAAGTCATAAAATATCAAAGCATTTACTTATATATTTTCAACGCGATTTCACAAAATTAAATGTTAGTTTAAAACAGTGTTAGATAATGATGTTTTAAATAATTCATTGAGTATTCATTGCACGACTATTTAAATAATTATTGGTTATCTTCCTCATCGGTATCTGCATCCGAAACGTCTGTGTAGCAGTCGGTTTCCACAGCTTTTACCCTCAGGAAGTCGCTGGATTGTGGACCTGAAATCAAAGTATTGGGGTTGACCAACAATTGTTCTTCGTATAATATGAAGTTATGGCTTGTTATTGCTGTTGAATGAGTATGACGGTAGTAAGTACCTGCAGAATGTGTTTTTTGGAACTACCTACAGAACGTGTTTTTTGGAACGAAGTTCTTTAACGCCGCTTGCTGTAGGACTGTAGGAGTGAACTGGTAGAACTCGTCACGTAACGAAAAAGCGTTATGTCCCCTCCATGCGACTTTCTCTCTCCTGAGAGAGAGAGAGAGGGTATGAATTTGTTGAAAAAAAAAACCGAGATGGCGGCTGCGAACATTTTCTAATTTGTCACCATGGTTGTCGTTTTCATGGTTTTCGAGGGTGCTAAAGCCGATAGTGAAGTCAAAATGAAAATCCAAGATGGCAGCTGCGATACAACGCGGATACAACCAATCAAATCGCTGGACAAGATAAGATCTGAGAGTATGTTAATTTTGTGTTTAAAAAGACGGGGTATTCTTATTTTTTATATCATTGAGTTCTCTGCCCCTAAACTAGGGCATCCTGTATAACAGGGGCCGAGGTTTGCCCAGTTACATAGATCAGCATGAGAAGGCTTAAACAAGATCAGTTTACACTTAAAATGTATGAAAGTGCTCATAATAACAGTAATTCATTATGTCGTCAAACCCAAAGAAATCCAAATACTTCAATCCTAAATACCTGCTACTATTATCATACCTTCGAAGTAGGAACTGTAATGACTAATACCAAAGACACAGACTACATAATAGGATTACGGTTAAACCTAGCCTTGTGTAACATTCAAATTCAATTAGGTCTACGTGACCATCATTTGACCCGGCCGTCACCTGTTTCTTTGCCCTAGTTTTCAAATGGAAGCTGAGACTGTGACAGGCCCTAATTAAACAAAATTAGGGCCCGTCACAGTCTGAGCTTCCATTTGTTTTTTGCAATTTTGTTTTGATTTCGAAAAGTAAATAGATTTTTATGATGTTCTCTTCAGAAAGCACTGAGAGGTATATCGGTGTATGTGGTAATGCCAGGACTCTGGTTGTACTCTTTGGGTGTCGGAACAGGGAATTCCGCTTGATGGAAAGTGATTTCTGCATTACCCACGGGAATACCGATAGGTTTAGAGGTAACAGCTTGAGCCTGTAATAAAAGGTACCAAGTTGGCAAAGCTGTTTGTTTGGTCGGTATCATGGAGAGGTTTGCCACGTTAACATCAACTCATCCATGCGTAGCATGGCCGTGGGTCGTAGTGGACAATCCTTTCTAGATTTTTATAGAAAGCAAAGCTAAGTACATGTGCGTAGCTTAGCCGAGGGCTGGTGTGGAGCGGCGCCTTAAATAGGCAATGGCTAGGTAAACTTTGGTCAAACAACTTACATGATTCAGTATAAACGGTGTTGGCACCGAAGTCTTGTATAGGCGTCGGAGTGACGGAACGGTCATCTTCGTCACCCCCTTCAGCGTTGTCTTCCTCATCATCATCACTCTCTATTATGATTTCTACTTCTTCGCACTCTTCCACCTGTAAAAACAAGGGAAAAGAAATCATTTTTGCTGGAATGACTTCGTCATTGAATTGATATGACGGATATGACACTGCTTGGGTTATCTTCTGTCGTTTAAAAGTCTGTTGCGCTATGCTTTATCACATTATCACATGTAAGTCTAAATAAATAATTAATTTTCAAAAAAGTGAGGTAAAGTTAACAACAGCTTCTTTCTTTTTCGTGTGGTTAGTGACTAACCCGGTGTCAGAGTTTTTATGCCGCCCATGGGCCTCTGACTTGGTTTCACATGCCGTCGAGAAATATCTCTCAGGCATGCCGATGCCGTCTTTACGATGTTTTCCTTCAGCGTTTTTGGAGCAAGTGATAATTATATAATACGCACATGAATTCGAAAAGTCAGAGGTGCGAGCCTTGGATTCGAACTCGAGACCTATGACTTGGTAGTCGGACGGTCACAACACTAGGCTATCACTGCTACAACAACTGTTAACCGTGTGTTAATTACCAACAAACTATTCTGACGACACTTGTAAAAACGCCTAGTGAAAGCAGCTGCCATTTCTGAGTTCATAAGAGAATAACAGAAGGTAAATGTTTTCAAACTTCAAAGGAACTTGAAATTAAGCCTATGAAACTCAATACAGACTTTTTACTGGCATGACAGACCTTGGGTGGAAACAAAACATCGTCATCATCACCCTATAGGAGTCCTCTGTTGGACATAGGGCTCTCCAATTGGACGATGCTATGTTACTCCTACTACCAGCCACATTGCGAAGATCTTCGCCCCACCTAGCCCGAGGCTGTAACCTAACGTAACACAAAATATATGAAACGTATATTGGTACGTTTACCGACCTGTATATCAAAAGACTGTTGCTTATTCTTATAGTCAAGGAGTGCGGAAGACGAAGACTTCTGTTTGTGGTGAGCCAAGCGCTTGATGTTGCTAGGAGATGGCGTTCCCTGGTCAGGGTCACCATCGCTGACCAGATACTCCACGTCGAGACTCAGTGGTAGATTAGGATTGCCGGACACTTTTCGTCGACGCAGTTGGCATTCTGGCTCGTCTGCCATTTTGTTATGGTTGTATAACTGGAAACTAATTAGAAAGTATTAATCATCATCACCATTTCAGCCGAAAAACGTCCACTGCTGGACATAGCCGCTTGGGGGCTTAAGCACCGCTACTTCGACCAATCCTGTGCTTCCCGCTTCCAGCGGTTAGTATATTAGAAGTGAATTATTCCTATGGTAGGTCTGAAGAAGTACGTAAACGTGCTTTACTTTTGTGCTTTAATTACAAATAAATATTATTTTGCACATCCCCTTGACGTCTCCGTCGCCTTTTAAGAGTAACACAACAAGATACGCCACTTATCAGGTTGACCAATTTAAAAAAAAAGGACTTACGTGGCATGTAATGGACGTCATATGTTAGAAAGTTGTGCTAATCGTTCTTAGAAAAAAGATTGAAGATACCTATTTGATTACTAGGTGTAGGTTGTTACCTAAATGCTCTATAAGAATTATAACAGCAAATGCCCAACGTCTTTAGAGTTCATAATAGCTCCCGGAGAAAGGCGCGAAGCGACTCCGGTGTAAAAATGTCTATGAAAACTTCACGAAAATTGTTCTACCGGTGTCGCGTCGCGCCTGTCTGCGAGATCCTTTAATGTGAATAATGCTTATTTTATAAGTAGCGTTGCGGGTTAAAGGTATAATAGTAATAGGTTAAAGATATAATAATTATTGAAAAAGATGCTTACCAAAATATGGAAATCCTTCCGACAGATCACACCAGCTCGCGTCGTTTAGTTGATGGAACAAGTCTTGGTATTGTAAAATGACGAGTTGTCCATGAAAATTGTGGGCGGACACTGGGGCGGGCGGACGCTAAGTAGTTAGCTTGCGGGCTCTAAAACGAAGCCCTATGCCGCTAATCTGCACTGTTTTTTTCCAGGTGAGCAAAACATTTTGTTGTGTGGGAGTTAGGTATCAGAAAAGTATAGTTAGTAGACCAGGTATGTAGGTAACTAATCGAAAAATATACAGTGTGGCAGGGACACCGACGCGAAAACTGATACATGGTATAAATAATAATTTTGAACCCAGATTGTTATAGCTCCTACAAACTATGCCGGCGGCACGACCGGCGGCCGGCTCTGCCGCATAAAGGATCGCAAAGGAAATGAAGGCGCAAAAGCCGGGGGTACGTGCCGCGCGCCAAAAGCATGCCGCCGGCATATTGTGTAGGAGATATTATAAAAGGTAGTTTGTTTACTAAGTAAATTCGTAGATAGCAGCAACAGCAACTCACACGATGTTCATTCGATAGGTTGGTTGGTAGGTTGTTATTCTTTTATTTGATAGGTGTTAACGTTTTCTGTTTGAGGAAGGTCACATTCACATGTTTGATAATCGCTAAAAACAATAAAAAATCAAACCTTGTAGAAGTTATCAACAAACTACAATATACGGCTTTACTTAAATCCTACTTCACTAGGATAAGTAGAAACGCTAATCCATTTTTATGATTGAATTGCAATGTTTTGTTCCGAATGGATTTTTTATCTTTCTCTCAATAAATTCGGTTTTTTACCTTCAATAAATGTGTCACGGACATTGTGTTGCATTAATCCAAATAATCTGGAAAACGTTTTTTTTACGCACTTAAAAAAATATTTTTATAATGTCTTTCCTCCAAATGTTGGCGTTCGCTGTCACTTGTACGGATTCAACACTTCATGATATCTTTTCGTTAGGTATGCATATTACTTGAAAGATATTGAAACACGTCAGTTACAGATAGGTATATGCCCGAATATCCAATATCATATTTCTTTCTAAGACAGTAATTATGATGAAAAGAATACCTACCTATACGCAGGACTTTAGAAACAATTATTATTTTCTGTTTTCATGCTTTTACATGATATAAATCACGCTTGAATTTCACAGAAGGGTTAGGCAGAGGAGTAACAATAGTACATATCCCAAGTTATGTTCAGGTCCCATGTAATAGGGGTTGAGTCTATTGCCATCAACCGGGCACATATAAAAGTCCAGGCTGCTACTGAGAAATTCCAGGTGGAAAAACCCAACAATACTTTTGCCTGACCTGGGAACCTGTACTCTAATATTACGGAATCAGAATCTGTTCCTGAATCGTTTTGAAACAGAATTGCTAATCCATTGCTTTAGAAGTTCGAAAAAAAATCGGTTCAGCAATGTAAATAACGCAATGAATGTTGTTGAACTGTCAAAATGAAACGGAAAATGTGTTGCGTAATTAGATAGCTGTTTTTATTTTATTTTGGTTTTTCTAATCCGGGCTATCAAGCACTGTTGTAACGATGCTATGTTTTTAGATAATTACTGTATCTACTTAATTACACACGTGGGTACTTAATTAATCATACATTGACGTCATTGGACAGTTATTTTTGGGTAAATTAAATAAATATACCTACAGACTTCAGGTGATGAGATTTATGTTGTTAACCGATAAGATAAGAACAGGTTATTGAAATACTTTAGTCAATAATAATACTAAGTTTATAATTTATTAACTGAGGTAATTTTATGGCGGTCGGTGGTTGCAAAGTTTCTAAATCGTATCTAAAATACATTTCATCGTTTTGCTATCACATACACAAGTTAAATATAAATGTGTCAGTCCTTTGAAAAAAATACTTATTCTATCTAGGTACAGTATATAGCTTGTCCACTCTGAAATGACGCGCCCCACTACCGCATTACGACCGGCGCACACCTGGCGAGGCGCATTGCGGCGCGGTTGTCACCGCCAAACAAATATTAACGTTGCGTGCCTACAAATAAAATTGAGTATCAATAATCGCAGACGCGCGCCCCTTTCCGCTTACACGCGCTCTTAAGCTAATGGAAGTTTATTTACTTTCAACTTTATTTCAACAGACGTTGACGTTTGGCAGTGACGAATGCGCTGCGCTGCGCCTCGCCAGATGACCGCCGACCCTTACCCATATAAATCCGCATTACCGTGTGCGTAAATGCGATACTGGGGCGCGTCATTTCAGAGTGGACAAGCTTTAAGCTTCAAACTGTATGACGGTTCTAAAGTGGGCTACTCGCCTCGAGTTCAGAGCCGCCAGAAAGTTTGCATAGGGCTGTACATTTTAAGTTATTTCAGGGCATGTCCTTATTGTGTTTAAGTAGTAAATTAAGTGTATTTCGTTGCCTTTGGATGAGTGGTTTTTATTAGAAATGCACTGGGATAAACATTTAGTCATTTGATCATACTATCAGGATAAATATTTACAATAGAACATCTTAAACTAAATATATAATACCTGCTATACGTATATAAGTTAAGCCTAATAAAAGAATACTTACGTTACACCTAATCTATAGATTATTTGCCTTAAATAAATAAATATAAAAAAAAAACTAGGGTACACTTAAATTAAATTATAAGATAAGTAACTATAGGTTTAAAATACAGGGTGGCTAATTAGGAGGTATACAACTTTTTTAGTCCCTTTCTGATTTGACGCCAAATTTTGCAGTTGTTTGGTGTCTTCTATTTAGTTATTATGCGGCAAAAGCGTTGTGCACAATCTATAAAGACCATAACCACCGCTATACTTTCAGTAAATTATCCTGAAGTTCTTAAACGAATTTAAAAACGACCCATTTTTTCTAACAAATCATTAAGAGTAGTAACGAATACCATTTTGATCACTGAGGATTTCCAGACACGTCCTGACTTTTTTTTGTGGGGTTATCTAAAGGGACGTGCCGTGGTCAAGCTTGAATACGAAAATCAGAATATTTGTGACTTTTAGGGGGGATACCGAATAAAGTATGCGAAAATTTTATGAAAAACACGATGAAAAGCGATCGCATTTTTAAGAATAAAATAGGAGCAGATTAGGCATATCTTATTCACCGTATAACATTGCCAAACCTGAATAATATACTTATCGAAAAAAATCCGGTAATTTTAGTTTGTAATAAAAATGATCTTAATTTAAAGTTGTATACTTCTTAATTGGCCAGCCTGTATTCAATTAAAACAAAAATATTCTCTAATCCCGTAAAAAAATTGTATGAGAAAAAGTATTTTGGCCAACTAACTAACACTAAAGAACCATTATCATGACCACAGGCGAAGTTGGTCTTTGTTTATTGGCCAGTTTGAGAACGGAACACTTTATACCTTCATCTATAAATACTTATTTGTATTAAATTTGTAACGACGTCAAAACTTTGAATATTTTTGAAAAAAGTAATTGCTACGAGGTGTAGGAACGAGTCTGATGCCGAAAATATAGTAATTAGATTTTTTGTTCGTTTGTCTGTTTGTATGGTTGTATGTTCCGAATTGGCGCAAAAACGGCTTAACGAATTTGAATTAAATTTGGCACACAGATAGTTTATAACCTGGATTAACACATAGGGTACTTTTTCTTCCGGTAGTACGTTCCTGTGGGACATTTTCTGACATCCACGCGGGCGAAACCGCGGGCAAAAGCTAGTGTACTTTCAAAATCTAAATTTAAATTATTCGTCAGCAACGAGTCTCTTTGACTTCGTTTTCAGTTGATACACTAATAACATCTACATCATCTACATTATTCACATCATCCACATCATCCACACTATCCACATCATCCACACTATCCACATCATCCACACTATCCACATCCACAGGATCATCCAACGGGTCATCCATGGGGTCATCCACCGGTGTAGCAGTTCTCGCATGTGCAATATCCAAACTGTTGTCAGAAGCCTGACTATTGAACGACAACCTCCTTACATCGAAAGTGGAGTACCCATAAACACTAGAACTGCTAGAATTATTACTGATTTTGCTAGCTCTGATAGCGAAGTACCGACTTCTATCTTCGATTCTGTAAAAGTCCAGGCTGTTCTTCTTCTTGATGAGGTTGAAGTTCTCGTCGAGGGGAACGAAGTAGGTTTTGACGTAGCCAGCTCCTTTCACGAAGGTTTCGCCGCGACAGGTCGTGAGGATGCCACATTCGTCCAATATAATGGCTGTATTTTCTGTCACCTGGTTGGAAACACGTTACTGCAGTTATAGAAAGAAAGTTCCTGAATGATAATTTTGGAAATGATTTGAGAACAGATTCTCTCTACGGAGACATGACAGTTGTTATAAAAGTACTTATAAAAATAAACATTTATGCTGAAGTGGAAGATAAATGCTTACCTGTATTTTTCCCGATTCGCCAGTGGAGTCCATTCGTGACGCCATATTCACTGCATGTCCCCAAATGTCGTATAGTGGCTTCTGTGAACCCACCACACCAGCTGCTACTTCACCATTTGATATTCCTATAAACGAAAATGTCACTGTATAATCAGCTCTAGATATAAATAGGTGCAGTGTACTAGGTAAGCAGTTTTGTCGATAATAAATAAGTCAGAACTCGTTATATCCTAAAACTCACCAATACGCAAGTTTAAGCTCTGGAACGAGCCTCGGTTGAAGTTCTGAACCTGCATCATCATAGCCGCAGCAAATTCTACCATAGTCAGCACCACGGCCCGATCATATGGACTGTTCTGTCGAAGACTGACGTTGGATATGGAGTCCATAGATTCTCTCCTACTTGGGTCCAAACCACAAGCAGCCATGTAGGTCCAACCAGCCAGTTTTATCTTCTCCACCTTGTAATCTGAAGTTCCCGCAAGCAACAACTAACAGAAAATATATAATTTCATAATGAATAGGTAAACAAAAAATGGTTCTAGAAATTCATGTAATTAATTACATACTCTATCAAAATCTGATATGATTTCATCCAGGATGCTCAAGAGGAATTTGTCACTCATATCAGCGTCGCCTTCTACGCCCAGCTTATAATCAGTTAAAGACGCGAACATTACTGCTACGTTGTCATACTTCTCGTTATACAATTCATCTAAAGATCTGTTCAAGTTCAGATATACTTGGACTGAAAATGAAACAAAATTTAATTACTTCCAATCTATGCCAAGAAGAGGTGGTATTAAAACTCGAGTATCTACGCACCTACATGAGCCGGTAAAATGTTTTCCAGAAGCATATTATTTACTTTCAACATAGTCTCTGCCTCTGTTTGCTCCGCACTCAACTGTAATTGCCACAAGTGATCCAATCTGTTCCTGTACTCCGTAGTTCTATCAATCCAGTACAAAGTTACTGTTATAACAACAACAGCTAAAGTGTGAGATACTCTGGCATCCAATCCAACATTCCATGTGACGTCGTCGATAAAGAGCGACGTTTTGATCTCCCAAACGATCCATAAATAGAAGAATGTCATGCCGCCAGCAACAATCCATTTAAAGATAAAAAAAACCCTGCTGAACAGAAAGTTCAAGAGCAACGCCAAACCCCAACACTGAGTCACATGCTGGAAAGAAAGTTAGTTTAAAACACAGCGAAGTAACAATACTTACGAATAGAAGGAAAATATAGAAATATGATTACCCACGAAGATATGCAGTTAGATAGCACAGTTTCACCTTCGGGCACCTCAACTTCTCTGCAAGCGATGACATTCACCACAGAAGTTGCAGCGAGTCCAACACTTATAATTAGATATATGGTAGTCCTTATGATAGCTGATCTAATAATTTTTGCAGAAATATCGTAGATCCATCGCAGGCATTTATTTCGCGGCTCATCATAGCCTTTATATTTGGTCCAGAGAAATTGAAACCAAGTGAAGGGCTGCAATATGAGTAGCGTAAGTAGGAGAGCACCAAGTAGCGTCCATGCGTACCATTGAAAGTCTTTAAACCTAGAAAGTCAAATACATAATTAGTATGATGATAAATCTCTGGATCAATCATGCCATTTTAAAAGATTTTAGGTTTAGCGTTGACTGATTACCTTTGTGGTCGATGATAAAGCACGCTTACTTAGAAGTAACCTACTCTCGACGTGAAGATATCCAGGTTATAGCTAGCTTAAGTGACTTACCACATCGTAGTCAGTCCATTAATCAACAACATCAGTGAGAAGACGATCAGGCAGCATGTGATGTAATACTTGAACAGTGGGTCTGGTAGCAGCAGGAATGTCTTCTCCATTTGTAAGTTCTTGTACATCAATGTGAATCTGTTCAGCTTAGATTCATTTCGGAAATGTTCCCTGAAATTGTTTAATTTGGTACTTGTTAGACAAATAAAAGCCTCTTATTTATCTAGAATAGAAGTTCGTAGTTCGTAGGTTAGGTCTCACAATTTATTGATAGCTTCGACCAACTGTCCGCTGAAATGGTTTTGAACTTACTTGCCGTTTGTCATATCTTCAATTTCCTTTGCCATTTGGGCGTCAGCGGCTTTCAACATTTGCTGGTATTCAACCAAATTCTCATCCATAAACGTCGTGGTTCTTCGGAAGTTATTTGTGTTTCTATTTTCCGCTCGCTACTAGAAATACATAAATAATATAGCAAATTATTGAGTGATAATGTCTTTTATAAATAAATGCATGAATCGGACTTACTCTAGTAGAAGTGTTGGTTTTTGCTATTACTTTGTTGAAGCCGACCGATGCTCGCCGAAATGGTTTGTATTCGAGAGCCTGGAAAGATATAGTTTATCACACAAACGACACACGAGGTATCTCATAAAACAAAAAAATAACCAAAATGGCGCTGGCGGCAGTACCGTATACGTGGTGGAAGTGAAACTTCTTCAAAAATAAAGAATAAGAGTGATTTAGTGAGACATACAGAGAGTTATAGGTATGTCTCTTTAGTCTGATGTAACGAAATATGCCTAGACGTGACGCGTCCTTGAAATTTCACTCAATTCTCGTTCAATTATCGAATCGCTGCTTAAGGTGCGGGACATACACGAATGGCGAATGGCGCGGGGGGCGTTACGGTGCCCGTTTCATATTTCATACAAAATGAAACGACGTGGCGCGGAATCGCCATCGCCTCGCTCGCGCCACGCCTTTTGTGTACGTCCCGCGCTTATGAAGTTTCACTTCAAAATGTTTTGTTTGTAGTTTCATAAATATTTACCCTTGTTGGTCTCGACAGCAAATATGTTTCCAATTTATTTTGAGCAATAAAAGGATCATTTTGAGATTCAAAGTTTGGTTCAATAATATATTCTCTGGCATATACCAGAATTAATTCGAGAGTTTGTTTAGTCACGTGCACTTTTCTGAAAAAAGAGGTTACGTGACGTCATTATTGCAACAATATCATGTGAATCTTTGTCCATAATGTGGTGAACAACAAAAATGTTATCTGGCGTATGAAGCCCGCCACAGACGTAGCTACGTATAATATATATTAATATACGAGTACTTTGCTTTTTTTTTTGCGCAGTTTTTGGTGCGTACTAGAAAAATGTACATATTACTCGTATAGCTCTGTCTGAGGTCACTCGAAGATTACATGGAAAATATATCGTAATATGTCTTGCTATAATATATATTATAGTAACGTCTGTGGGCTTTGTAGCGTCATATTTATTGATTTTGTATTTACGATTCTGAAGACGTCTTGGACTGTCTATCCATGTTCTATTGTTTCATTTAGAATCGACCAAAAAACAGAATTTACCTTATGTCAGTAAAACATGAAAACAGTGGTGTCACATACCCAGATTTGCCAGTGGATTCCATTTTGTTAGCTATTGTAACATCTTTCGACCAGATATCGTATTGCCATTTTCTGATACCGATCAAGCCACTAAGGATCTTCCCTGAGTGAACGCCTATCCTCATATCAATGTTCAGCGATCGCTTTTCTCTGCAAAATACGTCCACAGTTGATTTTTTATCTCAAATCGAATAATTTCGACTACATTGACAACAAGTCATCTGTTATATTTATTTTAAATCCATCGTCAATTAAAGTGCCTGTCTCCCATATTATTATGTTTATATTACCTTTGCAACTAGCAAACGTTTTTATTTCCGAATAATTCTTTAAATCCGTTGCGATGCAAATAAATTGATAAAATGTATTTAGTTTTAAAGTAATATTATCTTTGACAAGAAATTGTAGGTGTGGCTTCCCTTATTGACTTGAAAAGTCACAAATAGAAAAATTATAAACAGATTTAGGTAAACATAAAATTATTGTTTATCTTATCTGTAAACATATGTAATGAGGCTGTCGATTTCAATTGTTGAACTTATGAGCAATAAAAGCATTTTATATTTCGATCTACATAGATGGATTTTAGAATGATAAAATCTCAGTGGCCTGTTCGTTTGCCTCGGTTTGAAAGAATATAGTGATCACAAGCGGTTTTAAGAAGCTCTCTCACCGGGAGCATTCACCTGTAATGGAGCATTTACCTACGACTTAGAAGTGTTACTTCTACCTATTTAACTATATGTATTAACCTATTCTGCACGCGTAGCATAACAACCATAGAAACGGGTTTTCTTCGGGTTTTGTCGACGGAAGAATAGACAAAATGTGATTGTTTATCTGTCATTTTGTCTATTTTTCCGTCGACAAAACCCGTTTCTATTGTGGTAATGCTAAGTGTGCTGCTGGTTTCAATTATCTCTCTACACTACCTAGTAGTGTTGAGTAGGCACTGAGCCTATTTGGAGCAGCCGTGACGCATACAATACTATTTTAAGTTATCTTTATTTTTTTGTTTTTGTTTGAATATTGTGTGCTTAACTGAGTCAAATAAATTTATTTTCTTTCTTTTCTTTCTTAGTGGACGACCTGCGCAATCTACTTGCAAACCCCTACCTGTTACAGTAGAATCGTGGATTGTTACATTACAGACGAATGCTCCCCGTGAGGGAAGCACCTCTAAGTGGTGGAAAAACAGTTTAGACGACTGTATTTGTAAACTACAACTACAGTCGACTAAAACCTTATTGGAAATCTAAAGCAAAATGTATTCATACCTGACGTCTTTGATAATGTGGATCATCTCCAGGCCAAGCTCTACGCAATTCTTGGCATGCTGAGCATTGGGCTTCGGTATACCACTGACGCAGTAGTAACAATCTCCCAAGAACTTTATTCTGAGTACATCATGTTCCTGAAACAAATCTTTATTTTAATCTTTCTTGTCACTAACGAAATGTCTTCAAGATATTCAAAATGGTGGTAACACTTCATTGCTTTGTCTGTGATCTGTATTTTTTTCTTTTTAGAACAGCGTTTATTTACTTCAAGAATATTGGGTTCCTCTTTTATACGAAACTTAAGATGATAGAAACAATACTTCATTTTTAATCGACTTCCAAAAGAGAGCAGGTTTTATTTATGCATGTCAATCGATATTTTCGTCAATTGGGGACCGATTTTGAAAATTATTTTTCATTGGGTAGAGGAAGCTTGTACGGTGGTCCCATATCAATTATATTAACTTTACTTGGGCAGTTTTTGAGTTAGCTTCAATATGAATTTAACCTATGTGGATGATGTTATAATACCTTCCTGTTACTGTTATTTACATAGCAGGTAATGGTATTGGAATTTGTGTGGGGTAGGTACCACAACTTAAAAGTGAATAATAAAATCTTTTTATAAAAAAAAACATTGCAAAGAAAAATAAATTTTAATTTCGGAAGTCGGTGGCAAAATACGAAAATTCTAAACCAAAGACTCCGACTTACCGATTATTTTTCACTTTGTAGTGTTTTGCTAGCCGTCATATACGAGTACATACATAATTATGTTTCCTTCTAATATAACCTTTAACACTAAAATAAATTTCAAACAAAAGACGCACCTCAGAAGCTTCATCAAATCTCCCGAAGAGCTCGTTCAGTAGCTCCACCATCCTCATTGGCGACAAAGTAGTTGATATCATCGTATAGTTCACTACATCCGCGTACAAAATGCTCACATTATCGTGCTCTTCTACGTAAAGCTGGCTGTAAACGACCGATAACTGTTTTAAGGATTATTTATGTTATTGCCCCGAAAAATGCGGACTTTCAAAACAAAAAATGCGGTCTTTCAAAACATATATAAGGCATAAACAGTAACACTGGTAATCAAATAGTATCTCTGATTGGGTTTCTGTCTAGATTAGACGTAAGGGAAGGAACTAAAATTGACCAGAAAAGCGCATTTCTACGCACGCTAGAATCAGCCCCTTTTTCCATCCTTCTTGTCCCGAGAGAAGTGGTGGCCCAGTGGTAACGGTCTCGACATACGTGTCGTAGGTCGTGATTTCGAAACCATGTAGGCATTATACTTTGTGTAATTTCTTTCTGCTCTCAAAACGGCGAAAAAGTGAAAGCATCGTAAGGAAACCGGAAATCAACATCCACCTCCCCGCACTGGGCCCGACTGGTGGTTTATGGTTCACTTCTTCTCACACTGACGAGCGTCTGTGTGATCTGTGTCCCAGCAGTGGGAATTTTATTACGTTGGCCAAGCCTCCGCCCACGCGAGCGTAGGCAAATTGACACAAGGCGAATGCTATAGTCTACATGTTGGTCAAGTTCGAAAGAGACCAATGCCAACTGCCAATGTTCACTTGTTTATGGATGGCTGGAGCCATGCAGGCACCGTGCAGGCGAGCGCCTTAGATTTGCGCAGATAAACCGACTCTGTTCCGAAGGGAGACGAGTCGTAGCGACCGATCCCGAGTGGTGGCATAAGGCACGCCAAACGAACTGTATACACGTTGGCGCTCGCCTGCGGTCGGCCAGCTAGGCGAGCATCGACGAGCTATGGCGAGGCTAGACAAATGGGCTGCCCATTCTGTGGTACTCGCCTTCGCTCGGCGAGCTATGTATTGCCGGGTTTAGTGTATAGAAGGGGTACTAGTAAAGATGAACTTACTTGAAAGACCTCAAATTGCTACTTATGGAGCGTGTTTCGAGTCCCATGAACATATTTCTAATGTCATGCCGCACTTTGGATACTATGTGCTCCGGTAGGATGCTCATCATCAAACGTTCCTGAAAGAATAGTTTTATCAGAAAAATAGGAAATGCAAACCTACTTACTCTACGTTTCACTAGAAGCAAAGTTTTCATCAGGCGTCAGGAAAAATAATTGATTATCAAAAGTCTTCTATTCTACCATTTAGCTATTATAATTTTGTTGATAGAACTTCGTACCTATTTGGTCAACAACTAACGATTCCTAATTAAATATTGTTTTCATCGGCAAACATTTAATTCTAACTATTAAAATGCGTAATTGAGTTTGTTTGTTTATTTGTTACGATTTCACGGTAAAACGGCTGAATGGATTTGGATGAAATTAGGCAAATGGGTAGACCATGATCTGGAGAATGATATAGAATACTTTGAATCCCGATATCCTCACAGGATCGATAATTATGCGCGTGAAACAGCGGGGCGCAGCTAGTCCTATCTGATAGAAATGGGGTAAACAAACGGAGATAACTTTTAGAAAATCATTAGAAAAGGAAGCTGACGATTCCTATGTCAAGAAATACAATCAATCAATATTGGATAATATTTAATCGTTCCAAATGAAGTTAGTAAGTATGATAAGTTATCAGCAGATTAGATTAATTTACCACTGTTTTTATGTAATTCAGGGAAAAAACCTAAACAAATGACAACTCATCATGGCAAGGGCATTGTGCATTTAATTCTTGTGAGAATATCTGAATATCGATAGCTAATATATTTATATATATTTTTATTTGTTACGCTTTCACGCTAAAACGGTTTAACGAATTTGGATCACATTTGAGCAAATGGGTAGACCATGACCTGGGTTAGGACATAGGGTACCTTTTATCTCGGTAGCACGTTCTAATTTCCGACTTCCACGCGGGCGAAGCTGTGGGAAAAGGCTAGTGTATTTTTTTTTGTGTAAAGGTAAAAATGTAAATAGCTATATTGTACATTAGCTTGTTACTCGGGTTTTCTGTATTTTATTATTTTTTTATCAAAATATTTAGAGTAAAGCCTATGTCCTCCTTCGGGTCCCAGGCTACCTACTTATTAAATTTCATTAAGATCTGTTCAGTGGTTTAACGTGGAAAGGTAACAAACAGAGTACAGTAGGTACTTACATTCGTATTTATAATATTTACTAGCTGCGCCCCGCGGTTTCACAAGCATAAGTTTCGATCCCGTGAAAATATCTGAATAAAAAGTATCCTATGTCCTACCCCAGGTCATGGTCTACCCATGGTTTTAGCGTGAAAGAGTAACAAACAAACATACAAACTCACTTTCGCATTATAATATTGGTTAGGATTAGGATACTATTAGTATGGATGTAGCTTTAAAACATAAAGTTGATAGCAGACAATAGGGATGTTGACTAAAGAAAAAAAAAACTATTTACTCCGTCAGTCAGATAATAAAAAAATATTAGACACGTATTTTTTGCTTTATCATATTAATTAAAAATGGTTTAGATAAAACGCAGTAAAGTTGGAGAGTGGGGGCTCGCTAGGTCACAAGTCAGTATAAAATCTACCGGCCAGTGACGTCATGCCACATTTTAACGCATTGCCTACTCAATGTATTGCTGTAATCTTTTGATTACGTAAAAAAGAAAAAATACGTGTTCAATATTTTTAATAATGTACCTGAACGACAAAAAAAAAATTCATCAATTAAAGAAAGAAAGAAAGAAAATACGTTTATTTGCGGTACACATGACGCAAGGTGAGAACAAAACTCGAAAATAAACAGTTTGGGGGAAAACATGCGTCACATCCACGCAAAACGGCCATCGCTCAGCATAAAGCTGCGACCCTATGCGAGACAGAGCCCCAGCGCTGGTTTTCAGCGACAGCCGGCGTTGACGTTATGACGTCAACCGGTGCAGCAGAGAAAAATAACAAAAAATAAAATGAATAAACACAATACACAAGTTCTAAATGTTTATAATAAATATAATATTTAAAATGGTAACATTTCGTACCATCGGCGATTCGCGCGCCACAGACAGTCTGTGCGCGCAGCTGTCGTTTATGCTTTTTGTTTGACGTTTTGACATATTGGATACGTAATAAATATAACATGGCGCATTATGTAATTAATGTTGTGATGCAATTACTTATTTTGACTGATATTATAAGATACTTAGTTTTATTTATTTATTTTATTCAGACACAGCGATCCATATTTTCGTTAGTATACTTAAGAATTATGTAAGCAACCAAATATTCAATACTAAAAAGTTAAAATCATCGATAATATTCTAAAATATTATTTTAGTAGTACCGAGATAGTAGTTTAGTATGTTGGTTACTTACCTCCTGATCCTTAACAAATTTCAGTCTCAGTGTGCTTTCAACACAAGCTCTTCTGTCCAAGAAAGATCTTCTCGTCACTATTTCATTCATCAGTCTAAAGTATACACCCATGAGATTAACTCCAATCAGATAAATTATATCCGATGATATCTGAAACAGAGAAGTTTGAGAGATGAGAAAATAACCTCCACGAATAAACTTAAATGTGGTTACCTACCTATCCTTCGTTCGCTACTTAGTTTCCAAACATGTAATCAAATGTGTTTTTGGAAAAATAACTTTAATATCCGAACATAAAGTTCAGTTTGCGGTAAATCTTAAATTTTTATAACTTTTTCAATAGTGCTAGATATTCCGAAATCAACCATATTTATTGTACTCGTATAAAGTTGATATTTGTTTACGTGTAAATTACATCATTGGAAACAAAGATACGGAATACGAATGAAGTACCTACACTGAACGATCAGCCCCTTTATCATCTTACTCACTGGATAATTAAGGCAGGGCAAGGCATGAAATATTATCAACAAGCCGCACCTCGCGGTTTCACCCGCATAAGTCTCTATCCCGTAGGAATATCGTGATAAAAAGTATTCTATGCCCTTTTCCAGTTCAAGGTCTATTCATGTGCCAAATTTCATACAAATCCGTTCAGCCGTTTTAGTGTGAAAGCGTAAAAAACAAACAAACAAACTCACTTTCGCATTTATAATATTAGTTAGGATTAGGTATCTGGCTCGTGGCGATACGACAAAAGATTTTTTTTGTCATTCAAAATTGATTGTTAAATTAGCCAGAGACTACTATCCGGTTTTTAAAAGCTTGATGAAGCCTCTGATAATTTTATCTGCAGCCAAATCACATGTTATTTGTGGTCCATACTAACAACAATAAGTAATATTAATTATAACTTGGGCTTAGAACACTAGCAACAAATATGGTTTTCGAAATTCTTTGCAAAATCGTGTGTTCTGTAAACTTACCTATAAGCCACATTATCTGGCGGGTGACGTGATTGATAAATGATCGATTAGAATATTATAATTTAATAAATTGCTGAAAAAATAATATCATCCCAAAAGAAAAATATTGGAAATACCCAAAAAGGATTAAATGTTCAAGTCAATAAGGCGATTATGAGTAAGGCCGAGACCTAACCAATAGCGTTTGTCGTGCGAGTAGGCGATCGTCACATTCATATCACATTCATGTCCCTTTTTTTGTTCGGCGAAACCGAACTCGTGGTCGCGCCATCAGAGAGCGCTTTCCAATTTTCAGAATAAAAAGTGACATGAACGCAACGGTCGCGTATTCGCGCGAACGATCATTTTGGTTAGGACGCGGGGTAAACGTTAATTTTACAAACACTGACTTTTATTGTTTATCGTTTGGCAGCACTAATTTTAACCAGAATTACTGATTAAAAATGTATGTTTGAAACCATACACAATTTAAAGTCGAGAATTTTCCTATATGTAATAATAAGTAATGCGCTCTTTTATATTTTCCAACGTGACGAAAGTATCGTTGACGTCCACGTCGACGTCACGGCATCACGTTCGCGATAACACAGGGACAAAAATGAATGGAAATTTATGAAGACGCTTTTATATTACCGTCCACGATAACGTTATAACGTGTACATCGTCAGGTCACCTTTGATACTTTTTTTTTCGCAGACGTTGCACATCTTTTATAAAATATGTAAAATTAATAAATCGATTCCCAGCACGCGTAGTATGACAACTGATAGTTATTACCATACTGAGTTAATAATTGGCATCTAGATTATTACCATAAACTAGACAATGGTCATACTTATGGGAGACTATTGAGGATTTCTTAAAAACTTAATAACTCTTAGCTTGTACGCTTTGAAACGACTTTTTTCGACAGAAGAATAGACAAAATGACAGGTTGTGATTATTTATCTGTCATTTTGTCTATTCTTCTCCTCAATAGTCTCCCATAAGTATGACCATTGTCTAGTTTATGGTAATAATCTAGATGCCAATTATTAACTCAGTATGGTAATAACTGTTTGCGGACTAACGGCCAAGCCCAATAACCTATTGTCAGTAACAGACAGATCGCTATTGATGGTAGACAGTTTAATTCTATCTGTCATTGTGTCACATTCGAAAGGATTCCCAGTCTCTGACAGATTAGTAGGACGTTAAAACCATAGATAGATAGGTTGTTTCTATCTCCAGTATGCCAAAACTGGTGATAGGTTATTGACAGTTATTGGGCTCGGCCGTAAAACAGCAAGCCTTAGGAACCTACTGCAAAAAAATAATAATGAGTAAAACAATATTCTACTCGTATAATACTATAATATTACTTACAACAATACCGATCTGAGGATCCTGATCATAAGTGAAGAAGGCGAAGATCAGCACATAGATAGCACTGACGAAGATACCGAGGAATATTGCCAAGAAGTTGTTCCTCATTGGAAGGAAGATGTAGTTGGAGAGAAGAGCCATGGTCGCGTAAGCGGGTCGTAAGGATATACCTTCAAAAGAACTGTAGATGCTTACTGTGATATCTGGGGGAAAAAGATGAAATTGGAGGACAGATTGAATAATATGATCAAGGATCAGTGAAGTAAGGTTTGAGACCGGTAGTTTTGAACGCAGGCAAGCATTTTTATCTTGTGTTATTTATTTCACCACCACAGCTCACAACACGTTGAAAGTAAATATCGTGAGGAAACCGATATGTCCTAGAACCAAAAAATCGGAACATGTGACATCCACCAACCCGCACTGGGCCCGCGTGATGGATTATGGTCTACTCCCTCTCACAGAGGAGGCCCGTGTCCCACCAGTGGGAAAGCTATAGGTTGATTATGCATTATGCTAAGGCTGGTTTATCCTATTATACGCTATGGGTGACATCTGGTGCCAGCATTCTCTTCATCACGGAGAATTTTTGAAGCAACCGTGAGAAGAGGTTCATAACATTGCAGTAGCAAGCATCTTGACGGTGTAGATGCTATATGCTGCCGACGTTAATAGGAGATGTCATCCTAGTTATTATGTTTTTTTTCCAATACATGCTATTACTCGGTTTCAATTTTAAGAATAAAGGGCAGGTTACCCAGTACCTGGTTTAGACTACATGATACTGTACGAGCATATTATAAATGTTTGGATTATTTTATTTGACTGTAAGTCAATTTATTTTAATTTTGTTTTCATTTATTGTTGACATAATCTACTCATTAAAATGTTTTTATTTTATGAGTTGTATTGCAATTTGTGGTAATGTAAATTATTTTAGCATAAGCACTATTATATAGAATTAAGTTTTTTCAACTGAACAGACAGCTGTGCTGCTGGGGAGTTTGTTGCGCCATTTCTTCTTCTCAGCTTAAGCACTAGGAAGTGGTGAAGGGTGGGCGTTTTTGGGGGACTGTCTTATGTAATTTTGACGTTCGAAAAGTGCTGATTCTCAGCCTAGTTTCAATAAATGACTTTTGAATTTGTTTGATGCTAAATTACCTCTTTCCCTCTTTTCAAACAGGTACATAATTTTATTATTAGATATAAGATGATTATGATAGCTGGTTATCATGTTTTATTAAACCACAACCATAACAAACAGCACTACGACGAAATAAACAATTACATGAGCAATTTTATACCTGCGTGCTGCTGCGTGAATCTGGGTTGCGGAGGTCAGATAGGCAGTCGCTCTTTGTAAAATACTGGTAGGCCGATGATGACGAGGGGCAAGAGTTTGCATTGCTTTTAGGCAGTTGATGCTACAAAAAAGAATCTCTTACCAGTAAAAACGAGATCCAAAGTCACAATAAAAGTGACAAGTATTGGCATCAGGAAGCATTTCCTTTTCATGGGATAATATAGAGGTTTCCATAGGAATATGAATGGTATAGCTATCCTTAATATGTACATTCCCATTGTTAAATATGTTGATGCTGATTGAATTTGCTGTAAGAAAACCGCGATTGATGATAATGTCTCGTCTATATTTTCGGTGTCCGTGGCATCCTGTAAAGTAGCTCGGAGAATGAATATTTGGACATCACAATTGTAACAAGTATGGACAAAACAAAACGCGATCTACCTACTGTCACAGTGAAGTACGAAATGTCAACAAATTCATGATCGATATTTTTTTGATGCATTTACAAATAATATTCCTTCGAAATACCAAAAAACTTACATGATTGAATATTCCTGCGTTTCGTTCTAGTTAGTACAAAAAATAAACAGGATATCAAAAAACAGACCAACACATAAAATTTTAATGAAGTAAATATTGGAAACTCACCTCAGAAAATGTACTTGCGACAACTAAAACTACGTGTACGGTTGAAAAAAATACTAATAAAGATAGATAAATATAAATTAGTGTTTCTCTTAGTTTGTCATCATATTTTCTGTACAAGCCTTCTAAATCTTT
This sequence comes from Agrochola lota, assembly GCA_947364205.1. Classification (NCBI taxonomy): domain Eukaryota; kingdom Metazoa; phylum Arthropoda; class Insecta; order Lepidoptera; family Noctuidae; genus Agrochola; species Agrochola lota. The sequence goes on along the minus strand of OX376219.1, from coordinate 16,682,734 downwards.
CTGGTCGAATTGGTCCTAAAAATAAAGAATAACTCATTTTATATTTTCATCGACGATTTTATACTTGTAAAGGACTCCAGCAAAAATCTGGAATTCAAGTCTAGCAGTTATGAAATAAGATGCATGAAGATTTAAATACAGTGTTTGGAATTAGTAGTGTTATGTACTCAACTGACCACCATTCTTCATGTAACTGAATTAGAATCTTGATTCCAAATACGGTAATCAGTGGTAATATTAAGTACCAGAATAAAGCACATACCATGAAAGTGGATATACATTTATCTATCACGGGGATCATTTCGTCTATAAAGCATGAATCTAATGAGAAAATTTTGTTCCGGTGAAAGAAAAAGACTATATAAAGAGGGATTTATTTAGAAACATTGCCTAAAGTTAAGTGACGTTTAAACGTCAAAAATGTATGGTTAAGAGAGTTCATCCAAAAAGTTGGCAACGTCGCAAATAGCTGTCAAATATTTACCTGTTTTAATTAACTTGGCAATATTACTGTATGGAAATAAGAAATAATATATGACTAACTAGTGAACTAGAATATTAATAATGAATTGCAATTATAACATTGTATTTGATGTTGTAACCGTTTTAGGTGTAAAAAAGGCATTTGGCGAGTTTCCATTTTTTTCCTCTAAAACGAAATATTCGGTGTTACGATATTAATTATTACATTTCAATAATAATATTATATAAGTAAATGTGTAATATTGCCAAATTAATCAAAACAGCGAAATATTTGACAGCTGTTTGCGACGTTGCCCACTTTCAGTATAAACGCTCTTAAACAGCCGCTAATCATTACTTAACTTTAAGCAACGTTTAGAAATAAACCCCTTGAAATTAAAATTTTACTCACCCTCAAATACTTCCAATTCCATTGTTTTCCATGAGCTAGTTCCACTTCTTGCATTCTGAACTCATGTAACGAAGATAGAAGGCTGGTGGCTCTGCCAGAATTCATGGAGTACCGTGCCAGGAGCTCTAGGGCTCCCACTTGGAGCACCACTGACCCCATCGTCCGAGAAGATTGCTCATCCTAAGAAGAATGAACTGCTTATTAGGTACTTTAGATTTGGGCCTGTAGAACTGGGTTGGTTTGAGCTAGTAGTGGTGTTGGTGTGTTAGTTTGACAGTGGGGAAAACTGCTAGATTATTCGAAGTATTGAGGTTAGAAAACAATAAAAATAAAATAAAAGATTTGTTTATACGTTGAATTTAATAATGAACCAGCTCACGCCCGCGGCTTCGCCCGCGTGGAGTTCGTAAAGTATCCCACGGGGACGAACTACCGGGCTAAAAAGTATAGTCTATGTCCTAACCCAGGTCATGGTCTACCTGTATACAAAATTTCATTGAAATCTGTTCAGCCGTTAAAACATGAAACTGCGTAAGCGTTAAAAATAAACAAACAAAAAACTCAGTTATGTTCTATACACTTATAAAATTGATAAAATAAAAATCATTTACTGCAGGCAAGTATAACAGAGTAAAGCTTGCGACCACAACAGCAACGAAGCTGTGTTGTAAAATATTGTAATGTTCAGTTTGTTGCACCTATAAAATTGCTTTACCTACGATACATTTTTTGCATTTGTTTTAATTAGGGATGTTTTTGTAGGTACGAGTACTGTACTCATGTATTGCCAGTGGTATTTCTTTGTTCATGTTCCTTCACGGCTATATGAATAAGCTACAATTTTGTATCTAGATAGGATCTGTCGGCAGAGTTTTAACAAAGTGCATTCTGAGGACCAGGTATTTAAACAATATTAAGGCTACTCTAACTTCTAAGAAAACTTCACTGTAGAACAATTACGGTGTCGCGTCGCGCGAAAGTCGCGCTGGTTTGTACGAGCCTTTATGGAGTGTCTTCTATGATTAATATTGTATGACACTTACAACGACTTATCTGTTAAGTTAACTATTAAGGTAGTAGGTACATATGTTCATTATTATTATACAATGTCGCCCATGGGCATGTGTCTGCCCGTTTTTTTATGAATATTCATGACAAATTATAGAAAATAAACTTAAATTCAAATTCAAATTCAAATTTTTATTTCAGACCAAGAGATCCATATAGTCTTAGTATGAAGTTAGCCTATGTTAGTAAACACAAAAAATCAAAGTACAATAAAGGTACAGGAACATTAATTGGCTACATGAACATGTGCACGTATATGTCTGCTAGCCCAGAGCCTGATAAATTGTCCGCCAGTGTAGCTAAAATACTGTTAGGGCTACCCCTGAAGCCCTAGTCGCCGTAGGAGACGCCCCGGGCGTCGGGAGTCGAGCGCCGACTTCCGGCCACCGTAGGCGCGGGCTTGCGGACGGTGAACAATGGGCAGCTCGCCGTCCGATAAGGACCAGGCCCGTGTCGACGGCGCGTTGTGTTCCACGCGCGCCTCAAAGAGATGTCAGCACCAACCGACGGGGTCGAAAGACCAATGCCTGCTGGGGATGTGGGTTTGTCCGAAAGGGATATCGCGGCCCCGGCACACAGCCAACGGAAGGAACACGGGTGGGCTTTATTCAGTAAAAGTCTGACACACCCTCTTGCTCTGCCCAGAGCGGGAGAAGTCATTTGATGATTTCCCATTCTCAAATAATAAAAAAAAAGGGCTACCCCTGAATCGCCGCAACATCGATGCACACCATTTGCGCATGATGGCATGAAAGTCGTCTATTCGCGCTTTCGCAAACATGCCCGATGCACTGCAAAACCGAGGCAGCCCCAGTAATATCCTCAGCACATTATTATACTGCACGCGGAGCGCGTTGTAAGCCTTCTGCGTATACCTAACCCACAAGCTGCACGAGTAAAACGACTGGCAGTAGGCTCTGAAGAGCGTCAGTTTAAAGTTTAAAGAGGGGTCTATCTTTTTATTTTTTCAATGTTCCACTATGATTTTATGGGCTTACATTTGCGTTTTTTTAAATAATATTTTTTGAAAAAAATGTCTTCACCTTCGTTTTTTTTTCATACTCGACAAATTTTAGGAAAAAAAAATTGTTAATCCGATAAAATAACTTATTGTGGATTCTGTTTATTATTTCTAATAAGCTATTAGAAATAATAAACAGAATCCAAATCGAGACAATAACATAGATGTGGCAAAAGCTACAAAAAAATAAATAATTGAATAACATGAAAAATATTAAAGATAGTTTTAAAGTTAAAACTATCCTTAATATTTTTTAAGTTAAAGTTAAATTTCCCTTTTAAAGTTAAATTTCGAGAACTTTTCATGAATATTCAGAAAAATACGGGCGGGCACATGCGCATGGGCGACATTGTATAAACCTATGCACAATTGCACATACGTACCTATTGAATTTGCCACTGTTATACTTTATAGGTATATAATAGCATATCTAACATGAATTGGAATCTTGCGGTTTCGGTCGGCACGGGTGCATTAACAGTACGTGACCGGTTAAGGGTACCCTAGTCAGTCATTCTTCCATACTAACGTCGAATCATATGAAGTTTACTCCACTGTTAAACAGTGTACTTTAAAAATTATATATATTTAGGTCGTCATCATCCAGGGTGCGGACAGAGAATTTAAAAATAAATTGTTTGAAAGTGATGAACGTCGAAACTTCCATATTTCAACACAAATTTTAACGCATCTTTGAGCGTAAATAAATAACTCCCCGAGTATAAAATGGTGAGGTATATTGTTATCGTGATAGTTTTTTCATGATATCTATACGCTCAAAGGTCTGTTCATGAAATTTTACGCGCTCGTTTTCGTTTAAATCAAAACTAAATACATAATAAATAAAACTCAATAAATAAACTAAATAGCATGCATATTAGCCAAGCCCAACAACGAGTTGGACCCGTGGCCGTGTCGACTAGTGCAACCTTAAAAGACAATAATTACAAGCTTCAGAAAATAACACATTTGAAATTTTTACCCTGTCCCATAAACCACATATTATGGTTCAGGTTGATTATTTAACTATTGTGTCTCTTTGAGGACAATGAAAGTGTTAAAGATAATTGCTAGAAATAAATGGCTGAGAGCAGACTTGAGTCAAGACATGCAAAGCTCCATGAAAGAAAAGATGGCGCGCACAATCGCAACAAACCAGTCAATTCATTGGAATGTAGGTAGTATCTAGTTTGATATGCTCTGTTACATATTTTATGTTATCGCATTCTTTATTGTAAATACCTGCTTATTAATCTGTGTTATCAGTAAGCATATATTGGATTTTATTTATTGAAATTTTGTTGAGAACGTGCGAATCTCTTGAAGTTTTTTCTCGCATCAATTTTTTTTTAGAGTCAACAACAAACAATTTAATACGATCTCGAAAGTTTAAAATAACGCATATTATTTCTACGCTTAAACTACGCGGCTGGCGGCGCCTTGACTCGTGAAAGGGCTGTGGTTCTTACAAATCATTAATTCAAATGAAATCGATCCTAATTAGACATTCATTCAAATCCTACCAAAAGGCAACTATGTTTTTAATGATCCTTATGATTTCCTTAAAAGGAATTGTTTTTCATGGGATATAAAGCCCATGTCCCACGGTCGACGAGGAAGCGACTAGCTATCGACAATTTTCTCGCTCAAGAATGTACAATAGAAGGTCCCGTGTCAGTAAAATAAATTATTATGTAAAATTATCAAAATAAACCAGTTTTAAATACGCATTGACATTCATGTCATTTTGTATATAATTTTCAACAATGTTTATTACTTTGTAAAGTATTATATTATTTTAATTATTGTAAATGTGAGGACTATGTGGATATTATTTTTTTCTCTTTCATTTATATTCTCTTTCTTAGTCAGTTTTAATGATGGTCTTATAGTTTGAGTAGTTGATGTCCTTTCTTTGGTATTGTTCGTCGAGTTGAGTTCCTTAAGTTCTTAGCTGAGCTCCTTCATTACTGACAAATGCTTGCACTGACTGGACAGGTCCACTCAAATCTGTGTGGTTCTTTCCTCAAAAGACCATTTCAGACACTAATCTACATGGTCCTCATATGGCTTGACCAAGATTATGTCTGGACTTTAAAAGAGACTGCGACCTCTGAGTTTGGGACGGCCTTTCTTCTCAGAGTATTCAGATAGGAAACGCCGACCTCATTAGCTTAATTTTTATATGACGTGTAAAAGTGATTCCGAAATACTATTTGAAAAAAAAATGAATTCATGGGTATCCTTTTAAGGGGTCATTGTTCTCATTATTATGAGCAACTTTCACAATGGAACCAACTCTGAAATCGCGAAATGCACCAAGAATTTAATTTCACTCTGTGTATATCTGCTAATAGTTGATTGCTGATTGTTCGCACTAGCGGCGAGTGCGCTCTCTCCTTGAGCGAGAAAATTGTCGATATCTGGTCGCTTCCTTGTAGGCAGTGGGACAGATGCGTAAGTGAGTTTTTACACATTTCGTAGGCAGGTATCGTTAGTACCACGAAACGAAAACACAAGAATGTCGCACGTCAACAAAGATATGTGTTATTGCGGTCAAGAAAGTGTTGCAACAATCACACAAAAACATTTGTTAGATTTAATTACTACACGACAATAGAAGCAGATTTATATCAGTCGATACGGTATCGCAGCACTACCGGCCTTATCCATCCATATTGAATTATTTCATTGATAACAGGATTACTGAAAAACAAGACATTGGCGTTAACATACTTCTGCAATGTCATGGGTTTAAGGTTGCGTCCAAATTGATAATCAACGCGTATGCCGCAATTATAGAAACAAATTAAAAAAACCGTAGTTTGCCGGGTTCGTATATCGGGCTAATAAATATTTTAGGTATTTCCGACTTGTCTTACGGATTCATTTCGCGTCATTGCCTCAATAGTGTGCCTTTTTTTGTGACAAAAACATATCCACAAACTATTGTAAACAGACTGTCTTGCCGCAAACTTACATTGATGTAGACTCTGCTTTACATTATCTTTAATCGTTCGGCCACATAAAATATTTTTTGTATTATTGATATGCGTTTTACAACATGGATTATGTAGTCATTTGCTTTTCATTGTCGATAGCTTTGGTGACAAACTGTTTAAGAATCTTTAAGAAGATAAGGTGGCTCTCAAAATGGAGAGAACCTTAGGTTAGTTACCTCTTTATACAGACAAGGGTCGTTAATAGAGCCTCGATGGGCAACACAGGTTACATTATAGGGAGAGTAGAGATTTGTTACTTGTACGATTCGCGTTTAGGTGAACTCATAGTAAATCAATTTAAAAATGATTAAAGCATTGTTAGAATTTAGTTGGCTCCATAAAATAAATAGTCAAAACACTATTTCATTATTTTCATACACTGAATATACAATAAACTAAAATTAAATCGAAAAAACATCTAAAGTTTCAAGGCTAAAATAAAATCTAACCTAACCGTGATATAAGATAATCAAATAATACATTGACATCCGCGCGCAATTATCGGGAAAAAACAGTGCAGCCGTAACTTATCGCTCACAAATCCTTAGCACTATCAACGCTTTGAACAAGCACAAAATTAAGTGTAAAAAAAAACATAAACACTCACCATATTTGTCAACAAAACGGCACTATCACAAAAAATGCACAAAACATAACACAACGCGGCACGGCACTGTCTGATATTAGCACAAACCACTGACTGAATATCACTGACACTTCTGGCACTGACTGAGGAATATGATTAATTTTGATAAGCGCCACTCAACGGGCAAAGATATTAGTAGATTGTGCCAGCGATTATCGTATAAATGTGATTCAATCAAGTGATGAATTAGGAACGGAAATATTCGATTGACTGTTTTTATTCGAATCTGAGACGTGTTTTTATATTTATGAATTGTTTCTTTCACAATCTGTTGAATAAAAATAAATCTTTCGCGCGTTCTTTTATTAAACGCTTAAATAATTAAGTGATTGATCTAATTTAGTTTGTAGATTTGCACTTAACATTATTTATCGGTAGTTTTTTTCCAATTTACGTGATAGAAACGTAGAAAAGTAAAATAGAAAATGCTTTTTTAATGAAAAAAATTATAATTGAAGGTTTCTTAATAACTTAAATGCAGTGAAGAAAATAACAAGATTAAATTTTTAATTATCTGGCTGAACCTTTTTTTTTTTTTTTTTTTCAGGATGGGAAATCATCAAATCACTTCTCCCGCTCTGAGAAGAGCGAGAGGGTGTGTCAGACTTTTACTGACTAAAACCCACCCGTGTTCTTTCCGTTGCCTGTGTGCCGGGGCCGCGATATCCCTTTCGGACAAACCCGCAACCCCAGCAGGCATTGGTCTTTCGACCCCGTCGGTTAATCTGGCTGACCCTGAGATACAAAAAAAGGATTTTACCGAATTCGAAAATATTCCGGGAGATTGTTCCAATTTTTCTTTCCATAAAAACCTAATTTGGACTATTACGCACATTTTAAAACAAATAATTTAAGCGAAAGCTCAAGCGATGCGCTTACCAACGAACAGCGTTTCATTTTTATTTATGAAGAAAGAAAATTAAAAATATCTTTTAAAATTTGAAACTAACCACACTTGCCTCCAAAATGAATCAACACCACCTACATAGATATATTTTAAAATTAAAAATGAAGTACCTATAAGAGTACAATTACCTACCTGCAATGGCTGTAATTGAAACAGGATTTGCACCATCTTACTATTTTCTATTTACCTAACAAGATTCTAATTTTCCGAGCACACTCATGGTTTACTTGAACACTCAGAAACAACTGACGGTACCACACGAGTATATTACTAACACCTTTTAGTTTACACAATAAAACCATTGTAGGCTTACTAAGTGGGTTGCGTTTCTATATTTGCCAATTCTTTATTAGTTTAAATCATTAAATGGCAAATACAACTGTTACATTTAGCATGTTTAAATTGGATGTTTGTTTTTGAAAATGGAAGGCCTGAATATTATTGAAACGGGAAAGCAATTAATAAGTTCAGTTTGAAATTGGAAGGACAACCTAAGACGCCCACTGACCCAAATTTTTAGTGATGCGACACACAAGACCGTTCTGTGACCATAAAAAAACTGTTGTAAGTCGCAGTAAGCATGAAAAGGGGGAGCCAAGGGTGTGTAGTTAAGTTTCTCTTATCAAAATCTCAAGAATCACAAGAATTTTCTATTTATTTATTGGGATGATACGGATGTGGCCATCTCCTGAAACATAGAAATGAGCATAGTTAACTTTACTTTAGATTACAAAAACTGATGGAATATTAAAATGTCCCAGACCTAGGAGTGTCAAAACGGAAATGATAATTTTGATAATGGTTTCCCGCAAAAATGCTTCGATGATTAGAATCAGTATTGATTACGTTTATAACACTAAGATTGTGATAAGTTATACTAAGTTTATTTTTAAACCTTATAGTGCATAGGAAGCTATTTAAAGATTCATAAGGCAAAATTTTCATGATTTTTATGTGTATTTGTGGGTAGTAAGGAACCAAACTTCTGAGGTGTTAAGTTGAATTGAAAATTTGAAACTACGCTTACAGCAATCAAACCTTTTCTTTCAGTTGATTTTAGGACTTTTTCTCGTTCGTCCTTTTTTTAAATTCGTATTTACTCTTCTTGTCTTACGTCCGTCTTACTTCGTTCATCAATCAACTCAGCCTATCGCAGTCCGCTGCTAGAAATAGGCCTCTCCCAAGCTACGCCACAACACCCTGTCCTCCGCCTTCCGCATCCATTCTGTCCCAGCCACTTTTTTAAGGTCGTCGATTCATCTAGCTGGGGGGCGTCTCACGCTACGCTTGCCGATACGCAGTCTCAGCTCCAGGACTCGTCTGCTCCAAGAGTCCGATGAAGGACCGATGTCCTTCGACAAACATGGTCAGCCCACTGCCACTTCAGCTTGCTCTGCAAGCTATTTCGGCAACTCTGGTTATTTTCCGGATAACAGTCGCTTTATATAAAAATCTAATATTCCGCAGTTCCAGGTGATAAAAACACTATTCCAGTCATGAAACAGCTTCATTATGAAAAGGAGAGCAAAAATTGAAACTGATCGGTTTCCATATTAAGGTACACCCGTGAGAACAGTTGATTGCAAACAAACGATGAACACAGGCCTCTAATTGATTGCGAAGTTCGTTTACTTCGTTACCGCGTTGTATGAGCTGTACGTGTCTGGTTGCGTGTGCCCACTACGTGTACTCTATGTACGCTAATTGGAAATATAAGTAAATATGTAATGTTTTATTTGCTATTGTAGTTTGCCATTCACCAACACTGCTCGTAGAACAGATAGCCGATGGGGCCGACAGGTTCTGGAGTGGCGACCGCGTACCGGAAGACGAAGCGTTGGAAGGCCCCCCACAAGATGGACCGATGATCTTGTGAAGGCCGCAGGAATCCGCTGGACGCGGGAAGCACAGAATCGGTCGAAGTGGCAGTGCTTGGTGGAGGCCTTTGTTCAACAGTGGACGTCTTTTGGCTGAAATAATGATGATGACGATTCACCAACAAGACAAAACAACACCCTGGTTATTCATTTTGCGGGATATAGCGAAATTTTTGAGAGATGATAAACTGGAGAGGGCTCTGCAATAAATAAACTGAGTTTAACCGCCTCTGTGGCCTAGTGGTTAGTCCACCTGTTTCAGACCCAGAGGTCGCCGGGTTCAATTCCCAGTGCGGGCTTTTCTGGTCGGTTTGGTTGGCGGTAGAGCTTGTACTAAGTCCACCTGGCTAGCTACCACCATATTTCTAGAACTGTCGCCATAACCACAATGTTAACTGCATTGTTGTGTTTCGGCAGTTAGATGTAAGATAGCCAGTTCCTCTGTGGTTGAGAATTTCGGGTGAAGCTTCCACCTTCGGCCTGATTATCACTTACCATCAGGTAAGATGCAGGCATACCAATACATATCCGTTGAACCAAAAAAAAAAACACGATCTGGGATTATTAGAACTATAGCGTTAAAATGGCCAGCAGATTTACGAGTAATTTGCAGGTAATTCTCATGTTAGCAGGTGGTTGAGTTAACATAATATTTGACTACAGTTTTAAAGGTTTTCAAGCAATAATTACAAACTTCAGCCTTGGTTTTCAGCTTACCAGAATCTAATGAAGGTTTTCATAAAAATTTACGCCAGCTGTTGTGGCACCATCTGGTGGCGTGAATTTTCATGAAATACTTTATTCATTTAGTTGCACTCCATATTATAGAAAATATGTTATGGAAGGCTTAAAGCTAGATACAAAAATATGGACCCTGTAAGGGCCTCAGCATGAGAATAAAAACTACAAAATTTAACTAAAAGAGAAACTAAATAAAAAATAATTAAATCTAACACTAATATAAAAATAAAAATCTTAGTATACCATTTCGATAATGAATATAAAATTACGTTCATCATTCGTTTTATTCATTCATTCATCACTCAGTCACGACTAAAGAAACTAAAGGCGCTTTGACACTTTTGACAGATGTCCGGACCCTGACTTGTCAATGCTGCCACGTGGTGAATGTCATTTCAGAAAGCCCTTATTCGAAGCTCATAGTCAGCAGCTGTAGGTAGAGGTACCTACTTACCTGTGACCCCTTGATCAATGGTACCTACGGTCAAAGAAAACAGAAAACTAACATAAAAACTCAATTTACAAAACTGCTTGTCTTTCTAAGAAAATGGCTTCTTCAACCTATTTTAACGAATTAAAAATGCTTCACAAAACTAAAATGGTTCCTCAGAATCAAGGGATTCTATATGAGACTGCCCTCTTACGAGTTTCATAGGTACCGTTGTCTAGTGTATCAGTTACCGAAGGTAAAGCGTTACGAGAGATGGCCCTAGATGGCGCTCTAGGTAGCCTCTATGTACAGTGAAAAAAACGGAATGGAGTAGCCTCGACCAATAATATTACAATCAAAAGTTGTTTGTCCACCAGCACAGGCAACGGAACGTCAACGAGAATGAGATCACGGCGCCGAAGTAGCGATACATACATTTACTATGGTCGCGTGTCCACCGCACATCACCATTGGACGTCAAGTTGGGTTCAAATAATCTTGTTTCTCGTTGACGTGCCGTTGACGGTGGCGGTGGACAGACAGTGTAAATATTTATTATAATATTTCGCCAGACATTCATTTCTATTGGTCATAAATCATAAATCGCCTACCAGGCGTGAAGCGTTTTGCTTGAGTCGCATAACCAAATATAAGCTGAGTTAATAGGCTCATCTTTTAGGTAGTATTTTGGGATTTATATTAATTGCATGTGGCATATAAAAAAAGCATCTAAAAATTTGTAGACAATTTTATATTTAAATTTCGCTGCATTTTAATATGTTTAATACTACTAGATAATTTTATTTTTAAATTTTCTCCAGAGATTTTTTCTTGTATCGCAGATGCGTTTACAGACAAAGATCTAGCTTGCAGAAACTACCAGCCGGGGCAACAGACGGTCTACCGTTTAGGCACGTATTTATTACGTGCGAGAATCGAATCCGCATCACGTAGCGCTGAAAGTCAAGGCAACCACTGCGCCAATCCAGCCGTCTGGCAAGACACTTTTAGGTTCTGTAATTGCAAAAGACCAATTTTATTTTCATTTGTTCCAGACATTGCAGTAAACTGTCCAAGTATTTTGTAAGTAAAAGAATTCGTATTTCCTAGCTTTGTCACTAACTAAATAATATTCTTTAGCGAAGTTGTAACAAGTTCGTTTTCAATCTAACTTTTCGTTTATCGTGCAATCCATTATTTTTGTTTAAGAATGCGAAGATTTTGTAAATTACGTACAGCTACGGGCGAAATAATTGCCAAAGTTGTTTCGCTTCATTTGGATGTAAATAATGGAAATAATACTCAGGTACCGGCTTTGAACAGCCCTGAGTGCAAAACGGTAAGTCAGTAGATAAACATTTCTTATAAACATCCAGATTAAATACTCCTCCAATCCTCTGATTATTACTACCATTATTTAGCGAAGCATAGCGATTGAAGTATTATGTTTTAATAATTCCTTATGTTCAGCATCTTCTATACCTATATTGTAACAGCGAATCAATTTTCATGCTTCCCTCTTAAGACCTAGGCCAAATATTTTTTGATATTCGTTCATAAGGAATATGAATTCAAAATCTCGACTAATTAAAAAGTTATTCAACAACGCGGGTATTCTGGTAATATGTAAGGTGTTAAAAAATTACCTTTAAATTCACGAAAAAAAAGAACAGGTGTCCTATAGTTAGATAGTTAAGTACCTTTTAAACTTTACTACGTTTTTTTTTAACTTTGCTATGGAACAGCTGATTTTAATTTTAGTGATGTCAAAGTTGGTCCCATAGTAAAAGTTATTCAGTTAGATGGTCTAAAGCACCTCTTAAAGTTACCCAGGTTAATTTTTTAACACCTCATATATTGCATTCGTTTTCTCTGAATCTCTCTAAATTTGTTAGAACAGGGATGATGCGCGGGTAAAAAAAAAGAAATTCTAATAAGTCCGTCAGTCAGATAATAAAAAATATTAGATACGTATATATTGCGTAAAATTGAAAACTTGTTAGCGACGTTAATGTACCTTAAGCTAAATAGCCTGGCTGGCTGCGAGCAACTTGGAAGTAGCGCTCGCCGGTCACTGCCATGGCACCGCTCGCTCCAGTTCAGACACAGTTCTGACCTAACTTAACCCATTTTATATTCCGTTATCTGTTCCATTTCACCCAGCTCAATTTTTTTTTTCTATTTATGTTTAAAACTCATGTCAAGCGTAAGTGATGTAGTATAGTTTGGAACCAGGACGCGCGCGTCCACGTTACAAACTACGCAAAATTTGTGTCTATATTGTAATCACAGATTTAAAAATAGCATTACAATGTATACGCGAGCAGTTTCCTATGGTTGCGTTCTGGCCTTGTGTATATATTGGAAATACGCTACGTAACTGTTCGTCCGTCGCAGACGATTCTATTTTTCGTAAACAACATAGAATAGAGAAATAGAGAGCTATGTATTTTTAAATTGGCTTGAATTAGGAGTTTATTTCTTAGGCATCCCTGTGGTACTTAATATTTGAACAGAACATAAATTAAACACAAACACTATAAAAAAAATGTCCTCTATGTGATCGGTGAGAATCAAGATTACCGAGAACAAAATACATCTGCCTTCTTGTGGCCGTGTTCTGCATCATTTATCAGTTAATATGTATTAGAATACACCTGTCCTGTCTGCAGATGTAATCTCACTGCGGTCAGTTTCTACCTGGCGAGTTGTTACGGTATAAAAAACGTCGTCCCAATTTTTTTCCCATTGGAGATAATAGAGATATTTATGTAGCAAGAAGTAGGTACTCGTACAATTATAATAGGCTACTACTATAGACTTGCCCCTGATTACATGGGACTTAAGGGGACTACAGGACCTAAACGTGCCTAAACGCAAGTTTTATAATGCCTAAAAGTATATGATCCACTGCAGTAAACAAAATCAGAAAAATATGTGATATTCTTCAGGATATATTCTAGGAAGATAGTGTGTTGAAAAAATAATGCAACTAATTTGATACGATAGAAAAAAATCACGCAGAGTTGTCGTGTATATTTTTTTAAATTAAAAGTCATATTAATATAGGTAGGTACATGCAATCATTCTGATTTTTTGTCAGATTATTCTAAAAGCAACATATTAACGTAATAGTGTTTTATTTTTTTAGTCCTTTAGGGGTATGAGGAACAGCGTGTAAAGTTCACTCATCCACCATAGAAAAGGGAGGACCCTCCGACCAGACGGGTGTCGTGTCTGGCGGGCAACTGCCCAGAAGTTGAAGTCGGGAAGCTTGTATATATGTTTATCGCGCGGTAAACTCTAATTGCGCGATGCAGGATTTGTGTGACGTTAGGATGTTGTGTGACGTCAGGTCTTTGATGCGTAGTTCGCATGTAGTGATGTAGATGCCGCTACAGTCCAATCAATATATTTTTTGTAAATAGATAATTGCTTCATATTTTGCAATAAATTATCTGCGTTGGGTCATTGCGCTTCTCTGTCATTTCTATGCAGTCCGACAGTGACCGCGCTTTTAGCTGTTGTAAACCTCTTAAACGTAACTGGCGAAATGTGGGTATATGGGATCTCTGCTTAACCAGCCATTACAAGCGTGGTGTTATGTTATGTTGTGTGTGTGTCTACACACAACATAACATAACACCACGGTCACTACGGTGTAACTAAATTGATTTATACCTACTCTAGGTATTAGTCGACTTCGTAATTTATTTTTACCACCCTAAGGTTGAATATCCCTTGCACGTAAGTTAGCCAACCCTACCATAGAATATAGTATCCTGCTATATTAGAGGCCTAAATTCTAGGGGAAAAAAAGTAGACGAAACTACTTTATTTTCGATCTTCTTCTTATTGTCGTGTGGTTAGTGACTAACCTGGTGTCAGAGTTTTAAAGCCGCCCATGGGCCTCTGACTTGGCTTCACATGCCGTCGAGAAATATCCCTCAGGCATGCCGGTTTTCTCACGATGTTTTTCTTCACCGTTTTTGAAGCAAGTGATAATTATACAATACGCACATGAATCCGAAAAGTCATAGATGCGTGCCTTGGGTTTGAACTTGAGACTTATGACTTGGCAGTCCGACGGTCACACCACTAGGCTATCTATTTTTCGATGAAAAATTAAAAGTCATTAGGTATTTGTTTTAAAATAAGTGTAAAACGATATATTTTATTCCAGGGAATTACTTCGAAAATATTATATTTGATATAAAAAACTTGGCAACCCTACTTGCAAGTCTTAAAAAGATAAGGTCTTTTTGTCCATGTGACAGTTAGATACTTGCAACTTTGGTTAAGTTTACATTTTCTAGGAATTATTGTTAATTGAGGTAAAGTAATTACGAGTTTGACTATAGGTACTATACTTGGCAAGTTACAGAAAATCTGAACACTTTGAGAGACACTAAAGGCTCATAGCTGTAATAACAATAAAACTTCTATTGTGTCACGTTCCATAAATTATTCAGCAATTCAACTTTACGATTACAACGTAGCAAATCCAACAATAATTAATTTCACAAGCCGAGGATACACAGCGAATAACTTTTTCCTAACCTGTTAGATTACTGTTTGTAAATGGCTGTGCATGATTTGCAGAATGAAAACTTTTGTGCTTTGAAACGAGATCGAGTTAGATAGGCTGTTAATGTGAGGCTTCTATTTTTTGTTTGTCGGTCTTATTTTAATCAGAGCCTTATTGAGGCCAATATTCATAATGCTATTTATTTTTCTTAGGGTCGAAACGCTCGGGTCACGGGGCCCGACCGCGCGTCTCCTTTTCAAGGAAATTTCTCGCCGACTGGTCGACACTTCACGTGACCAGACGGCTGGCTCGTTCTTTGGCCAAAGAATTAGCTTTGCCATTCAACGTTGCAATGCTGCCAGTCTTCTAGGCACGTTTCCGGAAGACAGAGATGTGGACGAGTACTTCCACGACTGAGTGTTCTTTTGTGTTTGTATTTATTTGTATATTTAGTCATTTAGTTTAGTGTTAGATTATATATAAGATTTGTTATCTATGAATGAATAATGTTTTTTTTTGCATTTTAAATCTAGGTTATTGTGTTTGATAAATTATGGGCAACTCGCAACCCGGCCCTGCTTTAAAAACCGTACTTTTACGACTTTATAAACCAGCTGAGCCCCTCGGTTTCACCCGCATAAGTCTTGAGCCCGATGAAATATCGAGATAAAAAGTATCTTGTGTCCTAACTCAGGTCAATTGGTAAATTTCATTCAAATCCGTTCTGCCGTTTTAGCGTGAAAGCGTAACAAACAATCGAACATACAAAAAGTCAAATATTTTCTCTTTATAACATTAGTTTAGATATGTAAGTTTAAAATTAATGTATTATGCACAAAAACCGCATAAAAATCGTATACGTAGTTAAAAAAAAACAACGCAGATAGCACACATACAGAAACGATAAGCGACTAAGGGGAGTATATCCTGTTCTCTAAAACCTATAAATCCCTTCTATAAAGCATGAATTTACTGAGAAAATTTTTTTCAGGTGATAAGACTATTTATAGAGGGGTTTTGCTTAAAGTTCAGTGACGTTCAAACGTCAAAAATATATGGTTAAACAGTCGCTAATCATTACTCTAAGCTACGTTTATAAATAAACCCCTTAATTTATATTATGTAATAGATAAAGATGTAAGATAATCTTCATATGGAATCCGGATGAAGCCAGATTTACACGGTGCGATGTAAGGTGAGTGAAAATAGCAGTTGGACCATCCAAACCAATGCCAATTCATTTATGAAAATATTATGTATGTAAGAAAAAATCTACATATCTTTAATAAAATAAGTGATAGACATAATTTTAATACTAGAAATAAAGATAAAATAGATCAACCATTTTTCAGATTATCTAAAGTACATACATCTTTTATGGGGTACTGTGTTAAATGTTACAATAAAATACCTTGTGATATATTACAATTAAATGAAAGAAAATTTAAAACTCATATTAAAAGTACACTCTGTAAACAAGCATATTACAAATTAGAGGATTATATCCAAGATAAGAATGCTTGGAAACATGCTGGTCCTGCTCCATAGGACAATTTAGAGTCTAGACAAAATCAAACTGGTTGCTTATTTAATTATGTATTTGTTATTTTTTATAACACTGATTTTACATTCTGTGATTTCTTGAACTCACACACTGACTTATTAGTATTACTTGTTAAAATGTTAGGGATATCGTATAATTTTACAATGTTTGTAAATATGTGAGCACCATGTATCTGTCACATATTTTAATTTATCTGTAATTGCTTTATTTTTCATTCTTTTTTACCTATCGCGGTATAGTAATCTTATTCTAGATGCATCGTCTTCACATATAATTATATAATTAATGTATGCAAAATATTGTAAAAACATTTTAAAAGAGTAACGGTGGAGTTTCTTGCCCATTCTTCTCCATACGAAAACTACCTTTTGGAAGGGGCGACTAGAATCAATTCTATTTTTTGTAAACTTGACGTTCATAAGTGCCTTTTATGTGCCTAATTGAAATAAATTGTTTTGACTTTGAAACAGTACTTAGACGATTTGCTTACTTTTTTGTGTGCCACAGACAAGAAACCTGCAACGTGTAAATGGGACTTAAGAGTATGCGATCTTAAACCAATTCTTTTTTGCAACCTAAGCCATCTGAAATCTAATTAAACCTTACCTAAATAACCTCCTAATTAACCGAATTGTTCTCTTTTTTTAATTTTACCAGAGAGTACATAAAATCCGTGAACGTTGGAAAAGGCGACTATGGGATTACGTCAAGAGCACTAGCGTCCAACTGTCTGCGAATCTGCGAATACCGCGATGACCTATCCGATTGCCAAGCGTTCTTAGAAGCTGTGAATAGGAAGTATCCCTCTAACGTTTTGTATACCGGTCATTAGAATGCCGATGTGCAGTAATGGACGACTTATTATTTCCCGACTTTTTTTTGGGGACGGCACAGTATGTATCTTCCATACTTATCAATTAGTCATCATGCCGGTAGTCACCCCGTTTTCTAGCCATCATATCATCTTTTACACAGTCCATCCATCGTTTCTTTGGTCTTCTCCTACTCTTCCGCGGGACAAACTTGATGCTTATAGGAGAAATTGGTTCTTATCAGGATCAGGATCAGTTCAGCTCAGGATCGAGTGAGTGGAAAAAGGAAAGGGAGGCCTTTGCCCTTCAGTGGGACAGTATGGGCTAATTGTATTTATTATTTCATCTATATATATATGTACATATAATTTACATTATTGAATATTTTTATAAAAACAACAAAAAAATACATTTCATAATATAAAAAATTGTAGCCCTCCGGTATCGGGAACAGAGTCCAAGTTACCGGGGGTCAGGGCTACTGAGAGAGGAATCTCCTAACGATACGCGCTGTGTCCAGAAGTACCGCTTTCGGATCAAGCTCTTGATAAAGCCGCCTAACGAGAGTCTCCTCAGGTGTTGGTCGAGGTTCTTGGCTATTATGCCATTGGCGGTCGCGACCACAGAACAGATAGTCGCGACTATCGGCACAATGAGTGCTGTATCCACATCCCACATGTCGACAACCTCGCGAGCCTGGTCAAGATACTCAATCTGCTTATCTTTTTCAGCTTTCAAGAGGCTCTATCAGTTTTTTTTATTGCACATATCTCGGGACCCGTGGGGTATTTATTTTGTTTATAATGTTGTGGTAGTGTTTTTATTCAAATAAACCAAAAAGGGACCGTGTGTACGTAACAAGAAGCAGCAAGGTGTTGCTTTGCATTATGTTCTTGTTTCTATGCACGCTGATGCTGATCTTCCAATCTCTGATTTTTTTTCCTAAAAAGAAACTAATATTGTTGAAAAACAATCTCTTCTAAACTTTTATCTGATTATTTAACTTAATTAGTAACATGATAATATATTATCTGTAACTTTATACTCTAAGTTTATTGTGACCAATACGATGGGCTCGTTGTATTGGTCGGGAGCTCGTAAAAAAGTATAAACGAGCGAGTCTCACGATCAAAACATTTTTATTCAGTGTTCATTTAATTGCAATAAAATATACACAGCGATCGAGCGGCAACATATTATTATTATTATGTGAGAAGTAACTGTTATTTAAATATATCGGACTTATTTTGTCGAATGCCCTTGTTGACTAGTGATCACGAGCGTGATCGCTGATCTTAGGTTTGATTCGTAGGTTAGGCAAAGTGTTTTTCTATTAGAACATTTTCAGTAGCAGCCCGGAGTCAGTATTCATGCTCAGTTGTAGCACACTCGCCCCCTAAAACATGAGACTTAAAGATAACTGGCGAAATGGGGGCTTACTACTTCTCTGCAAACCCCTTCGAAGTATACTGGCATGATGTTATTTAGATTTGTTTAGGGCAGAACGGATGAGCCAATCAGCAGAAGTGAGTACTGCTCGTCGGTAAGGTATCTTAAACTTTAAAACATTAGAAAAGTAATCTCTGTTGATTTATTTCCATTTCAATTTACAGATAAATTCGTAAAGAAACTATTCCAAACAAAGAAAACTTTATCTCGATACTTCAGCCGAGTAGGTATGTTGTTCAATTAAAACTTTGAAACAATGTTTTATTTACAGAAATCTCGTTCAATCTGGAACAAAAGAGACTGATCTTTGACGATTTCCATTTCATTCTAAGGGTTACAGCTAACAACTTGTGTCTAACGACTTTTGGGAGTTCGCGAAAAAATGATACGGCGCGCCTACGAAAAAGCGTAGCGCTACGGGCCATGATATTAGGTGGAATAATGTAGCAATTTGCTCGTAGCAAATTAACGATCATTACTATAATTCAAAAGCTTAGACTAATTTGTCATTCCAAAGCCTTTACTGTTTATTATCCGGTTAAATGAAACAAAATGTCTAAGTAAAAAATACGAAATCTTCGTTGCATCTAAACAAAATTCGTTTAACAGCACAGGTTAGTTTTACTTGTGCTTATTTTCAATTTACATTTCAAAACCCCGCATTACACTTAATTCAATTAAAACGTGCACACAGCGTTTGGGGGCGAGCTTCGGTAAAAACAGCTTTTGACAGCGCGGCTTCGGAGCTTATGCGAAAATTTATAGAAAATTGCATGGTACACGCGTTGCGCCCATAGGGTGCGCGGGAAACGTTCGGGGGGTGTATATTTAGAAATGCTTCTAGCCGCCAGCCGGCAGTCCACGCTTGGCGCGCCAACTGAGCGCACGCGTCCCCGTCTTCCCCTTTCACTATCGCATCGTACCCGATTCCGTAATTAACATAAATTGAAATTAATTAATAGAGCATTACTGGTGTGTTGTGTGCCCCGAACTGGATTTGATCGTGCCCTGTGCTACCCTGTGGACTATTAGAATATTTTTCCGGTTTTCAGTGACTGTATGATTATTTAATAACTGCTCGCATCTTTAACGTGAATGGACTTTTATTGAAAAATTTACTTCATTTCTTCGATACAAGGTATGGGAAATAATTGCTGTTAATTTTTTTAATTGTTTGTTCAACCCCTTTCTGGGTATTGCAGGCTATAATTATGTGATACGACATTAAGTAGCTGGGTCGTCGACACTAACAACTATGTTTTGAATCGAGTGAAGATAATATTTTTTTGTTATTAACATTAACTGCTTTATTATCAGAATTGTTTTTGTCTTTTCGAGGATAAAGGTGTCTGATAACATGTGAATGAAATAAAATGACCTTACACATAACATTCTCCTACATAAGAAGTATTGTTTGCGAAGGTAGAGACAGTAATAAACTTATATAATAACTTAAAGTTATTGCTAATTATTTTTTTAAATTAAACAAATGCTATAAAAGTTAAAAGGTTCTATTAAAGCAATTTTAATCCAAAACTAAATTGAAATCTGTTTTCAAACGCAACGCCTTTAGCATTTCCCATTACGTAAAAAATAAATATATAATTAATAAAAATAATTTACTTCTAATGACAACATAGTGAGTGTCACATAAATATGACACATTTGTACACACGGAAATATTACAAAAAGAAATACGACAGCGGCTTTGAATGGGTTAATAAACGCCGCTGTGATAGTTTTCATGATGATAAAATAAGTCATTTTTATTCAAAAACCAACCTAGTTTCATGTAAATTCGTATAACTTTAATGTTTTATCGTATAAATAACGGTTTGTTTAGTATTCAGTACGATAACAAACGATACAGATGTACATTTTATGTCTCAATAAGTAGTCCAGACATCAAATATTAATGAGTTATTGTCAATGATAAGAGGTATCTTTGTACGCTATATATTTCCTTTTATCATGACATCATATTCCAGTTGGTTTGATTTATTAAATTATAGTTTCTATTATTATATTTTGTTTGTTTTATAAGCACTAAGTTTGTGGAATTAGGTGTCCTATTGTGTCTAGAAATCTTTGTTGAAAAACTTGCTGAAATTGAGTTTGAACTTTGAATTCAGAATTGAGCTTTTGTCATTTGGGAATCACGCGCTGTAGAAAAGTTTTCATTAGTACTTACGAAGACATTGATTCTATTATTTTGACACTGTATTATGGCCTAACTTTTTTTTAACTTTTCACGTATGACACGAAAATATATAATTTAACACTCACAGTTAATTTCCAACATATCCATTAACATCTTTCAGCTGCAAAGTTTAAACGTGATATTTTCGCATTTCTAACAGCCAGAATTTGCTTCATCCGTGTAATGCCTTCTCAAAGGCTACTATTTGTTTAATAGTGAATCTTTAACATGTTAA
This sequence comes from Agrochola lota, assembly GCA_947364205.1. NCBI lineage: Eukaryota > Metazoa > Arthropoda > Insecta > Lepidoptera > Noctuidae > Agrochola > Agrochola lota. The sequence continues at coordinate 16,661,380 of OX376219.1, read as the reverse complement.
AACAGTTTCTCGGTCAGTGAGCTGTTCAGGTGGTTCACGTGAGGAATTTCCACTTTGCAAACGTTAGGAGCCGGAAATATTCGAAATACAGAGCTTTGACTACGAGCTTAGAGTTTAGATAACTACCAGATTATAGGGTCTAGCGGTGATTACGTTTTTGGAAAGTATTTCTGTGTAGTGATGTTCGACCATGCTGAAGTTTTTTCGTGATAGGGGTTTTTAATATGAGGTTAACGTAATCATTTTATTATTTTCCTGTCAGATAATGTTTTTCAGTTTCGTTAAATATTGGAGTACAAGTTTTTGTTTTTACTTTAAATCATGAATGGTGTTTAAGTTATCTTGTTCAAAAAAATTACTTATTTTAATGAAATAAATAATTTATTTCCTGACTTATCTAAAAATTTATCAATAAACAAGACACCAAATACAATTGAAGGATACAGAATATAATTGATTATAGATATGTGGTCCCTCTGCATTATTGAGTATCTCCCTTCGACAGAATTTCTGGAGCAAAAAATCGTTGGGAGCGTAGCATTTCACTCGACGATTTGTTATTTCTTCAAGTAGCTCTCATGTTTGCCGCAGCCCCAGAAAATATACCATAAAATATTATTTGCGATAAAAAAGGAAAAAAACTTGGTTTTGGATTCAATTTTGGAAGGGTACTGATATAAATAAGGGATTATTCTTAACACTTCCTACATGAAAATTCTTTCGATGACTCGAAATTCGATATGAATATTTTATATGTACAAATAAATAAATTTGGAGTGTTTTGTAATGTCAACATATTTTTTTTACTAAATGCAATGCATATGTATGAACGGTACTAATAATAAAAAATTTCTTTTTTTGTGTCTTTCTGTCTGTTTGTTCCGGCTAATCTCCGAAACGGCTGAACCCATTTTGACGACACTTTCATTGGCAGATAGCTGATGTTATAAGGAGTAACTTAGACTGCTTTTATTTTAGAAAAATAATTAGGGTCCACGCGGCCGAAATCGCGGGCAGCAGCTAGTCTAAACTAATATTTATTATAAAGAGAAACGGATTTGATTTTTTGTATGTACACTGAAATGAATAAACTCAAAAACTACAGGACCGATTTAAAAAAATCTTAACATAGATAGATAGATAAATTGTTTATTTGGAGCACATAAAAGACACAGCACAACATACAAAATCACGAATAAATAATAACTAAATACATTAATATAGCTATAACAAGGTGCCAGTCTTTCTTTCTTCTTTTTCCAGTATACAAAAAAAGTTCAGCTCAGCATGTGTTAGGCAAATATACTTAAGGCTGATATTCTGCCGGATCCCTGCAGTGACATACGGACGTCGAACAGATGAGATAATAAATATGCGAATGATTGGTGTTGTGAAAAGTGAAGATTTCACCAGTACCAGAATGCTAAGTAACATAGGCTGTAATTTATAAAGATATTACGCGGGCGAAGCCGCTGACGGAAGCTCGTTTCAAATAAGTTGCTTTATGATGAAGTATTTTTGACCACTTTAAGGGTCAGTTCACACTGTAGTGTCAATATTTTCCATATCCATACCATTCAAATTAAGTTAAATAAAATATGATGTAGCAATAAAAGCTTCCATAATGTATGTAGAGCGAAGTGATATTAGCATTCGAGTGTGAATTATGATGCAACTTTAAAATTCATTAAGTAGTTCATTAAAATATGCTGTAAAAATAAATATCTACCTACTCAAGTTTTGTTTTCAAATATAAAAGAAGGGAGTTTTAAGGTACTAAATAAAAAAAGATTTAATCTTGAACAATATTGATGAGTTCGATACTCAATACTTTATTTGCATTCAACAATGTGTACTTAGGTGGTAAGTTAAAGTTATATGTGATCAATACGGACTATGGACCCTGTCGGGCACAGCAAAATAGTAGGAGAAAGGAAGCTTTGAAAGAACTTAGCTTATCAATCTTCAGAACTAAATCTAATAATACTATACCAGGTTTTTTTTTACATGAATAGTTTACTGTATTAATATTTATTAGATTATGTTAGCACTTATGTTCTATCGTTTAAATATTCGTTTCAGTTTCCAAGTTAATAACTCTCTTACCGAATTTCTGTAGAAATGGTTTTATGGTGTTGGTTTGGTTTGGTTGGTGGTTGGTGCCCGGTTGATGGCAATAGGCTCGCCCCCTATTGTATGGGACTTAAACAGCTGGCGAAATGTGGGTGTATTATAGGTACACCTCTGCCCAACCCTTAAGGGGAACAAGGCGTGATGTTATGCGTTTGTGGTTTTCAAATCAGGCATTGGTTACCTACCCAAACAAGTTTGCCAACAGCATAATTCCATTGTACACTCGGCGGAAAAATAAAGTGCGTTGCACTATGTACATACGTACCTAAGTAATGCGTTTGAGGAAAATGTCCGATGTCGATATCGACAAACTTTTACCAGCATTCATTACTAATCGAAAATTTAATTGTTAAACTCGTTAAAGTTGACTCAACGGTGCGATCAAACAGGAACTTACGATGTAAAAATATTTAATGATTATTTAGTATTAAATTGCTTATTGTGTGCGTGCGGTTAAGTAATATTTGATTACTGGTTTCCTATGCAAGAATGCATCGACGTGAGATTTAAATGCAATGGATTTACACCGCACTTTGTTGATTTTACGCTATGTATATTGGATTTACCGCCATTTACGCATGTTGATCGACAATATCTACGTATTAATATTCAGAAAATAAAAACCAGAAACTTGAAAAGCAACGAAAAAGGTTTAAACTGTTTTCCTTACAGGGTGTCATTTTCTAAGCGTAGGTATGACAATTGGCAACCCTATCGCCAACGACTATTTAAGAATATTTCATTTCCCTTTACCATTTAGAACCCTCCCAAGATTACAAACGACTATACTTGAGCACATTCTTTTTTTTCTTGGTTCCCAGACAATTACAAACATAATAACAACTATATTTAAAAAAAAAACGTAATATATTTTTCTAAATTAGCACTTGCACGTTCATTTATACCCTAGTAGTATAATAACTGCAATTTTAAGTAGGTCATAATAATGCAGTGACATCGCTCACTGCCGAGGTTTTAAAAATGCATATGTCATTATCGGTAAATACCGTAAAGTTTTTACTCCACACACTTTACAACACTAGAAAAGAACTTTTACAACGGAGACCATAAATTATTCCAGCGAACTGTACACGTCGAAACTTCAATATAATAAGAAAAAAACAAGTTCCTAATTTAAATACTTATATAAGAGGAACCTTCATCGTCCTAATTAAATCTAATACTTGTATATAAAAACTTGTGCGTCCTGTATGTTGGGTTGTAAATCGAACTAAGTTAGTTTATAAGTGTACTATTACGGTCAATTAGTATAGCAGTCGGGTTTCTTTGATGGTATTGGGTTGTAAACAGAAAATTGATCCGGACCGCCCTGGAGATGATGTGTAGTTTTATTTGAATGCACAAAGTATTTTGAGAGTGGATCAATGGCCATCAATCGTGTTCAATTTGGTTTGCTTCAATCGGCTTGTTTGTTGGTCAGTTTAGTCTTTGGAGGAATAGTTTTTGTATTATTTATATTGCATCTATCAGTGAGTGTGCATTTTATTAACGTCTGATGCAACTTCACTTTTAAGCCCCGAGTACACGTTGGACGAGCGACGGGCTCGCCCAAGGTGTACTTTAAAGATAGAAGAATAAATCGTTCGTGAAAGAAACAAAATTCTTGTAAATCGCATCGAATCCACTAAGTCCAAAGTTGCTAAAATAATATCAGTTATTGAAGAAAAAATCTTTATTAAATAAACGTTTAAAGAACCCCCAAAATCAATCAAAACAAAAGCACTTTAGTGCCGCGGCAAATCGTTACCAAAAGGATCTTAAAAGTGTAAGTAGGTACACAACCACACGCTACGTATTAAACTTTAAACCGAGCGAACAATATCCGTTCATTATTTACCAGAAGAATGGCTGTTCTGAACAACAGCCTGAGCTCAGCCCGCGGGCAATGAACACCAGGTGTGGCTCAAATAAATAGCCCCACATAGCCCAATACATAGCCACGTTCACTACCAATTATTACGATTAATTGGAAACTAGTCAGTCTTTATTTTGGTTTCTGATCGTTATTTATAACTGTAGGAACTAGTCTAATATATGAGACGTCGCCCGGAGCAATATTCGGCCCACGGACTATTTCTATATGTACGTAATTTTTGTGGAGAAAATTACACGGTGAGCCAGTTAATAGCGTGGTTTTAAACAGAAGTGCGCTTAGCGGTGGCACGGAAGTATCCGAATACGATGTAGAAATTATAATCTATCAAGTATTTGTATATTATTAGAGGCATTAAATCAAAACTGTGTAAGAAATATTTGAATACGAAGATGTACTTAATTGATTGTTTTGACTGCCTAATTGCAATATCTCTAAGACAAACCGCATTCCTATATCGTTTAGATCTCGTTTTATAACCGCAAATCTGTATTTATTAGTCTGTTTATCGAAACATTTTAGGCGAGCCGTCAGTCATCACTAGGGTTTCCAACCCTACTAGTAAATAACACAGTATCCTGAAATATAAGAGACCAAAATACTATATTTCTGAAGAAAAAAAATAGTAGGCGATACTACTCTATTTTTATTTCAGTACAAAATGGCGATATGATCACAATAGGGGCAGTATTAATCTCATAAAAGCTGAATTAACGGTATTTTGTAACGTTAATTTAGAGTGTAAAAATAATTACGAGAGAAATGAAAAAACCTGTTAATAAAGTTCATAGTTGCAAAAAACATGCATTTAAAGAATAAAAATGTTTTTGAAACATACTGGTCTACTATATATTTTTTTATTTTTTCGCCTTCTTCTATGTTTTTTTAGACAATAGTTGTCTGTAGTTGTCTTGTTTGTTTTTTTATATCAACTTTTTTTGATATAAAAAAAGTTGGCAACCCTAGTCAACACCCAACCATTTCTGAAAGTTTATTTGAAAAGCCGATAAACCGCGGAACTTTAAACCCTTCGCGAAACTACATTAATAAAGTCATATACATGTATGTATATGAGTAACTTACCAAGGTCTCATATCTCGCCAATACTAGGTAAGGTCAACGTGTATTGACTCGCTATGCTCCTCAGCGTAGAGAATTAATGCGGCATGAAAGTTCACAGTTTTATTCCATTATCGGACGTTGAGAGAGACCCTGGTAACGCAGTTCTCATGTAATCCCGGCTCTACGGAAAGCGCTAAAAGTTCGTCCAACGAACTTTCTTCCTACATTCATAAACATTTTACTTTTGCAAGTTCCGTGTTGAGGTCTGTAACTCTGTATCACTTGATATTTTACATTTAAAGCACGTGTTTTCCAGTAATATTGTTCTTACTGAATTGTCGCCGTTTTGAGTGTTTGAATCTTAATAATTTATGGTTGTTGAAAGTTTTTGGCCGGGTATTAAGAGTTTTCGGAAGTGTCTACGGGCGTTACGAGTTCATGCCTTATCTGTATGGCGGATCTTTTATGGGCCCTTGCATTTTGGGGGGTCTTCACTCTACAGATATATTAGGATTAGCGGCTCTTTACTTATATGAAGAGATTAGGTTGGTAACATTACTCAAATAATCCCCCTGAATGTCAGAGACAATCTGCAATTAAAAAAATTAAAACCCGTAAAAATTGTCTTGAATGAGAAAGAGAGTTGAAAGTTTAATTTCAGTTACAAAAATAAAAAATGTGTCTTAGATACCCAGCATTCGCTGTCTCACATAACTCAATTAACCCGAAATTGCTATTGACTTAACCCTTCAAAGACATAACACAAAACACGACATCTTACTTTTACGCTCCTTACCCTCAAATAAAGTATTTATTGCACAAAAAACAACGAAATTCAGGGGTAACAAGAAAGTACGAAAAGTTGTCGTATATTATATAATTTGTACACAACTCACGTTCATACGGGGGCATACATGAACGATATGAATAAGTTATTCGCCAGGCCAAGTCCAGGCCGCTGTGGCCTGTACTTACGGCCTGCTGGATTTTAATAGTTTATTCCGCGTTTCAGACCAAAACTATGTGCAACACGTTTGTGGCTCGTTTAGACATTTATATTTAGGATTTGACTCTTTGCTTATTTTAGAACAGAGTTGAGAGAAAGAGAGAGAGTTTAAATGGGATTACAAAACTGGAATTTTAAAGACCACCTCAAATACAAAGTGCTTAATCTTTGTATTTGAGGTGGTCTTTCAAATTGTATTATGTCATGGGCTCATGGGATATGTATTGTTAAGAAAATGTTCTTTAATTGGCCATGTTCAGTGGGTTAACATTGTTATTTATTTATTCATTTATAAAATAATCGATACACAAAACTTTTGCTTTGTAAAAAAATATTGGGACTTTTTTGCCTCTACCAAATTAAGCTAATTTTGAATTTAATCACTTTTTGAGTTTGAGTCGGATGTCAACGTCATTAATCTTAGCATGATTCTATAATTCCATAATAATATTATGTAGGTCAAGTAAATTTCTCCAGTCGTTAAAATATTCATAAATCAAACACAGGATGACCTATTAGCTTCAAGTTACATCGTAAAAATATTAACGATAACATCTCACGACGTAAACGTCTAACATTTTGCATAGTTGATGGTCATTGGACACCGTTTTGTTAACTTTGGTCATAAAAATTGACCCGAAATGTGGACTATCGGCTCCTGTCATCTGGACGTAGGAGGGAACAGAAGTTATGGACAAATTTGGTATGTTATGGTTATGTGGGAGTTGGTCTAATAGAGCGATGGTTTACATTAATAGAACATACTGTTAAGCTACTGATAATATCTCTTATCAGCCTTTAGCTGAACATAACCTCTCACACGTCACTGAGCTTGATCCTTTGACCACTCTCGTCCACTCATTCATTAAGTACCTGGCTGAAGTTGCGAGTACCTACTTGCAACTGCAGCCAGGTACTATCGAAGAACTTCATATCTAAGCAGTTTGAAAACAAAATCCCGTGAACACTATAACTACATCTGTTACCGCCCCGGTTCTATAGCCGCTGAGCGCTGCAAGCAGAAATAGTCCTTACGGTGTATGGATATGAAGTTCTTCGACGGTACATTAAATTAGCTATAGAAATGGAAAATGAATGGTTAATTATCTGAAAATCAAAACACAAGCCTTTATTAGGGCTTGTGTGTAGAAGTGCACATCGCCTCAAACAGGTAGCACAGCTGTTGTTGGCTTAAAGTTCTGCATACCGGTAGATAGACGCGAGTAAGTCTTAGCTACGGTTGGCAGGATTGCTAAAGCATTAGCAGGTACTGTAAGTGCTTATACTTAGTATTTGTGTATGCAAATATATTTATAGTTTTTTTTTTAAATAATTATCATTTCTTTCTTCTTAGATTATTATTATTGAAAAATATCTTATCTATATTAAAAGACCTGGGGCCTATTTGCTATAACAATAATAAGACATATTTTGCAAAAAAAAAAATATGAAGACTTCACGACAGGTGCTTATTTCAATAAGCGCAATATTTTATTTTTATTTTTTATTGTTGAATTGTCGGCTTGTAGCCTGTCTCCTGTCACCTGCCGGGTGTATTAAATAGGGTCTGAGAGTCATAAGGGGATGTCTTTCTTTACCAATAAGATAATGCAGACTGACAGTAATTTCTTCCTTAATCTGCTAACATAATTCAGCACATAGATCTATTTCTGGAAACTGACTGATCAAGTAGTGATGAAACCCTTCACAGCCTTGAATTCAATGCTTTGTTTTATGGGCCTTTATAATTATAGATCGGAAAGGAAGAGGCCTACCTAGCCTATAGGTACCTACTAACCTGTGTAGGTTAGTAAATGAATATATATAGGTGTAATTATAGACTGTTCGGAATCCGTAGGGGTTAAGCCTATAAATATACAGGGTGGCAGGGACATCGACGCGAAAACTTTTACCATGGATTGAGTCCATGATTCTAAACCGCCCTGCGTTGAAATTTTTCATCGGTTATTAAAAAAAAATCTGCTGTTGCATACATTTTAACCGCGTAGGTATTGCGCTTTTCTATGAAACAGCAGATTTTTTTTAAATATACGACGAAAAATTTCACGCGGAATCACGCACTGAATCTATGGTAACAGTTTTCGGGTCGATGTCCCTGCCAGCCTGTATTGAATTCCTGCATTTCGTTGTAAAAATGATGGATGTTAAGGTTCATCTTAGTGTTCGCATATTACTAACAAGTTCGCTTCACCAAATACTTTGTGGTGCATAATTTATGCAGCTCTCAAATAACGACGTCGTACAAAGAGCACCAGGAACCCAATCCAAATACGATTACCAAAATATACGTTACAACACAAAGCTAATTCTATATACGAAAACGATCAAAGAAGTCATAACAAGCAACCAATGGATTTATTATTAACCACTCGTTTTTCTATTATTGTATTTTTTACCGGGCACAATTGAATAATCGCCGAATATCCTTTTATCGTCCCGGAGGGCCGGTAACGACCCGATACGTCAGGGTTAAGGGTGTACGATCAATATTCAATATCCGGCTAGAATTCGCCTCTTCCGATCGCCGGATATACCGGATATACTAACTAGTTACATGACCGGATTTATCTGTGCCGCACTCGTTAAAATAAAGTGAAAATATTATTGTTAGTTTCATATGTGAAAACCAAAATCACCATTGAATTCTCCGGCTATTGCAGTTTTCCTTTTGACAATCACTAAAACACAAACCTGTACTAAAATGTGGGAGGATTTTGTTATAATCACCACGACTAGCAAACTGATCGGTGATTGTATTTATACCAGGGTTAGGTAGAAATATATAAATATTTAACCGAGTATCCGTCGGCCAAAACGCGCTACTCAAAAGCAAATTGAAAGCACAAGTACAAAGCAACAATGTAGCAATTATAAATGAAGCTAACGCTATGCAGCTGCAACTGTAAGTGGCCGGTATGATAATAGAGGTAGTTGACCAACAACGCCATTAAGTAATCAATTCCCTTCGCTTACTCACGATAAGCAGTCGACACTTTCTTTTAAATTCTTTCCCAGATTAACTCGGTGACAAATAACTGGAAGGAAAGATTATGCAAACTTTCTACGAAGGTTTGAATACGTAATATCCTATTTATAAACGCCAACTAGGGTACGCGGTAATCGTGTGCTTAGGGCTTTGTTGCTATGGGATATAAGTATTCGATCGGCGATTTAGAGGTCGGATATTCAGGGTCAAATATAAGCCTCTGAATTGATGACGCAGATCTTGAGAAGTTCTATGCATAGCTTTGAACTGTGATAAGTTGAGTTAATAATATGATAATGTGAATCGATTCATGCAGTGCAATCAACTGCCTGCCGAAGAAGACGGATTGATGTTGTTAATCAACCAATGCAATCTTTTGACATAATAAAGAAACGGTTTAGTGTAGGTCCGCATTTCGGAGAAAGATTGTACAAAAGTAGTTACAACCGATGTAAAGAGATTAAAATGTAATGGGACCATTAGCCACAGGTTGCCAGTACATCACCAGCAAGCATCGTAACCTACATTTCCTTAACTATAACTTTTGTCCAAGATACGACTCAGATACAAAAGATAGTTCATATTAGAATAGAACCACAACCTGCAAATTTTATGAAGCTTTTTGTGATAAGTAAAGTGGAATTGCAAAGCTATGGTGGCACCACCTACGCGATTAATAAACGTGGTAAGTATCAGGAATCGTGATATTTGGTTCGCAATCTTCGATCGTGATCAGCGTTGTGCATTGTTGTATTATAATTATCGTCAAACGAACAGCATGACTTTGCCTGCCTCGTTGGCGAAGTGGTTGAAAGCGTGACTGCTAAGCGATGTCCTAGTTCTAGGATCGATCGACGGGGATCAAGAAAAGTGTTGCTGGGTTTTTTGTGCTGCAGGGCTATAGGGTCGTTTGCCAATTTATGGGACTTAGATAACAGAACTGGTGAAATGTTACCGTACTATTTCTACATATGCATAGCTTAAGTAAAAACTCACAGTAATACACATTGACAATTCACAAATAATACACGTGCACTGACTAATATTCTATAACATACAAACACTTTTACAACATAAACAATACTAGCACAAATCACAGCACCAAGCATACGCGTACACTCTTTTTTATATGTACTTATTATTTAAGTTTTTTAAATGTACCTACCTTTTTATGTAAAATTGTTAACGGAACGAAGGAGCCTGGATCTCACAACACAGGGAATCCTAGTGTGAGGTCTAGGATTTCAATCCACTTGAATGTATACTTTGCGAAATAAATTTATTCTTATTCTTATTCTTATTCTTATATGCCCTCGGGAAATATCGGCTTGGTGATGTTACCATCCAAAATTCCACCTTCGTATATTGTTATTTTTTTATTCATTAACTCGTCGACCAGAGGCAATAGAGGCCCAGTTAGGGACTGTAACGGAGAGGGATTAGCCATCTGACCCATTTTCGCCCGATGCAGGAATCTGTTACAAAAAAATCCCCTCTGCTAACTCAAACTGACCTCGCGCAGTCTCCTGAGTGACGCATGCTCTTTTATCAATCTAAAACAATGTTATAATGTAGCCATTTTAAGGCGTTTTAGGTTTTTGTTTGGAACCGTTTTGGAGGACCAATCGTTCATATAAACTATATAGGTATTGTGGTTGAATGTATAGGATTTTGGCGAGGTATATTACTAACAATTTCTATATCGATTGATTTGATTACAGGAGTGGTCCTATGGAGATCCACGATTTTAAGATGGTAAAAAGAGTTCGTTATTTAAAAAAGTTGAGTCGAATTTAGAACCTTGTTCTGTTTGACTGTTCCTAGAAGTCGGTTTAATAAAAATGTAACTTATACGGGAATGTCCTTTAGTATTTCTCTAAAGAACGAATATTTCAGTGACGGCCTTCTGTATAGATTTTTAACCCGAAACCTTCAAAATTGTGTACCTACTTATATGTGCTATTTTTACATCGGTATCGTCAAGAGCCACGTCCGGCTATAACTAGTAAGGTTTATAGGTGTACCTTGCACAAGTAGCATGTTGCTAGCCCATCTTCTAAGGACAAAACCATAACCCGTTTCCCTTCAGCTGACTTTTATAACTTGCGCATGATAAGCTGCTCCTATGCGGTATATTTTTATTTTTACTGGCTCTTGCCCGCCGTTTCGATCTCGATATTATGGGCAATAGATAACTATGTATGTAACTTAATTTGATTCTAGAGATATAATCCAATTTTTTTATTTTTTATCATAGAGCCTTTTAAGTTTTTATTACAACTATAGATGACAAATCTTTTATACAATATACAATCTAACACTAAAATAAATGACTAAATAACTATACGGATAAAAATACAAAACAGAACCATATTAAAAAAAATACTTGAAATCAAAGTAAGATTTCAGAAACATTTGCAAAATAATAAAAGCTTCCTCAGACTAAACCTAGCGGAAGTTTAATTTAAAATCCGTCAAGTTGTTTTTGTGTGTTGCGAGTACAAACAGACAGATAGGATTCTCCCTTTTTTATAACATGACTAAGGATTTCGTAGCATGCAATACTTTTAGCTTTAATTATGAAATACAAACAACGCCTGTGGCATCGTACGTGATATAACCTATACTGAAGTCCCAGGAAAATGTTCTTAGTTAAATTGAAGTTATGTCGAGTAAAATAGAATCTACACAGACTGACAGATGTGTTCGAAGCGAGTTTGCTGTGATATAGGTTTGTCTATTCTTTGGACTATAACTTCATTGTACTCTTTTTTAACCTTTATAATAACTTATTTGAAAAATAGTGACTTATTTGAATAATACGTTTTTAATAGTACCTATAGTACCAAACATTTTTAATGTCAATCCGGACTTGCTGAAAAACACGTGTTTTGTGAACAAAAAAAATTAAGTTATATTTTGTCTTTTTCAGGTAAGCTGGATTAATTAAGGAAAACTGAAAATGTAATATTGGTAAGCGAGCTGATTTTTTAATAATAAATAACCGACGTCAATTTTACACCGTGATACCTACAAAATAATACTATTTCCGTACCTATAGCTACACAAATAAGTATCATTAATTGTTCTACTAAACTCATGTTTGATGTAATTAGTGACAACACGATCACATCGAATATTAAGTACCTACCTAATAATTAATTATCAATTACATCAAAATATATTATTATTCAATAGGTAATGTCCTCAGAGGTTGTCAATAGTACTTAAGTTTAAAACCAAAACTAAAAAAAACTTGTGACTGAATAATTTTATTGATAAATCTTATCTGACACGCTCTTACGAGAGAACGAGGCAGTCCCCTCGTTGCCAGTGGTCGCAAGCGGTACTGCTAAGTATGAGGTCCTGGGTTCGATTCCCAGGTCGGGTAAAGTGTTATTGGGTTTTTCCATCAGGAATTTCTCAATAGGCTCGCCCCCTAATTACATGGGACTTTATCATAACTGGCTTAATGTGGGTGTACTTTAGATAGGTACACCTCTGCCTTACTCTTCGGGGATTACGAGCGTGATGTTATGCTTGGTTATGTAATCTTAGAATGGTTGATCATATCATCTTTTTTTCTCAGAAGTAGATACAATCAATTCTCATATTACTATATGTAACATTATTTGTGATTTGCAAGCATTCGCAAATCATGTCATTACAAACTTTGCAGACATCCCCTAGACATAAGTTTAATACAAGAACTAAGTAATATTATTTATTATTTAATAGAACTAAAGTTCAAGTCCGAATACAAATAGGAATGTTAATTATATCTCTCGAAGAAACATAATAGGGAATTGTTTAGAAGTCAGAGGCGCGGGCAACTGTTCTAAAATATTCTTATAATTATTATTTTATTCTATGTTCATTCTGAAAGTATATATTTCAGTTCTCACGAATTATAACATATTAATAATGATATTATTAAATTATAATTAACACTTAAGCGTAATGTTTTAGTACTATTAACTTATTATTTTAATAATGGTTAGACTGACATTATGTAAATTTTCATTTTCCGAGTAGGTATTTCCTTTGTCTACATTTGACATCTCATTAGTTAAGTTATGTTCATAAAAAATTACGGCATGTATTAACTCTTTTTTTTTTGTATCATTGCCACCTTCAGTAACCCTTTAGATAAACCTGTTTGGATACATTTAAGTAAATTTTCTCTTTTATTGTCCTTTTCTCACGAGTCCACCTTGTGAAAGGATGTTATTCTGTTTTTATGTCCGAAACATCGGGGCAGGTGCTTTCTCATGTCTACTCTGACCTTTTTAAAACTTTCTGCTCAATAATTACGGCACTGACCTAACCACCAATGCAAAGATTCCAGTTTCAATTCAACCTGGTTATATCTCCGTATATTGGCACGTGAATTAATCTCGCAATTGCCTTCCTCGGCCTCACCGCGAATCAACACGGTATCAGTAGATATTTGCTGACAGATACGATTTTGCATCAGTACGCAGCCGCCGCGAATAGCATTATCTCAACCGCAGATCTAGCGCTGGAAACGTTCTTATCCCGCTCTGGTTTCTTCACCACGTATCATTAGTTAATTTATGTTGCTTTCTGTTCAGAATTATGTGGCCAGCGTTATCTATGTTGAGATACTCGTCCGAGTAGCTACGGGTCGACGTCCTTGCGATCGCATCTCGCTCGACCGCGCCGCAGGTGCACCGCGTACACCTGCCGGCCCGCCAACTTACCATAAAATGCGATTCGAACCAACCCCGTTGAAACAAAGCTTCATCTCACTCACACTCGCACAGATAAAAGGGACGGCCGCACAATCACGACCGATATTAACTCAATATACGACGGACGGAACGCGGCCGAACGGAATATCAGTTTTTACCGGCGCAAAAACTATTGGAATTTCAAGTCTGGGTTAGCTGCCGGCCGTAATCACCCGCCCGGGACTTACTTTTAAAACAATATCTCCGCTTTATATTTCATCGAGGCAGGTGTAATTTATGGGATGTTCTCATCCTTTTTTTCTGTGAGTTTTGATTTTTCACTTGCCTTCGCCCCTCGGTAGCATTGATCGTGTTCTCAGAGTTTTGTTTTTCTTCTGTCTACGGTTCGTCTCGGCCGTCTTTCGCGGTGTTTACTTCGGAGTTTAGATTGGATTTCGCCGTCTCTTTTTAACATTCTTTCGTGTTGTGCTCGTAGCTAATCGTACAATCAGTTCGACAAATAAAAAATCAATTATAAACAACAATATAGAGTGCGAGATGGAAAACATGGCGCTGCTTGGGGCTTAGTCATTATTGTGTAGAATTAATAGGCATCCCAACGGGTCGCAATATCAAAACATCGAATCAATAAAGAAGCGTGTCTGTACTGTGTGCTCCATTCGGTGAATAACGGTACACTATATTATTTTTAATCTAGGAGATTTATTATTGCGCTCTCAGGCGCTTCGCTCGCGGTAACTTAGTTTAAGTTAATAGTAAAAGTTAATGTTATGATGCTTCTCGAATAAAGCAACTATAAAGATATCTTATTAAGTCAGTTATTATCATTACTTAGTTTCGCATAAAATCTACCTTATAGGTTAATTATCTCTGGCTAAGTAAGCAGCTTCGGAAAATTAAACAGCGAGGGCGATATAAACATACAAAATGTACGGGTATATGGAATAATAAAGCGTGGTATTCTTGACGAGGCTTACAAAACTTGATACAAAAGTTACATTATCTAAATAACGGAAGGCCGTACATTTACCTACGCATGTTTAATGGAGTGATTTGAAACGCAGCGAGAAGTTTTTAAAAGTAGAGTCACGCCTCGGCTCGATGAACAATACATCTTAATTAAATCGTAACTACGGCGTCAGAACTTACGGCCGTACCTACCATGTAATTATTTAATTATAAACGTTCCCGCGAGACAATCAATAATTTAAAGCCGAGTAAGTACGTTTGCTTTGTGAAGGAAATGGTGGAAATCAAAGTTGAGCACGTGCACTAGTGTTAATAAGTAATGAATCGGAGCTTACGTGCGATAGAGAACAGTCGGATTCAAATACATTTTCGCAAAAGGACGTTCGTAGTTTTTCGGCACATGTCGTGCCGGTAATGTCGAAAGAATAGAAAAATAATTCCCGTGCGTCACGAACACGCGTGCGAACGTGATGCTCACAATTTTGATGTTGATAAAGTCGTATAATTGGCGCTAAAGTTATTAACAATTAATTTATTTCAGCGAGCTTTATGTCTACTTTAGTGCTGTTGGGTATTATTAAAAACATGAAGCCTATCAAAATATTCATACCCTGTGTAATATTTTAGCATTATCTCCATCTTTATGTTCGGTGTTCGTAGGCGATGGCGTCAGGCTGTCATCTATGCACTTCTGCGATCTCTAAGTCCCACGCGTTAAACGGTTCGATGAACGTCTTTCTCAGGCTTTTATTTCTCACAACTAGGACCTGAGAAATACTAAAACAGTTCTCCAAGTTAGAACATGATAGAGTATGCGTCAAAGCAAATTTACCATTTATTATACAATGGCCAATTTAGAGGCCGTTCCCAAAGCCACAAATTAGGATAAATGTACATCTTTAATTTGTTCGCGAAAGCCAGAATTATTTATGGCATAATTATATTAAGTAATTATAGTGCAGTGAGATCCGCCAGAGGCGGTGGTTAGGGATTTACAGCGCCACATCACGCTAACAATAGGCCGGACTGAGCTGCATAGTTCGTCCCGCATTCGTTTTGCTCTCCTTACGTTCCAGCAGTCTAGACGTAATATTTCTAAGCAATATGCAGACATATCGTATAATTTGAAACGGACCATTATCGACCTGTCCCTCTTCCAGCTTAAAGTCCTTTTTGGAATGTTAATGCTGGCTCAAGTAGTCTGTTTGATGTCATCTGATATTTTTGGGCATACGAGAAAGTATTATGAACTTGACTGCAGCATTAGTTTGTATTCATGAATGCTAACAGATCAAGTCCATGCGTCGAGTTAAACCGAATCGTTTTTTTTTGTGTGACAAAGTTAATGCGAGCCCTAATAGTCATAACTGGAACTCGTTCGGTGCGGGAGAACAAATCAAATAAAAAGCTCTCACTTTAAAGGGAAGTATGTGAGTTTATTAAAACAAAACATGAAGCGCACTCATTTCTAATTCCAGCGAGTGCGGCGCCGCTCCTTACCATTCACCGGGCGGCCGCGCGCGGTAGGTGTATTTAATTTGAATTATTCCAAACTGACTGACAGAATGTCTAAGCGACACCCACAAAAAAAAAACAATAAGTTGTCTACCTAAAGGAGAAAAGTTTCGAATAAAGAGAACTCTTTGTTTGGCGAAGAATATTAAAATGGCAGGATGTCTCCGAGTCGTGCCAAGTCGCTGCCGGATCGCGAATATTAACCGCTCGACTCGCTTCTGATTAAAGAGAAGCGATTTTGGACAGGATGACTGATGCGCACGTGATTTCGAGGAATAATGTTGTTTATTAAAATATGGATGGACATTTTAACTTCGTGATAGGAAAGGCCCGCTTATCTGGTGCATACAAATTAGGGTGCGCTCTTAAAATCGAATAAAGTGAGTGTTTAGCTTGGATTTTACAGCCAGCTACTGATTTATGGAATCTTGCTACATGAATGTAAACTGCCTACACTTAGTCGGTTTGAGTAAGAGGAACATGGAAGTTCTGTCGACTAGTCTCGATAAATTTCCGTGGCCCACGTTTGCGTTTGCTGGAAGCGTAATTATCTCGAATTAAGCGAGTCATTACAGGAGCGGCTAACGAAGTCGAAGTCGCTCGTCCCGCGCTCCTCCACCGCCCCATAACCGGAAGGTTCAGTTTCGCCCCCGAATACGGTGACGACTCGCAATCATTAACGCGGTACCGTCGAGCACAACATTCGGAGCCTATATTTAATTCCCTTCTTGTCGTAATGACCGTCATTGTACATTTCAGATTATGTACTAATTAAGTTGCGTGTTCGGGTCCTACGTCTTTTCTTCGAAGACGTTAGTGATACATTGTAATTTTGTTGCTTCCAGTAAGCGTAATATGTGTCGCGTGAGCAGTGAGACACCTTGCACCGTGTCTGATCCAGTCTTGAGCGATCATCTAAATATAGAACTCGTGTTGAGATGATTGTACTTTCTGCGAACGAGCCTGTGGTTTGTTCTGCTTTCCTGCGGTTGCGCGTTTTTGTTCACACTTGCGGTCAACTCCAGTTATGAGATCTCGGCGCGAAAGCTCCCGCCTCGCACTCAAAATAATTATGTTTGTTGTAGAACTTTTCGGCAGCCATATTTGTGTGGAGGACATCTAAATGGTTCGTCACCTACCCATTGTGACTTAATAATGAAAACATTAATTTTTCACAGCTCCACAAAGACGAAACATTTATCTTTCTCGGCATTAACGCGCTAAAATCGTGTCGTTCTACTGTCGCCATAAATCATTATCATCAAACAGTATTCCGGGACGGCGACGACGTCGGCTTTCATCGGACGCTTTCAATCTGGCCCTCCTTTATTTCATTACAATAAGTAATTCACTAGCCTCCCATTCAGTCACTTTTCGGTAAACATTTTCTGAAATTGGCAATAAATTCCCCTCTAAAATATCGTCCCGTCGACTGGAACTCAACCTTTCGTAACAATAGACTGAGATGTCGTCTTATGAAGATGTTCACTTGGTTTTGTTTGGCGCAACAATAGTTTTATTTAGCTTCGAGCCCACTGCCCACACGCCTCGGCTAATGGTCAGGATTGTATGAAGATGTAAAAATGAATGGCCTATCTTATAAAGGGCTAATAATAAGTTCTCATGCGTCTGCGATCGACGCTATTGTTGTTATTTTTTGTGTGCGTGTGGATCGTGGTATATAATGGGGTAGGTGTCAATCGCGGCCGAGGTAAGCAGGTGAAGTCCGAGGCGCGCCGGGAAATAAAAATGCTCATAATTTCATTCTGCAGCTGCCCGTCAAGCGAGCATCGATTCGAACCGGCCCCGACCGTCCTTTTGTAACACCAAATTCCACAAAAATGTTACAGAAATACAGACGATCATTATTTTTAATTTGTACATATTACGTTACGCTTATCACACATAATGTTAAGTAATTAAATGGTTTTAGCGTGCCCTCACTAAACTGATATGTCTAGGTTGGTGTTACAAACCGCAGCTATTTTACGTTCGTGGAACTGTTCAGTATTTTCGATAATATTCGGTTCGACAATGTAAAATTAACCCTGATTTATTAGATTACGTGTCCATGCTTGGCTCACATTAGATTTGCCTTTTGTTCTATGCAGTGTTTTCAAATAATGTAGATAAATTAATAAACTTCTGTTGACATAATTAATTAGGTACTTACTTATACTACTAATGTTGATACAAATAACTAACTAGGTATTAATCTTTATTTCACAATATACAATCAAACACTAAAATATTATATTATGTAGAAGTATATAAAAAAGGGCAAGACCAGCTCATTGGGCATCAAAAAATTCGTCCGCATCGCTGTCAGTGGAAAAAGTGCCTAAAAGGGTGGCATCGTTGCCGTCAGCATTGCCATCCAACGTGGATGGCAATGCTGACGATTCTTTGGCTTAAAAATAGGCCAGCCTTCTGGTCACGGGAAGAGTCGACCAACCACTTGGTAATGTCCCGAAATCGAATTCCGATATTTTAGGTATAGATTAAGCAGACTAATTTCAATTTAATTATTATTTATTTGAGAATAAACATTGATAATGTTTTTAATTGATCTTAAAAGCCTCAACCAGAACTCTCTGTTTACATTTAACTCGTTGTCTAGCTAAATATAATTTCATTTACCTACAATTTTATTAAACCCCGCCGAGCAATTTGGAAACTTTATCAAATTACCTAAAATATTATTACGAACAATATTTTATTTAGTTAGTGTGCGCATTACACAGAAAATCACAAATAAATTGAAGTTACTAGAGGTGAGCCGAGCAAAGGCACCCGAAATCAATTCCACGATTAATTAATCAACATCAGACACTTTAATAATTTTGTTTCAACAGTGGCGGCTGGCATCCCGCTGTGCTCAATTCCATCCGATTTTCATATTGAATGAAATACTGTGTAGGATATTTACATTAAGAAAAATCCTAGCAGGCACGCGCGGCCCGGCGCACCCGCCTCTAATCTCTACTGAATAAAACATAAGATACTCGATAACCTACTATTAGAGTTAAGGCACATTTAATACGGCTTTCTATTATCGTGCAATCGTGCAATATGGAGCGAGTTAGTGTAAATAGCCCGGGATTGTACGTAAACGTACGCACGAGCGAATAACGCACCCGTAACAGAATGTTAATTAAATCTTAATAAAAAGACGCGTGCGCTGTGCGTACTCTCGGGTGAGGGGGAATACTTAATGTTTAGATAAAGGGAAATATGGGTTCGCGTCTTATTATGTTTTATGAGCATAGCGAAGTTGCGGGAAGTGCCCCGGGCCGCGTCGTGATAGGACTAATGTAGAAGTAAAACCGACGGAATTACCTATAGACTTAGTTAGTTAACATAACTACAATATTGATTTTGGTGCTATATATACGTTTCTCTATCATGTTCAAGACAATATTGGATATTTGATATTGTTTGCTTACGTTTTGGTATGTCGTAACTCCATACATTAATAAGAACGATATAGAATGTGTGCGCATAGTCAATTCAAATTAGTCGTTATTATGTATAACTTTTCATTGTGACCGACGCGCTCGAGAGCTTATCTGTATAATTATGCATTAGGCCGCTAAACAGGAACGTTAAATATTAATTTATGTGTGGCGTCGTGTGCACAATCTCATAGTATCAATTAAACCCACCCACCTATCTCGTAAACTCTCCAAAACTCTAGTGTCTATTCCCCGATCAATTTGCTTTATCTATGGATAGCTCTTATCGTCGAATAAAATATTTACAGCACAATAAAGGCGTCCTCCCCGCAATAATAAAGCTAATAACGACGATAATGAAATTTATTAACGCCAACGCAAAGTTCGTCGTTATTTTTGTTGGTGACGTTAAGTTATCTATTGGATACCTTAAACTAATTAGGTGTACAGCTACTTACGAGTACTTTGTTTTTTTTTTTTCAACTATGAAAACCCTTCGAATATTAATATTGAGTTTCGTATAAACAAAAGAGCAACCAAACCGTATAATGCCGTATCAGATATTGATAGAGGCAATTTCTTAAAACAACATGGAAACCAAACAATTCGCTTTGTGCGGTATTTCATTTATAGTTTGCGCCTCTTATTGATATTCCTTGCACATCGGACGAGATATCAGCGGGTGGGTATAAAACTTTACGTGAGTGTGAGTCGAGTCTCGAGTGACAGCGATTCGCGAATCGCATACCGCGATACCGCCCCGGGCAACACCTATGCGGGGTGCTACAGGGAGTTGATTGCTAACATGTGAGCCACAGAGTCGGCAAATGTTTGCCAACGTTAATATTAATTTACAATCCCCTTTAACCTACATATTACGCATAACATATTCCCATAAACCATTTGAATTTACGAAATACGTACCTCTTTTATTACCTACTTATTTTTTTATTGAAAACCACTAAGTTTAAGCTTGATCTTTGATAAGAACATGATCTAATGTGAGATAAACATTAAAAAGTATAAAATTGGTTATTGGGATTTTATTACCGATCAATGCTTAGTCTTAAAGTCGTTACGGTTCTGTGAATAAAAACAAATGATTTACATAATTATTGAGCTTTTTTTACCAATCATTTTTTTTAAAATTGTCTTCAATATTTTGAATATTTTTTATTTTTACATTTATATGTTTTGAATACATTATATTGGTTAAAATATGTAACATAACATTCCACCTGTATTCAATTGCCTGAAATGTTTGGTGCAGTGTACTTATAGTAACGTTTCGCCAGATATATTTAAAAGTCCCATGTAATAGGAGGTGAGTCTATTGCCATCAAAACAATCTGCCTAGCCTTTCCCAATTATTTTGGGGTCAGCTTCCAGCCTAACCGGATGCAGCTGAATACCAGTATTTAACATGGACCGACTGCTAATCGGACCTCCACAACCCAGTAACTGGTTAATACGATACCCCTAGGTAAGACCGCTTGTCAGACTTTCGGTCTTCCGACGAACCGTAACGACTGTCAAAGATTCACGAATGGCAGCCGGGACCAACGGCTTATCGTGCTTTCCGAGGCACAGAGGAGTCTCGGTATGTAAAGATGATTACCTATCCATGGACCAACCCCGGCAAGCGTAGCTTAACCTGTTGGATCGACCCGTACGGCTGTTATTACTAAACCCACGAGCTCCTCGAGTATTCATGCCCAGCACTAGCACTTAGGACCAGTAGACTGACAAGATAAAAAAATAAAATAAAAAAATTGTTTATTACTGGAAGAATGGGTACAGTAAATCTTCTTAAAACAAATTTGGTCTTATACAATGTGCACTTAGGTGTCAAAGGAGTGCTTTGGCACTCGTACTAGGATTACCCTGTATAGTTTGACCGAGAGCGCCGTACCGCGCCTTAGGAATGTGCAGTGGGGTGGGGGAGCAGTGTTGACGAATAAGCGGCAGGGCGCCGTGAGCATTGACGAATGAACAGCCTGCACTGCTCCCCCCGTTTCGCCACGCACATACCTAAGGCGCGGTACAGCGGTATCGGTCAAACTATATCACGAATGCCATCACCTTCCTCCGGACCAACTAAGATAGTTGTTTATACTTAGTCGTTTATAAGATAGTCAGTTAAAATACTACTGTAATAAATAACTCTTCCTTGATATCTTATATTATGTAATTTCACTTAATCTTCTGACTATTCATCTGTCCTATTCCGTAATTTCATAATCATTCATAAAAGTACAATGCCCCGAGTGCGGTCACTGTTGAAGCGCCTTGGTTCAGTATGAAGTAATTACTTTCAATTTGTTGTAACTTAGCTCCACTTTACGTTGAACTTAATTTTACTTATAATAAAGATAAAGTGTTTGACGTTGATTAGTCAGCTATCAAGATTACCTTGTTCAGTAAATGTTGAAACATTGTGTAAAGGCGGTCATCAGTTTTAAAATTGAACTTACGAAGCAAACCACGAATGAAACGCTCTAAAAAGACCTGAAAATAATTATGTCTTTTCATCCCCCTTTTTTCTTTTCTGTAATAGCTTTACTATTCACACAATCTACCTGGCCTTTTCCCAACTGTGTTGGGATTGGCTTCCAGTCTAACCGGATGCAGCTGAATACCAGTATTTTACATGGAGCGACTGCCTATCTGACTTCCACAACACTCTAGTTACTGGGTAACACGATACCCCTTGGTAAGACTGAATTTTGATCTGGAAAGACTGAAAACTGTTTTTTTTTTCAAATACAATTTGTACAAACTTCACTTTTAACACTTCTATTGTATTCTCCAAACAAACCAGACTTTTCTTGTCTCATCTTCAGAAAACTCGGTTCAACCCTTTCCCTGTTACCTTCTAGCACTAACACCACACCCCAAACCCTGATGCAGTAGGCAGTTACCGTCACGATCGCTCGCGGGCGGCATCGTCTGAGGGTGGCCCACAATTCATTGTGCTTTGTTTGTCTAACGTTTCCTGCATCGTTCACTTCACCGATTAGTGATGTTCATGCAAATTGTCGAACTTGTAGTGAAATGTAGTGCTTTCGTGAAGAGTTGAAGAGGCCATTTGTTTTGGAATATGATGGGTTGGGTTGATAATGATGTAAGTTAATTAAGTGAGTTTGAAAGTAGAGGTAGAGCATACAGCTTTTGCTAATTATTATAGTTAGTATTGTGTCTTTATTTATCTATATATTCTATATTTTTTTGTAAAGCAAAGACAGAGCTTAAAGTTTTTGCTGGAATGGGTTTTGTGTCTTTAGCAGTTTTTTTCAATAGCACATAATTTATGTTAGTTACAAGAGCTAAACAAACAATACTTAAATGTGAGTTAATCCATAGTTCATTAGCTTTGTTTGTCTAGCGTTTCCTGCATCGTTCGCTTCAGCGATTAGTGATGTTCAAGCAAATTGTCGAACTTGTAGTGAAATGTAGTGCTTTCGAGAAGAGACAATTTGTTTTTGAATATGATGGGTTGGGTTAATAATTATGTAAATTAATTAAGTGTGTTTGAAAGTGAAGTTAGAGGTTTAAGCTTTTGCTTTGTGATAGGTGTTGTTTCATCCATCAATGATCTTTAGAGCATATAGGGTGCAGAGACATCGACGCGAAAACTGTTACCATGGACTCAGTATATGATTCAGAACCTTACCTTGAATTTTTTTGTCGGTTATTAAAAAAGAAATCAGCTGTTTCATATCCATCATGGTTTCAGATTCATGTACTGAATCCATGGTATCAGTTTTCGCGTCGATGTCCCTGCCACTCTGTATATGTAACCCAAAGTGCTGAAAAATACTTTCCAATTAATCCTTTCCTCGTGTAAAATAAAAGAAAAAATGTATAGTCACCGTACTTTTGCCTTCAGCCCACCGAAGAATAAGCCTTCCTTTATAAATCGTCTTCAAGTAAATAGGTAACTCATATTTTTATCCTACTTTATCTTTCAAATACAGTTTCGGAGCGGAATAAAACATCTTCCGAGTTCTATGCGTGTATTTGAATAGGAGCCACGGAATATAAAATGAAGGTTTTAGATTTTTCGCAAAGTAGTCTTAAAATACTACGTTGATGTACTTTGATACGAATGTCGTCTCCATTTAGACGATTTATTTTAACTACTCGCTTTTGTTCTGCCCTTTTAACAAGGTTTTATGGTAATTCGTTGTCAAAGCGTAGAATTTTTCTTGAATGTTTAATTTTGCGGCTTTTGTAGTATTTGATCTACTTTTACCGAGGTTTAGTTAGCGGTATGACTAAAATTAAAATTCAGCATAGATGTTTATTTTTATTATTCACTAAGAGTAAGTTCGTGGCCTGCATCTCACCTGATAATAAGTAATGATCAAGCCAAAGGTGGAAGCGAGCTTCACCCGGGATCCTCAACCACAGAGGAACTGGTTATCTTACCTCAAACTACAGAAACACAACAATGCTGTTCACATTGTTGTTATGGCGACAGACTTAGATAAGATGCTGGTAGCTAGTCAAGCGAACTTAGAACAAGCCCTACCACCAACCAAACCGAGCAGAAAATTTAGCCCCCACTGGGAATCGAACCCGGGACCTCTGGGTCTGAGACAGGTGGTCTAACCAGCAGACTATTATAGAGGCGGTTGTTTTATAAAATATGAATACAGGAGGTTGTTAAAATCTATTCTACAGCATGCGTGGCCAGAAAATCATGCAAATTTCTCCATTCTATGCGGTAGACTGGTCCTCCCTAATGCACGCTCACATTGCCCACAGGTTTACAGTAATTTTAATACCACAAAGGCCTGCAACCGATCGCACCGGATCTAATGCTAAATACCAACTTATCGTGTGTGTGCCTTCGTAAATTGTATGTAAATACGTGAACACCTGCTGAATATATTTGTATAAGCGTTAGTCCGCAAGGCGTGTTTGAGAATGCTCAATAGGGTGCATTTGACTGTGTAAACCTATTAATATGGGCAGTCCAGTATGATGCGGTGAGGTGTTATGTAAATTGCCTGGGGATAACGTGTGACAACTCATGAGAACTACTCGAGACTTGTTATTATAATGATAGTTTGTTTATTTCGAACGTCAGGCCCTTGATTGGTATGACAGAGGCGAGTGGCGAGCCCTTAACATTTCTGAAGAACATTTGTTTCTGTAAAACTTACTTAAATTGGTTTCAAAGTTTCTAAATTGTTTAATTTAGAAACTTAACAATACACCCTGCATAATAAAACATGTTTGAGAATACTCGCTAAATTTATCAATTTTATTGGTCCTTTAAAAATAGATACTATAAAATTTGTTTATTTTTTTTAGTTTGAGCAGTGATAGGCTAGTGGTGTGACCGTCGGAATGCCAAATCATAGGTCTCAAGTTTTAACCCAAGGCACACACCTCTGACTTTTCGGATTCGTGTGCTTATTGTATAATTATAACTTGCTTCAAAAAGGATGAAGGAAAACATCGTGAGGAAACCGGCATGCCTGAGAAATATTGCTCGACGGCATGTGAAGCCAAGTCAGAGGCCCATGGGCGGTTTAAAAACTCTGTCACCAGGTTAGTCACTAACCACACGAAAAAAAGAAGATTTTTTATTAATTTTATGGTTTTGTACTTTTTGTATTCAGAATGCCCTGCAGGCACTGGGCTTAAAAAGATAAGTTTTTAAATCAAAATATGTATAAGAAATTATTCCAATTCTACTACTTGTTTACGAAATATATTTTCCCACAACTTGCTCTTTTTTTGTTTTGTGCCTTTCTTTGGGTCATGTTTATCGCAAATAAACGTATTTTCTTTCTTTCTTTTCTTCAAAGATTAATCATTAGTCAAAGTTACGAAATAAACCGCCTCCAGTTTGACAAAATATTAAAGTTCTTTTATTGTATCTGAAAACCCCTAAAAGTTTAGTTTAATTTACAATAGAGGGTAAATGACTGGACATATTAGACAAACAATAGTCTTTTTTTGCGCACCATTAGGAGTTTGGTCCTTATGACGTTGCACGAATAGGGGATCTGCACTTGGATGTCATTATTGCTCCCAGTACGGCAGTTTGTATTTAATAGTATTTTTAAACGACATGAATAGGGAATTCTACGTATTGAGATGTAGGGGTTGATAATGTACCCTCATAGTTTTTTATGACATTAACTGCACAAATATTGTAATGGGGCGTCCTAATTTATTGTGGACAATTCAAATGGTTTATATGTTATTATTTTTTCATTTATGTACACTTAGTAAAATACATACGACATAATTATAATTTTGAGTACAAAGATACTGCTTATTTTTAGATTTAATTATTTATTAATTATCTACACAAAGCCAACAGCGTCTCCAGGCTCCAACCATGTATTAAGTTTCAGCTTTTCCGGGGTAAAAAAAAGACCGTCTGTATTAATTTTCTAATTTTCTGGGCAAAAATAATCTCTTTTCTTTCAAATGCTGCGCTGCCTCTCTGGCAGGCTAGATCAAAATTGATTCCGTAAATTAGACGTGTAATAAACTTAATAAAAAGAACACACATAAATTACTATTACCACGGATAGGAGAGGGAAATAGAAAGTAAACAATAAAGAAAGTCTCCAAATCTATGTATGATGACGCTATTAAGCAGAACAAGTATCCAAGCATCTAATCAATAAGAGACACGAGATACTCATGTAAGACATAAAGAACTAATAAAACAAAACCATTATCGTATACGGACCTACAATCTTGTTAAGTAAGCCTTGGTGCACGTATAATGATATTGACAAGATTTCTTTTTATCTAACGCTCCCATCAAGACGGTACTCGCGATAATAGTAATACAAGAAAAAAGTTTTTAAGTTATCGTCGCTGTCAGTAACACTAATCTTACATCTCACGGAATGTCCGGATAGTGACGTTTCGAAATCGTCACTAGACGAATTATTAGCCGTTAATGCACTGTCGTAACATTTTACTGGTTTACAGCCGCGCCACTTAGGACCAAAGCTCAAATTACCTTACGCTTATCCTATTAAACCGCTATTTTGTTATCTAAAAGTATACCTGGCTACTTTATCACTTTTTTTAGATAAAATGTTTTATGCATAATAAGTTTTATAGCTATTTTATTGATAAATTATTAATTGATTACATTGTCCCGTGACTGTGTTACGCGGTATTCAAATTTAAGATGATAATTCTTCGAATATTTGAGTGCCAGGTCAAAAGAGCTTTGACATTAAGATAATCTTTATTAAGAGTAAATTGACGAACGTATAATAAAATTATAGTAATACAAATGCCTAAAGATTAGAGACGTGCTATAAAACTATATAGCTTTTACATATCATTGATTCAATTTTAGAAAGGCCGTATTTTCAATTTCGTTTCACCAGTTAAGTACTTCGAAAAGTTAGATAGTCGGTAAATTGTCAATATTTTTGTTTGCCGACAACATTGATTGCTCCACATACGACTATCGAAGCGAAGCAATGACTAAGAGCAATAATTTGTTATCGATAGGAGCAGACCGACAAAATGACCGAGATTACCGTTACCAGATTCAGTTGATGACGAGATATAAATCTATTAATAACATTCGGACAGTGCCGACGGACAGATCCATAAATGATGAGTTTCATTTCAGATAAGATCATATCGGATATCTCGGATGATTGATGGAACTCCGCCTGATATTACTTAGGAATTCTATTAAGTGTGGTCGAGTATTGTTTTCCATTCCAGCCCATTATACACGCATTAGCATAGTTCGTTACTTAACTTGATACCATCTATAATACATTGTATATTACTCCATCCTATATGGTAACTTTCTAACTCGTGTTAGTAATGTATTCTAATTAATTTTCAATTACAAAACGTATTTTGAATACAGTGGAAAATGGAAACGCTTCTGAAGTTCTCTTTGTGTACAAATCCTTTGGAGGATCCAGATAAGTATAACTTTGAAGAAAGTTTCCTCCGCTTCATAATTCCTTTGAAAAAAGACTTCTGAAGTAAAAAGCTGAAGACCTCATTAGTCTAAAATAAAGGTTTCTCATTACGAGATTATTACTACCTTCCTATAAGCGCTTTTGGTGGGTAGAAGAAAGACATTCCTGTACTCCAGGTATACAAAGGAGAAAAAACAAACAAAAGTCATTGTAATCGTGTAAGAGATCCATTTGATTGTGCCGAGTCATCGCCTCACGATGTACTAAGCTTTATTGTTAACATGCTTCAAAGAAAAACAAATGAATTTAAATCACCAGCCAACATTGAGACGAGCGGAAACGCGGAGGCGTTGTTACGAACAAAACTTCGAGACATTGAGTGTATTTTGTATTACTATCTCTTTTATACACCATCATTAGCCTGGAAAAGAAAGAGATGGAAGGAAGAGAACAAGAAAATTCATGAAAGCTTGATGTAGCTAGTAATTTTTGCTAATTTCCCGGTGTTGATACAGTTCGCAGGATGAATACCGGTTACTTTACTCTTTATTTTTCTTTTGCATAATCTATTCAGCTTCGAGATACCTTTACTTAATATACCAGTACTAATAAGATAATTAAGTGAATTGAATGAAGAAAGTATAGGCCGTGCAAAAATTACAAGTTTATAGTTCATACAAAGTAATTACCCTGATCTAAACAAACTACCAGATAAACTAAGATAAATGGTATAATCCAAAGTGGATGACGAAACTAATAACTTTGTGGGTTTCAATCGAAATGGTCATATTATAACACCATTGGGTTAGGAACGGCTGTCCTTCAACAATCTGGATAATAACTATCATTTGGGTAATAGCTATTAATTAATTAAAAGCACCGTACCGAATTTGAAGCCTTCCGCTAACGACCCTAATGGCTTAAATGCTCCACACACGTTGAATCTTGTAGGCCATTGATTTAATAGGAATAAAATGTTTTCGATCGAAAAAGGGAGGAGTGTATGTGGAATACTTTAGCGGGACCACACACCGCCGTATCTCTTGCAGGTCTAATGATATGCACATTTATTTTAAAGTTAATGTAATACACTTTATACATGGGTGTTGATTCTATACAAGCTGTTGGTTTAATTGAAAGGAATGAAGAGTTTTTTAAATTATATCAGTACAATGTGTTGTTGAAAGAAACTGTTCCCAGCGGTTTCTGGCCTATTGTCTGCTATGTGTATGGGAATCATCGCTCTATCAACAGTTTGTATGACAGGATTTATTTCTTTCATTTCATCATTGGATATCCTATACAATTAAACGAGCAATGTTTGTGTAGATATACATATATGTTTTTTTTTTTTTTTGCAGGATGGGAAATCATCAAATGACTTCTCCCGCTCTGGGCAGAGCCAGAGGGTGTGTCAGACTTTTACTGACTAAAACCCACCCGTGTTCCTTCCGTTGCCTGTGTGCCGGGGCCGCGATATCCCTTTCGGACAAACCCGCAACTGCTATATCTGTAATCACGTTTTCGAAAACGGCTCTAACGATTTTGATGAAAGTTGCAATATAGGGGTTTACGGGGGCGAAAAATCGATCTATCTAGGTCTCATTTCTAGGAAAATTCGTTTTCTCCTTATTTTTACCCGAGCACAGCTCGGTCGCCCAAAGTTTAGAACAAGACGGTTACCTTAGAATAACATGACATGACAACATGGAATTAGTAAGAACTATCCTGTACTATTAAATGAGCATTCTCTATTTTCACCAGAGCAGAGCTCAGTCACCCAGGTACCATCAAAGAAGTTCATATCTAACCAGTTTCAAAACAAAATCCCGAGAACACGATCACCACATCTGTTACCGGCTCGGTTTTATAGCGGCCGAGCGCTGCAAGCAAGAATAGTCCTTACGGTGGTTAGGTATGAACTTCTTCGATGGTACTTATAGCATAATCAGCCTGTAATGTTCCCACTGCTAGGACAAAACATCTCGATGAGAGAGAGTGGGCCGTAATCCACCACGCGGCCCAGTGCGGGTTTGTAGATGTCACATGTCTTCGAATTTTTGATTCTAGGACATGCCGGTTTCCTCACGATGTTTTCCTTCACCGTTTTGAGAGCAGTGGTGTTCAAATAATTTACATAAAGTAAAGCGCCTGTCTGTTTTCGAACCTACGATGTACACATATCGTATGTTGCGACCGTTACCACTAGGCCACCACTGCTCTCACTAAGGGTCAAATATTTATTTACATTCAATATACGAGTAGTTCCATTGTTCACTTGTTCAGTACTATGGTTTTTAACCTGAATCGAATCTGAACGTACCATCGAAAAAGTTTATATCTAACCACCCTAAGGACTACTCTTGCTTGCAGCGCTCGGCGGCTATAGCACCGGGCCGGTATCAGATGTGGTGATCGTGTTCACGGGATTTTGTTTTGAAACTGGTAAGATATGAACTTCTTTGATGGTACATTTATATTTGATTGCGAGTCAAAACTTTAGCTGTTTGGTTATTGTCACTTCACATATTTATGTCACACACTACATTACTAAATAAAACACTCTGCAAGCTCTATAAAAAGCCTTTCATATTAGCATAAACCACTTGTTTGTATGTACCCACACATTTATTTGGCACTCACTGTTTAGAGTTAAAAATTTCATTTGAATCTGGCACTTTGCCCGCGATAAGAATCGTGTTCAACTTGTTTATACAGTCAAGTTTATTATGCCTACTTAACATAAGCGTTCTTACTTAGCATTATTGTGTATATTCTTGTCGACTTATGGCTGTCTAGTGCACTTTCCTTGGTAGCAAAAGTTGGGTTAAGATCGTCCTTTTATACTTTTCCTCGAATTAACAGATTCTCTTTAGCTATATTGTTAGTTTAATAACCTTTTTTCTATAACCTTCTTAAGGTTTTCGATTGTCGAAGGTTTTTTATGTAGCCTTCTGTAGCCAATGTATTGTTATGCTTTAAAGTAGTTCTATTATGAGTTTTTGGAGCCACTTTGCGAAAGAGTCAGACTTTGATTGGATCTTTTCAAACTTCGTTAAGTTTACGACTATTATGACTGGGGAATACGTATTGTTTTAGTATACCTCTAAAAGTTTCAAATCTAATTGGAAGATTGCACTTAGTAGCAGCAGTCATTTGTTTTGCGCCCAAGAGAAATAAAACAACTCATTACAACTAGCGCCAGAGACTGGCAAACTTCACAAAAGAAAAGAAGTACAAAGTTCAAAACTATTATGAACGAATTGTAATAAAATAAAAGGTGAACGAAAGTCACGTTTCTGTATAAAGGCGATTTACGATAAATAAAATGTCCCGGATTAATTCCAACATCATTTTGAACACTATATAAACGATATTTAAATTGATAAATTTACTGCGTGTACTCTTTAAATTTATGCGATGTAAATCTTTATGTTAATAAAGTAAATGTTAGCGTCGGTTTATCCCTTGTACATTGATCTCGGCGAGTGTACAAGTTAAACAATGATAATTTCAAAGGGCCCACGTGTGTTCCGTGAATCGAAACGTGGCGCGTTGGGCGGCGCGGACAACTATCCCTCCACTAATCTGCATATTGGACTTCCAAACATTATATGCACACGTCTAAATCATTACATCCAATTACCAACCTTATGTTCATATACCATTAAGGTCAACATTTTTTATTCCAAAATGCACGGTGAAAATTCTGTTGTCGCGTGCTTTGTCCTGATTTTGAAGCGGCGATGAGTTCATACATTTTATGACAGTGTAAAAAGTATTTTATTCATGGTCACGTGAACACGAGTGTGACGTTACCTTCATAAATTTTTAATAAATATATCACATGTCATGTCAGCTTAATTATGTGTCCAAAATATAAAAAAACCTGACAAGTCAATTCCATTAATTTAGCTTTACAATGTTTGCAAATAAAAGAGTCGAGCCTCCGTTTCGCAGCAAGACGAATCTTCCTAGAAGGATAATAAAACGGACAATATTTCTCGTTATATCGCGTGATGGATGATCTTAGCAGTCAGGTAGACGTGGTGATTATTAAACTTTTTTTTCGCCCAAAAAAATCTACCCAAACATAAACACTTCTATTATTCGAAGTACAATGGCGGACCAAAACTGGCGCGCCGAATTCCGATCGGTTACGCTAGTTTAACACAGTTCATCGTTATTTTTTACTTTATGTCCGTAGTCGTTATTAACAATTTCATCTCATTAATAAGCAGTGGAGCGAAAGAGAGCACATTTGAGCGGCAGGCTCGCGTTACACTAGATGGTACCGCTCGCATTAATAATGTTAATGTTGTATTCAGATCATAAGCCGCTATTGCGTCAGTACAATATAAAATTTGTAATTGATATGATGCTCTTCATTATAACGGTGATTAACCTCGCCCGCCTTTGTCTAATGCTTCTTTCCCAATTCCTCTTATTGCTATCATTAAAACGAACAGTCGTTTTCACGGTAGAAAGCCCAATTTGTCTGATTTATATTTAAAGCATTCGGCTATTAGCGATTGTTTGCCGGAATAATAATACCACCCTGTGTTCAGCAACCGCATAACCACTCAAATCTAATTCACAGCATCGCTTCCTTTATAGCGTATAACAATGGATAACGCTAATTTATTTCGACATCGAGTATCGTTGGGCACAGACCCAATATAGAAAAATTAAGTAATTCATTCGAGTTGAAAGGGTAGAATGTTTGTATCTGACGTAGAAAAAAGTGGTGCCTTCTATACAGGCAACAGTCGGAATGGGCGCGCTTGGCTGGCTCCCTACGGGCGGGCACCGCTCACTCTCCCGTCCGACGCATTCTTATTCTGATGTTTAGATAAACATTAATAAGTCCCTAAGGCATTCCCTATTCTATATGTATCTAATATGGCGGTTGGCAAGTTAAATTATTTCCGGAAAACGAGTTATGCACCATACACCCGAACTCGAACGATGTGAAAGAATGTTAAATTCATTATGCGTGTGTTTTGTTAAGATACACATCAAATTAGTGCGCATATGTATGCGTAATTTAATGGTGATAAGGAAATTTATTCACGTGGAGAGTCATCAATTGTATGGTGTCATCAAAATTCGAGTGCCGTTTAGAAATGAAAGAATCGTAATGAGAATTCCCAGGTAGAAGTCGGTCGAGCGGACGAGTGTTGAGCAAGCAGGCGCGCGGAGTTACAGCAGCTAATGAAGATATGCAAGTACACTCGACCGTGTAAACAAGCGAAACCGGAGGCGCTTTTTCTATTTGCCCCCGCGAGATTAGTAATTTAAAAGTCAATGCGGACACTCGAAAGGGTCAATCGCATCGCTCGGCCAGTGTATTGAAAACAGATACCCTTTTCTGTATTCCGGTGGTGGCCCATGAAAGTTATAAGGGCTGAGTTGTTGAACTATGTAATTGACTTGGTTCTGCGGTCACAGGCTTTGTTCTCCGGAGGGCGGATAATCGAAAACGCCTCTGGTTAGCCGAATGATGGGAGAGAAACAATGCGAAGTTGATATGTGGATTCGCCAGACGGTCCCTTGTTTGATTTGCAAAGAGCTATTTGCTCGTCGAAGACTGCGGCTGGAGCAGGAAATTGGACCTCGCCGCCGGTTTCGACTACGCTAACACTTGTCCAATTACTTCCTTTTCCACAGTTTAACTGGTAAGTACGAACACTCGTTTTAATAAATGGCGAAGCTCGTTTCATTACCAAGATGTGTGACAGAACAATTTCCGTGAGGCACGAAATAGTTGTCACAAAAACTAATACGTTTCACGAAAATAAAAGGAAAACAGAGAGATGCGACGCCGGTCATAAAATAGACAAAAGCGTTTAGCTAAAGCACGAATAGTGATCTATTTAGGTCTGCGCGCCATCATTTTTATTTTCTCGTGCAAAACATGTCGGCTGTCACTTCGCATTATACCGGCGAGCGCCACACGTAACATTCGACGGTGTTTTATTTTGGGTAAATGTGGACGTTCCAATGATTGACTTATCCGGGGGTAACTTGAGAGGCTCTCGCGACGTGCGGCCGGTGCGGCCCGACGTGGCCCGCTCGCCGGCCGCCACCAGCTCCACAGTTGTAACACTATCCCAGCTCTCCGACGACAAACACAACTCAAACACTGACAGCTATCTTAAAGTGAAAGGTCGTTTAAATATCTCTGATACATATATCACGGATTTCATAATTCAGTCGGATGTGCGTCGACCAGGCGTAAAATTTCTTAAAGAGATATGTTTCCCAAAGCGCATCTCTGTAGCCGTATCTCTAAGATCATGGTTGCTTAATTTATTCAATGTATTTTTAGAAAATATAATATTCTACGAGCTTGAATCAAGTTAAGTTGACTTTAATAGTAGAAGGCAAGTAAACAGAATAAATCTCCGACATGGTCCAAGTCGGTCGTGTTGTGTTGCGTCGTCCACAGCGACTATCACTAATCTATCTTAGTTTAGAACGGACCGCTCAGACAAAATATCTTTGTTTTACTAAGGGAAGGAAATATCGACGGTCTCATGTGATTTAAATGTCTTCTGTTTTAAGAGAAAGCTAATACGGATGTAGGTACCATCTGTGTGTTGTCTTTTTCAAATGGTCCCGACTCGGGAGTAGTAACTTGATCCGGGACTCCGCGCAGGATGAGTGAGTGTGTAGCAAAATAAACTTATTGTATTGACTGAACAAAGAAGAGACGTCGAAGAATATGAATGTAATGACACGACTGCAGCGAGCCGGGCTTAGCGCCAAATGTAAAGGAAATAAAAACGTGGAATTCCAGCCGAGTTTGCTGGCTTAACGCATCACCATAATTCAATCGTGGCCCGTTCCTTTGCTACCAAAAAGAGCATCGAATTTATTACAAAGCTCTTTGGTTCGGGCACCCCTACCTATTATTTATGGCACTCGGTTGGTCTGTCACAAAAAACGGACGGGTGCTTCGAATATCTCAGCGGGCGACTATGAAACATAAGCTGCAATAACACGCACTTCCTACGGGCTGAAAGCACAGTACCCGGCCACGGTTGCACATTTGTTACCGGCATTTAATGTATTATAAACCTTATGACAATGTAATATAAAACATTTTTAAAGTCCATTAGGTGGTATTCGTGCCTGGGTATGCTTAAATAAATGATAATCCGGATTTATTGAAAGTAGGCTGCAGTGTAGAAGATATGTTTCAATGCGAGCCATGTGGTGGCAAATGTGGGAACCCCGCCAAGATGTTGTCCTACTAACGACTTTGTTACTTCATTGTTGTGTTGTTATAAATGTGTTTGTTTCAGAAATAAACTCTTTTATACGCTTGTTTATTTATATTCAGTAGCTCATACTTTTTCATGAACCATCACGATAATGTTATTTGACATTTCGGATTTCAAGTGAGACACGTGTTTCCGGTCGGATAATTTTAATTTAGAATGAATGCTCCGATCGAGTGCACTTACGTTTTCTGTTCAAAATCCACGTGCAGTTTCGTCTTTTTATTTTTTGCTTTTAAAACCTTTAAAAAGCTTTTAAGTAGCACCGGATATGGATTTAAAAAACATTACCTTCCACAAACGCAGTACCGTTCAAGATGTCATTGAACCGCCTCCAGAATTAGGTAGAGATCCCTGCTTTACAGGCTGTTATAAGTCCTCTTTTGTCATTGGAGAACACTCGAACAGCAAAGCCATTTAGAATCGGCTCTAATTATACGAGATGTTCGAACGAAAGATGCGCGTGAACCAACCCCCGATGTTTATTGTAAAGACGGATTGACAAACAGAAGGCGGTGCCGTTCAACAGCAATCATTTTTAATCCCCGAAATGAGGCAAATATCACGAACCGGGTCAACGGCTATCTTCTCACGTTTGTTGACGACTTAAAGTGTGATAATATTTATTAAACGGTTCACTCGAAACGACCGACGACGATAAATAAACTCCATAAGACCATTACGCGTCACGCAAGATTTACTGTGTATGTGTAACGACTGCTTTTTTACCGATGCCGCATTATAATGTTAAATATTTCGGTCGCGATGTTATCGTTTGTTATTTTACTAGTAATTAGTATTTATTACCGAGTGGCTTCGTGCGTCTGATGTCGGGGCGATGTTCTAGTGTGAAAGCGGTTTAATGTGAATTATGTGGTTACGGGACGGATGAAATAAGCAATTAAAGCTGTTTTTATGTGAACTACGTGGAATTCTAGATGGCCATGCGATAATCACAGAATTTATGTTGTTATAGGTGTTGAAGATCGGTATCAATTTTCAAGAAGCCTCGGAGTCGTAACAATTCGAAGATATTATTCTCATTTCGGAGGAAGGCGTCATCGTTATTAGTCAAAATATTTCGCATCTTCCGAATACCTTCGTGTTGGTCCCGGCCCACACAAATAGTTGGCGTGTTAACGAATTTGTATAGCGAAAAAAAAATCGGCTACCGTCTTGATCTTGCTACCATTTACCATCTGTTCCAGGAATGCGATCCTTGGAAATTAATGCGATAGTTAACGCTTAAATAAATCGAGGCGACGGCGAACCTGCCGCATCGCGAGTCGCGACCCTTCGCTCCGAATAAATCATATGATAATTGAATCATATGCTGCGTGTCAAAAGTAATTAACAGACGCTGCGATACGCATCTCGGGCCACATGTGCTTTTTTAATAACGTCGCTTCTCGTTTCCTCTCGCACACGCGACTCGCGCTCGAGATAACATCGACATAGCATTTCTTTATAATACTCACATGAAAATTATTACTCTCCATTCATTGCGCCGAGATGACTTCATATTAAGGTCATTGTGAGAGTAAATTGATCTGTGAGCCTCCGCCGAGCGGGCGCGGTTGCAATTATACAAATCTAATTGAACCACCGGCATTTTTCTGCTGGTACGATAATAGCCCCAATGATTAATAGTTATAAATATTAGTTTAGCTTATAGTCAATTAAAATAACGCGAATACTATTAAAGATACGTGACAAAAGGTTGTAAATTGCCGGCTTTTAATTTAAATACACACGTTCGACAGTTTTTTGTTCTATAAATCTTGAGAAGCAATTTATCCGGCTGATACTTAAATTCGTTCCATTAGCATTGTATCCCGTATTAAATTCGGCCGGCGGCAAAGATTGACAATGATTGGGCTAGCGCAGCCCCAAACGACCGATGCGATGGGCTATAAAAATGTTTCGCAGCCGTACACCAATTACTTTAATGTAACTACCATCAAAACAACCTTTTTAGCGAATCGTTCCACCGTTTTTTCCCATGGAACGTTTGCTACTAATGAAATTAAGAGCAAATGCACGAAAAGGAACACATTCAACGTTTTATGAAAATGAGAAAACTCTCAAATATATTCGCGTATCGTTTTGGAAAAAGCTGTTTCGTCGAGTAGCGTCGTCGCGGCCCCTGCTAAGGATGAAATATTAGAGGTGTCGGCCCCGCCCTGCCTGTAATGAGACCCGCAGGAATACCAAGCAATATCTTAATACCCACCTTCGCCCGGGGTGACAAATACACGGCGTTCGCGTGGAAACTGTTCATAATTTATAACCGCCCTGTTTTACGATGTTTCTAACACCGCAATGACAGGACGAGGCCAGGCCGAAGATACTGCCCAAAATACATCGCCGCTAACTGGAATTATTGCTGACGACGTACTGAAACCTTCCCAATTCCCGGGCTCAGTAATTCCGCTATCATTTCCACAGGAGTACATCAAAGCTATTTTCGCATTAGGCGAGTAATAATGCCGCCTAAACAAACTTACGCGTGACTCAACAAATGTGGAAATGATTTATGAAATATCTGACTTCAAGCTTTATTACATAGTCAACACTATCGAGAACATCAAAGGTGTCGAACGATGGAGCTCTCGCCTGACTTCAAAGAACAATAACCGAGGATATCGCGAGCCGGCGCGGAAAATAAACACGTTTACGAGTCGCCCGCATTAATTTATTTTGTCGTAGAAACAATCGCACTTCGTCCTCACTTAAGAACGTTGCGACTGAAAGTTGAATATGAAAGGGCTCATAAAACGGTCGTAAACTCTATGAAGAGTGACGATCGTGCTTTTGGAGTGTTCGGCTGTAGGCACTTTGATTTGTGTGAGGCAGCTGGCAGCGTTAATAACTTAATTCGTCAGAGTCTACGCGACGGGAAGAGGGCTTTAAAGGATGACTACATGTGCAGGCGCCGAGGAAGCGTTATGTAGTGCGCGGGAGCAGGGATGACGCTGTGACGTCGACGGGACGCTTTGAAAGTACGGCTGTTGAACGATTTGTGTACATCGGCAACTACTTGAGTGGAGAGCGCGTCTAATTGACTGCTAACCGCGATAAACATTAATCAAGCCGCCCAAATGATCATCAAGATGGCCGTCAACGAAATGACGCTTTGAAACGTTCCTGTCGATATAAATATATACTTTTATTTTTAGTAATAATTACACGTGAGCAAAGTATTAAGTCACTGTAACTTTAGTATCGCAATAAACTTTTTACTACAATAAAACTTTTCACACCTAAATGAAAATTTCCCCTCGTGCTGATGAGGCGTGGCCATCAAGACCACATTAATAAACTTATATAAATTCTTATAGTCGCGTCTCATTATGAACTCTATAAATTCCTGAGGTACTTCGACAGGTGCTTCAAGCGCCATTCCTATGAGAACTGTCATAATTATTTGTACACACTCGTTGGTAGGGCGACGAGATGTGCTTCGGAACACTACTTGAAGTTCAGATAGTCGCCTCCTCATAATAATTCATGTCCCGTCGTGTCGCTTCGATGGAAGCCACTTCACTACTTGTTAAGAGTCACGGGGACTCACCTTTTACATTATTTTTATAAGACTCCCTACGGTTCGACGGTTTCACGAAGTTATTTCTGTTATATATCTTTGTGCGAAAATTGGACTACTGTTCATACATTTTTTATTTGACAGTTTTTGTGTGGAAGGTTCGAATTAGTTATTTATATTGTTACTTCGATGTTCACGTGCTTACGAGAAAGGGGTAATATTGATATGAACAATACTTGCTCATGCGGAAAAATCGAGTACTTATAGGCCAATAAGGAATAAGTAGAGCAATTTCAGAAAACGATGCAAAAGCTATTCTGCCTCCTTTAAATTGATCATTACCGAGTTCGGATCATAAATACGAGAATAGCTCCTCGTAGGTAATTCCAGAAAAAATCGTAACGATACATCACTAGAGTTCCGGGAAAGCCTATCTACGATACGAAAAATCGTCATCGAGTTAACTGTGACGATCTTGCGTACTCCTTCGCTATGTATAATTGGCGACACGGTTACAGTTTTAGCTCTGAAATCGATAAGTTGTGTTTGATTGCACGCTCGGGGAATATTCAAAGAGTCTGCTATTTTGTACCACATGTACCTACACCGCAATATACTTAGATTACATTGCATTAATTAATGGAATTTGCATTGTGTTTAATCCTATACGTAGTTTGGACGTCGGCGTCGCGCTCGAAGACGTGTGGACGATAATTATGTTCTGATAGGTGTACTAACTGCCTGCTCGCTAGTAATTAGATGTGTGATATTCAACGAGAAATGTATATGAAGATTATGGTATTATGGTGTAGTTAAAAGTGTTTCTGATAGTCAAACTTTCAGTTTCAACAACTAATTAATAAATGTAAAGGTGATAGCCGCCAAAGCAGTGTAACAAGTCGGAACTTACTTCCAGAAATCGTGTTTGAGGGTCAACGAATTGTAACTCCATTAAAAGTTTCCTTGTTTTCGAAGTAAACACGGCGCCACTCAAAGGAAGTCTTTAAAAATTAATGGAGACATCCTGATTACTCTAAAGATCCAAGGTATGAGTTGTATTTAGACTACCGAGTCTATTTCTGTTGACACAAACATCTTTACGATTTAATCTTCCTTGTAACTTTGCATTTCCTTTCAGTGGTTAAGTCGAATTCCTGTTGATATTTCTTAATGCAACAGCACATAAATATCCGCGCCAGAGGGCGTGACAGCCACTAAAGAATCGGATAAAGAACCTAGATGCGGGTAATATTGTGACTGTCGCCGGCATAGCGCAGTTAATATCTGAATCCCACAAAGGAAATAAAGTCCGATACGAAAAACGAACACGAGTTGAACAGAGTGCACCGCGCGTCAGATTATAGGCATAAATTATTAGACACTTTTGTTCAAGTCAAAGAGCTCCTCGCGGCCCATTCAATTACGGATCAACCGTACAAGGAGTGCCGAGTCTTTTTCAGATGTTTGTGTAAGGGATTAGTCGGGATATCTGTGCCGGTATCTCCGTGAGATAAGTACGAATATACGTCAACGTCGGACGGCTAAGCCGATTATTTTAAATGTATTCACTTCCTTAATGGACGTCGTTTTTCACGTCGCGCACCGTGAGCCCTCTCTCTCACTGACTTACTGAAGATTTTCGGTTATGATCCGGTCATTGACTGTTGGATATTAATGCTCACTTATCCGACATTTATTAAATTGTCGGAATAAGGGACCGCGCGCAAGTGGATGAAAATATCAACTTTTATAATTGATATGTCCACTTGTCTCAACTCTCGAGTCTCGACCCTTTTGAATTCTTAATGAGAATGAAATATGGCTTTTAAATTGTTTCAAGTACCTAGTAGATAGGTCTGTAATATTAGAACATTATTATTTTTGTAGAGGTCCTGTGGATAAATAATTATTATGCGTAGGTTCCCCGAGGGCCAAACTGAGACCACACACGAGTCTATAAAATCGAATGCCTGCACGATCGTGAGCATTTATAAGAAGCTGCGTAG
Source organism: Agrochola lota (assembly GCA_947364205.1). Taxonomy (NCBI): domain Eukaryota; kingdom Metazoa; phylum Arthropoda; class Insecta; order Lepidoptera; family Noctuidae; genus Agrochola; species Agrochola lota. The sequence continues at coordinate 16,620,851 of OX376219.1, read as the reverse complement.
GTTATTGAAATGGACCAAAAAATAAAGTAATAACAGGATCACGGGCGGCCCACCTGGGCGGCATTGACAAATGCTGCTGTTAGACCGCGCTCCCTCGGCGCCCGCGCTGAGGCCCAAATAATATACATATCATTATTTCGCCTCGTGCCCTCATAAATATTACTTACAAATTCGCCCATCCAGCGAGTAGCGAGAACGCCGGCGGCAATTTTTCAAGGAAATATCGCTCGAGAGCCGCCAACCGCCGGGGAATAGGCGACAACATGCAATGATGCATTGTTTTATTTGTGTACCAGGGCTGCTACTTGAGTGAATTGGAACTCAATACCTCCTCTTTATTACCCTTGTTGCTTGTAAGCTGTTCTTAAGTTTCTGAAACATTTTAGCGTTCAAGTTCTCTTGAATTTTCGTCTTTGATGCAAAATTGTTTGGCATATTTCATATTTACAAGCAAATGTCTGTCAGATAGAATAATCCAATTAATTCTGAATGTTCAGCTAAATTCAAATTTATTTCAAATAACACGTGTTTAAAGTTTATTTTACATAAATGGCTATTAATCCAATAATGGTCGGCAATCATAGACATTTATTTAAACACGAACTCACCACAATACAGGGTGCTTTACGGCAGGTGGGCATCTAATTAATTAGTGGCCCCCTAGCCACGAGGGTCGAAATTAAATGTAGGTATACTTTGCATTTTTACCCGCCATAACGCGGCATGCCGTCAGTCTCCATGTAATTAATAATAAAATGTACCAGTAGAGTAATGGTAGGCACATATTTATTTGTGCAACATTTTAATATTTTTTATGCAAAATATGGGTTGGGTCGGATTACTTATGGTAAAAGTGTTGTTCTTTTTGTGAAAAATGTTTAGATTATACTTCTATCAGAAAACCGTTTTTCAGGTAAATTAAAAACATTTTTCAAATAGAAATATGGTTCAATAATTGTATTTTAGAGTCTGTGAAAAATATTTGGAAATATTTTTGTAAACAGTTCCACGTGTGGGATACGTTGACAGCTGTCAATCTGGATATTAAACAAGCTAAAGCCGCACTTCCTGTGAGCACTTCCACATATAAAATAAATTGTATCCAGCCGTGGAACACATCAATGGAATGTATAAAAATAACTTGTGGAGTCACCAGTACCCTCTGTCACCCCCGCTCGCGTGTAGACTGGCCGAAGTGGGGGAGCAAGTATAACGCTTGTCTACATAATATTACCGCATTATTACAAGCCACCGCGGCTACATGTCAACTCACCGCTTCGGGGTGATAAACGCTGATAAGCGTCACGACGTCGACGTCTACACACGGTCTTGTATGCAATTTTTTTTCTCTATTACAACATACACCATACGTCACGAATGTCAACGAGACTGTTGTAGCTTAGCTGCAGGCAATCTGTCATAACTCGTTCATTAGATTGTTTGTAAACAACTGTCAATTTTATCCTAACAAGCAACCAGTTTTCATTACATAACAGTTCGAAAACAAACACATTCCTAACTAGAAAAGCCTCGGGCAATTCCTAAAATGACAAATGGAGCACAAATTATTTCAATAACTAACCACTACAACGTAATATAAGTGAATGCATTAATAAACGTTGTATAAGAAAGCGTAAGTAGTACAAAATTATAAATTGTTTGCAGTTTGCCGTCAGACTACGGTAATAAAATTAAATGGCGGCGAGTATGTCTGTCTCGATCATTTGTGAAATTGTGATTGTTTTAATGCTCGAATTTGTTGCGAGTGCTCGAGTTGTGCGTTGAATTAGACATAAAACTGACGTATATTATGTCGGCGGGAAAGATATATTGTTGATTAAAATAGTTTGTTGACGTTAATTTATTATTAACAGAAATATTTAATAACAGGTTGTAAATAGCACAGTGCCTGCTATTATTAAAACTTAAAAGCATCTCATACTGAAAGGTTGTTTCGTTTGAATTCATTGAAATTGAAACTCTTGACGACATCTAGACTCTCCATTTTCTTCGTAAACGTTTAGGTCTTTTGTAATAAATACCTATCTTTATTTGAATAAATACGAACGCTGAATAATTAAATTATTTTTACACGAATTCAAATTACGCTAGGTCTTAAAAATAACACTCTTCCTTCAATATAGACAGCTGTTCATGTTCATATCAGTTCAAAGTCTAGGAACTCAATAAACATTAAATAATTAACAATAATATCACATAAGACATTCGTATAAAAAGTATGGTCGGTACAGCTGTCAAATACTAGTTGAAACAAGTTATGTTAGACGCAATCACATTGCTTGAGACAAGTTGCAGCTGTCCGCGTTACATCTTTGATACAGGTTTTCAAAAGAGTTGCTCAACGTTTATGGTGAATACAGGTGCATAATTGCGGGAGATTCATAATAAGTGTTAATAAGATAAGACTATTCGTAGAACTCAGCTTGTCTTATGGGTTCTTAAAAGACCTGATGTTACTTTTTTTAAGCACTTTTAATGGGGTTGAGTCATTGCGAATATGAGACAAGTTTTTGTCGATGTTATAAACACAGTGCTTACCGATGACGCAACTGTTAGAATCTAAATAATAAATGTAATTTACATTTGTATCGATACAGATTCTAAATCAGACAATAAAATAACAACATAACATAGTAAGAAAGCTAACAAAAGAGATATCATTTCCTCCTACCGAACCATATACACATAACACACTTTAAAATATGAACAGCAATATCAACCGAATGGATATTTATATTAACATTACGGAAAGGAATGTAAGCCAGACGCTACAAACGGCCTGTATCAACGATATTATCAATGAAAAACTACCTGTTATACATAGAAAAGTGTATATAGCGACCACAAAGGCTGTACACAAAAGCATGTGAATAAATAAACTGCCCACGTTAACTTAACAGCCTCCCACGCTACACAAAACACTTAATACAGTTGGGATAAATCTATAAAAATATATCCTAATAAAAATGTTTACCTACAATCAATGGACAATGCGATAACTGTCTATAAACATGCTGTAAAATTTAAGCACGATATTAAGGTTTAAGAACTTCTTTTGCGTATGAGAATGTAGAGGGTTCGATAAGCTTCATCTCATATTCAACGTTTCTGCTACGTAATCAGATTATTTTGAACTGGGTATCTTGGGTAGGGAACGTAACTGTACTTGCTAGTGTGTGGTTATTGTGAGACTGAAGTCCAGTGTTTATAATCTTGATTTCAGGTTCATGCAGAGAATATTGTACATTGTTGCTAAGGTTCTAGAAAATTGCATTAATGTTTTATGAGATTTAAATTTTGTTGGATTACACGAATTAATGGCAGTTTCTAAAGCAATGCCAATTAAGTCTGTACTTTAACATTAAAAAGTAAAAGAGAAATATAAATCAAAAGTTCAAAGACGCAAAGATCGTGATCCGTAATTTAAGCTCCGCCTGTTTATGGAAAACCTTAATTAAAAACATCATTAATAAATTCATCTGGCGAGATGTCAGGACCATCGACATAGTTTCTCGCGAGACTCAAGTCGCGAATCTTAAAAGCAATGTAAAATTTAAAAAGTTTCGGAAGAAAATTAAGGATCGCGACGATGCGGAGGTTTTCAAAGCGCTGAAGACTTGCATCGTGTAACTTTGTTAAGCACGGTGAGTTACCTCGTTAACGGGTGCGACGAAATATACAGAAGTAAAACTTAATCTAGGATGCTTTTTTCCGAAAAGGATATTCGTCTGCTAATGAGCTAGATTGTTAGCCGTCGCTCGACGCTGCCTTTGTGGCAACTGCCTCTGTTTAGCTTTCTGCAAACTTCATTAATGTGAATAACATTGTTTGGTATTTTTAAAATTTTGTGGTTTCTATATAAACAGTAGGTAAGGTACTCATGTTTGTGTTACTGGGTAAACATTATTCAGAATCAATAAAATAATTTAGTTATAATAAGAAATGAGGTTAAATCTACCTAAAGTTTACAAAGAGTCTGAGACAAATACAAACGAGGTATTCCACTCATAGCACTGATTTCAACAGCACTTGTTCGAAACACACCTTTCCACTAATCGCACTGAAACAAAATTTTGATAACTGCGGTTCGGTGGAAAAGTTTATTAACATTATTTTCAGTCTCCGAACGGCACCTACGTAAAATATTTTTTTTAGTTATAACGATTCTAGTTTTGAAAATTCTAGACAGTAATTTTCTGTCAACCGTGGTTTTAACTATGTAGGTATTGTTAAGTCATCAATTAATTTTCCTTTTTGTCATGTCAGACTTTAATAACTTCATATTGATGAGCAGCTGCTCGTCGTTTTTTTCATTTCTACAAGCTGAATTGAAAAATCACGTTATTTATGAGAATGATATTTCTATTTCAGCCTACGACTATCAGTCAAAGTAACCCCGCAGTGCGATTTATACCGTTGTTATTGGGTAATAAAGACATAAAGGCTCGTAGCTGGTCCCCTAAACAAGGTGTGCTTATCTTACTATCGATTGGAGCAGCTGTAACGGGCGGGACATATTACCCTGATTCTATTAACCGTATGAATACGGGTGGTCTCCGAAAAATTACGACCTTTCTGACCAAGTGCACCATTTTTTTTCCAAACCCTCTTTATTATTCATCCATTCAAATGTCTGCATAAACAACCGAAGTGACTCTATCTACTAAACTTCACGCTTGTAATAATAAACGACAAAATAACATAATTTATGCATCTACAACTTTGCTACAGCGTTCTGCATAACAATGGCGTCGCAGAACAAAGTCAGCTGGGAAATGTATCCGAACGCGTTCGAGGGACGAAATTGAAACGTTCACTTTTTGGTTTTAGAACTTTCTTACAAATTTTTACTTCAAAGAGGTTGTAATGCAGGCGCCATTTTATTATTAAAATAATTTCTTTATAAAACTGGTCGCTATAATGAGATGGTCCCTGGCGTCTGTCCATTATTTTTTATCTTCACAGTTAATGAGGTGAATTCCTGTAGCAGATAATAAGTTGTAGTGTTATAAACTTATAATTAACGTCAAATAAAAGGTATTAGACTATTATTTATGTAATTTTTATCTTACTATTGAGGAAAACACATAAACAAGAAGCAGAAAATATTTTGATGGTAATAACATTCCTAACCCTAATTAGTTTTTATATACTATTCTAAACATCCTATCGTATATAAATGTCATTGAGGGATGGTTAAACCACTCGAAACCGCAAACAGCACCAAATCTATTTGTAACCACTCACCCATCAATTTAGCGGTCCTATTTATTTACTCAATCCCGTTTGATAGATTTACTGTGACTAAACTGGGTTACTATTTTTTAAGGTACTCGTGTTGAAAACAGATACACTCGGCCATTGTACACGTGCCAGATAAATTCCCACCATTTCTCTCATCTCGCTTCCGTAACCGTACAAACGTCGTAGTGCCTTTTTGTTCCCAACCAATGGAATTACAGCATTAATCAGCCGAAATGAACCTTTTAGCGAAATGTCAAAAGGTTTACGAAGATCTTGGTAACGAGGCACGGTTAGTAGAAACAAAAGAATGTTCCGTCTGCACGGCCAGCGAGACGGGGGAAATGAAATAGCTGCGGTAAGCGCTCGATATAAAATCAGAGGTCAATTTAATAGACTAACCCGTAAAGACTTCTTGTGTATTTTAAATTGACGCTGTCGATCTCCAATCTGTGCTAAAAATAAATTTTAATCTCAGAAAATGAAAGACGGGTAGGTTTTTTAAACGTTTTTTTGGTAAAATATTTTAAGTCGGAAACTCGATACTTTAAGTACGTACATCCGTGAAGATTGATGCATGATGCAGTTGGACGCACCGATAGCCGACAACCGGCTTTCTCCCAGATAAGCGGCAAGTACGCTCTTTGTCTGACCACATTAATTTAAGGCTATGATATAAACCCGTTTGGAATTGTTAAATTGATTGTGCTCACTGTGTTATCGTAAACCTTTTTATGGCCGCACTGTGCTTCACCGCTGTAAGTAACAAAAGTAAAGATGTAAAAGCATTTGTAGAGCGCCTCAAGCGAATAAACAGAAAGATGGCTCAAAACGGAATCTAAATTTCCTGTTAGAATTGACCGAATGTGAACTCGATTCAAATTCCGGCGGGCGCGGGATTGTTGCGTTCAGGTGTAGCGTGGCGGGCGCCGGGCGCGACCGGTCAGGCGGCCGCCGCCGGCCCGGTCCGGTCGTCCGGCTGCCGGCCGTCCAAGCACACATTTCCGCTTGATTAGAGGACGTGCGAGTCGCCGAGGACACCTGCGCCATCTGTGTGCCGACTTTTCAGTGCGCTTTGTTTTGGAATTCTGAACGTTACCCCGGCGAAGTTTTATCGCTGAGGACCGACGCGATGCGGGCATCGTTTGACTTTTGCCCGACAGAAACGAAATTTCACTGCGATATATTTCGTTTTATTTCATCAGCGATTTCCTCTTGAAATTCGGCGTACGTGGGCTAATTTTCGTAATGCTTTTACGTCCCTTTCTGTTTAGCCCTTTGCTTCCCAATTTAGTTTATGAAAAGTAAATATTAATAATATTTTAGGGATAATTTTCTTGACCTTTTCTATCATATTCAAAGAAATGGGAAAGAAAACGAATTATGGGGGTGTATAAAAGTTATTGCTTGTTTATGAAGGTCTGTTTTTATAGGGCCCTAAGGGAGGAACTTCTTTATCGATGCTTTATAATGTAACGGTTATCCGGAAAGATAATAAAGTTTGTGGGTTAAGTGCATTACAGATGTAAATGAACGCTTTTATTTAAAACTGTTTCTTTTGTTTCAGGAATTTCCGTGTTTACTTTGAGCTCATGATCTCAAGTATCGTAGCGTTATAACATCAAGCCCTGCGCACCATTAGGTAAGAAAATTTAGGTTAAGATATTTTATAAGAAAAAATATCAACTTTTATAACAATATCTGCAGCAAAACAAATCGTCAAAGCAAAAGAAAATCTCATTGCTAACAAGCTTTTTCAGTAAAAAACACAAAATGCTTATTTATGCAAGCAATCCCAAAGACTTTGAACAGAAAAAGTGAAAAAGACATAACAGAAACAATCTGCGGACCGTTTACCAACTTCTGCTTGTGAAGGCATCAATCCGCCATCAAATTGCGTAGAAAGGGGTAATTTGTATCTTTTTTTCAATAAAGCAACACCTGTGCCGCGGCCATTTGTGTTCCCTCTAAGCTTAAAGCTTTGTAAATGTTTCACCATTTGTAGCGGAATTGAAAAACTGTTTCGTTTCTCAGTCGCAACAGTTTGTCGTGTGGTGTGGAGTTAGCCTTATTTGTCACGATGCTCAGCTTTTATTTACTTTTTTTTTTGAGTAGGTACATAACATGTGTCGTGCTGGTGTTGTTGTTTAAGAATAAGTTTTAGGCTTCGTAATTGCTGGAATAATACTAGGTTTGTGCGAGTTTGCGGGCCATTAGATATTTTCACATTGCTTTTCGTTAGTTTTTTTTGTTATTGCGGCTATTATTATGTTTTAAACTCTTTTTAAAGCCTTTTAAAATAAGCTATGTTTAAGTAACGTGTGTCAGCAAAAAAGTTACCCCTTAGTTTGTAAGGGAACCGCGAGGAAACCGGCATGCCTGAGAGATATTTCTCGATGGCATGTGAAGC